>JAVQMG010000097.1:2550000-4995000 GCA_032878915.1 Castanopsis chinensis | reverse complement strand
GTTTTTAAACATGATTGATGCTATGATACAAATGAAAAATTAAAACTTGTTCAAATATCTGAATCCTAAATCCCTTTCTCATCACTGGCAAATCAAACCCAAACCACCCCACCAAAAGCATATAAGTCATTAATCGTCAACATTGCAAGGGAATAGTTGGCCTATAATACACACAAGAAATTAAGATAAAAAATTGGTCTTATTATTTTGCATTTGAAGTACAATCTGGCCTATAATACATGCAAGATATTGAGTTAAAAAACTATGAGTGCATAAAAATGTTTAACAAATAGCATTATAGCTTGCTCATGACTATGCATTCAAAGCTAGTAATACCATTGACAAACTTAGAATTTTAGAAATGAAAAAAAAAATCAACATAATGTAAAAGGAAAAGAAGAGAATATAGAAATTCAGTAGGTGGTCGGTTTTAATTTTACCTCGCCTTCCCAAATAGCATACGATTGATGTTCTTTTAGAAACCTTAACATCGAACGATCCGTAGGACCAGGACCCAGCTCATCAACCTCCTCAACAACAACGACAACCATACTACACGAAGTTTAGGGAGTCAAGAGTAATATAAGCACATGTCTAAGATAAATTGGCAAGGATCTCAATGTATAGCCTAATTTCTTGCACAAACGATAAGTATGACAATCAACCATAGGGAAAAAAATACATATAAAAAAATCAGTATGCTGCCAACAATTGTAATAGCAAAGCTTTATGTTAATATTAAAGAAAGAAAACTTAATTGGCAGCACAAAAGAATTGATAATCCCAAGAAGCACAATCTTAAAAGAGTTGTAGATGAGAATGTTCCAACTTCCAATTGTCAAGGCATGGATTCTAGAGTTTATGTTATTGAGTAACGGTAAAAAAGAATATCAAAACCTAACTTTTTTTTATGCCCCTTCAAAACAAGGGAAATATTATAAAAGTATATAGACTTATCAGAAAAGGGAGCAAAGGAAAATATATCAATAGATAGGGTTGAAGTGCAAAAAGAACAATTTTAAGTTCTAAGTTATAACATCAATATATCATTAGATTAGCTTAGCCAGTTTAGCAAATTAATTTACTGCCACTTAACAGAAAAATCAAATACCATCAAAACAATCCCTATCCTCCAAACACACTGATTAGATTACTACAAACATCAACAAAGAATTGTGTAAAAAAAAAAACCAAAAGACTTTTCTTCATCTCGAACTTTGACAGGCTGCAAGAAAAGTTCATAGGAATCTTGAAAATATTTTACATTGTATTCAAGTTTTGGATTTGGAATCTATAAATAGGATTGGATGGACCATCTCTCTCTTTAATCCCAACATTTCAGACCTCAAAATCACCAAAAAGCAACACAAACATCATAATAAACCTTTCCCATCAACTCAAACTTCCCACCCTTTCATTCAAGGAACCCTGTTTTTCAATTCCCAAATAGTTCCTTCACACAAAAAATTCTCAATTGGGAAGGATTTCCAACTTCTTTGGTGCTCAAACAATGGTGGGTATCTCTCCATTTCTCATCAATCAAATCCTTCTAAAATCATATGGTCTACCATTCCAGGCCAAGCCTTTGTGTCTGCAGCATTGGCTGAAACAGAGGTGGAGGAAAGCAAGGGATCCTTTGTTGTGAAAGATGGAGATGTTCATTTGGTTTGTAATCACCAAACCATTGAGGAAATAAAGGTAATCAATCAGTTTGATCATTCATTAAAAGGCAAAAAATCAAGATTCTCGATATGGGTTTAAGCAGAAAAATTATTTGAATAGTTCCCAATAGTGCTGTCCACGAGTCGGGTGGGTCGGGTTTGTGCCCAACTCGCAACCGACCCGCCGGAGATCGAGTGGAGAATCGCCGGACCCACAACCGACCCATTTGGAGATTGGGTTTTACGGGTCGGTTTCCCGTCGGGTGAGCGGCGGTTTCGGGTGAGGCCGAAACCCGCCGAAGAGGACCAAAAAAGTAAAAAAAACGGCGTAATCTCTCTCGATCCGGCCAGTTTTCGATGCGATCTAGCCGGATTTGGCAGAAATTTCGCCAAATCCGATGCTTTTTACCCTAAATCTGGTGCTTTAGAAGCTGGATCTGGTGTTTTAGAAGCCGGATCTGGTGTTTTAGTCGCCGAAATACCCTAAATCATGCCGGGAAGCTCGTCGGAAAACTTGAAATATCAGGAAGTCTTTCTCTCTTCGGGCGGGTCGGGTTGAACGGATTTTGAAGGAAGGAACCCGAAACCGAATCGCCGGTGTCGGGTTTTGGAGCTCGGCACCTGCGTCCGACCACCTTAGCTGTCGGATCGAGTCTTGACGGGTCGGTTGCGGTCGGATTGGTCGGTTCCGGCTGGTGAACGGTTTGCCTGGACAGCCCTAGTTCCCAATTCCCTATTTTGCTAATATCTGGTTGGATTTTCAGCGTGAAAAAAAGAAAAAAGAAAAAGAAAAAGCAATTTCAAAAAGCTGGCATTTATGCAGATATATAATTTGAGACAAAGGAAACTTTTACTTCTGCAAGGTATTGGCTCCTGTTTGATCAAAAAAATAGTAATCACATTGGTTTCCAAGTGATGCTTGAAAACCAAGCTTTAAGCAAAGCCATAAAACCTCCCCAACACCTACAAGAACATACCGGGGCTTTAGGTGGAGGCTGGGCCAGATAAGGAAAAGGAAGCTTTGTTTCTATCGGTACCTTTCAAGGCCAAGAGGGTATGTGACAATTTCCTCAGCAGAGGAGGAAATACAAGAGATGAAAGTTGCAGAATCCATAAAATTCAATAAGGTTTGCTTAACCTATTCAATTTCCTCACACATGGATTTCAAAGGAAAAAGGGTGCCTATTTTTGTTCAGGAGCAAGGCATAGGAAGAGGAGATCAACCTATAACTTTTTCAGCTAACTTGGTTAGCTACAAGTAAATGAAAAAGAATAGCTCTTACACCATCTAATGCTCTTTAATGAATAGTATTGTAAATTTGAAGTTGTTTAAGAAATTGAATGTTAACAATTATAAAAAGAGACAGAACCTATTCAGTTAAATTCAACATGAACCCAGAAACACAAATCAAATCACAAATGAAACCCTATCCCACAGACACAAAAAATAGACAGATACAAATCAAATCCAACATGAACCTACAGACACAAAAAAAAAAAAAAAAAAAAAAAAATACAAATACAAATCAAATCCAACATGAAACCCTATCCCACAGATACAAACCAAATCACAATCAAAACCCTAAATCAGTCAAATAAGAAAACTTCAGTACAGTTCTTTAGGTGCTTTATCTTAAATTCTCCTATTAAATTCAATCATATGACTTATTGGGCAATGTAGTTCCTTGTGTATAGTTAAAGCTTCCAAGATCACATATTTGGGGTTCAAAAATAAATAGTTAAATACCACACAGTTGAATTTAATTGGGATATCTAAGGTTCCACTCCTAAGAAACTGTAACTAAATTTTACCTATAAAACAAACCAACAAAATTGTTTTCACTCAGATAGTGATCACTGATTAGTACAACATCACTTTCCTGGTGGACCACCACTTTTATTGTACTCCAATCACTACTAGCCACCTTAACTATTGTGAAAAATGTTGTGAAATTTGTTGTGTACCTAAACTTGTTGAAAACCAACCAACCCTTCTACCCTACCAAGCTTGATGCAATGAGTTGTCCCAATTGACTTGAGAGCCATTCGATGATTTCTAGAAACCAAACTAACTTTAAACTCAAAAATTTTGTTTTACATTCTATTCCCCAATTTTATTTATTTATTTATTTTTTTGTTCAGTGAGATTATAAGTCAAAGTTTTTCCTTTAAACAACCAAAGACCAGAGCAATCAAATACAGAAAAAAGAATATTAAAAAACTGATTTTGAGGTTTAGATTAAGGCTAACAATGAAAAACAACAAAATCAATTAAAAAAACTGATTTTCGTGTTTACAGCTCACGTGAGCACCTTTCAAATTTATGATTTAGTTTTGATTACAGGTTGTTGAATCTTCTGATTGATGAGGGGTTGATAATTACATGTGCTCAATGTCTTTTTTTTTTTTTTTTTTGGTCATGAAAAAATACCCAATGATTTATTAATTAGTTTTGGCAGCACAAATATGCGCTCCATTGTTTCAAATGACAATAATAATAAAAGGAAGTAAGAAACCCCAGAAACCATATTAGCTTAAGTATCACAAATAAGCAGAGAAATAGAAGAAAGAAAGGAAAAAAAAAAAAAAATGCGCAACCTTTAAAGTGCTATTAATAAACATTATCACAAATAATTAATATGGGACAATAGTATAATATAAATGAAACACAAAGAAATCGAAATTTGTTGGTTTTGCCATATTTTCTCAAAACCCAAACACCAAGCAAACATTATGGAGAGAGAGAGAGAGAGAGAGAGAGAGAGAGAGAGAGAGAGAGAGAGAGAGAGTCCTTACTTGTGATAGGCGTGGAGTCCTTACCAACAGAGCTACCCAAAATACAGAGATGACAGTGTAAAGTGTCTGAGAGGGTTTGAGAGTGTATGAGAGTGTTTGCAAAGTGTTTGAAAAGGGAGAAAGAGGCAGAGCGATGGAGAGAGACGGAGGGGGAAAGAAAAGTCTTTGAAGTGAGAAGTTTGAAGTGTGAGTGA
Organism: Castanopsis chinensis; assembly: GCA_032878915.1. Taxonomy (NCBI): domain Eukaryota; kingdom Viridiplantae; phylum Streptophyta; class Magnoliopsida; order Fagales; family Fagaceae; genus Castanopsis; species Castanopsis chinensis. The sequence goes on along the minus strand of JAVQMG010000097.1, from coordinate 4,990,349 downwards.
ATGAATGAGATTGACAGAGACGGTGAAGTTTGAAAGCTTGAAGAGTGAGAAGGAAGTTTGAAGAGTGAGAGTGAGAAACTATGAGAGAGACGGTGAAGTTTGAGTGAGTGTTTAAGGGGCTGTTTGGATTTTTAGTTTCTATGACTCATAACTCTGTTTCCATCACCCATAACTCAAAATATGTGGGTCCCATGGTTGAATGGTTTGTTTAGGGATGTTTTTAGTTTTTGTTTTCATCACTCAATTCTTTGATTTTTGAGTGATGAGTTATGGAAACTGAAACACATTTTAGGTGTTTTCAAGTTATGAAAATAGAGTTATGATGATATTTTTGTAAATACACACACATTGAGGGACCTATGGTCAGTGTCTTGTCAAGTCCGGCTCTCCTTTTCACGATCCCCACCAACGGCTTTTTCCTTCACACCAAAAACCCAACCCACTGAAACTCTTTTCCATTCCCAAATCCAAGCATACCAGGCCTTGTCTTTGTTAAAACTCCACCCGAAACTCCACCACTCCAAATATCCGTCCCCGAAACTCCGACCCAAGCCTACGCCCAAACTCTAACCCAACAAAGATCTGAACCCGAAACTCTATTTCGAACTCTAAACCAGCCTCCGCTTCCGAGACGACTACATTCGCCGTCTCCATCGCGATCCAAATTCTCACCTAAAAAATCGCCGCCCGATAACCAAAATGCAGAAGTGGCTCTCAACAACCTAGATCTCGGTCTGTTCCTCCTCAAGCTCGCGCGCGACACTATTGCCTCCGGCACGGGACCGAACAAGGCTCTTAACTATGCACTCCGAGCTTCGAAGTCGTTCGAGTAATGCTCCGATGAAGATGACGGTGAGCCGAGTTTGGACTTGGCAATGAGCCTTTACATTTTGGCAACGATCTACTCAAGTTTAGGGCAGTTCAAGGAGGCAAGATGGGTGAAGCAGCCTTGGTGACGGGCGGTGGAGATCGGCGAGGGAGCTTCTTCTATTTTTATGGGTTCGGGTTTGTGCTTTGGGAGAGTAATAGGGCTGAAGGGGGAAAGGGAAATAAGAAAAGAGAAAAAGATGGGGTATAGCTTTGCTCTAACCAAGTTACAAGTATGGAGCCCACAAAAAGTTGAAAAAATTGAGTGATGACAAGTTCAGAAGGCTCGATTTCCATTTAAACTAAATTGAGTCTAAAGAACTCGAGTTCTGTGCCTATGTGGACCAAATGTCCACCTCAACTATTGCCACGATGGGAAAATCGAGTAACTTATGACTCCAAAATCGAGTCTCCTGCAATTAAGTTGTTAGATAACTAAATAGTTTTGAAAACGTGCTACCTGGCAAAATAGTTTTGAGTTCTAGTGTTATTTTCAAAAGCCATCCTTGGCGCTCCCCAAAACCCGAAGCCAAGGAAGAAGTGTCAGAGATCAAAGTGTGAAATTTGCAGAGAGAGAGAACAAAGTCATGAAATCAATCTTCGACGCAAAAGAAGTCCGATCAGAATTCGAAAAGGCCAGCATAAAGCCTAGCTTCATCCCACTGATATGGAAACACGTAATCACCCATCACCAAAACCCTAACACCATCACCACCGCCATAGATTGGTGCGAAATTCCATCTTTACCCTCCGCCGCCTACTCCCTCCTCGCCTCCAAATTCAAACCCCTAACCAGCACCCTCCACTCCCTCCACCGCTCCTCCGACGGCGTCACCACCAAGCTCCTCATAAAGCTCCAAAACGGCAGCTTCGTCGAGGCCGTCGTCATGAAATACGACACGCGCTTAGGAAAATACGATGGCAAGCCCCGCCCCGGCGGGCCGAGGTCGACGCTGTGCGTTTCGTCTCAGGTGGGCTGCAAGATGGGGTGCAGGTTTTGCGCCACGGGGAGCATGGGGTTCAAGAACAACCTGTCGTCTGGTGAGATTGTGGAGCAGTTGGTTCACGCTTCGCGAGTTGACTCTATACGTAATGTCGTTTTTATGGGGATGGGTGAGCCGTTGAATAACTATGCTGCTTTGGTTGATGCTATTCGTGTCATGTTGGGTTCGCCTTTTCAGTTGTCACCCAAGAGAATAACTGTCTCAACGGTATTACTTACAGTCTAGTACCAATTCTCATTCTATTCTTTTCTTTCTTTCTATGTTATAGGATTTTTGTTTTTAACCCAATATTACCCATATCATATCATCAACTGACGCTGACGCTGACGCTGACGGGTTTGTGTAAAAAGTGCCTACTGGGTAGAAAGTGTATTCTGAAAGTAGGTGTGAAATAAGGAATGATAACTGGTAGCTTGCTTTGTGCACGGGTGCAACATTTTCAACATCACTTCACTAAACTTGACACCATATTTTTCAAATGCAAATGGATGATTCTAATTCGCAATTCAGGGGTACATTCTAAGATTGAAAACAAATGTCTTTGCCAACATGTCATCTTGTCTTAGAAGTCATCAAACGCTCTTAGGCTAAAAATAAAAAATTTGGGAGAAGATCTCTTCTCGTTTAAATTCTTCAATTCCCTCCAACTTTTAGCTAGATGTGAAACACATGGCATTTATTTGATTTTTTATGGTTTACATGGATGTTTTAAGACCATTGGATGTTTTTTTAATGCCACATGTTTTACTTCTGGCTAAAAATTGGAGGAATTTGACCAGGAGTTTAATTACCTTAAGAGTGGACATGATCAATCCATCACTTTAAGCATGCAATTCATATCTGAGGATTGAATTTATTGCTGGTTCACAGATATCAGTTAACATGAGATCCCCTGCCCATTCCTACTCCTTTACTTGCTCTCTTCCTAATCTTATTGATATATTTTACCAGTCTAATAATACTACAGATTATTTAAGATGCAGTCTTGGGTATAATTCCAAGTTACGTTAATTGTTTTTTTTCCAAAAAAAAGTTACGTTAATTGTTAGAATACAAGAGGGCATTAATACGGGAAACGTCTGACTCGTAAGTGTTTTTTGCACATCTAATCTTCCGTAGGTTGGCATTGTTCATGCTATCAACAAGCTTCATAATGATCTGCCAGGTTTGAACTTAGCAGTTTCATTGCATGCACCAGTTCAAGATATCCGTTGTCAGATAATGCCTGCAGCTCGGGCCTTTCCTCTGGAAAAGCTTATGGATGCACTGCAACAATATCAAAAGATCAGGTAGGAATTTTACACACACAATTAAGGGTAGAAATTTGTCATACTTAATGCCTTTCTGAAAGTTATGTGAATATACATTTCTTTAGACTTTACAATTGTGAAGGCAGTGAAAATTCCAAGAATATCTCACATTTCATCTCAAAATTGCAGTCAACAAAAAATTTTGATTGAGTACATAATGCTTGATGGAGTGAATGATGGAGAGCAGCATGCCCACCTACTTGGCAAGTTGCTAGAGACATTTCAAGTGGTGAGCTCTCCTTTTTTCCCCACTCTCTTTTGATAAGTCGTGAGCTCTTGAATTTAAATATTGACAAGTTCCAAGTTTTATCATGATCAGTCTGAACACAATTTACACATGTTAAACTTTGTAATACCTTTTTTTGTAGCATTATATTTGTGTATAATTGTTAATTGGATGCTTCTGTGGTCCACTGAACTGATTGATGCTCAAGACAACTTCCATGGATGCAAGGCACACCTGAAAAAAATAAATAATTATAATAAATTGCATGCTGAAACTCTGGGAACAAATAATATTTTTGAGTAAAAATAAATACTTGCCAAGAAACCAGCTGTGCCTATGTTGGGTTTCTGTAGCCTACCTTGAGAAATCAGGGGACAGCTGGTTGTATTAAGCGGCCAAATATTTTGTCTCATTTATGGCATTTTATATAAAACTTTACCCAACAACATTTTTACTGATAGACATCTTGTTACCTTAAAGTGCAGTCAGTGATGGGCCACCATTCCAATTTTCAGTCAAATCTATATTCAATACATTTTTTATTGCCCATCAAAATAAAATTTTTTTAAGTCAAACTTGACCTGTTTGTGATTGATTTACATCGACTACTGACCAAATTGGTGTTAGAGTTAGAGAAAAAATAATATAAGTTAAACATTTATATGATTAATAGTAGATCTTTTTAGCTTATCATATGCAGGATGTATCCCAGGGGCAATAATTCTATAACTGGGTTGGATCTTAGATAAACACCAAACTAAGTCTACAAAAGGCATGAAGTTCCAATTGTTACTCTAGACTTGCAATATGAACCTAGGTTGATAGGCGTCAAATAAACTATGACTGAAAATTGAAATATAGGTGCTTGTATTATAGTTATGACTAGGTACTTGTCATTGCTTACGAAAATCTTTTAGCAATGCCCTAGCCATGTATTTGATTAGTAGTTGACCTTCGCTATGGGTACACAATAAATGGCATCATTTGTGCAACACGTTACCAGACCCAAAAAAATAAATAAATAAAATGGCAACACAAGTGTTGCTCAATATAAAGTCTCTTTGGTGTCTATATCATTATTACTTCACATTATCTTATCATTTTATAGTCTGACATATGTATGGCTGTGTTCCTTGTTTTGTAGATTGTGAACTTAATACCATTCAATCCAATTGGTACTTTGAGTCAATTCAGAACCAGTAGTGAAGAGGGGGTATCAAGATTTCAAAAAATTCTTAGGGGTACCTATAACATCCGGACAACAGTTCGTAAGCAAATGGGTCAGGATATAAGTGGTGCATGTGGTCAGCTTGTGGTTAACCTACCTGATAAGAAGTCTATTGGGAATTCAAGTCTCTTAGCTGATATAGAAGATCTTCATCTTTGATGTAGCCTAAATTATTTCAGGTGAGAGATCTCTCCTCAAGCAAAGTAGCAAACAATTCTGATATCCTTTGATTTCATTCAATTAGCTTGGAATTTTCTAACCTCTCCAGAATGATTGAGTTTTGGAATGTTTTTGTGTTTGTAGCAATTATCGCAATTTTGTATGTTTAATACAGTATTTGCTGTTATATCTGGTATTATATGGGAAACGACATAGATTCTATACCCAGGACTACAGAATATATCATATCACACGATAGTTTGCAAATCTATTTAATTCTCATAAGTATTTGCTCTCACGCACTGGCAGACATTTCTAAATAGGAGTCCATTGACAGAAGACAAAGTAAACAAATATTGTTTGCAACGTCTGCTATTTTACACGACTGATGTTCTTTTATTAATTCCTCTATTTTATCTCTCTATTTTAACTCAATTCTGTTCTTGATGATATAGGCTTAGCAATGGATTGCAATTTAATGGTGGTGGCCACACCAGATGATGGAGTCCTGAGAGGATGATTTCAAAAAAAAAACTGTCTTTTCCCAGCATGTTTTAAATACTGCTGGCCAGATGTTTGAACGGTTTTCCTTTCAACATCTGATTGGGGAGGTTGGCTTCTAAAAAGTGGGTTTTATATACAAGCTCTTGAATTCTTTGTAACCACTGGATCCCGCCTCATATTTACCTGCAACTGGGTTCATGCAAATTTTGCAATTTTCCTGTTGTATATTACCGTGACTGAGAAAATCTGTTTCACCAGAAAACAAATGTGGTTGTGCGTGATTCTCTTTTTATTGTACTGTTGTAGATAGTCAATTATGTTGTTCGTAACTTTCAGGCAAGGGTATCATTGGAGTTTCTGTCTGGATTGGATGAATGGGTCGGTTGAATGGATTAAACTCAAGATTACATGCCGGTTGCTTGATGTGAAATTTGTAGCTTCCAGCTCTCATAAAAAATCCATATCCAATATCTATTTAAGCCTTGGCTCTGGCTCACGTTGCATGCTTGTGATGTGGTTGGTCTGAAGTTGAATTAAGGTGAAACTACGCTGATGGTCCTTAAAGTTTACTTGACGTGCGCAGTTGGACCCTTAAGTTTTAATTGAGTGTTGTTAATCTCTCAACTTTCAAAAATAAGCACTCTTAATCCTTTGTTAACTTTCGTTAGTATTATTGCTTATGTGACTAACGGAATAGTGACGTGGTATTTACTATTTATTTTTATTTAAAAATTTTACATGTCATAAATTCGTAAAAGCAAATATTTGACCTAGTTCAAGCGGGTTAATACTTGAATCAAACAAAAATTATCAATTTAAAACTAATGTAAGAGAGTGATAGCCCAAGACCATCTTCCTTCTCCACGCAACAGTGGCACCGTCATCCTTGACAATTACTTCGATTCAGGGTTGTGCTCGCAGCCTTGTACAACCATTGCTTTGCACCTTCCCTCTCATCTTTAGCCAACCCATCTAGTCTGTGTTGTCACCAGGCAATTGGGACATGATAGGAAGCACTCTTTGGTGATATGAGTGTTGTTGAGGAAATTTTTAGAGCACCATGATTTTAATATTGGTTGTGCAAAATATGATTTTTTTGTGCGCCAACTCAATTTGTTGCATTTTTCGCTTGATGATTAAGGTTCTAGACATGGGTTTTGTAGATTATTCAGTTGGGTTTGTTCCGTTTTGATTGTGCTTGCTATGTACATATGTGCTTCTGATTTCTTGTGGCACCAACTATAATTGGAGGCGAATTTTGTAGAGAAGACTTTCATTGTATTGGATAAGGTACTGATTGATGGAGGGTCTATTCATGGAGATCCCCTTGTTGAAGGTCAATTAAATTTACAGCCTTTTGACCAATTGCCCTTAGTTCTTTTACTGTGTGAGCACAACCATGAATCAAAATGGATGTGGAGGATGATGATGTTGCTAAGGCTTGGGGGAGGAGATGCTGTTGCCAACAGAGGAAGGCAGCATTGTGTGGAGGAGGGCAACAGTGTTAGGGTCTTGTTAATTTTATTAGGACTTTTGGTTTGATTTGACCCACTTGAATCGGGTTAGATATTTTCTTTTATGGGTTTATAGTATGTCTAATTTTTTTAAAATAATAATAAATACCACATCAGTTTAAAAAATGCTACATCATTATTTCGTTATCCTTATATACAATAATATTAACGGCAGTTAACAAATGATTGATAGCGCTCAGTTTTGAAAGTTGAGGGACTAGCAGTACTTAGTTGAAACTTAAGAGACCAATGGTGCACATCAAGTAAACTTCAAGCACCAATAGTGTAGTTTTACCTTGAATTAAAGAAATCCTTCCTATTCGTTCCTAAAAAAAAAGGTGATTTAAATCAAAATAAAAATATCATTTAGATGAGTTAATGGTAACTGGAAAGTCTCGGTCAAATTCTGATTTGGTATTTGACACGTAAGGGGAAGAAAAGTACTAAAAATGGCTTAAAAGTTTTCTTGACAGCCGTTGTAATCACTATAATGCTTTATGGTCTCGTTGGATCTAAACATCATTCATGAGGTTCAAAATTTCAACTCACCAAGATTGAACGAGTCCAGCATGAATAAGCTCAATCACATGGCAATACTGCTGAGCATTAAACAGACTCTGATTCTGGTGATCCAATCCATTACATAACGATGTCAAAAGATCTAAGATCAGTCATATAAAGCGTCAGAACTATTGCCAAAGTTGAAGGTCGTCACTGCTCATGGAAACCTCTTTGTTGGTAGCTGAATTTTGGGCAATTTATAGATGGCCTCAACTTGCCCTGCAACATAATATTTTTGTGAAACGAAGTCCAAAGATTTGGCTGCTCACCCCTTGAGTGCTCTCATTCATAGTTGCAGGTACCTAATCAACCTATATTGTGTCAATAACTCGGTATAACTAAAGGACGCTGCTTCAATACCTCTTGTTGTATTGGCAGATCCTGTTGCATGTATTAACCGCTTATTTGAGGCGGAAGTTGGGGGTATTTTGAGTGTGACAAAAAACCTGCTTATAGTATTTCTTTCACGGTAAAATTAATAAAATCCATCATAAAAATGGATACATGTCATCACATGAGTAACTCTGTTTATTTTAGTGAATGTTTAACGATTTACACACAAAAACAATACCTTGAGAGTTGGGCGTGGGCGTCACATTCAAAACATTACCCATGTACTAGGATTGTGCACATTTTTCCTCTCTTTTTTTCAATAAATTACATTGAGAGAGAGAGAGAGAAAAGAAATACAATCTACAACCTTTTGAGTTAATGAATTATCATTTTAGTCCACCAAGTTAAGATTTTGTCATTTTAGTTTGTTAACTTTGACAATATTATAGATTTAAACCATAAAATTTAGACTTAGTAACATTGTTGACTAAAATGGACAATTTACTAAGTCAAAATTATGTCATTTTAGTCCCGTCAACTTTGAGAACGTTAACAGGATTATATAACAAAATTTAGACTTGGTAACTTAGTGGACTAAAATGGCAATTCACTATACGTACAGGGTGTAAATTGTATTCCCCCCCCCCCCCCCCCCACCCCCAAAAAAAAAATGTAGGGTGACTCATATTGGAAATATGAGAGTAAACAGGCTGTAAATTGAATTGGTTAGGTGGTAAAAGAGAATTCATGAACATACACAATAAGCAAACCCTGATTTTGAATGTCCTAATTAAGCAAAATATTTGATTAGTCAGACTCAAACCTTAATGAACATAATACGCATGCATGTGCAGATTGAGACCTGACTGCTTCTATGAAGCCAAGAGTGCTTCCAGCTTTGCAATTTGATCATCTTCATTTTTTGGGGTTGGACTTCCTTCAGGTTTATACAAATCATGCTTCCACTTCTCAGCCCGAGTACCACCAGAATGATAACCTTGTCTACCACCATCTCTTCCCTTGTAATTTCCACCACCACCATATCTTTCTCTGGACAGAAAACTATCCCTATGTGCTTCTGCCCTCTTTGGTGGCAACCTGTCTCCTGCTAATGGCTTCTCAGGTCTGTCCATATAACGGGGGTTGCGGCTTCTCTCCTCCCTCCTTTCACTTCCTTCTACATAATGGTCAACATGTCCTGACTTTAAAGTCTCTGATTCTGATTTGTCAGCATGTTCAGAATTCACTGTAATCTTCTTCTCCTGAAATGAGGGTCTTTTCTTTGCAGGTGGAGGTTGATCATCCTTTTCTACGAAGCAATCATGGCGCCAAACGCTGTGGTCATCCTGCTTAGCTTGAAGTTTCTCATTTCCTTCCTGTGCATTAGAAGTTGTCTTGTTTGCTGCTCTTTCATTGTGCTGATCCTTAGAATCCCTCCATCCTTTAAAGCAAAAGAACAATGAATGATAAGACAACAGCTACAATCATTAAGTTTTCAGCCACAGATGGCGACCTAAAACAGTGTTACTCTTTCAAGGATCATTAGCAGTGATACTTAGAACACTGCTAAAGAGCAAAGTAAGAGAGCATAAAGAAGATCACATTCAAACTTCAAGTCTTGAAATAGCATAATGCTTGATCAAAGTTGAGATTCCTAATTTAATAACATTCCCACTTAGATAATGATTCTATATTTTTGACAAAACCAGCAATGCATAACTTTATTACTTCATATATTTGGGGCCTGCTTGCTTTCAGTTTTTCAAAGTGTGTTCGCTTTATTAACAATTATTCATCTTATCTGAAAATGATTTTATTCATTTGTCAATTCAAAAAAAATATTAGTTTACCTTATCTTGGGGCTAGCCAAACGCAATCTTGAGACACAAAAATTAAAGTTGACCAATTTTTAAGATTTAATCCACTTGAAATATCAAAACCAAAAGGACCCTTACCAAAATAAAAAAAGACATAGTACCATCAACTTCAAAATAATCATACAATAATTGTGGTACACCAAAACATAAAAATATAAAATATAATTGGATAGAGTAACATGTCTTTTTCTACATCACATGCATATGGATATGCACATAGATGCTCATATTTATACTCATACAAAGATTTAAGTCTAAAATGCACTTTACCCCCTTGAAGTTTGAGATAGCTTCTAAATCGGTCCCTTAACTTTCAAAACTTGCAATTTACACCTCAACTATTACAATGATGTTAATGTGGAGTGAAAGGAATGCTAGATGCTTTGAGGGATAAGAATGGTCATTGCTAGAGATTAAGTCCTTTTTCTTACATACTTTCCTTGATTGGAGTGTGGCTCTTTTGGATTTTTCTTGTTTTTCCCTTCATGTTTTGCTTGATCATTATAATTTTGGTTCTTGATTTTTCCCCCCAAAGTACATCCCCAATGCACTCATGTGGGTTGGCTATTTTTAATTAATAAAATTTTTCTTTACTTATAAAAAAAAAAAATGTGCCCCTTCTATTATGCTCCCGTCACATTTTCATTGCTAACTAGCCAAAAAATGACATCATTTTTCTTTTCTTTTTTTGGCCAAAATGATCTTTTTGTGTGGGTTAACAACAAGATTTTAATGGATGTTGACCAAAGGGGCACAATGATGCTGTAATACTCGAGAGTGTAAGTTGCAAGTTTTCTTGGTTAAGGCACTAATTTAGAAGCAATCTCTAAGTTGGAAAGTGTAAATACTAATTTAGAGAAGATTTTATGATATGTAAGATGCCCTCTTAACTATTATAAAGTACTCTATATTGGATAAATATTATAACAGAACAATGAACTTTCTTTCTTTTTTTGTAGGTAAGTTACAATGACCCAACTTTGCCACTGAAGAAAATTAAATACCATCACCATGAATGTTTGTCCCTGCATTAATAAAAAAATATCCCAGAGTAAATCACAGGCAGGATTGATGGAAATCACAACATGAAAGCACTATTATGTGAATGATGAAAAGCAGATGTAGCCAAAAGTAAAGGGAAAAAGGCCAAACATTTTGAGAAGAGCTTCGCAGATAGAGTTGAAGATAAATATAACTCACCACCAGTAGCTCTACGACCAATGCTTCGACCAGCTTGCATGGCATTACCACGTTCATCATGCTGTTATAAGACATGCACAGGCAAGCCTAAGATTATTATATACACGGAGCCACTTGAAGGCATGGGCTGAAAGAAAATCCCGCTACATCAGCCCAGAACAAAGTTTGCATACACTCAATAATATTACCAAGTAATTAAACTCAACAAAAATACTTGTTTTTTATCAAGCAATCATGTAGTGTTGGAAAGAATTTCCTAAGCCATTCTGGAATGCAGCTTAGGCATTTTCCAGGCCTGCATACATATAGAGATGCATTAAGATGACTACTGCAATTCTTAAGCTGCCCCAGGGTGTGCAATGTAATGCGCACATTTCATTAGTTGGTTGACTTCATTCATCTTAATCAACTTCCATTTACTTTTAAATGGTTGCAAAATATATGTCTATTTAAAAAAAAAAAAAAAAAAACATTTCTTTTTGTCCCTAATTTTTCTGCACAGTTTTTTCCCATTTATTTCTTCTTGGTACAGAAGATAAAAAAAATATTTGGTGGTAGTCTAGAATAAAAACAACCTTCAAATCCACCACATCAGCTCATAGAAGCTTAACCTAGAGATTTAGGGAATCAAAAACTTATGTCTCCCACCATATCCTCTACGTAACCAGGCTATGCATACCTCTGGCATGGAGAGTGGACAAACATTACCTACACAAAACCATTAGTTTCTCAATGTCAGTTGACTCTGGTGCTTAAAGTCCCAGAAAACATCACATCCGTGAACAATATGAATGTATAAGTCAGCAATGAAAACACATGATGGTTGTCATAGGGTTGTACTATGTGCAACGACTGGTAGAATACAAGGTGTTGGATAATATTGGGAGGCAGAAATCAAACTAATCAAAAGATCTAACGGGATCATAAAGTTAACAGTTATGCAAGAAGCAGTCAATTATGTGAAAATATTACAGTAAATGTTACACAAACATTTAAGAATAACAAATTTCATATTTATAAGATTGTTATCAAGACCTGAAAATAAGATCGCGACCGAGGTACTTCAGTTGGATCAGAGGAACGTTTTGATCCTTCACGATGTTCTTCAGGCTTCTTGTCAGCTTCTTTGCTCACAGCCTCATTTTCTCGCTTAGAATCAGATGCCAAAGGGGCCTCAAGTGGTATGGCATCTTGCAGCCGACGATGGTGCTTTTGATCCCTGTCTGTCTGCTCTCCAACATCCAAAATAGCATTGTTGGGTAGTCTCTCTGTTTCTGGTTTCCCATCCCTCCTAAACTTCTTAGGACTAGTTGAACCAAACCAAGTAACATATGTAAAGCCATATTATGATAGGAAGCTATAATCAACTGGCAAAAACTCTCACTATGTTTCACATTTTAGAACTCAAATCAAAAGGTAAAAGACCAATACACACACTGCTGTATAACTCAAAAGTTAATAAACAAGTGAAGATAACGGTGCAACTTAAATTCACGATGACTTGTTAGAAAGAGTGCATTTTTCTTTTTCTTTTTTATGACCAGGAACCCCTTCAAGGTATGGGCCAGTGGGACCACCCTGCGGGGCAAACCTCATATGCCTACACAACCACACTGAGCTAAATTGCAAAAGTCGAACCAGAGACTTCTGGGTTTAGAACTAGTCCAGGCACTCTCCTTTTACTCACGGGTGCAATATTATATAAGTGAAAAGCTTTCATCTTTTTTGGCTTATTAATGCTTATGGGTTTTTCAAATCCTCACATTTCCAATCAAGATACAATAGTGTACTCTTGCTCACTTTCTGCAAAAAGCTAATCCGAAGACACAATAATAAGAGTTCCAATTCCTATTTTGAACCCACTACCTAAATACCCTTAAACCGTTTTGAAGTGACATTAAAATAATGGTATGTTTCCCATATCTTCTTCTACTAGCAAACTACTAGTTTCATGTAATCAATCAATCTATATTCTATAATAAGCTATATATATATATATATACACACACATACAAGGTTCATTTTTAATCTTCTTAGGGAAGTGAACAATATTTAGCGGAACAATATTGTTGACATTAATATTTGTAAAAAATTTGGAGTTGGAATTATTAATAAAATAAAGAAAGAAAGAAACCCCAAATGGGTAAAAGGTACCTGGGTTCTCGATCGAACCTAGAACGTTGGTGTCTTTTGGAGCCTGAATCGCGAACTTCCCTTTCCCGACGAGACATTATTGTTAGACAAAACAGAACGCTAAGCTAAGCAACTTCTTCCTTTCTTCGTTTTCGCTCTCTTTCCTTTTCCCACTTTTGGCTTCTCTCCCTCTTCTCAGTTCTCACTCTAACTAGATCGAGGTGCCATCGTGGCCGTACGATCCAAGTTGTTGTAGGGTAAAATTTGCCCAACAGCAATTTTTTCAGAAAAATATTAGATAGATAGATAGCCGGCGTGAACTTATTTAGTAAGTTGAGCTGTTTTGAAACTCGAGTTTTCCAAAATTGAGGCTGAAAATTTTGAACCTTGTGAGAATTTTGCCAAAATTGTTGTTTGAGTTTCTCAAACTCTTTCTCAAACTCTATTTACACTTTCTCTTGATTTAAATAAATAAAAAATAAACCGTGGAACTCGAGTTTAGTAAACTTGAGCTCCATTTTAAAAAAATAATAGAACTCGTGTTTTCTAAGCAGGGGCGGCCTAATATAATTTGGAGCCTAAGGCAAAAAATTTATGCGGAGCCTTTAATATGTAAATATTAATTAAACATAATTATTTAATACTAATCATATTAAGGTTAATTTATACATTAAATACATAAATAATACTAACTAGACTAATGTTAATTTCATATAGAGAATTAAATATCATAGTTGAACTATAAATATTAATAAAAAGAAATAAAAATATATTGCGATTGAAAAATATACTTAATTTTGGATATAAGACAATGCATAGTTAAATAAAGTTGTAATCTAATTTTTAATTTTATATTCTGATTTAAAGAGAGAGAGATAGATATTATTTGATGTGTGGCTTTGTAGGATATTAGTTTATAAAAATCAAAGTCTCAAACTATCTTGGGAGATTAATCTATAATTGATGATTTAACACATTTGCAACATCTTTTTGAAATATTTTAGGGTTTCAATTGAGTTAAGGTTCTATTAGTCTCGTATTTTGAAAATCTTAATAGAAATGAAAAAGATGCGCTAATTAAAAATACTATAAAATGTTCAAAATATAATGTGACATTGTCTTTCATTGATGAACTTCATTAATTTAACTAATGAATATTTATATCACTTTTTTCTAATTAATAACATGGCAATTTGTAAGCTAATAGTAAAATTTGTAGTATCTTTAACATCACTAATAAAAAAAATGTAGAACCTTTAGAAGATATATATAATTTTATAAAAATTTGGGCCTTTAAATAAGAAAAGTGGGGCCTTTTTTCCTAAGCAAAATTTTGTTTTTTGGTGGGGCCTTAGGCCTAGGCCTAACTTGCCTAGGCCTTGAGACGGCCCTGTTTCTAAGGTTAGGTGTAAATCAAGTTTGAGAAATTCGATTTTGGGTTGGAGCTTGAGTTTCACAAACTCGAATTTCAAAAAATAGTCTAACTTACTAAATAGGTTCAAACGCGTGCTAGCCACCGAATATTTTCCCAAAAAATGTACTGTTGAACAAATTTTGCCTTGTTGTAGAGTAGACAAGAGTCTATGATAATGAGTCGCGAACTAGATTTTTATTTTTATTTATTTGTATTACTATATTATTATTTAAGGAGTCCAGATCTTCTATCTCAACTTTCCTTACTTTACTCCATATTCCATAAGTTAAAACTTGTCACGTGTCTCCTCGAAAAACACTGTTTGTTGTAGGGCCTGTGGGGTATTTTGTTTGGGAGTTTGGAAACACTTGTATCTTTCCATGGAGGATATCACGATAGGATGGAATCATCTCTCCCTCTTGGGTTACTGAAGGAGATGGTTTTCGGATTAGCAACGAGATGGGCTCCAATGAGTTTATTTTGGTTGCCAAGTTTTTCACAAAAAGAGTTCTAAATATTGAGGCTATTGCTAGAAACTTCACTCAGTTTTGGCGTCCGAGAAATGGTTTTAAGATAAAGGACTTGGGTGATCACATTGTTCTATTAATTTTTTTATAATAAACTTGAAACAGATCGAGTTTTGGGCAGCCAACCATGGAGCTTTGATAAGCATTTAGTTGCAATTCAACAGTATGAAATACGGATGCCTGTACGAGAATTATTCTACAATCGTATATCGTTTTGGGTCCAGGCCTATGATATTCCAGTTAGATTTATGAATCGAGTCATTGCTAAAGGTATTTGCTTAGGAATCGAGGAGGTTCGCCCTTCTGAGCCCTTAGTGATGGAAGAAGGAGATTATATGAGAGTTTGAGTCATTATCGATATCTCTAAACCACTCAGTCGTGGTTGGGAAATCTGTATGGATGATGGGAGTAACGATTTATTTTCTTTTAAATATGAGAGGCTGCCGAATATTTGTTATTTGTGTGGGTGTCTCACTCACAGGGATAAGGATTGTGACTTGTGGATTGATAGTAAGGGGACTTTGAACATAGAATCACGATAGTTTGGGGCATGGATGTGTGATCCTCTGTTTAGCTCTTCAAAAAAGTCCACCATCGTAGTTCTTGGTTTTTATGCAAACAGAAAGGGTAAGGTTGAGAAACAACCCTGTGGAAGTGGTGTTGCTCTGCCTCTAGTGAATCCATTTCCGGCGAATTCAAAATCCACGACACCCCATAAGGTAATTCCAGTTTCCATGCCTTTGGTTAATGATATCCCTAATGTGGTGAAAGAATCTTGGGTTTCCAAAGATGTGACTCCGAGTTTTGAGGGTTAGCCGAGAAATGGAGAAAAATTTGCTACAATTTTAAATGAAATAGATCATGAGTTGACAAAGTATGATTTCATGGATGGAGTTGATACTATTCGGGATCCTATTCCTTTTCAGAAACCTAGTGGGACTAAAACTCATGAAAATCCTAATATTCCTTTTATATCCGAGAATCAAGCAATCAATTCTCCCTTATTTATCCCAAATCAAGATTTTTCCCATACTGTTAACACTCCCGGTTATACAGCAACACCTTTTATTGATATCACAAACCTTCCTGAGGCCCCTAAGCACGTGACTCAATTAATTACCTGTAGCAAAGTGGACATGTGCCTCATGCACAAATTCAGGGAATAAGGAGAAATTGGAAGTGCACGCAGGACTTAAAAGAATTTCCAAGGCAGGCTCTGATCATCTCGAGTTACCTAAGAAATAGAAGCAGGTTTCACTAGATGACAAAGAAAATCTCTCACCAATGGCGACGGCTGGTTCCCAGCCCTACCAACAATTATGAATCATTTATGTTGGAACTGTTGGGGGCTTGGGAACGAGTAGACAGTTCAAGAGCTCGGTGACATAGTCCGAGCACAAGATCCTTCAGTAGTGTTTTTAGCCGAAACATGGTTAGATAAAGCTAGGCTAGTTGGAATTCATGATACTTTGCAATTTGGTCACTATAATGGTGCTTCAAAAGCTTCTCCTGGTGGTGTTTTGGTACTATTTTGGAAGAAGGATTTCAACTTAAATGTAGAATCCTCCTCTCAAAATCGCATTAACATACTAATAAACAAAGGGAAAGATAATGTTTGGCGTTTCATAGGCTTTTATGGGGCCCTGAAAAACTTATCTCAAAAATGAATAGTAGTTTTTGTTAAAGGATCTCCATAAACGGTTTGACTTACCATGGTTATGTGCAGGTGATTTCAATGAGCTACTAAAATCACATGAAAAATTAGGCGGGCTTCTGTGACCATGTTGGTAGATGCAAAATTTTTTGGGAGGCTTTGGATGAATGCAGATTGTTGGACTTGGGTTTTGTGGGACATAAATACACTTGAGTGAAAAATTTTACTAATGGAGAAGTTGTGTGGGAATAGTTAGACAGAGTTGTGAGCACAATTAGTTGGTTTGATTTTTTTCCTACAACAAAGGTTTGGACTTTAGTTTGTGGTTCTTTTGACCATAGACCTTTATTGATTATGTCTGAGGGACTGTGAAGCCCCAAAGACCTTGGCAGTTTGAGAACTTGTGGCTTGAGAATGAAGGCTGCCACACTGATGTGAATGAAGCATGGAGGACAATACCCTTGGGTTCACCTATGGCCCAAGCAATGGGGAAAACTAAAAATTTCCATGTACAACTAAGACAATGGGGTAACAACTCAGTATGCAACATAACAAGGACTTTGGTGAAGAAGAAAAAATCCATGCACAAGGCCGAGGCAACAGCTATTCAGGGGGGTAGTGTGGGTTTTTTTTCTGCATGTAAAAAATGAGGTAAATGACTTACTTCGATTGGAGGAAAAACTATGGCAGTAATGCAGTCATACTCATTGGATGGTCTCGAGTGATAGAAATATAGTTTATTTCCACAATTGGGCCTCACAAAGATTTAGAAGGAATAATATTTCAGAGCTTCGGGCTTTGGATGGGAGACTTGTTTCGAGTGATGAGAATATAACATCCATGATTGTGGATTACTACTAGCACCTCTTCACCTTTTCAAATCCGAGTGATATTAAGGAGGTTGTGCAGTACACAAGCAGAAAGGTGGACGATGATATGAATTCAAATCTGATTGGGGAATTTACCAAGGCTGAAGTGGAAGAGGTTTTGAAACAAATGGCCCCTTTAAAGGCTCCTGGTCCAGACGACATGCCTCCTATTTTTTTCCAGCATTATTGGGATAACATTGGAGATGATATTGTTAGAGCAGTCCTCTCTTGCCTAAATTCCAAAACAATTTTGCCAGGTTTGAACCATACTTTCATCACTCTTATTCCTAAAGTCAAAAGTGTTGGATAAAAATCTGGTTTTGTATCTCATACAAAACACACAGCGGAAGCAACAAACAAGGATTTATTTCATTCATGATTGACAACATGCACTATGTAAATTTCAAAATTCAAGAACAAGATAGCGTACCTTGGTGTGGAGAAATTCAAAACAAAGATTAGAAGCACTTGGGAACACTTTTAATCTTCACTCCAATTCCACTTTACGCCCAAGATGTGTGGTCTCTCAATCAGTTTCCAAAGGGAGAATGAAAGTGTGCCTCACACTTTTTTTTTTTCTCTACGTTTCTTTTCTTATCTGATTAAAAAATTCTGTATGTTTCTCCCTTTATAACTAACTGATTATCTAATTAGGCCGGCCTATTGGGCCTTTCCAATTGGGCTTTAATGTGTGGCTTGGAGTGGGACCAAAATGGACCAATAAGACACTAGCTCCAATGGGCCTCGGGCTTTTCCGTCAACTCTTGACAAGTCCAAAGTTACCATTAATTATATTTAATACCACTATATAAATATAATTGCACTTTAGGCCTTATTAATAAATTATATCCCAAGACTTTATTATATACGCAACCTCTTCATAAAATATTCGTAGTAATACAAAGTCATAAATGTAAACTGCCACTTTGTAAATTACTACATCTTATCCTTAAGTACCCAATTCAATCCTTTAAAGTTATTCATCATATATTTATGAAATCCAATGTCATAAATATATACTTTAGCAATTTCTTACCAAAGTGGTTAGGCCTAACTCTCTGAATAACTAAATCCATTAAACTTATCTCAAGGGAATATTTTGTATCTCCGTTAAGAGACTATGAATTCCATCTTGAGAATATATGTTCTATCAACACTAAATGTGGTTGCCCAACAGATTGAGGTTTTGACCGTTACTTTAGATCTCACTCCTGAAATATCAAAGCAACCTACGCGTCATGATCAGGTCCATTATTCTCTCAAGATTAAGAGTTCATGTAAATAAAAGTCGTGAGATTTATTATTCATTTGACAGTCATTAGGAGAATAATAAATCTCACACGGTCCAGTTCAATATATCTTAACTCTTAAAACATATCAACATATCAATTAGAAGTCTCCACTTCTATGATCAAGACAAATCATTTTAGTTGATATGTTATAGTCTTCGCAGATGAAATGCCCAATTTCATCACCGACTACGAACTATATATTCTGAGTTTACAAAGAACTTGTGATTTATATCTTCTGTGACTAAATCACATAAATCACATACTATGCATCTCATGAACTACATGATAATGTCCAAATATTCATGTTATCATTATTTTAGATAAAATAAACAACTTTATTAAATACAACATTAAGTAATACATAATGTCATACATAGTATCATACAATAAGATTTAAGGGCACATATCCTAACAATCTCCCATTTGCCCTAAAGACTATTGTGCACTAATCTAACTCTCATTCCCTCCAAATATGACTCAAAAGTCCTTTGAGGCAAGGTTTTGGTAAAAGGATCTGCTAGATTATTTGCGCTTTCAATCTTTGCTACCACAACATCTCCACGAGCAATAATATCTCGAATGATGTGATACTTCCTTTTAATGTGTTTTCCTTTCTTGTGATTCCTTGGATCTTTGGATTGTACAACCGCTCCACTATTGTCGCAAAACAATATGATGGGAACTTGCTCCATTCTTACAACACCAAGATCAGAAAGGAATTTCTTGAGCCAAACAGCCTCCTTTGCTGCTTCACAAGCAGCAACATACTCGGCTTCCATGGTGGAGTTCGCAATGCAAGATTGCTTTAACACTCCTCCAACTTATGGCTCCACCTCCCAAGGTGAAAACACATCTTGAAGTGGATTTTTTGAAATCTAGATTCGATTGAAAATCTGAATCTGTATAGCTAATGGGAATCAAATCCTCATAATGGTAAACAAGCATATAATCTCTCGTTCTCCTAAGATACTTGAGAATGTGCTTTACGGCTTGCCGATGTTTTGGTCTTGGATTTAATTCATATCGGCTGACCATGCCAACTGAATAACAAATATCTAGTCTAGGACAAAGCATGGCATACATGAGACTTCCTACTGTAGAAGCATAAGGAACTTGTCTCATCATATTTTCTTCCTCTTGAGTCTTAGGCCTTTGGTCATCAGGCAGAGGAACTCCGTGTCTAAAAAGAAGCAATCATTTCTTGGAGTTTTGCATGCTAAACCGTTCTAGAACCTTATCTATATATCCAGCTTGTGATAAGCCTAACATCTTATTCTTGCGATCTCGTTAAAGCTTGATCCCTAGAATAAAGTTAGCCTCACCCAAGTCTTTCATATCAAATTGGCTAGACAACCAAACTTTAACCGATGACATTATCCCTGCATCATTCCCAATGAGTAGAATATCATCAACATAAAGTACTAGAAACATTACTACTTTGTCTCGATGTCTTTTGTACACACATGCTTCATCAAGATTTTATTCAAAACCAAATGACTTGATTGCCTGATCAAATCTAATGTTCCATGACCTAGATGCTTGTTTCAGTTCATAAATGGACCTATTTAACTTGCATACCCTATGCTCTTGGTTCTTTGCTATGAAACCTTCCGGTTGCATCATGTATATTTCTTCTTCAAGATTGCCATTAAGAAATGCAGTCTTGACATCCATTTGCCAAATCTCATAATCATAATGAGCAGCAATAGATAAGAGAATTTTGATAGACTTAAGCATGGTTACTGGCGAAAAAGTTTCATCATAATCAATACCTTCTTTTTGTGTATACCCTTTCGCCACTAGTCTTGCTTTAAAGGTTTCAACCTTCCCATCTATCCCTCTCTTCCTCTTGTAAACCCATTTGCAACCAACAGGTTTAATGCTGTTAGGCGTCTTTACAAGATCCTATACATGATTGGAATATATAGAATCCAATTCAGATTTCATAGCTAAGACCCAATGATGTGCATCTATATCATTCATTGCCTCTTCATAAGTGTAGGGATCCGATTCAGCCTCTTCTGAGATAGCTACATAAGTTTCTCCCAAACCTCTAAATCTCATAGGAGGCCGAATAATTCTCTTAGTACGACGAGGCATCTGTGTACTAGACATCTCATGAGTAATATCTTGCGATGTATCCAATACAGCCACATCATCCCTAGTTTCATCCATTGGTTGTTCAACTACAGGTTCATCTATTTCATCCAATACAACTTTACTTCTAGGATTAAAATTATTCATATAATCATCTTCCAAAAATTTGGCATGGGTGCTAACAAACACTTTGTTATCCTTATGATTATAGAATAAATAACCATTGGTTTCTTTTGAATACCCTAAAAACATGCATACTTCCGTTTTAGCTTCCAACTTATCAGACTTTCCTTTCAACACATGTGCTGGACATCCCCAAATGTGGAGAGATTTCATACTAGGCTTATGCCCACTCTACAATTCCTTAGGTGTGTTGGGAACAGATTTTGATGGAACTAAATTTAAAACATGCATAGCAGTTTTTAGTGCATATCCCCAAAAAGAAACTGGTAAAGTTGAGTAACTCATCATGGACCTAACCATTTCCAAAAGAGTCCTATTTCTTCTTTTTGCTACACCATTTTGTTGGGGAGTTCCAGGTGCAGTCAATTGGGAGACAATCCCATTTTGAATTAGGTAATCCTTGAAATCCCCAAGAAGGTATTCGCTACCTTGATCAGATCGAATGGCCTTTATGCGTTTACCCAATCGATTTTCAACTTCAGCCCTAAACTCTTTAAACTTGTCAAAGGCTTCAGACTTTCGTCTCATTAGGTACACATAACTATATCTTGAGTAATCATCCGTGAAAGTGATGAAATACTCATAACCTCCTTTTGCTTGGGTTGACATAGGACCACATACATCTGTATGAACTAATTCAAGCAACACTTAGGCTCTTCTACCTTTTGCATTAAAAGGTTGTTTGGTCATTTTACCTTCCAAACAAGATTCACAAACTGAAAATCCATCAAAGTCCATGGGCTGTAAAAGTCCATCTTTGATTAGTCTTTGAATCCTATTTGAATTAATATGACCCAAACACAAGTGCCATAAATATGCATCACTAGTAGAAGGAAACTTTCTCTTTAATGATTTTACATGAGAGCTACTATCTATTTCAGAATTGTATAATTCATGCATGTCAGGAGTTAAAATATAAAGACCATCCACAATATTGCCAGAACAGATAAACATTTTATCTTTCTTTATTACAACATTGTCTTTAAGGATAACACAATATCCATGTTTACCTAAGTAAGTTGCAGAAATCAAATTCCTACGAACATTAGGTACATACAAACAGTCTTCCAATATTAACACTCTAGACTTAAAGCATAAATTATACACTCCAACAGCTACAACCAGAATCCTGCTCCCATCAGCCAAAGTAAGAAATAGTTCTCCCTCATTCAACTTTCTAGTCTCCTAGAATCCCTGCAAAGAATTACAGAAATGATTAGTACAACCTAAATCCACACACCAGGAATCCGTTAGATTCTGTACCAAACATATTTCAAGAAGAAAAGAACTTTTCATACCCTTATTCTTGGCAGCTTTGAACTTTGGACAATTTCTCTTCCAATGTCCTTTCTCACCACAATGGAAACACTTTCCTTTGCTCTTCTTTCCTTTATCGGCAACCCCTAAGGCAATTTGTTTACCATCTTTTATAGTGAAGTCTTTCTTTTTCTTCTTCTTACCTTTGCCTTTCGACTTAGGTTGAGAAGTAGAAGCTTCACCCACATTGGCTTCAACTCTAGAAGTACCAAGGATGCCTTCTGCCGCCACTAACTCATTCATTAATTCAGACAAAAAGTAAATCTTTTTGTTCATATTATAATTGAGTCTGAATTCCTTGAATGATTCCGGTAGTAACTGGAGTATCATATCCACTTGGGATTCTCCATCAATGTCGGTACCTAAAACTTCTAATGTGTTCAGATTAGCAATCATCCTAAGATAATGCTCCCTCATTGAACTTCCTGTAGCCATTTTGGTATTATAAATTTGCCTCATAGTTTCTTGCCTTGCAGAACGGCCTTGCTCACCAAACATCTCCTTCAGACTTTGCACGATGTCCGAAGCATGTTCTACATCCTGTATTTGATGTTGTAGAACATTTGAGATAGATGTTAGGATGTAGCACTTGGCCATCTCATTAGATTTCTGCCAACAATCATATCGTTGTTTTTCCTCAAGAGGAGCATCTAATGAAGGAAAGCTAGGACATAGTTGAGTAAGCATATATTTGTGTTCTTTAGCAGTAAGAACAATGTCCAAATTCCTTTTTCAGTCAACATAATTGGATCCAGTCAGTTTGTTTTGGTTAAGAATAGCAACAAGTGGGCTAAATGATGCCATGATTTAAATCTGAAAATAATAAACATGAATATAATAAGTAAACTAGACATTATCTATTTAGCATATAAGCATATAATATGGAACCTTAATAAAAACCATAAAATAATATATGCAACGACAACCCAATCCATGTCTATAATTCCTTGGTAGCAAGTTTATTATAAACACATTAATTGGTTGAGAACTATTCTCATTATTAGTGCTATCATGATAACTCTTATCAAACACTAATAATATGTCGTATTACCTTTAGCCTCTAAGTAATAATGACATAGCTCCTTTGGGAGGTTAATATTACACTTAGTCTAGTGTACACCATTATCTAGAGTCATGTGTAGCCACATTTCATCTCCCTTTCATAGTGTTTAAACTTGTAGTACCATAAAACAAAACACCCTCCTTTGGGATTGCTAGGCATATACGCCAAGACGAGGTATTTGTCCACACTACTTTAAATGGGTAAGTTCAAACTTGTAGTAATATGAAATAAACACCCTTCTTTGGGATTGCGAGGCATATACGGCAAGACGAGGTGTTTATCCACACTACTATGAACCGATAATGGAGGCCATGAAATCCAACCCTTGTATCTCTCTCCCACTAGATATTTTAAAATAAAGGTTTTTTAAGATCAAGAACCATAATAATGCTAGACACGTGAAAAACATAATCTCAATCTCATTAGGAATAAATTTCATTAAACTAGCATTAATATATATAAATATATATAATGTAATATAAAACTATATATTATATTATATATATAATATAATATATATATATATATATAATATAATATATATATATATATATATTACGTTATAAAACTATATTATATTATATTATATATATATATAATATATATATATATATATATATATATATATAACCTTCAATGGTGAAATCCAAAGACATCAAGTCAACGTCCATCTTGACAATTACCAATCAATTGTCTTAATATATATATATATATATATATATATATATATATATATATTAACCGTGGGCCATAATTGTTCAAGCCATGCATAGACGTGAAAAACATTCAAACCATGCATTTGATTCACCAAGCGGTACAATAACTGAATCCATAAAAGACACGGCACTTAATATATCTGAATCATGACAGTTACTCAACTTACATGAATATACCATTATGATATATAATCTTATATACGGATTCAATATGGCGTAAAGTACTAAAATTTTAATGCATATGAACTCCATGAATATTAAAATCATGACACAACACCATTATTTGATGTAGAAGATTGAAACCCAAAGATAACGGTTTTTCTTAAATTCTAAAATTCAATCACATATTATACAATCATGAGATGAAAATCTGGCTCTGATACCAATTGTTGGATAAAAATCTGGTTTTGTATCTCATACAAAACACACAGCGGAAGCAACAAATAAGGATCTATTTCATTCATGATTGACAATATGCATTATGTAAATTTCAGAATTCAAGAACCAGATAGCGTACCTTGGTGTGAAGAAATTCAAAACAAAGATTAGAAGCACTTGGGAACACTTTTAATCTGCACTCCAATTCCACTTTACGCCCAATATGTGTGGTCTCTCAATCAGTTTCCAAAGGGAGAATGAAAGTGTGTCTCACACTCTTTTTTTTTTTTTTTCTCTACGTTTCTTTTCTTATCTGATTAAAAAATTATGTATGTTTCTCCTTTTATAACTAACTGATTATCTAATTAGGCCGGCCTATCGGGCCTTTCCAATTGGGCTTTAATGTGTGGCTTGGAGTGGGACCAAAAGGGACCAATAAGACACTAGCTCCAATGGGCCTCGGGCTTTTCCGTCAACTCTTAACAAGTCCAAAGTTACCATTAATTATATTTAATACCACTATATAAATATAATTGCACTCTAGGCCTTATTAATAAATTATATCCCAAGACTTTATTATACACGCAACCCCTTCATAAAATATTCGTAGTAATACAAAGTCATAAATGTAGACTGCCACTTTGTAAATTACTACATCTTATCCTTGAGTACCCGGTTTAGTCCTTTAAAGTTATTCATCATATATTTATGAAATCCAATTTCATAAATATATACTTTAGCAATTTCTTACTAAAGTGGTTAGGCCTAACTCTCTGAATAACCAAACCCATTAAACTTATCTCAAGGGAATATTTTGTATCTCTGTTAAGAGACTATGAATTCCATCTTGAGAATATATGTTCCATCAACACTAAATATGGTTGCCCAACATACTGAGGTTTTGACCGTTACTTTAGATCTCACTCCTGATATATCAAAGCAACCTACACGTCATGATTAGGTCCATTATTCTCTCAGGATTAAGAGTTCATGTAAATAACAGTCGTGAGATTTATTATTCATTTGACAATCGTTAGGAGAATAATAAATCTCACACGGTTTAGTTCAATATGTCTTAACTCTTAAAACATGTCAACATATCAACTAGAAGTCTCCACTTCCATGATTAAGACAAATCATCTTAGTTGATACGTTATAGTATTCGCAGATGAAATACCCAATTTCATCACCGACTACGAACTATATATTCTGAGTTTACAAAGAACTTGTGATTTATATTTTCTGTGACTAAATCACATAAATCACATACTATGCATCTCATGGACTATATAATAATGTCCAAATATTCATGTTACCATTATTTTAGATAAAATAAACAACTTTATTAAATACAACATTAAGTCATACATAATGTCATACATAGCATCATACAATAAGATTTAAGGGCACACATCCTAACAAAAAGTACCAAATATGTTACTGAGTTTCGCCCTATAGCTTGTGTGTAATATTCTTTATAAACTTGTTTTTAAAGTTTTAGCTAACATATTAAAAAGAGTGTTACCTTAGATTATTTCTGAATCTTAAAGTGCTTTCCAATCTGATAAAGCTATTTCAGACAACATTTTGGTGGACTTTGAGACTTTCCATCATATGAAGATGAAGAAAACTGGGAAGATAGGACATACGGCTCTAAAGCTAGATATAAGTTAGGCATATGATAGATTGGAATGGATTTTTCTCCAACAAATTATGGAAAAAAATGGGTTTGCATCCTACTTGGATTGGCTGGATTATGGAATGCATTAGTTCAGTGACTTACTCCATTTTGGTAAATGGGGAACCTAAGGGTCACATTACACCAACAAGAGGTATTCGTTAGGCGGATCCTCTCTCTCCATACCTTTTTCTCTTATGCTTGGAGGGGTTAAGTGGTTTAATCCAAAATGCTGTCAATGATAGGTATATTGATGGTTTTTCTCTTCGTAGAAATGGCCCAAATATATCTCACTTGTTCTTTGCAAATGACATCCTCCTTTTTTGTCGAGCCAAAGCGGATGATGTAAGGAAAATTCAAGAAATTTTGGGCAAGTATGAAAAGGCTTCAGGTTAAAAAATAAGTAATGACAAGACAACTCTTTTCTTTAGTTTGAATGTGGTTGATTATTTAAAAGAGCTTGTGAAAAATTTGCTAGGAGTGCCTGAGATAAAAGAGTATGAAAAGTATTTGGGTCTTCCCACGATGGTAGGGAGAAATAAAAAGGCTAGTTTGAACTATATTAAAGATAGAGTGTGGGGTAAGCTATAGCGATAGAAGGAAAAGCTACTTTCTCAAGCGGGAAAAGAGGTCTTGTTGAAAGCGATGGTACAAGCCATCCCTACCTTTACCATTAGTTGAATTAGGCTTCCCATTGGTTTATGCCAAGACATTGAGATGATGATACAAAACTTTTGGTGGGGGTAGCAAGGTGATAGAAGAAAAATTCATTGGAAAAAGTGGGAGGTGTTGTGTCAACCAATGATGGAAGGGGGTTTTGGTTTTAAAGATTTGTGTAAATTCAATGAAGTGATGTTGGCAAAGTAGGTGTGGGGGTTGATTCTGTTGGAAAAAACTGGTTTTGTATCTCATACAAAACATATAGCGAAAGCAACAAACAAGGATCTATTTCATTCATGATTGACAACATGCACTATGTAAATTTCAGAATTTAAGAACAAGATAGCATACCTTGGTGTGGAGAGATTCAAAACAAAGATTAGAAGCACTTGGGAACACTTTTAATTTTTACTCCAATTCCACTTTAGGCCCAAGATGTGTGGTCTCTCAATCACTTTCCAAATGGAGAATGAAAGTGTGCTTCACACTCTCTTTTTCTTTTCTCTTCGCTTTATAAAAAAAATTCTGTATATTTCTCCCTTTATAATTAACTGATTATCTAATTGGGCTAGCCTATTGGGCCTTTCCAATTGGGCTTTAGTATGTGGCTTGGAGTAGGACCAAAAGGGACCAATAAGACACTAGCTCCAATGGGCCTTGGGCTTTTCCGTCAACTCTTGACAAGTCCATAGTTACCATTAATTATATTTAATATCACTATACAAATATAATTGCACTCTAGGCCTTATTAATAAATTATATCCCACGACTTTATTATATACGTAACTCCTTCATAAAATATTCGTAGTAATACAAAGTCATGAATATAGACTGCCACTTTGAAAATTACTACATCTTAATCCTTGAGTACCCGATTTAATCCTTTAAAGTTATTCATTATATATTTATGAAATCCAATTTCATAAATATATAAACTTTAATAATTTCTTACTAAAGTGGTTAGGCCTAACTCTCTGAATAACTGAACCCATTAAACTTATCTCAAGAGAATATTTTATATCTCCATCAAGAGACTATGAATTCCATCTTGAGAATATATGTTCCATCAACACTAAATGTGGCTGCCCAACATACTGAGGCTTTGACCGTTACTATAGATCTCACTCTTGATATATCAAAGCAACCTACACGTCATGATCAGATCCATTATTCACTCAGGATTAAGAGTTTATGCAAATAGAAGTCGTGAGATTTATTATTCATTTAACAGTCATTAGGAGAATAATAAATCTCACAACGGTCTAGTTCAATATGTCTTAACTCTTAGAACATATCAACATATTAACTAGAAGTCTACACTTTCATGATCAAGCCAAATCATCTTAGTTGATATGTTATAATCTCCGCAGATGAAATGCCCAATTTCATCATCGACTACGAACTATAAATTTTGAGTTTACAAAGAACTTGTGACTTATATTTTCTGTAACTAAGTCACATAAATCACATACTATGCATCTTATGGACTATATAATAATATCCAAATATTCATGTTATCATTATTTTAGATAAAAAGAAACAACTTTATTAAACACAACATTAAGTCATACATAGCATCATACAATAGGATTTAAGGGCACACATCCTAACAATCTCCCACTTGCCCTAAAGACTATTGTGCACTAATCTAACTCTCATTCCCTCCAAATATAACTCGAAAGTCTTTTAAGGTAGGGCTTTGGTAAAAGGATCTGCTAGATTATTTGTGTTAGGACATATGTAGTTCAAGTTTGTTAACATATGTCGTTATTTTATGTAGTTGGCTAATCCTTTGACAAAACGCATTTTACTTGTATTTGGATAGATCTAGGATGTGTTTAATACTTCAAAGAACATGTTGTTCAAGTTTAGTATTAAAGCCATGAAGATTGGACCAAGAAACAAGTGAAGAAAAAGTGTGTACTAAAGCTGGACACCTGGTGGACACCTGCGGATAGCTGCTGGACAGATAGCTATCTATCGAGCCCGATCGATCGAGGTATCTATCGAGGATTAATGAGGCTCGACACCTACTATCTATCGAGACCGATCGATCGAGGTTACGGAAATTCAGTTTTCCAGATCTGATTTTTGGGCCAGGCTTTTGTATTTGTGTAGGGTTTCTTTTCTCACAACCCTAGGCATATATAAGACATATTTTTGAGGCCGTCACACAAGAGAGAATACAAGGAGAACACATGAAAAAGGTGACCGAAGCCTAATTCTCTCTGAAAGAAGCTACTGCGTTTTTGCGCCTTAGGGTTTTGTAACCAAGTGCTTCTTGATCTTCATCGTGTGTATGAAGTGAAGAACTTTGCAGCCAACATTCTTCTTCCTCAAGTTGGTGAGTGAGTCACGTACTGGGATTCGTGCAAAGGAGTTAGTCACGTACTGGGATCCGTGCATCAAAGGGTGGCGTTCATATATTGAAGAGTTCAGAGGTTCTGAAGCAGTAGAAGGTTTCTGCTGTGAGTTCATCTACGGGGATTGTAGAGTCTAGTGACAAAGGTTTTGTACTAGATCTGAAACTTCTCTTTACTATAGTGGATTGCTTTTCGGGAAGGTTTCCCCCCAGGTTTTTTACTGTGAAACTGGTTGGTTTCATTGGTTTTCCTGGGTCATCATATCTTGTCTTATTTATTTTTCCGCTGCACTTAGTTTTGACATGATATTGATATTTGTTGTTTTAACAAGTTTTATGCATAATAAATCTAATTAACAACTTGGGTTTAAAACTTGTTAATTCTATCAACCGGGGTCTAAATTTCCCAACAATTTGCACTTTCAATCTTTGCTACCACAACATCTCCATGAGCAACAATGTCTCGAATGATGTGATACTTCCTCTCAATGTGCTTTCTTTTATTGTGATTTCTTGGATCTTTGGATTGTGCAACTGCTCTACTATTGTCGCAAAACAATGTGATGGGAACTTGCTCCATTCTTACAACACTAAGATCATAAAGAAATTTCTTGAGCCAAACAGCTTTCTTTGGTGCTTCACAAGCAGCAACGTACTCAGCTTCCAAGGTGGAGTCCGCAATACAAGATTGCTTAACACTCCTCCAACTTATGGCTCCACCTCCAAAGGTGAAAACACATCCTGAAGTAGATTTTCTAAAATTTAGATCCGATTGAAAATCTGAATCTGTATAGCCAATGAGAATCAAATCCTCACTATGGTAAACAAGCATGTAATTTCTCGTTCTCCGTAGATACTTAAGAATATGTTTTACCGCTTACCAATGTTTTGGTCCTAGAGTTGATTGATATCGGCTGACCATGCCAACTGAATAACAAATATCTGGTCTAGTACAAAGCATGGCATACATGAGACTTCCCACTACAGAAGCATAAGGAACTTGTCTCATCATATTTTCTTTCTCTTGAGTCTTAGGCCTTTGGTCATCAGACAGAGGAACTCCATGTCTAAAAGGAAGCAATCATTTCTTGGAGTTATGCATGCTAAACCATTCTACAACCTTATCTATATATCCAACTTGTGATAACTTTAACATCTTATTCTTGCGATCTCGCCAAAACTTGATCCCTAGAATAAAGTTAGCCTTACGTAAGTCCTTCATATCAAATTGGCTAGACAATCAAACTTTAACCGATGACATTACCCCTACATCATTTCCAATGAGTAAAATACATCAACATAAAGCACTAGGAACATTA
Source organism: Castanopsis chinensis (assembly GCA_032878915.1). Classification (NCBI taxonomy): domain Eukaryota; kingdom Viridiplantae; phylum Streptophyta; class Magnoliopsida; order Fagales; family Fagaceae; genus Castanopsis; species Castanopsis chinensis. Next base: position 4,959,904 of record JAVQMG010000097.1, on the reverse strand, counting down.
CTACTTTGTTTTGATGTCTTTTGTACACACATAGTTCATCAAGATTTTGTTCAAAATCAAATGATTTGATTGCTTGATCAAACTTTATGTTCCATGACCTAGATGCTTGCTTAAGTCCATAAATGGACCTATTCAACTTGCATACCATATGCTCTTAGTTCTTTGCTATGAAACATTCCGGTTGCATTATGTATATTTCTTCTTCAAGATTGCCATTAAGAAATGTAGTCTTAACATCCATTTGCCAAATCTCATAATCATAATGAGCAGCAATGGATAAGAAAATTCTGATAGACTTAAGCATGGTTTCAACCTTTCTATCTATCCCTCTCTTCCTCTTGTAAACTCATTTGCAACCAACAGATTTAATGCTGTTAGGCGCCTTTACAAGATCTCATACATGATTGGAATACATAGAATCCAATTCAGATTTCATAACTTGGATCTAATGATGTGCATCTATATCATTCATGGCTTCATCATAAGTGTAAGGATCCGATTCAGCCTCTTTTAAGATAGCTTCATAGGTTTCTCCCAAACCTATAAATCTTATAGAAGGCCGAATAATTCTCTCACTACGACGAGGCATCTTTGTACTAGACATCTCATGAGTAATATCTTGTGGTGTATCCAATACAACCACATCATTCTTAGGTTCATCCATTGGTTGTTTAACTATAGGTTCATTCATTTCAGCCAAGACAACTCTACTTTTAGGAGTATAATCATTCATATAGTCATTTTCCAAGAATTTGGCATTTGTACTAACAAACACTTTATTATCCTTATGACTATAGAATAAACCTCCAACAGTTCCTTTTAGATACCCTACAAAGAAAACCACTTCTGTTTTAGACTGTAACTTATCAGACTTTCCTTTTAACACATATGCTGGACAACCCCAAATGTGAAGATGTCTCATACTAGGCTTACGCCCATTCTACAACTCTACAGGTGTTTTAGGAACAGACTTCGAAAGAACTAAATTCAGAAGATACATTGTAGTACTTAAGGCATATCCCCAAAAAGAAATGATAGAGTCGAATAACTCAACATGGACCTAACCATATCTAAAAGAGTTCTATTCCTTCTTTCTACTACACAATTTTGTTGTGGAGTTCCAAGTGCAGTCAACTGGGATATAATCTCATTTTTAGTTAAGTAATTCTTGAAATCCCCAAGAAGGTATTTGCCACTTCGATCAGATCGAATGGCCTTTATGTGTTTACTTAATTGATTCTCAACTTCAGCCCTAAACTCTTTGAGCTTTTCAAAGGCTTCGGACTTTCGTTTTATTAGGTACAAATAACCAAATCTAGAGTAATCATTAGTGAAAGTAATGAAATACTCATAGCCACCTTTTGCTTGGATTGACATAGGACCACATACATCTGAATGTACTAAATCTAGCAAATCTTGGGCTCTTCTACTTTTTGCATTAAAAGGCCGTTTGGTCATTTTACCTTCCAAACAAGATTCGCAAATTAGAAAATCATCAAAGTCAATGGGCTGTAGAAGTCCATCTTTTATTAGTCTTTGAATCCTACTTGAATTAATATGACCTAAACGCAAGTGCCATAGATATGCATCACTAGTAGAAGGAAACATTTTTCTTTAATAATTTCACATGTGAATTATTATCTAATTCAGAATTATATAATGCATACTTATTAGGAATTAAAATATAAAACCATCCACAATATTGCCAGAACAGATAAACATTTTATCCTTCTTTATTACAACATTGTCTTTCAGGATAACACAATATCTATGCTTACCTAAATAAGTTGCAGAAATTAAATTCCTACGAACATTAGGTACATACAAACAGTCTTCTAATATTAAAACTCTAGACTTAAAGCATAAATTAAACACTCCAACAGCTACAACCGGAATCCTGCTCCCATCAGCCAAAGTAAGAAATAGTTCTCCTTTATTCAACTTTCTAGTCTCCTGGAACCCCTGCAAAGAATTGCAGATATGATTAGTACAACCTGAATCCACACATCAGGAATCTATGGGATTCTGTATCAAATATATTTCAAGAAGAAATGAATTTTTCATACCCTTATTCTTGGCAGCCTTGAATGTTGGACAATTCCTCTTCCAATGTCCTTTCTCACCACAATGGAAACACTTTCCTTTGGTTTTCTTTCCTTTATTGGCAACTCCTAAGGCAATTTGTTTACCATCTTTCTTAGTGAAGTCCTTCTTCTTCTTCTTACCATTACCTTTCGACTTAGGTTGAGAAGTAGAAGCTTTACCCACATTGGCTTCAACACTATAAGTACCAAGGATGCCTTCCGCCGCCACTAACTCATTCATTAATTCAGACAAAGAATAAATCTTTTTGTTCATATTATAATTGAGTCTGAATTCCTTGAATGATTCTAATAGTCATTGGAGTATCATATCCACTTGAAATTCTCCATCAATGTCGGCACCTAAAACTTTTAATGTGTTCAGATTAGCAATCATCCTAAGATAATGCTCCCTCACTAAACTTCCTGTAGCCATTTTGGTATGATAGGCCACAAATGCGTAGACCCCTTGTGATGAATTAAATTGATTAATTAGCCAAGTTATTAATTAATCAAGCTAACATGCAAATTTTGCGGTAGCACAAACAAATCACCAATAAACTAAAGTATGCAGCAAAAATTAAATTGACACGGTGATTTGTTTACGAATAGGGAAAACCTACATGGCAAAAACCTCATCAAGTGATTTAAGGTCACCACTCCCGAAACTCCACTATTATCACAACAAGCGGTTACAAGTAAAGGAATCCTAGTACCTTACCAACCTACAGTTGAACCTTTACCTCAATACTCAATTGGACTTATTCGGTAGTGACAGTTTCTCCTTTTGATACACGGCTCCCAGTACGTGACTAACCAATTGCGCAGATCCCAGTACGCGACTTTAATTCACCAACTTGAGAGAGAGTCGTTGGCTGCAAAGTTCTTCAATTCATCCACATGATGAAGATCAAGAAGATGCTTGGTTACAAAACCCTACGGTGCATATTACACAGTAACTTCTTCACAAGAAAGTTGAACTAGAGCATGAACTTTGTCTCGGATCACAAATTGCTTGAATAAGGATTTCTCAATGCTTGTGCAACTTGTATATTCATTGATGGCCCTTAAATTAATCATTTTATATATCTAGGGTTAGAAGAAAATAAATCCCAAAGACATAAGTATGGATTGGAATCAAAACAGAACTTAGAATCTGTTTTCCTTAAATCTCGACAGCTAGAGGTGTCGAGCAGCTGTCGAGTCTCGGGGCTGAAACAGCTTCTTAAAGTTTGATAGATGCAGGTGTCGAGCCTAGGTGTCAAACTTTAATAACTTGCACTTTTCAGCTTGTTTCTTGGACAGACTTGATGACTTCAACACTTGATCTTGAAACACAGTTTCTTGAAGCATTAAACACATCCTAAATCTACCCAATTACAAGTAAAATACGTTTTGTCAAAGGATAAGCCAATTACATAAAATAATGACATATGTTTAAAACAACTTGAACCACATATGTCCTAACATGGTATTATAAATTTGCCTCATAATTTCTTACCTTGCAGAATGGCCTTGCTCATCAAACATCTCCTTCAAACTAAGCATGATGTCCGAAACTAGTTCTACATCTTGCATTTGATGCTGTAGAACATTTAAGATAGATGCTAGGATATAGCACTTGACCATCTCATTAGATTTTTGCTAACGATCATATCATTGTTTTTCCTCAAGAGGAGCATCTAATGGAGGAAAGTTAGGACGTGGTTGAGTAAGCATATATTTGTGCTCTTCAGCTGTAAGAACAATATCCAAATTTCTTTTCCAGTCAACATAGTTGGATCCAATCAGTTTGTTTTGGTTAAGAATAGCAACAAGTGGGCTAAATGATGCCATGATTTAAATATGAAAATAATAAACATGAATATAATAAGTAAACTGGACATTATCAATTTAATGTATAAGCATATAATAGGGAACCTTAAGAAAACCATAAAATAATATATGCAACGACAACCTAATCACATATTCAATATCCCTCAGCATAGAGTGAACATTAAATACTATGATTGATTGAGAACTACTCTCATTATTAGTGCTATCATGATAACTCTTATCAAACGCTAATAATATGTCATTTTACATTTAGCCTCTAAGTAATAATAGCAAGTACTCAGCATAGAGGATACTATAAAACTTAGTCTAGTGTATACCATTGTCTAGAATAATGTGTAGCCACATTTCATCCCTTTAACAAGCTTATTTTGTAGTACCATGATAAAACACCCTCCGCGTGGAATGCAAAGCTCGAAGCTAAGATAAGGTGTTTATCAAACCACTATAAACCAGGAAATTCAATCTTGTAGGACTATGAAATAAATACTCTCCGCATGGAATGCTAAGCTCGAGGCAAAGACAAAGTATATATTTCACACTACTATGAACCAACAATGGAGGCTGTGAGATGCAACCCTTGTATCTCTCTCCCACTAGATATTTTAAATTAAAGGTTTTTAAGATCAAGAACCATAATGATGTTAGACACTTTGAAAACATAATCCTAATCTCATTAGGAATAAATTTCATTAAACTAGCATTAACATACATAAATATATATAACATAATAAAAACCCTTATTACATATAAAAATCCATATTATATTATATATAATATAATATAAAAATTAATATATGTAATATATAATTATTGCATTATATATATAATATATATAATATATAACCTACAGATTGATACAATCCTTGCTTTGATACAAGCAAGATGCCCTATGTCAACCAATTTTTAATGAATGCCATGCAATGAATTCCAATCAGTACCTTTATTGCATGATGGTTATTCCATGTAGTAACTATAAAGGACATTCGTTGCCTTCTTAATAAAGGACATGACGGTTATTCTATGCAATAAAGGCATTCAATGAATGTTATTCCAAAGGACATTAACAGCCATGTTAATGCATATCTTTTGTCCCTATTCCATCCAATGAATATCCACACTCCAAGCCATGCATTTGAAAACCAAGCTGTGTAATTAAGAACCAAAAGATGCAAAAACAATCTAGGCGCATTTATGGAATTGACAGTTACGTGATTTGCATCCAATAACCATATCAAAGTACGACACTATTCAAACCACTTACAATATATATATATATATATATATATATGGATTGAATAGGGAAGTTTGTATTCAATGCATTACGTAGATGGCCATAAACTTCTAGTTTTTCTTGCATGGTTCCAATAAAGACACGATTCCTTTTCAAATTCTAAAATTCAATCACATATTATACAATCATGATATGAAAACCTAGCTCTAATACCAATTGTTGGAAAAAACTGGTTTTGTATCTCATACAAAACACATAGCAGAAGTAACAAACAAAGATCTATTTCATTCATGATTGACAACATGCACTATGTAAATTTCAGAATTTAAGAACAAGATAGCATACCTTGGTGTGGAGAAATTTAAAACAAAGATTAGAAGCACTTGGGAACGCTTTTAATCTTCACTCCAATTCCACTTTACGCTCAAGATATATGGTCTCTCAATCAGTTTCCAAATAGAGAATGAAAGTGTGCCTCAGACTCTCTTTTTCTTTTTCTCTACGCTTCATAAAAAAAAATTCTGTATATTTCTCCTTTTATAACTAACTGATTTTCTAATTAGGCCAGCCTATTAGGCCTTTCCAATTGGGCTTTAGTGTGTGGTTTGGAGTGGCACCAAAAGGGATCAATAAGACACTAGCTCCAATGGGCCTTGGGTTTTTCCGTTAACTCTTGACAAATTCAAAGTTACCATTAATTATATTTAATACCACTATATAAATATAATTTCACTCTAGGCCTTATTAATAAATTATATCCCAAGACTTTATTATACACGCAACCCCTTTATAAAATATTCGTAGTAATACAAAATCATGAATATAGACTGTCACTTTGAAAATTACTACATCTTAATCCTTGAGTACCCGGTTTAATCCTTTAAAGTTATTCATTATATATTTATGAAATCTAATTTCATAAATATATATACTTTAGTAATTTTTTACTAAAGTGGTTAGGCTTAACTCTCTGAATAACTGAACTCATTAAACTTATTTCAAGGGAATATTTTATATCTCTATCAAGAGACTATGAATTCCATCTTGAGAATATATGTTCTATCAACATTAAATGTGGCTGCCCAACATACTGAGATTTTGACCGTTACTTTAAATCTGACTCCTAATATATCAAAACACATCATGATCAGGTCCATTATTCACTCAGGATTAAGAGTTCATGCAAATAGAAGTCGTAAGATTTATTATTCATTTGACAATCATTAGGAGAATAATAAATCTCACAGTGGTACAGTTCAATATGTATTAACTCTTAAAACATATCAACATATCAACTAGAAGTCTACACTTCCATGATCAAGACAAATCATCTTAGTTGATATGTTATAGTCTTCGTAGATGAAATGCCCAATTTCATCACCAAATACGAACTATAAATTCTGAGTTTACAAAGAACTTGTGACTTATATCTCCTGTGACTAAATCACATAAATCACATACTATGCATTTCATGGACTATATGATAATATCCAAATATTCATGTTATCAATATTTTAGATAAAAATAAACAATTTTATTAAACACAACATTAAGTCATACATAATGTCATACATAGCAATACAATAGGATTTAAGGGCACACATCCTAACAGATTCATGATACAAGCTCTTTGTTCTATAGAGTTTTTAAAGCTAAATACTTCCCTAATTGCTCTATTTTTGAAGCAAGTTCCTCTTCAGGATCTTTTGCTTGGAAGAGTATTCTAAGGTCTAGCAAATTGATCGCTCAAGGTCCTAGATGGAGGATTGGGGATGGGAAGAATATTTGAATTTTTAAGGATGCACGGTTGCTGAACTTAGTGGAAGGAAGAGTTGTTTCTCCACCGACGATCCTGTTGACAGATGCTACAGTGGATACTATCATTGATCCCCATTCAGGTTGGTGGAACACTCACCTGATAGATTTGTGTTTCTATCCACCCGAAGCAAACTCATTAAGGCGCTACTATTATGCTCAACAACTCAACCTGATACTCTCATATGGCCGAAGGAAAAATCTAGGAATTACTCTGTGGAGACAGGTTACAAGACTCTCTGTGACACACATACTGATGACCTGCTTAATTTTAATGTTGCCGAGACTTAAAGATAGTTCTAGAAGAGCAGTTGGAAGCTAAAAATTCCTGGGAAAATAAAGCACTTCCTACGGAAATTCTGTACCGACTCCTTACCCACAAAGGAGAATCTGGTAAAGTCTACCATCCTTGCTGAATCAGTTTGTCATCTATGTTCCAGTGGCTCTGAAAGTGTTGTTCATGCATTATGGGGCTGTGAAAAGGTGCAGCAGGTATGGGCAATCAATTTTGGTTGGATTGACAAAAACAGAGCAGCTTCGGTTCCTTCTCAAAGCTGCTTCGATTAGTCCAAGAAAGGCAGCAACTTGTTTCGCTCTTTGCCACTACAGCATGGTCCATTTGGCACCATAGAAATAAGTCTCGGCTTCACCAAAGTTGCTTGTCGTTGGATAGAATTGTAGGATATGCAATGGACTACATTCGGGGTTTCAAGAATCGACAGCAGCAGAATCTAATAGTCGAAGAAGTCTACATCAGAAATAGAGTCCTCCGAATGAAGGTATTATGAAGATAAATTTTGATGGAGCGATGTTTGGGGAGTCAGATGAGACAAGCCTTGGTGTGGTGATCCACAACACTGAAGGACAGGTTATGGTAGCCCTTTCTGAATAAATAAAAAAATCCTCACTCAGTTTAGACTGTGGAACTGTTGGTAGCAAGAAAAGCAGTCAAATTTAGCATCGAAACAGGTTTTTGTCATGTAATTTTCGAAGGCGACTCTGAGGTAGTTATCAAACAATTCAGGGAAATGGAATGGTGAATTCTATGGATGGTCATATTATAAAAGACATTTTGTCTTATGCGAACTCGCTTTAGAGTTCCTCTTTCTCTCATGTTTGTCGGTGAGGTAATGCAGTTGCACACTCCTTATCCCAGAGAGCAAGATTGTCTTTTTCTTTACAAGTATGGATGGAGTATATTTCTTCGAACATCACTTCTTTTGTTTTGTTGGATATACCTTTAAATGAATAAAATGCAACAAGTTAAAAGCTAATATCCTACCTTTTTCCTATTTTTATTTTACAAAAATAAATTATATAAACAAAAAACACTACAAATCAGATCACCATTGACAACCACCACTAGCACCACTTGACCACCATCTATGTCGGTGCTGCTACAAAGAGCCAACGGTCATCCTCTATCCTATCGACATTACACTGGCCAGTAACCATTGTCTATCCACACTATGCCAGCCAGTAAAAACCCAATAAGTCAGATCTCCACTGGCCATCACCACTAGCCCACCACTACCACCACCGCCTTTACTAGTGCCTTTACAAAGGCCGTCCATTGCCGCCTATCACACTATGCCAGCCTGTAACCAAATACACACACACACACACACACACACACACACACACACACACACATATATAGGGTTAGGTTCAAGTTACACCCGGTGTAATTTTAAGTAATGTTACACCACCCAATAACTTTTTATAGAATTCATATTTTGAAAATCCCACTATCGAATTATATGTTCTATATATTCTTAACAATCATGCCAATTTTTCAATTGGATACTATTTACCATTTGATTTATGAACTTATCTTTTATGCATTATTTTAAACTACAAAAACTTGGATTTAAAAAATTGGTTAAATAAATGGCTACTAATTTTTGATTATCTTGAAATTTTGCAAGCAAGGAGAATATATGAAGATAATATAATCTAATGGTAGATTTGTCAAAATTTGCATCTAATTAAAACATACTGAGTGGTGTAACGTTACTTAGAGTTACACCTGGTATAACTTTAGGCTATATTACACCACTTAATAACTTATTATTAGATGCGAATTTTGACAAATCAACCGTTGGATTATGGTATATTCATACACTCTTCATGCTTGCAAAAATTTACGGTGATCAAAGATTAATAGTTATGTTATCAATCAATTGTTTAAATTCAAGTTTTTGTAATTTAAAATAATACAGAAAAGATGAGTTTATGGATCACATGGTAAAAAACATATGATTGACATGAAAATTGGCATGCATGTTAAGCACATATAGAACATGTAATTCAATGGTATGATTTTTAAATTATGAATTTAATAACAAGTTATTAGGTGGTGTAACACTATTTAGAGTTACATCAGATGTAATTTGAACCTAACTCTCTCTCTCTCTCTCTCTCTCTCTCTCTCTCTCTATATATATATATATACATATAAACCATCAATGCCACATTATGACTTTGATTCTTTGTTGGGTTGCAAGCTATGCACTTACATGAAATGATAGGGAAAAAATATATAACTTGGTGCCCATTATCTACAAGGCAAATTTATGAAAAACAAAAAATAATGGGCACTCTATTTATTGGCTCACTGTTTAGCGTTGGATGTCTTTAAAATCAAACTTTGAACAATCACAATGAAATCGCAATGTGCCGTTGATGGTGGGCTAGTGGTCATGGCTAGGGGAGATCTGACTGGCGGTGGAGAATGGCCACTAACTCTTTGTAGTAGCGCACGACAAAGGTGGTGGTGGTAGTGGGCTAGTGGTGGTGGCCAGTGGAGATCTAAGTTGTTGGTTTTTTACTTTTTTTTTTATTTATTTTTTTTATAATTTGTTTTTGTAAACTAAAATGAGAAAAGATAGAAAATTACTCTAGTATTTAATGAAATAGGTAGACACATGGCAAGTTTTTATTTTTGGAGTATGAAGTGGAGCAGAAAAATTGTGACAGAAGATTTGGACTCCTATTTAAGGGGCTTCCCTTGTTTGAGATCCTCATTTTTGTAGTTCAAAAATACCCCTACACCTAGACAAAATTGGAGGATAATTCAGTAAAATTACATTTCTAACTTCTAAACAATCCACTCCAGTATAACTTCACATCCACTAAATCACTACTAAAGCTTCGCTTGGGAGTTCATAAGGGAATGAAATAGAATAATTATAAGGGAATGGAATGAAATGTATTTAAGTAAGGAAAATGAATAGAATGAAATGAAATGAAATAATCTTAATTGGATGTTTTAAAATAAATAAATGAAAATGAATGAAATGTAAGTAATCTTGTTTGGGAGTAATGTAGAGAGAATGGAATAAAATAATTTTATGACAATATTACAATTAAGCCCCTATTTTAAAAAAAAGAGTTATATATATAGGGGTATTTTGGGAGTTTTAATAAAAAATTTATTAAATCTAATTTCATTCCCTCTCAATTCTCCCAATTTCAGGGGAATGAAAAATTGAGGTTTTAAAGAAATAGAGAGGAATGAGCATTTCCTCCTACCCATTTCATTTCCTCTCACTTAAACTCCCAAACAAAGGAATGGCAGAATATTCTAAAATCATTCTTTTCATTTGTTTCCATGTCATTTTATTCCCTCCTCCCAAACGAGAGTTAAAATTCAAATTTGCTACAATCACTCCTATTAGAATTCAAATTCTTTTAAAAAAAATTAAAAAAAATCTCTTTTGCAAGATCTCTTTTTTTTTTCCCCTCTCCTTCATGTTAAGTTGGTTTAAAAGAAAAAGAAAAAAAAAACCTTACTTTTTTTTTATGGGAAAAAAACCCTTATCCTTGTCCCTTTTTTTTTTTTTTTTTTTTTTGAATTATCCTTATCCCATCATAAAAAAAAAAAAAAAAAAAAAAAAAAACTCTTTTGAAAGATCTCCTTTTTTTCCCCTCTCTTTTGTGTTAAGTTGGTTTTTTTTTTTTTTTAAATATTACTTTTTTTTAATGGTTAAAAACCCTTATCCTTATCCCCCCCCCCTTTTTTTGAATTATTATCCTTATCCCATCATCTCAGGTAATTCTTATTTTTTATTTTAATGAGATTATCCAATGTAGTTAAAAGAATATTCAATTCTCCACCAACATTTCTCACTATTCCAAGTAAAAATAAAATAAAATCTCACGTTCACCCCATTTTCCTAAAATTTAGCATGCCTCTTCAAAATTGAAAATTTAAAATACTCACAACTTTAAAAATCTTTTCTCTTTACAATTTGTTTAGCACAAGATTCTAATAGCTGAACCACAACTTCTCCTAAACTCACTATCTCTAATTTATATGTATTTCACACAATTTCTAAAAAGAAAAATATATCTCATACAGGTTTGACACATCTTTTTACTAAAAATTGGCATACTCTATCTCTATTTAAAAATATCTCACATGTTAGTTTCTTTGCATAGTTTTTTATATTGTCTCTCCATTAATTCCCACCCTCATTTCTCTTTGTTGCCAAAATTGTGTTCTACAAGAGGAATCAAATTTTGTCTTTGTGTTTTTTTTTTTTGTTTTTTTTTTTTTTGTGAAATTTACAATAGTGATTGTTATATTTAATTATGGGTTTTTTTTTTCCTTACTTTTTTAATTTAATTTTTATGAATAAGTTGTAATTGTGATTGCATTACCATTGGAGTCTAATACAATACAACATCATCAAAATCCAAGAAGAAGAAACTTTATTTACAAAAGCAAAATACTTCTTTATTACGGCTACCGGCAGTCTGTCTTTTGATGAGGATTTTGCAATTCGCAGTTAGTTTTTGTTGAATATTGGTATGTTACTTTTACAAAAGCATTCACATCATGTTATCAAGTTTTGATATTTATTCTTTATTAGGATTGTGTTATTTTAAACGTTATCAAGTTTTGATATTTATTCATTGGAGGACTGAGTTTTTTGCTTTTTTGTTTTTACTACTATAGGACTATGTTATTTTAATACCATAATGTGCTTCCATTAAAATTTATTTTCAAGTGGTGGTTTGCCGAAGTTAGTTACTTAGAAAGCATTGGAACCTTAAACAAAAACCCAGTGATTAATGATTTTTTTTTATGAGAAATAATGGTTAATGAGATTGAATATCATACTTAATTATGAAGTAACAACGGTGCAATACCAATGTTGCCTCCTATATAATGTTTGTTGTTTTTCTTATTTTTAATCCTTACCCTTTTATTTCTTATTTTTTTGATTTTGGTTTCTTTTTTTTAGGGTCACGTATCAACAATTTTGTTGGATTACATGCCAGGCATATTGGATGAGTTCGGGTGAGGGACTTTACAAAAATATTGTACAATTCAAGGCTCATGTAAAGTGGTAGTCATCTATCAAGTGTTTGTTTAAGACATTTTGTGTGTGTGTGTGTGTGTGTGTGTGTGTGTGTGTGTGTGTGTGTGTGTGTAAATTATCCTACCTATGTCTACATTTATCAATTTTTGTAATTCTACATTGGATTCAATTTACTGTTTTTTGGAATACTAATGTACATATCACCATTAATTGAAACTCCTACGGTTTAACTATATTTTTTTCAATCACATCTCTTCCATATGGAATTAATTATCCCTAACAATTGTTGTGCCTTTCACTACAAACTTCTTTTCATTTTTTACAAGAAAATGTATTTTTAAAATTAAAAGATATTATTGCTCATGTGCAAGCCTTTCCCGTAAAATAAGAAATTGAAACTGTTTTTTTAGGCATTGAAAGGTATGGATGTGTATTTAATGGCTACATTTTAGGACTAAGTGGATACCTTTTAGGATTAAAAATAACTTGATAAATATCTTTAAAAAAATTAATTTACAACCATGAACCTTTCCCATACTTTCTTTTGGTAGGCATTTGAAACTTTTATTATGGATGTATACTAAGTGGCCTACATTTCAGGACTAAAAAAACTTGATAACATGAGAGGGTTTCCCAAAAAAAATTCCCAAAAAAAAAAAAATTTTAATTTTTGTTGTTTTTTTTTTTAGATATTTCAAACTTTTGTTATGGATGTATACTAAGTGGTGGCTACATTTTAGGATTTAAAAAAAAAAAACCTTGATAACTCTCATTTTAAAAAAAAAAAAGCTTCACAATCATGAGCCTTTCCCATATATAAAAAAAAATTAATACTATTTTTTTTTCTTTATAGGCATATGAAACTTTTGTACTAGAATTGTGCCATTTTTATTTTTTTGACTTTGGGCTTAGGTTCAAAAAAATAAGAGATGCACGAAAAAAAAAATTATGTGGCTTGATATTAAGCTTTGATAATAGGTGGCCTTCTCAATTGGCATTCTTGGTGTTTTAAAAATTAATACTTTTAATTTGTTTTAGAATTGTGCCAGTTTATAAAGATAAAAAAATAAAAACAAACAAACAAACTTCTAGGCTGGGATCTAAAAACTAATTGATGCACGAAAATACAAAAAATAAAAAATTATGTAACTTGATATTAACTTTGAGAATAGGTGGACTTTTCAAACGGTATTCATGATGTTCAAAAAAGTTTAGTGCAATTTAAAAAAGAAAAATTTTTATCTACAAAATTGGTTGTAGTGTTAAGCTACAACTTTACTCAATAAAATAAACATTACTATATATTTTTAAAAATCCAAGCATTAAATTACATTTTCTTTACACTCTTAATACACATTGAATGTTCAATAAGTGTGTAAAACAGCTATGAACGTTTAGACCCCAAATTTACAAATTACTAACACAAGCTTATTATCAAACAATGTATGTGCGGAATATGAAAATAAGCTAAATCAAAATTGGTAAAACAATCTAAACCAAAATTAATCACAACCATAACAGCAATTACAAGGTAAAGATTAAGAGAAGAGAGATGCAAACACAAAGACAACACAACGATGTGTTATCGAAGAGGAAACCGAAGTCCTTGACGTAAAACCTCTCAGCCGCACTCCAAGCGGTCAATAATCCACTAGAGAATGAAGTTGGGATACATGAACAGCAAAAGACCCTCCAAGCCTAATCTATCTAGTGTACCTAAGCCCTCCAAGCTTCTTGCTTCAACGAGGTTATGCCGAACCTTTGTCTTCTCTAGCTTACCAGATTCCGCTATAGCCCATAGCATAAACCAATATCAATTGGTCCCTTCCTAACTGCTTCCCAAGCACCAAATAACCTTCTCACAAATATGGGCATAGTGAGAAAAAGATTTGGCTAAATGTACCTCTCAAGGATGTAACAATGGAGAGGGTGAGAGTAGAGAAATTTGGAGAATCAAATGATAAATATTGTGGATAAGTCAATCTTGTTTTTCTCTAGGGTTTCTCTCTCAAAATTCTCTCTAGAAGCTCTACACATTTTGTGGGTATAAGGGTATTTTATAGTAGGGTGTGTATGGAATGTGAAAAGTCGGTTTCAACCAAACAAGGCATTTTGGTGACTTGAACTCGCGACTAGAACGAGTCGCGAGTTAACTACCTGGCCAGTTGGAGATTTTGTGCTGTAGTGCAACAGCTGGCGTGGCCCTTCAACTCCCCCTATATGCTTCACACGTGTGCCTTTTTTGGTGACTCACCAGTTACGAGCCAATCGCGAGATCCAGTCGAGAGGCTCTTCTAGGATGCACACTCTTGAGCTCAAACTCTATCACACACTACTCTTACATGATTCCCACCTTAATACAGGATTTCTAAATGCTGAATTTTTAAGAAAATTTGGCACAAAATAAAGCCCACAAAATGATTGAATAAATTCAACCTTATAATCTCCCCCTTTGGCTATTCCGTGCCAAAACCCTAAAAAAAACTCTAGACTCAACATGTGAGTTGGGAACAGTTGAACAAAACTTAATTACACCTAACTCTAGAATCTATGAAGCTCTTGAACCATACAGACAAGTATTTCCTAAAACCAACAACACAATACGATCATTGTAAGCAAAAAACTTGAAATGCATATGGAGCAAACACAATGCGATCAAGCAATAATGAATAACATCAGTAAAGCATGGCTTGACCAAAAACGAGCAATCACTATAAATAGTAACTACAATGATCATTCACTCAAGGAATGAACATCCGTACATGCAAGCTTATAAGCTTAATGCAAAGAATCATTTTCATGTCCAACACTTAACCGATACAACAACACAAGGTAATTGCATCAAGGATATAAAATCCAATAAGGGCATAAGAGTGATGTACTAAAAGAAATGCATAACATTAACTAAAAGTACTGAGCTACAAAGCTAAGGTACAAAACACAAGACAACAAAAACATAGCAACATAAACATAGGCCTATTCATTCTCCTGCTCTTCAACTTCAATACTCCCCCTTTGATTAAAACTCTCTCTATCATCATCATCTCCCCTTTTTTGTCATGGAACAGCTAATCCTCATTTTCTTCTAACTGTCTCTAAATCTGATCCAATTGAGTTTGGAGAGAAGTGAACCTCGTATCACAACGGATGTTGTAATGGTGTAGGAGAGAGGCAAGTCCGGACATCTTGGTACTTGTGTTGTGAATGAATGCCAAAATTTTGTCGAACTTCTCATCATAGGAGGATGAACCAAAGCGTGAACCACTATAAGAAGTTGAAGTCTCTGTCTTGATTCCCTTTCCACTATGACCAATGCTAGCATTGAGTGTACGAATGTTGATTGGACTTGGCTTCGGGTAGGAAGACTCATCTACTGATGGATGAATGCCTTTGAGTTTCAATATTCTTGAGATGAGACAGCAAAAAGGAATGCAAATCCTTAATTCAGTTCTTGCAGCAGTTTTGTGCAAAAAATGAAAGATATGAGCGCAAATATCAATCTTTTCATCAGTTATCAGATCATGAAGGAATAAAGCTCTCCCAAGATTCATGTACCTGATGTTGGATAGAGGATAGAGATTGTGGAACATGATTATTGTAAGCACCCTTAATTCCGAAGATAGGGAGGAAACAGTGATTGAATTCCTATTTTGGGAGAATTCTAAGTTTCGTCCAAGAGCGTCCCAAAGTAAATCTTCATTCGATGTCAAATCATTATATACCGGTGGATTAGGGAACATTGGCCAGTTGATGTGTAGGATATCTGCCAAATAAATAGGAGACACGGAGAAACTCTTACCTCTAACCCAGCATTTGAGCTAATCTCCCTCAACAATGGCATTAGCATAGAACTCTTTTACCAAATTCTCATATGCATCATCAAGGTTAGAGAGAAGGAAGTTCCAATCCTTGGTAGCAAACCATTTAGGAAAATTGGTGTCTAGGAGAGACGGTTGGTACACCAAAACATAACAGAAACCACACAAGACAAGAATCTCTATTAGCACTAAGTTAGTCCTGAAACAGAAAAGTAATGAAAACCCTAAAATCCAAAAGTTCCAATCACGTCACTGAATGTGTGTGTCCCATATATAACACATTGTGCAACCAAAGGTAGAGTGTAACAACATGTATCCAACACAATCCACACAATACTCTTACCAAAGCATCAAATACCCATATTCAAGCAACATATTCACAAATATCATCAACAACACCCAAATCAAGAAATCTTAGGAAAAAAACCTGAAATACATTAGGTAAGAAACAAAGCCCATACCTTTTCTTGAATATTGGTGAAGAAGAGTTAAAGAATATGAAAAGTTTGTGTGTGAACATGGTGAGTTTGAAAGAGGGAAAGAAGAACAACAAGATGAATAGTCACTAGTTGTGGAGGAAAACTGAAAATTTTGTGAAACTATCTTGGAAATAACCCTTATTGTGCAAAGCACACAATTTTCATGACTAGATTGAGTCACGAACAAGTTGCCAAAATAAGCCGCCAAAAACCTTTGAGACAAAATTTTGAAAAATTTTGCTAAGTGTTTTTCGCGACTAAAAGTTCCACTCGCGAGAAAGTCGTGTCAAGAGTCACTAAACTATCTGAGTAAACTCGCGATAGGAGCTTTCACTCGCGAACAAGTTGCCAAACTAAGTTGCGAGAATATTAAAAACCCAGTTTTTGAAAAATATTATGTCTTTTTCGCGACTGGGGCCATGACCCACCAAAGAGTCGCCAAACCTTCTAAGTAAGTTCGCAACTGGGGCATGCAATTAGCTTGACTCGCGAGGCAAGTCGCCAAAACAGGGTTGCACAGTTTTTGAAATTTTTGAATTTTTCAAAACAAAAGTACTTTTCCAAAAACAAACAAAACACTCAAAAATCTTTTTGTGTTTGATCAACATAAAATTGAGCATGTGCAACATATTTAATCATGTACAATCACACAAATGAATAAGACATTCATTGAGTATAGACATGTGTGATGTGTGTGGGTACCAAAGATAAGATGATCCTTAGTCTAATGTGAGGCTTTAATGATCAACTCAACCAAGACATACACAATTAGCACGAGGAAAAGTGATCCATCTCAATTATAGATATATGCATATATGACCTCCCACAAAACTTGGTTACATAATACTAAAGCTTTTCATTTGGTTTCATACGCATCATATCATTTGATCTTTTAGAAACAAAACATCTCATTTTGAGATCGATGCCTGAAATTCTTGATATTTCAATTTAATGGATAAGCCTTTGGCTTTTTAGGCATCATACATTTTTCATAAAGATCGCTTTTCCTTTTTCCTAGTCAAATACTAGTATGTGCGACGGCTTTTGCAGCTCATTATCTCTTTTCATTTTGAGATTTACATTTATTGAGCTCTTTAAGAAAAAAATAAAAAGAGTGAAAAGATATATAGGCACAAGTCTATGCAAGTTTCAAGATCAACAAAACCATTGACCAATCATTCATGACAAGTTTGAAGATTTATTTACAACAGTCACATAGATTTCAAGATATATCCCATAATGATACGAGTGCATAAAGAACAAGCTATGCTTGTAAATGCACAAAACCATTAGTACAAAGGTACAAGGTAAAACATGCTTTTTACGATACACAACATGTCGATCAAACTTTTTGGAATTTCTAATTTTTTATGTGTTTTTGGATTTTTGACACAAAAACAAGTAAAGATTGACCAAAAAAAATGTAAGAACATTCAAAAACAGAAAGTAACCAAACAGAATTTTCAACACATGTTGGAATGATAACAAAAGGCACACAACCAAACAAAGTCACAAAACATAGAAAGTATTAATGCATGGACATGTTGTAATGCTTATGCATAAGTACCCTTCTTTACCCATATGACATTTGCGTTTGGGATGATATCCTTAGAGGATTGGGTACCATTGTTATGAATTTTGAATGTTTTGGTGAAGCTTGTCAAACATGTGGTGAAAGCATCAATCATCTTCATCACATCCCTCATTCTAGGATTACTTTCTTGACCTTTAGGTTGCTTAGCAGTCCAATTTCCTTTGCCATGTCTTCGTCCCCTCGACCATTGACCACTTGAATTCTTCAATACTTGGAGCTTAGGATAATTTGGTCTGGTGTGTCCTGAAATTCCAAGTGATGGCAGAAATGTTGAGTTCTAAGACCTCTTTATGACTTTGGGAGAGATTTCCCTTTATCCTTAGGTTTGACCACTGATTGGTTAGGAGGCTTAGTAAAAAACCTTAGGTCAGTCACATTTTGCTTCTTTTTAGGCTTCACTTTCTCAACAATTGAAGTTTCTATCGCTTGTTCCTTAGCTTTCACAAATTTCATTTCCTTGGATATATTAGCAACTGAACTACACTCTCTGATGTATCCCAATCTGCTTTTGTGGGAAAAAGGTTTTTGGTGAGCAAGCATTTCATCAAGCTTCTTGGAGGAGACTCGCTCTATTTTAGCGTTAGCTTGAACCACCTTAAGCTCAAGAAATTTTATCTTTAAGTAGGCTTCGGTCAGCTTTCCATTCAGCGTCTCAACTTCACACTTAGTCTCCTTGTATCAAACTAAAAGACTCTTGTAGTCTTGCTCTGCTTTCTTCATTTTCTTAATGGCTACATTAGCCACTTTTGCATATTCACTGGTCTTCTCAAAAAGGGAGTTGTAGGTCTCTTGCAGTCCCTTTGTTCTTACATCTTCCTTATTATTGGATTCTTCTGCTACTCCCACTGACTCCAGTTTAGTGTGCTCACCAAGCTCTTTCACCAACACACTTAAATCTTCCGAAGATTCCACATGAGCAATAGTCATGAATGCATAGAAGTTTCCCTCTCTATCACAGCTTTCATCAGAATATGAATCAGAGGAGTCAAAATTACTAAGAGTGGTGGCATACACCTTGCCCTTCCCTCTCAAACAATTGGGACAATCTTTCTTGACATGTCCATATCCATTGCATTTGAAACATGTGATTCCTTGAGAGGATTGAGACTCCTTCCCATCTTTCCTCTTGGAGTTCTTTATTCCTTTCCGAAACTTAGGAATTTTCCATTCTCAGCAAATTTTCCATTCTTCTTGAACTTCAAGAACTTTCAAAAATTCTTTACAAGATATGCCACATCTTTCTTGACTTCATCCTCATCCGATGAGTCGTGAGTTTCCAACCTTTCATTGTTCGTCTTTAGAGCAAGGGATTTGCTCTTCTTTTGTGATGGTAATGACAGCTCATAAGTTTGAAGTGATCCAATTAGCCCTTGAACTTTGATATCATTAAGGTCCTTGCTCTCTTCAATAGCTGTAACCTTTCCTTGCTCTCTTAAATAGCTGTAACCTTCGCACAAAAGCTCTCCGGTAATGATTGAAGGATTTTCCTCACTATCTTTGAGCCCTTTGTCTTTTCACCCAAGTTGAACTTGCCGATAATCACCTCATTCAGCTTGCCATAAAATGAGTTGAATGACTCGTCGTCACTCATTTTCAGCTTTTCAAATTGAGTGGTTAGCATTTGCAATTTAGTGTCCTTGACTTTCTTTGTTCCTTCATAGGTGGTCTCCAATATTTGCCATGCCTCCTTGGTGATTGTTACGTGAGAAATCCTGTGAAACCCATCTGGAGAAACACTACAAAAGATAGCATTCAGTGCCTTATTATTTGCATTGGCTGCCGCAAGGGCCGCCTTATCCCATGTGGATTTAGCGACCTCTGGCCTAGTCTATCCTACATTTTCTACATTCCAAACAGTTTCATCAATTGAACATAAGAATGCTCTCATGCGGACTTTCCGAAATGCATAGTTGCTTTCGTCAAAGTATGGTGGAGCATTGAGAGATTGAGATCGATCCATCTCAAACGGGGTCAAGGATCACACTTAGGTAATTAAACCACAGCAAGTGCACCTGCTCTAATACCAATTGAATGTTCAATAAGTGCGTAAAACACCTATGAATGTTTAGACCTCCAATTTACAAATTGTCAACACAAGCTTATTATCAAACAATGTATGTGCAGAATATGAAAATAAGCTAAATCAGAATTGGTAAAACAATCTAAACCAAAATTAATCACAACCACAACAGTAATTAAATGGTAAAGATTAAGGTAAGAGAGATGCAAATACAAGGACAACACAACGATGTGTTATCGAAGAGGAAACCAAAGTCCTCAGCATAAAACCTCTTCGCTGCCCTCCAAGCGGTTAATAATCCACTAGAGAATGAAGTTGGGATACATGAATAATAGAAGACCCTCCAAGCCTAATCTACCAAGTGTACCTAAGCCCTCCAAGCTTCTTGCTCCAACGAGGTTACATTGAACCTTTGTCTTCTCTAGCTTACCGGATTCTGCTATAGCCTATAGCATCAACCAATATCAATTGGTCCCTTCCTAACTACTTCCTAAGTACCAAATAACCTTCTCATAGATATGGGTATGGTGAGAAAAGGATTTGGCTAAATGTACCTCTTAAGGATGTAACAATGGAGAGGCTGAGAGTAGAGGAATTTGGAGAATCAAAGGATGAAGATTGTGGATGAGTCAATCTTGTTTTTATCTAGGGTTTCTCTCTCAAAATTCTCTCTGGAAGCTCTACATATTTCATGGGTATAAGGGTATTTATAGTAGGGTGTGTATGGAATGTGAAATGTCAGTTTTAGCCAAACAGGGCATTTTGGCAACTCAAGCTCGCGACTGGAACGAGTTGCGAGTTTGAGTTGCGAGCTAACTACTTGGCCAGCTGGAGGTTTTGTCCTGTAGTGTGACAGCTAGCGTGGCCCTTCAGCTCCCCCTGCATGCTTCACACGTGTGCCTCTTTTGGCGACTCACTAGTTGCAAGCCAGTCATAAGATCTAGTAGCGAGGCTCTTCTTGGATGTACACTCTCTCGCTTTTCTTCACACTCTCTCACACACTACCCTTACATGATTCCCACTTAAATACAGGGTTTCTAAATACTGAATTACAAGCAAATATGGCACGGAATAAAGCCAACAAAATGATTGAATAAATTCAACCTTACATACATGTCAAATTTTGTATTGATTGGATATTATTTACTATATGATCTATGAGTTTATATTTTAAGCATAATTTTAAATTACAAAAATTTGCAATTTAAACAACTTCATTTATGATGTAAGTATTGATCTTTTATTTTCTAGAAATTTTGCAAGTATTGAGGATATAAAGAAAAAGATGTAATCCAATGTGAATTTGTCAAAATTTACCTCCAATAAAAAGATATTGAATAAGACTATAGCCTAAGACTATAATCAATTTTGTAACTAAACTTTTTCCTTTCCTATTAAAAAAAATTTAAAACATAAAAGCCTTTCCTATTAAAAAAAAGTAATACTATTTAATAGTTGAGGGCAGAGAAATTTCAACCAATTGAGCTATAAGTAATTTTTTGGTAAATGTTAATAATTTGCACCAATTATAATTTGATATTATTACTGATGATGTACAGAAAATCAGTAGGCCAGATGCTCCGGGTTTTAATGAACCAGTGGTTGCTTAGAAGGCCTGAAAAGAGACACAAGATTAAAGGTGATCGAGGTGAACCGGTCAAGAACCCTCCGATGCTTAAGTTCGTTTTCTCTCTAGAACTCAATAATTCCAACTTTAGGAATAGTGGAAACTTGTCTACACTTGATATTGATGAGTCCTTTTATAGTGAGTTTTGGAGTGGTTATTTGTTTAGTAACTTTCTTAACGTGGATGGAAGTTAAAAAGTTTAGACTTAACTTCCACAACTATTATAGAAGTTAGAAGCTTCAGTCCTATCTTCTATAATTGCTATAGAAGTTAGTAGGTTCAAACTTATCTTCTACAATTGCCATTAGAAGTTAAGGATTTAGTGAGAAGTTAGAGCGATGAATAAGGATTTTGCTCACACTTCGCAATATTAGAACTTGGTTCGGATTATAAGCTTTTGGATATAAATTTATCCTGAGAATTTCTAAATGTTGGGAGGTCGTCTAGGTGTTTTGATGTTGGATGACCTTCTTACTCTTAGACGTCCTTCTTGGATTGGGACTACTCATTTGGACTTGGATGATCTTATGGATGAACAAGAGATGGTTCAATTTTTGGATGACCTTCACCATTCATGTTTGACACGTGTCAATATTTTAATGGTCAGTTGATGTGCCACGTGTTGTCCTTGTGTACGTAGATTTTTGTCGCTTTAGATTATGCCACGTGTCACAATCTTACTAATTGACTTGTCACGTCGTTTCATTTTTTTGAGGTATATACCACATGTCAGCTCCTGATTGGTCTGTGTCACTTTGCTGACCTACTTATAGGGCCTATAAATATGTACATTCTCTCTCGTACCCTTTCACTTTTCTAATATTTTCCCTTCTGCCATCTCATCCAAGAGCTTCGTCTAGTCATCCTCATCTGTAGTCTCTCGTTAGGCACTTCCTTCCCTTCTTCCTTAGGTTTTCGTCTATAGGAAGTTCTATTCATTTCTTCTATAACATGTCTACGTCTAGTGGGAGTATTGAGAGAGAAATAGACGAGTACCAAGACGAGTCCCCTGGAAGTAGTGGCACTTATGAAAGTAGTAGTGAGAGGAGTAGTAGTAGTGGTGGTGACAGTAGTTCCCAAGACGAGCATTATTCATCTGGGTTTCTAGTTTTCCTTTAAAGGAATTTTAGGAGATGAAACATAGGACAACTTCTGGGGCTGAGGCTAGCTTGTTCAGAAGGAGCAAGTCACCCAGTACTCATCAAGATGAAGAGGAGGAAGAAAACTTCATTTATAGTTATGCCCCTAAAGTGGCATCTATCCTGGATGCGAGTAAGTTGAAAACTCTTGTAAGTAGGTATCAAATTCCAAGTGAGTTTAGACCTCGTCTAGCTGAAAGTGGAGAATGGTGTTGTTCTCCTCTTTCAGGTTTTGGTGTATATACATCTTACTTGTTAGCAGGCCTTAGGTTTCCTCTTAATTCTTTTTATAGAGGTCTCTTCCATAAGTTGGGCATTGGACCAAACCAACTCAACCCTAATGGATGGTGGATGATAGTAGTCATGCAAGTGTTATGGCATGAGGTGTTTAAGGGGAACTGTCCAATTACAATCGACAATTTCCCTTATTGTTATAAACCCTCAAAGATTACACAATTTGCTAGTTTTTACCAGTTTTTGTCTATGGGCCCCCAAATTAGTTTGATTAGGGGTCATAGTTCTTTTGATAGGCTATATGTTGGATAAATACATATTTGTATCGCATACAAAATATATACAGCGGAAAAATAATGTATCTACTTCATTCGCAATTAATAACATGTATTATGTAAGTTTCAGAATTTAAGAATAAGAGAGTGTACTTTGGTGTGGTAAATTTAAAAACAAAGATCAGAAGCACTTGGGAACACTTTTAATCTTCACTCCAATTCCGCTAACGCCCAAGAAGTGTGGTCTTTCAATCAGTTTCCAAGGGAGAATTAAAGAGAGTGGCTTATCCTTACACATACACATTTTCACAAGAGTGTTTTTCCTAGTTACTTAATAAAAATTCTGTATGTTTCTCCATTTGTATCTAACTAATTATCTAATTGGGTTGGCCTTTTAGACTTTTCCAATTGGGTTTAAGTGTGTGGCTTGGAGTGGGACCAAAAGGGACCAATAAGACATTAGTTCAAATGGGCCTTGGGTTTTTCTTTCAACTCTTGACAAGTCCAAAATTACCATTAATTATATTTAATATCACTATATAAATACAGTTGCATTCTAGGCCTTATTTATAAATTATATTTCAAGACTTTATTGTACATGCAACCCTTTCATAAAATATTCGTAGTAATACAAAGTCATGAATATAGACTGCTACTTTGAAGATTACTACATCTTAATTCCTTGAGTACCCGGTTTAATCCTTTAAGTTATTCATCATATATTTATGAAATCCAATTCCATAAATATATATTTTAGTAACTCCTTACTAAAGTGATTAGACCTAACACTTTGAATAACCAAACTCATTAAACTTATCTCAAGAGAATATTTTGTATCTCCGTTAAGAGATTATGAATTTCATCTTGAGAATATATGTTCCATCAACACTAAATGTGGTTGCCCAGTATACTGAGATTTTGATCATTTCTTTAGACCTCACTCCAGATATATCAAAGCAACCTACACTTCATGATTAAGTTCATTATTCTCTTAGGATTAAGAGTTCATATAAATAGAAGTCGTGAGTTTATTATCTATTTGACAGTCGTTAGGAGAATAATAAATCTCACAGCGGTCTAGTTCAATATGTCTTAATTCTTAAAACATATCAACATACTAACTAGAAATCTCCATTTCCATGATCAAGACAAATTATCTTAGTTGATATGTTATAGTCTTCGTAGATGAAATGCCCAATTTCATCACTGACTATGAACTAAAATTTTGAGTTTACAAAAAACCTGTGATTTATATCTTTTGTGACTAAATTACATAAATTACATATTATGCATCTCATGGACTATATGATAATGTCCAAATTATTCATGTTACCATTATTTTTAGATAATAACAAAACAACTTTATTAATCACAACATTAAGTCATACATAGCATCATACAATAGGATTTAAGGCACTAATCCTAACACTATGGAAGAAGGAAATTTTCATTATTTTTGGAAATTGGGCTGGGGACCCAATTGATGTAAATAATACCCCCTTTACTTCTTTTCACCAGTGCCCTAGGTTGCCTTCGTCCTAAGGGTATGTCCTTCTTTTCTTTTCTTTACTTTGTTTGTTTTATTTAATCTTTTCCTCGCCTAACTCTGTTTTATGTTTGTGCAGCCATTAATCATCCATGTTTGGACAAGTTTCATTTTGATTGTATTGACAGAGCTCGTGCTCACCTAGAGAGGTTTTTCCACAGCCTAGTAACTTTGCATCGTCTTGCTACTTGGGGTCTTGGTCCAGAGCCTACTAAGGAGAATTTTGCCCACAAGTTGACCACTCATCAAAGTAAGTGTTGTCTATCTTCAATTCATTTTTTTAATCCTTTATCTTTCCTTATGACAGGGATAGCCACCATGAAGGAAAACAAAGGAAAGAATGTGGCTAGTGGTACTGAGGAAGTGGAGGATGTCCAGGTTTAGGACGAGCTAACTCCTTGGCCGTCCAAAAGCCTAGCGTCTAGAAGTCTGCCGTCTGGAAGCCTATCATCCAGACTTCTACTAGAAAGAGGATGAGTATTTCAAGCGACATTGATCTTGGAGACCTTCCAAGTCATCGAGGCCAGGAGAAACCAAAGTCTGGCAAGACCCCTCTTCCCAACGTTCTAGAGCCCCAAGACACGAAGGTGGTCCTAGACAACCCAACAGTGAATGTGACGCCTCAAGTTTCTCCTTCAGTCGTCCAACCTGAAATCCTCTCTTTGCAGCTAAAGGTCCTCAAAAAATTCATCCTTCAGTTTCATCCCCTCGTTCTCCTAACTTGGTACAGAACGAAGGCTATGCTTGGAAGACGTTCAAAGGAATTATCACTGATAAAGAAGTAAGTGCATGTTATGGCATGTCAGTGAAGGACTTTGAATGCTTTTCCATCCATGATCTCTTCAAGATATGTAATTTTTTTATTATTTTCATTTATCTAAGAAATTTATGAAAAATTTCTAACTCTCCTTCATCCATTTGTTTTCCAAGCCATGGCCAAGTTTTATACTGTGTCTAACCAAGCTAAGGAACTCTGTGACAGAGCTAAGGCTGCCTAGACAAAGAATAAGGAAATGAAGGATGAGCTTTTATTGAAAAAGCGAGAGGTAATCAGGCAAACCAAGGAGGTCACTCGTCTTTTAGGGATTGAGAAGAAGTTAAAGAATGAGGTGGAAGAGCTCAAGGCAAAATCTATTAGGAAGGAGACCCATATTGGTCATCTTGAGGTGAAAATCCAAGAGTTTACTTAGTCTTTGGAGAAGGCTAAGGAGGAAGCCATTGCAACTTTCTTGAAGTCAAACGACTTCACCAATCGTCTAGACCAACATTATGTTGCTAACATTGAGGATTTCTGCTTCGACGCTAAGGAAGCCTTCCTTGAGCAGCAGAGAGTTCCCTGCTTCAGACGAGCTTCGAAGATGTCAACATTGTGGATGACGCTTTGACAGATCCCGCCAAGGATGTTGCTGAGACTAGCAAGGACGATCCCAAGTCTGGGTTCAATGCCCCCAGTGGTTTATCCAAGTAAATTTATTTCTCTTTTTAGAAAAATTTATCCTTTTCATTTGTTGGAAATGCCCGTTGTTTTGGGCTTTATTTTTAAAACTTATTCAAGTACAATTTCTTTGTCCAAGTTTATAAATGGGCAACATATGCAATAGCCTTCATTTGGCTTTGAATACTTCAAGAGTTTATGGACGGTGGTTGTCTACCCTTCTTTAAATTTTACGAATGAATGTTTATTTTCATCTTCATTCTTTATTCATTGTTGAACATGTTATTTTTTGTGTGTGAACGAATTTCCTTTATTTGCATCGTCCATATTATATCTTATGCTTTTAAGTGTAGTCCGTCCATTCATGAAGGCATTTAGCTCGTCTATGTTAGAATAATTTGCTCATGTTCAACACTTCTACCATTCTTTAAATTTCACAAGTATGACTCGTCTATGAATGGTATTTTCCTTGCTAGCTTTGGGCAAGACATTTCTAGCATTCACTCATCCAAAGATTGGATTGTTTATTTGGTTATATTCATCCATGGATTTTGAATATTCTTGCATGCACATTCTACCTCGTCCAATGATTAGACGAATATACCTTAATTTTTTTTTTCTTTAACCTTATTTAGGTAAAGCTTATAGACGTTACATCTCTGCGTCCAGAGATTTTACTCGTCTTGGACCTTTAGCCTTCTTGTGGATTAGAGTGAATGAGAACAATATGAAAATTAGAAATTCACATAACATTATATACATTGGAAATCCAAATTGTATATACATAACATAGACATTGTCCACAACCATGGCACATGCTTAGAAGCTAGTGCCTTAAAGGAATTGAAAATACTTATGTACAAATAGACTAAGTTCATGACTTCATCCATCACAAATTCATCCACAAACAGTGCATAAGTTGGAAACCAATGCACTATTAGGGAATTAAAATACTAAAAACATGTAATACTAGCAACAAACACAATTAAATATAAGGAAAGTAACACATAACTTCTATTTCGTCCATGATGATGCTCGTCCAGGATGATGCTTGTCCAGGATGATGCTCATTCAGGCTAACTCTTCATTAATAGTATCTTCTAAGATGCTCAACATTCCAGGGTTGCTATAATCTTCGTCCATCTAAGGCTTCCAAATAGTATGATCACTGCCTTTTGAAATTGATAATCTTGTACAGTCCTTCCCAATTTGACCCCAGTTTTCCATGGGCCGAGTTTCTAGTTTCTAAGGAGACCCTTTTTAGGATGAGGTCCCCAATGCTAAAGCACCTGGGTTTCACCATTGCATCATATTGTCTAGCCATGAGGTTTTTATACCTTGCTATTCTCTACTCTACATCCATCCTTACCTCGTCAATTAGATTGAGGTTAAAAAGAAGTTATTCTTTATTCTCCTTGTCCTGATACTTCATCACCCTGTTGTTAGTCATGTGCACTTCTGCAGGTATGACTACTTCACTTCCATAGGCTAGTTTGAAAGAATTTTCTCCGGTGGGGGTTCTTATAGTCGTCTTGTAAGCTCATAGAACAGAACACCTAGTAGCTCGTCTGGCCATACTCTTTTTTCCCCTTCAAACCGAGTTTTGATGATCTTCAACAATGATCGGTTTGCGACTTTTGCTTATTCAATTGCTTGTGGGTGGGAGGGTGAGGAATAATGATTTTTTATGCCAAGTTGCTAGCAGAAATCTCTGAAGGGTGTGTTAGTGAACTGCCGTCCATTGTTTGACACTAGTACCTTAAGTACTCTAAACCGGCATAAAATGCTCTTCCAGACGAAGTTTTTGACATTTTGCTTTATGTTCTTTGCTAAGGGTTCAACTTTCACCCACTTAGTGTAGTAATCGATCCCCATTACAAAAAATTTCATTTGCCTAATTCCTATTGGAAAGGGACCAAAAATATCCAATCCTCATTGTGTAAAGGGCCATGAGGCCATCATCGGGGTGATGTACTCCGATGGTTGTCTAAGGACGTTGTTGAAGCATTGACATTGATCACACACCTTTACATAAGCCTTAGGTTCTGCTTGAATGGTCGACCAGTAGTAACCAGCACGGACGACCTTGTGGACGAGTGCTCTTGCTCTCGAATGGTTTCTGTATGCTCTTTCATGAACTTCTCTTAATATGTAGTTTGCTTCTTCTGGAGCTAAACATCTTAAGTAAGGTTGAGAAAATCCTCTTTTGTACAGTACCTCGTCTATAAGGACATATTTAGCTGATCTGATCCTTAGCTTTCTCGCTTTATCTCTTTCTTCTGGAAGCCTACCATCCTTTAGGTAAGCTTTTATTAGGGTCATCCAATTCCCTTCACCTTCTATCTGCTGCACCTTTGGAAGATATATGCTAGGCATGTACTGGACTTCATCAAGCTCATCCACCAATCTATCTGCAGATGCTGCCTTCGCTAATGCGTCTGTTTCCATGTTTTCCTCCTTTAGGAATTGAAGGAAACTGGCTTCCTTAAATTTTTTTAATAAGATGTTTCACCCTATTGAGATACTTCTTCATTCGTTCTTCCTTCACTTCATATGTTTTATTCACTTGGCTTATGATTAATTAAAAGTCTCCTTGGACGACCACTAACTTTGCCCTTAAGGACTTAGCCAATTCCAGCTCTTTAAGGAGGGCTTCATATTCAACTTCATTATTGGTTGTTTGGTATTATAGATGAGATGCATATTTCAACTTGTCCCCTTTTGGGAATTTCAATATAAATCCTATTCCTCTTACATGTATTGTGGATGAACCATTTACATAAATGACCCATGTCTTAACTTCATCCACCATGTCTAAATCACCATGGCATGGAGTGAATTCTATAATGAAATCTGCTAGAGCTTGAGCCTTTATTTCACTTCTAGGTTAATACCTTATATCAAACTCACCGAGCTCTATGGCCCATTGGATTAGTCATACTGTGGCTTCCAACTTGTTCATTGCCTTCTTGAGTGAATGATTTGTCAAGACATTGATGACATGAGCCTAGAAGTAATGCCTTAGCTTCCTGGAAGTTGTTGTCAGTGTAAATTCCAACCTTTCCATCATAGGATATCGTCCTTCTGCTCCTTTTAATGCTAGACTTGTATAATAAACAGGCTTCTGAACTCTCCCTTCTTCCCTGATTAATGCTGAACTTATTGCATGTAGGGATATCGCGAAGTATAAATACAACTCCTTACCTAGTATAGATGGACTTAACAAGGGAGCCATGGTAAGATAGACCTTAAAATCCTGGAAGGCCTTCTGACACTCGTCTATCTATTCAAATGCCTTCTTAAGAATCTTAAAAAATGGTAAACATTTGTCAGTAGCTTTTGAAACAAACCTGTTAAGAGTTGTAACTCATCCAATGAGAGACTGGACTTCCTTGACATTTCTCGGTGGCTCCATGTTCAGTATTGCTTGGATCTTATCAGGATTTGCTTCGATTCCTCTCTGTGAAAGCATAAATCCTAGGAACTTTCTTGATGAAACTCTAAAGGCACACTTGCTTGGATTCAGTTTCATGTTGTATCGTCTGAGTGTGTCAAAGGTTTCCTGTAGGTCGTCCAAATGTTTCTTCTCGTCCAAGCTCTTCACCATCATGTCATCCACGTAAACTTCTTCATTCAGTTCTATTTGTGGATGAAACATATGATTGACCAACCTCTAATAAGTTGCCCCCTCATTCTTCAAACCAAAGGGCATCACTTTGTAACAAAATAAACCTTGGGCTTGGGAGGAAGAGTTTCATTGGGGATTTCCTCACTAATTTTCTCAGAACTGAACTCTAAAGTTTCATCAATAGCAACATTTATCATTTTCATCACATTCTTGGTTCTTTTGTTGTATACTTGATAAACCTTGCATATAGAGGAGTACCCTAGAAATATTCCTTCATCGCTTTTAGAGTCAAATTTTCTCATATTCTCTCTATCCTTGAGAATGAAACAAGTACTTCCAAAGATTCTGAAATACTTAACATTTGGCATCCTTCCCTTCCATAGCTCATAGGGAGTCTTCTTGGTACCGGGTCTAAAGTACACCCTGTTAACCTTATGACATGCAATGTTAACGGCTTCTCCCCACAAGTTTTTAGCCACATCCTTGTTGTGCAGCATGGCTCTAGCCATCTCTTGAATAACCCTATTCTTTCTTTCTACTACACCATTCTGCTGAGGAGTAATAGGAGCAGAGAATTCTTGAGATATACTTGATCTAGTGCAAAAGGACTCCATATATGAGTTCTTGAATTCTTCACCGTGATCAGTTCAAATTCAATCAATCTTTAAGCTCTTCTCATTTTGCAATTTTGTGCACAAGGCTTCAATGTGCTTAAGAGCATCTGACTTGGATCTTAGAAGAATGACCCAAGTGTACTTAGTAAAGTCATCTACCACAACCATGATGTATCTCTTCCCACCAAGAGACTCGGTTCTAGTTGGACCCATGAGATCTAGGTGTAGTAGCTCCAATAGTCTAGATGTAGTGGATATCTGAGTGCCTGGATGTTTAGCTTTTGTCTGTTTTCCAAGCTAGCATGGACCATACACAACATTGTTCACTCTACTGAGCTTTGACATCCCCAAAACTGATTCATGCTTAGATATAATTGAAAGATGTTTGTAACTAGCATGTCCCATCTTTTGGTGCCATATATCTTCATTTGGCAAACGAATACTATTGCACACAATATCACTATCAGGGACCAGACTATAACAATTGTCTAGAGTACGAACACCATTTATGAGAATAGCACTATAAAGTCTTGATCACATATCTGCAATGTCTAACAGTCCAGGTAGAGAGATGGTTTCCTTTCCTTTAATCTGTGATTTGCTTCCATTATCGAAAATGATATTATCACTTTTCTTAAACTCAAAAACCTTAAAGAGAGAGTGGTCTCTAGTCATGTGTTGTGAGCATCCACTGTTAAGGTAACACAGTCATGTGTCCATTACTTTGAATGCAGACTTCATCATAAAGTACACCTCATGCTTTAATGACAAATATGTAGGAATGGTGTTTTCTTTCATCTGCCATTTATGGACAAGCTTTTAATCTTCATTCTTCTCAGACGAACTCCTTTACACATTTTAGTTCTGAGACAGTCTAGTTTCTTCTTTATCACTTTAAGATCTTGTTTAATCATCATCACGATAGCTTTCAAATAGCTTTTAGACTTGCATTTTATGGGACACTTAATCAAATAGAGATTAGAAAAATAAGATGTATTTGAAACAAAAGATCTTTTATTATCGATAGTGGCCATGACAACATGGGTCAATGGATCACACAGCAAAGATTAATCTTAATCAGAGTGTGCTTGCTTTAATACCACTTGATAAGCCAAGAATGTATTGACCCCTTGTAATAAATTAAACCAATTAATTAGGCAAGTTAATTAATTAATCTAATTAACATGCAAAATGCCTGGTAGCACAAAAAAATCACCAATTAAGTAAATATATAGCGAAAAATAAAGTTAACACGGTAATTTGTTTACGAATGGGGAAAACTTCCAAGGCAAAAACCCCACCAGGTAATTTTATGGTCACCACTCCCTAGAATCCACTATTATCACAACAAGCAGTTACAAGTAAAGGAATCCTAGTACCTTATACCAACCTACAATTGAACCTTTACTCCAATACATAATTAGACTTGTTCTGAAGTGATAATCCCTCCTTTTCAATGCACGGCTCCCAGTACGTGACTAACCAATCGATGCACGGATCCCAGTATGCAGGTTACTCCTTTACACTAATCCAAGTACATGACTAACCACCAACTTAAGAAAGATGTTGACTACAAAGTTCTTTAGTTAATCAACACGATGAAGATAACTAAGCTCCTTGGTTATAAAACCCAACAGTGTACAAATGCAACAACTTCTTCAAGAGAAAGATGAACTAGGGTAAATTCTATTTCCAATCACAATTTGCATGAACAAAACTTTTTCTCACAGTTGCGCCACCTTTGATAGCCCTTAAAATAATCCTTATATATGTTTAAGGTTGTGAGAAAAGAAAGCCTAAACAAGTATACATGGAAAAACTGATTTTCGTAAATCTCGATAGATAGGTTATCAATTGAGCAGCTATCGAGCATCGAGCTGAAGATCCCTTTTAAACCTCAATAAATGCTATCTATCGAGCTTTAAAATCAAGCACTTTTTCACTTATTTCATGGACATATTTGCATGGTTTCAGCACTTGAACTTGAATCTTGTTCCTTGAAGTATTAAACATATCCTAGATCTACCAAATTACAAGTAAAGTGCGTTTTGTCATAGGATTAGCCAATTCTATATGACATATGTTTTTAACATGATTCACATATGTCCTAACATGGATATACATTCAAATGATGAGTAATGACACTTGGGTCAACCTTTGGCATGTCTTTATGACTCTACGCGAAAACATCAATGCTCTTCCTTAAGAACTGTACGAGATTTTGCTTCGTCTTCTCCTCCATACTTGTTCCAATTCTAGTAAACTTCTCGGGGCTACTCTCGTCCAGAGAAATGTCTTCCAGTGCTTCAGTGGGCTCTGTAACAACCATTATTTTCTCTATATTCATTGTCTACACATGCTCGTCCATAGCCAACATGGTTAAGTAGCATTCTTTAGCAGCTAATTGATCTCCTTGTACTTGCCCTATTTCATAATCTGTTGAAAACTTGACAAATAAGTGGTAGGTAGATGTTACTTCCTTTCAATTGTTTAAAGTTGGTCGTCCAATGATGGCATTGTAGGAAGACAAACAATCTACAATGAAAAAATTTGCTTCTTTAGTTATCTGTTGTGGATATGCCCCTACCACGACGGGTAGAGTAATAGTGGCTATTGGTTGTACCTTCATTCTTCCAAATCCTATTAAGGGTGAATTCACTGGGCGAAATTGGTTTCATCCAAGCCTCATCTGCTGGAAGGCGGGGTAATATAAGATATCTGGTAAACTCCTATTATCAATTAACACCCTTTTAGTTGTGTATTCTGCAATGAGCAAAGTGATGACGATTGCATCTGTGGGTGATGGACCCTTCCAGCATCTTCATTCATGAAAGTAATAGCTTGCTCGTTTGCCCCCTTTGTCCTTGGAACTCGTCTAGAGAGTTGGACGTTTTGCACCACATCCAAGTAGGTCTTCCTTGACTTGGAAGATTGCCCTGCTGAAGTTCCTTCTACAATAACTCTTATTTCTCCAAGTGGGGGTCGTGATGGTTCTTTTACATTTCCTTTTAACTTCTAGTCCTTATGATCTCGTCTAAGAAAATTTCTCAACTTTCCTTGCCTAATGAGGTTTTCAATCTGTTGCTTCAAGTCATAACACTCGTCCGTGTCGTGCCCATAGTTTCTATGGAAGTGGCAATACTTATTTTTATTGTGTTTGTTGGGATCTCCCTTTATCTTCTCTGGCCACTTCAAGGATGGGTCATCTTTGATCTGCATAAGTACTTGGTCAAGTGGAACGTTCAAAGGTGTGTAATATTGACTTCGTCTTGAAGACGAACTTGCCTTATTGTTATCTCTATCCTTCTTCTCCCCTGTTTGGGCTTTTTTGGACGAGATCCTTATTCAAGATGACGAGGGAGCTCTGCTTCCATTCGTTCTACACTTTTCCTCTTCTTGGCAATGATCGCATCTTCTACATTCATGAAGCTTTGGGTTGAATGGACGAGTTCAGCCATGGTCTGTGGTTCTTGATCATAGAGCTTGTGGATGAATAAATCTGAACTAGCTCCATTGTGGAAGGTTGCTAACAACAGCTTGTCATCCATCTCGTCTACTATCAAGGCTTCCCTGTTGAAATAAGTGATGAAGGACTGCAAACTTTCATTGTCCCCTTGCTTTATGGTCAGTAGGCTGGACAAGGAACGCTTATGCCTTTGACCTCCAATGAAGTTATTGACAAATAACTTACTCAACTCTTCAAAAGAACCAATGGTGTTTGGAGGAATCTTGCTAAACCACACTCGTGTTGGCCCCTTAAGGGTGGTTCGGAAGGCCCTACACATTATCTCATCTAGAACCTCTTGAAGGTGCATTGTGGTCTTGAACGTGGCAATGTGATCACATGAGTCACGTGTTCCATCATACGAATCCAATGAAGGCATCTTTAACTTGGAAGGCAAGGGATGACTATTAATGGAAGCTATGAAAGGAAAATCAGTTCGATGAACCAAGACATCTACAGGATTCATCCTTCTCATATTTTCCTTCATCTCGTCCATGCCTTTTCTCATTTGATCCATCTCCTTTTCCAAGTGTGGCACCTTACGCGAAGCGGTACCACTTGAGTGATTCTCATGCTCAACATTTTCTTCTTCTCTAACTTCTTAACTCCGAGCTTGTCTTTCCACACACCGTTCATAACGTTTCCTTCTTTGGTTGATCTCCCGAGTCAACTCTTGGTTCTGACAGGTTAGGTCTGTCATGGCGGCTGCCATAGAATGCATTTGTTGGACGGAAGGCAATTGCATAATAGGTGCTGACTGGTGAGTGTGATTGGGGTGGTTGAAAGCATTTTCACTCTCTTGGTAGCCTGGACTAATGGCCATTAACCTTGTCTGGACTATACAACCTTTTATCTAAGAAAGATAAATCACAAAATACAAATTTAACATCCCCACAAATGGCATCAACTGGTGATGTATAGAAAATTAATAGGCTGGATGTTTCGGGCTTCAATGGACTAGTGGTTGCTTGGAAGACCTAAAAAGAAAGAGGCACAAGATCAAAAGTGACTGGGGTGAACTGGCCAAGAACCCTCCGATGCTTAAGTTAGTTTTCTTTTTAGAACTTAAGAATTCCAACTTTAGGAATAGTGGAAACTTACCTTTAATTGATATGGATGAGTCATTTTATAGTGAGCTTTGAAGTGGTTACTTGTTTAGTAACTTACTTAACGCGGATGAAAGTTAGAAGGTTCAGACTTAACTTCCACAACTGCTATAGAAGTTAAGAACTTAGTGAGAAGTTAGAGCGATGAATAAGGATTTTGCTCACACTTGATAATAGTAGAACATGGTCCGGATTATAAACTTTTGGATATAAATTTATTTTGAGAATTTCTAAGTGTTGGGAGGTCGTCTAGGTGCTTTGATGTTGGACGACCTTCTTGGATTGGGACTACCTTTTTGGACTTCAACAACCGTATGGATGAACAGGAGATGGTCCAAATTTTTGGTCCACCATCAACTACATTTTCCAATTACAAAAAAAAAAAAAAAAAAAAAAAAACTAGGGATGTAATGAAACAATTATTTCACCCAAAAACACATAATGGTCATCATACCTCTAGATTTTTTTTTAATGATTAGAAAATGTAGTTATCTCAAATTATTATTAATTCGAATTATTAATTATTACCAAAAAAAATAAAAGAGCCTTTAAGCAGGTGTGTGAGCACATGCTCAGAGGCTAGTCTATATTGAAATATATATAAGTGGTAGGTTGTTACTTGTTGTTATTGGTAAGTAAGTGATGGATTTAGATTTTAGATTAAAAACCCATAACAACTTGTCTTTTAAAATTTATTGTGAAAATGCTGTGGATATAACATTTCTAATTACTAATTAGGATTCCTAAAACACTAAAGCATAACTACCCATGAATAGATTTAAGAAACATGCTAGAAATAAAAAGAAGTTGCCAAAACGGATGGGCAGGGTTTGGAATCCTATCAAGAACATTTAGGAGTTATTATCCTCTTTCTTTTTTTTTTTTTTTAATGTAAAAGTGATAGTCAGAGCCTTTTTTCAGAGTTTGAACTTATTTGTATTTTAATTCTATTTTTTATTTGTTAGTTTCTATTCGCAATCTACATAGTGTCACTACAAAAAACGCGGGCTATAGCCGCGTTTTTTTTAGCCATGTTTACAAAAACGTGGCTGTAGGAGCTAACCTATAGCTACGTTTATAAGTGGTTTTAGCCGCGCTTTTTGTATAGGGCCTATTGTCGTGTTTGAAAAATGAGGTTATAGTTAACCTATAGCCACATTTTTAAAATGCGGCTATAGGTCTAGCCAAATAATTTTTTAAAGGAGGACCTATAGCCACGTTTAAAAAATGCGGCTAAAGCTAATCTATAGTTGCGTTTTTAAAACAAGGCTATAGGTTAAGTCTGTAGCCGCGTTTATAAATGTGGCTATAGATCCAGGCAAATTTTTTTTTTCTTTTTTAAAGAAAGACCTATAGCTGCATTTAAAAAACACACCTATAGCTAACCGAGGTTGCGTTTTTAAATCGAGGCTATAGGTTAAGTCTATAACCATGTTTTTAAAATGAGGCTATATGTCCTCATTAAAAAAATAAATAAATAAAAAGACCTAGAGCCGAGTTTAAAAAATGCAGCTATAGGCTAAGTTTATAAAATATTACTATTTATGAAATATTTATGTACAATTACACTAGTTTAGTGGTAAGATATACATGTGATAATATTTTGCCCAAGTTCAAATCATAGTTAAGGGCTTTGTTATTACTATCTCTACATTAGATGTTAAATATTAATTTGTACAAGTTATTAAGAAAGTTCCAAGTATCCTAGTGGCAAGAACACGCACATTTTCACCCGTCAGCCCAAGCTCGACTCATAGTAAGAACATTTTTATACTTAAATGCCTTATATATAAAAAATTGGCGAAAAACCCCTTTTAGTCCTTACATTTTCACGCGATTCCCACTTTGGTCCCTAACTTTTTTTTGCACCGCTTTTAGTCCCTATCTTGAAAAACGCCTCTCGTTTTAGTCCCTAACGTTACATCAGAGACAGAATTTGCTGAGCTGGCTAACGGAAAAAATTAAAAATATTAAAATAATACTTACTGTGGCCACGTGGCTTTCCATGTCAGCCTTTAAATTAAAAAAAAATTAATTTATTAATTTTAACTTAATAAAAATATTAAAACCAAAAATAAAAACTAAAACATTAAAAATTAAATTCAACAAGAACACTAAGAACAACAACAAGAACAACAAACCCAGAAATTTGAATCTAAAACAACCACAACCAAACCCAAAAATTTAAATTTTAAAAAAACCCTTAAATCTAATTAATTTAAAATTTTCTTTTCTTAATATTCACGTTCTTTCAACTTGGTCTTCGTGTTCTTCACAAACCAAACCCAGCAACCAAACTCTTACCCATATCAGAAACCCATATCAGAAAAGCACAAACAAAAACAAAAACCAAAAAGTTATTCTTCTTTTCCTTCGTTCTTTCCTGTTCGTTTGTATCTTTGTTTTTCTTCTTTCTTTTCAGATCCGTGACTCTCTCTTTCTCTCTTTCGGTGCTTGTTTTTCTTGTTTCTTTTCAAATTTTGAATTTTTGATCTTGTGTTTATGTTCAAATATCAGCAACTGATGGGTGTGGCCATGGGTCTCAGCCATGGGGGTCTCGGCCTTGGGTCTCGGCCATGGGGGTCTCGGCCTTGGGTCTTGGCCATGGGGGTCTCGGCCATGGGGGTCTTAGCCATGGGGTTTAGTCAAAAATTTTTTTTTTAACCCAGATCCATAAATAGTCACAAACCCATGATTAAATTGAGAAACCCATTTCTAAAAGCACATGAATATCCAACCCATACCCATGAACAAACACACAGCACACAACGTCGACCATGCCGTTGCCGACGGAGCAAGGAGGCTCCACCACATTGACCATGCCGTTGCCGCTCTTCGATTCTGCTCTCTCCGATTTCCTCTCTGCCGAGTCCTTCACAAACAACTCTTCGTTTTGATTTAGAGGTAAGCGAAATGGGTTGTTGCTGGGTTGAATTTTCTGGTTTGGTTTTGGAATTTTTGAGATTTGATGATTGATATGTTTTTTGGTTTATTTTTCTTGTGGGTATCCTGAATCTTTTGGGTTTACTGGAGATGGGTTTAATTGCAGGTTGTTGGTGGTTGTGAACAGAGAAAGGCAGTAGCTTGGTGGTCGGCTATTTCCAGTGATGGGTGGGGTCGGATTTGGGTTTTTTGGATTTGGGTTTCTGCTTGTGTTCTTACTGATGTTTGTGTTTGTATTTGTTGTTTTTGTGTTTGGAAAATCAGTTGCTGGGTTTGTGTTTTTGTTTTTGTTCTTGCTGAAAATCAGTTGTTGTGTTTTTGTTCTTGCTGGAAAGAAATGGCAAGAAAATTCCAGAAAATCTGGGCAGCTGTTCTTAATTTTAAATCTGGATTTGTGTTCTTTAGAGTACTTGTTGCAGATGAATTGATTTTAATTAGATTCAAGGTTTTTTTGGGTTTGTTGTTCTTATTGTTGTTCTTGGTGTTCTTGTTGAATTTAATTTTTAATTTTTTAGTTTTTATTTCTGGTTTTAATATTTTTATTAAGTTAAAATGAATAATTTAATTTTTTTTTAATTTAAAGGCTAACGTGAAAAGCTACGTGGCCACAGTAAGTATTATTTTAATATTTTTAATTTTTTCCGTTAGCTAGCTCAGTAAATTCTGTCTCTTATGTAATGTTAGGGACTAAAACGAGAGGCGTCGATCCATGTCATTGAAGACCACACTCAGCCGTCCCACTCCCCATCCATTTCCCTCACTCTCCTCTCCCTCTCTCACTCACGGACTCAACCTCAAGCCTTGACCTCTATGGTCTTCAATGTGCTGCCGCGGATTTGCCTCAGTGTGCTGCCACCGCCAAGCGTCGATCCATGCCACTGAGCAGCCCACCAGCAGAACGAAACGGTCAAGTTCGTGCAAAGTGCCTCACTGACCAAACCCTTGATGTTACCAGCAAACACCTTTACAGCTCCGACCACACCGTCGTTCCTGTTGAGTTCTCCGATCCCAATGACCTTGGTGAGCAAAGGTACCCTTTTTAGCCTAAAAAAAATACGAACTTTGTTTGTTTCTCTTTGAGTTTTTGAGGGTTTAGAGATTTAATGAAGACCCATTTGGTTGTTTAGTTGATTGGGTTTGAAATTTGTTTGTTTTGGATTTAAAAATTTGTGGAAATGGATTATAAATAAAGCCCCATTTGGTTGTTTGGCTAAAATGAAACCATATTATGATTTATTGATGATCTTTTATGTAACTTCAAAATGAAGTTGTCTACCCTCACTAGATTTTGATTGCTTGAAATTTGTTAGTGCAAATTCAGGAAGAAACTTATGTAATCCTGTATTAGTCAAAGTTTCAGGCATAGGAATTATGAGTTTTCGATGCCATGCTAAAGTCCTAATTTCTTTCTGGTCATGGTTGAATAGATCCACTTTTGGCAAGATAGCATTAGCATGTGAATAGATGCACTTGTGTATTTATCCCCAAAAACAAAAAAAATTGAAAAGCTTGATTTAATTCAAGTTGACTAAGTGAAAAGAAAGTGGAAGGCTTAAAACAATAAAGTTAAAAGTAACGAAGAAGGAATTCTCTAGGCTTCCTTTGGTATACACTGTACATGATTGTTTTTTCAATAAAATTTGATTATTTATATAAAAAAAGTAATGAAGAAGGATATGCCAAAGAGGAAGTTTACAGAGATTATGATTTTAGATGAGTTAGAAAGGCAAACACAAATTATTGTGGTCTACTCCTATTAGTTGATTTTACATCTTTATCAAATAATTTGATGCATGAAGTAGCTGCTTATCTTCTCTTAGTTATGCATACATCTATTGCTCCAATTTGCTCAAAAGTAATTGGAGAAATTACTTTTACTTTGTTGGTAATAGTTGCAATTTTACTTGTAAAGGAATGTGTTGATATACAAAGAAGAATATTTTACAGAACATTATAATTGTTTGCCAACTGATCTTTTGTAGTGATCAAAAAACAACTTTCTAAGTTACTCAAATCTGGATTATTTTTTGAAAGTTTGGTCTTTTGTCTAAAATAAAAAATGTAAAGGGCTTTTTTCTTCAGCTACAAGTTGGTTTCCAAATTTGTACTCATGACTAAGAGAAACCTGTCTAGAAATTTTAATATTGATGTTGATTATGTTCTCTTTTACGGGTTCATATATAGGTATATTATTTTGTTATGAAGTGTTGGATTGGAAGTGTAGCATTCAAATGATTCAATAAACCTTAATTATAAATGCCATTTCTTTTTCTTTAGTAATTATGGATGCTAGAAATTATCACAGGTTACTTTAATGATAGAAGGTTTTTATTTTTTGGGAGAATGAATGATAGAGGTTCATTAGTGGAGTGTGTCGCATTAATTTTTATTTTTTTATTTTAAGTGTATAGTTCCTATAGTGATTGAACTTAACCAAGTTTTATTCATTTTTCAGATCATGAGCATGGGTATTTTTATTGGAAATGTGATTATTATGCTTGAATCTAGGTGTTGATCATGAAGTTTGAACCAAGTTTTATTTATTATGCTTGAATCTAGTTGTATTTTTGTCCTTTTGGCTTTTTGAGATTGCTGTGTTAATGCTAGGTGGATTTTAGTTTGAATAAAAGTTTGGTACTTGATATATATGTGGGTGTGTATGTGTGGCTGGGTTGGTTCATTGGAAAATGTTTGTGGGTTGATGGTGAATGGCTATGCTTGGATTGAAGGGAGTTAGGAGATGGCAGAATGGAAAGGGTAGTTGTAAGTGTTGGGTGCGTGGCACTTAGTGGGTCCAGCCCACTTGCTTGCCACTCTTGTCAAAGCTTATTTATGAGCTTGTCTTCTCAAGCCCCACAAAATCAGCTTTTGGTTTAATGCAAAGCTGATGCAAGGCGTGTCTAACTCGCTGAAGGAAGAAAGAAAAGAAGGAAGCAAAAGGAGAGGGTCATTCGGCCTTGAGTAGAGAGCTAAAGCAAGAGTGCAGAAAAGAGAGAGCTTCAACTTGAGAGGTGCAGTCTGAAAAAATGGAGAGAAACACAATGAGAGAGTGAAAAAGAAATAGAAGACATTTTTCTTTGTTCAAGTTACACACAAGGTAATGATTTTCATTTGCCATCATCTCCATGAGGAATTAAAATTGAGTACCTCACAGAAAAAGATCCCCTATCCTTGTGGGAAAAAACTAAAGGAGAGATATGAGAACCACAACAGTGTAATTCTCCCAAAAGCTCATTATGATTGGATGCACCTAAGATTGCAAGATTTCAAAGGGGTAAGTGAGTATAATTCAGTACTATTTAAAATTACCTCACAATTGAAATTATGTGGTGAAAATGTCAATGAGGAAGACATATTAGAAAAAACATTTATTACATTTTATGCCTCAAATATGCTCTTGTAGCAGCAATATCGAGAGCGTAAGTTCGAAAAATATTCAGAATTTATATCATGTCTTCTAGTGGTTGAACAAAATAATGGGCTTCTATAAATCACCACTCTTGCCCAACTGGCTCCACACAATTCCCTGAAGTGAATGGAATATCATTTGAAAGAAATTAAGGAAATAGGGGGAGATGTGCTTATAATTCTTCAAAGGGGGCAAAACACACCTTATAACAAAAGGTTGAATTAAAATGAGATAAAACAACATGAAATGGTAGGGATTTACAATACAAATCTCAAAAGGGCCATGAAAACAAATGTTATAGGTGTGGCATAAAAGGGCATTGGTTACATACATGTTGTACGCCTAAGGACTTGGTTGACTTGTACCAAGCCTTCTTGAAATAGAAAGGAAAAAGAGTTGAAGTGAACCCTACCGAACTTGGGGATCCAAAAGATTACCTTGATGCCTCAGATGGAGTAAATTTTACCCATCTTTAAGTTTCTGACTTCTTTGGGGATATAAATAGAGAGGTTTAAAATCTGATTGGTGATCAAAATGATCATACATATTAAGTATTTCCTTTTATTGTATCATTATATTATGCTATGTAAATTATGTTTGTGTTTAAATGTAAATTATGTTTGTGGTTAAGTTAATGAAGTTCAATTGAAATTTCAAATATATGATCTTGCTAATTAATCAGTCTAGGAAAAGCTTATGATTTAGGAAATCGCATCTATTATCCTGACACACCCACTCACTGTTCACGTGGGTGGCTTATCAGCCATCCATCCATTGCACTAAAAGGGCAAAAATTTGAAAGCATTATTCTTAGGAATCCTTTGCTTTAGATCTAAGGGATTTTGTGTCACAAATGGTAAGCTTTCAACTGCTAAAGCTTTCCCACTTCCCTTTATATATAGCTTTGCATACATCTATTGTAAAACACATCGGAAAACAAAGAGAAGATAGAGATATAGATTTGGTATTAGCAATATGATTTTCCTATTTTTTCTTTGAATTCTCCTTATGATCTTTTTATATCTCTACAGGTTAATTTTGCAATATCATTACTTTATTTTGTATTTAGATTATCATTAATGAATTTAAAGTAGCTTCATTATGTGTTTATTTTCTTTCAAAGTATCAAAATTCAAAGTATATGTTTTGCATACTTGAAGAGACATGGATCTTACTCATGGCTTTAATTCCAAGATGATTGAGGAAGATTTTTGTCTAGCAGGCAGTGCAACAATGCATACAATACTTAAAGATAGAAGTATTTTTAAAACTTAATTGAAGGCTCTAGAAGAGAAAATTTCATGTTGCCTTAGGCATAAAATTTTGTATTGATGATGCTTTGTATTCTTTTAAATCTAGAAGAAATTTACTTTGTTTTAAAGATATACGAAGTAATGGTTACTTCAATGGTTTTAAACTAGAAGCTTATACTAGGAAAATTGGCTATTTTCTCTTCTGGGTTATATAATACTACATTGAGATCAATTGAAGCAAATGTTGCAGTGCTTTGGTCTGAGGATCTTTATGCTTTGGCATAATCGTCTTGGACATTCAGGATCAAATAATGCGGAGAATCATTGAAAACTCCCATGGACAATGAATAAGAAGATTCTTTCACCAGATGACTATACATGTAGTACCTGTTCTCAAGGAAAATTAATTATCAGACCATCACCATAAAAAATTGGTATTGAATCTCCATCTTTCTTAGAATCCAAGGAGATATTTATGGACCTATACATTCACCTTGTGGATCATTTAGATATTTTATGGTGTTAATAGATGCATCAACAAGATGATCACATGTTTGTCTATTTTCTACTAGGAATGTTGCATTTGCTAGAATGTTGCATTTGCTAGAATGCTTGCTCAAATCATTAAATTGCGGGCACAATTTCCTGATCATCCAATTAAGAAAATTCGCATAGATAATGCAGGTGAATTTACATTTCAAGCATTCAATGACTACTGCATGTCAATTGGAATTGATGTTGAACACCCTGTTGCACATACACACTCAAAATGGTTTAGCTAAATCATTGATCAAAAGACTTCAAATGATTGCTCGTCCTTTACTTATGAAAAAAAAATTACCTGTTTCTGCTTGGGGACATGCCATATTACATGTTGCATCATTAGTTCGTATTAAACCAATTGCTTACCATAAACACTCTCTAATGCAACTTATTTGTGGTCAACAACCAAATATTTCTCACTTTTAAATCTTTGGTTGTGTTGTATATGTTCTCATTG
This sequence comes from Castanopsis chinensis, assembly GCA_032878915.1. Lineage (NCBI taxonomy): Eukaryota > Viridiplantae > Streptophyta > Magnoliopsida > Fagales > Fagaceae > Castanopsis > Castanopsis chinensis. The sequence continues at coordinate 4,915,986 of JAVQMG010000097.1, read as the reverse complement.
CACCTCCACAACGTACTAAAATAGTTTCTCAACATAGACTTGGAATTTATGTTGCTTTTGATTCTTCGTCTATTATTAGATATCTTGAACTTTCAATTGGTGATGTTTTTAAGGCATGTTTTGATGATTGTTATTTTGATGAAATAGTCTTCTCGACATTAGGAGGAGAAAAGTCATTGCTAGAAGCACGATGAGAGATAACTTGGAATTTTTTGACATTATCTAATTTCAATCCTTGTACAAATCAATGTGAACTTGAAGTTCAAAGGACTATTCATTTGCAAAGTATTGCAAACCAATTACTGGATGTATTCACTAACAGTAGGAAAATTGTGAAATCTCACATTTCAGATGCTAATACCCCATAAAGATTGAAATCTTTGCAGGACAATCCATTAATACAGCAAAAAATGAGTCTAAACCATGCCTGAAGCATGGAAGACTTGTTGGGGCTAAAGATAAAATCCCAAGAAAGAGAAAAATTCAAGAAAAGAAATTTGTTGCTCTTGAAGAAGCTATACCCATGAAACAGATAACAAAAATAATTAATTTATCCAAAATTCATAATTCTCTTATATATAAACCCTCTAAAAATGACTATTCTAAAGAGGAGTCACTTGAAGGGTTATCTCTTGAAGAGGATCAAATACTTGAAAATAATGAGATGCCAATAAGTTAATTTGAGTACAGGAGATATATGGAATAGAAATAAAATTGTTGTTGATAATGTATTTTCATTCAAATTTGCCATTAACATTACCGAAAGTAATGATCTTGATTGGCCAATGTGGGTAGAGGCAATTTAGGCAGAATTAAATTCACTTACGGAACGTGAAGTATTTGGACTTGTAGTTCAAACACCTAAAGGTGTAGTGCCTATTGAATGTAAATAGGTATTTGTATGAAAGCGTAATGTGAAAAAATGTTAGAAACACATAGTTTGTATCGCATACAAAGTATATGTAGCGGAAAATTAACGAATCTACTTCAATCGCAATTAATAACATGTACTATGTAAATTTTAGAATTTAATAATAAGAGAGCGTACCTTAGTGTGATGAAATTTAAAACCAAATATTAGAAGTACTAGGGAACACTTTTAATTTTCATTCCAATTCAATTTATGCCCAAAAAGTGCGGTCTTTTAATCAGTTTTTTCGTATGTGTACAAGGGAGAATAAGAGAGTGGCTTATGGTAGACAAAAAATGTATTGACCTCTTGTGATGAATTAACTAATTAATTATCTAAGTGAATTAATTAGGTTTTCAATTACATGCAATGATTGTGGCAGCACAAATAAATCACCAAATAACTAAATGTGGAGTAGAAATTAAATGACATGGTGATTTGTTTACGAATGGGGGAAACTTATACGACAAAAATTTCACCGGGTGATTTTAAGGTCATCACTCTTGAGAATTCACTATTATCAAAATAAGCGTCATAAGTAAAGGAATCCTAGTACTTTATACTAACTTACATTTGAATTCTTATCCCAATACCCAATTGGACTTGTTCTGTAGTGACAATCTCTTCTTGTATTGTACGACTTTCAGTATGTGATTAACCAAAAGATGTACGGATTTCAGTACGCGACTTGATCACCAACTTGAGAAGGATGTTGGCTGCGAAGTTCTTCTATTTTTCAATGATTACGAAGTTACTTGGTTACAAAACCCTACGGTGTACAAACATAGTAGCTTTTTCAAGAACTAGGGCAAAACTAGGTTTCTTGTCACACTTGAGAAATTATGCTCTTGTGCAATTGTGCTTTTAGCTGTGTAATTTGATATGACCTTTAAAATAATCTTTATATATGTTTAAGGTTGTGAGAAAAGAAAGCCCAAACACATACTTATAGATTGGATGAAAAACAGTCATGAAAAACTGAGTTTCATAAATCTCAATAGATAGTCATCTATCGAGCTAGCTGTCGAGTCACGGGCTTCAGCAGCTTTTAAATCTCGATAGATACTAGCTGTCGAGATTTAAAATCCAGCACTTTTTCACTTAATTCTTGGACAGACTTGCATGGTTTTAACACTTGAACTTGAAATCTTATTTCTTGAAGTATTAAACATATCCTAGATTTATCTAAATATAAGTAAAGTACGTTTTGTCAAAGGATTAGCCAATACATAAAACGTTGGCATATGTTCCTAACATCCAATCACATATGTCCTAATAGCTTACACTCACATATACACTATTTTAATTTATTATCAAATTTTGTTTGTTTCTCTTTTTATATGTTACTGATTATCTAATTGGGCTAGCTTTTTGGGCCATTCTAACTAGGCTTTTATATGTGGCTTGGAGTGGGACCAAAAAAGACAAATAAGACATTAGCTTCAATGGGTTTTAGACCTTTCTATCAACTCTTGACAAATTTAAAATTACCATTAATTATATTTAATACCACTATATAAATATAATTGCACTCTAGGCCTTATTAATAAATTATATCCCAAGACTTTATTATACATTTAACCCTTTCATTAAAATATTTATAATAATACAAAGTTACGAACGTTGACTGCATCAAAGCAACCTACACTTCATGACCAAGTTTATTATTCTCTCAGGATTAAGTGCGATGTCCCAATTTGATTGATTGTGTGATGTGTGTGGGTGTGTGATGAGTCTTATATCGTGTATTTATTGGTAAATCTGGGTTTTATTAATAACTATAAGGAGTTTCAATTGTGACTAGTATTTTTGAGGTATAGCGTAGATGTGACTAACACTTTTTTTTGGGTTGTTATATATGGTATCAAAACTGGTCTGGTAATCCCGTGTGGGCTCGGAGATATTACCCTACAAAGTGCGCCCTAACGAGGACGTTAGGGATTTAAGTGGGGGAGATTGTGATGCCCCAATTTGATTGATTGTGTGATGTGTGTGGGTATGTGATGAGTCCCACATTGGGTATTTACTGGATAGATCTGGGTTTTATTAAGAACTATAAGGAGTTTCAATTGTGACTAGTCCTTTTGAGGTATAGTGTAGATGTGGCTAGTACTTTTCTTTAGGTTATTACATAAAAAGAAAAGTGATATAGCCCAAGAGAGTCAAATAAGCCTCAATCCAACTATAAGATAGGCACGTGACCACTGCTACGCATTTATGAAGTACACACCCTACAGGTGTGCAAGGCTTTCTTAGCAACTAAAATTTATCCTAAAAAATTAAATCAAATAAATCCAAAATACCTCAAAAATTTCTTTATGAATAGTTCTCCCATAGTTTAATAGTAACAAAATCCAAACCTCATGTATATAATGCAATTTTGGCCAAAAGATATAAGACTATTACAAAGCCATCTAATTCCAAAATCACTAAGTTTCTTTTGCTGCTCACAACATAACATCAAAACTCCCAAACCTTGCTATTCTTCACAATTTAAAACTGGAAGGGAAAAATGGGGTGAGCTGACAAGTCAATAAGTAATTAAAATCCTAATAACTTCTATCAAGCAATAGAACTATAAAGTATAAGATGTAATATGTGTTTTCAAAAGTTATAATACACTATGTATTTTAAAAATAGTTGAAGAAGTTTTATGGTCTTAAAATAATAAGTTGCATATAGATCACATACTTTAATCCTATATCATAGATGGTTTAGAAAATAATCAGTTTTTAATATATCAAAAGTTATAATTTGCAATAGGTTCTAAAAACACATAAGCAGTTTTAATGACTAAAAATAATTCAAATACTCAAATATTTCCAAAATCACATATGTAGTTTTAAGGACTTGAAATAGTTCAAATATTCAAATGTAATTCATATTCTTAACAATTTTATGACTATGGTCACGCTATATCCTCGTAACTGGGCATCAGAGTACTAATGAATAACTCCTATTGACTGGGTATCAGAGTATCAATGAATAACTCCCATTGGTTTTGGGTATTAGAATACCAATGAATAACTCTCGTTGGCTGGGTATCAGTATACCAATGAATAACCCCCATTAGTTTGGGTATCACAGTATCAATGAATAACCTTCATTGGCTGGGTATCAGAGTACTAAGGAATAACCTCCAATGGTTTGGGTATCAGAGTACCAATGAATAACCCTGATTAGCTGGGTATCAGAGTACCAATGAAAACCCCTCATTGGTTTGAATATCAGAATACCAATAAATGACCCTCATTGGCTGGGTATCAGAGAATCAATTCATAGGCAGATTTTCTATAATCATATATATCAAATCATAGTTCAAACCAAAAATATATCTCATTCAAATACTTATATATAATCATATATTCAGTATTTAAATATATTTGTGATATTTTTATATTCTTTACTTTAATTCAAAATAGCCCAAAAACAATTAAATAAAATAAATCTTATATTCAATGCTCATATATATTTGTGAAAATTCTTTATTCTTTATTTTGAATCAATATAGCTAAAAATAGTAAAATAAAATACATCAGATATTCAAAAATCAGATATATTTATAATAATTCTTTACTTGAAATCAGTAATACAATAGAAATAAAATTGTAACAACTATAAACAAATTTTTAGTAGTTAAAAATACATTAATATAAACAAAATAAAACCCAATTGGGATAAGGCTACTTACCTCTAAAAACCATATCAAAAGGAACTTCTCTCTAACACTTTTTTACAAATCCTTAAATATCACCTAAACAATTTTTTCAAATATCATTTACTCAACACTCCAATATTTTTAAAATAAAACTTATATGAATACTTGTTAAGAAGAGAGACCGTTAAAAATATCCAATAATTGCCCACTATTATCTCATAATTAAAAATCTCTATATTCATCATATATATATATATATATATATCTCCACTTTCTGCCACTAACAGTACCTAGGAATAAAGCCTATAAATATACCATAGGTATAGCCATATAAGGTCAAAAGTACACCACCTAATCTTCTATATGTGTGCTCATATAATTTTTTTTTTACTCCATTCACCCCTAGACCATCTTCTATAGTTCTACACGTGTTTTTTTTTTCCCCCCACTGTTGCCTCTAGTTTTCTTTTGGCATGAGGACAATCACACAAACCAAGCTCTGCCATAAGCTTTTATTGAAACATTATTCTTCCTCTACCAAGTCAATAAACAAATAATAATATATTAGAAAGAAGTTGGTGTTCCAATACAATTCCTTTAAGAAAAATTACTTAGAACATATCCATACGACCATGGCTAAAGAAAGTCTCACTGTTGGGCAAAATACTCACATAAGAAAATATTCTAATACCAAATAAAGTTTAAATTTGACAAAAAAAAAAAAAGATTTCTTAAGCATCTACCTCAAAGGTATAGTCAATCCTTCTCTATTTCAGTCCTTTGGATAGTCTCCTCTCTCAAAATATCTCTTTATATACGTTGACTTAATAAGCTTATATATAGCTAGGGTTTCAACTTTATTTTCTAAAAACTCTTTTATAATTATAAATTATAAAATTGGCCCCACAAAATTTTTTACTTAAATACCCCTCTTAAATCTTTTTTTTTTTTTTTTCCCGGGTATTACTTTAAGAATTCATGTAAATAGAAGTCGTGAGATTTATTATTCATTTGACAGTCGTTAGTAGAATAATAAATCTTACAGTAGTCTAATTCAATATGTTTTAACACTTAAAATATATCAATTAGAAGCCTCTACTTCCATGAGCAAGACAAATCATCTTAGTTGATACTAGTCGCTAACCCGTGCTATGCACGGAAAATGTGTTGAGTATAATATAAAATTTAATCTTGGTTTATTTTACTACAACACCAAAATTGAATTTGTAAAATAAAATCATGTAGCTAAAACATTTGCTAACAACTATACGTTTCAGACATTTATTAAACTATAAATTATTATTATTATTATTATATCAACTAAACAGTTTTTAAATATATGATATTCATTGAAATCTTTTTGACAATTTCAAATAATTGAAAAAATAAATTCAAAACAGAATACAAAACAGACGCAAATACTCTCTAATATAAGTACCCTCTAATATAATTATTTACATAAAAAGAATTGGGTCGAGAAAAAATCAGCACAATCTATTAAACAATAAAATTTCAATATAATCTTAGGAAAATATCTAAAAGTGACAACATTGTCTCAACTGATACAAACATGATGAATATATCATCCTTCATTATATATAATGGGACCTACAGGCTACAACTGCAACCTATAATGGAAGTCAAGAGGGTTGTGAGTGGAAGGACAAAGAACCAGTGCATATAGTATAGGATCACCAATTTAAATAAACAAATCCAAAGAAAATTTAGAAAATATAAATAAAATTAAACCAGAAGGCATGTAAGTTGCAAGGTTCATATTGAAACCCCAAAGAGAAATTTTGGGCAGGGTTAACAGACCATGGGCTAAAGCAATACAAGCCCACAGTAAATATTTTTTTTTTTTTTTTCATGTGAAAAAGGTTAAATGTTTCAGTACGGTAGACCATGCAATATCAACACATCAAGTCATTTTGGGTAGCCCACAGTGAAAAGGTTAACTTAGTAGAACTACCAGGGAAAAAGAAAAAAAGAGCCATTACCGTAGTCATTTTGCTGGGTTACTCTGTTTTTTCTCCACAACCTTTGCTTGGTTTCTTCTCACAGAGGGAAAAAAGAAGACAGAAAACAGAAAAAGAAAAGGAGAAAACGAAAAGTCAACAGTGTGGGTTTGAAAGAGTTAGACCAAGTAATGCAAGAGTAAGCAAGACCAACTAATGTTTGTGAAGAAAAGAATTACCAATAGCAATAGCATCAAGGGCACTCTATTTTTTTGTTCACAACCTTCGCTGTAAGTAGTTACCCACTAAAATGGTGTGGGTTTGAAAGAGTTAGACCAAGTAATGCAAGAGTAAGCAAGACCAACTAATGTTTGTGAAGAAAAGAATTACCAATAGCAGTAGCATCAAGGGCACTCTGTTTTTTGTCCACAACCTTTGCTGGGTTTGTTCTCGCAGCGGGGAAAACAAAACAGAAAACGAAAAAACGGAAAAAAGAAAACAAAAAGAAAACAATGTTTATAAACAATAATAAGTAGTTACCCACTGAAACTAAATAAGCACCACCGAAAAGATACAATTGTTTTCGCAGCGGGAAAAAAAAAACAGAAAATAGAAAGAAGAAAACAGCGTATGTAAACAATAATAAGTAGTTACCCACTGAAACTAAATAAGCAAACCACCGAAAAGATACATTGTTTGTGTTTTTAATTATATAAATAGTGTGGTGTACCATTGTCGCTACCGGCGGTAATTGTTCCATTTCTTCAGCAATGATTCAAGAATACCCCTTGAAAAACAACATAATCAGTAGCCAAAATATAAAAGAAATAGTATAAAAACAAAGGCAGATCAGAATGAAGTGATAAATAAGGACAAAAATGGCTAACCACAAAAATGCACCTCCTATATACTTAGTGGTAATGACTTGGAAGCGCCGGTGATTTTCATGAACATGTTGATTGCTTGCTGTATTGGCGTTGAGATTGTCAGCAATTTTTTCCAAAGACAGAGGTGTGTGGTTGGAAAAGAGAAACTGCTTGTTTTTTTGCAGTTCAGTTACATTTATATGTACCAAGGGGAAAACAACTGCATGATACAATGTGACGACTTGTTTCTTTTGGTTGTGGTTAGTTATTTAAAATCCCAAAAGACACAATTGTTCAGTGTCTTATTCTGCAAAACGAAAAAACACAATTGTTCGGTTTCTAAATGTAGGCATGTGGTAGAAATTTATGTAGCCACGTGGCACAATGAGAAACGGTCAACAAAAAGTCAAACGTTTTGGCTATTAGTTTTTATATAGATGTTATAGTCTTCGCAGATGAAATGCTCAATTTCATCACCGACTACGAACTAAAATTCTGAGTTTACAAAGAACTTGTGATTTATATCTTTTGTGACTAAATCACATAAATCACATACTATGCATCTTATAGACTATATGATAATGTCTAAATATTCACGTTACCATTATTTTAGATAATAATAAAACAACTTTATTAATTACAACATAATATCATACATAATGTCATATATAGTATTATACAATAGGATTTGAAGGGCACATATCTTAACAAAAAATGAAATTACAAGGTACAAAGCATGACTTGTGGCACAAGGTTTCTCACAGAGGTCTGGCATTGACTATAAAGAAACATATGCTCTTGCAATGGATGCAATTACATTTAGATTTTTTAATAGCTTGGTGGTAATAGAAAATTTAGACATGCGTTTAACGGATGTGGTTACAACATATGTATATGGATAATTAGATAATGATATATATATATATATATATTTATATTTATATGAAAATCCTTGAAGGATATAAAATGCTTGAAGCATATGACCACATCCCAAAGCATGCATTCTATCAAGCTACAAAGGTCATTATACGGATTAAAGCAATCCAATTTGTCCATGCGTTTTAATTAAAAACTCAAAATCTAGATTCGTTATTGTTGTAGTATACATTGATGATTTAAATCTTGTTGGGACTCTAGAAGAGCTCACAAAAGTTGTAAATTATTTAAAGAATGAGTTTGAGATGAAAGATCTTGGTAAGGCAAAATTTTGCCTTGGACTGCAAATTGAACATTTTCCAAATGGAATTTTTGTTCATCAGTCAACATACACAGAAAAGGTCCTAAAACAATTTCTAATAGAGAAAGCTCACCCTTTGAATACTCCAATGGTGGGTAGGTTACTAGATGTCAAAAAGGACCCGTTCGATGATGAAGAAATTCTTGGTCCCCAAGTACCATATCTTAGTGCACTTGGTGCTCTAATGTATCTTGTAAATTGCATACGGCCTGAAATTTCCTTCTTAGTAAATTTGCTAGCAAGATATAGTTCTGCACCAACTCAAAGACATTGGAATGGAATCAAGCATGTATTACACTACCTTCGTGGAACGATTGACTTAGGATTGTTTTATCCAAAAGGGTCAAATCCATAGTTGATTGGATATACAGATGCAGGTTATCTTTTTGATCCACATAAAGTTCAGCCATAAACAGGTTATTTGTTCACTTGTGGCAACACTGTCATTTCATGGAGATCTGTCAAGCAAACGTTATCTACTATGTCCTCTAATCACTTGGAGATTATTGCGATACATGAAGCAAGTCATGAGTGCATATGGCTAAGATCAGTAATTCAACACATTTGAGAAAAATGTGGCTTATCATTAATCAAAGAAAGCCCCATAATCTTATTTGAAGATAATACTGCTTGTATTACTCAAATCTAGGGAGGATATATCAAAGGTGATTGAACCAAGCACATTTCACCAAAATTATTTTATACACATGAGCTCCAAAAGAATGGTGGAATTGGTGTCAAGCAGATACGATCAAGTGACAATTTGGCAGATTTATTCACTAAGTCATTACCAGCCGTAACATTTAAGAAGATAGTACACAACATTTGCATGCATTGGCTTAAAGATCTTTGAAGATATATGTACTCATGAGGGGGAGAAAATGATTTGTGTTGATTGTACTCTTTTTCCTTCGCTTAGGTTTTTCCCACTGAGTTTTCCTTTGCAAGGTTTTAATGAGGCAATCTAAAGACACTTAAAACTCACTAGAATATTGTACTCTTTTTCTTTCGCCACTATTTTTTCCCAATGGGTTTTTCCTTGGCAAGGTTTTAACGAGACAGATTCTTAGTAAGTGGTCATCCAAGGGGGAGTGTTATATAGTATTCACTTTTTGTATTCCACTGTTCCCTTTTTCATATAAACTATTTACTCTTGACGGGTGATGGATGTAAGTACATCACATTAAATGGGTGTAGCAACTTTAAGGGATCTTGCCCCCTTTGTAGTTGCTTCATTATTTCATTTTTTGCCTATATATATGAGCCTTCGCTTCCGTTGTAATGTACCGAGGAAATTAGAGAGACATTGAGAGTAAAAGAGATATATATACATGCATATATATATATATATATATATCAGTTCTAGAAATAATATGTTGTGGTGGATGACCACTAGACAAGAAGCAATTTAGATATAATATCATCCTCATATTTTTTTTCCTCTTGCCTATATATATATATTTCCTCTATTTCACAACAAACTTAGCTTTTTTTTTTGTTTTTTTTTTTTTTTTTTTTTTTGTTTTTTGAGCTAAAACAACTCAAATTCAACTAAGATTTACGGGTAAAAGTAGGTCAAACTATGAGCTTTGGTCTCCACCAACTCATTAAAGGCTTAAAATTCTAATTTTCCACAGCCATTACACAGCCTAACTAAAGGAATTTTCCCCATACAAAGCTCTTGTTTCGTATTTTTCTCTTTAGTTTTCTCAGCAACAAACAATCTAAACCAAAAGTGATATTTTAAACTCGAGGGCAACACATTCTCATTCAAGGCTAGACAGACAGTCCACAAAGTTCTTATACCCATTACCTACTTCCGAAATTTTTAAAATTGACTCATATAAAATCACTTTAAAACCCCAGCTTCCAAATGAAAATTACCAATCTAGGTCATTTAAAACCAAACTTCACTAGCGTAACCCTCACCTTTGGTATTTAAGTAATAAGGAAACTATAGTACTGCCATTAGGTGTTGTAATATATAATCCCAAGTTCCCTATCCACCAAAATTATAAATAGAGTTTTTGTACACAAGACACAACATACAAATACTTGAAATAAAATCATTAAGGGTGTTTCATAGTAAATAAATTCATATTTTTCATAATCATACAAAAAGTTGTTTTCATCAAAATAATGCAATTAATCCAAAAATCGAATTGAAAAATATTTTACATACCAAAGCATTCCAAAAATTTTACAATTCATCCATTGAGTCCCACAATATATATATATATATATATATATATATATATATAGCAGATACAGGAAGCACAACTGATAATAGTAAAATGAGGCGGTAGAGCCAGCCAAGCAGATTATAACAAAATAATTGAAAATACTGAAAGCAATATAATTGAAAGTAAGGCGGTAGAACCGGCCAAGCAGTTATATCAAAATACTTGAAAATAAAAGCAGTTATATTGAACCGTATGGCGGTAGAGCCGTCCAAGCAGTTATATCAAAATAATCAAAGTATTGAAAACAGAAGTGTTTATTGAAAGTAGTTCAAAACACTTACAGCAGTAGTAGTTACAAGATTACAGTGATCAATAGTACAAGGCTTGAAGGCTAGTCATCAATCTAGTTACTGTGGGAAATAGTGGGAATTTCTAAGGGGTAGCTCTCAGACAACTCTGAAGTAAGCTTACAAAGAATAGTCTCTCACAAAGAAAATTCTCCCAAAGAAAATTCTGTGTTCAACAATAAGGGACAACCCCCCTTAAATAGGCAAATAAAGTAGTGAATAGTAAAAGTGAATAGTGACGTGAATAGTAAAAGTAAATAGTGACGTTTTTACTTTCATATCAGGACCTGTGAGGGGCATCAAAAACAGTAGAAAGCATCAGGAGCGCCTTTTCAGGAGCCAAAAGTATCTTGGCATGGAGTGCCAAAAGTAGTCAAAAGGAGAATCATCACCAGGTAAATCAATAGTGAAAGTAGAATTATTGGCCTTTTGTGCAGGCTAGGCAAATAGGGAATCAATTTGCTCCTAGATCAGGAGTATCTTCTTCTTCGTCATATTCTCCATCATGACTGAACCACTCTTTGGGAAATGGCTGGGGATGAGGGAAATAAGGGCTTGCAGAAATAGAACCCTCATCTGAGCTTTTAGAGGTAGCAGCTTCTTCTTTAATTTTTCTTTCAAGGAGAATACAAAGAGCTTCCTTACTTAAATCATCAAAAGGAGAGCCGCTTTTTATAGGTTTGCTGGAAGAAGAAGGATAATCAATTTTCCTATCCTGAAGAGCAGGGGAAAGTGTCCTGGGTAATGGCCTGGAAACATTGTCAATAATATGTTGAACATATCCAAACTTATCCCACCATTTAACACACCAGCACCTGGTAAGGACATCATCATTCTTCTCATATTGCCATTTTAAAATCCAAGGAATTCTGAACTGTTTAACAAAATGGAGGAGAGTAGGGAATTTGGCATTATGAGCATCAGTCCTGAAATTGCTTTCAAAAGATCTAAAAGCAGTTAATAATGGTTCAGGGAAAATATCAGTAACAGGACCAAACTGAGTCCACCATCTGTTGAACCAGAGAGGTAAAGTAGTGCCAGCATCAAACTCTTTGTCAAAGTTAACAAACCATGAATGAGTCATTGTTTCATTCTGGTGAAGCATGAATCGGAACCAAGCAGTAATATAATCATAATAGGAGTATGGAACAGAGGATCTTGTCAACCTTCTTAAAAAGGCAAGGGAGGGGCCCCATTCTCTTTCAGAAATGAAGTTCTTAATGTAAACACTGTGGTAAATAATTTTGGATTTATCAGTGAGATCATAAATTGTTCTGATCAATACAGCATCTTCCTGATGGAAAATCTCTGAATAATATTCTAGCTTTTTATCAAAATGTTCCGGAATCCAATGGAGGGAAATAAGATCTGGCAATTTGGAGGGGGTTCCTAATTGTAGACCTATTTGGTTCAATAAAAAACAGATTTTGGAAATATTGTTTTTTAACATACTGGGCAGTATTGGCTTTCTTGGGGTAAATAGTCTTGACTGGTTGGTGAACAGGGGTCAAAGCATAAGGATCATAGGCTGAGGCCAAAACAGAAGAGTAGTTTGGCTTAGGAATTGTTCCTAAGGGAGTAAAACGGTTAACAATTTCGGAAGAAGAGACTGGTTCTTTTTTTGACTAACTGAGGTTCAACAGGGTTTTTATCCTTAGATCTTCTACCTGCCATTGGAATTCTGCAGGAATTCACGAGTAAGAAAATCAGGGATGCTATTTTGAGATCCTTTGATATAATCAATAGTGAAATAAAAAACACTTAAAATAGCTTGCCATCTGGCAAAAATATGTTTTGAGGCAATATTTTCAACATCTTTTTCAATAACATATTTAGCACTTTTGCAATCTATACGTAATAGAAACTTTTGGTTTAATAAATCACTTTGAAATTTTGAAATACAGAGAACAATAGCTAAAATCTCTTTCTTTATAGTACTATAATTTAGTTGTGCAGCATTCTAGACTCCGGAGTAGAAACGAACTATTTGTTCTGGAGAATCTGGGGTGACTCTTTGTTTCAGAATGCCTCCATAGCCAACATCAGAGGTATCAGTTTCAAAAATCTTGAAGGCATTAACAGTAGGAATACCAAGACAAGGCAAAGTCTTGACATGAGATTTGATTTGTTTAACAATAGAAGTATGGACATCAGTCCAAGGAGGAGGATTGTTTTGCAACCGATCAAAGAGTGGTTTGCATTGCTTTCTCAAATCTTTGTAGAAATCAGCAACATAATTTAGAGAACCAAGAAATCTTTGGAGTTGGGTTTTATCAATGATTTCATCAGGGAATTTATCTACAAACTGAATGGCTCTATCAATAGGATGGATTTGACCTTCAGAGATGTTATATCCAAGAAATCTGACTTTGGTTTGGAACAGCTTTATTTTCTTAGCAGAAACAACAAGACCATTTCTTTTTATAGTGTCTAGAAACGAGTACAAATGTTTCCAGTGTTCATCAATAGAGTTGGAGAATATCAAGACATCATCAATGTAAACAATGGTGAAATGACTGAAAGAGTTAAATATGTCATTCATAATATTCTGGAATTCACTAGGGGCATTTTTTAAACCAAAAGGCATAACATTCCACTCATAGTGACCAAACGGAGTGGTGAAAGCAGTTTTGTATCTTTCTGCTTCATTGATTTGGACTTGCCAAAATCCAGACTTCATATCAAATTTTGAGAAGACAACAGCTTCACTCAATCTATGAACTAAATCATTCTTGTTAGGAATAGGGTACCTAATCCATTCTAAGACTTTGTTCAAAGGTTTGTAATTAATAACTAAGCGAGGAGTTCCTCTCTCGAGTTCGGCATTTTTCTGGACATAGAAAGCAGCACAAGACCAGGGGGACTTGCTATTCCTAATCAGTTTCTTCTTGAGCAAATCATTTATTTCATTTTTACAGAATTCAACAGTTTCAGCATTCATTTGAATAGGTCTAGCCTTGGTAGGAATATTTTTCTCATTAAAATCTTTAACATAAGACAGATCAACAATATGTTTCTTTCTATGCCAAAAAGCATTAGGAATATTAGAACAAACATCATTCATCAGGATTTTCTGAAAATTATCAATTTTAGACTGTAATAATTTATCAGAAAGCTGTTCAACAATTTTTTTGTACTTAATTTCTTGTTTAAGGAAACTAAGATGCTTGACTTTAGCATGAATAAGATTAAAAACATCATTATCAGTATTTTTTGAACAAAATTTGAATTTCACTTTTTGTCCAAAAGGATCAGTGGTAATCCCATCATGTTCAACAAGGAAAGGATACAAAGAAGCAATAAAAGGCAATCCAAGTATCACTCTATCAGTCATGTTTTTAACAAGCACAGAAGGTATCTTAAAACAAACATCATTATGGCAAACATGAGCATTACTCAATTCATACTTGATTTTCATTTGCGTGCCATTAGCAGATACCAATTTTTCAGTAGATTTTTCAAAATATTTAGAAGGAATCAATCCTTCTTGGATGCAGTTAATATCAGCACCAGAATCAATCATGGCAATAGTATTATATATATATATATATATATCATGCATGGTACATTCTTGTCCATAAAAATAAAGAGAAAAAAGTAAAAAACTATGTACCTAATATAATAACTGACAATTAGTGATAAACGGTCATCCATATAGTGACTGTCCAAACAAGTGACTTTGTTGCATATGTACGAGTGCAAAACACATTAATCTCAGAAGTAAACTTAGCAATTAATGGCGAATGATGAACAGATACAAAGCCATTTCCGCCATCGTCTTCCATCTTTTGGATGAACGTTACAAACCATAAATATCTATGATTAAATGGTGATTACTGAGCTATTAAATCCTCCACCTCAGGCACAACATATGGTTAAGCCAACATGCTAAGCATTTAATCTCAAATGGGCTATACAAAGTTAAAAGAAACAAGTAAGTGGATCATGTTTTACATTGTATACAAATTACTCTACAGACTATTGATTTCTAAAGAGTCAAGCTAACTTAAGTATCAGAGGGTCCTTGGTAGACCCCAAACCGGTTGCCATCATTTACTTAGTTTTCTCTCTTAATAGGAATACTCATCATTTGCTGGTACAGACTAGAAACATATTGACGAGGTGAAATCTCGTTTTATTAGTTTGGCGTCGTCTGTGGGAAATGACAAGCTATCAATCAAGGAGCCGTTGAATTCTTAACTGATTAAGTCACTTGGAACCGATGGACTCAACCATAATCGTGCCACCAAATTCAGTGGTGATCTAAAAAATCCAAGCACTAATAGCTAATGTGCAAGATTGATGAAGCAAAATGAAGATTTGAAGCGGTGAGTGCGTCTTGAAGGCACTAATACATCACAGTCGCGATGTAACCGCAGTAACAATGACGACGAGGCCCACCGCCTGGAAAACAGCAGGAGAGAGACTTCTGAGCACATTGCACAGTTGACGCATGGCAATGGTTAGATGATGAAAAACAAGAGGAAGGAGTTAGAGGAAGTCAAGAATGCCATGAAAGGAAAGGCAGGGATAAACCTTAACGACATGGTCAAGAGAACGGATTCACCCTTCATTGCTAGCGCTTTGGAGTGCCCCATGCCTCCCAAATTCTTTCTCCCACAGTTAGAGGTTTATGATGGCATTAAGGATCCCCTAGATCATGTAGGGGCTTTCAAGACAATGTTGAACCTCCAGTAGACTCCAGACGTGGTAATTTACAGATCTTTACCAACAACCCTCAGGGGAGCAGCAAGGGTATGGTTTAGCAAGCTGCCTGCATCATCAATTGCCAACTTTGGGAAGTTGAGCGACTCTTTTGTCTGACATTTCGTTGGGGGCCAGCACCATAAAAGGCCCACCTCATACCTACTGACTATGAAGCAACAGGAAGGGGAAACCTTGAGGGAATATGTGAAGTGCTTCAATAAGGCAGTGTTGGCAATCGATAAGGCAGATGATCAGGTAATAATAACGAGCCTCCAAGTAGGTGTTGAAAAATCCTGATCTCATCTTCTTCCTGGGAAAGACCCCACTAACCTCGATGACAAATCTGTTGTTCAAAGCGCAGAAGTATATGAATGGAGAAGACGTACTAATCGCGAAGGGATTGGTGGGCAAATAGAAGAAAAAGGAGAATGTTGAGTCATAGAGTAAGAAAAGGGATTGCAAAGACAATTCCTCAGACACCAACACTAGTAAAAGCAATCTTGAAGCACCATCGAAGATAAAGTTGAATTTTACTCCTTTACTAATGCCTGTGGACAAAATCCTCATGTAGATAAAGGACGACCTTACTCTGAAATGGCCTAAACTATTGAGTTCATCTTCAAAACGGAGAGATCCAAAGAAGTATTGTCATTTCCATAAGGACCATGGTCATTACGCTGACGAATGTTAGGATTTGAAGGAGCATATAGAGGAGTTACTCCAGAGAGGGAAACTCCAAAAATTTGTCAAGAAAGACTACTAGTCCCGCCAAAGGATGAAAGAGAAGTCCAATGACGACCAAAAAGAAGATTAGCGGGATCGTCCTAAATAGGTTGTAGGAGAAATAAGGACGATCACTAGAGGACTGGTCACATGGGGGGTCATATAGGTCTTTGAGAAAGGTAGTTTAAAGACAAGTTAATAGTGTTCATATAAATCACCCAGTAGCCAAACATTGTCGCTTAGTAGATGAAGACATTGTTTTCTCCGAACGAGATGCAAAGGGAGTCAGGCAGCCACATGACGACCCCCTTGTTATCATGCTAACCATCGTAGGGTACAATACCAGGAGGGTTTTGGTAGATAACGGAAGCTCGGTGAATGTGATGTACATGACAGCATTCCAGCAGATGAAATTGGATCCAAACGGCCTTAGACCTTTCGGATTTCCTCTAGTCAGTTTCAATGAGGACTGCATATTCCTGAAGGGCATTATTTCCCTATTGATTACAACAGGGACTTACCCAGCATAGGTAACAAAGGAGGTATACTTTCTAGTCATTGATTATCCTTCATCTTACAATGTAATTC
Source organism: Castanopsis chinensis (assembly GCA_032878915.1). Lineage (NCBI taxonomy): Eukaryota > Viridiplantae > Streptophyta > Magnoliopsida > Fagales > Fagaceae > Castanopsis > Castanopsis chinensis. The sequence goes on along the minus strand of JAVQMG010000097.1, from coordinate 4,898,809 downwards.
TAGGACGGCCAACTCGAAATCGTCTTAAGGCCACAATTTCTACATATTGCCTCAAGGTGAAATTTTAGAACCTTCAAGGGATTGGAGAAATCTATGGAGACCATCTGTTAGCTAGGGAATGTTACTAAGCCGTACTGGTGTCCAAATAAAATCACATCTGGATGGTGGAGGAAGAGCCAATTAAGCCTATGGAAGAGGTGGAGAATGTGGAGTTGGTAAAGGGAGATCCTTCTAAAACTACCAAGGTAGGAGAGGAACTCCAATCATCCTTAAAGGATGAAGTGGTGAAGTTTTTGGAAAAGAATATGGATGTCTTTGCATGGCGCCACGAAGATATGCCAGGGATTGATGGAGATGTGATAGGGCATCATCTCAATGTCAACCTAATGAAGATGCTTGTTCAACAAAAGCGACAAAGATTTGCCCCACAATGAAATCAAGTAGTTACAAAAAAGGTAGAGAAGCTCCTGACTGCAGGCTTTATTCAAGAGGTTTGCTACCCCGAATGCCTTGTTAATGTCATTATGGTAAAGAAGTCCAATGGAAAATGAAGAATATGTGTGGACTTCATAGACTTAAATAATGCATGTCCGAAAGACAGTTTTCCCCTTCCTAGAATTGACCAGCTTGTTGATTCAACAACTAGCCATGAACTACTAACCTTCATGGATGCCTTTTCAAGTTATAACCAGATCCCCATGAATAAGGAAGACTAGGAGAAAACTGCATCCGTTACCAGCCAAGACTTGTATTGTTACAAAGTCATGCTGTTTGCGCTAAAGAACGTAGGTGCCACATACCAGAGACTGGTAAAACAAATGTTCAACAAGAAAATAGGCAGGAATATGGAGGTCTATATGGACGACATGCTCGTGAAGGAAGCAAAAACTCACCTCGATGACCTCCAAGAGACGTTCGATACTTTAAGAAGATATAGAATGAAGCTCAACCCTGCCAAATGTGTTTTTGGAATTTCATCAGGGAAATTCCTCAGTTTCATGATTTCTCAACGAGGGATTAAGGTGAACCCAAAAAAGGTGAAAACTATACTTGACATGACTTCTCCTAGGACAGTGAAGGAGGTACAAAAGCTGACAGGACGGATCGTAGCTTTGAATAGGTCTACCTCCAAGGCCACTGATAAGTGTCTTCCTTTTTTTAAAACTCTTAAGTAGGCCTTCAAATTGACAAATGACTGTGAAATAGCCTTCTAGAGCTTTAAGGAGCATTTGGCTAAACCTTTACTCTTAAGCCCATCTGTGGAAAGGAAAGATCAATTTTTGTATTTGGCTGTATCACAAACAGCTGTCAGCTCAACCTTGATTTGTGAAGAGTCCAGGGTGCAGTAACCTATTTACTACACTAGCCAAGCTTTTAGGGTGCTGAAATGAAGTACCCATGAATAGAGAAGATGGCATTCTCTTTGCTCGTCACTTTGAGAAAGCTCTGTCCATATTTCAGGCTCACGCCATCATGGTAATGACAAATCAGCCAATCTGGAAAGCCATGAGCAAACTCAATGCAGCAGAGTGCATGGTCCAGTGGGCGATTGAACTAAGCTAGTTTGATATTAAATACAGGCCAACGACAATAATCAAAGCCTAGAAACTAGCAGAATTTATCATTTAATTCACTCTTCCAAACCCAGATCAAGAAGCAGAATATTGTAAAATATGTGCAGACGGCTCATCTTTCGCAAGTCTTGGAGGCGTCGATGTGATTCTGATCTCACCTGAAAATGACATCCTCAAATATGAGGTTCAACTCTAATTTCTAGAAATGAACAATGAAGCAAAGTACGAAGCGATCCTTACCAGCCTGAGGTTTACAAAAGCTCTAGGAGTCAAGAATTTGAAGCCGAGAATTGATTCCAAGTTGATCGTTGGAAAAATAACCAACAAGTACGAAGCAAAAGAGGAAAGAATGAAGAAGTATCTAAAGCTAACAAATCAATTGATTGATTACTTTGATGATGTTAGGTTTGAGCAAATCCAGCAGGAGAACAGTTCAGTTGCCAATGAGGTAGCCAAGTTGGCATCGTCTGAAGATGCCCTAGAGAAGCTCAAGCTATATATGAAAATTCAGACAGTCCCTAGAATAGAGGGATTACAAGCCTTCCCAGTTCAGTAGTCGCACACCTAGATGGATCCAATCCTTTCTTACATCAAAAATGGTCAGCTTCCATCAGATCTATCCGAAGTAAAGAAGATTAAAGTCAGAGCCACGAGATTCACTATCGTGAACGATGAACTCTATAAGAGGGGATATTCATTGCCTTACTTAAAGTGTTTGAATCCCAAAGAGGTGACATATATGTTGTGGGAGATTCATGAGGGTATATGCGAAAATCATTTAGGACCTCGATCTCTAGTTGGGAGGGCAATCAGAGCAGGCTACTTTTTGCCGACCATGCAAAAAGACTCAATTGAGCTCGTCAAAAAATGCGATAAGTGTCATCAATTTGGAAATGTGAAACATATCCCTAGAGAACTAATGACGAGCATTTTTTCACAATGGCCATTCTCTACCTAGGGGATTGAAATTGTTGGTCCATTACCACAAGGAAAGAAGCAGGTTTAGTTTTTACTTGTTGATATTGAGTAATTCACAAAATAGGTTAAAGCAGAGCCTTTAGTAGTAATCATGGAAAGCATAGTACAAAACTTTGTCTAGAAGAACATTGTTTGTAGGTTTGGAATCCTAAGGGCAATCATCTTTAACAATGGATGGCCATTTGATAGTCAAGGCTTTAGAAAATTCTGTGCAGAGCTGGGAATAAAGAACCTTTATTCGTCACCTGGCCATCCACAGGAGAATGGACAGACAGAGGTTACAAATCGTACTTTGCTTAAACTCAACAAAGCATGACTCGAGGGGATAAAGGGTGCATGGCCAGAAGAGTTTCTAGGTGTACTATGGGCTTATCGAACAACTGCAAGAACACCAACAGGAGAAATACCATTCAAGTTGGCCTTTGGTATGGAAGCAATCATTCCTGTTGAAGTAGGGTTGTCAAGTCTTAGGCATGCCCATTATGACGAGATTTCAAACAATGACAAGCTGAGATTAAGTTTGGATTATTTATTTGAAGTCAAAGACGAGGCAACTCAAAGAATGGTTTGATACCAGCAGAAGATGGCAAAGTACCATGATCAGAGGGTGAGGCTCAGAAGCTTCAACCCTAATGATATGGTATTGTGAAAAGTCTCACAGGCCACCAGAGACCCAACCTAAGGAAAATTAGGCCCTACTTGGGAAGGTCCATGTAAGGTCATTTGTCACTTGAGCAGAGCAAGCTACTACCTAAAAGACCTTGTTGGCAATCCATTGCCTCGTCCCTAGAATGTGGATCACCTCAAGAAGTACTATCAATATAAAGTACTTAAACCAATAAACTCCATACATACGAGTACCTCGCTTAACGAACCATCAAATAAGCGAGATTTCTTTTACTTTTATTTTAGCATTTTCGTTTAGCATTTCAATTTGGTCAAGTTATTTCCAATTATTTCCCTTGTAATCCCCTTATAAATAACGATGAATTAAATAAAAAGGCTCCATGAGCCATCTCTTCTTCAAAAGACTTGATCATTGATTCAGTCGTCCATAACAACGTAAACTCACAGTAAAAACTTCAAATGGCAAGTTTAAATCATGAGGGAACTATAAATGGTAAAAACTCCAATGACGAGTTTAGATCGTAAAGAAAGTTGCTAACGGTAAAAACACAAATGATGAGTTTATATCATAAAGGAAATTATCAGTAGTAAAAATTCCAATGACGAATTTAAAATACAAAAGAAATTGTTAGTGGTAAAAATTCCAATGATGAATTTAAATCACAAAAGATTATAAGGGATAAAAATTCCAATGACAAATTTAAACCAAAAAATAAATTATAAGTGGTAAAAATTTCAATGACAAATTTAAATCACAAAAGAAACTATTAGTAGTCAAAAATCCCAATGACGAGTTCAAACCACAAAAGAATCTATTAGTGGTTAAAACTCCAATGACGGAGTTAGATTATGGAAGAAAGCTAGTAACGGTCAAAACTCAAATCACGAGTTTAAATCATTAGCCATAAAAAAAACTGTTTGTGGTGAAAACTGGCCAAAGAGTTCGATTGACGAACTGCCAGTAGGTTTCACTGATGAGTTAAAAGAGAAGCTCTTCCAAAAGAAAGGTCAAGGCAATCGAAACTGAACAAATAATAGAAGTTAAAGCTGTATTCAAAACGATTGTTGTCTTTGTGATCAGAAATAAGGAAAGGCCTTAAAACAAGGAGGCAACCAGCATCCAAAATAATCATTATCTTCAAAGATGAAATATTAAATCCTCAAAACAGGGAGGCAACCAAATTTAAAAAAAAAAAAAAACAAAACAAAACAAAAGAGATGATGTTGGAACTTTCTTCAGGGTGCAACAACGACCTCGTCCTTGCGGCCTTGGTTCATTGGTCCAGCATCAGTAGTGCCATCCCCTCCCATAGCGACGGTAGTAATTTCCTCTTGCTCCTTGGCTTCCTTAGCAAGGACCTTAGTATCAATGGCCTCAAAGTCAAGATTGGAAAAGTCCACAGCTTGGCTATGATGCCTCATCGTCCATCTGCAAAGGAGCTCAAAGCCTTTGTAATATTGGATGAATTGAAGGTCAGAAAAATGTTCAGACTTCAATAAATGATAGATTACTTTCTCCCGCTCCTCCTCAGTTTGTAGAAAAGCAGTTTGAATTTTCATCATCTATCTGCATGACGAGTAGTTTCTCCACCTTCAACGCTTTGTTGAGCTCCTTGTTCTTCCCCTTTGCTTTCTTAGCTTCGTTCATAGCCTTAATTAAGTTCTTTCTTAGTTTTGAGCTTTCAGCTTCAACAGATTCGACCTTTAAGTTGGTCACCACTACCTTCTCCTCGGTTGTAAGACATAGTAATCGAAGAAGAGTACAAAATCAAGATCCTTGTATAAGGTGACAATTTAATGATAAAGAAACAATTAAGTATAATACCTGCACCAGTTTGTGTATGTGACGATTGACTCGTTCGTGGGATGGGATGGAAGATGGCCTCCTCGTCTGTAATCATGTTATGGGCCTGACTAAGAGCTATAGCCAAATTCTCCCAGGTGCTTTTCCCAATTTTGCTCTTCCCTTTAAAGCGAGTAGTGGGATGCATAGCCATCATCTTTTCAAGGGATGGATTTGGAGAAGAAGGGACAGTACAGATAGAGGGAGAAATGATCGTCTCACTTTTCTCCTCATTCAATTTGCACTTCTTTGTGTCAATGGCCAGCTAAGACAAGGGTTCATTCTTCATCCCCTTAACACCAGCATATTTGTCCTTGCTATACCTGGTGTCCATCTCTATGAAGATAGAATTAGATAAAGATGTAAGAAAAAAAAGGAAAGAAGGTTAAGAAGGGGAGGTATACATACATTTTTCTTCTCGAAGGATTTTTCTCAACATGTCTTTAGAAGGCTCAAGTCCAAGGTAGTTGTCGTTGAAGTCATCAATCCCATGAGCAAATTCCAAGGTAGCTTGAACCCTACTTTGATAGCGACTCTCCAAGGAAGGACGATCAGAAGCTACAAAATAGCCATAAAAAAGACGATTAGATATATGAAATAAAGGTCACTAATAAAAAGAAAGGGAAAACATGAGTTCAAAAGGACGCACCAAGAGATGGGATCTCCCATTTCTGTACACTACAAAAAAACTGGTCTATTGCGGCGGACCTATTGCGGCGGGTGCAAAAAACGCCGCTATAAGTCGCCTATTGCGGCGCATTTTTGGCCCGTCGTAATAAATCAGAACTATTGCGGCGGGCCATTGGCCCGCCGCAATAGATCTAGTATATTGCGGCGCACTATTGCGGCGGGTCACTGACCCGCCGTAATAGACCTGCTATAGCGGCTTTCGGCTTAGATATAGCGGTGGGTCAATGACCCGCCGCAATAGACCTTGAAATTGCAGCGGGCCTATTGCGGCGGGTGCACAAATCGCCGCTATATGTCGCCTATTGCGACGCGTTTTTGGCCTGCCGCTATAGATGAGATCTATTGCGGCGTTTTTTGTAACCGCCGCTATAGGTAAGGTTTTTGTATAAAATCAAGTTTTTGTAATTTACAATAACGCATAAAAGATGAGTTTAAAGATCAAATTGTAAATTACACCCGATTGGCATGAAAATTAGCATGCACGTTAAGAACATATAGAACATGTAATCCAACGGTTGAATTTTCAAAATATGAATTTAATAATAAGTTATTAGTTGGTGTAATATTTTTTAGAATTACATCAGATGTAACTTAAAACCAACCATATATTTCTTAATTCAATGTGAATTTTGATAAATCTACCGTTAGATTACATTATTTTCATATATTTTTCATACTTAAAAAATTTCAAGGTAATCAAAGATTAATAGCCATGTCATCAATCAATTGTTTAAATTCAAGTTTTTGTAGTTTAAAGTAACGCATAAAAGATGAGTTTAAAGATCAAATAGTAAATTATATCCGATTGGCATGAAAATTAGCATGCATGTTAAGAACATATAGAAAATGTGATCCAACGGTTGAATTTTCAAAATATGAATTCAACAATAAGTTATTAGTTGGTGTAATATTTTTTAGAGTTACATCAAGTGAAACTTGAACCCAACCTTATATTTCGTAATTTAATGTGAATTTTGACAAATCTACCGTTAAATTACATGATCTTCATATATTTTTTATGATTAAAAAATTTCAAGGTGATCAAAGATTAATAATCATGTCATCAATTAATTGTTTAAATTCAAGTTTTTATAGTTTCTTGTAACGCATAAAAGATAAGTTTTAAGATCAAATGGCAAATTGCATCTGATTGGCATGAAAATTGGCACGCATGTTAAGAAAATATAGAAAATGTGATCAATCGGTTGGATTTTCAAAATATGAATTCAACAATAAGTTATTGGTTGGTGTAACATATTTTAGAGTTACATCAAGTGTAACTTAAACCCAACCTTATATTTCTTAATTCAATGTGAATTTTGACAAATCTACCGTCAGATTACATTATTTTCATATATTTTTCATGTTTAAAAAATTTCAATGTGATCAAAGATTAATAGCCATGTCATCAATCAATTGTTTAAATTTAAGTTTTTGTAGTTTAAAGTAACGCATAAAAAATGTGTTTAAAGATCAAATAGTAAAGTATATCCGATTGGCATGAAAATTAGCATGCATGTTAAGAACTTATAGAAAATGTGATTCAACGGTTGGATTTTCAAAATATGAATTCAACAATAAGTTATTAGTTAGTGTAATATTTTTTAGAGTTACATCAAGTGTAACTTGAACCCTGCCTTATATTTCTTAATTTAATGTGAATTTTGACAAATCTACCGTTAAATTACATTATCTTCATATATTTTTCATGATTAAAAAATTTCAAGGTGATCAAAGATTAATAGTCATGTCATCAATCAATTGTTTAAATTCAAGTTTTTATAGTTTCTTGTAACGCATAAAAGATAAGTTTAAGATCAAATGGCAAATTGCATCTGATTGACATGAAAATTGGCGTGCATGTTAAGAAAATATAGAAAATGTAATCCATCGGTTGGATTTTCAAAATATGAATTCAACAATAAGTTATTGGTTGGTATAACATATTTTAGAGTTACATCAAGTGTAACTTGAACCCAACCTTATATTTCTTAATTCAATGTGAATTTTGATAAAGCTACCGTCAGATTACATTATTTTCATATATTTTTCATGCTTAAAAAATTTCAATGTGATCAAAGATTAATAGCCATGTCATCAATCAATTGTTTAAATTCAAGTTTTTATAGTTTAAAGTAACGCATAAAAGATGTGTTTAAAGATCAAATGGTAAATTATATCTGATTGGCATGAAAATTGGCATGCATGTTAAGAACATATAGAAAATATGATCCAACGGTTGGATTTTCAAAATATGAATTCAACAATAAGGTATTGGTTGGTGTAACATATTTTAGAATTACATCAAGTGTAACTTGAACCCAACCTTATATTTCTTAATTCAATGTGAATTTTGACAAATCTACCGTCAGATTACATTATTTTCATATATTTTTTATGATTAAAAAATTTTAATGTGATCAAAGATTAATAGCCATGTCATCAATCAATTGTCTAAATTCAAGTTTTTGTAGTTTAAAGTAATGCATAAAAGATGTGTTTAAAGATCAAATGGTAAATTATATCTGATTGGCATGAAAATTGGCATGCATGTTAAGAACATATAGAAAATGTGATCCAATGGTTGGATTTTCAAAATATGAATTCAACAATAAGGTATTGATTGGTGTAACATATTTTAGAATTACATCAAGTGTAACTTGAACCCAACCTTATATTTCTTAATTCAATGTGAATTTTGACAAATCTACCGTCAGATTACATTATTTTCATATATTTTTCATGATTAAAAAATTTTAATGTGATCAAAGATTAATAGCCATGTCATCAATCAATTGTCTAAATTCAAGTTTTTGTAGTTTAAAGTAACGCATAAAAGATGTGTTTAAAGATCAAATGGTAAATTATATCTGATTGGCATGAAAATTGGCATGCATGTTAAGAACATATAGAAAATGTGATCCAACGGTTGGATTTTCAAAATATGAATTCAACAATAAGTTATTGATTGGTGTAATATTTTTTAGAGTTACATCAAATGTAACTTGAACTCAACCTTATATTTCTTAATTCAATGTGAATTTTGATAAATCTACCGTTAGATTACATTATTTGCATATATTTTTTATGCTTAAAAAATTTCAAGGTAATCAAAGATTAATAGTCATGTCATCAATCAATTGTTTAAATTCAAGTTTTTGTAGTTTATTGTAACACATAAAAGATAAGTTTTAAGATCAAATGGCAAATTGCATCTGATTGGCATGAAAATTGGCGTGCGTGTTAAGAAAATATAGAAAATGTGATCCATCGGTTGGATTTTCAAAATATGAATTCAACAATAAGTTATTGGTTGGTGTAATATTTTTTAGAGTTACATTAAGTGTAACTTGAACCCAATCTTATATTTCTTAATTCAATGTGAATTTTGACAAATCTACTGTTAGATTACATTATTTTCATATATTTTTCATGTTTAAAAAATTTCAAGATGATCAAAGATTAATAGTCATGTCATCAATCACAGCTCATTAATAAAATAACCAAGTGACTTCACCATATTACAGAATTTTTTTTTAGTTTTTTTAAATAAATATAATTTTTGAGTTTTTATTTTCTTTTTCTATAATTTCTAAGTTGATAAAAATATTAATTTAACTGCAATCCAAACTCTTCATCTAATCATTTTTTCCACGTCATCATTTTAATTTTTTAAACTAAATAGTGTGAGAGTTTTAATAAGAGTCTATCTCTTTTTTTTCCTTAATCTTAGAATTTATTTTATTTTTATTTTTACATGAGTCTTTCTTCATCTTTTTTGAAAAAAAAAAAAAAAAAAAACCTTAAGTGAGCCATTTTAAAAGGAAAAAAAGTCTAACATGTGGTCTTTTTAAAAACTAAATAGTAAAAGAGTCCTAACAGGAGTCTCTTTCTCTTTTTTCCTACATTCCCAAATTTTTTTTTTTTTTATGTGAGTATTTTTTTTTTTTTTTTTTTGGTATTGAAACCTAAAGTGAGTCCTTTTTTTGTATATATAAAAAAATCTAAAGTAAAATTTTACTTTTGTTTTAAAAAAATAGAGTAAAGATTACTTTATTTTTATTATCAAGTTTATTTTTTTTATTTTCATTAATTTACACATGATTCTTAATTAATAAAAAAATATTAAATATTACTATAAAATATTAAATATTACTATCTATATTAAATATTACTATTTATAAGATATTTATGTATTAAATATTAGATATTACTATTTATAAGATATTTATGTATTAAATATTAGATATTACTATTTATAAGATATTTATGTATTAAATATTAAATATTACTATTTATAAAATTTTTATGTATAAAATTTTTATTTATAAAATATGTTCATTAACCTAAGTTACATTAGTGGTTAACACGTGTGCCATCTAGTTTTATAGGGTCCCGTCCAAGGTTCTAAACTTCACAACAACCTCTTTTTTTTTTTTTTAATTACTATTATCAAAACTACGTCGTTTTGATTCTATTTAAAACACAACATAAAACCCTAGCCTACACGTTTCTCATTCAGCCGCCCCTCCCTATTTTCCATTTCCCCTAATCCTTTTTATTTTCTTTCTCTCATCATCTCTTCTCAGTCGCCCCATCCCCTCTCCCCTTCCTATTTCGCATTTGCCTCCACGAATTCCGCTTTCCCCAATGTAAGTTTTCAGCGATCCGTGCTTTGTTTTTGTTTTTATTTTCTGTTTGGATGCTGAGAAAACCGAGTTGCAATGGATGAAAAGAAATGTTAAATATTTTACCAACAAAATAAAAACTTTAGAAAAGAAATTTTGTTTTTGTGATTTTTTTTTCAAGTTCACAATTTTGTTTATAATCGATTTCTTCTTTTTCTCCTCCTGTTAGACAATCTAATTCTTTGGTTTACTCAATTTTAGTGTCTGTTTTTGTTTTTATATATTTACGTATGATTTTTTTGTTTCATTTTTTTATTTTTTTATTTTTCTGTTTATGTATGTGTCTTAGTGCTTGTTCAGAGTTCTGGGTATTGTTTTTTTTTTTGGTTTTGCAATTTGGTTTCTAGGTTGTTTTGGATTAGTGGGCTGTGCTAAGATCACTGACTGTCAGCTTGCGGTTTGGTTATTTCAGATTGGAGGATGTTCTTTTGTGGGCGAAGAGTGAATTGAGGAGTAAGGTTGAGTGTGGGATCAATGGGTGGGCAGAGATCTGCTGTAAAGTACAATAATTTGAAGATTTACGCACAGCTTTTGCTGTGGTTCGTGTTGATTTATGCAGTGCAGGTTTCTCGTGGAGAGACCACTCCAAGTGATGGTAAGGGATTTTGTTTTATGGGTATGCAACTTTTGCATTATGATTCTGTTGTCTGTTTAGTTGCTGAGAAAAATGTGGTAAATAGAATGGAAATCAAAGATTAGTGCTGTGTTTATGCTGACTTGAAGTTTTGTGATTTATTTTTTCATCTAGAACTTGGCAAAATACATGAGTTTAGTTCAGCTGAGTCGATTTTTTTGTTTGCCGGGGTAGCAATCATTGATTGTGTATGGCCCAGCAAAGAAAGCCCTTTTACTTATGTTGTTTTGCTTTGAGTTTTCTGGAGATAATTATCTTCTCTGTAATGCTATAGTTTTGTTCGAAGTTATCAGCCGCTGGTAAAGTTTCTTGGTGTCGTAGCTTTGAGTCTCTCTCTTTTCTTTTCTTTTTGTTATGGGATTTGGCTGAGGGGAAGAAGCTGTACTCGCTTGAAGGTTGTTTGGATGTATTATTGCATTGGTCTTCTAGCAAGGTGTTTTGGTTTTTTTTTTTTTTATTTATTTATTTGCATATAGTTTACATAGGTCTTTGGTGATGTCTTTTTCTATTTACTTAGCTGCATAAATATTTAGAAAGCTTCATATTTCTCGAGGATGAGTCCGGATAGTCTACTACCAAGATTATTCGTTTTATAAAAAATGTTATCTGAATAGTTTTTATTTTTTATTTATTTTTTGTGTTGTTATTTTTTTTTTTTTTGAGCTTTTGGGTGTTTGTTGAATTCAGTGTCTGAATCTTTTTGTCCATTTAATTTCAGGAATTGGATTAGTTGTTTTTTTTTTTTTACTGTGGTTGTTGCTATTGTTAGATTAAGAGGTGAGGGATCTTGTTGTACTGAGAATATGAAATGGAGAAGGAGAGCCAAGAGCTGCCTTGATGCTCACAGAGATTGCTAAAGGATGTTCATGAATTGAATTTTGGATTTGGGGGGACATTTTGGTAGTGGGAAATATCTTTTAACAAAGCTTTCTTTTTTAACATCAGGGCGTGTAACTAAAGGCTCGTTTTGAATGTGAGATATTTTGGCTAATAAGAATATGTTGGGTACTAACAAGTAGAAGACAAAAACACGAGGTTCTAATAAGAATATGTTGGCTACTAACAAGGGCAGTGTTACATAAGCTTTTAAGTCATGGTCCCTTTGCTCAAGGGCGGAACTGTGTGTATATCGGGGGGGGGGGGGGGGCAAGGCCCCTACAAAAATTTTAAGAAATAGTTTATTGTAGGTTAAAAACTAAAAATGTGACTCAATACCTTTTTTTTTATGAGCTGGCTCCCTTCAAGGAAATTGATTGCCCCCCCACAGCATAGCCCCACCTGTCCATGTCCCTTACAAGCCTCAAAATTGCTTTCCCAAACACGTAGCCACTACACTAGCCTAGCAAATCAACACTAGCCTAGTTTCTTTTTCATTCAACTCCAAAAATTAATTTTGATTTCCCAGTACTTTACTTTTTCAGCCATGAACCACTCAATTCTAAAAAAAAGTCTCATCTTGATGCAATTATTCTAGTCTCACTCTTCATTGACTTCCATTAATTTAGTAGTCTGATAGTCTCATTCTTATTCAATTACTTTTTTTTTTTAATAAAGAGTTTTCTTAATTGAAGTTGAGGGAAAATAGTTTTAAATTTTAAAAGGTGCAAAAATTTTCTTATCTTTTTTATTTATATTTCATTTCAATTTCTATTTATTTTATATTGTAGCCTATGATTTTAGTTTTTTCTTTTCTTTTTAATTTATAAAGCCAATTGATCATCAGTTGATGAATACATTTTCTTGTTATATAGGTATGTTTAGTCATTAGATTATTTAAAGAGGAGCTAAATTTGATGCCAAATATTTTACTATTGTAGTATAATACTACATTGCCACTTTAAGGTCAAGATGCTAAGCCCTTTTTTTGAATATTTTTTATACATGTGTATTGCAAACTAAAAAAAATTTGTATACTCAAAAGGATTTGGAAAGATATAATGCTCTTGTAGTGCTTTGAGTTTTTACTTGAATGTTGATTCAAAATAATAGTTTAGTCTTGGCCCCCCAAGCAAAAGTTCCTAGTTTCGCCCCTGCCTTTGCTCTCTTTTCATCTAGGAGACAAAAAATGGAGTGGGGCTTTGAATTGTTTGTCCTTCCTTCATGAGATATTTGACTCATTAGTGCACTCTCAGACTCAGTGGATGGGGTATTTACTTTGGGTTAATAGTTTCTTTCTCATTAATACTCCACAGATTAACTTTAACATGAATTTGATACCAATTAAGCCATCTTAATGATGTTATATGCTTTGGTTGGTTTTGCGATGTAGTAAGAATTGATTGACTGTGGACCCCACCTATTTTTTTTTAATTTTTTTTTATAGTATGACACCCCCCTAACGTAAGGTCAATGTCTCTCACCATAAAGAACTACTTTATTACTTGCATTAATTTTTCAGTCTTTTATTTTTTTTATGGGAGATATTTTTTGGTTCCTGATAAGAGAAAGAGTTGTTTTTTAGTGGCCAATTGTATTATTGTAAGTAAAAGTTATAACTTTTTTGTGGTCTTCTTTCTTTTTCTTTTTTGCGGTCTTTTTTGTGGTCTCCCAGCCTATCCAAAAAGACCTCAAATAAGAAATATATTTTTTTATTATTTTAAATTTTCCTGGGTGACCAAACTGTTCGTTTCAATTAGGTTAGGTGTACTGACTTTATTATTTTATTTGGTTAGTTTTTTTTTTCTATGTTTGTTGATGTTTTAGTTTGCATTATGCTAATGTTTCTTTGGGGAATCCGAGTTTATCATTCTTGGTGGCGTTAGACACAGGCAGTGATTTGTTTTGGATACTAGATAGATGTTGTAAAAAAACCCTTGGATAGTTAATGGTATGGCTCAAGAATATTATGAGGTGCACAGAAAATCACTGACATCCACATCAAAAATAAAATACCAAAATTTATTAGTCAATTTCCAAAGGTGCAAGAAGAACATCAGATGGCCTTTTATGTTTCTCTACATTAGAAAGTTGCTGGTTTAGTTAAATTTATGAGTGAATGGCTTCTTTTATAGATTACTGAAATAGGCTGGAGTCATCCACAAGGTCTTATTTAGAGATATGGTTATACTTTCATATCAAGCTATGTTGTTGGCTTCCCTTCTTAATTTTATGTTTATTCATGCTCACTTGCATAAATTCATGGATACACATAATTAGAGTGATTTCAAAAAAAAAAAAAAAACTTTCCACGAAACATTTTGTTGAAGGTAATTTTAGGATTTTAATTGTTATTATTAGAATTTTAAATTATTCATTGATTTCCTTATAAATTTCCTTCACCATCTGTAATTAATGGGTCTTAAGGAAAAGTCAAAGTCCTCTAAAGTTAAAATCTTTGCTATTGGCTGCTCTATCTCAACTTTTCTGATGATTTTTAAATGATGAATCTGTTGAGGTTTTTAATTTTTGTTTTTTTTAGAAAAAAAAATTACATTAGTTTTTCCATGTAGCAATTTAGCATATGGGACCCTCTATGATAGTGGGTTTTGTATGCATTAATAATGATTGCAAATTTGCAATTGTTAAGACTTGATTTTGCACAAATTAAATTTTTTTTTGTTGGGTGATTCTTTGAGTATGAAAGTCGATATATCATGATTATTGCGTGTGCATTATGTTGTTGTAATCATTATCATATATTTGTTTTAAGTCATCATAAAATCCTGGATTCATTTGCAATTAGCCAATATAAGAAGTATCTATACGTTTCATTTTTAATCATCTATTGTAAAATTATGTTTAGGTTATTTGAATTTTGTGGCCTATAGTTTTCTAATACTTTTTGTAATACCAGAAATAGGATGGGTTTGTGTCAATTAATGATCTTTGCAACTTCAATGCCTTAGTTTTATTTATATTGAGGTAATATAATATTTGTGTGTGGGATTTGGTACTGCAATGGTAAAAGGGTGGTCAGTGACTCAAATTATCGGTGTCATAATATTGAAACTATCAGAAATAGTGGACACTAAGTCATTGAGATATTAGCGTGTGTTTTGAATTGGATTAATTGATGGACTATCCATTTTATTCCTATTCATAATATTTTAATGGAATTGTTTTGGATAGCTAGAATGCTAAATAGAGTGGAGGATTGCATCGCAAATCTATTTTATTTCATGCGAGTTTCAGAGCATTTTAGAACAATAAAACCATCATAATATCAGAACCATAATCATTAGTTGTGGCATCAACAACAAAACCAGAAGTTTCAATTGGATTTGTCATGTGGTTTCAATTAAATTGTTCTTCTTCCATGTGTTCACAAAAAATTAACTAAAGGTATCCATGGTTGAATTGTTAACTAACAGCTCCTAGCCATGTATAAGAATTTTGTTATGAAGCCTATTTGAATGCAAAATATCTAATAAAATGTCTGACAGAAAGTGCAAGGGTTAGGATAAGTGTATTAGTCAATAAAAAAAAAAAAAACAATTAAAACAAAGATATATCATCTATCTTAAAATTTATTTAGAGATTGTTTTTGTGTAATGTGTAATGAGCGTTGACTTTACTGTGCATTTGTTGAGTTTGCAGCATCTTTACTTGTTTGATAAAATGTGTTTGAAATTGCAATTTATTACTGTCATATTTTTTCCTCCCAAATGTAAGACTAATTGGAGTGCAATTTGTTGGGTCTAAATTTGCTGAATTATTTGTTGGGTCTTAATTTCACTAATTTTTGCACATAGGCTCAGGCTGCTATTCTTCCTATTAAATAAGTAGTGTTGTACTCAAAGTTGTTGGTTTGTAAGTGAATGGTTTGATTCAAGTGCTAATTTTAAGGTAGGTCAATATGTTTTTTCATATCTATGTGTGAGTAGACTCAGGTTTGAATTGGTTTTTGTTCTGGATTCAATTGACCTAAAACACTATTATGATTCCATTAATCTTTTTCAATCTTCTTCCGATAGCCAAATAGATAGTTAGAGTTCTCTTTGATTTTTTTTTTCCTGCTATGTTTTGTAATCAAGTTGGCTTATTTATGTGTTTGTGAGGTTTTCCAATTCAGTCTAACTCAATGATTACATTGTCTTGCTTTTAAGGGTTTTGAGTTCTATTAGTGATTATTTTGTAAGTGTTGAAAATGCATGATTTATGTTTTGCGAAAAAATTTAGTAATTCCCACACATGAAGTGTTGTTTATACCTAAAGTTAATATGTCTAGAAGTTCACATTACAACTATAATTACAAAAGACAAAGACAGTACTTTATGAACTTATGATTGCCAAATGCTATAATTACGATCTTCATTTTTATTATTGTTACTGGGTTACCATATTTTGAACCCTTGCTTTTGGTACATCTAAATATGGCAGAGATCATTCTCAATTCTTAAGACTAAATTTGGTTAGTGACTTACCATGTTTTAACTAGAAAAAAGTTTTGGCTTCACATCCGCCACTTATCTTTTAAATTTTGTAGCATGTTTCTAGGAGTTGATATGAAGGAAAATGGATAATAAATAGGGCTCATCGTCATGGCTAACAGCAACATAAGAATATGCTAGAATAGATTAAATTCATTTACTTTGGGAGTTATATCTCAGAAAGCCTTTTAATTCTCCATTATTGGGGAATTTCACCAATTGGAAATAATTATGCTTTAATATTTAAAAAATAAATAAAAAATTTGATGCATTCTCTTTGAGAGAACCTTTAAATCCTCTAAATCCTCTATTATTGGTGAGATTTGTAGATTGAACATACATGTGTTTTACTGTGGTTAAAAAAAAGTAATGCTAACTATTTTCTATCCAATTTTATCCATAGTTTGTACTTATAAAAAAAAAATTATTCTTAGTTTGTAGTTTCAAAGTTTTTTCAATTATATCTTAAAGAAAATTTGACTATAATGAGATTTTTTTTTTATACTTATTTTTTGTAGCTATGATCATGTATGTTTGGATAGTGGGTCATCTTTGTTTACTATAGGTTTCATGCCTCCGCAATGCATGTCAATACCATGTAATGCTGAAGTAGGTATCTTAATTCTTTAATTTTTAGGTGTTAGTTCTAAATAAGTTGGCTTCCTGTCAAAATGATTGGATATGGAGTTCTATGGTTTTTTTTTTTGTTTTTTTTTTAATTTTTTTTTTCAATTCGTTAATCAAGATAACGTTAAGTTTCAAGAATATATACTCTATTTTGTGATTTTAGTATTCTACTCTAATATGTATGGACTTCATTATAACCACTATGTTCCATTTTATTGATCAATTATTGATAGATTTTGTAGCTATCTGAATTCCAGGCTGTACATGAACCACTATTTTTCATGCAGAATCAAGGTTTGATTAATCATTGTCCAAACCTTCATTTTTCAGATTTAAATTTTCACTGAACTGCTGCATTACTTTTTACAATTCAACCCATATTTTCAATGTTTTATTAGGCTTTGTTTGCAGTATTTCTTTCATCTTTCTTTGCTGCAATTTAAAATTGCTATGCTTTTTTTTTTTTTTTTTTTTTTTATGAGCAATTGAAAGTAATGGCTGCAATTATATGGATTGCCCTCTTGGCAGTTTCACTAAGAATAGTTAGGTATATAAAAGTGCTCATCACAGCCAAGAAAGAAAACCAATAATCCATAAACTGATACCAAAGCAGTAGTAAAAGTGTTAAACTTGAAACTAAAGTCTTATGAATAGTGGAGCTAAGCAAGATGTTTTGCATAGATCATGCAGCTGTAGAGCAGTAAAAGATACACCAGTTACACATCACACGCATGATACAATGCACTTAAAATTCCACTAGACATGAATTGGATCTTAACTTCTGTTGTAGGACTTTAAAAGTAGGAAGCAAGGCTACAGCATTTGATGCAACATGAAAAATAGTTTGCAATCTCTGCTCTAATGGTTAAGAGATGTCATTTTTTGGTTTCACATGCTGTGCAAACCAAAAACTAGCTCAACTAGATGATTTCATTATTTGGTTTCAATTGAAATCTTTGAACAATGGAAGGACATTCTTAAGTACGTAAAAAAAAATTGTTCCAATAAATCATTGAGGATGACTTTGAGATGAGAAAAGTTGCATAGATCACTATTATCCATAGAAACATCATGCCAAGTTAAATTAAATTAAAGGGAGTAGATATATCGTAGAGTCTAAAGAGAATAATTGCGCAAATCACTATTATTCATAGAAATCCTTGGGTAAAGTATAAGCGAAAACTAGATTTCGCTTATACTTAAGCTCACTACATTTTCTGTTTTAGAGCATTTTGGTTTCTTAAGTTATATTTAAACTTAATTAATCTGTGCCTTGCTACTTTGTGTTTTGTCAGTGGGGCATGAAATATAGATGTGGGTTTGATCTTTGCAATATGTGTTGAGCATGAGAGTAATATCATTTTTGTGAAATGAAAGTTATGTCTTTCTCACCTCTAAGTTTAACTATATGATTGCAATGTCTTTTTGTTTTGATTTTTGTTTTGCTGAACAATTAGCTTTCTGTTTGGTTGTTAAGACATTGGTGGAAAGAAAACAAATTGTTAGTAATAATTTAAAATTTTTGTTTGTCTGCTAACTTGGTTGTTTTTTAATGTATAAACCACAATGGAGTGATGTTTTGTTTTGGGAAGTTTTAATATGTGTGAACTGTGTTGCAATCTCCATATGAGGTGTTTCTTTTTTAGTTTTTCTTGCGTTTCATATGATATGTTAGCGTGTATTGGGTCTTGAATTGGTTAATGTGTCTTAGTGAAAGTTAATATATAACCCCATTTGGATTAGTGGGTGAAATTGGTCTTCTTTTTTTTATATTAATTACATAAATCACTAAAAAAAATATGCACAAGTTTTCTTCCCATTTGTATTTTTGAACTCACTATATTGTCAAATTAAATATTATTATCAGTTAGAAACCAAGTAATGTTAAAATTTAGCTTGTAATTTGAAGCATTCTTACAATATACACACACACACACACACACACACACACACAAAGAAAGATGATCCTTACTTTGTTTTTGTTTTTATTTTTTGTTTGGATGCTGAGAAAACTGATTTGCAATGGCAGAAAAGAAATTTTAAATATTTTAAAGATGATCCTCTGCGCTTCAGGTATGTGGGTTGGACTTGGTTTTTCCATTTGGGTTTTGGGATTGGATTAGTGGGTGTGTCTTTGTTTTTGGATTGAGATATGATTTTTTAAGTTTAAGCATGATTTGGGTGTTCTAGTTTTTGTTTCAGGTTTGAATTTTTATGGCAATTTTTGTTGTCTTGTATGTGTTTCTTAATTGTTATAGGTCTGAATTGTTTATTTTTCAACTAGGTTGAAAAGCATGTTTAATCTGTATTTCAATTCCTACATGCTTTGGGGGTGTGTTTTTGTCCATGATTTTTGTTTATGGGGGGTTTCCTTCAATTATAGTATTTATTATTTTATTTAAACCTAGGCTTATTATCACTGCTATTATTATTATCTTATTTATATTTTATTCTTTCTACTCCTATCTCACAGGGTCTATGAACTATTTATTTATTAGTAAGAAAAAAAAAAAAGACCTATAGCGGCAGTTAAAAACCGCCACTAAAGGTGTACATTTTATGTTTTAAATGAAGCCCTATAGCGGCGCTTATTGACCGCCGCTATAGGTTCAAACATATAGCGGCGTTTCTATCCGCCGCTATAAGTGAACTTTGTCCACTTTCATTGATTGCCTATAGCGGCGCTTATTGACCGCCGCTATTGGTGTCTACCTTCAGCGACGGGCATGACCCACCACTAAAGGTCAACCTATAGCGGCGGTTTTTGACTGCGGCTAAAGGTAACTACCTACAGCGGCGGGCATGACCCGTCGCTAAAAGTGCAATTGGCCCGAATTCTAAACCTCTATAGCGGCACTTTTTTCCCGCCGCAATAGACCTTTCCCCGCCGCTAAAAGGTACATCTTTAGCGGTGTTTTTGGTGACCGCCGCAATATACCTACAGCGGTACTAGAACACTGGCGGGTTCGCCCGCCGCAATAGCATCCGCCGCTAAAGGTCATGTGTACCTTTAGCGGCGCTTTTTTGGGCTTTAGCGGCGCTTCAGGCCCGCCGCAATAGCCTATTTTTTTTGTAGTGGTAGTTGTCGACACCTGGCCTCGATCGGCACGAAAAACCCGCCGTCGTGCGTTTGTTCGACCACCCGTCGTGGAGACACTCCCGCGTGAATGGGGCCCATTGGAGGCCTTTTTCGATGTTGGCATTGTGTGGTGTGTGGTTCATGTGGCGCTTCAGGTGCTCTCTCTCTCGGTGGAAGAGGGTATTTGTCTACCTTCGAAAATGTGGTAGGAATCTTGGCCAAATTTTAAGGGATTACCAGAGGTAAGTGGAGTCGCTACCAATCATTGGGTTTATCTAAGGTGTGGTTGGTCACCAGTTTCTAGTTGATTTTATTACCAATCCTAGGCTAAGAAAAATGGAATTTTCCCTAATCTAATGTGGATGGAAAAAAAATCTTGATTCCTGAGTTCAGAAGATTAGTTATGTGTGAGGAAGGTGTTAGGCACCCCACAATGGGGCTTTGGAAATAAAAAACCTAATTTTGGCATTGGGTTTTGGGGCTTTGCATGCATAAGGGGCTTTGAGGTTTGGCTTTTGAACGGGTGTGGTCTTAATCTATGCTTTCCTAAGGCATTTGGACAAAGTACTAGATTTCCATGGCAAAAATCTAGCAACATGTCACCTTACTTTCGCAGTGGAAATTAGACATTGCTTTGCCTTAGGTGACACGGGCTGTGACAATCACACCAGAATGGGCAAACAAGTATATATATACATACATCATGCACAATGCAAGCATATAGAGCAGGCAAGTAAATGCCTACATCCTTAGAGCATGGCCTAAAATATAGGTGCAGGAAAGTAAACAGGTGTTGCCATACTCTAGAGATAAGAAAAAATGGTACATGGCATGATATACCTAATATAATCCATCTAAGAGAGAAAGGAGGGAGGAAGGAAGGAAGAAGATTTAAAAAAGTATATAACCAATTGGGGGAAGATAGACCCCTAAAATTACCGAACATAGCTGCTTGGCTTATATCGACATGCTGGCATCCTTGCCCTTTTTGTTTGCACCTAGGAGACCGTTCCATAGCTCCATGCGTCCTCGCTTTATGTGTGTACATGCAAAGACTAGAACAAGACTAGCAGAAAAGCAATGGAAAGAAAAGGATGCAAAGAGCACGTGGAAGAGGCATAAAGTAGATAAACATGATAGACATGGCTAGCATAGCATATGGTAGGAGACATGACAAACAACAAAATAAACAAACAAACAAGAAAGCAACGAGGCAAACAAGCAAGCAAGCAAACAAGAAAGAAGACAAACAAGCAAAAAGGCAAACAAAGATGGTGTCCACAAGGGACAAATTTAGGTTTGGATTGGATGTCCAAAGCTTCATTGTGTTGAAGTATGGACGACATACTAGCAAGCAAGATTCATGCATGAACATGTAAGCAAGCATATAAAGATGCATAGAAAGCCAACATGTGGCACAAGCAACCATGGTAAGCATATCATCACACCGAGTGGAAAAGGGGAAAGGTATGCACAAAGCAATCGGCATCATGGCGATGCATCCCAAGTGGTTACATCTAAACAAGGCCTCATGGGTGTCAGATGTAACCACACAACCACAAACCCACTAAAGGTGTCAAGCATGGCAAAGCCTGAAACTAGAGAGTCTAACACAAGCATAAAGCATAGAAGCAAGCAAGTATAGACATGCAAATAGGGCATGATCTAAACCCTTTTGTGTGGGTCTTGGTGTATGGACAATGACAAAGATCGTAGGGTCTAGATCGAGTTCTAACCATTAGGCCAAAACACAAGAAAGAAAGGACGAAGCGACAAATGGCTACAATAGCACATGGCATGGCAAACATAGCCTAGGTCTAGGCACACAAACATGGTATGGAGCACACAAGCACATGGAAGATAATATAAGCATGTAGAGAATATAGATCCAATCACATAGGCATGTGAAAACATAGATCTAGACATATAGGCATAGAAATATGCATGTAAACATGTAGAAGCCTAGCACATAAACATGGAAGATCATGAATCTAAGCATATAAGTGTGTGAAGACAAGGATCTAACTATATAGCATGAAAATACACACATAAACACATAGATCCAAGCAAGGCATAGCCAATAACATTATACAAGCATGTGAGCATGTAACCCTAACATCAACACAGAGCAAAAGAGGAACAAAGTATAGGAAAACATGTCATGAAGCATAAAAACATGTAGATATAAACATATAAGCGTGTAAGGATGTAGATCTAAGCATAAAACATGACATAAGGCATAAAAAGCAAGGAGATATAAGCTAGAAGCACAAATAAAGCAAGAAACATGCTAAAGAAAGTAATAAATCATGTTATTCAAGCAAAAAGAAAGGATAAAAAGCTTGATGAAGCTTTAAAGAAAAACGGGTATGGAGAAGAGAGAAGAATCAAGAAGCTTTGATAAGTTTTTGTGTCTTTTGGGAGAGAAATATGGTGAGAAAAAAGAGAAAAAAAGAAGAAGCCCAAACAGTTCCTAAAAACCCAATTTTTTAGTTCTAGTCCAATTTGGGATGCCAAGGGCTATTTATAGTCCTTGGAACACTTTTTGAGGCACAACGCACCTTGTAGGGTTGCCGGGTCGGGCCAGGCTGACGTCAGCAATTTTGTCCTCATGCACTTTTTAGTTCCAATTTTGGATGTGCATTTAGAGGTCTTCCCGGTGTCCAATTGAGGTGATCTTATTGTCCTTGGAAAGCTCTGGATGTTTAGTTTTCAGAACACTAAATAAATTAAAATTCCAATGGTTGGATCAAAAGTTATGACCTCGGGAAGTGCGTTGATGTGCTTTTCACAATTTTCTCATTCTCTCAACTGTTTTAACTCCAATTTCGACTCATGAATAGTCATTGGAATGAGAATTTGATTAACTTCACAATGACATTAGTCTCAACCCGTTTTGACAATCGGATCAAGATTAGGGTTTCTAGGGCCCACCAAGAGTTAATTCTGGGTCAAACTTGGTTAAACTTGGTCAAAGTTGCTAAAAATATCTGAGGAGCTCGGGTTTGATGTAAAACTATGAAAAATGCTATTTTGTGAGGATTTTGACCTTTTTTGCCCTTGAGTCAACCCCGGGTTGACCAGGGGCATTTTGGTAATTTTGGCTAAAAAAGGCACTTTGAGTGCTCCGGTGTCCGAATGGGTTGCGCCACACCATTATATATATGTTCTCGTGACCCTATGGAGAGAAAATGATATTTTTGGGTTTTTCAGGGTCTGACCCGCAAATTGAGGGCGGACAAAATACAGTATCAACAATATTAATCATAGGACTTCGCCCCAAAGGTCATCATATATGGTTTCCCATCCAGAGCCATAAATAAATAAGTATCATGACTTCCAGTCACGAAAAGAAGAAGGAACTCCAAAAATGATCCTAGAATTCCAATTCCAAGGCAAAAGCTCATAATACCCATAGAGGGTAGAGGGTTTTAGATAGTATAAGTGTAGGAATCCGTTCAGAGATATTGTATCCCCTTCTTGAACGGACACCCAAATTGACATACAACTTATAATCGTCCTCCAGGCATTTGGTACGAGTTGCCCAGGGGCAAGATTAAGAGAAGAAAAAAGTGACATTATGAACAGATGGACAGGAAAGCGAAGACCACATGAGAAGGTAGCTTCGTAGAAGCACACTTTGTCATGCACAAAGGCACAAGCCTTCTCTTTTGGACGAGGTAATCGAGTGACGGTGCCACAAGGTAAGAGGAGACAAAGTAGTTATGGAAGAGGTAGAAAAGTCGTTGACTACAGGATTTATTCAAGAGGTTTACTATCCCGAGTGGCTCATAAATGTTGTCATGGTAAAAAAGTCCAACGAAAAGTAGAGAATATGTGTGGATTTCATAAACTTAAATAATGCATGCCCCAAAGACAGTTTTCCCCTTCCCAGAATTGACAAGCTCGTTGATTCAATAGCTGGCCATGAACTGCTAACCTTCATTGATTCTTTTTCAGGTTATAACTAGATTCTCATGAAGGAGGAAGACTAGGAGAAAACTACATTGTGACTAACCAAGGCTTATATTATTACAAAGTCATGCCATTTGGATTGAAATATGTAAGTGCCACGTACCAGAGACTGGTAAACCAAATGTTCAACAAGCAGATTGGCAGGAAAATGGAGGTCTAAGTCGACGACATGCTTATAAAAAGTAAGGAAGCAAAAACCCACCTTGAAGACCTTTAAGAGACATTCGATACTTTGAGAGGGTATAGAATGAAGCTCAACCCTCCGAAGTGCGTTTTTCGAGTCTCATCGCAAAATTCCTCGGTTTCATGGTATCTCAACGAGGAATTGGGGCAAATTCAAAGAAGTTAAAAACCATACTTGACATGACTTCTTCTAGGACAGTCAAGGAGGTGCAAGGGTTGACAAGACGAATCGTAGCATTGAATAGGCTCGTCTCCAAGGACACTTATAAGTGCCTTCCCTTCTTTAAAACTCTTAAGCAGGCCTTCCAATAGATAAATGAGTGCAAAGCAGCCTTCTAGAACCTTAAGGAGTATTTGGCCAAGCACCTACTCTTAAGCTCGTTTGTAGAAGGAGAAGATCTGTTCTTGTATCTGGCTATATCACAAACATCCATTAGTTCAGCTTTGATTCGTGAAGATTCAATGGTGCAATGACCTGTGTACAATACAAGTCAAGCATTTCAAGGTGCTGAAGCAAAGTACCCACAAATAAAGAAGGCCTTTTCTTTAATCGTCGCTTTAAGAAAGCTCTGTTTGTATTTCCAAGCTCACACCATTTTTGTAATAATAGACTAGCAAATCTAGAAAGCCATGAGCAAACCAAATGCAACAAGGCATATGGTCCAATGGTCTGTTGAATTAAGCGAGCTTGATATTGAATACAGGCCAAGAATAATGATCAAAGCCCAGGTGTTAGCAAATTTTATTGCTTAATTCAGTCCTCGAGACCTAGATCTGGAAGTAAAGTATTGGACAATCTGTGCAAATGGCTCATCTATCACAGGACTTAGAGGCATCAGTGTAATTGTGACCTTGCCTGAGAAGGACATCCTTAAATATGGAGTGTTGGAAAAACACATGGAAAATACGTGTTTGTATCTCATACAAAACATACACAGCAAAAATTAACGGATCTACTTCATTCGCAATTGATAACATGTACTATGTAAGTTTCAGAATTTAAGAACAAGAAAGCGTACCTTGGTGCGATGAAATTCAAAACCAAAGATTAGAAGTACTTGGGAATACTTTTAATCTTCACTCCAATTCCACTTAATGCCCAAGAAGTGTGGTCTCTCAATCAGTTTCTAAGGAAAGAATAAGAGAGTGTCCAACACTCATATACAAACTATTTCATTCCTAGTATGATCTTAATGAAAAACCCCTTTATAAAATTTTGTATGTTTCTCTCCATATATATAATTGATTATCTAATTGGGTAGCCTTTTGGGCCATTCCAATTGGGCTCTTGTGTGTGGTTTGGAGTGGGACCAAAAGGGACCAATAAAACACTAGCTCTAATGGGCCTTGGGCTTTTTTATTAACTCTTGACAAGTCCAAAGTTGCCATTAACTATATTTAATATCACTATATAAATATAGTTGCACTCTAGGCCTTATCTATAAATTATATCCCAAGACTTTATTATACATGCAATACCTTTATAAAATATTCATAGTAATACAAAGTCATGGATGCAGACTGCCACTTTGAAGATTTCTACATCTTAATCCTTGAGTACCCGGTTTAATCCTTTAAGTTATTCATCATATATTTATAAAATCCAATTCCATAAATATATACTTTAGTAACTCCTTACTAAAGTGGTTGGGTTCAACTCTCTGAATAACCAAACCCATTAAACTTATCTCAAGAGAATATTTTGTATCTCTGTTAAGAGATTATGAATTGTATCTTAAGAATATATGTTCCATCAACACTAAATGTGGCGGCCCAATATACTGAGGTTTTGATCGCGACTTTAGATCTTACTCTTGATATATCAAAGCAACCTACACTTCATGATCAAACCCATTATCCTCTCAGGATTAAGAGTTCATGTAAATTGAAGTTGTGAGATTTATTATTCATTTGACAGTCATTAGGAGAATAATAAATCTCACAGCAGCTCAGTTCAATATGTCTTAACTCTTAAAACATATCAACATACCAACTAGAAATCTCCATTTCTATGATCAAGACAAATCATTTTAGTTGATATGTGTCTTCGCAGATGAAATGCCTAATTTTATCATCGACTACGCACTACATTTTGAGTTTACATGGAACTTGTGATTTACATATTTTGTGACTAAATCACGTACAATGCATCTCATGGACTAAGATAATGTCCCATTAGTTTATTGGATTATTTATGACATGCCAATAAATTGGATTTTAGGACATAAACCCCAACACGAAGTTCAACTCCAATTTCTAGCAATGAACAATGAAGTAAAGTAGGAAGTGATCCTTACCAGCTTGAGGATTATGAAAGCTTTAGGAGTCAAGAA
This sequence comes from Castanopsis chinensis, assembly GCA_032878915.1. NCBI lineage: Eukaryota > Viridiplantae > Streptophyta > Magnoliopsida > Fagales > Fagaceae > Castanopsis > Castanopsis chinensis. The sequence continues at coordinate 4,872,209 of JAVQMG010000097.1, read as the reverse complement.
TTTAAAGCTGTGAACTGATTCTAAGCTGATTTTTGGTAAATAACCAACGAGTACGAAGCAAAAGAAGAAAGAATAAAGAGGTACTTGAAATTGACGAGTCAACTGATTGATGATTTTGATGACATTAGGTTTAAGGAAATCCCACAGGACAACAACTTAGCTGTTGATGAGGTCGCTAAACTGGCATTAACTGAAGATGCCCCAGAGAAACCTAGGCTATACATGGAAGTCCAGAAAATCCCTAGCATAGAAGGATTACAAGCCTTCTCAATCCAAAAATCGAGCAACTGGATAGACCTAATCTTCTATTACATCAAAGATGGTCAGCTCCCATCGGACCCATTCGAAGCCAAGAAGGGTAGGGTCAGTACAACAAGATTTACTATCGTGAATGGCGAACTCTACAAACAGGGATTTTCATTGCCTTATCTAAACTGCTTGGATCCTGAAGAAGCAACGTATGTATTGTGAGAGAACCACGAACACGTATGCGGTAATCACTCAAGACCTCGATCTTTAGTCAGAAAGGCAATCGGGGCAAGCTACTTTTAGCTAACCATGTAAAAAGACGCAGTTAAGCTTGTCAAAAAATGCAATAAGTGTCAATGGTTTGGAAATGTACACATTTCTGGAGAACTAATGAAGAGCATTTCCTCACCATGGCCATTTTCCACCTAGGGGATCAACATCATTGGTACTTTCCCACAAGGGAAGAAAAAGTTAAGTTTTTACTTGTCGCTATTGATTATTTCACTAAATAGGTTGAAACAGAGCCATTAGCAATAATCACTAAAAGCAAGATACAGAACTTCGTTTGGAAGAACATTGTTTACAGGTTTGGAATCCTAAGGACGATCATCTGTGAAAATGGACGGCAATTTGATAGCCGAAATTTCGAGAATTTTGTATAGAGCTAGGAATAAAAAACCACTACTTGTCACCCAACCATACACAGGCAAACGGGCAAATAGAAGTAACAAATTGTAGCTTGCTTAAACTCATCAAAGAACGACTTGAGGGGGGCAAAGGATACATGGCCAAAGGAATTACTAGGTGTATTATGGGCTTATCGAAAAATTGCAAGAATACAGACAGGAGAAACACCATTCAAGCTGACCTTCGATATGGAGGCAGTTATTTCTGTTGAACTAGGGTTGTCTAGCCTTAGACAAACCCATTATGATGAGAATTCAAACAATGACGAGCTGAGACTAAATTTGGATTGCTTATTTGAAGTTAGAGACGAGGCAGCCCTAAGGATGGCTCGATATCAGTAGAAGATGGCAAAGTACCACAATCAAAGGGTAAAGCTCAAGAGGTTCAACCTCGACAATATGGTTCTACGAAAAGTCTCACAAACTACTAGAGACCCAACCTAGGGGAAGTTAGGCCCTTGGAAGGTCCATATAAGGTCATTCGTTACTCAAGAAGAGAAAGCTACTACCTGAAGGACCTCGACGGCAATCCATTGCCTCGTCCCTAGCATGTAGAGCATCTTAAGAGTTACTATCAGTAAGAAGTACTTAAATCAATAAGCTCCGTCTATAGGAGTACCTCGCCTAATGATGCATTAGATAAGCGAGATTTCATTGCTTTTATTTTAAGAATTTTTCCTTTTAGCATTTTAGTTTGGTCAAGTTATTTCTAATTATTTCCCTTGCAATCCCTTCACAAATAAGGGTGCATGAAATAATAAGGTTCCATAAGCCATCTCTTTTTCAAAAGGCTTGAACTTCGATTTAGTCATCCATAACGACAAAATCTTAAGGTTAAAGTTACAGATGAGGAGCTGCTTATATATCCATGGTAAAAACTCCATTGATGATTTTAAATCGTAAAGGAAAATTGCGAATGGTAAAAACTCCATTGACGAGTTTAAATTGTAAAAGAAATCTTCACATGGTAAAAACTTCAATGACAAGTAAAAATCATGAAAATGGTAAAAACTGCAATGATGAGTTTAAATCATAACTTCCTAAGGGAATGCTATCGATGGTAAAAGCTCCAATGATGAGTTTAAATCATCATCGATGGTAAAAACTCCAATGACGAGTTTAAATCATCATCAATGGTAAAAACTTCAATGACATGTTTAAATCATTATCAATAGTAAAACTCCTTGGACGAGTTTAAATCACGAAAGAATATCACTAATGGTAAAAGCTCTAGAGACAAGTGTAAATGATAAAACCACAAAAGTATGTCACTCATGACAAAAACTCCAAGTTCAGATCATACATTCCTAAGGGAAATACCATGTATGACAAAAGGAACTCCGAACAATGAAGTTTAAAGTTATGATAAAAACTTTAAGTTTAAATCATAGCAAAACTTCTCGCGGGAATTGCATTGAGAAAAAGTTATGCAATCAAGGCTAAAGGCAGGAATAAATCTTAAGGTCTAAAAAAGGCATTGCTTACAAAAAAAAGGCCTTAAAACAGTAGGCATCTCTGAATAACTATTGTTCTTAAAGACGAGATATAAAAGCCTCAAAACATAAAGCATCCAATATATCCATTGTTTTTAAATTAAAGCCTCAAAATAGGAGGCAGCCAACGTTCTCAAAAAAAAAAAAAAAAAAAAAAAAAAGGAAGAAAGATATTAAAAGTCTTTCAAGGTGCAGTGACAACCTCCTCGACTGGCCCTTGTCCATACAAGCCTTGTCCATAGGTCCACCTATAGTAGCACCATTTCCTTCAACGACTGCAACAGTAATAGCTTCTCCTTCATTTTCCTTGGTCTTATCAGCAAGGATCTCGATATCAATGGCTTCAAAGTCAAGGTTCGAAAAATCCACTACCTGGTTATGATGCTTTATTGTCCACCTACGAAGCAACTCAAAACCCTTAAAGTATTGGACGAACTAGAGACCAGAAATGCGATCAGGCTCCAAAAACTTGATGATCACTTTTTCACACTCCTCATCAGTCTTTAGAATGTCAACCTGAATTTCCTCGTCCTTTTGAATGACGAGCATCTTTTCCATCTTTAGTGCATCCTTGAGTTCCTTCACCTTCTCCTTGGCCTTTGTAGCCTGATCCATTGCCTTGATCAAGTCCTTCCTCAACTTCAAACTTTCAGCCTCAACAGAGTTGACCTTAGAGTTGGCAACCACCACCTTTTCTTCACTACTCAAGTAATCTGTTGTTAAACGCAGGGATTCTCCAAGAACCTAAGGATGAAAGAAGAATCTTTCATAGGTGTAAAAATCTCAAAAACAACAAAAAGTAATTGAGCAAAATACTTGTACAAGCTTGTGAATGTGGCGGCTGACTAGTTCATGAGATGGAGTAGAAGAAAGGCCCCTAAGCTCATCATTGGTGATGATGTTGTGGGCTCGTCCAAGGGCCATGGCAAGGTCTTCTAAAATTCTCTTACCAACTTTACTTTTTCCTCTGGAATGAGTAGTTGAAAGAGTGAAGGTTATCATCTCAAGAAAAGGTGTGGGGAGAAGGCGGAGTACCAAAAATGGACAAGGGGGCAGGAGTTTCATCTTTTCCTTCTTCCAGCTTGCGTTTCTTCAATCCAGGGGTAAGATGGGACAAGGGCTCAATTTTTAGACCCTTCACACGAGCATAATTGTCCTTGCTGTACCTAATAGCCATTTCTGCAAACAAAAGATCAGAGAGAAGGACCCGCTTTTCTAAAAAGGAAAAGAACAAGGGAAGACAAGCTTAACATACTCTTTTCTTCCCAAACAATCTCCTTTAACACGAATGCATATGGTTCAAGTCCAAGGCAATAGTCATATAAATGACGAGGATGACCTTGACAACGATCTTCCAACTTAGGACTCTCAGAGACTGCAAAAAAAATTGAGAAAGAAGAATCAAAAAAGGAGAAACAAAAAAAATTAGCCAAACAGAAAGGTAAAAGAATGAACCAAGAGATGGAATTTCTCATTTACGTAGCAACCATGGGACCTCACCCCATAGGTCGTCAGTCATGGTTTCCTATCCAAATTCGGAAACAAAAAGTTATTGTGATTTCTAGGCACAAAAAGATGTAGGAAAACTATGAACGATCCTAGGTTCCGTACTCCAAGGCAAGCTCAAAAAACCTGTAGTGGGACGAAGGCTTTAGAAAATATTGTGAGAGACAGGGGAAATTAGGTGCTCTGAAAAAAGAGATATTTTTGGAGTGCTTTCAAGGGCTTCTCTCTTTTTGGGTAAGTGGTGTGAAGTCATCACTTATTTTTTTATACAAAAAAATAAGGAAAAACTAAATACAAAATACATAACTGAATTGTTTCATTTCCATTGATTGAATAATAAAAAAAATACATGTTTGATAAATTGAAAATCACATGGCTTTGTGTCCTAGTTACAAACTACCAAATAATTAGATGGTTTTTTGTCCTAGTTACAGTCTACCCAAAATAAAAAGCAAAGGCAAGACATAGATCTACTTACCCAAAGGAACTAGATACGAAGGCTAGGTTACGGAATGGGAAGGTGTTAGGCACCCATTTCACCCAGACTGAGTCTAGTCTTCTAGACTCTTGTGACTAATGTACCCCTTTCATGCATGCTATGAATGACATGTTGTGCACACATGAAGAACTATATTACACAAGTCTATCTATGAATACCCTCTTCTTTTGAGAAAAATTTAGATCTGTGTTATTGTAGAAATTGATTTGGTTTAGAAAGAATCAGATCTATTTTTAGGAATTTGAAAAACTAGTCTTTGGTGAAAGAAAAATTAGATCTATTTTTGGGATAAAGTAAAACAAAATCTTTTGGTAAAAAAATATCAGATTTGTTCTTTAGGAACAAGAAAAATTGGTTTTTGGGTTTGGTAAAAAACCAAATCTGTTTTTGCAATAAAAGAATGGGTTTTTTTTAGAGGATTAGAAAAATCAGATCGATCTAATTACGACCCAAACCTGTACTTCAAAATTTGGAAAATGACCGGCATGTTAATATCAAGTTTACCTTAATACTAACACAAACCAACCAAAATTGAAGGTGCTTATCAAGAATTGTTTCCTGTATATCTGCTTATTTTCAAAAATGATGAAAACCTTGAAAATTCATTTCATTTGAACTTTGCGAGATTACCACTTGGTTAAAACTTCAGGTATTCATGCAATTATTACATAGCAAAACATTTAGCAAAAACTCTTATTTACAAACCCAACCTCAAAGACATACAACTGGGGTTCAAACCAAACTAAGGTTCTGAATTATATCTGTGCTCAAGGATCAAGTATATCTTGATTCCTCCTATATAACAAAAGAGCTAAACTACTATACAACAAAAACAACTATACAATCTAACAAACAAGAATCACAGAATCCTTGCCACCTCTAATACTCTCACTGCTTCCAAGAAGAACTTGTGCACTGAAATATAATAAGGTGACCTGCGAAACTCGGTAAGGTTTTAAGCTCTATAAGCCTTTGATAAGAATGCATGTAAATCAAATATTTTATGGATATGCCAGCTTTGATAAAATAGCCTTCATACTTTTCATATTGCTCTTGAACTAACTTACGAGCTCTTAGATGAAAATACTTCATATACTCATAAGAGGACATAATAAGGAACATAAACATAATTCAGTAACTTTATCTTAAAAAAAAAAATCTATAAAATGCTTCATCATAAACTTCTTTTCATGAGAGTTTTTAACTTTTCATAATGCATTTAAACAAAATCATTCTTTCAGAATCAATAACATAATATAGCTGTTCATAACATATTGGTTAGTCCATATTGGATAAGTCTGTACTTGGTGCATGTGCACAATAGAGAACGCCTCATCACATTTGGGTGCCCTTGTGTGTATGAGATTGTCCTCTTTGGAACGCCAGATGGCACATCACCTCATGGTTTTGTTCCTCCCCGCCATCCGTACACATTGGTAGGAAGGCCTTGTTCAGATTAGAGTTAAGGGTAGCCCCATTTCCTCCACTTTAAATGGCCAAACAGATAATATTTTTCATAGAAAGCCAGTAATTAACCTCTACTGGCTAAGTTCAGATCACCAAAGGACATAACTCGAAAATATTTCATACTTATACATCATACTGAAATTTCTTATTTTGCATGATATTTCATGATAATAGCATATCCACTTCATTCTTAAATATTATGTTTGTGATATAGATAATAGCATCAATATGCTGAAATTATCATATATATAAGATTGAACAACTCAAGAACATATATTTTACTTAAATCAGGCTTATATGCAATACCTCTAATTAAAAGGTTTTAATGCATAATAGTTTTCTAAACAATTTTTATACTTATCAAACGCATATGTCACATATCCCTTACCTGAAAACAGAAGACACGAGAGATTTGTACAAGAAGAGCTCAAGTGTCTGTGTTCTCGTTCTCGTCACCTAAATGAAAGACCAACAGTTATTACTAACAACACTTCCTAAATATATAAACTTATACCTCAATCACAACCTAACTCTCAAACTCAAGAAAATCTTAATTCTCATCACATAAAGTTTTCCCAAAAACAAAGTACATTCATCAAACACATTACATACCAAAACATAGAGAAACCAAGGCATAAAAATTCATCTATGATATAATCATACCAAAAGGTAAACATATTGAATTATAGCTCAAAACATTCAATCTAACTTCAAAATTAAATCCACAAAGTCAGAGTTATCCTAGATTGTTTACTGCTCAAATCAGCAACAAAATCCCCATTTGTAAAATAAGAATGGGCTGTCCATGCACATCCAATGTCATGAAATTTTACATAACTACTCCCCTAGATTTCTAGTATATACATAAAAATTTTAGAGTCAAATCATAAAATCATGATTTATTAAAAATCGTACAAGGCAACGTGCTGAAATCTGTCATGACAGAAATTTATGCAACTTAGAAATTAAATCATTAATTTTATGTTGATCCAAATGCTGTGAGATCACTTCCATTAAAACTATATGTGTCTTAGGATTCATAGAAACTACTACTAGCATCCTAATTCACAGCAAGTGATTTAATACAGAATTTTCTTGTGGTAAACATTAAATCTGTCTTAGTGACAGCTTCAGTGCATGTTCTTACAAAATTCATCAACTAAATGCAATTGGTCTTCATTTCATTTAGGTATTTTTATACCAATACTATAAACATTAAAATACATTATTAAGCATCCAATAGACTATAACACCATTAATCTTTCAAATTACTAAAACAGAATCACAAGTTCAGCCTCCAAAATCATATTAGAGAATAAAGAAGGGAAAATAACGAAATCAATTATACTATCAACATACCCAAAATCAAATGAGGTTTTGATTACTTATCCACAAACTTTGAAGCTGAAACTTTAGTGCTAGGCTCTTAATTTCTTCTTAGAGAGAGGTATATATTGTTTTCTCTTATCTTCTTGGCTGCATCAGACCAGAAACTTTAGTGCTAGGCTCTTACATGTGCCCCACAAATGTCCACTTCTCTTATCTTCTTGGCTGCATCAGACCAGAAAGTCCAGCTCCTTTTTCTTCTTTCTCTATTCCTTTTTCTTGTTCTTTTTTTTTTTTTCTTCTCTCTTTGCTCTCACACGGCTACATCTCTCTGGTCTGATGCAGCCAAGAAGATAAGAGAAGTGGACATTTGTGGGGCACATGTAAGCTAAGGGAAATAGTGGGTTCTGACTCACCTTTCCGCTTTTTTTTTTTTTTTTTTTTTTTTTTTTTTTTTTAAATTTACTTTCTACCCCGTAAAAGCTTATAATTATAGAAAGGTCATGTGGTTGAATTGGGGGGTTTAGGGGGGAAAAGATTCGAGCTGCGGAGTTAGGGGTTTGTTGTAATTATTTCAAAAAAAAAAAAAAAAAAATTCAACTAAACCTAAACAAAAAAAGAACAAAAAGAAAAAAGAGCATGTATCTTCTATAATATCACAATATCAAAGTTTTTATACATTTAAAGTAATTAAGATGATAACAAGCATATAAATCCATAGATTAGATATGCAATTAGGTTGGGATGTTACATATTTTTAGTGGAAAAAGGATTTTAGAAGAGGATCATATTTATAAAATCAACCCATGCAACAATGCATCAAACAAAACAAACTAGACTAGTCATGACTCTTTTATTTCCAAAATTTGCTATGTTCAAAAAAATTAGATCTATATTTAAGGAAGATACAAATCAGTTTTATTTTGAGAAAAATTTAGATCTACATCTAATGAAGAGGTAGATCCATTTTTGTTTTGGGAAAAATATCAGATCTACATCTAATGAAGATGTAGATCTGTTTTTATTTGAGAAAAGAATTTATAACTTGCAGATTTTTGAAACTAAGAAAGAGATCACAACAATAATAATAATAAAAAAAAAACAAGAACATGCTTTAACAAAACAAATCAACAATTCATGGTATGAATATTTGAAATTGATAAACTAAAAACATATATAAACATGCATCATCATTAAAAAAAAAACATAGGAAGAAGGGGGTAATAGAGAACAACCTCTTGCACGGAGTGCTCTTCTTCTTGAGAGGATGTTTTAGGGTTCAAAAAAATTTATGTAATTCTCTTTGAAACCTAAAAAGCCTAACTTTAAGAGAGAGAATATCATAAAGGGGAGTCAGAAATATGAGTAATTTAAAAGTGTAAAAACGTGTCTCCTTTCAAAGCGTAAAAGAGTGTGCTGAACTTTGAGATCCAATCCCTATTTATAGAGGCTAGAGTACTTAAAAAATAAGCAACGATACTTAAAATGCGAATCGGGATGCACCTTTTTGCAAAAAGGTCGAAAATGATGTGTCTTATTATTACCCAATGGGAGTTGGGCCAAAGCCCAAAAGAGTGCAGTTCGACACTTTTAAAGTGTTGTTCAGCACTCCTAAAGTGCCAAATGAAACTCTTGAGTACTGATCTCACTTTCGTGTTTGGGTGCCTTTTGGACTCCCTTTTTAGGGTTTTCTTGCGTAGGGCCATGCACTTAGATGTGTTTCCAATCTGGATTCCAATTTTTTTAACTCTTTTTTGGATAATTCTGGTCTTTTCAACAACAATTATCTTGTAGATAAATACTCTAAAATAAATCTTGATAAAGTTCAAATTATCCACAATTTTATTGTTATGCAATTATCCCTTTTATTCCTATGCAAGCAATCCTATTTTAAACACTGATTATCAACCAATCACAAAATTATTTAATTAATTTTAATTTTTTAACCAATCTAAATTAATTTAAATTAATCATGCGCGGTTGACTCTATTTAGACATAATGTATGTGCAAACTTGATCAATTGATATCTTTCAATTCGACAGTCCGATTTGGAAACTATACATACTGTCACGACCGTTAGAATCTCAAGATCATTTTTATGATATGCAATAAATGAATTAATGCATATAATGCAATAATAATTTTTGGGGTACATGGATGGTCATTCCAATCATCTTCTTTGATTAAATTATGGGTGCAAAATCGAGCGTCTACAGATATAAATGTAGAAACTTGTTCAAAGTTATCATATCCCTATCATGGACGGGCACCCAAATTGACATGTAGCCAATGATCGTCCTCTAAGCATTAGGGACGAGCTACCCAGGGGCAACGTTAAGAGCAGAAAGAAGCTTCATGATAAAGGGATGGACAGGGAGGCGAAGAGCACATGAAAAAGTAGCCTTATAGATGCTCACCTCATTGTGGGCAAAGGTGCAAGCTTTCTCATTGGGATGGGTTAATCTAATGACGACCCCTCTAGGGAACTAGAATCTTTTCCTTATAGATTTCAGATGTTTCTGCTCCAAAGAACAGGATTCAGAGAGATTATAAAAAGGGATTGAAGATGAGGATGAAGAGGGTTTTGAGGATGGTGAAGGCTTTGACATTACAACTTCAAAATCTTTATCTATAGAATCGTTACTTGAAGACAAACTTGTTTCGAGTTTGCTAGAACTAACTTCGGTATCCCTATCCTCTATGGTGATCATCTCTAAATGATGTGAAATCAAAGAATGACAAATCAAAGGATAGTGGGTGAGCAAAACAAGTCTGAAGCCATACAGTTTCGAGGTAAGAATAAACCTACTTAGGGACATTGCCCACCTGAATGCTTAAGAAACACCCCTAGTCTAGCGAAGGAGAAAGAAATAGGAGCTTCCTGCCTAATGAAAGAAAAATCAACCATTAATGGAGCTTTGAGAGGAAGAGTCTTACCATACTGAATATGTAGGAGTATTTTGAAAACTTCAGACTTCAAGTACAATACATGATGAAGGAAAAAAAGAATATAAGAAGTTTTTTTAAAAAAAGGAAAGCAAAAATCAAGGTGTGGGAAGCTCGAGAAATCGTCACACATGAGGCCAATGCAAAGAGGGCACGCGGCAATCATTTGACGAGAAAGTCGCCTCACATTAAATGTGATGGGATGAAAATCTCGGGGCACGAAAAGAAGATTGACCCGCCAAAAAACGTTTCCATATTCCTATGCCTATCCAAATAGAGGACGACAAAGGAATAAAGGGGGCAACTGACGAATAGCAATAAAATGGTCGTCCATATTGCAAACCATCCATGTTAATGATGAGTAAAAGTATGAAGGAGCGTAAACACATTAGTTCCATACAGCATTTAATGACCTTATAATGAATGAGCACGAAGTCGTTACCGCCGTCCAATGATGTGCATTTAATGGCCATGACGAACATTAAAGGGCTGGGATTAAGTGGTCATTATTGAGCCATAAATCCTCTATCTGTGGTACAACATAAGAAAGGCCAACAAATTGGGCATTTACTCACACAAAGGCTATATAAAGCGAAGAGAGACAAGTCATTCATATTGAACATACACACAAATTGCTTTCCAGATTACTGATTTCTAAAGAGTTTAAGCTAATTTAAGTATCAATGGTCCTTGGCAGGCCCCAAACCGGTGTCATTATCTTTTTAGTGTTTTTTGTCATACAGGATCTCAAGGTCGTCCATCGTACTGACGAAGAACATACTGATGAGGCGAAATCGCGTTTTATCAATGAGTATCAAATAGTCCATCCTTACTATAAGACATATATTCATATAAACATTCTCCAAGACTTAATCTTTCCGGTTCATTTTGTGGCAAAATGAATAGACTTGTCTAGCCGTCTTAAAATCTAGGTGTATTATATGAATTCCGTGCTCTTTTATGCAGTGTTCAAAACAATTTAAAAAAAAAAAAAAAAATCTGTACGTAGTACAGGGTCCACTGTATTTCTACTCAACCTTCAAATATTTTGGAAATACAAAAAAAAAAAATGGTCGTTCCTTTTTATAAATCTAACTATATGAGAAATTAGAATTCGGGTCGGAGAGGAATGGAAAGATATAGAGGAAAGGTCATTAGCTCGCACTTCAATGAGAACAAGAAGAACTAGATCAATCATCACCATCCTAAGTATTGCCATAAATTTTGTAGCCATCAGTTTACTCCTACTATTAAATTTTTCTTATTTTGAAAAATTCAAAAAAATAATTGGGACTTAAACCCTTATGTGTTATATATGGTTGAATGATTTAGCACCTTTAAAATAAAGATGAAATCATATTTCTATTTATTTATTGTTAAAAATATTTTTGTTTAAATAAGTGTTGTTTAAGAATTGTGACTTTGAAAGTATTAGCATTTTAAAATTAATTGTGTCATTTAGTTATGATTGCAAGATTTCATAATAGTTTATGTTAATATATGATTCTTTACAAAAGCCAAGTGCCAAGTATAATTGTAAGAATATAATTAAAATATGAACATGTAAGAAAGCAATATTATTCTAATAGCATTCACATCAAAGATGGTTGTTGATAATTAACTCACTCAGCAAGCCTCTGCAACTAGTGAAAAAGGTGAGGTTGTCCACCACGATTACGGCGGCTTGGTTGTTTTGTGGTTATAGGTCTGGGTTGAGGGTGGATTTCTGTGGCCTTGGGTGGTTTTCTAGGTCGTGGGTGTGAGTTGACTGGGGTGACTTTGGGTTTTGGGTGTGGGTTGATTGATTCAGTGGTTGGTTGTAGTGGTTTATTGTGGGTTATGTCGTGAGTTGAGGCTGTGGGTTGTGCCGTGTGTTGAAGCCGTGGGTTGTTGGATGATGGTGGGTTCGGTGATTGGTTGTGGGTTTGTGGTGGGTGGTGGTGAGGGTGGTGACATTGCGTGGGTAGTGGCCTGGGTTTTCTAATGATGGTGGTGGCTAGCAGTAACCATGAGTGATGGGTTGGTTGTTTTTGCTTGGAGAAGAGAGATGCACATAGAGAAAAAGAGAGAAAGAGATGTTTCATGGAGAATAAAAAATAATTAAAGTATTAAATAAATAATATTTTAATGAAGTGGTAAAAAAAATAAAACCTTTGATGTTGGATGTATCATAAAGTGAGGTGTTAAAATAGATAAAGTAGTGTTTTCAGTTGTTAAAAGCTATATTTTTTTACATGTTTGATGCGAATGCTCTAAAGGTTTAGAACAAAGATATTGATTCAAAAAGAATTCTAGACCAGTTATATAAGAGTGAATGGAGTTCAAATCATCCCTTTATTTATTAATGAAAAGACAACATAGATTACAGTTTTTCTTGTAAATGGTATTACTCTAAACTTGTGTTTATGGAAAAGGAAAGAAAAGACCATATTTGAAAGAATTTTTTTTTTTTAGTAAACAGTAATACTTATTAAAACACACACAAAAATAGTAACACTAGTGTTTTAAATTGGGTTTATAATACATTATATAACCAGAGTACAACTACAAAAGGGCTTAGGGGTTATAAACAGCGGAAACTTGATACATACAACTAAATGTGGAATAAACATCCCTATTTTTTTAAGTAAACAATAATACTTATTAGAACACACACGAAAATAGTAATACTAGTGTTTTAAATCAAGTTTATAATACATTAAATTGGGCTTACTATTTTTTTCCCATATTTTAGATCAAATTGGTTTGTTATGAGGTCTTTTTTTGTGTTTAAAAAACCAGGATATTGTCAAGATGATCATATTTAAGTTTATTTCAGTTGGGTTTAAAAAAAATTAGGTTCAGGAGTTCATAATTTTATATTAAGAGCGTCAAATAAAAAAATTATATAATTTTTTTTTAGTCTAGCTTAGGGGGTTCATTTGATCTATGGACGAACCTAGGTAGGGAACCAAGGGGCCCTGGTCCCCCCTAGTCCAAATTATTATTATTTTTTTATACTTTTATATATATATATATATATATATATATAATTTATGTAGTTGCTCCCCTTCCAAAATCTTAGGCCTCCTCCAACTAGCAACTATCCAACCCAAAAACTTAACAAAAACAATTAAAATATTCACAATGGTGATTATATTTTAGCCAAAAAAAAAAAAAAACAATGTATCATACCACCAAAAAATTATGTATTATTATTATTATTATTATTTTTTTGCTGTGAAATTATGTATTATTAGAGATGCTATAACTAATTTTCTTACAACTACAATAAACTGGTATAAATACCACTTGGTTGTAGTAAGTTGTTAAAAATAAAATACAATATTTTATTAAGATTATCTCTCTACCTTCAATTAAAAAACTCTAATTCTCTCTCTTCCTTTATTATTTTAATGAGTTGATTATATTAATTTCAATGAAGTGGTAAAAAAAAATAGAACATTTGATGTTGGGTGGTGTATTGTAAAGTGAGGTGGTAAAAATAGATAAATTAGCTTTTTGAGGTGCTAAAAGCTAAATTTTTTCACACCTCTACTATGAATGCTGTAACTTAAACAAATAAAAAAAATCATAGCCAACCTAGTATTTAAAAAAAAAAAAATTGTCTTTGTTGGAGGATGATTGCATATTAATGTATTAAGAAATAACAATTTTGTGTATTCTTAATTTGTTAACACTATAGGGATGTCTATTTGTAGTTTTTTTTTTCCCTCATCCTCTGGCCCCTTCTACCTTAAAATCTTAGGTCCATCCCTAATTTTTGATCCCCTGAATTGTACCTAGAGCTACCCATGTTGTTTAGCCATCTGGGTGTTTTATATGCATCTCGTGCTCTTTTATGCAGTGTTCAAAACAATTTAAAAAAAAAAAAAAACAAACAAACAATCTATGCGTAGTACAAAGACCACTCTATGTTGCATTTTAACACAGCATTTAACTTTTTTGGAAATACGATTATAAAATAGTGCTTCCTTATTATAAAGCTAAGTGGTCTGAGAAAGTAGGGGGTTGTTTGGTACCAGTGTTTAAACAACAATTTTCAGTGTTTAAACAACAATAAAATTTCTGACATGTATTTCTATAACACTCAAATATGTATTTCCACAACATTGAAAACTGAACAACAAAACTAGAAATCTTCAACCAAACGGGCCCTATGATTCAGGCTGGAGAGGGATGGAAAGAACAAGAAGAACTAGATCAATCATCACCATCCTAGTTATTGCCATAAATTCTCTAGCCATCAAGTTACTCCTACTATAAAAATTTTTTATTTTGAAATTAAATTCAAAAAGATAATTGAGACTTAAACCCGTATGTGTTATATATGGTTGAATGATTTAGCACCTTTAAAATCAAGATGAAACAATATTAATATTTGTTTATTGTTAAAAATATTTTTCTTTAAATAAGTGTTGTCTAAGAGTTGACTTTGAAAGTATGAGCATTTTTAAATTAATTGTGTCTTTTAGTTACGATTGTAAGGTTTCATAATAGTTTATTTTATATTTTATTATTTTAACCACCGTGCATCTTTTGTGCGGTGATCACTCCACAAGTATAAGTGCTTGTGGGCTGTAGGGGGCAAGGGTTAGGGTTCAAGTCTCCAGGAGGAAGCTTCACACACATATACACTTAAATTAGGTTAAAACAGAAATTCTATCTTGTATAAAAAAAAAAAAATATATTTTAACTGTTAGGGTCTGTTCGGTTGGAGGAGTGGAAAAGTGGGAGGATGGAAAATTATGGGAGGATGGAAAAGTGGGAAGATGGAAAATATTTAGTTTTCCCTCTTATGTGTCCGGTTGGAGGGGTGAAAAAGTGGGAAGATGGAAAATATTTAGTTTTCTCTCTTATGTGTCCGGTTGGAGGGGTGGAAAAGTGAGAAGGTGGAAAAGTGGGAGGGTATAAATTGACTATTATATCCTTGTTGATAGTAATGTTGAAATGGAAAAAAAGAAAAGAAAAAAGAAGTACAACGTTGAAATTGAAATGAAAAAAAAAAAAAAAAAGTTCAACTTTAACGTTAAACTGAAAAAAAAAAAAAAAAAAAAAAAAAAAAAAAAAACCAAGCCATCAGGTGGAACGTTACTGTTCAGTAACGTTTAAAAAAAAACAAAACAAAAGTGGAACATTACTGTTCAGTAACGTTTAAAAAAAAA
Organism: Castanopsis chinensis; assembly: GCA_032878915.1. Lineage (NCBI taxonomy): Eukaryota > Viridiplantae > Streptophyta > Magnoliopsida > Fagales > Fagaceae > Castanopsis > Castanopsis chinensis. The sequence goes on along the minus strand of JAVQMG010000097.1, from coordinate 4,856,871 downwards.
AAAAAAAAAAACAACCAAGCCATCAGGTGGGATGGGGGCATTTTAGTAAATGCCCCCATCCAATGTTTTCTCCCCTCTCATTTTCCTCCCAATTTGGGAGGAAAATTTTTGTGGGCCCGGGAGGAAAATTTTCGTCCCGATTTTCCACCCCTCCTTCATTTTCTCTTCAAACGAATAGTGAAAAATGCTCATTTTCCTCTCTTAGTTTTCCATCCTCCCTATTTTCTCTCCAAACAGACGCACCCTTAAGGACATATTTTATGTAGTTGGTTAATCCTTTGACAAAACGCACTTTACTTTTATTTGGGTAGATCTAAGATGTGTTTAATACTTCAAAGAACATGTTGTTCAAGTCTAATGTTAAAGCCATTAAGATTGGACCAAGAAACAAGTGAAGAAAAAGTGTTCACTAAAGCTGGACAGATAGTTGGACACCTGTTGGACACCTACGGACAGCTGCTCGATACCTCTATCTATCGAGGTTTAATGAAGCTCGACAGCTTCTTAATCGATCGAGGTATCTATCGAGGTTACGGGAATTCAGATTTTCAGATCTGATTTTTGGCCCATGTTTATGTATTTGTGTAGGGTTTCTTTTCTCACAACCCTAGATATACATAAGACTTATTTTAGAGGCCGTCATATAAGAGAACACAAGGAGAACACATGCAAAAGGTGACCGAAGCCTTATTTTCTCTGAAAGAAGCTACTGCGTCTTTGCGTCTTAGGGTTTTATAACCAAGTGCTTCTTGATCTTCATTGTTGATGAAGTGAATAACTTTGTAGCCAATATTCTTCTTCCTTAATTTGGTGAGTGAGTCACGTACTGGGATTCATGCAAAGGAGTGAGTCACGTATTGGGATCCGTGCATCAAAGGGTGGCGTTCATATATTGAAAAGTTCAGAGGTTCTGCTGTGAGTTCATCTACGAGGATTGTAGAGTTTAGGGACAAAGGTTTTGTACTAGATCTGGAACTTCTCTTTACTATAGTGGATTGCTTTTTGGGAAGGTTTCCCCCCAGGTTTTTTACTGTGAAACTGGTTGGTTTCATTGGTTTTCCTAGGTCATCATATCTTGTCTTATTTACTTTTCCACTGCACTTACATTTGACATGATATTGATGTTTGTTTGTTTTAACAAGTTTTATGCATAATAAATCTAATTAACAACTTGGGTTTAAAACTTATTAATTCTATCAACCAGGGTCTAAATTTCCCAACATTAACATATGATTCTTTACAAAAGCCAAGTATGCTCGTAAGAATACAATTTAAAAATGAACGTATGTGAAGGCAAGATTAAATAGTCATTATACATTGGCAAAACTACACTATTGATCCTTAAAACTTACCTTATGAACATTATTGGTCCCTAAAGTTTAAAATGAGTGCTATCATGATTTTGAAATCCAGACCAAAATGTACGGTCCGACTCGGTTAACCGAAAACCGCCTCTTGAGACGGTTCTTTTAACCCCAAAACCCGCTATACACAAAAAACACAATAAACTGATCAAATCGCGGTTGAACCGCCCAGGTTGGAGAATCATGGCCAAGTCTCACAAGTTAGGCCGAAGTTGGAAAAGATAAGAAAAAGAAGGAGCGTTGTGCCATTTTCTCTGTTGAACTTTGTCTTTTACTCTTTTTATCTCTCATCCTCACCACAAATCTAAAAATGCAGTCCCAAAACACACTAAGTCTACAAAATAAAGAAGAAATGAAAAGCACAAACCTTACCTTTACCCCTTCTTTTGCGTTTTCCAATTTTTTCTTCTTCTCCATTCTTCTGTGTTTATTCTTCTTGCTTCTTTGGCGTTTCCTTTTTTCTTCTATCATTGGTGCCCAAAACCAAAAGAAATCAAAAGTCTAAGATATTTTCTACTCGGATAAAGCTATCTACCAATATGGTAGAGACTAACCCTTCCCCATGAAATAGTTGAACATGTGGCCACGCTTCCACCATTCATCTGCTTTTAAATTTTTTTAAAACTTTTTTTCATTTAATTGCATTTTTTATAGGACATTTAAAATTTAATTGCATTATTTATTGGTACTACAAACCCACATATTCGTATATTAAATTCATATACTGTTCTTCTCAACAGCCATTCATGTACTGTTATTGTAAATTAGGACTTATATTATAGATTAAATAAATGTGTATAATATTACATAAATTTATAGAAAAAAGTGTACAATATTATACATATTTGCATAAAAATAAATAATGTTGTAGACATTCATTTTGTTTATAATATAAATCAATTTTATCTTGATAGTATAATGTAAACTAATAATTTTTTTTTATATTATTATTATTTTTAACAATTAATAATAATAATATTCCATTAATTTTTGAAACACCATAATGAAAGTTATGATATAAAAAATACACTTGAATGCTGGTCTTTATATTTATTTGAATTATTTTAGTCAATATTTCTATTTATATATACTAATTTATTATAATTATCTATATTTTAAATAATTATTAAATTAATTGTGACATCATTACGGTTCGATCTCGGTTCGACCTCGGTCTGACTTTAAAAGCCTTGAACCTCTTCCTTCTCCGGTAGGCCCGGGTTTCAAAACCATGAGTGTTATTGGTCCCTCTAGTTTAAAAAATGAGAATTATTAGTCCTTTAGTTTATTGTCATTAACATTATTGTCTATATGGCTAAGGGAAAATGATGTAGTATTTTTTTTATATTTAGTGTAAGCCTATATGACAATAGCCACGTTGATGAATTTGCCAGGTGAGCATGTAAATCATTTTTAATTTTTTTTTTTAATTTTAGTAAAAATATCCACGTCTTCCTGTGACTTCCCCTACGCTTTATCTTCCTCCTCTCCCAACTGATGGTGCTATCACTGTTGCTACCGTTGCTGCTGCTTCAGCCACTCCTACTTCCATTTGACCACTGGCGATTCAAACTGTTGTCACTGCCACTACATCAGCAGCACAAAACATCTCTATGTCCTTCGCCAATCATCGCGGATCTCCATGGCTAATCTTGAAGGATCTTTATGTATCTTTGTTCTTAAGATTTGTTTCCAATGGATCTATAAATAAAATAAAGAGGTTTAAGTATTATATTCAGATTTGTTTTCTTTTGCAAAATGTTAAAGATTATTTTTCCCCGGCCCAACCAATCTTTGTGGGGGATCAACGGTTGCCTTTTAACAAGAAAGATTGTATTCATTGAATCCTTTTGTTGGGTTTCTTGCACCCAATCAATAAATATTTGTGTCCAATGAATCTTGATATGAGAGAGAGAGTTTTATAAGACTTTGTATGGTCAAAGGTGGATCTACTTACCTTGCCAGCAGATTTGTGTTGCCTTTGATGTGATCTAGTGACTGGATTGGAGGTTTGGAAGACGGCGGAGTAGAGAAAGAGTGGGGGTGGGGGAGGGAAGGGCTGAAGCCAATTTTTTTTTTTTTTTTTCATTTTTTAAATATATAAATATTAATGAAAGGTTACATAACAAAATTAAATAGCTGACATGTCATTACACACCCATCAGTTTTTGTCATTATGTTCATGTAGACAATAATCCTAATAGAGTTAATAAAATGACTAATAGTGTTTATTTTTTAAACTTAAACGACCAATAGCACTCGTTTGAAAGTTAAGAGACCAAATGTGCTCATAAGGTAAACTTTAAGTACTAATAGTGTAGTTTCGTCTTATACATGCGTATAAAAATCATTCTAAAGGTTTTGGACAAAGATATTGATTCAAAAAGAATTCTACACAAGTTATATTAGAGTGTATGGAGTTCAAATCATGCATTTATTTATTAATGGAAAGTCAACATAAATTACAGTTTTTCCTATGAAAGTTAATACGATAAACTTGTTTTTATGGTTGATAAAAAAAATTAAAAACTTTATTTGAAAGAAAAAATAAAATTGATTAATACTATTATGAGATTGTGAGCGCATCATCCTATGCAGAACACACATACCTGGTTCTACCCCTTGAGTAAGCTTTTGCTTAATGGATCAAACTTACCACCTGGTTTAGGTCTAAGAACTAACTTGGCCCTCTTAGGGCCCCTATAGAGATCTATGCATCAAATATTAGGTTCGGAGTTAGGGTATGAAAATAGGAAACTATTTGGCACCCAAACCCACTCGGCTTGTGGGTTAGCCTTCATTATGTGTTAATAGGTTATATTTTTTCAAAGACATTATTAAAAGAGTCCTAATCCCAAAACATAATCACAGAAAGCATATACTAAAAAGAACACACAAGATATGTCAAAGATCACACACACACACACACACACACACACACACACATATATATATATATATCTATATCATATACTATATAATAAAAGTTGGGTTTAGAAGCCGTGGTTGCGTCAAGTGTCTTCATCAAATTACAGAAATTTTTATAAATTTTTTAAAAAATAGTTTTTTTTTTCTTGTCTTTTTTGTCTACAATTTCTAAGTTGATAAAAGCCTCAATTTGTTTACAATTCAAATTCAATTTTTTTTTTCATATTTTATAAAAAATAGACATAATTTATTTTTTGCTCTTATCTTCTTCTCCTATAATTTCTAAGTTGACAAAAATCTTAACACTTATTTTTTAGATTTAGAATTCAACTTCACACTTCCACCACTTACTGGTATTAGTCTTTTTGTTTTTATCAACTTCTTCAATGTGGAGTGTGTATACATATATTATATAATTCATATAAATTATGTAATAATTATTTTTTTCTTCGTAAAATTATATATTTTATATGTTTACAAACAAAACAAATCCGTATATATATATATATATATATATATATATATATATATATGTCCAATAGGCATTGCAGAAAATTATAAAAATTAGCTCATTTTTTGTAATCGGTTACGTTGTAATTTTAGTGGTGTATCTTATAAACTCTTTTCTAGAACAAATAGATAAGAAAACAAACACCTAGAGACCCACTTATGTAGTATCTATTTCAAAAAGGGGTAGGAGTCCTAAGCGAATTTCTAAGGGACGTAAAGATAAAGGCAGTTGCTTTTTTTTTTATTTTTTTTATTTTTTATTTGGTTGATAAACGGTTGCTTTATTTGTTATATAAATAGAGACAAAAACTAAATAGAGACATGGGAGTGAGGTAATTAGAGAGAGAGCAGCCAAAGAGTGCCACTGGAATAATGACAAATAAAAGAAAGAGAAATGCAGTGAGAGAAAATTGTTAATATATATATATATATATTTATATATATATATATATAATATATATATATATATATATATGGATTAGGTTCAAGTTACACTTGGTGTAATTCTAAGCAATATTACACCAATCAATAGTTTTTAATTGGATGCAAATTTTGACTAATCCACCGTTAGATTACATTATCTTTGTATATTCTCTATGCTTGCAAAATTTCAAGGTGATCAAAGATCAATAGCCATGTCATCAATCAATTATTTAAATTCAAGTTTTTGTAGTTTGAAATAATGCATAAAAGATTAGTTTGTGGATCGAATGGTAAATTACATTTGTTTGACATGAAATTTGACATGCATGTTAAGAACATATAAAACATGTAATTCAACGGTTGGATTTTCAAAATATGAATTCAATAATAAGTTATTGAGTGGTGTCACATTACTTAGTGTTACACCAGGTATAACTTGAACTTAACCCTATATAAATATATATATATATATATATATATATATATAAATTTCTTTTGTTCAGGCCAGTTTGGAGAGAGCAAGAATCATGTTCGTATTTTTTTTTGATAACCAAGAATCATGTTCGTTGGTGAGATAGTGATACTTCGTTTGTATTTCATGATTGAACATTTAAGGTATGAATTTTATGAATTCACAAGCAATTTTAAATTCAAATTAATGGATGTAATTTCAATTTTATGTGGCTAAAACTATTTGAATCTTTGTATGTTTAAAAAAAGTACGTGGTCCTATTTGGAATATGTCTGATGATTTTTTTTTTTTTTTTTGTGGTTACTGAAAATAGTTTAATTGCTTTGTTACATCATTTATCATTGCAACAAACATATACAAAAGAAATATTTATATCCAAATGTGGATGAATTTTGATTTCCATGGAATTTTGTTCTTCTACCTACAACTATAAATTTGTTTACTCTAATTTTTTTCCCCATCAAATTGAGTAGGTTATGTGCATTTTTTTGTCTTTTGTTTAACCTAATTTCCTTATATTTTATTCAATTTATATGGTTATAATTTGAATATGCTTAGACATGATTTTATTTTTATTTTGTATACCATATAGAATCAATCATTAAATATGCTTAGACATGAATCTCAAAAAAAAAAAAAAAATGGTTAGACATGATTTTGTTATTATTTTGTACACCATACATGAATTAAACATCGCTTTACTTTTTGAGTTGGTAGCCAAAGAGATATTCAATGGAGAAATGTTGTTACACATTTATGATTAATATGATTAGACATTATTTTATCAAATAAAAAGCATTCAAAATGATAATCTTCGTATGATTACATGTTAATTATAGTTTAAAAAATATTATAATTAATATTTTTTTTAACATTAAGAAGACAATCTGTTATGCCATGACAATCAACAATAATCAAGGACTTGCCAAGTCCAGTGTTCAGCCATAGTCAATTGCATGAAGGACTAAAGATTTTAATAAAGAACAATGACAAAAAAGAACTAGAATACACTGAAAATATAGTGTACAAAGAGGTATTCAACAATCTCCCAAATTTAAAACAACTTCTAGTTTTTTTTCTCATTAATATTATTGTAGATAATAATATTACAGATCCGCTATATACAAAATTCAAATAAAATCAATTTGATACATGTAACTACAACTCTCATTAGAGCACAATTTGTAAGTTGCAAGCTAATAATTTTCTATTGAGGTGTTTTTATTTTGCATTTGATGGTTGTTATACCAATAAAATTTATTCCTTATGTTATTATAACAATTATTTATTTGGTTATTGTTTCTCTTATAAAATATATATTCTATAAGTTTATGATAAAATCGTGCAACGCACGGGCCTTTAACTAGTATCTATATATAATAGCAAAAGCTGAGAGAAAGTGGATTCCTACAATTAAGGAGGTGTTGACAAATAGGAAAAATGCCTATCTAAAATTCATACACATTTCACTTTAAAAAGCGATACATTATATTGTTTTACTAGGTTAACACCGTTTGACAGTGGTTGTGTATATTAAAAAAAAAAAAAAAACGGTTTTAAAAAAAATGTAGAAACTAAAAACACCCTAGCGGTCTATTTAGACTCTGCTTAACATTTTCTCTCTCTAAAAAAAACCCCTAGTGATACTGCTATACAAAGAGAGAGAAAAAAGGAAAAAAAAAAAAAAAAACCTAGCAATCTCTTCTCTTCGGACTTTGCGATCCAGTGGAGATTCGTACGGCTAGCCACCGCCATACCCTGCCGGACTTAGACCACCACAACCAGCATCCGTCAAAGCTAAATACGATCAAACGTCCAAGAGGTTTTGAGATACAGAGATAGAGATCAGCGGTATTCTGATGAAAGGTACGCATCAGTTCTCTGTGTTCATTCTTTTCCTTTTGGTGCTTTGTTGTGAAAATTGATTCTTTCGGCATGGACAAGAATGCAAAACCCTAGAATATTGATTCTTCAAATTTCTGCAGTAATTTTGTTGCATAATTTTTTTTTTAGAACTACTGTTCGATAAATCTGTGTGCTGGAATTGATATATGTGATATATTCATTCATGTTTCGAATACTGTGGCTTGGCATATATATAATTTTATATGGGTACAAACTTGATTTGTAAAAGCTATGGTTACAGATGCACACCGCCAAAGAGATTTCTAGGCTTATTAAGATATGATATAACTTCTTTGTTTTATCATATAATAGTTGAAGCACTAGAATCTTTGTTATGATTCTGATATATCAATGGAATTATGTGCTTGACATCATTCGTATAATTTTATATCCTTAGATTAAATGAATATATATAGATTCATGTTCAGATATATAAACTATTGTTTTTCAACTATTGGTTTTTTGATATCAGTTCATGATTATATGGGTTAGATTTTGTTTTAACTAAGGTCTTTGGGTTAGAATTGATTTTGTTTTGGGTATTTGGGTTAAATTTGATTCTTTTTGGGATTATTGTTTTTTGGTAAAAGAGATTGAAATGGTGTTGAATCACACCAAACTATTCATCTTCTTCTATGTAGAAATCTCCCTTTGAAGATACTTGCAGCCAATCACAGGTTCTTTACAAATAAAATTTCTTTGTTTTCAGTAAATATAAATATTTGAATGGCTAAAATAGATAGGAATAGGTCCAGTGACTAAGGGTGGAGCTGGCTTCGTTGATCAACTCTAGTCTTTGGGAGGGAATTCATGAGAGGCAGGCATTAAGAAGTATAGCAATTTAAAAATGAATATTTGATGTGAGATTAAATTCTGATGTATATTTGTGTTGTTAATTAATTGCTCTCTTCTTGTATTTAGTATTAGCATCTTTCTATGATTTCACTTCTACTTGAGTTAGATTGGATTGGTGGTTAGTGATCTTCTTTAACCTAACTTAGAAAAGTCTTTTAATAATAATATTAAAACATATTTTTTCTTCTAGTACATCTTTATGCCTACTCCATTATTATGTAGGGTTTCCTTGACAATAAGAACACCATATAATGAAATAAATATGGAACCAAAATAGAGGTTTTCTTATCCATTGAATATTTTTTTCAAAGGGTAAACAGAGGCAATACCTGGTCATATGGTGCCAATGTTGTTGAATAGTAGTTAACCTCCTAACTTCTAAAATTCTTATTCCTTTTAAGTTTGATATAAATTAAAATTTAATTATAGTCAGAGCTGGCAGTTTTTTTAATTGCATTATTAGTCTATTGAGGAAAATGACATAGACGTGGTTATTTTGGTTTGATTGATTTTGATTTAGAATTGGCTTGAGAGAGAGGGTGAACTTATTTATTTAAATTAGTAAGTTTTATTTAATATGAGGTATGACTTTGATTTGTATTAGTCTGTATCTATCAATCATATCTTTGTTCACTCAGAGTAAGATGAGCCATTAAAGTGGGATGATGTGAATAATGAATTAAGTAGTTATGTTAGTGTAAATACTTTCTTTGTTTAATTAAAGTAGTTCACATTCAATTTTGTTTTGTTTGTTCAACTGCCTTTTGTTTATTTATTGTTAAAATACTTTCTTTGTTTTCATAATTATAATTTTTTGTTCAATGTAGTTCAAGATCATCTTTTGTAAGAGCTGAATCTATCTCCACCAAAATGTATAAATATTGTCTAAATTTGTTGGATTCTTCTTCATATGCAAAGTTTATGGTTCTTTGTTTTGATGTTTTTCTGTATTTCTTTCCTAATTGTTTAATTGCACATTTGTTAGTAGAATAGTGACTACATTTATCTATAAGTTCATGGAATTAAGTTAAAGCACTAAATATATATTAAAACTTAGAAGTTGGCATATACAATTTACCTTAGGCTATTGGTTGTTGCTGTGATTTTGAATGAGTGAAAATATATACTAAGCTTACTTATTCATAAAAGTCATTGGTCATATGACATTTGATAGGCCAAATTGTACTGACCCCTTGTGATAAATTAACCAATTAATTAGCCAAGTGAATTAATTAGGTTCAATTATATGCAGCAAGCGTGGTAGCACAAACAAATCACCAAATAGCTAAATATACAGCGGAAATTAAATAACACGGTGATTTGTTTACGAATGGGGAAAACCTACACAGCAAAAACCCCACTGGGTGATTTTATGGTCATTACTCCCGATAATTCACTATTATCAAAACAAGCGGTTATAAATAAAGGAATCCCAGTACCTTAGACCAATCTACAGTTGAACCCTTATCACAATACCCAATTGAACTTGTTCTGTAGTGACAATCTCTCCTTGTATTGCATGGCTCCTAGTACGTGACTAACCAATAGATGCGCGGATCCTAGTACGCGACTTCATCACTAACCTGAGAAGGATGTTGGCTAAAAAGTTCTTCTGTTCTTTAACACATGAAGATCATGAAGTTTCTTGGTCACAAAACCGTATAGTGTACAAACACAGCAGCTTCTCCAAGAGCTAGGGCAAACTAGGTTTCCGGTCACATTTGAGGAGTTATGCTCTTGTGCAATTGTGCTCTTGGCTGTGTAACCTGATACGAACCTGAAAATAATCCTTATATATGTTTAGGGTTGTGAGAAAAGAAAGACCAAACACATAATCATGGACTGGATGAAAATCAGTCTAGAAAAACTGAGTTTCATAAACCTCGACGGATACCTTAGCTGTCGAGCAGCTGTTTAGCCTCGGGCTTAAACAACTCTTTTAAACCTCGATAGATGCTAACTTTCGAGCTTTAATGAACAACACTTCTTCACTTGTTTCTCGGACAGACTTGCATGGTTTAACACTTGAACTTGAAACCTTGCTTCATGGAGCATTAAACACATCCTAGATCTACCCAATTACAAGTAAAGTACGTTTTGCCAAAGGATTAGCCAATTCATAAAATGTTGACATATGTTCCTAACATCCAATCACATATGTCCTAACAACATTGAACTATTATGTTTTATTTACACAATATTTGAAGGTAAAAGCATTATCATACAAAATTGGTTGAGAGCTTATTAGCACTTTTGAGTCTATACTGCTTGGTTATGGCCAAAGCTAATCAGATTTACACCCAGGCTTAATGATTGACATTGGGAAAGAAAGAAGTAAAAATTGGTGGTTTTTGTGATTGTAATCTTTTTTGGTAATAAGATTAGCCCCCTTTGAGAGAGTTAGAAAGATGAGAAAAAAAAGGACACCATTGGATTGTTTAAAATCTTTATGTATAAGACAAAAACAAATTTTCCAGTTCAAGTTTGTGCCAAAAAGTGTTACTGTTTGATGTTAATTTTGCTTTAAGTATTTATTTTATATATCCTTGGCTAATGGAAGCCAAATTCTTTGCCATCATCATATGGGAAATAGCCAACAGATTGTTAAAAACTAAAACAATCTTTCATATTTTTTGCAACTCAAATCATATTACGATGTTTGATTCCGCTTCTTTTGTAGTCTCTCTTTCATCTTTCTTTGCTGTGGTTTTTAAAAACTTATTACCCTGTCATTTTGTTGAATACTAAGTTTTTTGCCAGGTACAACATGGGTATTTTGCAAGAAGAGTTGCTGCATCAAATTGAGTGGCGTCATGGTGTTTAGCCCTTGAATATATGTAGGGAAAAACATGTTTGCCATTTAATAATGGTTGATTTCTCAATGTTGCAGCTCTAAACATCTATTATTTGAAACTAAAAAGTCTAAAACCTCTTTAATGTTTGTGCTAAAAAGTCATGTTTTCCATTGGATTGTATATTTGTTTAAAGGAATGTATAATTTTTTTAAAGAAAGAATGAATTTTTATTGGTCGTAAATTATGTTTCTTTTTCATTTATTGAATTTGATGATTAAATAATCAACATATTGCTTAAAATTATGTTGTTGAATATTTAGGGATTATTAACTAAAGATTGTTGTGTGGTGTACACATTAATGTTTCAATTAGTTGGTTAATCTTTAGAAAAACCTTTTTATTTTAAAAGCCAATAAAATATTATGCAAACGTCTTCAAACCAAGTTTTATATTTGGTTTGTGGCCTTTATAGCATTTATTCTTTTTTGGATTTTGTTGGTTTTGGTCTTTTGATTTCATGGAAAAACAATTCCAGTATTTTGTTATTTACTAATTTGTTATGAATATTAATGCTTATGGCATGGACAAGAATGGCAGAACCCTAGAATCATGAAAGACCATCTATAAATCAAATCGAACTCTACATATGCTGATTATCGAAAAAATAGACTGACCTCTTCATTTACAAGGAACATTAACAAGATAATTGAAAGATAAAACCATTTTACGGTTTAATACAGTTTGCTGAATGCTGATTTTCTTTTTACTTATCTCGTACTTAGTATTACATTTTGTTCACTTACTATAATCCTATTTTAATTGGCTTTGATTTGCATGTTTTAGCCAGCTTCCGTCTTTACAAATTGATTTCTTTAGCCAATTCTCCCTTCTGCTTATTTAACATCCTCACCACTATTTTTTGTTATTTGAATTTGTATTAAAATCCAGGTGTTTATTCTCTCTTTTTCAATGTTTTGACCTCAAATTATAATCTTTGATTATTTACTGTCATTAGGGACAATCTAAGTCATTGGATGATCTGCATTCATAGAGATAGGTAGTTGGTAAAGGAAAAAACGGCAAAATAAAACCTCTCCCTCCTTCCAATAATTGATTTGACACCCACTTTGTTTCGCTTCTTTTCTGCTGCACTTATACCCAAGGTCAGCATTGTGTTACTTGATGTGTTATACTCTTTATTTAGATGCTTTCTTCTTGATTTATCATAATTCAGAGTTTTTTTTTGGGTGGCATCATGGGTTTTAGCTCTTGAATATGTGTAGAAAAAAACATGTTTGTTGTTCAATAATGGTTGATTTCTTAGCAATTTTTTTTTCAATGTTTGTAGGTTTTGATGTTTTGGTCTGCTCTGAATAAGTATATGATTCATAAAATGTTCCATGTTCACATAATTTTTCTTGAGTTTTTGTTGAAAATTTTTCTTTGCAATCCAATGAAGAGATAAAAAGAAGGTAGTGGGCTGATTTTCTATTGATGAGTAATGGAATTTTAGGTATGTGCTTTAGCAATACAACATTTTGAATCAAAAGCAAGGGTCATATATTAGGTTTTGCTTTCTCTGCTAAATATAACCTCTGCTAACAAAGGTTATATTTATTATATTTTTCCATTAAGGGTTGATTTTCTTAATAGGTTGTAGCTTTCTTTTAAGACTTTGTTAAATATTGTTTTGCTTCATTACTCAATCAAGGATTATGGTTTAGCTACCTTTTTCCCTATTTTCCCTTTTTTTTTTTTTCCAATTTCTTAAGTTTTGTTTTGTATAGTTTACTTGAACTGATTATGTTTTGTTGATGACTGCATGCTAAGAGATTACTATATCAAAGTCTTTTTTTAGTTTATCTAATGTCTTTAACTTCTCATTCCCAACTATTTAATGCTACAAAGGGTCCTCTCACTGATAAGACCATTTATTATACTTCAATAAGAGTTACTAAATTAATTTGCAAGGTCAATCCCTGTTAAGATGAAGCTTTTTCTTGTGTCCATTAAGGGTTGATTTTCTTAATAGGTCGTAGCTTTCTTCTAAGATTTTTTGTGTTAGCCTGTAATAATTTTTCCTAAGGGAATCTTTGCCTATATATATATATACACACACACACACACACACACACGCATGCATAATATTTAACAATGCTTTTACTTGGTTCTCTTTTAGAATAGCGTTTTGTTATTTCCTATTGGCTTTTCTTTTATATATGGCTGTTAGAGCCATTTTTGTGATGCCATCTCTAATCACTAATGTTTTGTATTCTATGTTTTGTTAATAGCCATATATGTAAGATGGATGGTTTAAGATCTGAATGTTTGAGGAGTAAAGTTATTTTCTAATTTTTAGTAAGTAAAATTATTGGTTTTTAATGTTAATTACTGAGTTTTTGTAGATTGAATTGCATTTTCTCCGATCGCCTTTGTTGTTTTTCTTCTTGATATTTAATTTTACTATCATTTCCTTATTGATATATGTCTCTGATTTACAAGAATGCCTATTAGTCTTTGTTTCTTTTAAATTTTGTACTGCTGAGGCTACTAGGCTTAGTTTATTGGCAGGATTTTTTAAATGTTGTTGTTGTTAGCTTTGTTTATTTTTTTAATTCATTTATTTTATTGTGTGTATCTTAGTGTTTTGGATTGAGTGCTTATAGATGTTTTAATTTCATTTATTTATTTTATGAATAGAAGATTACATAATAGTGGGTGAAAAGCTTCATGAATTCCATTACTTGGGTGTGTGTGTTAGGACATATGTGATTAGATGTTAAGAACATGTCAACATTTTATATATTAGCTAATCCTTTGACAAAACACACTTTACTTGTAATTGGGTAGATCTAGGATATGTTTAATACTTCAAAGAACAAGAGTTCAAGTCCAAGAATTAAAGCCATGCAAGTCTGTCCAAAAATCAAGTAATGAAGTGCTGAATTTTAAACCTTGATAGCTAGTATCTATCGAGGTTTAAAAACTGCTGAAGCTCGTGGCTCACAGCTAGTTCGATAGATGGCTATCTATAGAGACTTATGAAACTCAGTTTTTTTGGACTATTTTTCATCAAATCTGTGAGTATGTGTTTGGGCTTTCTTTTCTCATAACCCTAAACATATATAAGGATTATTTTAAGTGCCGTATCAGGTTGCATAGCCAAGAGCACAATTGCACAAGAGCATTATTCCTCAAGTGTAACCGGAAACCTAGTTTGCCTTAATTCTTGAGAAGTTACTGTGTTTGTACACTGTTGGGTTCTGTGACCAAGAAATTTCGTGATCTTCATCAGTTGATGAACAGAAGAACTTTGCAGCCAACATCCTTCTCAAGTTGGTGATCAAGTCGTGTACTGGAATCCGTGTATCTTTTGGTTAGTCACGTACTAGGAGCCATGCAATACAAAGAGAGATTGTCACTACAGAACAAGTTCAATTAGGTATTGGGGTAAGGGTTCAACTGTAGGTTGGTATAAGGTACTGGGATTCCTTTACTTGTAATCACTTGTTTTGATAATAATGGATTCTCGGGAGTGGTGACCTTAAAATCACCTGGTGAGGTTTTTGCCGTGCAAGTTTTTCCCATTCGTAAACAAATCACCGTGTCATTTAATTTCCGCTGAATATTTATTTATTTGGTGATTTTTTTGTGCTGCCATGCTCATTGCATGTAATTGAACCTAGTTGAATCACTTGGCTAATTAATTGGTTAATTCATCACAAGGGGTCAATACATTTTTGGCCTATTAGTGTGTATAATCTAATCTATCTCTGTGTAATTTTGAAGCAAGGCCTAAAAAATTTGAGGAACTTTAGTGTAATCAATCTTGATTCTTGCTGTCTTATTGAGTGCTTATGTTTAGGTGCTTTGTTTCTTTATGTTTTGGCTTTCATGAAAGTGTTAAGAAAAAATTCAAGAGGAAGGAATATTTGATTAAATGAAGGGTTTGTATTAGCCAAATCATGATTACCAATTGAAAATCAGTCTCTTAAATAAAGATTGACTATGTCAATGACGTATATTAGTACTGTATTAATTTGTTTTAGATATGATCAAACATACTTGCAAGTTAGAACATCATTGTTTATATATGTATTTCGATCTCTTGCATTTATCCCCACCAGTGTTTTTTTGGTGTTAATTCAAAATTTGTAATATTTCATTTATATATACCTGCCATGTTTTTTGAATTTTAAATAATTATAATTTTTTTTTAGAGTCAATACTATTATTATTATGCTGCTAGAAAATTAGAAATGACAATATGACTAATGTCTATTGGAACATGCTCCATCCAGACTAAAAAAGAAAAAGAAACAATTGCTCTCTTAGCTAAAGCATGGCTGCACAATTGCCCTGCCGCCTAGTATGAGAGAAAGAAAGAGTTCGAAGCAAACCTATTATAGACAATGTGTCTTTGATAATCTCCCCAATGGCTGAATGAGCCCCATCCCCTGACCTCAAAGCCCTCCAAACCACCTCAGAATCACCTTCAAATTCAGAACCAATTAAGCCCAATTCCACTACAAATCTAGCTGCTCTTCTTGCAACTAGTGCTTCCAGTACCTCCACAGAACCCGGATAAGGAATTTTCTCAGCTAAAGTAGCAATCACTAGCCTTTTAATATCTCTAATTATAACCCCTATCCCTGCTTCCTTTGACTCAGCGAAGACGGCGCCATCATAATTTGTTTTGTACATTCCTTCCCTTGGTGGTCGCCATTTTATACTTCCCTTAAGTTGAAGCACTTTTGTCTTCTGGGATTTTGATCGGAAGTCCGAAAGGTACACTCTGGCTACTTCAAAAATTTTATATAATTAATTATATAACACACAATCACATGTTTTATAGGATCTTAGATTGTAGCAGCTCATTTATGACTTTTAAAAAAAATGGAAAATGCAAGACAAGCACGATTAAAAAGACGGATGCTAATGTTTGAGAGGCAATCCAGCATAAAATGGCATGAAAGGAAAAATACTTTACAAAATAAACTTACCCAGGCTAGAAAATCCAGGGAAATGGTCATTGCTAAAAAGAGGGAAAAAAAAAAAAAAAAAAAACAAGAGGGGTAGAACGGCATTAACTCATGACTGCTCTATGTTGCATTCACCTGGTACAAATATGGATTTTTATGCGTCAAGAGGTTCCTTTCTCTTTCTACCACTTTGTATTTATAAAATTTTTAAACATTTCTTCATAAAAATTTGAAAATAAAACTTTCAATTCACATTTGATTATTAGATATTGATGTTGACATGGATCATTCCTATGAAGAAACTAGATTGAACATAAGTATAGATGATACTTTGGTAGAAGATGGATTCAATAATTGTGATATACCTCAAGAAATCCAAGAATCAGAAAATGAGAGTGGTTGTTAAGAATTTCCAAGTAAATGACAACTTAAATTTACAAGGAAAAAATATTGATATTCATTTTTGTTTACATCATTATTGTTGTTCTCATATAATAAAATTCATATAGGAAAATTTACTGAACCTTGGAATTTTGGCTCGCCTTCTTATGTATGTGTGCATTGCGGTTCAATTTTATGGTATGAAGAGAGAACAATCAAATCTGAAAGGCCTAGGAACCCAAAATTCTCTCTTTGTTGTATTGAGGGTAAGGTTAAGTTACCTTTGCTTAGGAAAGCACCTCCTCTTATTGATGAGCTTTTAGATCCTCTTGGTAGTCAATGATCTAAAACATTTAGAACTCTAATAAGAAGTTATAATGCAATGTTCGCAATGACATCTATAGGTGGTAAAGTAGATAGTAGAATTAACGATGGAAGGCACCCTTAAATTTTCAAACTTAATGGCCAAAACCATCATAGGATTGGAACTCTTCTTCCTAATGATGGTCAGGATCCACAATTTTCACAATTATATTTCTACGATACTGAAAATGAAGTTCAACATAGAATGAACGTCTTCAGCAATGGTCAAATTAATAGTGACCTTGATCCATCTATTGTTGATGCATTGGTCCGAATGTTTGATAAATCAAACAATTTGGTGAAGATATATTGGATGTCTAGAGACTGTTTCCTTGATATTGATGTTCACCATTTAAGATTACACCTTATTGGCTCCCGAAATATAGATGGAAGAAAATATAACCTGCCTACATGTTCAGAAATTACAACAATTATTGTTGGTGATATTGGTGCTGAGAATGCACATCACGATATTATTGTTGAGTTAAAAAAAGGAGGGTTACAACGTATTAATGTGTTGCATCCTTCATACATGGCATTACAATATCCCCTTTTGTTCCCATATGGCGAGGATGGTTTTATGCTCGGCATTTTGTATAGTAATGTAGATGGAATCAGATCTGATACAACTGATTTTGTTACAATGAGAGAATACTATGCATATCGATTGCAAGAACATGAACATGAGGGACATACTTTGGTATACAGTGTTACATTGTTTTAACAATTTGATGTAGATGCCTACACATCTATTGAAGAAATCCAGCTTATGTGGGTAAAATAGATCCAAGACAAATTAAGGATAGAATTGTATAAAGGACTAAAAGATGTAGTTATGAGAGGAGATACCACCCCTGCATCTTCAAGCAAAAGATTAGTTCTACCTTCACATTTCACTGGAAGTCCGAGGCATTTGATTGAAAACTATCAAGATGCAATGGTGATCTGTATATGGGCAGGTTATCTAGACCTATTTATTACCTTCACTTGCAACACAAGATGGCCAGAAATTGATCTTTTCCTATCTAGGAAACTTGGACAAAAAGTAGAAGATTGGCCTGATGTGGTTGCAAAAGTGGTCAAGATAAAGCTTGATCAACTCTTAAATGATTTAAATCATTGTCAACACTTTGGAAAAGTAATTGCAGGTATTCTAAATTTTATATTTTAAAAATTTTTTCCTTCTTCTTTACTTGGCTTAATAATTAATCTAAATAAATGTAACTAACTTACTATTTTGGTGGCAGTTGTCTACACTGTTGAATATCAAAAGAAAGGGTTACCTTGTGCACATTTTACTTTTTCTACATCATCATGACAAGCATCCTACAACATTAGAAATTGATAGAATAATTTTAGTAGAAATTTCAGATTGGAATGAAGAACCTTTAGTTTATGAAGCTGTCAAACAATATATGGTCCATGGTCCTTACGACTCTATTAATTCAAGGGCAGGTTGTATGATTGAGAAAAAATGTACAAAGCACTTCCCTAAAAAATTTTGTTCGCAAACCACTGTTGTTGAAGATGGTTTCCCAATATATAGAAGAAGGAATAATGAAAGATTTTTTGAAAGAAATGAAGTCAAACTTGATAATCAATTTATAGTTCCACACAATATTGAGTTATTAGTGAAATTTAAAGCACACATAAATGTCAAGTGGTGTAATTGTTTAATATCTATCAAGTACTTATTTAAATATATAACAAAAGGACCTAATCGTGCAACTTTGATTCTTGAAGAAAATTTACATATTGATTCTTTTATTGGAATGCAACATATGACAGATACTGATGAAGTTAAGACATATTTAAATTGTAGATATGTGTCTGCCATAGAGGCATGTTGGAGGATATTCGAGTTTGCAATCCACCATCGAGAGCCTATTGTTCAAAGACTCAGTTTTCACAGTGAGGATGTACAATTAGTTGCTTTTTAAGATAATGATTATTTAAATAATGTTGTGGACAAGCCAGATATTGGAAAAAGCAAATTTACAAAGTGGATGAAAGCGAATGCATTGTATGAAGAAACAAGGGAATTGACTTATTCTGAATTTACTACTAAATAGGTTTGGCATAGAAGAGACAAAGAATGGAAATTGAGAAAATCTGGAAGATGTATTAGGTGTATATATTATGCTCATCCTGCAAGTGGAGAACGGTTTTATTTGTGGATGCTACTCAATTTTATTAAAGGAGCTAGATCATTTGAGGAAATACGAACTATAAGTTATGTTGTGTATCCAACTTTCAGATCAACATGTTATGCACTCGGTTTGCTTGACGATGATAAAGAGTGACATGAAGCTTTGAATCATGCATCGTACTGGGCTTCAGGGAAACAACTACGAGAACTTTTTGTTACAATGTTGATTTTTTGTGAGGTTATAGACCCATATAAATTATGGATTTCAAATTGGCAGTTGTTATCTAAGGACATTTTGCATCGTCAAAGAACAGTTTTACGATATGGCAACCTACATCTCGATGACTTCCAATTATAGAACTATGCACTATGTGAAATTGAACAAACTTTGATAAAGAGTGGTAGGTCTTTGCATGAATTTGAGACAATACCATATCCAAATATATTATTTCTTAGACAAAGTAACAATAGAGTATTGCAAGAAGAATTGGATTATGATAGAAACTCTTTGGCAGCAGAACATATTAAACTTCTTACTGGTCTGAATATTGATCAAAGAAATATATATGATGAAGTAATTGATTATGTTTCAGAGAATAAAGGTGGCTTCTTTTTTGTTTATGGGCATTGAGGAACTAGAAAGATTTATCTCTGGAAAACCATTATATGTCGACTGTGCTCAGAAGGGAAGATTGTCATTGCAATTGCATCATTTGGAATTGCTACATTATTGTTGCCTAGAGGGAGAATAGCTCATACAAGATTTCAAATACCAATAAATGTAACAGACAGTTCAACTTGCAGTATTAATCATGGTTCACAAATTGCAGAACTTATAACAAAAACAAGTCTTATAGTTTAGGTTGAAGCTCCTATGGCACATTGAAATTAATTTGAAGCTGTTGATCGGTCATTGAGAGATAAATTGCATTTTTCTAACTCAAACAGTGGGGAGACACCTTTTGGAGGAAAAACTGTTGTTCTTAGTGGTGATTTTAGACAAATATTACTAGTGGTATCTAAAGGACGAAGAGAACAAATAGTTGAAGTGTCAATTAACAAGTCATCATTGTGGAACAATTGCAAAGTTTTCATTTGGACAATAAATATGAGGTTGACACAAAACCCAGGTGATATTGCAGCAAGGGAATTTGCTGAATGGATATTGAAAATTGGTGATGATGGTGAACTTAGTAATAGTGAAGGTGAAGCATTGATTGAAATACCGCATGATTTACTAATTCAGCCTAGTGCTCATCCTTTCAACGATATTGTAAAAGCTACCTATCCTGACTTCGATCTAAAATTCAACGATTCCAAGTATTTAGTAGAGAGAGCAATTTTAGCTCCAAAAAATGAAGTAGTAGAAGACATAAATGGTTACATGATTGATCTTATTAATGTTGATGAAGATACATATCTTAGTGCAAATTCATTATGTAAAGCTTCAAGCAACATTCTAGACCAAGATGTCATGTATCCAATAGAGTTTCTCAATTCATTGAAGTTCCTTGGTATTCCAAACCATAAACTCAGATTGAAAGTAGGTCTGTGAATAATGTTACTTCTAAATGTAAACCAAAGTATTGGACTTTGTAATGGTACTAGACTTTTGGTCACTCAATTATCAAAATGGGTTTTAGAGGCTCAAATAATATCAGGAACTCATATTGGAGAAAAAGTGTTTATTCCAAGAATAGTCTTATCCCCTTTTGATTCCAAATGGCCCTTTGTAGTAAAAAGAAGGCAGTTTCCAATATCTGTTTGCTTTGCTATGACAATTAATAAAAGCCAAGGTCAATCTTTGCAATGTGTTGGACTTTATTTAGATAGACCAATTTTTAGTCATGGACAATTATATGTTGCCGTATCCAGAGTTACAAGTAGAGATGGCCTTAGGATACTCATAGAAAATGATAATGGTGATCGTTTTCACACAAAAAATATTGTCTACAAAGAAATATTTGATAATTTGCCTAAAGGTAACACATACTGTTTATTAAAATTATTTCAAATTGTTGATAATGTAAACTAGATTGTCACTTATATTGTAAACATTAAGTTTTTCTCCATTTTTATATATAAACTTTGTAAAGTTGTGATTTATAACTATGTTTTATGTTGGCTTTATTCTATGACAAAAAGTGTTGTATTTGCTTTATTTTGTTTTCTTGTATTTTTGTGGGTTTTTATTGTATTGGGTTTAGTATTAAGTTGGTGAAGACTCAAGCTTAATTGAAGATCAATGCATTTCGCGACTAGCTCGCGAGAAGTTCGTGAGAAGGGTTCTCGCGAAAAAGGCACGTGAGAAGCACATGACTGGAAGCTGAAGAGTCGTGCCAGGCTATCAATTTCGCGAGTGTCTCGCGGGTAAGGCCTTCTCGCGAGATACCTACGAAACTCTTTGCTTAGAGATTTTTTAAGTGTGACTTTCTTACCCTTCACCCATACTATATATACCCTCATTACACACAAAAGTATGAGAGGCCATTCAAAGAGAAAAACCCTAGATAGGTTTTCAACAATATACACGCCCATCTTTTAGAGAGAGAGCCACTAATCCTTAATGAGAAATCATCCTAATCTCTTCTCCTTCCCTCTCCAATTGTCATACCTTGAGAGGAGATTTGTATCCAAACACAACTCATACCTATTCAAAGTGTAGAGAGTGTTTTGGAACTTGGGAAGCTTTGGGGATTTACCAAAAGAAGCCAGTGAGGCTTGGCAAATGCAATCGGGCGTATTGTGGGATCCAAAAAGCTAGAGAAGACATGACTCCGTGAAGTCCATCGATAGCAGGAGCTTGTAGGGCTTAAGTACATTGGGTAGACTGGGCTTGGAGGGTCTTTTGTTATTTGTGTACTCCAACTTTATTCTCTAGTGGATCGATTACCACTTAGAGGGCGGCAAAGAGGTTTTTAACTGAGTTCTTCAGTTTCCTCTTCGATAACACATCGGCATGTTATCTTGTGTTTGCATCCTTCTTCCCTTATTATTGTGCTTGACTTTTATTGTATGTTGTTCTTGTTTTTGCACTAGAGTAGTATCTGTTGATTGCGCTTCATTTACTCTTGTTTCCACACTTAGATAAGTTAAAGTAAAATCAACCTAGCCATAATTATTAATTTGGGGTCTAAACAGCTCTTGTATTTTTAACACAAATTCGAGCTTTCAATTGGTATCAGAGCGAGTACACTTGTTTTGGTTTCATTACCTAAGTGTGATCTTGACCCCTTTCTATGTATTGCCAAGGATAGTGCTTTATATGCTTCTATGGATGTTGTTGATTGTAACATGCCATGTGTTTGTGAAAATGCCTCTATGAGTGTTAATCCTCAATATTGTGATGACATGTTACATGAATCTATGGGTGTTGTTATTGATATTCCAAATGTCAAACTCTTGAAGAAAAGGGCTAAGAAGGTTCGTGAGAATTTAAGCAAGTTTATGTGTGAAAAGCATGATTTGATTACTAAGCTCAATGAATCCAACAAATTGGTTGAAAAGTATAAGAAACTTGCTGAACATTCTCTTTCAAAACTACAGGAGTTTGAATGTTTGAATATGGACTTGGATGCTAAACTTGTTTTGTCTAACAAACTTGTTGATGAGCTAAAATGTGCAAATGAATCTCTTAAGATGCTTGCCAAGTGTTTGATTGCTGAACCTATTGCTAAAAGTGATGAAAATATTTGTTGTAATCATGTTGTGGTACCCGATTTTGTGCCTATTATGAGTCCTACCTCTAAAGACAAATCGGTGTACATTTCTCTACATAAAAGAAATCAAAAGGTGGAGAGAAAATCTCTTAAGCCAAAGCCTTCGTTTAGATCTCAATCTAAGGTTTTGGATGGATTTAAATTTGTTCCAACTTGCCACCATTGCGGTGTGATCGGTCATATAAGACCTCAACGTTCCAAGTTAAAGAGAGAGCAAAACAATGTTGCTAGATCCCTCCCCAGAAAGCCTAGTGGACCTAAACCCATTGTTTGTCACCATTATGGTGCTTTTGATCATCTTAAACCTCTCTGCTCTAAGTTTCAAGCTCTTAAAAGAATCAAAAGAAAAGAGAAACTTGAGCTTCTTAGTAGTTGTGCTCTACAAGCTAAACCAGTTTTGGAGGAAAATGGTAAGTTGTTGAAGAAAGTTTTTGATGTTCTTACCTCCTTGTCTATGTGCATCTCCGGTTCTCATTCTTCCAACCCTCATCTTACTTCTCTTGAGACATTTATTCCAAACAATCATTTCGTTTGGATGAGGAAGAGTTCCTATGGTTAAGCTTTTGCTCTTTTGGTCCTTGATCTAATTCTTTCGATCTTTGTAGGACCCTTCAGGCATTAAATGCTTCATTATCATGCATTTGTGCATCATGCATCTCTTTATATGCATTTTTTTTTTGTTTTTGTATTTGATCTTACTTTTATGCTTTTGTTTTTGTGTGTGTAAAAATCCAAAAACACATAAAAAGTAGAAAATTCAAAAGGTTAGATCTTATATGTTTAAGCACATATCACATGTGAGTTTGGCCTAGTACCTTCGAACTAATGGCATAGTGCATTTACGACCTTCAATCTTGTCTTGAACGATTAGTCAATAGTCTTATTGGTCTTGATACATGCATAGACTTGTGCCTATATCTTTCCCCATATTTTTATGTTTTCGCTCAAAGAGCTCATCAAATGTAAATCTCAAAATTAAAAGAGATATTGAGCTGCAAAAGCTGTTGCACATACTAATATTTGATTAGGAAAAAGGGAACGCAACTTGTATTGAAATGTATGGTGCCTCAAAAAACCAAAGGTTTACTCACAAAGTTGAAATATCAAAAATTTCAGGCATTGATCTCAAAATGAGATCTATTTTGTTCAAAAATGATCAAATGTTATGATTTTTAAAGAAGCCAAATGAAAAGCTTCAAAGAAATGTAATCATTTTCTTTGTGGGAGATCATATATGTTCATTTCTATAATTAAGATAGTCCACTTGACTTAGTACTAGTTGTGTATGACTTAATTGAATTAATTATTGAAGCTTTACTCTAGACTAAGGACTATTCCACACTTGATCCACACATAAAACACACAAGCCTAATGTTCAATGAATGCCTATTTCATTTGTATATTTGTACATGTTCAAATATGATGTGTGTGTGCTTAACCTTATGTTGATCAAACCAAAAATATTTTTGTTCTTTTTGTTTGCTTTCGAAAGTAATTTGTATCACTCATGTTTTTCAAAGTTTTTCAAGTTGTTTTTGGCTGAAAAACATGTTTTTTGAGTGTTTTCGTGACCTATTTCATGTGTAAGCTCAATTGGGAGTTAAATAGTCTAATTCTTAAGTTTTTCAACTTTGGACAGAGAGTTTCGTGACTGTTTCGTGACTATTTCATGAGTAAGACTTACCTGTGAAAAATTTAGCGAGTAAGGCTTACCTGTAAAATTTCCCGCGAAAATTCCCAGATTAGTTTTTTAAAGAGCATTTCGTGGGACATTTGTTTTAAATGTCTCCCATTTTCTCCCAAACTCCTATTTTAATGCTTCAACATCAACAAATTTCAGGTGTTTTACATTCCATAAACATCTCTAAGGTAATTTTTAACTCTTTTCACTGATTTTGATCCTTAGATTATGTTTTTAGGGGTTTTATGTTTATAGTTGGGATTTTCTCAAATGAGATTTGGAAAACTTAATTTTTGTCAGTGTTTTTTATTGGGTTTTGTTTTAAATGATGATTTGTTTTGGATGTTGGCCCCTTGTGGCAAAAATAACATGCATTTAGGAAAGATTTTCATATGTTCATACATTGTTTAATATACATGTGTAGTGTGTGCACTCTAAGTGTTTGATAAAATGGCCAAATGACATTTTCTTGCTATTTTGGACTCCGATGAGTACCAATTTTTGGGGATCACTATAATTATTGATGTTTATCATGTTTTGATTATTGGTTCTGTGTTTTATACACTTTGTCCCTTGAGTGCTTGCTCATGCATTGGTCATGCATCTCACATGCACATTAGATGCACCTTAGTGCACACACTCTAACACTTGACATGATTTTCATTCACTCATGTTAGTTAAGTCTTTTTAGACATTTTTAGCACATATAACATGTTCTTGTGTCTATGTCATGCCTAGGTCTATATCATGTTTCATCATCTTTAGCATGTCATGTTTACTTTATGCTTTGCAACATTCTTTGCTTTTGTCTTCCTTTTGAGCTTCATTTTCTCATTCATATTGTACCCCCCATGCATCATCTTTTACCCTTGTTCATGTCTTCTTTTCTTTCCCTCCTTCCTCTTGATTCATTTGTCTATTCGTGACAAAAAGGGGGAGTGTATTTCTGAGAGTATATTGATGTGTTTCGTCATTTCTATATGACTCATGTGCACATTTTGTGTTTCGTCATTTCTATATGATTCATATGCACATTCTTAGGGGGAGAAATTCTACCTCATGCACATTCGTAGGGGGAGAAAGCCATAGGAGAGATACATATACCAAGGGGAAGAAGACATCTTTTATGAGAAAACCTTGTTTTTGCTTTGTTTTATATTATGCTTGTTTTCTAGCTGCTTTATGATGCTTTGAGTTACTTTTAGTATTTATGCTTTGTTGCTCTCATTGCATCGTGTTTATGTGTTGTGATAGGCCAAAAATGTATTGACCCCTTGTGATGGATTGATTTGATTAATTAGCCAAGTTTAATTAATTAATCAATTTAACATGCAAACGCGTGGTAGCACAAACAAATCACTAATAAACTAAAGTGTAGCGAAAAATAAATTAGTACGGTGATTTGTTTACGAATGGGAAAAACCTCCACGGCAAAAACCTCACCAGGTGCACAAACAAATCCACTATTATCACAACAAGCGGTTACAAGTAAAGGAATCCCTGTACCTTATACCAACCTACAGTTGAACCCTTGCCCCAATACCCAATTGAACTTGTTCTGTAGTGACAATCTCTCCTTTTCAATGCACGGCTCCTAATACGTGACTAACCAACTGCGCGGATCCCAGTACGCAACTTTAATCACCAACTTGAGAAAGATTAGCTACAAAGTTCCTCAATTCATCCTCACAATGAAGAACAAGAAGATACTTAGTTACAAAACCCTATGGTGCAAAGACACAACAATTTCTTCACAAAGAGATGAATTAGGGCACACTTTGTCTCTAGTCACAAATTGCTTGAACAGACTTTTCTCAATGCTTGTGCAACTTATGTTTACTTTGACAGCTCTTAAAATAATCCTTTTATATGTCTAGGGTTATGAGAAAAGAATACCCAAAGACATATCCACAGATTGGAATGAAAACAGATCTAAAAGTCTGTTTTCTTAAACCTCGACAGCTAGAGGTGTCGAGATGCTGTCGAGTAACTATTGAGCCACGGGGCTGAAACAGCTTCTTAAAACTCAATAGATGCAGCTGTAGAGCTGTAATGACATGCACTTCTCAACTTGTTTCTTGGATGGTCTTGCATGGCTTTAACACTTGATCTTGAAACAAGGTTTCTTGAAGTATTAAGAACATCCTAAATCTATCCAAATACAAATAAAGTGCATTTTGTCAAAGGATTCGCCAATTGCATAAAAGTATGACATATGTTCTTAACAAGTGAACCACATATGTCCTAACATGTTGGAACACACTTGTGCCCTTGTTGGATGTTGTATCCTTGATGCAATTCCTTTTGTGTTTTGCATTGGTTGTGTGTTGGACAGGCATACATTCTTATGCCATTGTGCTTTATTGATTGCATGTTTGGATGATCATTTCCTTTGCTATGTGATCATTTTAGTCGTTTCTATATGACTGTTTTGATGTATGATCAAGTTGCTCATATGTTTCACGTCATGTTTACTTGATCGCAATTTACTTGTTACATTATTCTTGTCCTTTTATCACTTGATTTACCTTGAGGGTCTAATATGTTTTGTGCCAGTGTTTCAGGATACATGTATATATGTTCCAAGTTCATCACAGCTTCTAGATTAAGGTGTGAGTGAGTTTTGCCATTGTTCCCAAATTCACGTTTAAGTCTAGAGTCTATTATAGGGTGTTTTGGAGGGCTCAGGTACATTGGGTAGACTAGGCTTGGAGGGTCTTTTGTTATTCGTGTACACCAACTTTATTCTCTAGTGAATTGATTACCGATTGGAGGGCAATGGAGAAGTTTTTTGCCGAATTCTTCGATTTTCTCTTCAATAACACATCGGCGTGCTATCTTGTGTTTGCATCCTTCTTCCCTTACTCTTGTGCTTTACTTTTATTGTTTATTATTCTTGTTTTTGCACTAGAGTACTATCTGTTGATTGCACTTCATTTTCTCTTGTTTTCACACTTAGATAAGTTAGAGTAAAATCAACCGAGCCGTAATTATTAATCTGGGGTCTAAGCAGCTCTTGTGTTTTTAACACAAATCCGAGCTTTCAATTGGAGAACTTGCCCTACATAATAAAAAAATGATTGCTAAAATAAAGGACTTGGAATGGAACTCAAAGACAAAGGTATCAACTATACTCTTACATTATGAACTTATCATAATTAGTAATTGTTTATGTGTTTTATAATAAGATATAATTTTATAAACTGACTAAACTTTGTATTATAGGACTTGCTAGTAACATGCAATGCCAAAATCATGAATATCAATAAGAAATATGGATGGTATTATGTTGCATGTCTTATATGCAATACGAAAGTGAAACAAGTCAAAGGAGTTCTATGGTGTGAATGTTGTAAAAATGAGCCAAAATTTGCAGTCCCAAGGTAATTAAAAAAAAAAGAGAATGATTTGTAAATTCTCAAACACACACAAAATATATATAATATTCTACTAACAACTTTGTATCTAAAATAGCTATAGAATACAAGTCCAAGTACAAGATGAGATTGGTTCAACCACATTCATATTGTTTGACAAAGGAGCTCAGAAAATTATATCTAAAACTGCAAAGGAACTTGCAGAGATGCAAGAAAAGGTAATTTCATATATAAATGTCAGCCCTATATCTTTATTATCTGAAAACTAAAGTTTTAATACTTTCTTACCAATGTTGTATACACACACACACACACACACACACACACCATTTTCTGTTTTTAAAAAAAAAAATTAAAATAACTGCACAAGACATGATGCATGTATATATACATATTTTGCTAATTTTATGATATTTTGGTCATACAGATTTTGAAATTAGATGAGAATATTTTACCAAAAGAGACTCAAAAAATAATTGGCAATGGATATTTGTTCCAACTACATCTTGATGAATATAATTTGAAGTATGGAAAAGAAAATTACATAGTTTCAAAGATTTTGGAGATGGAAATTTCACATAAGCAAAATGACTCACATAAAGTTGAAGAACATCAGGTAATTGAAGCATACTTACTTCACCTTGCTTACTATATGATTCAATCATTAGTCAACACATAATTTACTATACATATCTAACTGATACATAAGAATGCAAATTATTACAGGACACAACGGAGGAAATTGTAAGAAAATCAAGGAAGGACAAGTACATAGCCAGTCAAAAAATAGAAATAGGAGAAACATCTGTTGAAAGACCTGAAAGAATGCCGCTCCAAATGCTTCAAAAATGTCAAAATGGTACTAAGCAAATTGCATCAAAGAAGAAGAAAAAAAATGAACTCTAAAGTATATACTACCTTACTCTATGAGTCTTTATGTATTTCATTGTATTGTTAATTTTTTTTTTTTCTTTAGAAGAGTAAACTGAATGTACTATTAAGTTACTGCAATTATCATATTTCCTTTACGAATTATCATATTAAATCTCCAATATACATATGTTTTTGTTTTAAGCTATTTAAAATCTGAAAATTTGGTTATTTTAACAAACTTTCTTATCCTGTTATTTCATTAAAATTCAAATTTGTAACATTCACTAGGTCTTCTCAAGAAACATTACTAGATAAAGCTAACAGGTTAGGACAGCCTTACTATCATTCTTATCCTTTTGAATTCTACTCTTTTCAATTCCATATTAATATGATAAGATTTTTTAATGTTCCAAACCATAAACTCAAATTGAATGTATGTCTACCAAAAATGTAATAATATTTCCCAATTTGGTATGTTAGAGACTGTGATGGTCCTAAAATGGTTGATTTAAAAGTGTATAAGTTGGATGAAGAGTGTGGTCAATGGGATTTGCTGTAATCTTTAACAGCATGATCAAATGATTAAAATAAATACATTTTCCCCTTTTGTTCTGTTGCTGTAAAGTGAGAAGTATGATGTGTTGAGGTTTGAGTACAAAGTAGATTTACCTGCTAGGTTGACTATTATTTTAAATTATATGTGTTTAGCTATCTGCATAAGTTCATTAAATAATTGGATATGTAAATGATGTTGTATTGAGCCTTTTTGGTGAATAGATACAGTTTTGCTAGTAGCAAATGCATCCATTCGGATCTTCAACACCAGTTGATGGTGCCCAATCTGTTTCACCTGCGCTGATTCAATTAAAATTTGCCATTTTAGGATCTCAAGGGAGTCTTTTACCTCCACAAGCAGTATTTTCTTCAGTTAAAATTGAATGTTACAGTTTTTTTTTTGGTTATGAATTAAAAAATATGAGTTAACAGCATGATCAAATGAATAAAATACATACATTTTCCCCTTTTGTTCTTTTGCTGAAAAGTGAGAAGTATGATGTGTTGAGGTTTGAGTACAAAGTAGATTTACCATTCTTGCGTTATTTGTTCTATTTTTTTTATTAATTTATATAAATATAAATATGCAGTGTAGCCCTTCTTCAACTTATTTATTTTTATTTTCCTCTCACTTTCTATTTCAAAATTCTGTAATCAAATATGTTTTTTAAAATTTATTCATTGTTAAATGTTCTATACTCTCATTCTTTTGTTCATTGTGGTTCATAGGAATGGTAGATAAGAATATCACATTTTTCAAGTAAGTTTTAGATCTGCTGTGATTCAAGTTTATAATTTTTTTTTATGAAGTTTCTATTTTTATTTTTTAATCTAAGTTGCTTTTTTCATGTATGCCAATTGCTAATTTGGAACTATTAACACTTGATTTATGCAAATTACTAAATTTTTCCTGTTGAGAGATTTCTTGAATATGAAAGTCCATAGACCCAAATTTAGAACAAGGCTGTCAATGATTGAATCTAATATAGTATTCTCTTCTGCATTTTTAGTTGTTGACAAACCAAGTCAGGATCCATGGGCATAGATAGTATGTGTGTTCGACTATTTGCATAACCCCATTAAATTAGTGGGTATGTAAATGATGTCGTATTGAGTCATTTTGGTGTATAAGTACAGCTTTGGTGAAATTGAATGTTACAATTCTTATTTTTTTTTCTTTTTTTACTTTGATTTGGTTATGAACTAAGAAATATGAGTTCGTTTTGAGCATTTTGGTTGGGTTGGTTTTGATTTAAGTTTTTTAGTTGGGTTAGTTGTACAGTGAAAAAGCATGTCTGTTTATTTCAATGTAATTTTTCAGGATCCTTCGTAAATACCATCAAAGTTTTGAGAGCGGATTTGTAGAAAGCAAGCAAAATTTGACGTTGAGTTCTAGCTCAAATGACATCTCCATGCCTTCAAGGAATGGGGTGAAGGGTGATATGTAGATATGGGAAAGAGCAATTCAACATAAAGTAGAGAGCAAGCCTCATCTTATATGTGAAGGAAAATAATCAAGAGTCTCTAATAAGTATATATAGGATGATTAGGATCTTGACCAGATATATTGACATTGAGAAATGAAAGCACTTTCCACAATTTTTTAAGAGGTCAAACTACATTTGCAATATTCTAATGTTGAGGTTGGTTTATATGCTCTAGTAATGTCAGAGGCTCGAATTTTCTTAACTTGGAACTTCAAAAACCAAATGTTAGCAACCACAATGATGGAGGATTAAGAAAGTAGTTCAATTGTAGTTCTAGTACAATTGTTTACACATGTTGGGGGTAAGTCAATACCTGCAATTGCTTAGACCAGATTAAATGTCTGTAAAAATTTCTTAAATTTTATTGTAAAAGGGGAGAGTTTTTGTTTTGTTTATAATATGATTTGTAGTGTAGTTTTTTGGCCTATTAGTTGATTCCTTGCTTTGGTCATTCAGTTGATTCCTTGCTGCCAGTCTGTACTTGTTGTCATGTTAGCAAAAAAAGGGGGTTTCAGCCGGTTTTTCCTATTATTGGATTTGAACCAATGAATTATTGCTTACTATTCAAAAAGGGGCGGAGTGCTAAGAAAGAGAAAGCGTTATCACTATTCAAAGTGATGCAGTAGCTAAAAAACTAGGATCAGAAGGGAAAATAGCAATTACAAATTCAATTTAGTTTTCAGTTTCTGTTTTCTATCCTACTTGATTTGTTGTTTTTGAAGAGTGATTGAAATTGTAGAACTTTGAAATCTAAAAGTGTAATGTTTTTTTATACAAAGTTGATTATCCCTTAGATTTTAGTTAATATTCCACTCTATCTACAAAATTATTAGTGTCAGCTAATTATGGTTAGAGAACGTTTTTAAAAACTGTCTGTCATTGATCATATGGAATTTTCAACTTAGTGCTATTTTCACCATGTTTTTATCATGTGAAAGCAATCAGCTAGATAAAGGTTTAAAAGATTAAAATAATAGTGTGTTAAATGGATGGTCCAAATTGATAACTAACATACCTTACACACTTTGCAACAAATTTTTTCTTTAAAACATGATTTTATTAGCCAAGTTTCTCTTCTACTTATGAGATTTCAAATGATCCCGCCTATTGCGCGGGTTAAACACTAGTATATAATAATAGGTGAAACTCAGAGAAACTCAAATTAGAATTCCAATTTTACGCCATGTGTCTTAAATTATTTATTCTTAAAGATTTCATTTCTTAATTTTAGAATCAAATGTGGGATCACATCATAAATATTCATCCAATTGAGTTATTAAATACAAAAACCAAAAAGTTTAGAATAAATGAATTATAAAAAAAAAAGTGCTTCACAATTATTTATTTTTTTTTAAAACATGGAAAATTTACATTTTATACCTAATTATATCTTTACAAAAAATTTTAAAGAGTTAACAAAATATAAAAATGATTATCAATAGTTTTTAAATGATATATATATGTGAATTATATTATGCATCTTATTGTATATCTTTAAGTGTATCTATGCATATGCATGGGGTTACAAGTTAGTATATATATATAGAGGCAAAGTTTAGAGAAAGTTCAATTAGATTCTTAATTGAAAGTTCAATTTTGCGCCACATGTCTCATATAAGTTTTTGAATTTTTGCGCTAAGTGGGTTATTGAATGAATTAAGTTTTCTTAATTTTGTTGTTAAATGTGAAAACCAAAAAGACTACAATAAGAACTTGGCTTAGTACAATGCATCTAGCCATTAGGATGGCAACACATGACTATTTTTATATGGATGAAATGCACTCAGTTTACTATTGATTTAAAAAAAAAAAAAAAAAAAAAAAAAGAGATAGAGGGAGAGAGAAGGACCATAAGGCAGAGAGAGAGAAATTTGAATTGCATCACTGTTAGACTGGCCTTCTTTCAGAGCTCAGGTTAAGATGCAAAAACAATTGATATTCTGGTTGTGAGAACTTCTCACTAAGAAGGGGTATTCTTTTTAATATAGAAAAAAGTTTCACAAAAGCTATTATTGAGAGTGATTCCCTACAAGCAATTACAGCTCCTCAGAATTCTAAAGAGAATTCATCCTTATTGGGCCATGTCAATGAAGATGCTAGGATGGCTGCAATGTAAAGTGTGAAGTAAATCAAGCAACACATGTCTATATATATATATATATATATATAATAATCTATATATATATAATAATAGGTAAAATAAAGAGAAAATCCAATTAAATTTCATATTGAAATTCAATTAAAGTCTAATTTTGCGCCATGTGTCTCATTTAATCTAAATTTTAGAATTTTGTGCCAAGTGAATTAATTTAGTGTAAAAATTGAATTTCAATTAAAACTTAATTTTGTGCCACGTGTCCCATCTAATCTAAACTTTTAATTTTTGTGCCAAATTAGTTAATTTAGTATAAAAAACGAGGAGTTTAATATAATAAACCTTAAAAAAACATAAACATATAACTAAAAAAAATTCAAATTTATAAGTCATCTATCTATATATATATATATTAATAGGTAAAGCTTAGAGAAAATTGAATTAGAATTTGAAATTATAATCCAATTTTGCGCCATGTGTCTAAATATATGTGGGAACTACACCATAAGTATCCACTTAAGCTTGTGTCATGTGTCTACTTAAGT
This sequence comes from Castanopsis chinensis, assembly GCA_032878915.1. Taxonomy (NCBI): domain Eukaryota; kingdom Viridiplantae; phylum Streptophyta; class Magnoliopsida; order Fagales; family Fagaceae; genus Castanopsis; species Castanopsis chinensis. The sequence continues at coordinate 4,823,412 of JAVQMG010000097.1, read as the reverse complement.
TTTTAAATCTTTGTATCAAGTGAGTTAATGAGTACAAAATACTAAGAATCTGATATTAATGAACTATAAAATTTTTTAAAAAAAGAAATCACATATACTCAATAAAATTAATCACATGTTTCTCAAAAAATAAATAAAATAAAAATCACCACATAACAAAAATCACTACACGTTCTATCTTATTAAAAATTAGAAAAAAAATGATCGTAAGTAGAATTAAATTTAGGTAGGAATTTTAAAACTGACTAATTACGTTTACTTTAAAAAAATAATTTAACTAATTATCTATATTTCATGATAAAAATTGTGTTTAATTTTAAATGTATCTATATATATGCATAAAAGCATGTGTTACATGCTTTAAAAAAAATAATTTGACTAATTATTTATATTTTTATATTAAAAATTTTGTTTAATTTTAAATGCATCCATGCATTTGCACGGAGTTAAATGCTAGTAATAATAATACGTGGAGCTGAGAGAAACTCAAATTAGAATTCCAAATTAGAATTCCAATTTTACGCTATGTGTCTTAAATTATTTATTCTTAAAGATTTTATTTCTTAATACCTAATAATATCTTTACAAAAAATTTTAAAGAGTTAACAAAATCTAAAAAAGACTATCAATAGTATTTAAATTATATATATATGTATGATGGTTAAATACATGTTTGTATCGCATACAAAACATACACAGCAAAAAATTAACGGATCTATTTCATTCGCAATTGTTAACATGTACTATGCAAATTTCAGAATTCAAGAACAAGAAAGTGTACCATGGTGTGATGAAATTCAAAAAAAAAATTAGAAGTACTCAGAAACACTTTTAATCTTCACTCCATACACTCCATACACTTTTAATCTTACGCCCAAGAAGTGTGGTCTCTCAATCAGTTTTCAAAGGGAGAATAAGAAAGTGTCTCACACTCACATACACACCATTTCATGTTCTTGTCTTTCTCTCATTTTTCTCTCCTCATAACTGATTATCTAATTGGGCTAGCCTTTTGAGCCTTTCCAATTGGGTTTTAGTATGTGGCTTGGAGTGGGACTAAAAGGGAATAAATAAGACACTAGCTCCGATGGGCCTTGGGCTTTTCTGTTAACTCTTGACAAGTCCAAAGTTACCATTAACTATATTTAATATCACTATATAAATATAGTTGCACTCTAGGCCTTATTTATAAATTATATATCAAGATTTTATTTTACATGTAACCCCTTCATAAAATATTCGTAGTAATATAAAATCATGAATGTTGACTGTCACTTTGTAAATTACTACATCTTATCCTTGAGTACCCGGTTTAATCCTTTATGTTATTCATCTTATATTTATGAAATCCAATTTTATAAATATATACTTTAGGAACTTCTTACCAAAGTAGTTAGGTCTAACTCTTTGACCATTACTTTAGATCTCACTTCTAATATATCAAAACAACCTATACTTCATGATCAAGTCCATCATCCTTTCAGGATTAAGAGTTCATGTAAATAGAAGTCGTAAGATTTATTGTTTATTTGACAGTCATTAAGAGAATAATAAATCTCACAGCGGTCCAGTTCAATATGTTTTAACTCTTAAAACATATCAACATATCAACTAAAAGTCTCCACTTCCATAATTAAGACAAATCATTTTAGTTGATATGTTATAGTCTTCGCAGATAAAATACCCAATTTTATCACTAACTACAAACTAAATTTTGAGTTTACAAAGAACTTGTGATTTATATCTTCTGTGACTTTTCACATAAATCACATACTATGCATCTCATGGACTGTATGATAATGTTCAAATATTCATGTTACTATTATTTTAGATAACAATAAAACAACATTATTAATCACAATATTAAGTCATACATAATGTCATACATAATATCATACATAGCATCATACAATAGGATTTAAGGACACTAATCCTAACAATCTCCCACTTGCCCTGAAGACTATTGTGCACCAATCTAACTCTCATTCCCTCCAAATGTGACTTAAAAGTCCTTTGAGGCAAGGCTTTGGTAAAGGATCTGCTAGATTATTTGCACTTTCAATCTTGGCTACTACTATATCTCAATGACTACTACTATATCTCAATGAGTAACAATGTCTCGAATGATGTGGTACTTTCTCTCAATGTGCTTTCCTTTCTTATGATTTCTTAGATCTTTGGATTGTACAATCTCTCCACTATTGTCGCAAAACAGTGTGATAAGAACTTGCTCCATTCTCACAACACCAAGATCTTAAAGGAATTTCTTAAGCCAAACAGCTTCTTTTGCCGCCTCACCGGCAGCAACATACTCAACTTCTATGGTGGAGTCCGTAATACAAGATTACTTAACACTCCTCCAACTTATGGCTCTACCTCCCAAGGTGAACACACAACCTAAAGTGCAATTTTCTGAAATCAAGATCTGATTGAAAATTTGAATCTGTATAGCCAATGGGAATCAAATCCTCACACCGGTAAACAAGCATATAATCTATCGTTCTCCATTGATACTTGAGAATATGCTTTACAGCTTGCCAATGTTTTGTTCTTGGATTTGATTAATATCAATTGACCATGCCAACTGAATAACAAATATCTGGTCTAGTACAAAGCATGGCATACATGAGACTTTCCACAACAAAAGCATAAGGAACGTGTCTCATCATATTTTCTTCCTCTTGAGTTTTAGGTCTTTCGTCATTAGATAGAGGAACTCTATATCTGAGAAGAAGTAACATTTTCTTGGAGTTTCGCATGCTAAACCGTTCTAAAACGTTATCTATATATATAGCTTGTGATAAGCCTAACATCTTATTCTTACGATCTTGCTAAAGCTTTATCCCTAGAATAAAGTTAGCCTCACCCAAGTCCTTCATATAAAATTAGCTTGATAACCAAACCTTTACTGATGACATTAGCCCTACATCATTCCTAATGAGTAGAATATCATCAACATAAAGCACTAGGAATATTACTACTTTATCTCGATGTCTTTTGTACACACATGGTTTATCAAGATTTTGTTCAAAACCAAATGACTTGATTTCTTGATCAAATCTGATGTTCCATGACCTAGATGCTTGCTTAAGTCCATAAATGAGCATTTTCAACTTGCATACCACATGCTTTTGGTTCTTTGCTATGAAACATTCCGGTTGCATCATATAAATTTCTTCTTCAAGATTGTCATTTAGAAAAGCAATCTTGACATCCATTTGCCAAATCTCATAATTATAATGAGCAGCAATAGATAAGAGAATTTTGATAGCTTTAAGCATTGCTGCCGGTGAAAAGGTTTCTTCATAATCAATACCTTCCTTTTGTGTATACCCTTTCGCCACTAGCCTTGCTTTAAAGGTTTCAACCTTTCCATCTATTCCTCTCTTCCTCTTGTAAAACCATTTGCAACCAACAGGTTTAATGCCGTTAGGCGCCTTTACAAAATCCCAAACTTGATTGGAAAACATAGAATCTAATTCAGATTTCATAGCTTAGACCTAATGATGTGCATCTATATAATTCGTAGCTTCTTCATAAGTGTAGGGATCTGATTCAACCTCTTCTGAGATAGCTTCATAAGTTTTTCTCAAACCTATAAATCTTATAGAAGGCCAAGCAATTCTCCCACTATGACGAGACACCTGTGTACTAGCCATCTCATGAATAATATCTTGTGGTGTATCTTATACAGCTACATCATCCCTAGTTTTATTTATTGGTTGTTCAACTACAGGTTCATTCATTTCAGCCAATACAACTCTACTTCTAGGAGTATAATTATTCATATAATCATTTTCTAAGAATTTGGCATTTGTGCTAACAAACACTTTATTATGACTATAGAATAAACCTCCAACAGTTCCTTTTGGATACCATACAAAAAATACCACTTCTGTTTTAGACTGTAACTTGTCAGACTTTCCTTTCAACACATGTGCTGGATAACCTCAAATATGGAGATGTCTCATACTAGGCTTACGCCCATTCCATAACTCTACAGATGTTTTAGGAATAGACTTCGAAGATACTAAGTTCAGAAGATACATTGCAGTATTTAAGGCATATCCCTAAAAGGAAACTAGTAGAGTCAAATAACTCAACATGGATCTAACCATATCTAAAAGAGTCCTAGTCCTTCTTTCTACTACACCATTTTGTTGTGGAGTTCCAGGTGTAGTTAACTGAGATATAATCCCATTTTCAGTCAAGTAATCTTTGAAATCCCCAAGAAGATATTCGCCACCTCGATTAGATCGAATGGCCTCTATGCGTTTACCTAATTAATTCTCAACTTCAGCCTAAAATTCCTTGAACTTTTCAAAAGCTTAGGACTTCCGTTTCATTAGGTACACATAATCAAATCTAGAGTAATCGTCAGTGAAGGTAATGAAATATTCATAGCCACCTCTTGCTTGGATTGATATAGGACCACATACATTTGAATGTACTAGTTCTAGCAACTCTTGGGCTCTTTTACTTTTTGCATTAAAATGTCGTTTGGTCATTTTGCCCTCCAAACAAGATTCGCAATCTAGAAAACCATCAAAATTCATGGGCCCTAAGAGTCCATCTTTGATAAGTCTTTGAATTCTATTTGAATTAATATGACCCAAATGCAAGTGCCAAAGATATGCATCACTTATAAATGGAAACTTTCTCTTTAATGATTTTACATGAGAGTTATTATCTAATTCAAAATTTTATAATTCATACTTATCAAGAGTTAAAATATAAAGACTATCCACAATATTGCTAGAACAAATAAACACTTTATCCTTCTTTATTACAACATTATCTTTAAGGATAACATAATATCCATGTTTACCTAAATAAGTTGCAGAAATTAAATTCCTACGAACATTAGGTGCGTACAAACAGTCTTCCAATATTAAAACTCTAGATTCAAAACATAAATTAAACACTCCAACAGCTACAACTAGAATCCTACTCCCATCAGCCAAGGTAAGAAACATTTCCCCTTCATTCAGCTTTCGGGTCTCCTGGAACCCCTGCAAAGAATTGCAGATATGATTAGTACAACCTGAATCCACACACCAAGAATATGTGGGATTCTGTACCAAACTTATTTCAAGAAGAAAGGAACTTTTCATACTCTTATTCTTAGTAGCTTTAAATATTGGACAATTCCTCTTCCAATGTCCTTTCTTACCATAATGAAAACATTTTCCTTTGGTTCTCTTTTCTTTGTTAGCAACTCCTAAGGCAACTTGTTTAACATCTTGCTTGGTGAAGTCCTTCTTCTTCTTCTTTTTACCTTTGCCTTTCGACTTAGGTTGAGAAGCAGAAGCTTCAGCCATATTAGCAACAACACTAGATGTACCAAGAATGCCTTCTGTTGTTATCAATTCATTCATTAATTCAGACAATGAATAAATCTTTTTGTTTATATTATAATTGAGTCTGAATTCCTTGAATGATTTCGGTAGTGACTAGAGTATCATATCCACTTGAGATTCTCCATCAATATTGGCACCTAAAACTGCCAGTGTATTCAGATTACAGATCATTGTAAGACAATGCTCCCTCATTGAACTGCCTTCAACCATTTTGGTATTATAAATTTGTCTTATGGTTTCTTGCCTTGCAGAATGGTCTTGCTCACCAAACATCTCCTTCAAACTTAGTATAGTGTCCGAAGCTAGTTCTACATCTTGCATTTGATACTGTAGAACATTTGAAATAGATGCCAAAATATAGCATTTGGCTATCTCATTAGATTTCTGCCAACGATCATATAGCTGTTTTTCCTCAAAAGGAGCATCTAATGATGGAAAGCTAGGACATGATTGAGTAAGCACATATTTGTGCTCTTCAGTAGTAAGAACAATGTCCAAATTTCTCTTCCAGTCATCATAGTTGGATCCAATCAGTTTGTTTTGATTAAGAATAACAACAAGTGGGCTAAATGATGCCATTATTTAAATTTAAAAACAATAAACATGAATATAATAAGCAAACTAGACATTATCAATTTAGCATATAAATATATAATATGAAACCTTAATAAAACCATAATATAATGTATGCAACGACAACCCAATCCAATGTTCAATATCCCTCAGCATAGAGTGAATATTAAATACTATGATTGATTGAGAGCTATTCTCGTTATTAGTGTTATCATGGTAACTCTTATCAAACACTAATAATATGCCATTTTACATTTAGCCTCTAAGTAATAATAGCATGAACTCAGCATAGAGGATACTATAATACTTAGTCTAGTGTATACCATTTTCTAGAATTATGTGTAGCCAAGATGTTTGATCAAACCACTATAAACCAGGAAATTCAATCTTGTAGGACCATGAAATAAATACTCCCCACATGGAATGCAAAGTTTGAAGCAATAACAAAGTATATATTTCACACTACTATGAACCAACAATGGAAGCCATGCGATGCAACCCTTGTAGCTCTCTCCCACTAGATATTTTAAATTAAAGGTTTTTATTTTGTATACATGTGTAATCTAATCACACACAACCTTGCACTTTATACATTTGAAAACACTTAGAATAATTTCAAAATTCCCTTTAGTGGCATTTTCGCGAGAATCTCGTGACTAAGCTCTTCCCGTGAAAATGAGTTAAGGGAAATAGTGAAAACACAAAATTCAGACAGAAACTTTTGCGACTGTCTCGCAATTGTTTCGCTAGTCAAGCTTACCCGCGAAAATTTTTGTGCTACAAAGGCATTTCTCGCGAGTAATTTCTTGAGAAAGTAACCCATGAAAAACCTGTGTTTTCAATTTTTAAAGGGCAGATGTAGAAATTTTCAACGGTTTTTATGAACAAACAACCACCAAATGAACATAACATATGGGATTTGATATCAAAACTGAATTCCATTCATGCTATAGCCTTAAAGATCAATTTAACATACTTAAATTCAAATTAAAACAACATCATAACATCAATATAAGTTTTTATCAAACCATAGTTTCAACAACCATGTAGAAAATTAAATACAAATATAATCTTCTAACATCATGAAACTATTATCTCTAATTCCAAAACTCGTAAAACATGTTATACAAATTCAAAATTAAAGACCGCTTTGATACCATTTGATGGTTAAATACATATTTGTATCGCATATAAAACATACACAGTAAAAAATTAACGAATCTACTTTATTCGCAATTGTTAACATGTATTATGCAAATTTCAAAATTCAAGAACAAGAGAGCGTACCTTGGTGCGGTGAAATTCAAAACAAAAATCAAAAGTACTTGGGAATACTTTTAATCTTCACTCCAATTCCACTTTACACCCAAGAAGTGTGTTCTCTCAATCAATTTTCAAATGGAGAATAAGGGAGTGTCTCACACTCACATACACACCATTTCATGTTCTTGTCTCTCTCTTATTAAAAATTCTGTATGTTTCTCTCCTTATAACCGATTATCTAATTGGGCTAGCCTTTTGAGCCTTTCCAATTAGGCTTTAGTGTGTGGCTTGGAGTGGGACCAAAAGGAAACAAATAAGACACTAGCTCCAATGGGCCTTGGGCTTTTCTGTCAATTCTTGACAAGTCTAAAGTTACCATTAACTATATTTAATACCACTATATAAATATAGTTGCACTCTAGGTCTTATTTATAAATTATATCCCAAGACTTTATTGTACATGCAACCTCTTCATAAAATATTCGTAGTAATATAAAGTCATGAATGTAGACTGCCACTTTGTAAATTACTACATCTTATTCTTGAATACCCGATTTAATCCTTTATGTTATTCATCATATATTTATGAAATCCAATTTCATAAATATATACTTTAGTAACTTCTTACCAAAGTGGTAATGCCTAACTCTCTGGATAACTGAACCCATTAAACTTATCTTAACGGAATATTTTATATCTCCGTTAAGAGACTATAAATTCCATCTTGAGAATATATGTTCCATCAACACTAAATGTGGTTGCCCAACATACTAAGGTTTTGACCGTTTCTTTAAATCTCACTTCTGATATATCAAAGCAACCTACACTTCAAGATCAAGTCCATTATCCTCTCAGGATCAAGAGTTCATATAAATAAAAGTCGTAAGATTTATTATTCATTTGACAGTCATCAGGAGAATAATAAATCTCATAGCGGTCCAATTCAATATGTTTTAACTCTTAAAACATATCAACACATCAGCTAGAAGTCTCCACTTCCATGATCAAGACAAATCATCTTAGTTGATATGTTATAGTCTTTGCAGATGAAATGCCAAATTTCATCACCGACTACAAACTATATTTTAAGTTTGCAAAGAACTTGTGATTTATATCTTCTGTGACTTTTCACATAAACTACATACCATGCATCTCATAGACTTTATGATAATGTCCAAATATTAATGTTACTATTATATTAGATTACAATAAAACAACTTTATTAATCAAAATATTAAGTCATACATAATGTCATACATAATATCATACATAGCACCATACAATAGGATTTAAGGGAACTAATCCTAACAATATATATATATATATATAGAGAGAGAGAGAGAGAGAGAGAGAGAGAGAGGCAAAGCTTAGAGAAAGTTCAATTAGATTCTTAATTGAATTTTCAATTTTGTGCCATGTCTCATATAAGTTTTTGAATTTTTGTGCTAAGTGAGTTATTGTATCAATTAAGTTTTCTTAATTTTGTTGCTAAACGTAAAAACCAAAAAGACTACAATAAGAACTTGGCTTGGTACAATGCATCTAACCATTAGGATGGCAACTCATGACTATTTTTATAGGGATGAAATGCACTGAGTTTACTATTCATTTAAAAAATAAATAAAAAAGAACGAGAGATAGAGGGAGAGAGAAGGGCCATAAGGCAGAGAGAGAGAAATTTGAATTGCACCATTGTTAGACTGGCCTTCTATCAAAGCTCAGGTTAAGATGCAGAAACAATTGAAATTCTGGTAGTGAGAACTTCTCACTGAGAAGGGGTATTCTTTTTAATATAGAAAAAAGTTTCAAAAAAGCTATTGTTGAGAGTGATTCCTTACAGGTAGTTATAGCTCCTCGAAATTCTACAGAGAATTCATCCTTAATGGGGCATCTCAATGACGATGCTTGGATGGCTACAATGTCAAGTGTGAAACAAATCAAGCAACACATGTCTATATAATAATAATAATAATAATAATAATAATAATAATAATAATAATAATAATAATAGGTAAAGCAGAGAGAAAATCTAATTAAATTTCAAATTGGAATTCAATTAGAGTCTAATTTTGTGCCATGTGTCTCATTTAATCTAAATTTTAGAGTTTTGTGCCAAGTGAGTTAATTTGGTGTAAAAATTGAATTTCAATTAAAGCTTAGAGAAAGTTCAATTAGACACGTGGTGCATGTCTCATATAAGTTTAGAGAAAGTTCAATTAGATTCTTAATTGAATTCTCAATTTTGTGCCACATGTCTCATATAAGTTTTTGAATTTTTGTGCTAAGTGAGTTATTGTATCAATTAAGTTTTCTTAATTTTATTGCTAAATGTGAAAACCAAAAAGACTATAATAAGAACTTGGCTTGGTACAATGCACCCAGCCATTAGGATGGCAACACATGACTATTTCTATATACCAATTTTATCATTTTCTTTTAATTTTCTTAACATCTCTTGGTAACCAAAAAGATTTTCATATCTTTTTTCAATTTTGATTTTTAGTTTCTTGCAATTTTTTTTTGGTTGCTAAATATTTTCACCACTTAACCCAGATCCACTAGGCCACCACATCACAAATCACCACCACCACCTCCCAAATCACCATCACCACCTCAACAGTTTAGCACCACCACTAATCCAGATCCACCATCACCAAACCCAAATTACCACCACCCCAACAGTCCATCCCCACCACCAAATCCAAATCCAAATCCACCACCACCTTCACAATCTAGCACCATCACCAAACCCTAAAATCAAATTTCAACCGCAACTAATACATATTTTGAGCCATCAAACAACCCAAACCCTCACACCATCACAAATCAAAAGAGAGACCAAGTCGGTAGTCCAAGAAAAGTAGAGAGAGGGAGAGAGCAAGGAGACCACCTCGATGGTGGCTCGTGGTGGTGAGCGGTGAGGGAGAACTGCAATTGGCCGTGGTGGGTTTGTTGCTGTCAATGGTGCTGTTGTTGATGAATGAGAGCCACTGACCGATTTGGGACTTCTTTGCATGGGCTTCATTGACGATGACGATGTGAGCATGTAGTGTTGTGATGGAAGACAAATGAAAAGGCATTGATTTGACTCTATGGTGTGAGAGTTTGAGTGCGTGTTGATACTTGATAATTTTTTATGCTTGAATATGAATGTCTAATGATATTCATTTAGTAATGAGTGGCTACGGTTTTAGCAATTCCATACAAGGAATAACTAAAACCAACTAAAACTCAAATTCAAGAAATAAGTCCTGTTAACTCAAACGTTAGCCACTTTTCCATATCTTTTTTTGTTAAAAAAAAAATTAATTATTTCTCACCACCATCAACTAAACACTCAATCCTCTCTCTCTCTCTCTCTCTCTCTCTCTCTCTCTCTCTCTCTCCCCCCCCTTCAACACAAATCAGTTCCCCATTTATCTCTTTTGTTCCATACCCTTTCTCTCTTTATTCGATTGTTTTCAGACCTAACCAATGCTCCCTCCGCCGGTCCCCACAATTTGTCTCATGTCTCCGACAATCCCATCCATCCACCACTCTCCACCATTCTACCCATTGAATCTCTTCCCTCATTATCAACACTACTCCCTCCAAACCTCTTTCATTCTACTGTTCCCATCCCTCACCCACACTGTCGCCACTAAGAACCACCCCTTCAAACCCTTCTTTTTGTGGCAATCCCTTTGTGATGAAGATGATTATTTTTGTGGTTATATTAGTGACGAAGGCAAAGACGATTCTTTTTGCAATTATCTCTATGACAAAGACAGATGATTTCATTCGCAGTAATCTTTATGATGAAGACAAAGATGATTCTTTCTCCACGATTTCATGTTAATTAACATTTTTTTTTTTGGTCTTTAAGTAGCCACATCAGCAGTATGCATGCCAACAATGCACACCATTAACCATGTAGGTATTTTTTGTTAATGAGTTAACAGTCGGGACTAAATTAATTGTAACCTAAAAATAATAAGGACCAAATTGACTGCTATCAAAATGTAAGAATCGAATTGTTTTCACCCCAAAATGTAAGGACCAAAATAGTGTTTTCACCTAGATATAATTGTTTCAAACAAGAGATTTTTTTCTCTAAATTCCTATACTTCTCTAAATAGTGCATTTTTAGCATGTTTGAATTAGGATTTTGTTAATTTGTTAAAAGTGTGTGTGTGTGTGTGTGTGTGTGTGTGTGTGTGTGTATTAAGTTGAAGTACATTTTTAGAATTCAAATTGAATTAAAATTAGTTTCTAATTGTAGTATAATTTTGTGCCATGTTTTTAATTTATTTTTATTTTTAAATCTTTGTTCCAAGTGATCCCGATTTGTAATGTTTTCATGTCATGCATAAGCACGAGTTACTTGCTAGTAACAATATAGAAGGAAACACATTAAATCACATTGAAATCAGCCAAGACAATTAAATATGCATTAATGAAAAAGATCTTATTCTAAATATATTTAAATCATATAAATCACAAAACAAACATGGAAAACAATCTATCATAATTAATTAACCTAATTCTAAGAATAAAAAGTCAGCAGAACCATATAATACATTGAAGATAATTAATTTCATCAAAACATGACTTTCTGCCTAATCTAAGTTTGGGATGGGTACGCATAGGGATGGCAATGGGGCTCCGGGGGGGGGGGGGGGGGGTACGAAGGATGGGGCCTTCATTCCTGTCCTGAATGGTTTTGTCTTACCTCATCCCCGCCCCGTATGACGGGAAAACTTTTCTTGCGCCATCCTTCCCCTTGGGGTCCCGCGAAGCCCCTCCCCTCCCCGTAAAACTCTACATCTTATTAATTTACCCACAACTATAACAATTATTTTTAATAAAACCTATTTCATTAATAATAATATACTTGAAATTACAAAAAATTTTATCCCATCAAATCAAACTAATTTTTAGCAATAATTGAACAATATTATTAAAGTGTCTAATGAGACAATATCGCATCAAACACAAAAATTTCACAATAAAAAATCAAATATCCAATAATATATATATATATATATATATTTGTTTATAATATAGACAAAAGAAAATGTTAAAATTGGTACTTTATTTCCGACCTTGATAGAGAAAAAAAAAAGAGCTAGAAAGCCTTGTTGGGTAGAATAAAATAAGCAAGGCAGGACGGGGATAGGGCCGGGTTGGTAGGGTCTAAAAAGTCTAAACCCATCCTACTACACCTGCCTTGCCCGGTGGTGCGAGGCTAAAATCTTGCTTCATCCCTGCCCCACCACCTTTGCAGGGTAAGGAAAACCCGCGTGGGGCGAAGTGGTAAGGGGCGAGGCAAAATTGCCATCCCTTACGCATGTTCAAATCATCTCTTTATTCATTGATGTAAAGACAACATAAATGATCATTTTGCATTGAAAAGTTAATGGAAAAGATTAAAAATATAAATATATAGGGAAAGAAAAATTATTGATTTGTACTATGATGAGGCATTTAGTTTGAAGACAACATAATAAACAATATCAATCATCTAAATAAATGAATTCAAATGAAAGTAAATACATTGATTTACTGCATCAGAAAGGTAAAATAGTAAATAACACTAGCCTCATCACACAGGCTTCACGAGTGCAATAAGGCTCTTTTTTATTTTATTTTTTGTCTTGGATTTAGTGTCATAATGTTTAAAAGTGAGATAGAGATTGTGTCCTAATTTTTTTATTTTGACTCTTGATTTTTTTTTTCTCAACTCTCATGTAGAGGCATTGGAATTCAAATAGAAGAAGTCAACTGTCTAAAAAATATATATATATATATATATGTAACCGTAGTGTTTTTATTAAAAGAAATAATAATAATAAGAAAGAGGTAAGGTAACATGGAATAATGTTTAAAACTGAGATAGAGATAGTGTCTTAATTTTTAGGATCTTTAATAAGAAGTGGTATTTCAAATTGGAAAAGAGAAAGGAAAAAAAAAAAAAACCTAAAACTTAGGAATTTTTTTACAAAATAATAATTTAATTTTTTAACCCATTTGTGTTTTTAAATTTAAAATTATTTAACTAAAAGATAGGAGCATTTTAGAGAGTTTAAGAATTTGTGTGAGGATATTTTAGTACGCAAAATGATGAAACCCATTCAAGTAATCCTATTATAAGTAGCTTAGATGACAAAGTGAGTTTTGTTTAGATGGGAGCCCTATTTAAAAAATGGTGAGTTTTGTTAGAGACAAACTATAAGTCAAATTCTGCACTTGTTGAGTGTATTCTCTAATTGGTGGTTGATTGCAAATTATTATTTATTTTATTATCATTAAATATGTGCTTTTGGATAAGATCAAGTAGTATTAACAATAGTGATGGAACCATGAATCCTCTCAAACAACACAAAAGTAAGAGTTTTGTGCGCTGGTTATGACATTTTAATAGAGAGTAGCTTTGAATGTATTGGGATTATGATTGTGTAAGAGTGCCTTTATACCATTCTATATTCTCCAAATTTGTTTGTAAAATTTCTTCTTGTCGTCACCATATGCCAAAAGTTGAGTCGCATAAACCTTTGTGTTTTTTTGTGTGTGTATTTTTTAATGTTTATGTTTATTTTTCTTTCAAGTTTTCTTCATTCTTCCTTTCAAAACCCCGTAAGATTTGAACAATCAAATCTTGTTAAGTGTTATCCGAATGAATTTTTTACTACATTATATACCATTCTCTATTTATGGTTTGATTGAAGACTATGCGGTTGTGCTCTTGTGGACCAAAATGTTTATTTTTGCTGCACAAGTAGAAGTTTTCTACTCTCTCTCTCTCTCTCTCTCTCTCTCTCTCTATATATATATATATATATATACACATATATATATTGTCTTAGGCTTTCACGGCCTTCAGAGACAGAGAGATAAGAAATTAGAGGCTATGAACAAACTATGAACTTTCCTATGTCTGTCTCTATTTCGTTAGTGGCGATCTCATCCCAGCGCAATCACAACAACAACAATAGCATCATACTGACAAACACACACAAATAATGGGCCATCTTCACCACCTCCAAAATTTATGAGTGTGTTCATTGGGCTCTCTAGGAGCCACAAACAGGGACAAAGCCAGGACTTGGAGTTAGGGGGGCAGAAGTATAAACAAAAAAAAAAAAAAAAAATTGAAACTCCAAATAAACATTCATTTAATAAACCATCAACCAAGAAATACACAAAATTATTGTTTTTTAAGATATTACAATGCAATGATTTATGAAAATGGAACTCACCGCCTTTTTAAATCAAGTTCCTTTTTCAAATCATTCTTTTCATCATATTTGAAGTCTATTATATAAAAATTATCTACCAATAAAATAATATCACTTACTCGAAAAGATTCATATGCCTCTTGAGGGTCTAGAGCTAAGCTAAGCGTAAGTAACTGCATGGCATGCTCACTAAATCGATAATTTAGTTCCTGCAATTGAGAATCTATTCCTGCATCAAAAAAATCCAATTTATAATAATGCTCATTTCTAAAGTCCTCTTGTTGATGATGAGATCGACCAAATCTTGCAACATAATGAGCATTCATATCAAGGACATCTATATCACATTCCTTACAAAATGATACCACAGTAGCAAGGAAGTCATCCCATTTCTCATATCTAAATTGTTGTATCAGTTTTTTAATCCATGAAACTAAATGCGTAACATTTAAAATGTCTTGCGATTGGTTTTGCAAAGCTTGACAAAGTTTCTCAATGATCCCCCATAGTTTCATTAACAAAATGAAAGATGAAGAAAATTTCAAATGAAATTAATACCTCATAAGCGGAATCTACTTCTACTTTTTGTGAAGAATTTCCTTTATCCATGATTTTCAGTAGAACTTCACATGTTGGACTAAACAGCTTTATCTATTTAGAAACCAATTTGTAACGCGAACCCCAACAAGTATCTCCAAGTCGCTGTAAAGTGACCATCTGATTAAGTCCTTTCCCAATCTCAAGCTCTTTGATATCAATCAAATATGCAATGTCAGATTCTCTAGCAATTTTTAATTACTCAATACGTTTGCATGAAGCACAAATATTATTGATAATAAAAATCAATTTAGTGAAAAATATATTAAGAGGGAAAACTGCTTTTGATGCCCCTTCTAATGCTAATTCTAAGCAATGTGCAAAATAATGAATGTAGTAAGCATATGGACAATCATTCAAAATCAAAACTTGTAATCCATTCCACTCACCCCACATGTGTCTTGCACCATCATATCCTTGCCCCCGAATGTTTTGAATATCTAAGTAATAATTAGAAAACAGATAATATATCTCATTTTTAAGGTTCAATTCCTTAGTGTCAACAACATGAACAATCTCATAAAATCTTTCACGCACAAACCCATCTGTATCAACATATCTTAAAACCACAACCATTTTCTCTCTCATGGACTCGTCACAAGCTTCATCAATCAATATGCAAAACTTTGCATCACCAATTTCTTCCTTAATTGCCTTCTTAATTTTGGTTGAAATAACATGTAGAATTTCTTTTTAAATCTAAGGTAATGTGTAGGTGGCATTTTTTGGAGTTTTTGCTATTATTTCAACAACATTATTATTATAGCTCACCATCAAATCCAATGTCGTAAGAAAGTTTCCCCAATTGGTTGAAGTAGAGCTTTCATCTTGACCTCTAAAAGAAATAGCTTGAAAGGCAAGATGTTTGACAACATCAATTGAAGCCTTCAATCACTATTGATTATTTACAATTTGTTCTAAAGTGAAATTGCCCATTACCTTGTCTATATGTTGAGATTGGTTCATCAATCTTGACACGCTTTGTGGGCAAATCTATGAGTAGAATTAAGATCTTTCCCTATATGAAGACTAAAAGAACAACTTTCATCATTTCTAACTTTCTTCCAACTCTTGAATCCATTAATTGTGAATGCATTTTTTTTGTCATGCCCAGTTGGCTTACGAAAGAGAAAGCATGGTAGACAAAAAGTGGCATCTTTTTTAGGAGAGTATTCAACCCACGACTTAAAGTGGTCATCTTCATACCAAGAACCTTGAAAGCTTCAACCCTTTTCAAATTTTTTGAAAAGAGGTTGGTATGGACCCAACTTAATGTAATGTCGTCAGATCTCATCTCATTGATCAACATAACAAGTATATATTTACCTACACAATCTGGGATCACATTGCAATTGCAACGAACTCATATCCACCTTTTGAAATTTTTTTTTTCAGAATTTTCTTCAATAGGGATGTCGAGATTTTCCTCAATTGGAATGTTGAGATTTTCCTTAACTGGTTTATCAGGATTTTTCTCAATTGGGATGTTGAGATTTTCCTCAAAATTAGTGGCTGGGAATGTTGCACCACTGGTATTAGCTTCTAAATCACTTGAAGCTTTTCTTTTGAAAAAAAATCAAATATGGTAGTTGACTTTTTCATAATCTACAAATAAAATATATTTAAAATTATCATGACATTAATGGTCAATAATCTACAATCATTATGCACAACAGACAAGCACTATGCATACAAGCACTCAACAATTAACCAATAAATTTTAAAGTTGCAAATAATCTCTTTAATTATTTACAAAAAAAAACATCTCTTTAATTTTTTAAAAGATACTAAATAAATATAAAAAAAAAAACACTACCAGACAAAACTACATATGAAATGAACAAAACATCACATCACATGGGCTGTTGGGCATTAGGATCTTAGGTGTTGACGTGTTGAATTTCTAGCCATTAGAGCATTCACATCAACAAATTCTATCATATTTTATTTTAGGATCTTAAAAACTTACTTTATCAATTATACAATACCATTTTACAATACATACAACATCCCAACTTTCATTTTCCTATTTTACTCATTAAAATAATATATCTACATAATAAAATATATTTTTTGTTTTTTCCCAATTTTCTCCTCCACACGCTACCTTCCAGACTCCTCTATTAACTTTACCTTTCACCTTCTTCCACGCAACTCCATTCCTTTATCCTCCATCATCCATATCAACCTAGATCAGCAAAAAAAAAAAAAAAAAAAAAAAAAAAAAAAAAAAAAAAAAAGGCCGCCAACATTACTGTAAAATCAACCCAGATTAGCCCATCATCCATATCAACACAGATCAGCGAAAATCATAGCGTCATAACAGGGGGAAAAAAATGCCGCCAACATGGCTGCAAAACCCGTTTTCAATGCAAAAACCGCTCTCATCTCTCTCTCAATTTGTTGCTTGGTGCTTCTCGACCTCCCCTTTGATCTTATCTACTGTTAACGCTTATAGCTTCACTCTGATTTTCACCACGTCGGACAGCAAGCTCCACACCGATTTCCACCACCGATCTGCCACGATCTCCATAACTAACCCACCACAAACCCACTAAATCAAAACTCACTCACCTTTGTTGTGAGTCCGTGACCCAACTCGTCGAAATCCATGTCAAGAGTCCATGACCCAACTCACTGCGACCTAGCTCGCCATGCAGGACCCTCCTCGAACCCAAACACTGGCAACAACCAACAAAATCCAGCAACACCGGACTTGAGAGAACCGCGACCCACAACCCACTTCACTCATACCCACCTCTTCCTTTAAGCACCGGTCACCAAAAAAAAAAACCACAGAACCCGCCAATCCACCAGCGTGAAGGCCTAACCACTGGTACAAAGAGAGAGAGTGAGAGTTGAGAGCAATTCACAGAGAGAGAGGGAGACAAAATTTGAGGAAAGAGAGAGATGAGAAGTCTGACATAAAGGAGAGAGAAAGAATAAATCAGATTAAAAAATATATCCGATAGTCTACAATGCCATTCTACATGTAGAATGGTACATAGGAAGATTGTAAAAAAAATTTACAATTTTGAGCATTTGCAATTCCGGATGTGGGAGGTTTTTGAGGGAAAAATGCTAAATAAACCTTACATATGGCATTTACAATCTCGGGTGCGAATGCTCTTCGGTGTTGCACTATTGCATGTTTAGCTTTTTGATTATCAAAAGGGAGGACTGCTGGACAGCTTTTTTATTCATACACACACATATATATATATATATATAGAGAGAGAGAGAGAGAGAGAGAGAGAGAGAGAGAGAGAGATGTTGTTTTATCTTTCTCTTTCACTCTTTCTCTCTAGTGTCCTCTTGTCTCTTGAGTCTCATCTATGTCTCTCATCTCTACCTCTCTTTAAATTTTCTTCACAAATCTAAGTTAATTAATCAAGCAGTAGAGATTCAGATATGAGAGAGATACAATATTCTTATCCAAAAAAATTACCAGGTTTAGGTGGTGCTATGGTGGACTGGTGGTGGTTGATGGCGTCAGGCATAGTGTGCTAGGTAGCCTCCACTTCTACTATTCGGCATTCCGTCACCCAACTCCTCAGTTTGAGGTCTTCTATGTTCTGCCTTAAGTTAGGTTTTATTTTCTTTATTTTTTTTTTCCAGTGGCTTAGGAATACCCTTCTTTTTCCCTTTCATATGCGTGTCTTGCTGTTAGGCGTTCTCCTACTCCTAGGCTAGTTAAATCTCTAGTTAGAATCAAATTTTTTTTTTTTGGGTGTTGTTTGCACTTAATTTGTTTAGTTGGGCTAATATTTTTTATAGTTTTTAAAAATATCAATAATATTGTTGAAGGGGCAAAGAGCAATTTTATTGAAACAAATCTCTAACAATAATAGGATAAAATTTATCAACAAAATTGATTGTAACTTAAGGTTACAAACTCACTCAATAAAATAAATATTACAATATGTTTTGAAAATATAACTGTTAAATTGTATGTTTTTTTATACTCTTAATACACATACTAAATTTTGTGTCAATCAGATATTATTCACTATATAAATAATTTAAAAACTTGCAATTTAAAAAATTTATAAATGAAATAGCTATTAATCTTTATTTTTCTTAAAATTTTGCAAGTATAAAGGATATAAAAAAAATGATATAATCTGGTTATAGATTTTTCAAAATTCACCTCCAATAAAAAGATATTAAGTAAATTTATAATCTAAGACTACAACTCATGTTAGAGCTAAACTTTATCTAAAATAATTATAATATATTATATATATACTAGAAATTAAAAAAAAAAAAAAAAAAACTAGGGCATTGCCCCCGCGTCCAACAATAGCTTAGGCTCTAGCCACGATTACTACCGCAAATTATTAGATACTAGCTGCAAACCAACGCTATGCGTGGGAATATTATTAATGATCATTTGTAATTAAACTTATTTAAGAATATTATTAATGATCATTTGTAATTAAACTTATTTAAAAGTAAAAATTTTGTAATAAAAGTTCTTTAAGGAACATTTTGTGAATTGCCAGAAGGAATTGCTTACCACATAAGTTAATCAACTACCATTACTAAAAAAAAAATAATCAAAGAAATATAACACAACTTATCAAATTATTTAAACAAAATTTTGTTAAGAAATCATTCGAATCAGCCATCAAATAGGATACCCTAGAAACTTCGTAATTAAATATAGTGTAGAGTAAACAAAGATTTTACAAAAATTAAATAATGAATTCAAATTGAGATAATAAAAATAATAATAATAAAAAGAAGTTAAAAAATGAAAAGAAGAATCATGGTGTAAATTTTTGTGCTATTGAATATTACTCTCATACTTGTGGACTCCATATATATATATATATATATATATATATAAGAATGTAACTATTATATGAATGATTATTGTTATTTATTGGTAATATTAATAAAAAAAAGTAAAACCTAAAACATTTTTTCCTCTGATATAATGGAGAAGACAATTTATTGTCATTTAATTTAATTAAAACAATAAAGAATATACTCATATAATCATACATTTGTATTATTACCCAGGCAAACAAAGAGTCATTTTTAAAATATTTGATGGCTTCTATATTTAATGAATCATTTTAAAAAAGACTTTGATTGTTATTATTTTAATGCATTAGAGTCACAAAATATTTAGATAGTTTATTCAAATATGATGTGGATAATAAAAATAAAAATGTTACGTGTATTAGAGAACAACATGATTATATCCGCTAAGCGTGAAGCCGTAAATCTGGACAAAGAAACTCTTAGCCTTAGCCCCCAACAACTTTTTAGTACTCTTCATATTATTCGGAGGCACATCAACTATCGCTCTTTTAGTCTACATTTAGGGAGCATTTGGTTTGTTATGATGTTACATTACACCGTAATATTACATTATTGTAATCTTACATTAATTTAATCTCAATATAAGAATACAACGTTACATTGTTTAGGAAGGCAGTGAAATTAAGGTGATGTAATATATTTTTAATTTTCGATCATGAATGTTAGAAAAAATAAAATAAATCAAAAAAACTTAATATCACATCAAGGACACATCACAATTCACAAAGAACCAAACACCCCTTTACGTGTTGATAAACCAATACTTCGTCACAAAATCATGTTGAGGATAATGAGGACTATGATGGGGGCATTGGGCCGGGGGAGTCATATAATATTGAGGATAATGAGCACTATAATATAATGGGGCATTAATTGGGGGAGACAAACGTGACGATTCTCAAGAAGGATCAGTGATGTTGCTGAGAATGCAAGTAATTCTCGCAGCACATTTGATCTGAGGGATCTGTGGAATCAAGTATAGAGCTCTTTATGGCTATTGGCATCTAGAGATGTGGATTGAAAATAACTCTCTTCATGAATGCCAGAAGAAGTATTACATTAACTTTAGAGAGAGCAGCAGAATATGGCCATTGTATAAGACGTAGTTTTTCATTTTATGGGAATTATTTTCCTTCTTTTTTTTTTTCCTTATCCCTCCTATAAATATATTTTTATGTATTGGCGTATTTGAAATTAAAATGCACTTTATATATATTCAAGTCTTAATTTCTATGAGTCAAAGCAATTACCATGCATACATGCACATATCTAGCTAATGCAAAATCATGGGACCATCCACTTGGAGCCTTAGCCAATTGACTAAGTGGCCCAGTGGGAGAATCAACCATGTTCGACATGAATGGTTCACAAAGTATCACAGAGATTGGTAGGCTAATTAGGAATGATCAAGCAATAGCAATTTGACATTTAAAGATAGAAGGTAACTTCTTGAGGACATTTAGAATACAAGATACTTTTTAAGTAAACCAAGAAAAAAATGCCATTTTGAAAAGAGACTATACTTGGATAATGCATCCTTTATAATAAAATTAAAAAAAAAAAAAAAAAAGCTAATTCATTAATTAATTCATAAGTCCTATTTTTCTTAATAGAAATTTCAATACCAACTAATGTTATCATGATCACCTGCAATATCATCCAGCTTGTTACACCAACAAAAGCCTAAAGTATTGATTAATGAAGGATACATATTCATGTGAGCAAAAGCCTAAAGTAATGAGTAATATGAAGAATTCATATTCATTTGAAAGGGGTTGGTCAAATCTAATTGCTTATAGTCACTTGTGATTCACTACTATCCACATGTAGATGTGAAGAGTAACCGATTGCATTTGGATTCTCCAATGAGGAGCGAGGGCATGAACTTGTGAAGTCGATCATTTAGACCATCTTGAACTACCTAAGGCATAGCAATTCAATCCTTTTGAGAGCTTTAACTGCAAAGCTCCCTACAACACTAATTTGTGCGGAATTTTATAGGGACAGTGAAAATTGAATAGGCATGAACTAGTTGAGTTCAATGAGGAGAGGAAGAGGCAAGAAAGAGGGAAATAGAGAGTCTTAGGCATCTATGAAATTATATGGGAAGTTGAAAATAATGGAGATAAAAGAGTCATGGGTGTTATGGAAGCTGAAGTGGGAATTTATAAAAAAACTAATAGAAAGATAATGAAAATAAAATATTTTTTTATTAATGGAAATAATGACGTGGTCGCTGATGTGACTCAACAGGAGCATAGCAACATTAAATGCTACGCTTCAGCTTTTAAAAATATATAAATGGTAATAACAGACAAATTTTCATGTTCCGCGTCTCCTTTAACAAATCTTAGAACCCAAGTCAGTTCTCCTTCAATAATCCCAAATCCTTCAACTCCATTCTCCATCCCAAACCACATTAGAAAAAAAAAAAAAAAAAAAAAAAAAAAAAAAAAAAAAAAAGCACATTTGAATTCCCTCCGAATAAGCACCACCCACTATGAACACAGAGGATAAATTTGAAGACACTGTACCAACCATGTCAGAGATATTGAACTCATCAATAGCCCAAAACCTTGACCTCCAGCTCCAAACTCTAGGACCCTTTTTCAGAATCACGGCCAGGAGCTTGGAAACCCAAACAGAGCTTGGGAAGGCTGAGGGGCTAATAAGGGTCTGGTTGAAGGGGACAATTCTTCACTTGGACCCCATTAGATTGAGGAGAGAGACACTGGGAATGGAGAAATCAATCTTTGGTATTGGTTTGTTCCTTGGAGCTGTTGCTATTCGATATGGATATGATTGTGGTTACAAAACAGCTGAGTTACTTGCAATCAATGACTCTGATCTTTGCCATTCCAAGGTTTTGTCTACCCTATAATCTTCACCTTCATCTAGATTGTCCATTTGATTGAAAAAAAAAAAATGCTAGTGGAAAAGCTATACTTACCTTAATCTATTCGCAGACAGTAGATATTTTCTTTTTATGTGGTCTCCCTTTGTTTAAAAGTATAATGTGTCGAATGCAAGCAGTGCCAGAGTTACTCGGTTGTTTCCTTTGCATTTCTAGTAACAATAAGTCTACAGTGTCTATAGGAACACTTTTTTTTTTTCTTTAATAATTGCTGAGTTGACAAGTTATGAAATTATAGAAAATTAAATCATGCTAATAGCTTTTGTGAAAATCAATAATATATTGTAATCTCAAAATATGTTATGAAAAATATTGTATCTATAGCATTACTGTTCAAGTAAATACGGTAAGTAGTCATTAAAAGGCCACAGAAGATACCTATTAATTAGCTTTGGCACATGTCCTTCGTCCAGAAATGTGTTTTTAGTTAAATTCTCCTTGAAATAATGTATTAAACAGTTACTCAGATGACTGAATCTTCTATTAATATAATAGATTTTACTTTTTCAATCTCGCAGCTTGTTAGGTTCTACACAAGAATTGGATTTAAGGCTGTGCATGAAGTAACAGATTCAGGATTTGGAGATTATGCCCACATGTTGGTCTGGGGAGGAGTTGGGACTCGAATGGATGCTAATGTTGAAGAACTTCTTGTAAAATGGTGTACCAGTTTCAAACCTCGGAAGTGATTCACTGGTTGAGTAATTTCTCTCAATCCATTTCAAATTAAGCAACATCTCTTCTAATTCTATGAAGCACAGACTAAAAATTCTACAGTCATTAAAAACTGCTATCTGAGGTGGAAAATTAGTGTGTTTGGTGGCATTGGTTCTAAGTACTAATCCTTATGGTGTGTATGTGACCATGCTGAATTCCCAGCGAGTATGTCCTTAGTGTCCAACGTCAGTTTTGATCTGAGGATATTTTTACCCCGTGGGTTGAACAAGACCACGAGGAAGGAGGAGATCTTGCCTTGTATGATTATATCATATTGGTATGACTTGTGAAACTCATGTAGTTCTTTCATGTTTGGTTTCTACTTTCTATGCTCAAGAAAAGGATTCAAAGGCTTTCTAAGCCATCAGATTGAGGCAAAATGAGCTCCAAACCATTAAGAAATTTCACCAAACACATGGCATGCAACAATATCAAAAGACAACACTAAAAGGCTTTAAGGAAAACATCAAACTCACAAGTATGACTTCTAAATAAGTTTACAAAGGTTAATGTTCACTCAATTTTCAAAAGTGAACACCAAAATATAATGCAAAGGATGCTTTACTCCAACAACTAACGGCAATGCATTCTTCCATATGGTTTGGGTTCCACATTTGACCAAAATAAATTAGAGGAATAAACTCCTCAAACAGTGGCTGGCTAAGAAATTTGGAGATCTAAGACGATATATTTAAATGGAGCATTTTTGTCATTACTTAAATAATATTTAACTAATATTTAATATCATAATTTTTTTTATAACAAAAATTTATTCTTTTTATTTTGTAATATGCTTTTTTTTTTTTTTTTTGGAAAAATGCTAAAGGTATAACAAATTTTACTACAAAAACACTTACAAACGATGTAGCAATGATGTAATTAGTGACATTTCAAGAAGATAATAAAAAATATTTGAATGATGTTAGGAATATGATAAATTTTACAGCATGAGGATTACAAAGATATATCACCAATCACAAAAAGTACTTCAAAAATGCAGTTAATAGGTTATTGATGTACACAAATCATATTAATTGTCACATAAATTTGTAAAGGCTTCGAACTAAAACTTATAGTATTTCTAGCATTTTTCCGTCTAAATTATTTCTTGTGATTATTGACATATATATTTGTAAGACTCATATATTTAAAGTTGTATTATTTCTAGCATTACTCAATTCTTTGGGACTCCTTAAAAGTTGAAAAAAAATGTAAAATTATTATTTTGCTGGATCTCCATTAAAATTGTAGAAATAAGCATAAATGTTTGTGAGAGACCTCGCCAAAATTGGGTTGCCTCTCAAAAAAGAGGATTTTTGTGGAGTGTTTTTTAGGGCATATCTCTTTTTGAGTAAATGGTGTGGAGTTGCCACTTACTTTTTATGTATAAAAAATAAGAAAAACTAATATACAAATACATGACTGAATTGCTTCGCTTCATTGATTGAATAACAAAAGAAAAAATACAAATTTGAAAATTTGAACTTTACATGGCTTTATGTTATAGTTACAATCTACCAAATATACATGGCTTTTTGTCCTAGTTACAATCTACTTAAAATAAAAACAAAGATAAAGCTAGATCTACTTAACCAAAAATCTAAATCCAAAAGCTAGGTTACAGAATGGGAACATGTTAAGTACCCATTCCGCCCAGACAGAGTCTGGTCTTCTAGACTTTTGTGACCAATATACCATTTTATGCATGTCATGAATGATATGTTGAACATGTGAAAAACATAATTACATGAGTCTATTTTATGAATGAAATCTCTTCTTTTGAAAAGAACCAGATCTGTTTCAGTTGGTAATAAAATGAATTTTGATTTGAAAAATATCAGATTTGTTTTGAAGTACGTAAAAAAAAGTGATTTTTGGAGATGAAAATTCAGATTTGTTTTGTGATGATAAAAAAATGGTTTTTTATAATAAAAAAATCAAATTTGTTTTTATATTTGAAAAATATATTTTTTATCGGAGAGGATCTTATTCATAAAATAATTTCATGCTACATGGACCAAACAAAGCAAACAAAATAAAATGATCTCTTTCTTTATCTCAAAAATCTGCATGCATTAGAAAAATCAGATCTGTATTTAAAGAAGATACAAAATCCATTTTGTTTTAAGAAAAATTTAGATCTACATCTAATGAAGATGAAGATCCATTTTATTTTGAAAAAAATTCAGATCTACATCTAAGAAAGATGTAGATCCAGTTTATTTTAAAGAAGAAGAGTTAAGTACATGCAGATCTTTAAAACTAAGAAACAAATTATAAGAACAATAAAAGAATCAAGAGCATATTTTTATAATCTAAATTAACAAATTAGAATATGAATATTTGAAACAATAAAGCATGCATCATCATGATAAGAGCAGCATAAGATCAAAAGGGTTAGAAAGCAACCTCTTACATGAGCACTCTTTTACTTAAGAGGATGTTTCAGGGTTCAAAGAAACTTATGCAGTTATCTTTGAAACCTAAAAACCCTAATTCTTGTAACAAATCTCAAAGAGGATCAGTAAAGATCAGCAACTTGAAAGTCTCAAAATGTATGCCTCCCAGAGCGTAAAAAAAAAGTGCTAAATTATGAGACCTAGCCTCTATTTATAGGGACCAAAAATCTCTAAAAAATAGGCACGGATGGTTAAGATGTGAATCCAGACTCATCCTTTTGCAAAAAGGTCAAAAATGGTGTGTTTTACCGTCACCCGAAGGCCGTTAGGCCAAAGCCCAACAAGGTGCAATTTGGCACTTTCAAAGTGCCGAAGTGGCTCTTGGATGCAGAACACACTTTCGTGTTCAGGTGCCATTTGGACTCTCCTTCTAGGGTTTTTTGACTAGTCCTTGTATCTAGACGTGTTTTTATCCTCCGTCCATGATTTTTTTAATCTCTTTTTTGGATAATTCAGGCTTTTTAAGAACAATTATCTCGTGGATAAATCCCTTAAAATAAATCTTGATAAAGTTCAGATGATCCATAACTTTATTGTTATCTAATCATCCCTTTTATTCCAATGCATGCATCCCTATTTTAAACATTAATTATCAACCAACCACAAAATTATTTAATTAATTTTAATTGTTTGACCAATTAGAATTAACTTAAATTAATTGTGTGTAGTCGACTCTTCCTAGACACAATGCATATGGACTGTGCAAACTTGATCATGTGATATCTTTCAATCCGATGGTTCGATTTAGTAACTGGACACACCATTGTAATCGTTAGAATCTCAAGATCATTTTTATGATATGCAATGATTGAATTGATGCATGCAATGCAAGAACAAATTGATGCATGTGATGCAAAGACAAATGATGCATGTAATGCAAGAATGATTTTTTTTGGGTACATAGATGGTTACTCCAGTCATCTTCCTTGATTAAATCATGGGTGCAAAATTGAGTGTCTACAGAATGCCCCTCATTGACAGAGCTTGGAAAGTGAATATCAATGTAAAACAAAGACACTGATTTTAGCGACCATGATTTAATTGAGGTTGAATTTTCAAAGATTACCTAGCCATCGAACCTAAAACTTCAAAACATAGAACTAGTGCCTTATCTTTTTGACAAAAAAATGAAAATACTTAACTTAGCTGGTAGTTGATGAACTTTGAAATGATTCTTGACAATTGATATGACTGAGAGATTTTTTTTTTTTCATTCTGATCTTAATGATGGAGTTGTCTGGGATCAAGGGAGCTTGATCTTGACGAAGGTAATGTCTATGGCCAATAGGCTTGACCTTGACAAAAGGGGTGTCTACGATCAACTGGCTTGATCTTGACTAAAAGAGCGTTTGCAATCAACTGGCTTGATCTTGACAAAAGGAGTGTCTGTGACAAACTGGCTTGGTCTTGACTAAAGGAGTGCCTGTGATCAACTGGCTTGATCTTGACAAAAAGAGGTGTCTACGATCAACGAGCTTGGTCTTGACTAAAGGAGTTTCTGTGATCAATTAGCTTGATCTTGACTGAAGGAGTGCTGCAATCAACCGGCTTGATCTTGACAAAAAGGGGTTTCTGCGATCAATTGGCTTGATCTTGACTGAAGGAGCGTCTGCGATCAACTAGATTGATCTTGACAAAAAAGAGTGTTTGCGACCAACTGGCTTGGTCTTGACGAAAGGGGTGTCTATGACCAATTGGCTTGATCTTGATCGAAGGATTGTCTGCAATCAACTGGCTTGATCTTGACAAAAAAGGGTGTTTGCGATCAACTGGCTTGATCTTGACTGAAGGAGGGCCTGCGATCAACTAGCTTGATCTTGACAAAAAGAAGTGTTTATAACCAACTGACTTGGTCTTGACAAAAGGTGTTTGCAACCAAATAGCTTGGTCTTAACGAAAGGAGTGTCTACGACCAACTAGCTTGGTCTTGACTAAAGGAGCGTCTGCGACCGACTGGCTTGATCTTGACTAAAGGAGCGTCTACGACCGACTGGCTTGATCTTGACGAAAAGAGTGTATGCAACCAGCTTGGTCTTGTCTAAAGTGATCAAAGGCTTCTCCTCCCTGAAACCAAGTTGTTACCTGCAAAAATCAAAATTTGAAATTAGTCTTTAACTGATAAGTGCTTTATGGTCCCAATGTTTTTGAGATGTGTGATTTTCATTTACCCCTTATTGATTTGAACTTTATCAAGAAAAGTTGAATTTGACAAAAGATTCTATTTTTGAGAAACATTTGATTTTTGAAACTTGGAAGTTTTGAAATTGGTATTTAAAATTTTGTGACTTTGAAACTTTGTAATTTTGATTTGAAATTAGGAAATTGAAATCTGAAATTTTGAGATTTAGAATTTTGGAAAAATTAAGACTTGAAATTTTGATCATGAAACCTGGGGTTTGAATTTTTTTTTTTTTTTTCTTTAAAAATTGGAGGTTTGGATTTAGAAAAAGATTTGGTATTGAAAAATGTGAATTTGAATTTTTTTTCTTTTTTTCTTTTCATGATGTGGAGATGAAAATTTTGAGAATTTGGAGTTTCAAAAGATATTTGAAAAACTTGAAATTTTTTTTTGGTTGACTACATCAACACAATTTGACTGAGTCAACTCAATCAAGCTTTGGATGAGTTTAAAGTGTGGGGGCTGAATTTTTGGCCCCTCATTCCTTTGTCTCTCTCTTTTTCTTTTTTGTTTCACCCTTCTCCACCTCTCCTCCTCCATTGTCACTATTCACTTTCTTCTTCCCCTTGGATTTTCTTCTTCATCTCACCATTTCTTCTCACAAAAAAAAAAATTTTCTAAGCTTCTTAAGCTTCCCTCATCCATCTCCATCAATACCTTACATTTTGAACATTTTCATCACACACCCATTTTGGTGAAACCCATTTTCTAACTCCATTTTTCTTTGCATCAAGATGGCTTCTTCTTCCAAAGGACCTTCTTTTCTTATTTTTCATGGTAAGAAATATGATCCAACATTTGATTGGCATGAGGAGGATGGACTTCTTCAAGACCCAAAGACCCATGCTCCATATTGTCATGTATACACCAAGGTGAGTTTTTTCTTTCGCTTCTATGCATGGAAAAATGTTGTTGCATGGTTCATAGAAAGTTTCGTGGTGAGATTTTTTCATTTGATTGTTTGAAATTTGGGGCATTGTGTGATTGGTTATGTTGGAAAATGTTGGCTTTGGACCATTCTTGAAGTATTATTTTTTTGATCATGGTGCAATTTGGACAATGTTGGTGACTTATGAAATTTTGACAATGTAGGTAGATATTGACGTTGTTGGATGAATATTTGTTTGGATCTTTGGAGTGTTGGTATTGTGAAAGCTTTGTGGTAAGCTTATGTGAATCTGTTCATGATGGATATGGAAAAAAGCTCATTGGCATGTGTATGTGTAAACTTTATTTTATGGACATGGCTAAATTTTTTGGGTATGAAAAAAAAATTTGGATATGGAAAAATTTTATGGGTATGAAATTTGGAAGAATTTGTTGGGCATGTGATGTGGGTTCTTGGAAATTTTTATGATTATGATTTTGGCCATATGAGAATTTATTTGTGCATGAGTATGAGTTTGTGGAATTTTTTTATTTTGAAAATGTGGGAACTTTTTTTATGGCTATGGAAAAATTTGGTAGTTGCATATGGATTTTTGAAGAATTTCGATCGTGGTGAAATTTTGGTGGGGCATTGTTTTTTTTTTTTTTTTTTTTTTGATGTGGTCTTGGTTATGGAAATTGAAGATTCAGAGCCTTAAAGTTGAGGTAGTCTCCAAATGTTAAAAAGTGCATGGATAGCATTGTCTCCTAGCATCAAAAACATTACCAATGAAGCAAGTTTTAGCACTTTCTTCAAAGCTTTGTTGAATCATGAGACACATGAATACAAAGATCTTCAGCTACTTCTCGCCTTGGTAGAATGCTTCTAGGACACTACATTTCCTTCCACTTTCCCTGTATTGGGGAGCTAATGTTGACACCTTATGACTTCTCTGTTATCATCGGTCTAAGGTTGGATAGTGAAAGAATTCTTGTCAATGATTCCTTTACTCTTGCTAAACTCAAAAAACTTCTAGGTGTAGTGCCTTCTAGAATAAGGAGTAACAATATCCATTTGTCTTGGCTATGTGAAAATATTCCTCATTGTGAAACTACGGCAAAAGGTGCTCATATGTTCGTGCTTCTTTTTGTTAAAACTTCCTTATGTCCTGATTTAGATAGTACTGTGAATTTGCATTACTTAGAAAGCTTGAAAAGAATTGGACAAATTCAGAATTATGACTGGGGCGGCATGGCCTATGCTACTCTGATGCACTTCATGACCTAACTCTCTAGGCAGGGTCTTTCAAGCTTGGGTGGGGTTCCATTTGTATAGCAGGTGAGACTTGGAATTTTTTTTTTTTTGGCTATGTGTAGGCTTTTGGAAAATTATTTTGCTTTGTGGTAATGGTGTTATGGCAATTCTCTTGTTTGGATGTATGAGTATTTTGGAGTGGGTTATGAAACATGGGAGGAAGTTGCTGGCATTTTTCCTAGATTTCTCTGTTGGTTGCCTCATTGTGTTCATCAGCGACCTCCAGGTGTTCTTTGGAAATTTGGCGCTTGGTGATTGACAATTTGACTGCTGATGATGTGAGTCCTTTTTTTTCCTCATCTCTTCTTCTTCTTCTTCTTCTTCTTCTTCTTCTTTTTTGGATCCTTGGTGCCTGATTATGGTTTGGCCATTTCCTCATTTTGGGTTTTTTTGCGGTTTTTCAGATGTCTTTAGATCCTTAAGCTAGATGTGAGGGGTATGTAGAGTATGAACGAGCTTTGGAGCTTAATAGTAGTCAGGCATTGTTTAAATGTGGGCATGGAAGGTATTGGTATCTTGGTGATCAGGTGTTGCCCCAAGTTCATCATGTATATCCTCCTACAACAATTCCAGTTCCTCCTTCTTATCCCTCCATTCTGTTAGCTAACTTTCTGACTGATGAAGAGATTCCCAGGCAAGTGCGGGTTTTGTTGTTCTAGGAACAGTAGGAACTTATTCTGAATTTATTAAAACTCATTTGCAAGGTTGCTTAGCTGGCCAAACGGTACTTCTTTTCCTTTCTAAAGTGAAATCTTCATTTTGCAAATTCTTTCCATATCTCTGCTTGGTGACAAAAATTGCATGTTGGATTTTCAGCCTCCACCTTTTGAAGGAGAGGAAAAGGGAGACGAGGAGGAAGAAATTCCTTCTCCTTATCACGCTGGTAGTTATTCTAGTTTTTTTGCGGAGACTTATCCTCATTTTCCAGCATGGTAATATAATGTGATGAATCCTGATGGAACATATAGTTTCTTGCCCTTGAATAGGCTAGAGCACGTGCCGAACGTTCCTAGGCCCGATCCGGTGTGTTCTTGAATTTTCAGTTCCTTGTTCTTATTCGTTCTTAGGTTATTGAATGGTTCATGATCTGGCGGATTTGTGCTTTCAAGTTAATATGGATCTTGTGGAGGAAAGCATGCGGATGATAAGAGGCTTGCAGTCATTGGCTCGTACTCAATCCTCCCAATATGTGCTCAATGATTCAAGCTGGGTATGCATTGTCACTCTTTGAGTATCTCTTGCTTGAATTGTGCTTGATGGTGGAATTAACACATGATTGTGCTAACTTTTTAGGCACATAGAATGGAGGCTGCTGATGCTACCAAAAGAACTTTGGAGGAAAGAATCTAGAGCCCTGAACTTGAAAATCATCAATACAATCCTCACTTTTTCTCAAGTCAAGAAGGAAATATTGAGGGTGGCTCTTCTAGAGGTGGATCAAGGAGATCCTAACGCAAGTGAACTCGGAGTCCCAATGATGTATGACTTGTTTTTTTTATTTTTCCTGCAAAACAAAAGGAAGTGTTCCTTAGACAATCTTGTATTAATTTCCCTATTTAGCACTTTATCCTTGGCATCACCTTAGATCATGAAGAAACTTTAACTAAGATAAGTTTAGAATTCCCCTGATGAGGTCTTGTAGTATCAATTTAAATTTATCTTGATTAACTTTGTCGAAATCTGCACTTGCTTGAATGAGATAGAGCCGAATGCCCCTAATTTAATGTGAATGCATGATTTTCGAAAATCTTGATGATTTTTTTTTTCACTTTAGAAAAATGATGATAGCGGCCTTTTTTTTTTTTTTTTTGAAGATAAATGAGTCATGGTCAAATGCCCCTAGTTTAAAAAAGAATGTGTGAATTTTGGAAATCCTAGTGATGAATGTTTTGAAAAGACAATGATGATCTTTTTTTTTTTGAAAGTTGCACGAGGCATGGGCGAGTGCCCCTAGATTGGAACATAAATTCGAGTCATAAAAAAAACTTGATTTGATCAATCTTTTGAAAAAAATAATGCAAGTGATTATTTTTGAAAACAAGTGAGTTAGAAACATCAGAGTGTCTTAGTTTGACTTAAAAAAAATCTTTTTGAGTGTCAAACAATCTAAAAAAAAGTCCGGGAACATGAAATTGCATGGGCATATGATGGAGAGGCAACATACCACTTGGCATGTAAGGAGTGCCATTCGGCACTTTTATAGTGCCAAATGGCACTGGGCCACGTTATGATGTTTGCGCCATGGTGAGTCAACTCCTTACGGTTTTCCAATGCATGTTTCACGTTTTTGCATTTTTTTGAAAAATATCTACTTCGTTTGTGATCATGAGACACTTTCCTAGTCAACAACAAACTTTCTGAAACCTATTTCAAACCTGATTGGGAATTGATGTAGCTCATATAAATGAATCCCCCTATGACAATTCTCTACATAAAGGTTAGCAACACACAATAACCACAAGCAAAAGTAATCCATGGCTAGCAATCAAAATTTTTCTCATGCAGCAACAATTCATGATATCAACAGAATAGCTTCGATTTCAGCACCAAGACCAATTTTACAGCCTTCAAACTAGAGGGAATTAAGGCATTGAGGAATGTCAAGATCAAGTGGGACTTCCTTCATGCTGCTATGAAATTCTAGGATCTGAAAGATCATGTGTTTCGATTTAGCATGGCTAAACGTTGTCCAACAATTGAAGAGGTTTCTACTATTTTGGGCTATGATCCAAGCAGAAAATCTGTTGTAGTTTCTTGTGATCCTAGGCATAAGAAGTCTTTGTTTGATGTTATTGGTCTTCCTACTTCCATTACTGTTAATATGATCGAAGGCCATATGGTAAATCTTCATGCAATTACCTCTTGGCTGATTAACAAACGCACCTATGGAGTGAGTGACAGTATGTAGAAAAACTTTAGTTTGCCCTTATGTTTTGTGGGAAAATTTTTATTTTGCTCTAGGAGACATGGTTTTGTGGATGCTCAAGCCATAAGTATTGTGAGCCAGATTAAGGATGGTGACAATCCTGTTTCTTTGATCTTAGCAGAAACCCTTCTTGGACTGGATGCTATATTTCATGGTGGAGAAACTCAGAACTTCTAAGGGAGTCCTTTCACTTTGTAGATATGGTTGATGGAGCAACTGGACATGATTGCCAAGCCTACCACCAGTAATTATGGGCCTAGCAATTTTCTTAGCAGGGCTGTAATCAAAACTGAATGTCAAACTGAGAGTGATTGGGTGAAGTTTTTGGACAAGAAATCCAGTGCTTCAATTCAATGGGACTGTTATTGGTGGAAATGCCCACCCCCTCTACTACGATCTTCAAGATCAGATCACATCTTCCTTGTTGGGTTGCAGGTTAGGGGTTTTGTTTATGGTGTAGGCTTTTGGGGGGTTTTTTTTATGGTTTGGGTTAGGGTTTAGGTTTTTGTGTAATGACATGATTTAATGAAATGGTTGAATTATTGGAAATTTTCGATTAATGGGAAAATGGTGGGTTTTGGGAAATTGTAACCGAACCAATGCATGGTTGCCTACGTACCCCCTTTTGATAGAAGGATCAGGTCATCACATAGTTCATTGATTTTTTATTTGCCTTAGTTTTTGCCTAGGCCACCCTTTCGAGTTTTCAACCTAGCAGGTTCTCTCACTCTCTTTTTTTACTCTCCTTTTGCGTAGGTCACCCTTTTAGGTATTCAATCTACCTTTTTTTCTCTTTTTTTTTTTTTTTTTTTGTTGCTCTAATTTTTTCCTAGGCTGTCCTTTCAGATTTTCAACCTAGCGAGCTATTTTTTTTTTGTCTCTTTTTTTTATTTTTTTTATGGCTTGGTTTGCAACTACCACTTCAAACATGGTACCTCTTCAATTGATCCATGTTGGTTGGCTTAGTGAAAGGATTTGCATCTAAGTTCATTAACCTTACTGCTCCTCCAGAGTATATCTGCTTGATAATGTATGGGCCTGCCCAATTTTGCTTGAAATTCCCGCCTGCGTCTTGAACCAGGGCTCGAATTTCTTTCAACACCAAATCTCTTAACTTCACATCTCTGGTTCTTACTTTCTTATCAAAAGCTTTCTTATCAAAAGCTTTCTTATCCAACATGCATAACTGGTTATATTTGCTTTGCAACCAATTTGCTTCGGAGATTTCACTTTCCAGTACTATCCTTAATGATCGGACTCCCCTTTCAATGGGAAGGACTGCTTCCATCCCATACTCCAATGAATAAGGAGTGGCTCCTGTGAAAGATCAGATTAATGTTCTATACCCTCAAAGTGCATAGGGTAGTTGTAGGTGCCAGTCCTTGTAATTCTTTGTGCTCTTCTTCAAGATTCACCCTATGTTTTTATTAGCAGCCTTAACTGCTTCATTAGTCTGAGGACGGTAAGCTGAAGATTTGTGGTGTTGAATGTTGAACTGTCATAGTAGCTTCTCTGTTTCCCCTTTAAAATGTAACCCATTATCGGAGATAATCTCATATGGTACTCCATATCTACAAATGATGTTGGTCTAAATGAATTGAGCAACTTTCTTTGAATTCAGAACTTTATATGAGGCAGCTTCTACCCATTTGGTAAAATAATCAATGGCTACAAGTATGAATTCATGGCCATTGGATGTGGTTGGGTGAATCTTCCCTATAATGTCTATCCCCTTTATAGAGAAGGGCCATGGTGATGTCATAGTATGTAAAGGCATCGGTGACATGTGTTTCAAATTCCATAGACTTGGCATTGATGAGATTTTCGAACATAAGCCACACAATCGGCTTCCATGGTGGTCTAGTAATAGCCTTGTCTTATGATTTTCCTTGATAGCATATGTGTGTTCATATGTGGCCCATAGCTTGATTCATGAACCTTTTCAATTATCTATTGTAGCGGTTACACAACAGAGATGAATTCCATCATATGATCTTCTATAAAGTCCATTAAGGATTAGGGTTTCAATTGTACTTCTTCTAGCATATAAAGGAAACCCTAAGCATGTTTTTAAAGATTTTTTTAGAAAGATTAGAGTGCATCTTGTGCTTGTTTTTTGGATCTAGAGTTTTGTACCTAAAAGCTCTCTAATGCTCTTTATGCTGTGTGTGTGTGAATCTTTTGTGAGATCTAGAAGTGTTTGCCTTCACATATACTTAGGGTTATTAAGATCTAGATTGATGTCAAGAGCTTGGTGTTTAATTTAGTTGCATATTCAAGAGCTTAAAAATATACAAGCAGGAGTACTTGTGCTTGCTGGGAATTCAAGAAAGAAGTAGTCTGTGGACTCGAAGCTGTCACGTGGTTGTGGTAGTAAGTTTCCTACTCGAGGTAGCAATAGGATGTTAGTGGTCTAAGTCACTATTGTGTAAACTTCAATTCTTTTATAGTGGATTCAGTTTTACCTTGAGGATAGCTAGGTTAAATCCTTCCCAGGTTTTTTACCGGTTTGGTTTTCCTAAGTCATCATATTATTGTGTTCTTTATATTTCTACTGCTTTGCATAATAGGATTTATTTAACCTAGATCTGCATAATTTACCTAAGTTAATCACTTGGCTAAATAACTAGGTTAATCTAGTTGTGTTTAAGGGGTTTAAAAACTTTACAAGTGGTATCAGAGCAAGTTAGCACTAATGTTTCTTTTGATCTAAGAGTTGATCCTTGATCCCTATTGTGATGAATAATTTTTAGTGTCTTACTGTTTTTTATTGTGATGATTTAAATAAAAAGGACACTATTGTTTCTGTTGATCTTTTTGATGCTTGTGAAACTCTTCGTAAGGAATTATCTAAATCTTTGAAAATTGCTAAGAAATTCAAAGAAGAGTTAAAATTGGCTAATCTTGAAAAAGAGAAATTGATTGTGAGATTAGATGAATCTAATAAAAAGAATGAATTTTTGAGAAATCAAATTTCCTCTCAAAATGAAAAGATGAAAAGCTTGGAACAAGAGTTAGTTGAGTCTAAAGCTAAACTTGAAAATTTGACTAGTACCAAGCCTGTTGTTGATAACAGAAGTGTTTCTGTTTCTCTTAAGCCAAAAACTAAAAAAATTTGTATCCCTCCTTTCAAGAAGAATAATAAAGAAAATGCTTATTTTGCTAGGTTAGACAAAGGTAAAAGTTCTGATGTAAACGCTGAAGTTTCTAAACCTATGTCTAAACCTACTGTTTGAAAGCATAATAAATCTGGTTTTTAGCCTACTTGTCATCTTTGTGGTGTCGTTGGTCATAATAGACCAAATTTTTCTTTGTTGAGGCAAAAACCAAAATCTGAGACTAGATTTGCTGTTAGGAATACTAATGTTCCTAAATTTGTTCATGTTTGTCACTCTTATGGTGTCTCTGGTCACATTCATCCTAATTATCATAAATTGAAATTTAAACATTCTGTATTTCAATCTAGGATATGTGATGATATTTCTCCTGTCATAAGTCCAAATAAATTGTTTCATGTTGGCTTGTGAAAGGAATTTACAGGATTTCAGTCTTTCTCAGAAGATTGGTGTAATCCCTCAAATACACTCTGCTTCTCATGGATTTTCACCTACAAAGCCGAAGACTCGTGCTATAAGGGTGAGAAAAGATTCTCTAAGGTGAGCGTTGTTTACTTATCCTTGATTTAATTCTTTCAATTAATTGTGGACATGTTTTCTTTTAGTTTTTGGTTATTTTATTTTCTTAGGTTGTTTTGATTATTCAAAAATCCAAAAACATTGAAAATTTTCACAAGACAAAAATATTTTATTTTGAGTCTTGTTTTATTTTTCTTGAGGATTACATGAATTATTATATCTCTCTCTCTTGATTTAGAACATGCTTGACATTGTGGAGAAACTTGAATAGTATGTGTTATATAAGTGCTAAGCTATTTCTGATTTTATGTGAGTATGTACTAGTTTGTACATGTACTCATGGGTTAATTAAGAAATTGATATTTCTTATTTGTGTACCCTCTATAGGTTAGTTAAGCACTACCATGCATTGCATTTGCATTTTTAATCATTTAGCATAATGTGTGCTTTTTGTTTTTGGTCATAAAATTTTTTTAAAACCAAACAGATTTTTATTTCTTTTTTATTACACATCATGGATATATAATCAAGGTTGGCCAAATTATCTTTACATAACTTGTATATGTACCTTGTTTAGCTTGGATGAGCTTATTTTATTGCACTTTACTAGTTTTGAGCTTTGTAGTACATGTTGTGTGGGAAGATGTTTATAGTTTTTGATCACTTTTTCTTGATCTTGAAGTCACATGTCTTGATTTTCAGACTTGATCTTAATGAGAAAGGCATAAATAACTATCTCACCACTGTTTACTAGCCAATCATGAACACCTTAGTGCATATCGTAAGATTCTGTGCTTGAGAAAATGTAGCACATGCACAAAAAGAACATAAGGTGTAGCCTCGATTTAAATGCTAAAATTGGTGTGTACATTATTGGACTATAATGAATTCAATCAAATAAAATTTGTGTGTACATTATGAGGCAAAATCAAGAAACTTACATGATTGCAAGCTTTTATTCTAAGAAATGTGAGAGTTATATGATATAACTCTTTAAGGGATAGTCTCTTTTAAATTTATGTGATGGATTTTGTAAAAATTGTGATTGATTACTACCTACTTATCACCTCACATATATCTCAAGCTTTTGTTAGTTGCACACACTTCACAAGTTATTCTTTCCTAAACTTGGTACATGTTATTGTGTGTGATCTTGTTATGGCCATCCAAGATTATGTTTTCTATGGTTTTTGATGCAAAATATGTTTAAGGGTTGGTAAAAATTGTGTTTTTGAAGATTCAAAACTTTGTTTTGAAGTTCTGGGTTGAAAACTCATGTTTTTGAAAAACTTTTAAACTCATTTTCATGCATTTCATCCATGAAACAACTTGGTTTAAGTGGTTTCTGCAAAATCTTTTGCTATTTTTCAAAAAATTTTGTTTTCCAAAATTTCGATTGATTGAATTTGTTTTTCGATCAATAAAAAATTTCCAGATTTTTCAAGTCTAGGTTCTGCTTGACTCGATTGGTATTTGATCGATGCTCGACCAATCAAAATTGGAAAATTTTCAATTTTCAAGTTTTTGACCAAATGTTTTTTCATACATCACTTATGTTTAGGATTCACATGCATTGCATTGTTTTTTGTATCCATCTTGCAGTTTTGCAGTCATATCTCTCATTATTTTCATACATAACATGCATACACTTTGCTAAATTGGGTACTCAACTTGATTTAAAAGTTAATTGATTAATTTTTGAGTTATGTACTTTTTAATATATGCTATTTTTATGTTTGAACTGCAGAAAATATTTTTCTTAAGATATATGATGGATAATCAATGTGCAAATATTTTCTCCACTCATGCAACTGGTTATGGGTCACATAGTGTCAAGTTTGCATTTATTGAAAGAGAGAATATTTTTCTTCATGTGTATCCTCAACTTATTTTTTTTGAGTTTGGTTTGTGTCTTTTTATTTTTCCCCACCTCTTATATTTTCTCCAAAATTGTTTTTCCCAAAACTTGTTTTCTTTTTCCTATCTTTATAGGGGGAGAAGCTTGTTTTTAACCTTTGTTGTCCATAAAGGGAGTTGTCTCTATTTTCTATGGAGTTGAATTGTTTTGTGTTCCCTTTATTCTCTATTCTTTATTGCGTATGTTTTCTGTTTTACTCTTTATTTGAGTTGTCTTTGTCAATACGTGACAAAAAGGGGGAGAAATAGTTGAAATGTAGGAATCCTGTTTGTTTTGTTTAGGGAGAGTTGAAATTTTTTTTTGAAAGGGGAGAAAATAAATTTTTTGATATATCTAACTTAGGGGGAGAGTTAGTTTTTATATTTGTTGTTTTACTGTTTTTCTGTCTTTCTTTCCACACATGCATTTATGTGTTTGTTAAGTGTTATAGGAATATACAGGTTGATTCAATTATCCTGCTGTCTACACTTATAACTGATAGATAGTAGTTAGGTTGTATTGTTTTTGGGCATTTTGTTGTAATGGGCTATTTTGTAACTTTGAGCATTTTTGTTTTGGTATATGTTTTGTCACAGATTGTCAAAGGAGGAGATTGTTAGGTTCTAGGACCTTAGGGACTACTGTATTAGAACTTCAATATGTAATATGTTGGCAAACCATGATCAAAACATTTAGTCTAGTTTTAGACTTGTTCAAAGTTTGATTTAATGTAATTTTGGAATCGAGTAATTGCAGGAAATTACTGTTTTATTTCTGCAAGGCTCGATCGACCGAAGAATAGACTCAATCGATTAAGAGTCGTATCTGTAGAATTATAATTAAACCCAAGCAACAGTTCAAGCCCATTAAGGATTAGGGTTTCAAATCTACTTCTTCTAGTATATAAAGGAAACCCTAAGCACGTTTTTAAAGATTTTTTTTATAGAGATTAGAGTGCATCTTGTGCCTCTTTTATGGATCTAAGGTTTTGTACCCAAAAGCTCTCTAATGCTCTTTATGCTATGTGTGTGAATCTTTTGTGAAATCTAGAGGTGTTTACCTTCACATACATTTAGGGTTATCAAGATCTAGATTGATATCAAGAGCTTGGTGATCAATTCAGTTTCAGATTGAAGAGTTTAAAGATATACAAGCGGAAGTGGTTGTGCTTGCTGGG
Organism: Castanopsis chinensis; assembly: GCA_032878915.1. NCBI lineage: Eukaryota > Viridiplantae > Streptophyta > Magnoliopsida > Fagales > Fagaceae > Castanopsis > Castanopsis chinensis. The sequence goes on along the minus strand of JAVQMG010000097.1, from coordinate 4,783,483 downwards.
AATTCAAGAAAGAAGTAGTCCGTGGACTCGGAGCTGTCACGTGGCCGTGGTAGTAAGTTTCCTACTCAAGGTAGCAATATGATGTTATTGGTCTAATTCGCTATTGTGTAAACTTCAATTCTTTCATAGTGGATTCAGTTTTACCTTAAGGATAGCTAGGTTAAATCCTCCCCAGGTTTTTTACCGGTTTGGTTTTCCTGGGTCATCATATCATTGTGTTCTTTATATTTTCGCTACTTTGCATGATATGAATTATATGTGTTAACCTAGATCTGCATAATTTACTTAAGTTAATCACTTGGCTAAATAACTAGGTTAATCTGGTTGTGTTCAAGGGGTCAAAAGCTTTACAGTATTGAGCAAGTAGAGCCCACATTACTGTATCTGTACATGTGAGATACAACAACAATGGATTTTCGGGTACTGGTGGGACAAAGGTTTTGCAGTTTCATTAGATAACTCTTGATCTTCTAAAAGGCCTCTTGACATTGTTCATTCCACAATATAGGAACTTCCTTCTTATGCAGTCTGAAGCTTGGCTCATATGTCATGGTGAACTGGATTGTGAACCTACTAATGTACTGTATCCTCCCTAGAAATCCTCAGATCTCCTTTTCAGTTCATGGAGGTTTCATCTCCACAATTGCCTTGATTTTGTCAGGATCAACTTCTTTTCCTCTTTAGATTACCATAAACCCTAACAGTTTTCTGGATGTAACTCCAAAGGTGCGTCTCTTGGGATTCAATTGTAACTTGTAGAACCAGATTCTTTCATATAACTTCCTCAAAGCTAGTATGTGCCCTTCATGGTCTTTGGACTTCACTATCATGTCATCAACATAACCTTCTACTTCTTTGTGGATTACATCATGCAACAAGATGGTGGCTGCACGTTGGTAAATGGCACCAGCGTTTTTAAGACCGAATGACATGACCTTGTAGCAGTGTGTCCCCCATGGTGTAATGAAGGAGGTTTTCTCCATATCTTCCAAAGCCATCTTGATCTAGTTGTACCTTAAAAATTCGTCCATAAACGATAGCAAATTATGACCCGCAGTGCTATCAACCAGGGACATCATCTTTCAGGCTGGCTTTGTTCAGATCTCGAAAATCTACACACATTCTAACCTTCCCATCTTTCTTTGGCACTGGAACCACATTAGCCAACCATTCTAGATAGTTGACCACTCTTAGGAATCCAACATTGTACTGTTTCTCCACTTCTTCCTTAATCTTAAGAGTCCACTCTGGCTTCATTCTTCTCAACTTCTACTTGACTGGCTTCATGGTTGGATCTATTGGAATACAATGTTGTACCATATATGTATCAATCCCAGGCATGTCTTCATATGACTAGGCAAAGACCTCCTTGAACTTTATCAATAGCACCACTAATGCATCTTTCTCTGAAGTGGTTAGGGTATTGCCCACTTGGATTATTTTTAGCTTATCCTTAGTTCCTAGGTTAATAGGTTGGGTTTCTTCTTTTATAGGTTCTAGGTATCCATGTTTTAATTCCTTATTATTAAGAGTTTCTTTACCGATTTCAAAAATAAAAACATTCAAAGCCAAAAAATAAGCAGAATCAGAAATCATATTAAAAGGAAAAGAGTTCTCAACAGATTCAAGAGACTTTATAGACTTAACTAAAGCAAACTCAACTGGATAACTATCACAAACAGACTTAACAGGAACAAAAATACTAGCAAAAGTAGACTCAATAGGAATAGAAATAATGTTCTTGGCAGGGGTGACTGGCTCAGCAGTCTTGATCCTCTTAGATAAAGTGACTGACTTGATGGTCTTGATCTTCCTCATAGATTCCTCCATGGGGTGGGCAGCTCCCTCCCATGCCTAATTCTTCAACTCGGTTATGGTTTCCACAATGGTAGGTGGCTCCCAGTAAGCTCCTTCTTTACTCAGCATCAGTATTGCGAGATCTATATCCATATAATCTATAAGTTCTTCTTCAATCTGTATGTCTTTAGGCTTGTCAGTCACAAAAGCACCCAGGTACTCTATGCTATCCATCCATTCACCAAACAAGTCGGGCTAGCCTCTGTTGCCCAAGTTAGTGGATTGAGGGAGATGCTCTAACTCGCCTCCTTCTTCCCTTTCACTACTACGTTCAACATTCTCAAGTGTCATGATTCTAAGACTATGGACCATCAGCTTTTGGTCTAGCGCGACCAATCTGGCATCTATGTCATCTTTCTTTTCAGTATTAGGTGAACTTGGTTCTGAATCATAATACGACCCCAATTCCGGAACTTTTCTTCCATGCTTGTCATACCTAGGGCCAGACCTTGAGCTAACATTAGTGATATCACTCCAATCTGAAAGGTGCCCATAAGGATATACTTCGTGGTACATTTGATTGGCTTGTGCATTTTCCTCTCTTGCATTCTCTAACACATTTACTAGCCTGTATTAATCACTATCAGTATCGCTCCACCTATTACCTTCGACATCGTCTTCAATGTCTTGGTCATAATAGTCCACATCATTATCATATTCCTCATAGAATAGGTCTGCATCTTCATCTTATCTATCACTAGGGCGTTCACCCCAATCATCACCACTGTACAGGCTATCATAACTTCTGCTACTATTGTCATCACTATCAATGCTGTTATCATCATTATCATGTCCACTATCATTATTGTTGTTGTCACTACTACTATCACTCTTGTCATTGCTTTCATTTTCATTATCACTAAGGGCTTCTCTCCCTTCCTCATCTTCGTTATCGGCTCTTAGTTCATACAAGCTCTTCAATGCATGTTGACTAGCCTCCCAATATTCTTCATCTTCTATGTTGCAAAAATGATCTCCAAAAACCGTAGTCATGGTGTCAGGATCCTTGTAATCAACCCAATCAGTAGGAACCCACATTGTGACTTCTTTCTTCAATTCTAGGACCTTGTTGTGGCAATCAATTAGTATCTCAAACCCAAGTTCCATTGTCTTTGTCATAGGATCAAATCTCGGTTCAGAGAATCCCCAATAATGTTCACTCTCTCTGGCTTTTACAAACTTCCCATTCAACGAAGGGGTGTAGGGATTTAGAGGTTCTGGAGGACAAGGGAGTCCTTTGGCTTTGGCTTTGGCTTTGGCTCTAGCTCGGGCCATCTTTCTCACTTCCATCTCTAGCAAATCATCATCAGTGGGCTTGTAGCCTAGTCCAAAAGGTAATTTGGCAATAAGGACCATCAGGTCCTGAATAGTTGGCTTCTTCATAGTTCTCCCCAAATTCATCCCTAGAAAGTAGTTCATTCTTCTCATCATTGCTACCACATTGTTGTTACCATAAGGAGCAAATTCCATTGGAATCTTCTCAAGTTATCCCTCTCTCTTTTCAGAGATAGGCCTTTCAATCACGAAGCCATCCAAGGTCAATGGCTCTTTCTCGAAATCAATACCATAAACAGGTTTAGGCACAGTCAAAGTATCCCCATAGATGGTCACAATAGCTCCTTCATGTGGAAACCGAACCTTTTGATATACGGAAGAAGGTACGGCCTTTGTGTCATGAATCCAAGGTTGTCCAAGGAGCATGTTGAAGCATGAGGCTATGTTAAGGACCTGAAAAACCACCTTCTTGACCAATGTTCCTATGGTAAGCTCTAATGTTATGGTCCCCAAGATCTCTCTTCTACTGTTGTTATATGCCCTCACATATTGATCAATAGGCACAAAGTCTTCAATACTAAGGCCCAAGCAACTCGCAGTCTTTAAAAGACAAACATTCAAAGCACTTCCATTATCTATCAAAACCATCGGTATTCTCTTCCCCATGGAATCTACAATGATATGCAAAGGGTCATTGTGGTGGTTCCCCTTCTTGGTCAAATCCTTGTCAGAATAAGAGATGGTGAGTTCCCTATTTATGGACCCAATTATAGCATTCAAACCCTAGGAGGTCGTTGTTGTAGGGTCTTAGATTTGGTTGAGCAGGTCTACTAGGTTTTGAAGATGTTTGTATAAGGCCATGAGTGAACCCCATAAAGATATGTTGGCTTGTGTCTTTTGTAGTTGCTTGAGGACTTCATCTTCCTCAATACGTATTTGTTGGGTAGATCTATTCAAGGGTTCCACAGGGTTGTCAATCTCTAAATGTGGGGGTTTGAAGTCATTCCCCCCCTTGCGATGTGGGCAATTTTTGTTGGGTCATTGATTTGTTTCTTGGGGTTTGAAGTGTCTCCCCCAGTTTGTGGGTGTTTGGTTATTTATTTGGAGTTTGAAGTGTTTCCCCCGTTTATGGGTGTTTGATTGTTCATTTGGGGTTAGTAGTGTCTCCCCCCAATTTGTGGGTGTTTGGTTATTTATCTAGGGTTTGAAGTGTCTCCCCCCATTTATGGGTGTTTGATAATCCTCGAGTTCTGATCCTTCATTCCATATGTCATATCTTGCGGCAATGGTAGATGTCCTATCCATTAATTCTTCTCATGTCATCATGAAGCATTCGGGTAGGTCATAAATCAAGTCAGATTGATCTTCCTTATTTTCCTCTTCAGTCATCAAGCAATTAATCATTGGTCCTTTCCCAAAATTGTGATTAGGCAAGGGATTATTAGTGATGCTAGGCTTTGTAGGCAACGCAATCACTTTATTGTCTATTAGGTCTTGAATTGCATGACAAAGGGCAAAACAACAATCGATATCATGACCAGGGCCTTGGTGGTAAACACATCTTTTATTAATATCAAACTGTGAAGGCTAGGGATTTGGAATTGGTCTTAGGTCTAAGGGTTGCAGCAACCCTTTGGCTTTCAGCTTGTCATACACTTGACTTATGGGCATAAACAACTCATGAAATTCTCTCCTAAGTCTAGGCCCTTATGGTACTTGCATAGGTGCAATGTGTGCAATCAATTTGAAAGGATCGTTTTTATGGATGTAGGAAAATTCTACAGACTTAGATCGTACATTCTTTTTAAACCTTGGTGGGTCATCAGTTTTTATGGTTTCATTGTTTAAAGCATCCTCAATTTGGGTTCCAGTAGCAATTAGAGCTTAAAATTGAGAAAGTATTGAGCAAACAAATATTTATGATACATAGGTAACAAATTCTTTACAACCATGGCTAATTGTTCTTTCTCAGTCGGCCTATTCATCATTTGTGCGGCCTTAACTCTCCACTTGGTGATGAAAGTGGAGAAGGATTCCTTCGGCTCTTGCTTGGTAGTCTCGAGATCTCTTCTTGTGATGTCCACTTCTGTATTGTACTTTTATTGCTTGTGAAACTCTCAGCAGATGTCCTCCCAACTTTTTGCCCTCGCATCATCCAAGTTGAGGATCCACCTAAGAGTAGATCCGGTCAGTGTGCTTTAGAACATTTGAGTAAGTACTTCCTCGATTGCGCCTAAGGTTTTCAAAGCCCTCATATACATCTTTAAATGGGACTTTAGGTAGCCAGTCCCATCAAACTTTATTAGTCTTGTCCTCCTCTTGATTACTCTTCAAATTCTAGAATTGTTGCATCATACGATTAACGTCTTCCCTCAACTGAATCTGACTAGCTACCATAGTGTTGAGTAACTCTTAGGTGTTCATGGGTTCCTCTAGGTTTAGGTGTTTTCCTTCCTCTACCCTAGTGTGGGAAGCTTTAAACTTCTGGTGGCTTGAACTACCTTGAAGGTCAAAGATGGAGTTGTGATGTTGCAGCAGTTGATTTTCTTCTATGCTTGACGGCTTCAATATGGTGGTGGGAGTGACGGACTTGGAACTGGAGCTATTTGCTCAAGTGTTGGATTTACGTTCTCTTTGTAGCCTTCGTTTAGATCTTGACCAAATTCTCCCCTAATGACAGGCTTGGTTAGGTTAATCAAAGCTAAGACCCCATCCACATCCATCAATTAACCAAAAAAAAAACACAAACAGCATGCAATGCAATTTTAGCCAGGACCGACCTAAGGATAGGTTCTAAGTCATTACGTTGTAGGGTGGGTTTGTTGTTTCATTGTTTCCCATAGCTAGGACGTTACACCTCCCAACTTAAAATGTAATGAACATTTATGTTGGTCTGAACAGCATGGTTTTTCCTTTATCCAGTGACTTTGGGCTATGAGTTGGTGAGTTCACCACTGGATACCCGAATCTAATGAAGATCGGTGATTCATGGTTCCTACCACCACAAAATTATTGAAAAGGAGTGCATATATATTGTTTGGATGGCACACACAATGACAGTTAGGGAAAGATTTTAACAAACAATACATACAGCAAAATATCATACAACATCCTATCAAACATAAATAAACAAACAAGAACCATATCATGCAAGACCATGCAAAATAATGGTACATATTTGGTCACTTAAGTCTAATACGAAGCTTAGCCCTTGACATCCCCAATGGAGTTACCACTATGAGAGACCTCGCTAAAATTGGGTTGCCTCTCAAAAAAGAGGGATTTTTGTAGAGTGCTTTTTAGGGCACCTTTCTTTTTGGGTAAGTGATGTGAAGTCGCCACTTATTTTTTATATACAAAAAATAAGAAAAACTAATATACAAATACATGACTGAATTTCTTTGTTTCATTGATTGAATAAAAAAAATATTTCAAATTTGAACTTTATATGGCTTTAGATCCTAGTAGAGGTGTGCAACCAACTTGCCAACCTGCCAAAATCGACCCGACCCGACCCGACCCAACCCAATCCACTGGGTTGGATCAGTTTTTAGGCCTTGGTGGGTTGGGTTGGGTTGGGTTACAAAAAAATTTTTTATAGCGGGTTAGGTTAGGTTTGGGTTATAAAATTTCAAACCTGTCAAGCCCAACCCGACCCACCCATATATTTAATATATATAGATATTATATAATTAATAAATTTTTTAAAATAACTAGCTCTTCCTATCATATATAAAAGTCAATTAGTTCATACATACCTAGTAAATTACTGTTGTTATTTAGTCATTAGTGTTGTTAGCTTTTAAGGAGTTACATTGACACTAATTTTTGGGTTTTTTAAATATATTTATATTTTTTTTCCTACTCAATTTAATAATAATAATAATAATAATAATAATAATAATAATAAAAATAATAATAATAATAATAATAATATATAAAATTTGTTTAACCCATGGGTTCAACCTAACTCATGTGGGTTGGGTTGGGTTGGGTTGGGTTGAATATTTTTAGACCCACCGTGATAAGTTAGGTAAAAAAATCCCCTCAACCCAACCCATGCATACCCCTAGGTCCTAGTTACAATCTAACAAATATACATGGTTTTTTGTCCTAGTTACAATCTACCCAAAATAAAAACAAAGATAAAGCTAGATCTACTAAACCAAAATATCTAAATCTGGAGGCTAGGTTATGGAATAGGAAGGTGTTAGACACTCATTCCGCCCAGACAGAGTCTGGTCTTCTAGACTCTTGTGACTAATGTACCATTTTATGCATATCATGAATGATATGTTGAACATGTGAAAAACTAATTACATGAGTCTATTTTATGAATAAACTCTCTTCTTTTGAAAAGAATCAGATTAGTTTTAGTTGGTAAAAAAATGAATTTTGATTTGATAAATATCAGATTTGTTTTGTAGTATGTAAAAAAAAAGTGGTTTTTGGAGATGAAAATTCAGATCTGTTTTGTGATGATAAAAAAATGGTTTTTATAAAAGAAAAATCAAATCTGTTTTTATATTTCAAAAAGATATTTTTAATGGAGAGGATCTTATACATAAAATAATTTCATGCTACATGGACCAAACAAAGCAAACAAAAATAAATGATCTCTTTCTTTATTTCAAAAAATTGCATGCATTACAAAAATCAGATTTGTATCTAAAGAAGATACAAAATCCCTTTTATTTTTAGAAAAATTTAGATCTACGTCTAATGAAGATGTAGATCCATTTTATTTTGAGAAAAATTCAGATCTACATCTAAGGAAGATGTAAATCTAATCAATATCAATATATATATAAAAGCAGAGACCTCATATGCGAGAGCATGAGGTTCTGCCATGTGGCTCACTCTATGAAGAGAATTGAGATACCCTTAGCCATATTAGAGATAAGAACAAATTTAAAAGTAGAGACTCTTTATTTCCTTTGGTTCAATGTTTCAAGACTAATTTTTTTTTTACATTTTTTATTCAATGTTTTAAAACTACTATTTATTTCATTTGGTTCAATGTTTCAAGATTTTCCATCTCCCACATACACAAAAAACTCTTTATATTTTCATTCATCATTTTCACTTACTTCTTTATATACACATGTCCATAACCTTTCATATCATCCTATCTCAATTACACTTAGACAAAAATGAAGTCATTTAGCTTTAACCTTTTAATGACACCTACATAACTCCGACATTACAGTATCATTTGATCGTAACCCGTATGAGTAGGCTATGACCAAGGAATGGGCTTGCATTTTTTATTCAGTGACAGTAGCTTATGGTTTTGATGTTGAAGTTAAACATTGTAGATTTTGTGAAGGTTATGATTCGCTTTAAGTCTTTGGGTGTTTGAGATTTTAATTTGGGAAAGTTATAAATGTATTTTATTTTAGAACTAAAGAAAAAGAAAAAGGACATTTTAATTGTTTATTTATGAAGTTAGTTTGTTTTTTTTTTTCTTCAAGTTAGAATTCATAATTTGTAGGTTTCTTTGTATGTAGCCATAGTGTTAAAAACAAAAACTGATGGTGACTTAAAAGTATTTGTCTCTTTTTTTAAAGGATACAGAAGCCCAACTAAAGCCAATTAAATTTTGATAAATGAATCTATTTTTAGCAAATTTCTCTTTGTTTAATCACATTCTCTCTATATTGATACTTACAAATGATTTCCTTAATTCCATTGAGATAATTAATTGGGTGTTTATGATCAAGGTCTCCATAGTTAGTTGTGAGAAAAGAGTGATTGAGAAAGTGTTTGGTAAGTTGCTTAAATTTATGTAATTTTAGGATATAAAAGTATTTTATATTTTAAATTCTTATTTGTTGATTTCAAAATCATTTAATCAGGTTTGAAAAATAAAATCTACTTTTAACGGTAAATATTATAATATATTATAATCTTACAATGTTATACAACTTTTTAAAATAAATTATGAATTAAAAAAATCAAGTATTTAACAATATTGTGAGCAAACATAAATATTATACAACAAAATAAGTATTAAGCATTATATGTAGATTTTAATATGCATAAAAATGATTTCAAATGAAATTGTAAAGTAGTCCGCGCATCGCGCGGGATATCATCTAGTTTATTTTAAAGAAAAGAGTTAAGTACATGCAAATCTTTAAAACTAAGAAACAAATTATAATAATAATAAAAGAATCAAGAGCATATTTTGATAATCTAAATTAACAAAAAAGAATATGAATATTTGAAACAATAAAGCATGCATCATTTGATAAGAGAAGCATAAGAACAAAAGGGTTAGAAAGAAACCTTTTGCATGGGCACTCTTTTACTTGAGAGGATGTTTTAGGGTCCAAAGAAACTTATGTAGTTATGTTTGAAATCTAAAAACCCTAATTCTTGTAGCAAATCTCAAAGAGGATTAGCAACTTGAGAGTCTCAAAATGTATGCCTCCTAGAGCGTGAAAAAAGAAGTGCTGAATTATGATACCTAGTCTCTATTTATAGGGACCAAAAATCTCTAAAAAACAAGCACAAACGATTAGGATGTGAATCCGAACTCATCCTTTTGCGAAAAGGTCAAAAAGGGTGTGTCTTATTGCCACCCGAAGGCTGTTGGGCCAAAGCCCAACAAGGTGCAATTCGACACTTTCAAAGTGTAGTTCAGCACTCCAAAAGTGCTGAATTGACTCTTAAATGCCGAATGCACTTTCGTGTTCGGGTGCCATTTGGACTCTCCTTCTAAGGTTTTTTGATCGGTCGTTGTATCTAGACATGTTTTCATCCTCCATCCATGATTTTTTTATCTCTTTTCTAGATAATTCAAGCTTTTTAAGAACAATTATCTTGTGGATAAATCCCTTAAAATAAATCTTGATAAAGTTTAGATTATCGACAACTTTATTGTTATCCAATCATCCGTTTTATTCATATGCATGCATCCTTATTTTAAACACTAATTATCAACCAATCACAAAATTATTTAAATAATTTTAATTGTTTGACCAATTAGAATTAATTTAAATTAATCGAGTGTGGTCGACTCTTCCTAAACACAATGCATATGGACCATGCAAACTTGATCGTGCGATATCTTTCAATTTGATGGTTCAATTTAGAAACCGAACACACCGTTGCGATCATTAGAATCTCAAGATCATTTTTATGATATGCAATGAATGAATTAATACATGCAATTTAAGAACAAATTGATGCATGTGATGCAAAGACAAATGATGCATGTAATGCAAGAATGGCTTTTTTTGGTACATGGATGGTCACTCCAGTCATTTTTCTTGATTAAATCATGAGTGCAAAATCGAGTATCTATAATGTTATAATATGTAAAAAGAAATGTAAATTTTTTATTTATTTCTATAATTAAAGATCATAAATTTATTTCTCATTTTATGTTTAAAGATTTTTTTAAAAAATTATTATTCAATATTTCATGTAACCTTCTTAAATTTATTTCTCATTTTTTGTTTAAAGGTTTTTAAAAAAAAAATTATTATTCAATATTTCTTGTAACCTTTGACATAAAAACTATTGTGTAAAACTACAAATTAACAAGATAAATTATTTATAAAATTTCTTGAAGACTCCAAAATATTTACCTAAAACTATTTTTGCAAAGTTGGGCAAAGTGGGGATAGGAAAGAAAAGAGAATATAAACTAATTATTTCCATTAAAACAAATGGAAACTAAAATTTTAGGGAGACGAGTGAATATATAGAGTTTCATTAAGTTATCTCCTTAGAGCATTCACATTGGGCATGGTAAATGGCGTATGTAGAGAAATTTTAGCATGAAAGCATAAAACATCCCCATTATCCAGTCTTGCACGTGTAAAAAATTATACAATAGTGCTACAATGGGATTCTACTTGTACATGTTGGGAAAACACATGAAAACACAGTTTTGTATATCATACAAAACACGCAGTGGAATATAACGGATCTACTTCATTCATGTGAGATAACATGTAATACCTGAGTTTTGGAAACAAAGAATGAGAGAGAGTACCTTGATACAGTGAAATTCAAAACACATGAAGATTGGACTTGAGATGCCTTTCAATCTTCACTCCAATTCCACAATGTGCCCAAGATGTGTGGTCTCTCAATCAATTTTATATGTGATCCTTCAAAAGAATAATCAAGTGTCTCCCTTGAGAAGAATTATGATTCTCTCTCTTTTTTAATCACATATATTTTTGCACTTAGGCAGTTACTTTATTTAATAATTCTTATTAAATAAATAATTGATTATCTAATTGGGTTAGCCTTTTGAGCCAACCCAATTGGGTTTTCGAGTGTGGTTTGGAGTGGAACCAAAATTGACAAACAAAGCTCTAGCTCCAATGAGCTTTGGACTTATCTATCAACTGTTGACAAATTCAAAATTACCATTAATTATATTTAATATCACTATATAAATATAATTGCACTCTAGACCTTATTAATAAATTATATCTCAAGACTTTATTAAACATTTAACCCCTTCATGAAAATATTTGCAGTAAATCAAAGTCATAATGTGTAACCGTCACTTTGAAGATTACTACATCTTGATCCTTGAGTGCCTAGTTTAATCATATATATTTTATGAAATCTAATTTCATAAAATATAAACTTTAGTAACTCTTTATTAAAGTTGTTAGGCCTAACATTTTGAATAACCAAATTCATGAAACTTATCTCAATAGAATATTTTATATCTCTATAAAGACTATAAATTTCATCTTGAGAATATGTGGTTCTTCAATATTATGTGTGGTTGCCCAACATATTGAGATCTCACTCCAAATATATTAAAACAACTTACATTTTATGATCGAGTTCTTTATGTAAATAAGAAGTCATGAGATTTGTTATTCATTTGACAGTCGTTAATAGAATAATAAATCACATAGCGGTTTAGTTTAATATGTTTTATACACTTACAAATCATCTTAATTAACATATTATAGTTTTCGTAGATAAAATACTCAATTTCATCACCGACTACAAGCTAAGATTTTGAGCTTACAAAGAGCTTGTGTTTATATCTTCTGTGACTAAATTACATACTATGCATCTTAAGGACTATATGATAATGTCCAAACATTCATGCTACCATTACTTTAGATAATAATAAGACAAATTTGTTACATAAAACATAATGTCATACATAATGTAATACATGATGTCATACATAGCATACAATAGAATTTTAGGGCACAAATCCTAACAATACAAGTGACTGTTCAACGATTGTAAACTTAAATTTCATTTTTTTATTACTCACTCTCTCTCCTCTGTCTGTCTCACTCATTGACTCCCCTCTCTTCTCCCTCATCTTTATCTGTGTTTTTCATTTCTCCCTCTTCTCTATATGCTTGTCACCGTGGTCGCTATCTCTCTCTGGTTGCCACTATAGGTCTAATCAGCATGGTGGGTTTGCTTATCAACGTGGTGGCATGGCAAGATGGAGATCGGCGTGGCAACACAGTTGAGGTGGAGATCAGCAAGGTGGGTTTGGGTGTGTTCCGATTGTTTTTTTTTTTGTGGTGGTTGTGGCTTATGTTTGATTTTGTGTAGATCGATGTGGAGAGGGTGTTTTTTTCTTTTTTTTGGTTGTTGTGGCCTATGTTTGGGTTTTGGTTGTTGTTTGGTTTCTGGATTTGGTGGTGACATGGTGGCCGATTTCTTGTGGCTGTGGCTGTGGTATTTAGTTGGTTTTTTCGCGATGGTTTTGCAGGTTTTGTGAGTGGAGGTGGTGGTGGATTTTATGGGTTTTGTTCCCGGTGGTAGGGATGGTTTTTTTTCACGGTGGTAGTGATGGGTTTCTTATGGAAGAGGTGGTGGTGATGGGTTTTTTTGCGGTGGTGGTAGTGGGTTTCTTGTGGCAAATGTGGCGGTAATGAGTTTTTTTGCAGTGGTAGTGGTGGGTTTTTTGTGACAGATGTGGCGGTAATGGGTTTTTTTTTTTTTTTTTTTTTTTTTTTGTGTGGTGGTGGTGGCAGTGGGTTTATTGAGGCAAAGGTGGTGGTGATAGGTGGTTGAAAGAGAGAGATAGTGAAAAAAAGATAAAAAGTGTGATGATGAGGAGAGAGAGAGAGAGAGATTGGATTATATTATTTTATTGGGTAGTATATATTATTTTAATGAGTTGGATAGGAAAATAAAAGTTTGGGATGTTAGGTGTGTTGTAAAATTTTTTTTTGATAAATAAAGATGTGTTGTAAAATGATATAGTATAATTGATAAAGAACTTTTCGGGATGGTAAAATAAAATAGTATGAAGACTGCGGATGTGATCATGTGAAAGCTCTTACATACTATAAAGGGGGGAAAAAGATGTGTTTACAAGACTGATAGATGTATGGAAGATTCAGAGATTTTTATTAACAGAGCTGAAATCTGTACATATTGTGACATGGAGCTGAAATAAGTATATTGCACATGTTTCAATAAATGAATAGAAGAATTAATCACTAATACACTGGATTTTCGCTATAGCATAGAAAACTATATACGGACAACATATAGATTGCAATGCTAAAAATTCTGACTACTCTTAACAAAGAATAGATCTATTGGAATATGTCCCTTATCTTTTGGAGAAGCCCTCGGCTTTTTTCGTTTTCTTTGGTTCGCGATGTTATCCTTCGGGGAAAGCCTGATGAGGTTTCAAACTTGTCAATTGTCAAATCAAATATTTGTTATATGCAGACTGAAGATGAAAAAAGCAATCCTGTAAATTTATCATAGAGATGTAATTAACAATGGTGACTCATTAGCTCTAACTTCTAAGAACAAATTATTTGCTAACAATATCAAGTTGCAAAACTGAGAGTTGACACCCAGAAAAACCAAAAAGATGTTGCATCTTGCATGAAGATCTCATCAGCACTGGAAGGCACAAATCCATGTCCCAAGCACGAGCGCACCCCGGGGGGGGGGGGGTTTTGTTGACTGTTAAAAAAATCAGCTTAATGTCCAACTATAAATTGGGAGAGAGAGTAATGACATTTATGAGAAAAAATTAGTTTGTACATTTGCAAATCAAATGCCATAACAATGTTACAATGATGGATGAGGTTTTCAATTATCAGGAAGGATACTAGTTTATCATGCCATATAGCATGCATATTTAATAAATTGGGAAATTATCTAGTGGAAACTAATTAGGCAATCATTTTTTTAGTAAATATTAGTATCATTAATTTTAGTCATCTAACTAAGTTGAATATTTTATCACAAAACATTTAACCTGTCCACATACCACTCGAACCCATCCTGCTTATCAATCACTTTCAAGTAGACTAACAAGCAAGGACCATATAACCAACGTAACAACTAAAATTCAAAATACCTGTGCCTCAGCATTCTTGTGTCACAGCGAGATTCCTCTTTCTGAAGTCTCTCAGCAAGATGAAAATCAAAGTGCTCTTGCCTTTCCTCAACAAAACAAGGTGGTAATTCAATCCCACATAGTGAACACTTGTAATCATTTACCCACAGAAGTAGCTCTCCCTGATTGGATGAAGAGACTGTATCATCATCCAGCAAGTTAGCCCTCTTGTTCTCTTCATCTAGGCTACGAAATGCAAATGGCACAGAAGAAGAATCTGCTTTCAACTCAGACACTGCGTTTTGATAAAATTTTTGTTCTGGGGTATCCACCTAGACAAATAGCAAAATCCAGAAATGGAGAACAAGAAAAAACTTGAGTATAGAGAACACAAGAATAAAATAGAAAGCATTTAAATATAGATCTCAACAGAAACTACACATAAGAGTAACTAAGAAATCATTTGAATTTACGTTATCAATCAAAATTCAAATTATAGCCAGGGTTCCAGCAATAATCCTTTCCTCGGAAAGAGATATGGGCTATTTTGAAAGCTGGTTTCTTCACCATAGACAACAATACATCAGGAGATTTTAACCATATGTAATATTATTAGAAAAATTAGCTCCTTTTGAACCGTTGGCTATGTTAACAGGTCCGAGAATCAGCAAGCATTTGTTATTGCATTGGTGCCTTTTGTTCTCATCATTTGGTAAGGTTCTTCCAGAATTGGTAACTCAGATTCTTTCCATTCCACCTGTTATGGTAGATTCTATAACAAGGGAATGGCTCCAATATGTTTGTTGCAGTGCTTATGGATGGAGCAGACTCAGAATATTTTAAGGGAAAGAGCTTTCTGGAGTTGAGCTAAAGGGGCTGCTTTGCGCAATCTCTCCTTCGACTTGGTTTTCTTCTATAACACTCTAGCTTTTAGAATTAGTTGACACCTTTTTTTTTTTTTGCTTGGTAATTTAACACAAGCAACCTGCAATGTTAGGACTTACAAACTGCTGCCCACCATCCCATTATTTAAGGTTGACACTTTAAATTCTTAGCTGTTGTTGGTTGGAAATGATGGGAACTGAACCTGCACATGGTGGATTCGCCCCTTGGGTTCTTTAAATTCTATAGATGGTGTTGTTACTAAGATTCAACCCTAGGAAATTAAAAAAATTACATTCTGGTCCGAGTCAAGATTATGAATTAGTCTTTTAAATTCTCACATACCTTGTTTCCATTTTCATCGTTCAAAGGCTCATGAAATTTCTGCATTTCTCCATCATTGTTGCCAATAGCACAATTATTATCTTCCAGATCTGGAAAGTGGCTGCTGTCCAATAAATCCCTATCATCATAACCACAGATCTCATGGCTACCCATAGAAAAACCAGTTTCTGTATCATTCATGAAGTGGTGATCATTAACAATTGAGCCCATGGAACTACTATCAACCATACTTTCCCTAGACGTATCTCCAGATATCAAAAAATTGGTGAGAGTTTTTTGTGTTGGATCGGCAGGAGCAGCAGCCTTGTCTGCATTGAACTGGGACAATCGCAAGCCTGAAATAAGCATATATAACTGCAATGTCATACACAAAGGTCCACAAGGTGCAAGATTAAATTCTAACATGGTCCCTTCTCCATGGAAAATTTAATAAATATTGAGCTATTTTCATAAAGAAGAAAATTAAGCACAAATTGAGTGGTACCTATCAGTCTCAAAGAGACAGGAAGTTCAGCCTTTAGCAGCTTTGATGCATATTTCAAAATATCCACACTTGAGCAAATATACTTCTGCAAAGTCACAGCTCTGGTCCTAACCTGTTTGTCACATAGTCCGTAAAATTTAAGCACAAAAAATACACATCAGTGATGACTAACGTTCCATTTATTTCATTGTAAAATATTTTCAGTGTTTTAAAGTTTTGTTTCATTGTAAAATATAGTCAAACTTGTAAAACATTTTCTGGTTTGTAAAATGTTTTATGGCCAAAAAATCGGTAAAACATTTTACAAAATGGAAAAGAGCCCCCGCCCCTTATCTTCCACTCTCTCTTGCAGACCCCCCCTCCTCTGCCACTCTCTCTCACATACGCACTGCTCCTTTCTCTCTTTCTTGCTCACGAAGGTGGTCAGCGAAGAGGTGGGCTCACAATTGCAGTGGAGAAGCTTCAATTTGCACTACTCCCATATTGCTGCCACTCTGATCTCAATCTGCTCCAATCTCGCCACTGCATGGGTTTTCAGATCTAGAATTGAAACTGGTTTTTTCCCCCCTGATTTGGGTTTTCAGAATGATTTGTGGATTGTGGTGGTGGCTGGGTTTGTGGGTTGCAGTGAAGGGCTGGCTGTTTTTTTTTTTTCCCCTGATCTGTGGATTTGGGTAGTTAGAGCGAAGGTGGGTGGGTTTATGCCAAACTGGTGGTGGTTGCTTGGATTTGGGTGGTGTGTGGAGTGGTGGTGGGTTTGTTTGTGCCGAACTAGGGATGGTTGTTTGGATTTGATGGGTTGTGAGATTTATGAGAGTTTTTTCATTTTAATATGAAACAAACGCTTGAAAATGATTTCTTGAGAATTTTTAGGTGCACAACCAAACAAAACATTGTAAAATGAAGACCTTTTCAATAAAATGCTTTCAATGTAAAATATTTCAAATGGAGCGTAAAAGACAAGGTGGGAATAAAATGCATTACCCCCCCCCCCCCTCTTTTCTTTTTTTCTCAAAATTAAGAATAACTACTATTAAAATACAACACGATTTAAAAAATAAAAAAATAATAAAAAATTTAAACAAGGGTGTCTAGAGACCCAACTCCCGAGTGTGTGTAACCCTCATCCCACACACATTAATCTCTAAGGAATCTCATGGGGGTGATCCCAAGATGCTGACTAGAGGTTTTGAACCCAAACCTCATGGAATTTATGAGACCTTTGGGGTTACATACACCAGATATGGGTTGTACATGAATAAATCTCTTATGAGTTGGTATTGACTCTATTTATACAGAGAACCATAATGGAGCAACAAAAAGCACCTCAAAAGTAGTTGTTTTCAATTTTAGAGTCAATGTTCGACCAGAAAGACCTTCTTTCTGCATGTCCACAGATAGCATCTCTGCAAGATCAGCTGCAAACATAACCGTAACAAGGCAGGCTTAATAAAAAAATATAATTCATTTTCTACATATCCTTTTGACAAGAATGCCATACATATTAGCCATAAAATCCACAGAATTGATATATGTACACATAAAATTGTAAGAA
Source organism: Castanopsis chinensis (assembly GCA_032878915.1). Taxonomy (NCBI): domain Eukaryota; kingdom Viridiplantae; phylum Streptophyta; class Magnoliopsida; order Fagales; family Fagaceae; genus Castanopsis; species Castanopsis chinensis. The sequence goes on along the minus strand of JAVQMG010000097.1, from coordinate 4,765,765 downwards.
TTTTAGAAGCTTTAAAAACAACTTCAAATGCCAGTCAGCATTTTATTCACTAGGCTTTGACTAAAGGTTTAAGCAAAACCTAAGTGGTTGGAACAATAAATGGATCTTGGATGAATTGAACTCAGCCACGTCTTATTATATGAAGTCTTGAGGATTGGTCTAAATATTTAAGATGTGTTTGTCTGGCTCATAGCTGGGCAGGGTTCTAGAGTGAGACATTTCACCCCAAACTAAGCCCAGTTGGGTACTTAGTGCTATTACAAAGCAATATATAACACATTTGTTAAGCACAAGGGGAAAAAAGGGACCACTTACCTAATTTCTGATAAAATGATGCCTCATCCTCTGTGGATGAAAATGTTCTCTCATTACTGATACTTTTCCGTGACCTGACTTGAGGGGTCTCAGTTTGCCCAAGCCCCAGTCCCACAGAGAGGAAAAAACCTGCAATGAATATACGATATAATCATTGTGGTGATATACTAATAAACTATAATAATCTTTCAAGTAGAAAAAGAAAAAAACCAATGGTGTGTAACAGTGTAAGTCAAAATGTAATAAGAGAACTAGATAAGGCAAGAACATGTACAGGATTAAGAAAATAAGAACATAATAAACTGAATAACTACTGATCTGGCCAACCACTGTTGACTGATCCCCTTTCCCTAACAACATGAAAGGCACACATAAAAGCTATGTGTTTCAGTTGACAGTAAAACCACGGTAGAAAGAACTGACCACAGCTCTAACCTGCTGTAGAACGAGAAAACAGTGCACAGAGGAGACCACCTTTTTGAAGCATATCCTCACAAGTATTTATTCCAAAAACATCCCTTAAAATATGTTCAGTGACCTTACCGATGCCCCCAATCTGTAAAGAAAGTTGTGTATGATAAGAAATGTAATCAAATTGAGGACTTCATCAAAGACATTTACAAAAGAGAGTGAGTTCTCATTCTGCAAGCTATCTTTATTTATTAAAAAACCATGTTAAGTTGACTGTAGCAGATCATAATTAACAAATAATTAAATATACCTTCCGTATGGGAAGTGAGGATATTAATGTCATGACAGCCATCCGATCATTTGGTAAGACAAATTGTCCATTTGGCTTGTTTATGTCTGAGCAAACCTGAGAAAACAGGAATATGAAGAGTTTCAAACTTTACAAACATAAAGGACCTTAATCACTTTGGTTTGATTGTATTAATGCCATGGAAAGTTAAAGTACAGCTAGAAGATAACAAAAATCTAGAAATTTGGCTGCACCCTGTTTTACCAATGATGATTGATTAAAACCTCATCTTAAATAGATCAGTTTCTTTTTTCTCCACTCTTGGCAGATCACAGCACTCTGTTTTCCCCAAAAAGGCTGTCCAGAGTACTTCTAGACCACTTCCCAATTCTATTGGAGGAGGGGAGTCATCGGAGAGGTAGAACTCCTTTTCGTTTGAAAACATGTGGTTGAGGGTGGAGAATTTTGTTGATAAAGTGAAGGCTTGGTGGGCATCTTATTTGTTCCAAGGAACTCCTAGTTTTATACTAGCTAAGAAGTTGGCAGCTTTGAGATTGGATCTAAAAAAGTGGAACAAATTGGAGTTCGGCAATGTCACTTTTAAGAAACAACAACTCTGGAACAAATTGAATGATTTGGATGTTAGAGAGGAGACTCAACCTTTAACAGCTAAGTAAAAGTTAGAACAAGTTAATCTTTGAACCGATATTGAAAAGCTCACTCTTTTAGAAGAGACTAGTTGGAGGCATAAGTCTAGGGTGCTACACTTGAGGGAGGGGGACACCAACACCATATTTTTCCACAAAATGGCTAATTCCAATCGAAGAAATAATAATATTGAGAGCCTTATGGTTGATGGCAACTTGTCTTCCGATCACGGTATGATTGCTAATTGTATTACCCAATTCTTCATGAATTTATACTCTGAGCAGCAAGTTGATCTGCCATTTCTAGAAGTCTTGGTATTTCCAATGATATCCAGCGATAATGCAAACTGGCTAGATAGACCCTTTGAGGAGGCAGAAATTTTTGATGTCATACAAAATTTTAATAGCGATAAATCACTTGGACCAGATGGGTTTCCAATGGCTTTCTTCCAAGCTTGCTAGAGGATTCTCAAACTTGATCTTATGGCTGTGTTTCATCATTTTTTTGCTAAAGGTCAATTTGAGAAAAGTTTGAATGCAACATTTATTACTTTCATCCCTAAAAAAAATGCAACAATTGAAGTCAAGGATTTTCAACCCATTAGTCTTCTTTTGGGGGGGGAGTTGTATAAAATCATTGCTAAGGTCTTAGCCACTAGACCTCGCACGGTCATGGAAGATATAATTTTAGCTTCACAGAATGCTTTTATGAGGAACAGACAGATTCTTGACCCTGTACTTATTGCTAATAAATGCCTTGATAGTAAATTGAAAACTGGTTTGTGAGGGCCACTTTGCAGTCCAGATGTTGAGAAGGCTTTTGATCATATAAACTGGGGATTTCTTATGCAATTAATAGAACAAGGTGGATTCTTTGCTAAATGGAGGCAATGGATTTTCTTTTGTATATCTACAATTCGCTTCTCTATTATGCTTAATGGCTCTCCTTGTGGGTGGGTTGAGAGTTCCAGGGGTTAAGTCAAAGCTATCCATGATGGTCACATGTCAGGCTTTGATGTGGGTAATTTTAAAGGGAAGATCCTTGGCGGTGTTTCGTCTTCCCTTTGCGGACGACAATCTAACTTTTTGTGAAGCTAATTTGTATTAGATTTTTTTCCTCCGCTTGCATGATCCTTATTTGGTTTGAGGTAGTGTCTGGTCTAAAGATAAATTTGGGCAAGTCAAAGTTGGTTCCTGTTGGCATGGTGCATAATTTTGACTTATTGTTGAATGTCCTTATCTGTAACAAGGTACTCTTCCAATGAAATATTTAAGTCTTCCTTTGGGAGTTAAATTCAAGGATAAGACAATATGGAACCCAATTCTAAAGAAGATAGAATGGAGATTAGCAGGATGGAAATGTTTGTATTTATCCAAGGGAGGTAGAGTCACTTTAATTAAAAGCACTCTACCTATTTTACCCAATTATTTTCTATCTAAATTTCCTATTCCTGCTGCTATGGCTAACCGAATTGAGAAACTTCAATGGAATTTCTTATGGGGTGGCTTTGGTGACAAACCAAAATTTCATTTGGTTAAATGGGCTACTGTTTGTACTCCCATTTCTTCAAGTGGCTTGGGAATAAGGAAGGTAAGACTTTTTAATGAAGCTTTGCTTGGGAAGTGGCTATGGAGATTTGGGATGAAGAAGGCTGCCCATTGGAAGCAAGTGATAAAGGTGAAATATGGTTGTGGATAGGGTGGTTAGTGTACTAGGTCTGCTATTGATCCATATGGTGTTGGCATGTGGAAATATATTAGTCGGGGATGGCCTTCTTTTTCTCGCCTGATTCCATATGATATTGGGGATGGGTCTAGAATGAAGTTTTGGCAAGACCATTGGCGTGGTGAGACATCTCTTGCGATCAGCTATCTTGAAATTTTTAGATTTTGCTGAGATAAGGAGGATAGTGTGGCTGAGCTTATGAAGTTTGCTAATGGAGTCCTCTTTTGGGATTTAAGTTTCTTCAGGGGTGTGCATGCTCAGGAATTAGAGGCACTGTCGGGTTTCATGGATTACATATATGGTGCTTCAATGAAGGGTTTGGTGAAGATAAGATATGTTGGAAACCTGATAAAGAGAAGGGTTTCATGGTTAAGGATTATTATAGTCTTTTAGTGGACTCCAATGACTATTGTTTTCCTTGGAAAAGCATTTGGAAACAGAAGATTCCTTCTCGAATAGCTTTCATTGTTTGGACTACTGCTTTAAAGAAATGTTTAACGATTGACAATTTACGAAAAAAGGAAGGTTCGGATATTGGATTGGTGCTACATGTGCAAGTGTAATGGTGAATCAGTTGATCATCTTTTTCTTCATTGTTTGGTTGCTATGGATATGTGGTCTATGGTGTTTGGTTTGTTTGTAGTAAGCTGGGTTATGCCACAATCTATAATGGGGCTTCTAGCATGTTGGCAAGTCAAATTTGATCGTCATCATAATGGGTATATACGGTTGATCGTTCCCTATTACTTATTATAGTGTCTTTGGAAGGAGAGAAATAGTAAGTTCTTTGAAGTTAATGAGAGATAAATACCAAACCTGAATTTATTTTTCTTTAGAATTTTAATGGATTAGTTGACTGCTTTGCAAAATTAATCATTTTTTTTTTCTTTCCATGATTTCCTAGATTCTCGTAATTTTTGTTCTTGAATTGTTTTACCCCTTGTACATTTCCTGTGTACTAGGGTGTTTCTTTTATGATATCAATAAACTTATTACTTATCCAAAAAAAAAAAAATCTAATTTTGGGTTGTTCCTAAAACTTTTGTATACTCTCATCTTGCCTTTCCCATATTAGCTACATTTTTTTTTTTTTTTTTTTATAGGTAAAAAAGTAATATTATTAATAGAAAAGAATAAAAGATACATAGAGTTCACAGTAATGAACAAAGAACAACATAGCAACAAAAATTAATAAAGGAATCAAAATCCTATTCTAAGAGAGAAGAAAATCAATAATAGTAGAACAATCCGAAAGACCAATTTTGAGTTGTTCCTAAAATTTTTGTATTTTCTCTTTTTTCTTCTTCTTTTTATTTTTTTATTTTTTTTTTTTTTTTATCTTGCCTTTCCCATATTAGCTATTTTTTTTTTATAGGTAAAAACGTAATTTCATTAATAGAAAAGAATAAAAGATACATAGAGTTCACAGTAATGAACAAAGAACAACATAGCAACAAAAATAAATAAAGGAATCAAAATCCTATTCTAAGAGAGAAGAAAATCAATAATAGTAGAACAATCCGAAAGACACCACACTGAGACCAATGGAAGAGAGTCCACCGGCACAAATCTAACAATTGGGCCATTGATTTCTCGAATTCAAAAAAAAGGTTCAGCCATTGATTTTTTACAACATTTTCACAACAAATCAGATTGGTTAGATGTTATTGGTTTAAATTTGAACTTATCTCAAATTAATAACCTATAACAACTTGCCACATAGGATTTGTTGTAAAAATGTTGTGAAAATGTTGTGAACATAGCATTTTCCCAGTCCAAATAATCGACATCAAACAGCCTGGTACCAAATTCCAAATATCGGAATTATTTTTCCAAAGCCAATGGCGACAACAACAAAGTAAGTCTACAACCGAACATAACATGACCCAATCAACCCCAAATAACTGAATCATATGCATCCACATAGAATGAGCTAACGAACAAAAAATAAGATGATACACAGATTCCTCATTACAATAGCACATACAACAACGATTTGCCAAGAGGCGATCACAGAGCATAAAATTATCCAAAGTGAGAATCTGGCCATGGACTATTGTCCACATAAAAAAATGCCACCCTTTTAGAAACCTTTACTTTCCAAATGCTCTTCCAAGGGAAATTATGAGTAACATTTTGAATCTTATAACAAAAAGACTGAGTGTCAAACTTCTCACTTCCATTGAGGCTCCAACAAAAACTGTCACCTCCACCACCCTTAGGAACTCGATATTGATCAAGTGAAGAAAGGAGTAATAAGCTGCTAACTCCTAGTCGTTGAATTTCCTATAAAATCTTAAGTTCCACTCTATCATTTCCACACACTTGAGAACTCAAAGCATCAGAAATAGAAGCTTCCTTATTGGCTGAACACAAAAATAACTGAGTATAGGGAGTTTTTAAAGAGTTATCCCCAATCCACTTATCATGTCAAAAAAGAATATGAGAATCATCTCTCACCACAAAAGTGAAATGCTTAGAAAAGCTCTCCCACCGCTCACCAATACTTCGCCATAACCCACACCCATGAGTGCTCCTACAAACTCTAGTGCTCCACCTCCCTTTCACCTCCCCATATTTCATGGCAATAACCCTCCGCCAAAGATGAGTAGGTTCATGGCCATATTAACAAAGCCTGATTAAAAGGCACCAATTTCTGAATTCCCAAACCACCCTACTCAAGCGAGAAACATACCTTCTCCCATGCCTCTAAGGGGTATTTGAAACACCCCTCTGAGGAACCCCACAAAAAATTCCTCTAAATACGTTATAATTTAATAGCCATGGCTTTAGAAACAATAAATAGAGAAAAATAATAAGTTGGAAGACTTGAGAGGGTACTTTTCAACAAGGTGAGCCTACCACCCTTTAATAAATAAAGACGCTTCCAGCCCGACAGCTTCTTCTCCATCCTTTCTAGAATAAGGTTCCAGATAAAGGCTATCTTATACGAAGTACCCAAGGACATACCCAAATATGTCATAAGTAAACTACCCACCCTGCATTGAAAAATGTTAGCCAAAGATTGAATGTTACTCACCTCCCTAACAGGGACTCTCACTTTTCCCCACATTCACCTTCAAACCAAAAAAGGCTCAAAAACAAGTTAAAGCCAACCTAATTGAGAGCAACTACTCCCTAGAAGCATCACAAAAGAGAATAGTATCATCAGCAAAAAGCAGATATGAAATACAAATACCAATAGAATTAACAGGTCCCACATGAAAACCCTGAAGAAGACCACCTTCCTCAGTTTTCTTCAAAATCCTACTAAGAACCTGCATGATCAAAAGACAAAGAAAAGGAGACAATGGATCACTTTGCCTTAAATCTTGAGAACTTCCAAAGAAACCAGCAAAAGATCCATTAACCAAAACTGAAAAACGGACAATAGAGACACAGGCCTTTGACCATTTCCTCCATCATACCCCAAAACACATTCTCTCCAACAGATAGAATAAAGCATCCCAATTGACATGATCATAAGATTTTTCAATATCTAACTTACAAACCACTCTTGGAGTACGAAACTTCAGTCTGCTATCAAGGCATTCGGTAGCAATAAGCACTGAATTCAAAATCAGTCTTCCACCAACAAAAGAATTTTGCGATTTAGAGATGAGTTTATCCAGCACCCTCCTCAATCTGTTTGCTAACATCTTAGATAAAAGCTTATAAACACTGCCCACTAAACTAATAAGATGAAAATCTTTAATATTCAGTGCATTATTTTTCTTAGGAATTAAAGATAGGAAAGAAGCATTCAAAGACGGTTCAAACTCTAAACTCCTATGAAAGTGATCAAAAAATGCCATAACATCATTTTTCACAACACTCCAGCATTTTTTTTTAAAAAGCCATAGTGAAGCCGTCAAGACCAGGAGCTTTGTCACCCTCCATCTCTTGAAGGACCTATATCACCTCCTCCTTAGAAAAATCCCTTTCAAAAGTTCTCTCATCTTCTTCAATGTTGCAAACTCCAAACCATCCGTAGTAGGGCGCCATGTATCAAACCTTGATAAAATTGAACCACTTGAGAACGCACATCCACCTCATCCTCATAAAGGACACCATCCACTTCTATACCTCTAATGTGATTAGTTCTTCTATGGGAGTTCGCTATCCAGTGAAAGAAACGAGTATTATTGCCACCCTCCTTCATAAACAAAACCTGAGACTTTTGTCTCCAATAAATCTCCTCTAAAGAAACTAAATGAGCAATATTACCTTTAATTTGAGTAAAACGAATTTGTTCCTCATGTGAAAGACCCAACAAGTCTTCTCTAGCATCTAGATCCAAAAGCTCAAACAAAAGGCTTTTCTTCCTAAATGCCAAATCACCAAACTCCTCTTTATTTCACTTCTTCAAATCATCCTTAAGAGCTTTTAATTTTCAAGCGAGAACAAAGCTAGGAGAACCCAAAAAACAATACCCATTCCACCATCGCCGAACTCTCTCCACAAAACCCTCATCTTTCAACCACATATTCTCAAACTTAAAGGCACCATGACCTTTACTGACTCCACCAACTTCCACTAGGAGTGGACAGTGGTCCGAAACTACCCGAGGAAGTACCCTTTGAGACACATTCCTGAAATGATCCACCCAACCCACCGATGCCAATGTCTTATCAATTCTTGAAATACAATCTGTCCCTGAATCTCTAAACCAGGTGACAGAAGCCCCTTCAAGGGGTAAATCAACAAGATAGTTAGCCTCAATGAAATCTGAGAATGCAAACATAGCCGAGCTAAAAGACTCGCAGCCAAATCTCTCACTCGGAGGTTGAATAATATTAAAATCCCCAATTAAACACCATGCTGTATTCCACCTAGAGTGCACCCTCACAAGCTCCTCCCACAAAGCATCGTCATTAGGACCATAAACTCCTGTACATGCCCATACAAAATCATCCACAACCCCCCTTAGTAAAAAATTAACAAAAAACTAACCTATAGAAACATCAATTTTTTCATATACCCTTTTGTCCCATACTAGTAGAAACCCCCTACAGTGTTAACTACATCCAAAACAGCCTGATCAAGGAACTGACTACCCCAAAGACTCTAAACTACAGAAGAGTTTAAAGAAGCCAATTTGGTTTCTTAGAAGCAAACAATATCACACTTCCACTCCTTAAGAAGATTCATACATACCTCTTGCTATTGAGGATTATTTAATCCCCTAACATTCCAAGATAAAAATCGTAAACTCATTTAAATCTAGTGATCGCCCCTAAACCAGCTGAAGATCCTCAATTCCTCCCTTTAGAAGAAACCCCATCATAGTTAAATGTAGAAATTAGACCTCTAAGTTCTTTGAGCCCTTTCTGCCTTGAGTTTACTGGTCCCTTAGAAGACCCAAAATTAACCACATCAACACAATCTTGTTCCAGAAGACGAAACAAAGCCAAACATTGAGCTTCATGTTTTACAATAGGAAAACCCACAATTTTGCAAAAACTTTTCATCAAGCTCACCACCCATTTTGAATTTATCACCACTGACCACAAAATCTCACTCTCTTCAACTTCCAGGGTCACCACCAACTCACTCTACTTGTTAGGATCTCACCTTGATAATGGTGGACAATCTAGAGAACAACTCTCTACCTCCTCATGAAAAAAACCACTAGAATTAATGCCACTATGTTTCCACTGTAGAAGCAGAGGCTCCAAACCATCCTATAGCAACTCAGCCCCATCCAAGGACCTCAACGACACAAAATCAGTTTGGGGATTGCACCATTTATATCCGCCTTCACTTGATACTTCCGTGAAAGCATCCCTCTCTCCAAAACAAAAATTCATTTCATTACCCATATCCGAAAGAGGAAAAAACCGATTCTGACCAACCCATTGACTCAGACGAAGAGAATCGGCAACCTTAGACTCAATCGGCATCTCCTTCGCTATTGCTGGACTCAAGCCCACAGTCATCGGAGCCGATATATCAGCCCCCTAAATAGGTAACCTCCAACACTTTCTCCGTTCCGTCGGGGAGACCTCCCTCCATCCTGATAGATTGTGAACCAGTGAAGGCAGAGGAGCTTTCACCTCACTCCGACCCTACCTCGTTCACCAGTGCCTCGGATTCACTACTTGCTAGCATCCACTATCCCTCGAACACTCGCCTAACACCTTCGTATACGTAGAAAGTGTATTCTCGACACTTAGAAGTATCAGGCTATGAAGCACAGGTGCATTTCTAGATTCGAGTGCTGGTACAGGACTCGGCAACTTTTGAAAAAGTAAGGTACAAGTGTATCAGGGTGCAGCAATCAAAAAATTATTAAAAATATTTTTATATAGTGAATTTAATGTTTTAATATAAAAAAAATTCAAATAAAGGGGAGAGTTTATTATTAAAAAACAATTATTTATGATTTTTTTTAATAAAATCAATATTTTTGGTAATTGTAAACAAAAAACCACCTTTTTAGAAGATTCCTTTACTCCTTTTCCAATTCCCAAGCCCACCCACATGAAACAATTGACTTTCCCACCTACTTAATTTATATTCTTTTGTTATATACCTTTATTCTTCTTCCAACCATTTTTTTGTCTTCTCTCATCTTCTTCTTCCTTCTCTTTTTTTTTTTTTTTTTCCTCTCACAAGGCCACATGAAGCAGAAGAATGGCGGCCAGCTACCCATTTCGGCCTGTTTCAGCGGCCGATACCGTATTGGTATGTTTTGGCCTAAATATAATCGATTCTGCCGTTTCGGCTGCCATTTCCGCCGGAATCAGGCCGAATCAGCGCAAATCAAAAAAAAAAAAGGGCGAATTGGTGCGTTGAACGCCAAACGCCACGTTGGGACAAGTCTGGTGCGGGTGCGGCGACCCTGGAGCCACACCCGTGCTTTCTTGGTATCAGGTTGGGCAAGTCTAAGTGGACCTTGCCTTTTGGGCTAGCTGAAGCCACGGGTTGGGCTTTTGCATGCCCACCTGTTGGTTTAAAGAATTCCGGCCCAGCACTTAAAACATTGGGCCAACTAAGAGCCTTATCTTCCAAACAAGACACCACACATCTCCCACCCTCATGCTTGCAGATTCTCAAAGCCAATTTTGCAGGGGTCAACTTAAAATTAAATATCCATGTAGGTCTGCCATTTATAACTAAAACATTTACTGTAGTATCTCCATGAATCACATTACTTCCAAAAATGGCTCCCATATTTTCAAAAATCCTTGACTTTTGCTGGTTACCATAAACAAGTAAATTTTTCCCACTCCGGCAACCACCAGCTACTTGACCATCACCACCAAAATTCTTGGAAAGTGACCCCGGCCATAGTTGCAAGTTTTGCACCAGATAGAAAATTTCTTAGTTCTTTATGGATCAAAGACCAACCAGCACGATTGAGACTTGTTGGTATCATAACGCAACCTCTTCGAGCCCCACCATAAAATACCGATATAGCAATGAAGAGACCAACCTTATTTGATCTACCACAAAACTCTATCAACTTCCCATCCTCCCTAAGTCTCTTACAATGGACATCATGTCTTGGCACCCAATCACGTATATCAGCAAAACTATTAAGAATCCATTCCATGCCTCAACGTCCAACCCAAATAGAGCTCTATACATTCCAACATGTCTCATGTATGGCATATGAATCAGACCACCCCCCATCAAAAGAAAAAGAAAATACTTTTGCATCAATGTGAAAAGACCTATTACTGCCCCCTTGACCTGAAGATCAAGATGTAGGAGAGATCTTTTGTGAGGTTTCTACAGTGGGTATATTTGGTGTGGTGTGTGGGATGGGTACATGGTTAGGCAATTTAGGCAAAGAAAGGTTAGACTCCTGAGGTGGTGGAGGTGGCGGGGATGGGGTAGACAAAATTGAAGGAGGGGGATAAAAGTGAGGATATGGGAAAAAACCAAACTGTGTTGGAAAACAAAAAGGAAGAGGAGAAGAAGGATTCATAAGCAGACTTATTTCTAGTAGATATAACTTTTTCAAGCAAGATATCAACACATCTATTCCTTGCAACTTCTCTTCCCATGAACTAAAATGACATGGATGACATGGCTTCTTACAGAAAATGTGAAGTTCTCTAAACAATACAGAATGGATACGCCCATTATGTTTATTAGTTACATGCCTCAAATTAAATTATGGTGTTGAGAAGATGCAGAATAGATATGAAGACAATATCAAGAGAATAGAGTGTAGAACCTTAGCAAGCAAGCGGTTTGATCCCACTCCAGCACTACATGTAAGACCAGTCTCCTCAAAAACAGTGGTTCTAAGCTCTTTAGCAATCTTCACAAAGACAGTACCAACAAAAGCAGTTTAACGTTAAAAGCCACTTGATGCAATGAACCCATGTAAAAATACCAAATGTAGCATGTGTAGGCATAAATTTATTATATGTGGTAACTTACTTCTCCACTGGTCATGCTCCTTTCTTTGCAGACATCAGTTATATCAAGGTATGCTTCATCCAAACTAGCAGCCATAAAATTAGGATCATACTTCTGGAAAACTAAGAACAAGATTACAAGCAAAGAAATGATCAGTGATTAACAAAAAAGCTCTGACAAAGAATCTGTCTCAAGATTCAGACATCTAACCTTTTCTAGTTATATCACTGTAATAAGTATATTTCTTAAAATCTACAGGAACAAATATTAACTCAGGACATAGTTTACGTGCAATGAAACCGGGCATTGCAGCACGAACTCCGAATCTCCGTGCCTGCAGAGTGAACAGATCAGGTTTCAAATAGAAATTAAGGAACCAAGTAAAATTAAAGGTAATCAAAAATTTTAGAAGGGAGTTTTTGAAATGGAATTGGCAAATCAGTCCCATGATTGGAAATGTCCAAAATAACATACACCAATCAAAAATTGAAAATTACATTATGCATTCCCAACCTCATAATTAGCCGTAGAAATCATAGACATGCCACCAACAGCCATTGGCTTGCCCTTCAAGGATGGGTTACTTAATGTTTCAACAGCTGCATAAAAAGCATCCATATCTACGTGCAGCCAAATCCTTGACATGTCATGTTTAGTTTCTAGTTCTAATATTCTTCTATCTGCCACCTGTGAATAGGATTAATCATAAACCAAAATACTGCACGCTTCTTCAATAGGAGTATCTCACAGATAGCTAACATATAAAATAAAAAATTAACAATATTAAAATAAATAAATAAATAAAGTAAACACTTGGAATGATTTTTGCACTCTACACTGTATCAGAGAACATGAAGGAAGAGGTTTGTAACTTTGCACCCATAAAGTCTGCACTCATTACAATTATAATTCTTGTACAATAACGTTTCAGCAAAATAAAATAAAATTTTCTCCAATTTTCGATAGATTTCATTCATTATTAATACACATGAAAAAAGTGAGCTAATATCTAAGTAGTCAATATATCTAAAATAGATTCTCCCCATTTCTTTTTACAAGCATTCTCCACTTCACATGCTACATACCTTCTGATACTGAGATATATCAGTTGGCGTGAGCTTTGCGCAATGAGCACGCATGCTGTCAATTTTCTGCCTCATAAAGGCCTCCTTCCGTTCCTCATTCTCAAAATACTTAGAGCCTTTGCTCATGTCATACACTATTCTTTGCACTTTCTCCTTGTCCACTCCATCCATACCTAGAATCCCACAAATAACACAATATGTTAGATTAAGTTTGCATTTCTGATTACCAAAAAGCTTTTTGCTTTTTGCCTTTTTGTCTTCACTTTATTTCAAATAATCTAACTTTGAGCTTTTTGTCTCAAATTATACAAATAAGCTACCGGAAATAAACATTTCCCATTCGTATGCTAAATGATTAAATTAATCATGGTATCAGAGCATAAGATCCTAGGTTTAAATCCTGTCTCCACCTTACTCCTACTAAAAAATATTATAAATAAATAGATAAACCCATGTTAGATTAAATGGTTAAATTCATCAGTTTCTACAGAGGCCACCTATTTCAACACAAACATACATCTCTCTCTCTCTCTCTCTGTCTCTCTGTCTCTCTCTATATATATATATGTGTGTGTGTCTGTGCGCGCGCGCACGCGGGGTCGTATGTATGATAATTAAACCCATAAAGAAAGGTTTCAGTTTGTGTGAATACGAGAATCAAAAGTTCAAACGTTTATCTGTGTAGGATAATCAAATAAATGGCCAAACTGGCCTTAAAAATGGTTAACAAATTTAATAGACAGAAATTTTATAATATTTAAGTTCAATTATGTATGGAGAATTGCAATGATGAGTTGGGTGTGAAAGAAAGGGTTACCTGCTTTTGCGTTGGTGTAAACAGTATGAAAAGACTGCCATGGGCGAGGCGTTTCAGTGTGATCTTCAATATCGCCCGAACAACTGCTTTTTTCGCTCTTCTCCTTCTCCTTCTCCTTCTCCTTCTCCTTCTCCATATCTCTCTTCCACTTTCTTCAAACGCTTCTTCAACAATCCACAGAGCGCTAAAAATGGAAATGCTCGACTACTATGGGCCACACTGTCATTGTACAACATACATTTGAACGTCGATCTGATTTTGAACTCGTTGCAGCAATGGAAATACACTCGGCCCAATTCGCAAGTACCAACAAGGTTTACCGGATCTTACTGGGTCTGGGAATGAGCGTGCACAATTGTAGATGATTTGGGCCAAATGCAAGATCCAGAAAGGGCTTCTAAATTGAGTACAAATCTACGTCCATATCATATCACTAGTCTCATTACGAGGCTTTTTCTTTTTTTAGTGGTAGTAGAAAAAAAAAAAAATCTATGTTTTTTTTATTATATATATAATTTTTATTTTAATAATATAATTTATAAGTAGATTAATAAATTTAAAAATCAAAGGGAAGTGACCTTATTTTTTAGACAATATTTTAGTGGAAGTTAGGGTTTTATTTTTACCAAATTGTCCTTTAATTTCTATTTTAAAAAAAAATAAACATATAGTTACTTTGAAGAAGTGGGTCAGAGTGTTTCTATTTTGTAGGTAATATTTTAGTACAAGTTAGACATGTATTTTTACCCAACTATCCTTTAGTTTTGTCTCTACTTAAACCTAGGAGTGTAGGGATATTTTGGAACAAAAAAAAATCCGATCCAAACAGGTACAGCAGCTTAAATTGTAGTATAGATATATCATATCATATATCATATACTACACTATATCATAAAAGTTGAGTTTAGACGCTGTGGTTGTGCCAAGTGACCTCACCAAATTGAAGAAATCCTTTTTTTTTTTTTAACTATTAAAAAGAAAACATCTATATCTTTATCTATATCTATATTTATATCATATACTATTTATAATAGCAAAATCTGAGAGAAAGTTGGTTCCTACAATTAAGAAGGTGCTGCCATGTAGAAAAAGTGGCTATCTAAAATTTAGACACGTATACAGTTTAATCTTTAAAAAAGCGTACGGTGCATCGTTTGGAGAGGTTTCGTATCAAAGCGTTAAAACAATCTGATGTCTCTGAGTATAAATACAACACTAACTGCTTAAATGGGTAAATTACATTCAAAAGGCTTGCTTGTATACAAAAAAAGAGAGAGAACAGAGTTGTTTGTTGGACCCCAAAAGAAAGAGAGAAATATCTAAGGCCGGCGATTGTTTGTTCCCTGGCCAGACTTAGACCATCGAAACAGCAAACAGAAAGAAGCCGTTAGGCCATATATCAACCAACCTGAATCGTCAGAACCAACACTTGTAAATTTTTTTTTCCATTTTTTAGATTTGGGTATGAAATTTTACTTTTAACTGTTTTTTGTTAGATGGGTTTAGATTTGATTCATTTTTGTTTTGGGTTTTAGGGAAAAAAAATAGTTATCACATAAAACCATTCGTTGTATGCCCCTAGGGTCTAAACAGAACATCAAACTTAATCAATTGTTATCTTTGATCAGTTTCCATCTTCACTTGCTCTATACCATGCCATTGAGAAGAAAAGGATCCACAGCGTGCGTAGGTAGAGAAAGAAGGAGAGAGAAATTTGAGGGCTCTACTACGAATCATCAAACTATTCCACGATTGCATTTCCAAACCCTAACCTATAAGTTGTCCTCCCTCTCTGCCTGAGACGAATGCCCCCACCCCCCCTAATTTGTTTTTTTTTTTTTTTTTTGTTGAAAAATTTAAATAGCGTATTATATATGACTCATATTTTAGAGTTTGGGTGTGAAATTGTTATAGTTGGCCCCCCTCAAATTTTTGGATAATAGCCCAAAAGAAACTAATCACCTAACCCTTTCTTTGGGCCCATGGCCCCTCCATAGTCCAAATACAACAAAAAATCCCCAAATCACCGATATCATAATTCAATAATTCATAACCAAAAAAATCTCATAGAAAAAAAAAATTCACTTACGCGAGTTACAATAATTTATATGACTCTTTTTAATTGATTTATAAATTATGGGAAAGTCAATTACAATATTTAAATTTTTTTTCAAAATATAAAATGCAAATTCTTTTAGAAACCAATATTGATGATGTAGCATTGCCAACTCTTTATATTAATATCCCAATTTTTAAAATCCTCATACAAAGTTTTGAAAACTTTGGCTGTGTTTGGTTCGATGTAAAATGTTTTCCAAGTGTAAAATATTTTCAAGTGAAAATATTTTTCGGAAAAGAAAATATTTTTAGGTGTTTTGTGGTATTTTAAAAAATACTTTGGAAAATATTTTTTAGTGTTTGGTTGTATTCTTGAAAATACTATAGAAAATACATTTTCTTCTTGTTGCTCACATTTTCTCACCATCCAAACAAATAGATATCAACATTTTTCAGCAGAGTTACATAAAAGAAACAAAACCCAAAAAAAAAAAAAAAAAAAAAAATTCAAATCGGGTCAAGTTGAGAGAAGAAGGAAGAGAGAGAGGCGAGATCGTGCAATTTTCAGGCGACAGCAAGATCGCACGATCTCAGGCGGAGGCGAGATCGCGCGATCGGGGGCGACTGGGTTCGATCAGAGGCTAGATCGTGCGGCAGAGGCAATCTTTGCTTCATCGAGTTGGGGCGCGTTCTCTCTCTCTCTCTCTCTCTCTCTCTCTCTCTCTCTTTGCGTGTTTGAGTCCAAAAATGGTTTGAAATGGAAATAGAAACGTAAAAGAATTTCCGGGTCAAAGCCTTTATTTTACGGTCAAATGAAATGTTTTTCCAAAAATTCTATTTTCCATGTGCAACCAAGCACATAGTGAGGTGTAAAATGATTTTCTGAAATGACTTGAAGTCAAAACAAACGCAGCCTTCATTAGTGTGATTTTTAGTTGCATCCAAAAGTATGGGTTTATCATATTAGTGGGTTGGTCAACATAATAAAATTAACATATTAATTCCAATTACCTAAAATTTGGAGATCTGAAGTCCTCTTCTTCTTCTTTTCTTCTTCTTTGAAAATGTTAGAATATCATATTGTAACTTTCAACTTTTTTAGTTTATATTATTTCCTTCTCGACTTAAATATTTAGGTAATGAAGTGCAATTGTTTTGTCTACCATGATTTTTTTTTTTTTAATAAACCATGCCACTTGAAATTTTTTTGGTTCATGCCTTGGCCCCCCTAGGTTCAAATCCTAGTTTAGTCCCTGCTCTCTGCCTCTCTCTGAAAACCCCAAAACCCTAATCCTTAAGAGCTCTTTCCCTCTTTGTCAATGGCAGACAAACAATTAGGGTTTCCTAACTATAAAAGAAGAGGATTATGGAGGCATAAAGAGAAAGAGCACGTACTACTACAGAAAGAAGGAGCACTAAATGGTAAGACCTTTCTTTTATTTTGCACTTCTATTTTATTGCTTTTCTGAAATTTAATAATTTGTTCAATTATATAAAGATGTGAATAATAGAGTTTGAGATTGTTGGTTTACATTGCAATTCTTCATTGCGTTGGTAAAAATACCCATCAAAGTTTGGGAATTTGACTTTCCATTGTATTGTGGTCCATCTGTTTGATTTTTAATGGTCTTTTAGTTTGTGTTTGTTACTAATATGAGTCTTTTTGTTTGCTTGCTGAGTCTCTCACTATTTCTTTCAATTCATTTTTTTTTTATTCCAGGTACTAATTTGTGATTTAACTTTATCGGTTGTGGTACAAAATACTAAACCAAAGGAGGAACAGTTATCGGGTAATGAATATCAAAACCTTCTTCTATATCTAAGAGGTACAAACTTTGTTTATTCATTTTATTCTGTTTGGTAATGGTTTTTTGCTAATCGGAGTGGGTTGTTTGTTTTGCTTTGATTTCTTTATTGGTTGAGATATATATTGACTCACACCGTTTCTATAATTTATAATTTGGTCCTGCATCATACGGGTGTACAATGTTGAAAACATATGTAACATTACATTTAAAAAATTTCAGGCTTTGGTACATCTACAAGCTCATTAGTTGCTTTATATAATACCTTTATAAATAGGCTCAAGTAGTTGGTTGCAATCCACGATGCTTTTGCTTAGCTGTGCTTATTTTGTCTTGGGTGTAATTTATATTGGAGTTACACACGCCAAATGTGCGACACATACAAATTAAGGAAATGTTTTATTAGTTACTTAGTGCCAAGAATTTACAAATCTTTATTCTTATTTTAATTAGAATGTAATAATGCTGGATTTTTAATGGGTTGTAAGATTTGGGTCAATAATGAGCTTGAGGGAGGACAACCATTTATTATATTAACAAATCATAGAGAACACATATATGGTCCATTGATCATACTTTCCTAACATTTTTTTCCCATAGATAGAGCTTAAATTTTTATATGCAAAACTATTAAGTTTGTGTTATTTCAATATTGCATAGCATGGGGTAAGTTTTTCTGATTCCCATTATTAGTCCAAAATTTTATGGAGACTTGGTGGCTAAATAAGTTTCAAGGTTCTAATTTAAGTAGGCAGGGTGTTGTTTTTATGTGTTTTAATTCAAGTTGTGACCAAAAGATAATTGGAAAAAAAATTTCTCCTAATTTTAATGGTTTGGTTGTAGGAAAAATGAGCAATGCATTTATGCTTTAATGTAACATGGGTCTCATATTCTACAAATCATAAACCTAGGTAAATTCTGTTCCATCTTCCCTTTGGTGGAAGAATTGAAGCGAAAGGTTATACCATACTTAACAAACACGTCTATATAATCAAAGCCAGACTCTGCATCTCACACAAAAGTTAAACCCATTCGTCCAAAGCTAACTGCCATCAAAACTACCTATTTTCTTCCTCAGATAAACATATTTGTCGGTATGTTTTTTTCATTCTTTTGTCAAAGCACAAATTCACAAATATCTCTGTTAGATAAGATGGTGGGTATTTTGCAAGAAGATTACAAAATCAAAAGGTTAGTAACCGTCATTGTGAGATTGTCTTACCACAATCTTCAGCCTTAACTATTGTTAGACTGCTAGATCCACTACTGTTATTTATGTTTTTAAAATTAGTTCATTAAATATGATTTAGGTTTTGGTTTTTTGGTTAGCTTCATTTATATTTAGGCTTTTGGGTTAGATTTGATCAGTTTATATTAGATTTCCTTTTTGCTGTACAAGAGACATCACAAGGCTGCAAGAGAGAAGAGCAAGAAAACAAATTGCAGACAAAGAAGGTACAAGCAATAGGGAGAGGGTTCAGTTGAACTTTGAAGTTAACAAAGAAGACAGAGAAAGGTTTTTCTTGATGTGGTATGAAATTTAGTCTCTTTCTCTCTTTCTTTATTTTTATTTTTTGGTTCAAACAAATTTCCGTGCTCTTTGTTCAATTCTAAATTTTGGATATCATAGTTTTTTACTACACAAATGTTAATGTTTTATTATTTATTGGCATTGCTTAAGGTACCTATTGAAATATCCTCAGCCTACGATTCAAATGCTTTCAGGTACTAGATCTTTTGGAGACAGCAAAAGATATCACTTTTTTACCCTTTTTCATAATTATCACAATTCCAAAGTTAAAACAAAGCAATGTTTTTGCCAAACAAACATTTACTTCTCTTATTGTGTATGCTGTGTTTATATTCAATTGCTACTCTAATCAATTTCTTCTAAAGAAAAACACATAGAATGTATCTCCTGTTTTTTTAAGCAAGTCCGGTTAGTATGATTTTGAGAGAAAGAGGAATATGCAAATATGTCTATTTTTGTAATGTCAATCTCTTTCTCTCTCCTTGGAAGATTGACAATTAAGGGGTTCTATTTTTTTAAAAGGGCACTATTTGTGACGAAACCCAAATACCTAAATATTTATTACAAGTTTGGTTATCTTAGTATCTATTTTATCGTTAGTTTCTATCACTCATACTGTTGAATACTTTGTTTTTCTGAATTATTTTGGAACTTTGTGCACTCATCTTAATTTCATTGAATTTTGCATATAAACTCATGTTGTTGTTGCATATAACCTCATGTTTAAGTTGTTTTTCATATTAAATAATTAGTGTGGTGCTCAATTAAGGTAGATCAAGATGTTTTTTTTTTTTTTTTTTTTTTTTCATATTTAGGTGTGTGGGTAGACTCATTACATGACTTTGAGCATGGGGACAAACTACCAATGATGAACACTAGAGTGGAGGATTTTTTTTTTTTAATGTATTTGAACAACGGTAATTTGTACCAATTGTTTAGCACACATTTTTCATAACTAGAGCATTTTTTTTTTCATACATGCCTGCCTTTTGTTTCCTTTTAAAGGTTGGATGGAATGCCATGTTGTCTTTGGCAAGGTGCTATATGGGATGGATGTTGTCTACAAGAGTGAAGTAGAAGGATATCTTCCTTTCAATTTTATAGAGTGCAACTTAATGCTTCATTTATTTTTTATGCTAATGCTAGTTTTTATGAATACTTTGTTTTCATTTTGCTAGGTCTTAATTGCTACTTAGAGCCGAAGAGTAGTTGAAAAAGAGGTAGAGACAAATAAGAAAATAAATATTGGTGAAACCAAGAAAAGTGCAAATATTATCAAGATCCTAATGAAGTAGGAGTTGATGGAAAAGGACAGTGGTAGGAAGCATCAAGAAATTGAAAACCAAATGTCGACTGCTCAAGGAAAGAGCAAGGCAATGCAGATTTCTATTGGTACCAGCTCTTATCTTTCAATGATTGCTATTGAGAAAATTCTATAATGGAACACTTGGTTAGGCCTACCATAGCCACTTTCTTTGCACTTACGTAGGCTTGGACATTTGATCTTGGCAAACCAATTTTTAATTCCAATTAGTGCAAGTGCAAAATAAGGATTGACTTTATGGGATCTCTTTTTTTCTCCCCCTACCTCAATATATATATTTTGTTTGACTTTGTATTTTTAGAATTAATTGTCCTCTTTGCAATTTAAGGTTTAGGAATATTTTTGACATTGGCTGATGATATTTTTTATGTTTTTAGCAGATGAAGAGGTCCAAGATTTAGAGATGAAACATGAAGTCACTAAGCAAGGAATAAAATTATATGGAAGATTTTAATAAGTAGAACTTATTTTTTTCATTTTAATTAATTATTATTTTTGAATAAGTGCATTCTTTATTTCTATTAATTATATGTATTGTTGTATTATGAGTTTTGTATTATTTAAACTAGCAACAAAACACATTGAGAAAAATAGTTTGTTACCATTGCTTTAATTTTTATATTTTGTTTGCAAATTAAGGTTAAAGTATCAACCAATGCTTCGTAACTTTTTAACAGTTTCGAAATTGAAGATAGAGAGACAAATTAGAGAAGAAGATGTAATTCTGGATCTAAGTCTATCCAAGTTGCATTGGCAAATACATCTGATGTATAGATATAGTTGCATTCCTAAGTTATTGTAGAGAAACTTGGTACAATATATATTTGCTATGATTGATTGCACCAGTTTCATTTAATATCCTTACAAAAAAACATGTAGTATTGCTATATATTCAGTTAGTACTCTCAATCATGTTATGATATTACAGTCATTATTAGATTAGTCCATAAAAAGAATCATCCTTTATTTTTTTTTTTTAATATGTAAAATGATCCCTCACATTGCACAGGTTCATTGCGCCACGTGGCTACATAAATTAATGTCACGTCTATGATTAAAAACACAACAATTGTATCTTTTCAGTTAAAGTTCACCTTAAAAATGAATTGGGGGCATTTTGCTGGATATTAAAAAAAGGGGGCAAAAGCCCATTTTTTTCCTGGATTACATTGTAACGTAACTGGTTTATTCTTTTCTAATATTATTCCTTTTTTGAACAACTTTAGACAATCTCATAGTGCAACAATAAAATGAATACAGCAAATAGAGGTTGTATGAAAGACAAATTGTCGAAAGTTGTTATACATTGTTGCTATTAGTCTTTGATATAGAGAAGTATATATGAAACTATCAAATTGGTTTTGAGTTACTATTTGGTGGATTCGTTGGGCAACTTATATGTATTTATTTATTGCATGAAACTGCCTGATTGATTTATTGGCTATATGTATTTGATGAGAATACATATCTAAGTTGGAAGCCATTAATTCTTTTATTTCGTGAAACCACAAACGGTTTGATGACCCAAGCCTTGTACCGGTTTGGGTTAATGGTGGAAAAGAAAGAAACAAGTTTCATTATAAACTGTGGCAGCTCCAAGATTTTTTTCTAGGGGGTCAATAATGGCGGAGCCAGAAATTTATTGGCGAGGGTAGGCACAAGTAAAAATATAAAATGATTTTTTTTTTTTTTTGGTTTTTCATTATATACAACTTCCACATTATATACAATACAACTATATTATATAATAGTCTAAAAAATTATTAACAATTTAAAGATCATTAAGACAACAATCATTGGATGCATAAAAGAATTGAATTAAATTAAAATAATATATTTTTATCAAATTAATAATAACTTATTATATTTATAAGTTATATCAATTGAATAAAAAAAAAAGAATAAATAAGAATAGTAACACAGTTAGGAGTAGGGCTAGGTGTAAGTGTGAAACTAAGAAAAATAATACTCCACTAATAATTTTTTGCTTTTGAAGTGTATGGTTTTATAAATTCACACGCAGTCACTCTCTTGGAATTAGAGTAAGACAAAAGATTTCTAAGACTTGGGCACATGTCAAACTACTTGAATGGACATAGAGAAAAACTAATAATCATGTTCAAGCTTATTTCAATTGGGTTCAACAAAAAATTTAAAGTCTGGGTGTTCAAATTTTTATTGTAGGGGTCAACAAATATTTTTTAAATTATATATAAACTTTTTCTTTCAACCAGGTCAAGGGGTTCATTTGAACCCCCTGGGCTGGTCCTGGAGTCGCCCCTAATTATAAAAGGTGTGATTCTAGACTTACGTGCAAGATTGTAGTGGTAGGAGTTAATGGCATGCAATCTATGAGTAATATATATATATATATATATATATATATATATATATATGGTTGATATCTTTTGTTAAATACGTTAGTTGTGTATTTGGGAAAATTCTTGAATACTCCGAGAGTACTATAAATGCGTATTCCCTTCCTCTCACATGGATTGTGAGTCCTATCATAAATTTAATTAGTGAAACCTACAGTTATGTGAGAAGGGGGGTACGCATTTATGGTTACTCCCAGAGTACTTAATAATTACCCGTGTATTTGGCAATACATAGATATGTTATGAAGGATCGCATGGATGTAAAGGACAGTTAAACATGCCATTAATGCTAATACCATAACTTTGGCCTTTTATGTGCAAAAGTGTATAGGTTTGATGAATAAAAAAAATTTGGTCAATATAATAGAGTCAAATATTTTGAATCTATATTATTAGACTCAGTTTTGGCATGGCTGCCACTTTTGTTATTGTTTAGCCTTTTTACTAATTCATCAAGGGACTCATTATTAATTGATAACTAAAATAGCATTATGAGAGCTATTGTTTATAATTTCAAAAAATTGGAGCATAAGCCCAATATTTGCATGCATCGAATTTGAAAATAAAAAATAAAAAAAAGGCAAATTGCACACTGATAGGGCTTGTATAATATAAAAGCGAAGTGTTAGACTTTTTGTTAACCACTTCTTATAGCACCATGTGGGTATATAAATTTATGCCATGTATATATTTAAAAACACTATATAGTTGTGCCTTTTCATTTTTTAATAGGCATATTTTTATTCAATATACACATTTTGGATCAATAGGCACCTTTTTATTCAATAGGAACATTTTTGGTCAATAGGCATATTTTTGGTCATTTTGGTATATCCAATATGAAGGGTAATGACTTTTCAATAGGCACCTTTTGGTATATATCTAATTTGAATGCTTATGACTTTTCAATAAGCACATTTTAGTATATATATTACAACATATCTTATATATACCTATATATACAACACAAATTAAACTAGAGACGCAATATTCTGTCTCTTATTTATTTCCACAAAAAACTAATAAATAAAACAACATTTCTTTCTTCTATCTAACTAATAACACTTTGTGCTATTTCTTTCAATATCATTTTTTTAAAATTTTATGCATTTTTGCTTACTACTCCAACTCAAAAATGATGTTTTTTCTTCCTTGAAACTCATCCATTAGCTATTCCCGTGCATCACACGGGTTAGAGACTAGTTTATATATAAACAAAAGGTCTAATGCATCTTAAATTGCAGCAACGTATACTAAAAAAAAAAAAGATAGGTCTAATGCATCTTCAATTTCAACAACGTCTAATTCTTAATTTCTTTTAGTGTAGTATTTGGTGGATTTAAGAAAACATTTATATATATATATATATATAAAAAATCTAATGCATCTTTTAGCAATGTAGTGTATTATAAAAATGTATGATAAAAAAAAAGTAGCAACATAATGTATTATAAAAAAAAAGTCTATTATAAAATTCTATTCAACTAATATTAGACTAACTTTAGACTTTTTGTTCATATCAACTTCTAATTACAAAGATCAACAAAAACTAATTAGATAAACCCAATCCGAATCAAATATCACTCCCAAAACTAATTAGATAAAACAAGAATACAAAAACTTCTAATTAAAATGAATTACAAGGACAAAAAAAAAAAAAAAAAACTAATTAGATAAAGAGTAAGATGCATATAACATAAAAAAAAAAGTAGTTTAATTTTCAAACTAATATCCGCATCAAATTCCACTTCCAAATATTAATATTTTACTATTATATATTGACTCCTTTAATTTTCAAACTAAGTCTCTCTCTGTGTTTTTAAAAAAAAAAAAAAAAAAAAATTTCTCTCTCCCTATCCTAGAAGTAGTTTGACATGGAAGACATTACTACCACCACAAGCAAGTATTTGTTTTACACTTTACATGCACTTGATTTGTCTTTCAAATATGCACACAGTTTGGTTGTGTATTTCATAATCATTAGCAAGATTAAAATAATTCATTATGAGTTTACAACTATCAAGATCTATAGATTTAACCAACAAAAAGTAAAGAAACACTATTCTTGCAAATAGATTATACAAGCAATGAATAATTGAAGGTAACCAATATAGTCATACATTTATTTTACATATTAAATTTGTATCGAATTTCAAATTTATCTGCTTCAATTGTGTACATTTATTTTATAATAAATTTGTTTCAATAAACTAATCTTCTTGAATTATGAATACTTCAACAAACCAGCATGGTAATGCTGTTACAATAAATTTGTTGTAAAAAAAACTGCAAACTCATCTACTTCAATTGCACACATTTATTTCATAATAAATTTTTTTGTGAAATACAAATGAAGTTAATAAGCTTAGTCGTGTGTATTTTTCATATCATTTTTCTTTCCAATTACTTTTAACATTTTTTTTACTTTTCTTAATTGTATCTTTATTTGTTTATTCAATGAAAATTCCTATAATCCTACTAACATATGGAATTTTAAAAGATAAAATTTTTAAACCTAAATCATTATCTTTTGGGAAAAAAATTGATTTTAATCGTTTGCACTATTTCATTATGTTTGCTTTTGCAAAATCTATATCAGTTATGCCTACCTTTATTTTAAAATAAGGTTATCAAAAAAAAATTATTTTCTTATTTATCTTCAAGTATATTTACAACCTGAGATTAGATAATAGGGAATAATTTGATGAGATTTTATATTAGAGTTTAACTTGAAAATGTACTATCTCTTAATAGTAAAATCAGTTGGGAAAAAAAAATTTTAATATTTGTAGCTAAACAATTCTTTTAATGATGCCTACAATGAAAACTACAAGTTCTCTTTTCCTCTCCAAGGTTATTTAACTCTATCATTTCTTTTTTTTTTTTTTTTTTCTATTTCATTATACACATTTGATTAGATCTTTTTCTTTTTTCTATTTCATAATACACATATATTTGATAGGGTGAAATTCGGTGCCTCCCTCGCTTTCAAAGAAAAAAAGAATCAATTCTCATGTAAGTCTCTCTACTTTTATTTTTTTTAATGTTTAGTAATTTAGTTTTTTATTAATTCTTAACTATTAAATTGAGGTTACTACTTAAATAACCTTTCAAATATTTTTTACCATTTTTAATTATTGAATTCAAGATTTTTTTTCATTTAAATATGCGGTGGTGATTACTTGAGCTTTAAACCTTAATATATTATTTTGCAGACTCCCTATATATTTTTTTGAGCCATCTCTTTTTATATTAGTTACATAGTTAATTTTGGACTTATATATACTTTTTAAAAAAACCTTAATCTTACAAACATGAATTCATTATATAACTTAAAATAAAAGATTACTTCTCTTTACTTTATTTTAATTATCTATTTTATTAGTTAATTCAATTAAATTAAAAAAATTTATTATTTTCTTTAGTTTACACATGATTTTTGATTAAGCTATGCATCGTATGGGCATAATACTAGTACTATATAATGAAAGTTAGGCTTAGACGTTGTAGTTGTGCCTAGACGCTGTGATTGTGCCAAGTGGCTACACCATATTACATAAATTTTTGTAGATTTTTAATATATATATATATATATATAATTTTTCTTCTCCTATAATTTCTAAGTTGATAAAAATCTTAATTTGATTACAATTCAAATTCTTCATCTAATCCATCTAATCCTAATTTATATTCCATAAAAAACAAAAGATAACAAGTTATTTGTTGATAAAAAAAATACCAACGTGTATTATAAAAAATAAAAAATAAATCAGCAACGTGTATTATGAAAAAAAAAAAAAAAAAAAAAAAAAAAACAATGTAGTGTAATCTAATCCTTCTTAAATTCTTCATCTACTCCTAATTTAAATTCCATAAAAAACAAAAGATAGCAAGTTATTTGTCCATATCAATTTACCTAAAATGTTTTTGGATAAAGTAAAAAAAAAAAAATTGTAAATACCGTAATAAGTATTTGAGTTTAAAGTAAACACCTTCTCTTTTTTCTCAAAAAAAAAAAAAAAAAAAAATCTATATATAATGATGGAGTAAACATATATGAATATCAAAGTTTGTTTTTTTTTTTGTTATAAAAAAATGTGTCCTTTTTTCCATAAAAAATGGTTTTATTTTTTCTTTCTATCCCTATGACCTTTATATATATATATATATATTATCATATCATATCATCATATACTATATAATAAAAATTGTGATTTAGATCCTCTAAATTTCCTAGAGTATTCCACCAGTAAATTTCTTTAAATCCTAACCACTCTTTTGTGTTTTAAGAGTCTAGATTCTGCCATGTCAGCATTCCATTAACAATACTCTTTATTTTTTTCTTTGCAATATTATTTTATTATTTTAAAAGTATTGTTAGTGGAATGCTGACATGGTCGAATTTAAACCCTTAAATCATAAAAGAATGATTAGGATTTAAAGAAATATACTGGTGGAGTACCCTAGGAAATCTAGAGGATTTGAATCCTAAAAATTGGGCTTAAAAGCCATGGTTGCGTCAAGTGACTTCACCAAATAGCAAAAAAAAAAAAAAAAAAAAAAAGATTTTTAATATATATATATATATATATATAAATTTTCTTTTCCCATAATTTCTAAGTTGATAAAAATTTTAACTTGATTACAATCCAAATTCTTCATCTAATCCTTATTTTTAAAGTGTGGTGTATTATAATCCAAATTCTTCATCTAATTCTTTTAATCCTTATTTTTACATGTAGTGTATTATTAAAAAAAGTAGTTTTAACAAAACCAGCAACTTACATTTAATAATAAGTCAGCAAAATGCAAAATTTTAAAACGAGATTAAATTTAGTTGGTTTTCTTCCTTGAGAAGTAAATTTAGTTGGCTAGTGCTATACAACTACAAACTACAATTATGTCTATCTAAATATTATCAACAAAGCCTAAATAATAGGATAGAAAGAAAAAAAAAATCCAAAGCATAAAACATTAAAATATGTAGTTGTGTACATAGAAGTATAGCTAATTCCATGAATTAAGAAAAAAAAACCACTTTCATCAGGAGGATATACACGCAAGGAGGAATTAATAATAAATTTGTTATCTACTTTTTATCAAATTTATTTTGTTTTAATTTATTTATTTATTGGATAAATACCAAATATTTGGATAACAAGAAAAAAAAAGAAGAAGTTGATAACGTTAACAACTTGATCTTTACTAACTTGATTTTTATGGTATTTGATTTTAAATAATTCTTTTCTTTTTTTTTTTTTCTTATAACAACTTCTTCACAACTTAAAATTATTGTTTAAATAGAAACAAGTTCTTAACAACTATATATATTTTTTGGGTTGAAGTTTACCATGGTTGAATTTTTTTTGTTGGATAAATATAGGAATGATATGGATATAGTTTTACTATACCATGACTCTCGTATTAAGATTTTCAGGCCACTATAAATAACTAAACTCATCATACACACTTTGCTCGTGCAATAATTTTCTTATTTATTTATTTTGTTGGTTTAGTGTTATAATGTTTAAAAGTGATATATAAATAACTATGTTTTTCTTTTAAAGAAAGAGATAAGATAACATGGAATAATGTTAAAAAAATAAGATAAAGATAATGTCTTAAGTTTTAGGCTGAATAAAGAAGATAAAGGAAAATGCTAAAACTTAGGAACAGTAAATTAGTCTTTTAACCCATTTGTTTTTTTAATTTAAAATTATTTAACTAAAAGATATGAGTACTTCAGAGAGTTTAAGAATTTGTGTGAGGGTATTTTAGTAGGCAAAATGTTGAAAATCAAATAAGGAATCATGTTATTAAAAGTATAGATAAGGCCAGATTCATGATTTATTTCATTAGAATTTTGAACGTCCAAGTATCTATCATTTTTTAGGGTTATTTGTTATTCTCTCAAATTCAGTCCCTCTTTGCTTCAAAAAATAAATTCCCAATTTTTTTATTATTATTTATTATTCTTGTTCTTTTTTATTATTTTTTCCAAGGAGTTTCATTGAGGTTCTGAAAAACTCAATCAAAAGTTTTTCTCAAAAAAATTTCTTTAAGTTTATATTTACACATTTTGTTTTGATAGGGTGAAATTTAGTGCCTCCCCCCTCACTTTCAAAGGTAAAAATTCAATTTTTACGTAAGTTTATCTACTTTTATTTTTTTAAATGTTTAGTAATTTGGCTTGTTCATAATTCTTAACTATTACATTGAGGTTACCACTTAAATATGCTTTCAATTAATTTTTTTTAATTATTGAACTCAAGGTTTTTCATTTAAATATGCACTTGAGTTTTAATTATGCAAACTCCCTTAAAGTAAAAGGCTACTTCTTTTTAAAAATATAAAGTAAAAGATTACTTTATTTTTATTATTTATTTGTAAAAATTATTATTTTTTATTTTTATTAACTTACACATGATTCTTGATTAAGCTGTGCATCGCACAAGCATAATACTAATACTGTATATAAAAGTAGAGGTATTTTCTTGAAATTAAAGAGGTATTGCCATGTAGGAAAAATACTCATCTAAAATTCTACTACGTATAAGTTAAAAAGTGATAAATTATATTGTTTGGCAATGCTACAACACCATTTAAAAGCCTCTCTTTATCTTCTATATATATTAATAGGATTCAAAAAGTTAGTTATTGTTTTTTTTTGCTGTAAAAAATACTCCTAATTTAATTAATCTAAACCAATCAAAATGGGGTTAAAATAGTAAATTCTCTCCTAAATAAATTTCTACCCACATTGAAACACTTTTTCTACTTCTACGTTGAAATACCATCCCATGTTTTTTTTTAAAAACTACCCAACCACCCATTATTTTGTTAGTAGTTAAAAAAAAAAAAAGCTCTTCCCTGCATAACCTTTAAAAATTCAAGTAAAAAAAAAAAAAAAAACTACCAATTATCTACCCACGTTCCTATTGAAAAAACGTAACCTTTAGAAATTCAATTAAAAAAAATAAAACCTACCAATTATCTACCCTCGTTCCAATTGAAAAAAAAAATGTTCTATCCAAAAACAAAGACACTCCCAATTCACCAAAACAGTACCCACATTCATAAATAAAAAAAAAAAAAAAAAAAAAGCACTCCTCATGTTGAAATAACTCTATCCACCCACTCCAAACAAAAACTTCTCGAAAGTTGAACTTCTCACAAACACAAACTCTTCCCAGTAGTTTGTAAAACAAAAACACTTTTCCCTACATATACAAGAACTATTAATTCTATTCCTAATTGAAATAAAGTTTTTATTAGCAGACTCAATTGTTTGTTACATCTATTCCTATTCCTAATTGATAACCAAATTCTGTTAGTCAGCTTCTTCTTTATATAAAAGCAGCGCATGTGGCTTAATTGAATAGAGGAGAGAAAGACACTAGAAACTAAAAGATAAAAACATGTTCTTTGAGTGATACATCTGTTGAAGTGTGCTACAGTTGAAGTGAAAAAAAAAAATTGTTCTACAAACCTTGCTTTATTTCATCAAAAGGTATGTAACTTTTCTTCAAGGTATTGTTTTTTTTTTTTTTTTTGGGAGAATTTGTTTATGATTGCTATAATTAAGAATCATTATTAAGAATCGGTGCATCGTTTTTACATTTAATATTTTTATTTATTGTGTTATTTTGGTGTTTGAAGTTGTAAACACTTGATTTTGCACCCATGATTTAATCAAGGAAGATAACTAGAATGACCACCCATGTACCCAAAAAAATATTTCTTGCATTACATGCATCAATTTGTTCTTGCATTACATGCATCAATTTGTTCTTGCATTGCATACATCAGTCTATTCATTGCATAATTCTATGATTGATTGATAATTAGTGTCTAAAATAGGATTGCTTTCATGGGAATAAAAATATGATTGGATAACAATAAATTGTGGATAATTTGAATTTTATTAAGATTTATTTTAAGGTATTTATCCACAATATAATTTTTCAAGATAATTGTTCCTAAAAAAAAAGTCTGAATTATCCAAAAAAGAGATAAAAAATCATAGACTAAGGATGAAAACACGTTTAGATACAAAGACCGGATAAAAAAAACCTTAGAAAGAAAGTCAAAATGCACTCGAACACGAAAGTGCGTTTAGCGTCTAAAATACCATTCGACACTTTTGGAGTGCTGAACGACACTTTGAAAGTGCCAAATTGGCCTCTTTTGGGCTTTGGCCCAACATCCTTCGGATGATGATAAGGCATACCCTTTTCGATTTTTTCGCAAAAGGATGAGTCACAATTCGCGTCCTACACATCGGAGCTATTTTTTAGAGTTTTCTGGCCTTTATAAATAAGGATTGGGTATCAGAATTTAGCACACTTTTTCACGCTCTCAAGACACACTTTTTTTACGCTCTGAGAGTGGATATGTTTTTACACTCTTAGAATACTGTTATTTCAGACTCCCCTTTCTAATATTCTTTTTCTAAAAGCTAGGGTTTTTAGGTTTCAAAGATAATTGCATAAATTTCTTTGAACCCTAAAACATCCTCCCAAGAAGAAGAATGCTCCATGCAAGAGGTTGTTTTTTTTATTACTCTTTTCTTTTTATGTTGTGATAATGCATGTTTGTCTATCTCTTTCAATTTAATTGTTTCAAGAATCCATAACATGAATTGTTGATCTACATTGTTAAAGCATGTTCTTGATTTTCTTTGTTATTAATATTGTGATCTCTTTCTTAGTGTTGAAATCTACATGTTGTCAATTACTTTTCTTAAAAATAAAATGGATCTACATCTTCATTAGGTGTAGATCTGAATTTTTCTTCAAAATAAAATGGATCTTCATCTTCATTAGGTGTAGAATTTTTCTTAAAACAAAAATGGATCTGCATCTTTATTAGATGCAGATCTAATTTTTTGAACATAACAGATTTTGAAAATAAAAAAGGATCATGAATAATTCTATTTTTTGTATTTGTCTTATTTTAATGCATTGTACCATAAATTTAATTCATGAATAAAGTCCCCTTAAAAAAAAAAAATTCTTTTTCATATTTGGTACACATAAAAACAAATTTGACTTCTTTTAACAAGTTCTTGAAGATGGGCTTCCCAATAGTGCATAAAGTGTAATTTTAGTAGCTTGCTCAATGACCTTTGGTTGTAACTCAATTGAGCATTATTTCCAATTGAAAACTCCTTAAGTGATTGCAACCCTTCCATAAAGAAGACCTTTGGTGACTGATAGGCCTTATAAACCCACCCCAAAGGGTTTCACCCCTGAACTTAGGAAATTCCAATTTTATAGCCTTTAGGATTGTTGTCAAAATTATTTCTTGCTGATCTTGTACAGATGGAGATAAATGCCCCATTGGTGAATTTGATCACTATTGTTGTCTCTAATGCCAACCACTACCAGCTTCAATGAGCCCTTGAATAGTCTTAGACAAAGTCTACAACACAATGGTCATAGCATCTATTTTTTGGTGCAAAACATTGAATTCAGCTTCATGTTAATCTATGGCCTTCTATAGGACATTGAATTTATTAGTAAGAGCAGCTATGGATCGTGTCTCTATCGTATTACAGATTTATTAGCTTTGATACCAATCATAGGAAGCTGCTAATCTTATAGGAAGAATAACAATTTGGTAGTTTCTCCAAGGGAAACTAGGCCTCCAGTGCAAAGTAGAGGAGGAGAAGAAGAAAAGAATTAGAAAATTGATGGAAATGCAAGTTTATTCATTCAAGATAGTCCATACAATCCTCTCACTAATCCTTATATGCAATTAGTTCCTCAATACCTCTTAGCAACTAACTAACTAGTTCAGTAACTAACTCAGTAATTGCTCTTAATAACTACATTAACTAACTACAGCTCAGCACAGCCTCCAACTCAACACAGCCCTAGCACATGCACACCTCTACATCGCACCTAACACATTACACATCACCTATCAATATTCTTCTTATATTTTCCATGCTTACCAAATTTCTAAAAAATTAAAGATCAATATATAGCTATGTCATCAATAAATTGTTTAAATTGTAATTTTTTGTAGTTTAAAATTGTGTTTAAAATATAAGATTATAGATCATATAGTTGTGAGAGACAACGCCCCCGACCCCTTTTTTTAGAGTGTTGGGCCAAACCCACTTGAATGGGTGGGGTCGTGTTATTGCCTCTCAAAATGGAGGTTCGACTAGTTATATTTTTCCTTTTACATTAAGGATTTTACAATGGAGTCGCCACTTATTTAATTATTAGAAAAATAAGAAAACCAAAATTGAAAAATTCCTCATTTTATTAATTTTCAATTGAATTTACATTGATCATTGGAAAATTACATGGCTTTGGTCCTAGATACAATCTAAGATAAAGTACATGGCTTTGTTTCCTAGTTACAATCTAAAAACTGAAAATTATATGGATAAGCATTTGATCTATTAATCCTTGATCTAAGTTCGGAGGCTATGTTACAAGGTGGGAAGGTGTTAGGCACCCACTTTGCCCGGTAAAACCGGTCTTCTAGACTATGGTAGCCAACATTCATATCATATCATCCAATATATCAATCAATTTACATGATGAATTTAATGTGTGTACATGTTATGAACCCTAATTCAATTTATTAAGTATTGCATTTGGATTGAAAAATGAATTCTAGTGAATGTGTGTGGATGGTGATATCCTAGATTCAAAGATTTGAAAAAATTATGAAACAAATATGTTTTTCATATTTTTGATGTGAATTTAAGATTAAAACTAGTGTTATGCATGACCATGTGATGAACAACCAAGAACGTGTGATGAACACATAAGAACATTTAAGAACATTCAAACATATTCAAGGGAATTTAAATAGTTACTATCATGCTTTAATCCTAAATTCTCATCATGACAACACAAAAAACAAGTTAGGAAAAGGGATTATACCTTCATGCAAGATCCATATGGTGGATGAGGAGACTCTTGAGGGAAGTCCTAGGGTGTAAAAAAAAGAAGAATTATGAGAGGAAGAGTGAGTCTCACTCAATACCTTAAGTTTCAAGAAGACCAAGATATGACAAGACTACTTAACTTCCTAAAACTCAAGAGAGGAGAAGAGAGGGGCTTTTTGTGTGTCTTGGAATGAAGGAGAGAGGGGGGTTTATATAGTAGCAGTGGAGGAAA
Organism: Castanopsis chinensis; assembly: GCA_032878915.1. Lineage (NCBI taxonomy): Eukaryota > Viridiplantae > Streptophyta > Magnoliopsida > Fagales > Fagaceae > Castanopsis > Castanopsis chinensis. The sequence goes on along the minus strand of JAVQMG010000097.1, from coordinate 4,731,859 downwards.
TATGAATGGAAGGCCATTAATGAGGGTTGACAAAGAATCATGAACCTAGACCTCATTTTAGCCTTGGGGGAAATCTGGAGTATTAAATGTAGAGATTGGTGGGGGTGAGGAGCAAGCCAAAATTCAGTTTTCCCGTAACTGCTGTAACAGCCTGTAAAACCAACTTTGAAAAATCATATCTAACTTAATTCTGATCGGAATTGTCTCATTCTTGTGCTCAAATTGAAGCCCTAGATGTCTAGTTTATAGGAAAATTAACCTCATTCACAGATTCAAAATATTCTGAGAGATATCAATAAAATAGTGAGCAGAGGTCATTTGTTAGAAAAATGGTTTCAGCACAATTAACATTAATAGGTCCCATATTAGTTTCCAATTAACATTAATAGGCTCCAATCACTCCCATTTCAGACCTAATTAGTTCCAAATTTACCCTAATTAAAAGATAATTGCACAAATTACTCATTGAATAATCAATGTTTAACTATCTAATTAATTAGGTGTATGCAACCTTATCATAAAATGTAGTCCTAACCAATCAAATTATGACACATCATTAATTTCAAATTGATTATAATTATATTCAATTGGAATCACTTGTTCATAATCATATAAGGTCGGACTCAATTTGTGATAGTGCATCTCGTTCATTAAAACTTGATTTGATAATAACTTTCAATATGATGGTCCGATTAGGGCTTATAACTAATCGATTTGATCGTTACAACATCAAGATCATTTTGGTGAAATGAGACTAAGGATCTAATGACCAAAATCAAGAGGTACATTTTCAAGGTGAAATTACCCTTTTACCCTCCAAGTGAGGTTAAATGCGGGTTGCAAAATGAGGTGTCAACAATAGTAGATAATATCTGATTGATACAAAATTTGGCATGTGTATTAAGAGCATAAATAACATGCAATTCGACAATTAGATTTTCAAAATATGTAGTAATATTTATTTTATTGAGTAAGGTATTAAACTTAGGCTACAACCAATCTTATAGTTAAACTTTGTCCTTATTCCAATACATACATTTTAATTGATAAGTTTAAATTCTAATAAAGATTTCCTATAGAATTTTATATATTTACATTCTCCATTAAAATTTTGCCACATCATATTTTAAAAAGGTAATTTCATATAAATATTAATTTTTATTGAAAAAATATAAATATTAAATATAATGATAATAAATATCCATTTAATAACTATTGTAATTATCAAATTGTATATTAAGAAAAAAATGTCATATATACATACATATATATATATATATATATATATCATATTTTGTTAAATTTTCCAGTGCATTAGATGAGTTATTGACTAGTTACTATAAGAATAGAAACACAATACTTAGAGCAAGTCCTAAGGAAATTTCATGCCCACCCTGCGAACAAAGGAATCATAATGTGGTCTGCATGGAAACCAGGGTTGCCAAATGTGCTTGACCGATAACAACTTCACTAACTTGCTAGCTGGGGACGTCGTAGACAAGTTGTTGAGAGTTTGGGGTTCTGGCTTGTACGACACAACAAATTCTGAATGACTCTTTGAGGCCTCATTATCTCATGGAATTTACAAAGTGAAAATGAGTCGCCCTAACGTTACACTAAGTTCCTCTTTGGCTTAGAGTTAGAGGTTTAAGGTATCATTAGCAGAGCAAACAACATTGCATCTCCAAGTTTCAACATAAGTAGTTTTCTGTTTTATTAGTTTAATGTTTATAATAAGGGAAGGGTAATTTGAACCCTGGACATCTTCCTAGAAACATCAGGAGATTTCAAATGAGATACGAGTATTAGGATGTGTGCCCTTAAATCCTATTGTATGATGCTATATATGACATTAGACATCGCTTAATGTTGTAATTAGTAAAGTTGTTTTATTGTAATCTAAAATAATGGTAACATGAATATTGGGCATTATCATATAGCCCATGAGATGCATACTGTGTGACTTATATGAAAAGTCACTGAATAGATAAATCACAAGTTCTTTGTAAATTTAGAATTATAATTCGTAGTCGGTGATGAAATTGGGCATTTCATCTGCGAAGACTATAACATATCAACTAAGATGATTTGTCTTAATCATGGAAGTAGTGACTTCTAGTTGGTATGTTGATATGTTTTAAGAGTTAAGACATATTGAACTGGACCGCTATGAGATTTATTATTCTCCTAACGACTGTCAAATGAATAATAAATCTCACAACTTCTATTTACATGAACTCTTAATCCTGAGAGGATAATGGACCTGATCATGAAATGTAGGTTACTTTGATATATTAGGAGTGAGATCTAAAGACACGATCAAAACCTCAGTATGTTGGGTAGCCATATTTAGTATTGATGGAACATATATTCTTAAGATGAAATTTATAGTCTCTTAACGGAGATACAAAATATTTCATTGAGATAAGTTTAATGGGTTTGGTTATTCATAGTGTTAGGCCTAACTACTTTAGTAAGGAGTTACTAAAGTATAAAGTTATGAAATTGGATTTCATAAATATATGGTGAATGACATAGAGGATTAAACCGAGTACTCAAAATTAAGATGTTGTAATCTTCAAAGTGGCAGTTTACATTCATGACTTTGTATTATTATGAATATTTTATGAAGGGGTTGCATGTATAATAAAATCTTAGGATATAATTTATAAATAAGGCCTAGAGTGGAACTATATTTATATAGTGATATTAAATATAGTTAATGATAACTTTAGACTTATCAAGAGTTGACAGAAAAGCCTAATGCCTATTGGAGCTAGTGTCTTATTGATCCCTTTTGGTTCCGCTCTAAGCCACTCAATAAAGCCCAATTGGAAAGGCCTAAAAGGCTAGCCTAATTAGATAATTAGTCAGATACAAAGGGAGAACAGTCTTTAATTCTCCATTTGAAAACTAATTGAGAGACCACACTTCTTGGGCGTAAAGTGGAATTGGAGTGAAGATTAAAAGTGTTCCCAAGTACTTTTGATCTTTTGTTTTGAATTTCACTGCACTAAGGCACGCTCTCTTATTCTTGAATTACAAAATTTGCATAATACATGTTAACAATTGCAAATGAAGTAGATTTATTAATTTTTCATTGCATATGTTTTGTATGCGATACATGTATTTAACTAACAAGAAGGCACTTAGCATCATAAGTGGTTCTCACTTATTTCATTCTTAGAAGAATATTCTTTTGATTTTCACATATTTTCAGCTTATTTTCTAAAACTTACTGCTAAGAGAAGAGATTTGACTAAATAAAAACTTTATCTTTAAGGTTAAATAAACTATGAATAGGTAGAAAAATCAGTGGGAAAGGGATTGGTGAGTGGAGAGGATAAAATTGAGGTTGACGGATCCGTTCAATAAGGTTAATTGTAGGCGACGGTATTAAGTGAGTAGTCAGCTTATGCTGCGGATGGAGAAAAAGGAAAATGGATGGACCCTCCATAGTGGACGGGTTAAAATTAGACGGATGCAAAGGAGATGGGTAGTTGAGCCACGCAGCATCTGCGTGGCCTTCAAGAAACCTCATATGGAAATGTCTTGTGCCCTACGATAAACCCTAATCATCGAAGTCTCTACATGGAAAGGATCCTGAAAAATACGTGTATTAAAGAGGGTCTTTCCCCACAAGGAAATGCCTTGGCCACCAAGAAACAAAGGTCGATTCTACACCACTATAAAAACCCAAAGCCCTTAGAAATCAAGGTATGCATAATTTACCCCAACTCTATCACTTTAGGATTGTAAAAAAAAGTTCTCTAACTTAACCTTCGGAAGGTATTTGGCCAATACTACACCGGAACTCTTTGTAAGGTCTTTTCCTTCTTCTTTGTTTCGCAGGTTTTGTCTATGGCACGTGAGGACCATTCAGCTTACTGATGATTTTTGGCATCATTAGTTGGTGTCGTCTTTGGGAAGGGTAGACTGGTAGAAGTCGTACTACCTCTTCCGAGACAAAGAGTTGTATGGTACTTACTTGCTCGATGGCAACCAACAACAATAATCAATGAAACAAACCACGCATTACTGCCCTTGAAAGACAGGTTTAGACTCTTGCTATGGCCGTGGAACGCCTTACTAAGCGAAACCATGATCTGGAGGAGCAACTGCACTAAAGGAACGCAAGACCTGACACTCATAGGGAGGAGCAAGAAGGTACTAGTGCCGAGAGAAGGAACCAAGAACGACAGGACACCAGTTGCCCATCCATCGCCGATACAGCTCCACAATACATGGTCGTGGAGATGCAGATGATGAAGGAACAGATGGATTTCATGATGAATGCCTTTAGAGGGTAGGTATTGAGCGACTTCGATGAGCTCGTCCATCGGACAAATTCACCCTTAACTGCACTCGTCACTTCATTCCCTCTTTCGCCAAAGTTACGTATGCCACAGGTTGAGACCTAGGACTGATCGAATGACCATTTGGACCACCTAGAGTTGTTCAAAACTCTCATGCACCTACAAGGAGTGGTGGATGAGATCATGTGCTAAGCTTTTCCAACTATGCTGAAGGGTCTTGCAAGGGTATGGTTTAGCATGTTGACACCTAACTCCATCAATACCTTCAAGGAGTTGAGCGTACAGTTTGCCTCACACTTTATCAGGGGGCACAAGTATAAAAAGTCCACCGTATGCCGGATAAGTATCAAGCAACGGGAAGATGAGACGGTAAGATATTACATAACTTGTTTTAATAAGGAGGCTCTCTCGATTGACGAAGCTAATGACAAGATGCTTGTTGCTGCGTTCACCAATGCGTTACGTAAGGGGAAATTTCTGTTTTCCTTGTACAAGAATGACCTAACTTTACCAAGCTACTAAGTACATGCATACGGAGGGTGCGTTGCTGGCTCAAGAATAGAAGCCTAGGAAGAGGGAAAGGCAAGAAGATGCACAGCAGGACAAGGGATGAAAGACCACAAGGACTAGAGATTGACAGGAGGATAGGCGCTTAAAGGCCCTCGCAAGGAGGTTCGCAATCTTCACCCCGTTGACTGCCCCGATTGACGAAGTCTTGATGCAAATCAAGGATGAAGCAGCACTGACATGGCCTGGCAAGCTGAAGGGAGACCCTAGTAAAATGTCCAGAGATAAGTATTGCTGTTTTCATCGAGATCACGGTCACGACATGTCCGAATGCTACGACTTACAACAATAGATAGAAACCCTTGTCAAACAAGGAAAGTTGCAGAGGTTTGTCAGCAAGGAAAGGACGGACCTACCATAAAAGTAGGCTATCCGGAGGGAAAACAAGCATCCTAGACCACTCTAGGAGACATAAGGATGATAGTAGGGGCACCATAGTTACCAGTTCATATAGGAAGGCACGCAAAGCCTACCTTAGGATGGTCCAGAACATCCAGCTGACAAGTTACATCCTAAAAATGGCACGGATTGACAACCCCATAATTTGGTTCATAGAAAAGGATGCCCGACGCCTCCACCACCCACATGACGACGCGCTCATTGTAAGCATACAAATGGGGGACTACAACACTCATAGGGTCTTTATTAACAATGGGAGTTCTTTTGATATCCTCTACTACCCAACATTCCAGCAGATGTGGATTGAGAGAGAAAGGTTGGTTCCAACCAACGCACTGCTCGTTTGATTTAGAGGAACAAGAGTATACCCCCTCGGTGTAGGTCACCTTGCTTGTAATGGTCAGAGATTACCATCAACAGATTACCAAGGATGTCACATTCTTGGTTGTTGACTGTTTGTCTGCTTACAATGCCATCCTAGGCCGTTCTACCTTTAATTCATGGAAGGCCGTAACTTCAACCTACCACTTGATGATCAAGTTCCCCACCGAGTACGGAGTAGGAGAGGTGTGAAGAGACCAAGTGGTTGTGCACAAGTGCTATATAGCCATACTGGAGATGGATGATCATTTACAAACCATAAGTATAGAAGAATAGCGGATGGTGGCCAAACACGTTGAGGGGTTAAACTCCTCGATGACTCTAGACTTGAATGAACTGCTAGGATCGGCACCCTTGTCAGCCAGCCATTTCGTCAGGCACTCATAACGTTTCTAAGGGAAAACCAGGACGACTTTACTTAGAGCCACGAGGACATGCCTGGAATCGATCCTTTGGTTATAGTCCATAAGTTGAACGTTTCATCATCTTTTGTATTTATCTGTTAAAAGAAACAGGTGTTCATGTAGGAGCGATACAAGGCCATAGCAGAAGAGGTTCACAAGTTACAGGAAGTAGAGTTCATACGGGAAGTGTACTATCCTGACTGGCTGGCAAACTTGGTAATGGTTAAAAAGGCTAATGGATGGAGGATGTGTGTGAATTTTACAGACTTAAATAAGGCATACCCTAAGGACAGCTACCCACTTTCACAAATTGATATCTTGGTAGACTCAATAGCAGGACACCAGTTGCTGAGCTTTATGGATGCATTTTCAGGTTACAACCAGATCAAGCTAGATGAGGCTGATCAAGAGAAGACCTCATTCATCACCAACCAGGGTCTCTTCTGCTATAAAGTGATGCCATTCGGTCTCAAGAACACGGGTGCCATGCATAAGAGGTTAATGAACAAAATGTTTGCACATCAGATTGGGAGGAATGTTTAAGTCTACGTGGGTGACATGTTGGTAAAAAGCATACGGGAAGACAACCATTTGGACGACCTCAAGGAGACCCTTGATACCCTTCGCTCTTATAACATGAAGCTAAACCCAAACAATTGCACATTTGGGGTGACAACTGGAAAGTTCCTAGCGGTTCATAGTGTCCTAGAGAGGAATTAAGGTCAACTCGGACAAGATACAAACCATAATAGAGATGTCGCCGCCAAAGAACACTAAGGAAGTACAAAGCCTCAATGACAAGGTAGATGCATTGAACAGATTCATCTCAAGAGCAACGGATAAATGTCTACCTTTCTTTCGCACGTTGAAGAAGTCCTTTGAATGGACAGCTGAATGTCAGCAAGCATTTGAAGACTTGAAAGCATACCTTTCTTCCTCGCCACTACTAAGCCCTTCTAAGCTGGGTGAGGAGGTACTCCTCTAATTGGTCGTCTCCCCAACCATCGTTAGTGCGACATTGGTTAGAGAAGAAGACGGGGTACAAAAGCCTGTATACTACACTAGTCGAGCACTTTGAGGTGCAAAGAGAGATACCCCCTAATAGAGAAGCTAGCCTTCGCCTTGGTGACCACAACTCGTAAACTCAAACCATACTTTTAGGCTTACACTATAGTTGTTTTGATAGACAAACACACACGAAAAGCAATGAGTAATCCTGAAGCTGCTAGACGGATGGCATTATGGACGATCGAGTTAAGTGAATTTGACATATAGTACAGACCGCGTATAGCCATGAAGGGACAGGTAGTTGCTGACTTTATCACAGAGTTCACCAACATGGAAGGCTAAGGCGCAAAAGAGCGTCCTTAATGGCGTGTCCACACCGACGGGTCATCCAATAGGTAGGTTGAGGGAGCAGGTGTAGTACTCTACTCTCCAAAAGGGGATAAGATAGAGTGCATGGTACGTCTTGATTTTCCTACAACCAACAATGAAGCAAAGTACGAAGCTTTAGTGGTAGGCCTGGATCTCGCCAAAGCAGCAAGGGTCACAAGTATAGTTGTCTATTGTGATTCTCAGATGGTCATAAGTTAGGCGAACGGTGACTACAAATACAAGAATGAGTGGATGAAGAAATACCTAGAGTAAGTGAAGAGACGGACGATTGACCTACAGGCCAAGTTGTCCAAATCCCAAGGGAAGAAAACGAGCAAGCTAATTGTCTTGCCAAAGCCGTATCTGCAGAACACATGCTAATACCCTGTAAGGTACTTTCCTTTGTTCAACTTTCACCTTTGATAAAAGGCGTCGATGTGCAAGAAATAGGCTCGAATAGTAACTAGACCACACTAATTGTATCCTACCTAAAAGATGGCACATTACTTGACGGTAAGGAGGCCATAAGAAAGCTAAAGGTTCAGGTAGCACGATTCATCATAATAAAGGATGTCTTGTACAAGAGAGGCTTCTACCGACCGTACCTAAGATGCCTAAGCTTCGAGGAAGCAAATTACATCATAAGGGAAGTTCATGAAGGAATTTGTGGAAACCATTCCAGATTACGGTCTTTAGTGCACAAGTTGGTACAGGTAGGATATTATTGACCTACCATGCAGAAGGATGCCCATGCATATGTAAAACTTGAGACAAGTATCAGAGGTATGGCAACCTCATCAGACAACCAATAGAGGATTTCACTCCAATGATGACCCCATGGCCTTTCACTCAATGTGGGTTGGATATCATAGGCCCATTCCCAACAACAATCAGACAGTTGAAGTTTCTAGTAGTCGGCATAGATTACTTCAACAAATGGGTGGAGGCAGAAGCCTTGGCCACCAACACGGAGAAGAACATACAAAACTTTGTATAAAGGAATATTATTTGTAGGTATGGTATACCTAGAGTACTAGTCTCAAACAATGAGAAGTAGTTTGACAATGATTCGTTCAGAGATTTTTGCTCGTAGTTAGGGGTCAAGAATCACTACTCCTTACCTGCCCACACTTAGGCTAACAGACAAGTTAAGGCCATGAACCAATCATTGCTCAAAATCATCAAGATTCTGCTCGAGGAGGCAAAGGGTATATGGCTGGAAAATCTGTCAAGCGTTTTATAGGCATACAGGACAATGGTAAGAACACCTACAAAGAGACACCATTTTGACTAGCATACGGATGCGAGGCCGTTATCCTAGCTAAAGTTGGACTTACAAGCTACAGGGTAGAGAACCATGACAAAAGCAGGAACGATGAAGCTATGCGTCTATAGCTTGACTTGGTAGATGAGGTCAGACCAATGGCTGAACAAAGGTTAGCGTAGTACCAGGATCTCATGGCCAAACACTACAACTCCAGGGTCAGACATAGAGATTTCCAAGTTGGAGATCTTGTCTTGAGAAAGATGACAGGTGCCACAAAAGACCTTTCCCAGGGAAAGCTAGGACCTAATTGAGAAAGACCTTATAGGATCGCTTCCTGGCATAGGAAAGGCACCTACCACCTGGAGACGCTAGATGGGCAGAAGTTACACCACCCATGGAACACAGAGCACCTGAAGAAATACTTCCAGTAGATGATGGCACGGACAACAACACTCCTCATTTCCAAATTTTATCCTTTTAGTTAATTCTCACTATTTACAGTACTTTTAAGCCTAAAGGGCAGTTTTCATCTTTTCAAGAACTATTTTTTATATGCACATATTTATCACAATAAGACGGGTTATTTAAATATGACATATGTGTACGGTTAACATTACAAAAATTATCAAGCCCATAAGTGGACAGGTTCATCCCAAGGGGTGACTTGAAATTATCAAGTCCATAAGTGGACGGGTTCATCCCAAGGGGTGACTTGAAATTATCAAGTCCATAAGAGGACGAGTTCATCCCAAGAGTTGACTTGAAATTATTAAGTCCATTAGTGGATGAGTTCATCCCAAAGGGTGAATTGAAATTATTAAGTCTATAAATGAACGATTTCATCCCAAAAATATTCAAGTCCTCAAGGGGATGGGTACATTTAAGCATAAGTACCAAAATGACCAAGCACACCCAAGTCTCAACAAGTCCTCAAAGGGACGGATACAAACTAAATACTAATTCCAAGGTAGACGAATGAGAACACATCTCAAAGATAGGAAATAGAAAAAATTTTATAAAAATAACCAGTAGATAAAAGCCCATGAAGGATAAAATTTACATGCAAAGCCCAAAAAACAATGGGCAACGGTGAAAACAACAAGACAGATTGTCCTCCCAAAAGATTTTCACACTAAGAAAATATAAGTTAACAAAAATGAAGTCTACTACTAGTCAGCTGAGGTCTCTCTGTCCTTCTCTTCAATTGTTTGGTTCCCTTCAAATGGACGGGACTCCTCCTCGATGGATATAGCCTGATCATTATGAGGAGCAGCCTTCTTATCACCTTGAGGGTAGGGAGTGGAATCATCCACAAAAAGCTCATCGGTGCCTTCAGAGTCTATAGGACGGGCTGGGTCTAACCTTCGGTATCAATAGTAATATGGGACAGGTCCAGATCTAGGAAGGAGGCCTTGACCTGACGGAGGTAGTCATCGAAGCCGTTGGCATAGGAACTACCTAGCTCGATTAAAAGAGCGTTAGAGCCATGGTATTCCTTTATCGCGTCCTTCTTAGCCCAACGAAGCTACTTCTTGGACTTAGAGATTTCATCTTTCTTGTCCTTAAGCACTTTTTTTAGCGCCTCCGTCTACGCCTCCGCCTCATCCAGAAGTTTTTTCATCAGATCAAGCTTGTTTTCCTGGACGACCTTCCAGGCCTTCAACTCCCCCAACTCCACCTTCGTCGCCTTCACCTTCGCCTTCACACAATGCATCACTGTTTCTTGAGATAGGCAATGGTCCATTAGGCCCTTCATCATGAGCAACCCTTGCAGAAATCATAAATGAGGGTTAGAAAAAATGAAGAAACAACATGATGTATGGAAAGGAGGACGGATATATACCTGTGCTAGACTGAAAAAACTCGTTTCCCCTATAGCCTCGATGGCATAGTTGCCCAAGTCCTTATAGTCATCACCCTTAATAATGGACGAAAGTTGTTTAAGGGCGTATTGTGGGTCTTCACGGAGAAGGATGGGGAATTTCTTAGTGACGAGACCCTGACTCGTCATCAAGCCCTTCCCCTTCCCAAGACCAAATTGAGGAGGCAACTTGCTTGCATTAGCAATCTCCCCAATAGATAACCCGACCATCACCCTAGGCTTTTTGGGTAGACGATCAGCCTTGCCTGAAGGTTTTCTCTTTATGGACGGGCTTGCCCCTTTCGAGGGAATGCCTCCCTCCTATTTCTTTCGTGCAGTAGCCTACTGCTTTATATAAGCCCTCTTCCTATCGTCTTTCATTTCTGTATAAAGATGGACAGAAAGAAGGATTTAGGTAAACTACTAAAAAGAAAAACAAATATTGAGCAACGAATTTACATTGGTGCATTTGACTATCGTGGCGACGTGTAGTTGCAGTAGGTTCGGGACCCTCACAATACCAATGGATGGTGTCCAAAGTAACCAACTTCGCCCATGTTCTATTCGACAACTTAATCCTAAAGATCTGTTCCAAGAAACTCCATTGCTCAAGAGTAACCTCTGGGCGATCACGAGCTGTCGTAAGAAGACGATTAGAATATCAAATAAAAATGTGATAGAAAACGAAGCTTAAGACGGTCGAACACCTACCAAATGAGGGCATTATATCCCAAGTTTTATCCATCAACATGTACTCCTGATTGTCGAGGTGACACATCCAATCATCCTCTTGAAGGAAGAAGTACCGACTCTTCCAATTTTTATTTGAGTCAGGGGTCTCACACACTAACCTAAGTGACGGCTTCCCTAGTAGGAAAATGTACATGCCCTTAGACTGGACAATCATGGATGGACGGTAGTAGTAGAAGAACTCCTCCACCGTCATCCTGCGCGCCCCATTAGTTAAGACTCCATATAAGACTTCCACGCCAAGGAAGACTCTCCAAGCATTTGAAGAGATTTGGGTGATGGCCAGTCCCAAGTATTGAAGGAGATGATGGTGAAGAGTACTTAAGGGGAATCTAAGTACCACTTTTAACATCTGCTCATACACTCCGACGTCTTCACATTTCTGGTAGTAGCACTTTTCGAATTTGAAGGGCAGACAAATTGGGATGCCGATGGGAATATGGTATTTTTCCCTAAGGGTATCAAAGTGTTTTTTCTTGATGTTAGAATGAAAGTCATTTATCGTCCACAACGGAAGAACAATAAACTGCCTAAACTGATTAGGACCTATGACGGATTGGATAGGGGTTTCAGCACTGCCTATATCTTCCTTGTTTGAGTCACCCTCTGATCTATCCACGTCCAAGTCCTCATCCTCCTCCGTGGAAGGTGAGTTAGTGGATGGAACCCATTCATCATGGGAGGTACCCAAGTCATCCTAACTTGACAGATACACCTCATCGTATCCCGCCCCTTTGCGGACACACGAGTGATTACTTAATGCCTTACTAGACATCTGTCACCTAAACGTGACGGATAAAGCCCCTAAGACTCTACAAGTATACATAGTGGAAGAGCATGCAATATTTAAGAGAAAAGCAAAAAGAGAGTTCATCATAAGGCAAAGAATACTTATAGTTGAATGATGCAAAAAGACAATGGAGAAGGTGTGGCGGACGGTCACACGAAGCAAACGATAGGTTGGTTTCTGGTAGGAGACGATAGTGATTTAACTGGAAATTAATTGTGGAAAGTAAAAATGAAGGGGAAAGGCAACATATATATAGAGGAAATGGCATGAAAAACAAAGGGACGCCTCGATCTGAGTAATCAAACACTAGAAGTATGACACGTGGCCCTCATGCATTAATGGCCCTAGGCTAGGCTGTCAATCAAGGTGCATTCCCTAAGTGTTGAGTCAGATTGTCACTCCATGGGCCCGTCTGCAAAATTAGGCAACAGACCCATAGAGTGAATGGGCAGTTGGAGAGGATAAAATTGAGGTAAATGGATTCGTTCAATAAGGTTAACCATAGGCAACGGTATTAAGTGAGTGGTTGACTTATGCCTAAATGGAGAAAAATGAAAACGGATGGACCCTTCACAGTGGACGAGTTCAAATTAGACGGATGCAAATGGGATGGGTAGTTAAGCCACACGACATTTGCGTGGCCTAAGCGGCCTCCAAGAAACCTCGTATGGAAATGTCTTAAGTCCCACGATAAACCCTAATCAACGAAGTCTCTACATGGAAAGGATCCCGCAAAATACGTGTATTAAAGAGGGTCTTCCCTACAAGGAAACGCCTTGGCCGCCAAGAAACAAAGGTTGATTCTTGATAGGCCAAAAATGTATTGACCCCTTGTGATGGATTAGTTAATTAATTAACCAAGTATAATTAATTAATCAATTTAACATGTAATGTACGTGGCAGCACAAACAAATTACCAACTAAATAAATATGCAATGGAAAATAAATTGACACGGTGATTTGTTTACGAATGGGGAAAACATCCGAGGCAAAAACCCTAACAGGTGATTTTAAGGTCACCACTCCTGAGAATCCACTATTATCAAAACAAGTGGTTACAAGTAAAGAAATCCCAGTACCTTATACCAACCTACCGTTGAAACCTTACCCCAATACCCAATTAGACTTGTTCTGTAGTGACAATCTCTCCTTGTATTACACGACTCCTAGTATATGACTAACCAATAGATGCGTGGATTTTAATATGCGACTTGATCACCAACTTGAGAAGGATGTTGGATGCAAAGTTTTTCTGTTCATCACATGATCAAGATCATGAAGTTACTTGGTCACAAAACCTTACGGTGTATAAACATAGCAACTTCTTCAAGATAAACTAGGGTAAACTAGGTTTTCGGTCATGCTTTTCTTCACACTTGTGGAATTATGCTCTTGTGCAACTATACCACCTATGACGGCCCTTAAAATAATCCTTATATATGTTTAGGGTTGTGAGAAAAGAAAGCCCAAATATATATTCACGAATTGGATGAAAATTAGCTTTGAAAACTGAACTTCATAAATCTCGACAGATACCCTATCTATCGAGCAACTGTTGGGCCTTGAGCTAAAACAACTCTTTTAAATCTCGATAAATACTAGCTGTCAAGCTAGTTGTCAAGTTTTAATGAACAACACTTCTTCACTTGAATCTTGGATAGATTTGCATGGCTTTAATACTTGAACTTGAAACCTTGTTTCTTGAAGCATTAAACACATTCTAGATCTACCCAAATACAAGTAAAGTGCGTTTTGTCAAAAGATTAGCCAATACATAAAATGTTGACATATGTTCCTAACATGAATCACATGTGTCCTAACAATTTCCTCCTTTGGCAATCCGTGACAAAACCACAACAAACAAATGAACATATGAGAGAAATCTTAAATCACTCAACTCATACTCACTTGTTGAATATAATAAAGTCTATCACAAGACAAACCCTTGAAAAACTTTGCAAAAAGAGAGTTCATGGCAAGGAGACTTTGACAACCTGTATTTCTGAAACACTTTAAACGAAACACTTTAAACAAAACTCATCAAGGCATTTTAGTATAAGACAGAAATAAAAGATTACATACAATATATAAGAAGCATGTGCATAAAGAGAGAAAAGAAACAACACATATAAAGATATGTGAAAGAACTGTAATAACAACCTCAAATGTGTCTATATATATATATATATCAACAAGTACAAGGTTTGCTGTCACAATATGATTACAAGATCTAAGGTACATGAACAATGTATTGAAAATAGAGAGAAAAGAAAAAGATACATAAAAATCCTTACTACATCCCTCAAGATATGAACACCCCCCTAACAAAAATCTCCTATACTAACCCCCCTACGAGTATGACTACTTTCATATCCAAAACTACTCCCCCTTTTTGTCACGAGTGACAAAGGGTAAGTATATCAATTAGACATCTCATCAGCATTGGGAGAGCAAGCACCAGCATCCTCATTAACATCACCATCATCGTCCTCATCCTTAGAAGGCTCTGGAGTAGGAGGAAGAGAAGCAACGAAGCCACCCATGACAGCTGGTCGTCGTGCAATACAACTAACACTAATGTTCACCTGACACAACTCATCACTGAGAGTGTCGAGGTGAGCATCCATGTACACAAGCTGTGTCATGATGTCCTTGAGAGTCACACCGCCTGTAGAAGAAGAGGGAATGGATGTGGATGAAGCTATAGAAGCTGAAGGAACCACCATCCCGGATACCTCGAACGGAACTGTGCATCGCTCCGTTTAACAGTAATGGCATCTATGGCACACATGACATGGAAGTGGTCGAAAATAGGAAAGGGGATAGAAAAATGGCGTAAAATCCACGTGATAGCCGAAGGGAAGATGAGCTTATCACAGGTCGCCGTATCCCTATACATATCTATGAGGGAAAGGAAAAAATGAGAGGGAAAATCTATGGTAAGATGCTCTAAAAGAGAAAACAAAAATCGAGCACAAGGCTTTGTAATGGAGTTTTAATGAGATAAAGGATGCAAAACATGGAGTTATAATGAGATAATGGAGTTATAATGAGCCTAAGGACATAGAGCATGTCAGATACAATATCCAGAGTGACCACGATACGCGTACCTCGAACGCAAGTAGAAAAATGAGATACTGAATAATCAAATCCAGGCATGTTGGAGTGGAACTCCTGTATAAGCACAAATGGACAAGTAACCGAGACATCACACAGTGACTCCCAACCCCTACTATGAATGATAGTGGGTAGGTTAGTGTCAAAGAAATCTGACAAAATGACATGGCATTCCGAATGAATGCCTTATCTAGGAAAGTCCTCCGAAAAGTTCTCCGAAAAGTCCTTGCGGGCTTTATCATCACAGAACAGAATATGAGAAGGGGTAGGATCAGAAGAGGTAGATGCCTTGGAATGAAGAGGATTCCGGGATGGAGTAGATTTTCGTTTAGGTGCTATAGAGCAACTAACCAAAATAAGAAGAGAGGGAGAGAGAGAGACAAGTAGAAAAGCACCAATCATAATCAATATATAAGAATATAGACAATGTAAGGTACGTATGCATGAAAATACATAAGCATGTGATATGCAATACTAAATACATCGTGGGCTCAACCAAATCCAAATCTACCAGCACACAATCATTGTAACAGGGTAAACACACATCTAAAATTCATGAAACATTGTTGTAATGCAAATGTGATGCAATGTATGATGATTTAAAGCCATTTTCACAAAGCTCATCCCAAAAATTTCACAGAACTTCATCAATTTTGAAAAACCCCAAATTTTTTTCAAAAACCCAAAAAGTTAGGTCAAATGCATGAAAAATGTTGGATTAAAGACCCTTACCAGTGAAGAAATATTTGATCTAGGCTATAAAACCCTTTAGGATGAAGCTTGGAGTGAGAAGAGTGTGTTTAGGAGGTGAAAAGAGTGAAAGCAATCGAGAGAGTTTGAGGAAAAATGAAGAAAAGCCACTCGGATCCTATATATAGAACCTCTTAATTCTCGACAGATTGAGAGGTGTCGAGAGGTGTCGAGAGGTGTCAAGCTTTAAAGGCTTGAAGAGATCCAGCAATCGAGCAGCTGTCCAGAGGTGTCCACAGCATCCACAGCAAAAGGGGCTTGATGGATCGAGGAGCTATCGAGCATCTATTGAGGAGACAGAAAATTTCTTGATGGATTGAGGAGCTATCGAGAAGCTATCGAAATTGCGATAAAAAGAAGCTGAAGAGCCCGATAGATAGCCTCGTTGTCGAGAGGTGTTAAGGAGCTGCCGAGATTGCTTAAAGAATAATTTTTCAAGAAGAGAAAAACATAAACATGAATGCAATCAAACATGAAACTCAACCAAGGATCCAAACAACATTTTAATCTCTCAAAACATCTCTTAATCAAGAAAAATGTAAGCACATAGATCCAAAACCCACACACACTAAACAAGTCTAACCAATTTTATATTTCAAAAACAAATTAAGACAGTTTAGTGAGCATACTAACATGTAAACCTTGTGATGGCCAAATCACATTGTACCTACACATGTATCAAAAGTAGCAAAGAATATTGCGTGTTGTGTGTGAAAACATCGCAAGATTGCATAAGTGTCTCTATGTTATGACGATTTAAGATATGAGTAAATCAATTTAACTCACACACGATCACAATTGCTTGAAGGGGATTATCACCTTTGAGGTACATCCTATAACTCTCACATCTCCTAAAATACACGCTTGTAATCATATTTTAAAGCATTTTGTTTCTTATGCTTTAATTTTTCTATGCATATTTTTCTTTTATTAAGCATATCATGCATGGGTATACAAGAGAGAGAAAAGAAATACCTAATTATGTTAAGCTTTTGACATTGCATTTTCGTTTTGCCGAAGTATACCGATGTCATTTCATGATTGACGGGCAATAGTGGTGAGATGGTTATTTATGCCTTTCTCTTAGGATTTTTTAGTCATTTCCATAAAAAAGAGTGATACAAGTGTTAAGTATAAGAGATAACTTAATCTTACTCATCACAAAACTCACTTGCTTAGTTGTACATAGAGATGCTCATCTAAGTTACAAGAGATACAAAATTTAGAAAACTTTGTTTCATTGACCATTCAAGGTACACAAGTACTAATGTACATAAACACATACTGTTTTTGTATTTTTTTGATTTTTCAATTTTTTTTTTATGAATGAAAAAAAAAATAAAACAAAACTAAAAAACAACTAAACAAAAACATGTCAAATAAAGCAATGCATAAAAACTAGATTGTCTCAAAATTGAAAGCAAAACACACAAGTAATGTAAACACAACAAAAAGAGGGAGAGAGAGAGAAAATTGACTAAATCACTTAGAGCATTTTTCCTTCCACACCTTGGAAGAGCCTTTCTTTGTGGCGATCCCTTGAATCGACAGAGAGGGGGAAGAATTGCAACTGTTCAATTTCGTAAGGAGTATGAGGGCTTTGAGGAGCTCTCCAAAAGGAGCAAGAGAGGATGGAAACTGACTCAGGTTTCCTGCTGAGACCATGTTGTTGCTCTATTGAGTGGGTTGCCACTTATAGCAATTTGGTCGAGCGTGTCCAGCTACCCTACAGTGATGACAGAGATGCTGTTTCTTCTCTTTGGACTTTTGAGCATTACTCTTCTTAGCCCTAGGGTTTTTGGTTTCTTTCCTAGCAATCTTAGGGGGTGCTCCTAAGATAGATTTACCCTTGTCTATGTTCTCACAAGCTATCACATTTTTAGCATTATTATTCTCATATTCAATATTATTAGCAAGAGAAACAAAAACAATAGTACTAGAAGAAGCAATATTAGGAGAAGAAGAAACATATCCTAAACCGGTTTGATCAGAGCCAGATTTTTGTATGCTCTCTAACTTGGAACAGTTTTGCCTTAAGCTTCTTGATATTCTCAGCTAAGAAATTGTTTTCAAACTTCAGTGCTCCAATGATTTGATTGGCTTCATAAAACTTGGTGGAGAGTTGTTCTCGTTCAAACTCCGCATCACTGAGCTTCTTGGTTGCCAACCTATACAACTTTGGAGAGGACATCTTGTTCATCCATTTTCTCAAATTTTGATTCCACCAAGTTTTCTTCTTTATCCACATCTTCTGTAATCCCTTGAGTAGGATTGATAATGGTGGTGAAGGCATTTAGGATTCCGTCATCTACATTATCAGAATCATCCTCAAGTTCGGTGTCGCTCAAGGTAACAGCAAATGCCTTACTCTTCCCGATGAATTTGGGATAAGTAGGACACTCTTGTTTTATGTGACCAAATCCTTGACACTCTAAACACTTGGGTCCTAAGGGAACAGTGTACTGACTATCGTCCCTAGCATCGTTCTTCTCTTTGTCTTGGCTCTTAGACTAAGAAGAACTTGATTGCCTACGGTCCTTGTCAAAACCCTTTGCATTGGCATTTTTCATGAATTTCTTGAACTGCCGAGTGATGCAGGACTTCATTTTAGAATCTTTATTATCAGAATACTCATCCGTGTCACTGCTCTTGGCCTTTAGTGTCATGCTCTTGCTTTTGCTTGACTCCCCAATCCTAGACAAACCCAACTCATAGGTCTGCAGATTAGCAACTAGCTCTGTCAAAGGAATCTTGTCAATATCCTTTGATTCTTCTATAGTGGTGATCTTGGCATGAAATCTCTTCGGTAGAGATCTAAGCACATTTCTCACAATCTTGGGTTCGGGAATGATTTCCCCAAGATTAAATGTTGAGTTCACTATGTCCTCGAGCCTGGCATAGAACTCATCAAATGACTCATCCTTCTCCATCTTGATTTCTTTGAAGCTAGTAGTGAGCCTTTAAAGCTTTGAATCCTTAACAGCCTTGGTTCCTTCATAGGTTATCTGGAGAATGGTCCATGCCTCCTTTACAATTTCAGTGGAGGATATCTTCTTGAACTCCTCATTTGTGACAGCACTGAATAAAGCATCCAATGCCCTGTTGTTGAAGTTTGCCACCTTGATCTTTGTATCATCCTAGTAGGCTGACGTTTCCTTCGGCTTGGTCTAGCCTATCTCCACAGCTTGCCACACTTTCTCATTTAATGACTGCAAGAAAGCTCTCATGCGTACTTTCCAATATGCATAGTTAGTACCATCAAATAAAGGAGGTACAATGAGTGACTATCCTCTATCCATGGCAAATAGGGGTCAATGGATCGCACAACAAAGATTAAACCCTAATTAGAGTGTGCTTGTTCTGATACCACTTGATAGGCCAAAAATGTATTAACCCCTTGTAATGGATTAGTTGATTAATTAGCCAAGTTTAATTAATTAATCAATTTAACATGTAATGTATGTGGCAGCACAAATAAATCACCAACTAAATAAATATGTAGCGGTAAATAAATTGACACGGTGATTTTTTTACGAATGGGGAAAACTTTCGAGGTAAAAACCCTACTAGGTGATTTTAAGGTCATCACTCCCAAGAATCCACTATTATCAAAACAAGTGGTTACAAGTAAAGGAATCCCAGTATCTTAGACCAACCTATAGTTAAACCCTTACCCAATACCCAATTGGACTTATTATGCAGTGACAATCTCTCATTTTCAATGCACGGATCCCAATACACGGCTAACTAATATATACATGGATCCCAATACTCAACTTGATCACCAACTTGAGAAGGATGTTGGCTGCAAAGTTCTTCAGTTTATCACATAATGAAGATCATGAAGTTGCTTGGTCACAAAATCCTATAGTGTACAAACACAGCAGCTTCTTTAAGATGAACTAGGGCAAATATTGTCTCCGATCACAATTTGCATGAACAAGACTTTGCTCAATACTTGTGCAACCCTAGGCGGCCCTTAAAATAATCCTTATACATGTTTAGGGTTGTGAGAAAAGAAAGTCCAAACACATACTCACGGATTAGATGAAAAACAGTCCTGAAAAACTGAGTTTCATAAATCTCAACAAATACCCTAGTTGTCGAGCTGCTATCGAGCCTCGGGCTGAACAGCTCATTTAAACCTTGATTGATAGTAGCTGTCGAGCTAGCTATTGAGATTTAACAAACAACACTTCTTCACTTGATTCTTGGGCAGACTTGCATGGTTTTAACACTTGAACTTGAAACCTTGTTTCTTGATGTATTAAACACATCCTAGTTCTACCCAAATACAAGTAAAGTGCATTTTGTCAAAGGATTAGCTAATTACATATAATGTTGGCATATGTTCTTAACATCAATCACATATGTCCTTACATCCTAGATCTACCCAAATGCAAATAAAGTGCATTTTGTCAAAGGATTAACCAATACATAAAATGTTGACATATATTCCTAATATGATTTATATATGTCCTAACAATTCTACACTACTATAAAAACCCAAAGTCCTCAGAAATCAAGGTACGCATAATTTACCTTAGCTCTGGCACTCTACAGTTGGAAAAAAAGTTATCTGACTTAACCTTCGGAGGGTATTTGGCCAGTACCACACCGGTACTCTCGATAAGGTCTTCTTCTTCTTCTTTATTTTGCAGGTTTTGTTTAGGGCATGTGTGGACCATTCAACTTACTGAAGGTTTTTTTTTTCTTTTCTTTGTTTTTTTTTTTATTTTTTTATTTTTTATATTCAAATTGTGCCAATTTGTGGTATGGGATTTGAACTGTTTCCTAAACATCTCTGACAAACTGTTGAAAATATTAAGAGGCCCCAATTGGGCTACAAGTACTTTTGTTCCTTGGTAATTTTTTTTGGTTGGTTACTTTTGTCAAATTGTACCTAATTTGTTTTCCTTTCTAAGTGCGGCAACATAATCATCCTTAGTTAATTACATATGGAAAATATATTATTTTTTGTTGGTTGCTCTGGCTAATTTGTACCAAATTCATTTTCGTAATTTGTTTTCCTTTTCATGTGCTCCATGTGCAACAATGTAACCATTGTAAAACTTAACCCTAAACAAACCTTGATTTTGGACCTTTTGGTTATGCACCATGGTTGGCTCTCTACTCTACCCATCTACTGTATAGATGCGAGGTTATCAAGATCGAGATCCTACAGAAGATTGATGAAAGGGTTTGGGGATCGAATCATAGAATCAGCAAAAGGATCATAAGATCCTACTTTCCAATTAAAAAAAATTAAAAAAGAATTACCTATAAATATAATTCATATTATATGTTAAAGAAATATTGAATAAAACTAATTTTAACATAATTAGTGAAATTACTAATAAAATGCAAAGTACCAAATTACAAATGCATAAACAAAGTTCAAAGTTACAACTTAAAAATACCAATTTCTAAATTCTAACACCACAAACATTCATAATATCTCACATAATAACATTATGAAAATAACAATACATAATGTCTCACATAAACAGCGCAAAGAAAATAACAATGTTTCCAACAATGCCACAAACACACTCAATCATCAAGACCAAAGTTTTGGATATCTTGAATGGGTTCCTCAAAGTAGGATTGATCATTATAAACAACATTATCATCATTGTTAGGAGCCATATGGCCCGCATCATCTTTGGATAATCATCAAATGATATCTTAATGTTGCATTTATATGTACATTCACTTCATTATCATTAGCATCACCAAACTCAAATTCATCACTAATAGCATGAATTTATTTATCCTTGTAAACTACCCAAAAAACAAATCTCAAACTCATATTCATCTTTGACTATCTAGTCTCTACTCTTTATTATCTAGTCTCTTATCCTCTCTTTTGTTGATTAGGTTAGTTTCTACCCAAAAAATAAAATATCTTAATGTTGCATTTATTTTCCCTTTTTTTTTGAATTTTTTTTCTTTTATTTTTATATCAATTTGGGCTGGGGCTGGGGTTCAGGCCGCAGTGCTCTTTGTTTATTAAGACATATATTTTTTATAATCATTTTGGGCTCCATTTGGAGGCTAGAAATAAGCAAAAATAAATAAATAATTGCATTCATAGAACAAGATCTTTTGTATCACTATGGGATCGAGATCGTAGACCTAAAAATTGGGTCAAGATCATATACCGATCCCATTCTAGGACATATCCTAAAAAGATCCTGGCATTTGGGAGGAGAGAAAGGAATGGAATGGAATGGAAAAAAATGAAAAGAATTATTTTTAGAATATTCTTCTCTTCCATTTTTTGAGAGTTTTAATGAGGGAAATAAAAAGTCCATTCACTCGTTTGGGAGTATAAGTGAGAGGAAATTAAATGGGTAAAAGGGAACATTCATTTCTCTGTAATTACTCAAAACCTGAAATTTTTGTTTCCCTTGATATTGGGAGGAATTGGAGAAAATGAAATTAGATTTAATGAATTTGTTAGGACATATGTGAATCATGTTAGGAACATATGTCATGTAGAAGTCGCTAATCCTTTGACAAAATATACTTTACTTGTAATTAGATAAATTTAGGATGTGTTTAATACTTCAGGGAACAAGAGTCCAAGTCCAACTGTTAAAGCCATGCAAGTCTGTCCAAGAAACAAGTGAAGAAGTGTTTGATTTTAAAGCTCGACAGCTAGCTCGACATATAGCATCTATCGAAGTTTAAAAGGCAGCTTTTGCCCAATGCTCGACAGCTGCTCAATAGATACTCTATCTATTGAGAATTATGAAAATTAGTTTTTCATATCTGATTTCACTCCAATCTTTTTGTACATGTTTAGGCTTTCTTTTCTCATAACCCTAAACATATATAAGGATTATTTTAAGGGCCGTCAAAGGTCGTGCAAGTGTGAGACAAAGTTTTGTTCATGCAAATTTTGACCAGAGACAAAATTTGCCCTAGTTCATATTTTTCTTGAAGAAGCTACTGTGTTTGTACGCTATTGGGTTTTGTAACCAAGAAGCTTCGTGATCTTCATCGTGTTGATGAACTGATGACCTTTGTAGCTAACATCCTTCTCAAGTT
The DNA here is from genome assembly GCA_032878915.1 of Castanopsis chinensis. NCBI lineage: Eukaryota > Viridiplantae > Streptophyta > Magnoliopsida > Fagales > Fagaceae > Castanopsis > Castanopsis chinensis. The sequence continues at coordinate 4,708,824 of JAVQMG010000097.1, read as the reverse complement.
AGTGATTAAGTCGCGTATTGGGATTTGCGCATCGATTGGTTAGTCACGTACTGGGAGTCGTTCATTGAAAAGGAGAGATTGTCACTATAGAACAATTCCAATTAGGTATTGAGGTAAGGGCTCAATTGTAAGTTGGTATAAGGTATTGGTAATCCTTTACTTATAACCGCTTGTTGTGATAATAGTGGATTCTCAGGAGTGGTGACCTTAAAATCACCCAGTGGGATTTTTCCTTGGAGGTTTTCCTTATTTGTAAATAAATCAACGTGTCAACTTTATTTTCCGCTGCATATTTAATTTAGTTGGTGATTTATTTGTGCTACCATACATTTTGCATGTTAGTTAATTAACTTGGCTAAATCAATTGGTTAATTTATCACAAGGGGTCAATACATCATTGACCTATTTATTAAAACTCCAAATTACCCATTATAGACACTGCATTTTGTACCCCTTACGACTCAGGCCCCTGTTTCCCAATGATGTTCACCTTTAAGGCCCAAGGCTAGTTTAGAGCCCAATAAAATATTAAATTGACTTGAGGAGTTTTAAAATAGAAAATATAACTTTTTAAATGAGAAAAGATCTATTTTTGGAAATAAAATAACCAAAGCAACCCTCAGCTTGTGTTCATGGGTCATGGCCTGTGTACACAAGCCAAAGCAGCGTACGCAAGCACATTCCTGCTTACGTAGCTACGATTTCAGAAGCATAAGAAAGACAAGTTTTCTGTAATCACAGCTGAGGTTTGGAACGAATCTCACATCGTCTGGGAGTCGTTCCAAACCCTATTTCTCAACTATAAAAAGCCTTACATGGTACATTTTCAAAATATACAAAAATTCCACTGGAAAAATCTAAGATTCACCAGAAAATAGTGAATCAAAAGGGAGTTTTTCACAAAATACTCTCAAGTCATTTTTATTTGATTGAGACCTTTTCTGGCTCTAATCCTTTGAGTTTAAGATTAATAATCACTATTTTATTAAATTTTGATAGATTTGATTGAGGGGAATGGTTAAAAATTGTTAGGACTATGTGGTTCAAGTGGTTTCAAACATATGTCATTATTTTATGTAATTGGCTTATCCTTTGACAAAACGCACTTTACTTATAATTAGATAGATTTAGGATGTGTTTAACGCTTCAAGAAACTATGTTTCAAGATTAAGTGTTGAAGTCATCAAGTCTGTCCAAGAAACAAGCTGGAAAGTGCAAGTTACTAAATCTCGACACCTAGTCTCGACACATGCATCTATCGAGCTTTAAAAAGCTATTTTTGCCCCTAGGGTCGACAGCTTCTCGACAGATCCTCGTCACCTCTATCTGTCGAGAATTGTGGAAAACAGATTCTTAGTTCTATTTTGATTCCAATCCGTGAGTATGTCTTTGGGACTTCTTTTCTCTTAACCCTAGACATATAAAAGGATTGTTTTAAGGGTCGTCAAAGTGATGCAAGTTGCACAAGCATTGAGAAATCATTGTTCATGCAATTTGTGACCTAAGACAAAGTTCATGTCCTAGTTCATCTTTCTTGTGAAGAAGTTGCTGTGTAATGTGCACCGTAGGGTTTTGTAACCGAGCATCTTCTTGATCTTCATCGTGTGGATGAATTGAAAAACTTTGCAGCCAACAACTCTCTCCCTAGTTGGTGAATTGAAGTCACGTACTGGGATTCGCGTAATTGGTTAGTCATGTACTTGGGAGTCGTGCATGAAAAGGATAAACTGTCACTACAGAATAAGTCCAATTGGGTATTGGGGTAAGGGTTCAACTGTAGGCTGGTAAGGTACTTGAGATTCCTTTACTTGTAACCGCTTGTTGTGATAATAGTGGAGTTTCGGGAGTGGTGATCTTAAATAACCCGGTGGGGCTTTTGCCGTTAGGTTTTTCCCATTCATAAACAAATCACCGTGTCAATTTTATTTCCACTGCATCTTTAGTTATTGGTGATTTGTTTGTGCTACCACGTGAATTTGCATGTTAACTTGATTAATTAATAACTCAACTAATTAATCAATTTAATTCGTCACAAGGGGTCAACGCATTTGTGGCCTATCAAGTGGTATCAGAACAGACACAGTTTGATTAGGTTTTAATCCTTGTGTGTGATCCATTGACCCCTGTTTGTCATGGATAGAGGTCAGTCTCTTATTTTATCTCTATTGTTTGATGGTACTAACTATGCATACTAAAAAGTATGCATGAGAGCTTTCTTGCAGTCACTAGATGAAAATGTGTGGTAAGCTGTGGAGATAGGCTGGACCAAGCCTATAGAAGTGCCGGCCGATTGGGATGATGCCAAGATCAAGGCGGCTAATTTCAATATCAGAGCATTGAATGCCTTATTCAGTGCGGTCACCAATGAGGAGCTCAAGAAAATTTCATCAATGGAAACTACTAAGGAAGCATGGACCATTCTTAGGACAACCTATGAAGCAACCAAGGCTGTCAAGGATTCAAAGCTACAGAGGCTCACTACAAGCTTGGAAGAAATTAAGATGGAGGAGGATGAGTCATTCAATGAGTTCTATGCAAAACTCAAAGACATAGTGAACTCAGCCTTCAATCTTGGGGAAACCATTCCTGAACTCAAGATAGTAAGAAAAGTACTCAGATCTTTGCCCGAGAGATTCCATGCTGAGATCACGGCGATAGAGGAATCGAACGATATTGACAAGATTCCTCTGACTGAGCTGGTTGGCAATTTGCAAACCTACGAGCTAGGGTTGACTAGAATGGTCAAGTCAAACAAAGGCAAGAGCATGGCACTAAAGGCCAAAAGTAGTGATACAGATGAGTCTTCAAATGATGAAGATTCTAAGATGAAGTCCTACATTACCAGGTAATTCAAGAAATTCATGAAGAATGCCAATGGAAAAGGCTTCAACAAGGACTGTAGGCAATCCAGTTCTTCTTAGTTCAAAAGCCCAGATAAAAGGAAGAAGGATACCAGGGATGGCGGTCAATACACTGTTCCCGCTGGACCGAAATGCTTCGGGTGTTAAGGCTTTGGACACATGAAACAAGAGTGTCCAACGTACCTCAAGAGCATTGGGAAGAGCAAGGCAATTGCTGCTACCTTAAGCGACACAGAGCTTGAGGATGATTCCGACAATGAAGATGATGAAATCTTGAATGCCTTCAATGCCACTGTTAATCCTACTAAAGGGATTACTGAAGAAGTAGATGAAGAAAAGGAGTTGGTAGATGCTAAGTTTGAGACTATAAATGATCAAGATGATATCCATACCGCCTATGAGAAACTGTACAAGCTTTCTGAGAAGCATGAGAAATTCTATAGGCTGGCCACCAAGAAGCTCAGTGATGTGGAACTTGACCGTGAGGAGCTTTCCACTAAGGTTGATGAAGCAAATCAGACCATTGGGGCATTGAGGTTCGAGAACAATTTCTTGGCTGAGAAGACCAAAGAGTTTGAAGTAGAGCTGTTTCAAGTTAGAGCACAATTAGAGAGGACGTCAAGTGCTAAGCTGGATGAGATGCTCAGCATTCAGAAATATGCTTTGGACCGTACAAGATTAGGGTATGAATTCTCTCTCTCTCTAATACTCCTTCTGCTAGTACTACTGTTTTTGTTCCTCCTGCTAATAACATTAAAATTGAGGATAAAGATGTTAAAACTGAATTAGCAAGTGAGAACTTAGACAAGGGTAAGTCCATCTTAGGAGCACCCCCTAAGCTTGTGAAGAGGGAAACTAGAAACCCTAGGACTAAGAAGGCTATCTCTCAAAAGCCTAAACAGAAGAAGCAGCATCTCTGTTATCATTTTGGTGTTGCCAGTCATACTCGACCAAATTGCTATAAGTGGTTAGCCACTCAACAAAGTAATGGCATGATAGCATCTAGGAACTAGAATTAGCTTCAGACCTCTCTTGCTCCTCTTGGAGATATTCTCAAAGCCCTCATGTTCCTTTTGAACTTCAACGGTTTAAATTCTTCCCCCTTATCACTGGTTCAAGGGTTGGCAAAAAGAAAAGGTTCTTTCAAGGTGTGGAAGGAAAAGGGTTCTAAGTGATTTTGTTCACTTCTCTCTCTCTCCCCGTTTTATTGTTTTTGCATTACTTGTGTGTTGCTTTACTGTTTTGAGTCAGTCTAGTTTTATGCATTGTTTTGCTTTCTTTAACATGTTTTTGTTTGTGTGTTTTCAGTTTTGTGTTTTATTTTTGCTTTTCTGAAAAATAAAAATAAAAATAAAAAGAAAAAATTGAAAAATTGAAAAATACAAAAACAGTGTGTGTATGTATACATTAGTTCTTGTGAACCTTAAAATAGCCATTGAAACAGAGTTTTCTAAATTTTATATCTCTTGTAACTTAGATGAGCATTCTTAAGCACAACTAAGCAAGTGAGCTTTGTGGCTCTATGTTTGTGATGAGTAAGGTTAAGTGATCTCTTGTACTTAACACTCGTATCACTCTTTTTGATGGGTAGGACTAGAAAATCCTAAGAGAAAGACATAAATAACCATCTCACCACTGTTACTCACCAATCATGAAATGACATCTATATACTTCGACATAGCAAAAGTGCAATGTCAACAACTTAATGCAAAGAAATAAAAAGCAAAAAGATCAAAATGCTTTAAAAATATGATTGCAAGTGTATTTTTTAGGAGATGTGGGAGTTATAGGATGTACCTCGAAGGTGATAGTTCCCATCAAACAGTTATGATTGTGTGTGAGTTAAAGTGATTTTTTCATATCTCAAATCGTCATAACTTTGAGATATTTATGCAATCTTGCAATTTTTTTCACACACAGCACACAATATTCTTTGCTATTCTTGATACATATGCAGGTACAATGTGATTTGACCATCATAAGGTTTACATGCATTAATGTATGCTCACTAAACTGTCTTAATTCATTTTTGAAATATAAAATTGGTTAGACGTGTTTAGTGTGTGTGTGTTTTGGGATCCATGTGCTTTAAATTATTGTTGAGAGATGATTTTGAGAGCTTAATGTGTTATTTGGATCACTGGTTGAGTTGCATGTGTGATTGCATTCATGTCTGTGTTTTTTCTCTCTTGAAAAACTGCTTTTTTAAGGCAAGCTCGACACCTCCTTGATACCTTCTTGACACTTGGATGTCTGTCGAGCTTCTCAGCTTTTTCTTATCGCAGTCTCGACACATTCTCGACACCTGGTGGATCGATCGAGAAACTTTCTGTGTGCTTGATAGCTTCTCGACAGCTTCTGGATCGATCAAGATTCTTTTGTGTTTGATCTTCCTTTCTCGACACTTGTTCTCGATAGCTGTATCTGTCGAAGTATCTTTTCTCGATACCTACCTCGATAGCTGTCTCGACACCTCTCGATACCTTCATCTGTCGAGAATTACTGAAGGAGTATATATTGGATCTTCGCGATTTTTCTCTCATTTCTCTCAATCTCTCTCTCGATACATTTAGTTCTTCTCTCCTAAAAACTCTCTCACTCACTCCAAACCCCTTTCTAAGGATTCTTTAAGCTTTAATCAAGATCTTCCTCACTTGGTAAGCTTCAATCCTCTCATTCTTCATGCATTTCATGTTTTAAAACCTAAGTTTTGGGGTTTTTGAAAATTTTGGGGCTTTTCAAAATTGATGAGTGTTTTATGAAATTTTTGGGTTAGTTTTATAGATTTGATCTTTAAAACTACATGCATTGCATCACATTAGCATTCTAACAGTATTTTCATGTATTTAGATGTGTGGTCTCTGATTGTGTGCTGATAGGATTGGATTGGGCTGAGCCCATGATGCTTTTTATGTTGCATGTCACATGTACATGCATTTTCCATGCATACATTCTTTCTTTTCAATATACTCATCCTATATTGAACTGTTTTGGGATTTTTCTGTGTGTTTTTCTCCTTCTCTTTCTTTCTATGTTTGCGTTATTAGTGTCTATGGCACCTAAGCGTAAATCCATTCCATCCCAGAACCTTCTACGTTCTCGGGGCTCTTCTTCTTCATCTGATTCTACTCCTATGTCTGTCCGGTTCCGTGATGAGAAAGCCCAACAGGACTTCCCGAAGAACTTTTCTAAACGAGGTGTTCATTCAAAACGCCAAGTTATCCTGGCAGACTTTGCTGACACAGACCTCCCGATGTCATTCACAATCGGGGTTAGGAGTCACTGTGTATCGTCCCGGTCACATGTCGTACCGTGTTGATACAGGAGTTTTACTCCAACATCCACGGGATTGATTCTTCAATACCTCTCTTTCATTCTCGCGTTAGAGGTACGCGCTTTTCTATCACTCCGGAGCTGGTCTCCGAGGTTCTTCACGTCCTGAGGGTGGATCATCCTGATTACCCCGGATGTGAGCGTCTATGGACTGTGTCTAAAGACGAGATGATCTCTGCATTCTGTGAACGCCCCTCTGACTGGGAAGATCATTAGTACACACCATGTAGGCTTTTTGCTAAAGGTCATCGTTTCCTTAACATGGTGATGACATTTGTTTTACACCAATTTTCTCACTACAACTCTATCACAGAGCCACGTGCTCGATTTTTGTTGTCTCTTTTAGAGCATCTTAATATAGACTTCCCTTCACATTTCATCTTCTCTCTCATAGATGTCTATAGGGATACGGCTACCCGTGATAAGCTCATTTTTCCTTCCGCTATCATGAGGATTATTCGTCGGTTTTCCATCCCCTTTCCATTGTCTGACCCTTTTCATGTCATGTCTGCCATAGACGCCACTACCGTAAAACGTAGTAAGGTGTAGTTCAGGTCGCGACAGTCGGATTCTACAGCTCCTTCCTCCCGTCCTACTCCATCCAAATCTGCTCGAGCCACATCTACTCCCTCCTCTTCCTCAAGCGATGTGACACTTGGATACATCATAGTGCAGCTTCAGCACATGGATGCTCGCCTCGATACACTCTCTACGGAATTGTATCAGGTGAATGTTCGTGTTGGTCGCATTTCCAAGTGACAGGAGACCTTGGGTGGCTTTGCCTCTGAGGCTTCTCCTCCGCCTCCTCATGTCGCTTTTGAGACTGAGGATGATGACGGTGATGATGATGATGCTTTCGATGATGATGATGGAGATGCGAGCTCTTCAGATGAGATGTCTACTTGACACTTTTCCCTTTGTCACTCGTTACAAAAAGAGGGAGAAGTTTTGGGTTATGAGAGTAGTCATTCTTAGGGGGAGAGCTTGTATAGGACATTTTGATAGGGGGAGTGTTGATATGAGGGATGTAGTGAGGATTACATGTATTTCTTTTCTTTTCTTTTCTTTTCTTTCTTATAGAGATACATTGTTCATATACCCCGGTCTTGTGACCATTTAGTGACATACATTGTGCTTACTTCTTGATATATATATATATATATTGATGTATGTTTTTTTCACCTACCTTTCCATGTTCATATCCCTCTTTTTGTCACTCGTTACAAAAAGAGGGAGAAGTTTTGGGTTATGAGAGTAGTCATTCTTAGGGGGAGAGCTTGTATAGGACATTTTGATAGGGGGAGTGTTGATACGAGGGATGTAGTGAGGATTACATGTATTTCTTTTCTTTTCTTTTCTTTCTTATAGAGATACATTGTTCATATACCCCGGTCTTGTGACCATTTAGTGACATATATTGTGCTTACTTCTTGATATATATATATATATATATATATATATATATATATTGATGTATGTTTTTTTCACCTACCTTTCCATGTGTTGTTTCTTTTTTGTCTTTATACACATGTTTCTTTTACTTGTATGCAATCTATTATCTCTGCTTCACACAAAGATGCCTTAATGTGTTTTGTTTAAAAGTGTTTTAGAAATACAGGTTGTTAAAGTCTACTTGCCATAAACTCTTTTCTTGCAAAGTTTTTCACGAGTTTGTGTTAGGATAGATTTTATTGTATTCAACAAGTGAATATGAGATTGAGTGCTTTATGACTTCTCTCATATCTTCATTTGTTTATTGCGGTTTTGTCACAGATTGCCAAAGGGGGAGATTGTTAGGACATATGTGGTTCAAGTGGTTTCAAACATATGTCATTATTTTATGTAATTGGCTTATCCTTTGACAAAACACACTTTACTTGTAATTGGGTAGATTTAGGATGTGTTTAATGCTTCAAGAAACTGTGTTTCAAGATCAAGTGTTAAAGTCATCAAGTCTGTCCAAGAAACAAGCTGGAAAGTGCAAGTTACTAAATCTCGACACCTAGTCTCGACATATGCATCTATCGAGCTTTAAGAAACTGTTTTTGCCTCGAGGCTCGACAGCTTCTCGACACCTCTATCTGTCGAGAAATATGGAAAACAGATTCTCAATTCTGTTTTGATTCCAATCCATGAGTATGTCTTTGGGACTTCTTTTCTCCTAATCCTAGACATATAAAAGGATTGTTTTAAGGGCCGTCAAAGTGACGCAAGTTGCACAAGTATTGAGAAATCATTGTTCGTGCAATTTGTGACCTAAGACAAAGTTCATGCCCTAGTTCATCTTTCTTGTAAAGAAGTTGCTGTGTAATGTACACCATAGGGTTTTGTAACCGAGCATTTTCTTGATCTTCATCATGTGGATGAATTGAAGAACTTTGCAGCCAACAACTCTCTCTAGTTGGTGAATTGAAGTCGCTTACTGGGATCTGCGCAATTGGTTAGTCATGTACTTGGGAGCCGTGCATCAAAAGAATAAACTGTCACTACAGAACAAGTCCACTTGGGTATTGGGGTAAGAGTTCAACTGTAGGTTGATAAGGTACTTGAGATTCCTTTACTTGTAACCGCTTGTTGTGATAATAGTGGAGTTTCGGGAGTGGTGACCTTAAATCACCCAGTGGGGTTTTTGCAGTCAGGTTTTTCTCATTTGTAAACAAATCACCGTGTCAATTTTATTTCCACTGCATACTTTAGTTATTGGTGATTTGTTTGTGTTGCCACGTGAATTTGCATATTAACTTGATTAATTAATAACTCGGCTAATTAATCAATTTAATTCATCACAAGGGGTCAACGCATTTATAGCCTATCAAAAATCAAGCCTAGGAGCTTTTGCTATAAGGTATTCTCTTGAACTTTTCTTCTTTTTTTTTTTTTCTTTTTTTGCCTTTAATCCTTCCTTTATTCTATTTCTTCGTTTAGTTTATGTTTATATATGTTTGTTTATGTTAGTTTTAGGTTTTCTTTATGTCTTTAAGCATGTTAGGTTGCTAGATTTTACTTTAAAAAAAAATATATATCTTAGTTGGCTTCCACTCTGTTTCTGTGTTAATTAGGTCTTTTGGGTAAGGATCTACGTGCGCATGATCTAGCCTACGCACATTGGCTGAACTCATGCATACGTAGATCTGTTCTAGTGTGCGTGATACCATTACCCAAAAACCCTAATTTTTGTTTGTTTTATTTCTGCACTCGCATGTTTGTTTTGTGTAGCCTCTTTTTCACATGTTTTAAGCCCCACCTTTGCTTGTTTACCTTTTAACATATTTGTTTGTTTTCACATGTCTAGATTAGGTTTTGGGGTTTCTTAGTTTTGATACTATCCATTCATATGTTCATGCATTGATGCCATAGGTGATGTGCTATTGAGAGGTAAGTAAAAGGTAAGTCATACATTAGCAATGTTCATGAATTTGTGTTAGGCATTACTTTATGATGGAACGTGTTTAGGTGTATGTTTAGGGTTTTCTAATATGTTTTCCTTGCTACGATGATATGCTTTGCTACCACGTGTAAGTTGTTGCCTTGTTTTAGATGTATGATAGGGTTTTCATATGTTAGATGAATGCTAGGGTTTCTTCTGTGTTTGGCTCTCTGTTGTTTGGATAGATGGTAAGTATGTGTTTTGGGATAAATGATGCCATGATTATATGCTTAGATGTATGCTAGTGTGTGTGTGTGAGTATAGATACAAGTGTTGAGTATGTTTATAATAAGGTTAAGATAGAGGACACAATGATGGGAGGCCAACCTTAGGGTTGGACGATCTTGGGTGCCTAACACCTTCCCAAGAGCATACCTAAACTCTAAACCCACACTCTAGTATTAAGATCAAAGGTTCTTCCTCAAAAGGACACCATATTCATGGTTTCTAGACCAAAAACTAGATGGCGACTCTGTATTTCCGTTGTGCCCACAGCCATATATATTCAGCCTTTTATTTTAAAATAGGGGCCTAACAGTAATATTGTAATAAAATGATTTCATTCATTTCCATCTATGTTACTCCCAAACAAGGTTACTTACCTTGTGTTCCTTTATTCTTAAACATCCAAATAAGATTATTCAAATACATTCCATTTATTTTTATCCCTTTATGATCATTCCATTTCATTCCATTTCTTTATGAACTTCCAAACGAAGCCTAGGTGCAGGATCTTAAGAACTGAGATCCAAATTCAAATCCTGATAACCATGCTTGTATTTGTGAATAGCAAGTTGCATAGTTAATGTGTTGGAAGGAATTATTTATTATTTGAAAAAACAAAACTCATCTAATACAATGTGTACCATAAATGTTAGTGTGGAGAAAATAATTGTCGTCATAAATGAGAATTAAATTTTGTATTCCATAAAATTTTTATGGAAAATTTAACTAGAGACAATAATTGCATTCATTATTGTCATTCATTTTTTACCTTTTTTTTTTTTTTTTTTTTTTTTGCTTTTAATTGGACTTCTTAAAAGGAAAGAAATTAATTTCTTTATTGTTGTCTTCCTTATTTTCAAAATTAAGTAATAAGAGTTTTAGCTAGGGGTGTCAATTCAGGTTAGCATGTTGGATTTGTGCCGTGTTGAGGTAGGGGTACTCTTCTAAATGCCTCAACTTGAACCCAACCTGACCTGTTATGAAGCGGTTTGACTTGACCCAACCCACTTGACATACTTAATAAATAGGTCGTGTTGTGTTGACACAAATGTGACGCAACCCATTTCAACTCACTTAATATTAAATATAACATTCATATAGAAATAAGTTCTTTACATCTTGAAGTAATACATACACTTCAAGTCTTCAACCCACATTCAAAAAAACATATTTCAACAAAAATATAACATCGATTTAGAAATAAGTTCTTTACACTCCAAAAGAGGTGCATTCACTTCAACTCAAAGTCAAAATAGCATAGCTCAACAAAAATATAACATCCACGGAACCAATGCTAAGTATCAATTGTAGACACTGCATTTTGTACCCGTTAATAAATTTTGGTCCCCGGCTCCAATTATGAGCTTGACATATGTCAACCAATGGTTATTAAAGAATTCACAATAGTTTGGAAGAAATCACAACTCATAACTAAAAAATAACATTTGCTCACTGTCTTGAACATACCTTTTGATCCATAAAGAATTTTGAGTGAGGTTTGTTTCATTGTAAAGTAGACATCTTAGGCTTCAATTTGAACACAATTTTTGCCTAATTTGGACTTATATTGAGTAAGTTATGACCATTTGAAGTTGGGCCAATTGGGCAGTCCGATTTTATGGGTTCTAAAACTTCATTTTAAGGCCCAAAAAATCATGCTTTGATGTGGGCTGGCCCATAGAACCTTGGAACGTCCAAATACAATTAAAAAGCCCCAAAAACCTTAATTTTAACTTACAAATACTCATCTTGTGTCTCTAATCAAAAGATAACTAGAGAGAGTTATTTTTTTCCCTCAATCTTCTTTAAACCCCTAATTCTCTTTTCCAAAAATCACACACAACCCCTTTGCACATTCTTTACAAATTAAAAACCGAGTTCGTTCTAAGGTAAAAACTATTTTCCTAATTTGATTTCTCAAAACCTTTTCCAAAACTAATCTTGTTCTTGATTTGTGATTATCAAAACCTATTGTATTCTTTAATTCTCTTGTTCTCAATACTTTTTGTGTTGTAGGCATTAAAGGGCTAATTGAATATCAATCAAGTTCCGTTCCATAAGCAGGTGAGTGTCTCTTTATGGCTTTTCCTTGATTAGGGTTTTTATAACTTGTGTTCTTGTTGTTCGTAATAGATTTATATGTTATGTTCTTAGAAATTAGTTTTGCTTTGTTTAATTTTGTTTTGTAGTGTCTCATCATGTTTCAATTGGAGAGTTGAATGATTGGACATTTTGATGAACATATTTTGATGTGTTAAGTGTGTTTTTGTTTGTTATTAGATCCAATGCATGTTTAGGAATAGAATTTGTTTTGTTTATTTTGGATATCTTTGTTGTTAGTTTAGGTTGTATAATATTATATTAGAAGCATGTTAGGTTATTAGTGTTAGGTTGTTAGGTTTTGCTCTGTTTTCTGTATTTCTAGTTTCTGAGCTAGGGTTTTCTAGGCGTGTATGCTTACTTATGCTTCTTGTATGTATACGTAGACTTGAAGTATGTGTACAGATACAACTGGGTTGCATACACAGGCCTATGTATGTGCACACATACTCGTGCCTAGAAACGCTAATCAAAATTTTCTGCTTCTGTTCCTTTATTTCATTTATATAATATGCTTCTATTTTGACTTTTGTTTATATTTTTAAGTTTGTGTTTCTCAGTTTGATTGTTTGTTTACCTTTAACATTTTAGATTATGGTTTTCTTCCAATGTTTTCTTTATTCTACCATGAACATGCATATGCTATGATCACGAATTGATGCATAGGTAATGTGATGTAATAAGATAAGTGAGGTAAGACTGCATTCATATGTACATGCATTTGGTTGGGATATGATCTTGTTTAGGTTCGATGAATATGATATGTGAACTTGGAATATATTTGTGTTCTTGATGCTCTCCAATAATTCTTTGATGTTGTCATGACCATGTGATATCTTTATTTGTTTGCTGCCTTTGATGAGATGATATGATATGCATAACATATGTATGCTGGGTTTGATATGAGTTGCCATGATCGGTGTATGTTAAGGCTTTGGGATGATTGATACCATGTTGATTGCTAGATGTATGCTAGTGTGTGTGTGAGTATAGATAACAATATTGAATGAGCCTTTAATGAGATAAAAACGTAAGACATAATGACTAGAACCGAATCCGTACTCTAGTAGTAAGATCAGTCATTCCACATAAGGGAGCTATGTTATGGTTCCTAGACCTAATCTAGGTGGTAACTACATCTTTTCTCTACAAAGTCCACTCGGCCGAGATGTACACCCCTTTCCTTAAGGAGAAAATTGCTGCGCTCACATCAATATTGAAAGAGTTGGTGTAAACAGTAGACTAATCATGACTAGGGTTTATAAAATTTCAATTTCAAATTATATCATTTGTAAGTTTTTATAATTACTCCCTTTTTCCTTTTAAGTTTAAAATATAGGTTGGATATAAACGTATTTGAAAAAAAAAATTAAAACGAATATTTATTTGTTATATGAGTTAAACAGGTTGTATTAAATGGCTCATTTTAGGTTGACACAAATAACGTGTCTATTGCGGGTCATGCAGGTTGACTTGCAGGTTTGAGTTATAAATGGGTCAACCCGAAAGTGACTCAAACCCGCTAAGGCCAAACCCTAACTTGCAAAAACCCACATTGTGTTAGTGTTGTGTTTGTGGGTTGGGTCAAACGGTTAGGAGTATGAAATAATTGTTGTAATTCTTTTGGTTAGGTAGTAACCTAGTTGGTTGAGATTAGGATGAGTTAGTTAAGATTGGAGCACATGTTGCTCATTTAACACATAGCTTAGTTCATAAAGCATATGTTGAATTAACTAATCAATTATCTTTAGCCATGTTGACCAATGACATTAGAGCTAGTCTCATATAAATGTATGATTGTAATTCAACATTAGATATCAATTAAAAAATAAACCAACTCATTGCTTAGTACATCTCTCTCTCTCTCTCTCTCTCTCTCTCTCTCTCTCTCTCTCTCAATATTTCTCTATAGAGGGTGACTATCACGAATTAAGTCAATTCCATTACAATTCCTATTCATCCCCATTAAGAACCACCGAGTTCCTAACAAGTAGTATCAGAGTTGTTCATTGTAAAGTCATGGTTGAAACTAAGTCTACAATACTTCTAAACGAAGCTATTTCCAACTTTCAAGAAATTAAAAAAAAAAAAAATTAGAATCATTTTGCAAAAATTATCGAATGCAGAAACAAGATGACAACCCTAAACACTTCAATCCAGTGAGAATCATATATCAAGCACTCTAGCCATAAGTTTTCCAAAATCCATCAAAGTTGATTTTCCTAGGTTCAAGGGTGAAGAACATAGAGAAATATATAGAGAGAGAATAAGAAAGAGAGAGAAAGATGCACTAAGAAATGAGTTGGTTTATTCTTCAATTAATATCTAATGTTGAATTACAATAATGTATTTATAGGAGACTATCTCTAATGTCATTAGCCTACATGGCCCAAGAAAATTAGCTAGTGAATTCAACATGTGCTTTATGAATTAAGCCATGTCTTAAATGAGCTACATATGCTCAAATTCTAACTAACTCATCCTAATCTCAACCAGCTAGCTAATTACCTAACTAAAGGAATTACAAAAATTATTTCATAAAAATTATTTCATAGTTCTAACATTTCCCTCCAATTGAAAACATCTTGACTACAAGGTGTTGTTGTGAAATGACACCTTCATTAGGGGAAACCAGCCACTAACCCAATATGCCAAAGCATCTTGACTGTTGATTACATGAACAACAAAGCAATTAATCACAGCCCATGACATCGGAGCATAATGCAAAGCAGTCGTATTGAACTTAACCTTCAGCAATATAGAACTCAATTTCTTATAAAAATTGTGATCATCTCGGTTATGGAATCCATCATTTATCTCATAGCTATTACCAAGAAAAGAAGCATTTAGTTCCTTGGCTTTGTGACAGCCACTAAGCAATGAGATTTGGTCCCCAACGTGAGTGTGTGGTAAGTTTACATCTTCATTCTTGATTGCATGAACAGACCCATTTGGTGAAACATGCGTTTGGATAATACCAATGAGCATTGGATTACTCACAAGAATAGGTGGTATTTAAATAGTATCCTTTAATGGACTGTTACAGGCAATAGATCCAAATCTGACTTGTAGTGCTTGAACAAAGGCATCCCAACTAACAAATAAACCAGTATCTTCAGCATCTTCGAACCACACTAATGCTTCCCCATCCAAGTGAAAATAGGCCATTGGAAGCATTTCATGATCTGGGGTCTTGTAATAGTTGAAGTATTGATTTGCTTTATAAACCCAAGTAGCAGGTTCTTCACCCTTGAACCTAGGAAAATCAACTTTGATGGATTTGGGAAAAGTTATGGCTAGAGCATTGCTTTATATATGATTCTCATTGAGCCGAAGTTTTTGGGGTTGTTGTCTTCTTGTTTCTGCAAAATCATACTAAGTTTTTTTTTTTTTTTTTTTTTTTTTTTTTTTTTTTTTAATTTCTTGAAAGTTGGAAATAGCTTCGTTTTGAAGTATTGTAGATTTAGTTTCAACCATGACTTCAAGATGAATGGCTCTAATACCACTTGTTAGGAACCCAGTAGTTCCTAATGGGGATGGATAGGAATTGTAAAGGAATTTACTTAATTCGAGATAGTCACCCTCCATAGAGAAATATTGAGAGAGAGAGAGAGAGAGAGAGAGAGAGAGAGAGCGAGAGAGAGAGAAAGAAAGAGAGACACCAAGCAATAAGTTGGTTTACTCTTCAATTGATATCTAATGTTGAATTACAAACATGTATTTATAGGAGTTTTGCTCTAATATCATTGGCCCACATGGCTTAAGATAATTTTCAATGAATGAAGCCATGTGTTAAATGAGCTACATGTGCTCAAATCCTAACTAACTCGTCCTAATCTCAACCAGCTAGCTAACTACCTAACTAAAGGAATTACAACAATTATTTCATATTCTTAACACAAACATTGACAGCCCTAATTTTGGCATGTGTGTACTATGTTTTGTCAAAAAGACACATGGTATCATTACATGCATCATCTAGTTGTGAGAATCCAATTTTGGATCACATAATTTTTTTAAATTTTTTTTAAGGAAATTATTTATTGTAAATTAGAAATAAATAATAAATACTAAATAAAGCATAAGAATCTTAGCTTAAGTAAAAGGTTCAATGGATGTACATTCTTTTAATTTAGATACAAGGATATACATTCATTTAAAGGTTTGCTTTGGTTGAAGACTAAATAGTGACAAATGTTAGTTATTATAAGATGATGAGGTGGAAGGATATAAATGAAATACTATTTTTATGAAGGTGTTGTGAGAGACCTCGAAAGTGCCTCTCAAAAAAGAGAGCTTTTTATAGTGCTTTTTAGGGCACCTTTCTTTTTGGGTAAGTGGTGTGGAGTTGCCACTTATTTTTTATAAAAAAAGAAAAAGAAAAAAGAAATATAAAATACATGATTGAATAGTATCCTTCTCATTGATTGAATAAAAAAATACATGTTTGAAAAATTGAAAATTACATGGCTTTGGGTTCTAGTTACAAACTACCAAATAATTACACGGTTTTTTGTCCTAGTTACATTCTACTCAAAATAAAAAAAATAAAGACAAGGCATGGATCTACCTATCCAAAAGAACAAGATTCGAAGGCTAGATACGGAGTGGGAAGGTGTTAGGTACCCATTCTGCCCAGACAGAGTTTGGTTTTCTAGATTCTTGTAACCAATGTACCATTTATGCATTCTATGAATGACAAGTTATATATATGAACAAAACTAAATCACACAAATTTATTTATGAATGAATCATCTTCTTTGTTTAAAAAGTTCAGATCTGTTTTAGTGATAAAAAAAATTTGGTTTTTAGTTTAGAAAAAAAAGATCTGTTTTTTGAGAATAAAAAAAACATGGTTTTAACTTTGTAAAAGATCAGACCTATTTTATGATGATTAAAAAAATGGTTTTGATAACAGAAAAATGAGATCTTTTTTTTATAGGTTTAAAGAATATGGAAAAGTTTTTTTTATGAAGAGAATTTCATTCATAAGATAAATCTATGCTACATGAACTATATAAAACAAACAACCATGAATACAACCCTGCATAATCTTTTTCTTTATTTCAAAATCTGCATATATTAAAGAAAAATCATATTTGTATCTAAAAAAGATACAAATCAGTTTTTGATTTAAGAAAATTTTAGATCTACATCTAATAAAGATGCAGATCTATTTTTATTTTAAGAAAAATTCAGATCTACATCTAAGAAAGATGCAGATCCATTTTTGTTTAAGAAAAATTTATATTTGCATCTAAGAAATATGCAGATCTATTTTTATTTTAAGAAAAAGAATTATTTATATGAAAATTATTGAAATTAAGAAAGAGATCACAACAATTATATAAAAATAAGATCATACTTTAACAAAACAATGATTAAAAATTCATGTTAGGGATAAAGGAAAACATGCATCATCATAAACAAGAAGCATAAAAAAGAATAGGGTTATTGAAAAAAACCTCTTGCATGAGCACTCCTTGTTCTTGAGAGGATGTTTTAGGATTCAAAGAAATTTATTCAATTATCTTTGAAACCTAAAAACCCTAATTTTGGTAGCAAATATTAGAGAGGATCAACAAATATAAGCACTTTAAGAGTCTTAAAACATAAGCCTCTTAGAGCACCCCAAAAAAGTCTCTTGAATTATGAGATCTAGTCTCTATTTATAGAGGCTAGAAAACTCTAAAAAATAGCTCTGATGTGAAGAATGCGAATCGGGACTTATCCTTCTGCAAAAAGATCGAAAATTGTATGCCTTATTGTCACCCGAAAGGCGTTGGGCGAAAGCCCAAAAGGAGCCAGTTCGGCACTCCAAAAGAGCCGAATGGTGCTTTTGGACGCCGAACACACTTTTGTGTTTGGGTGTGTTTTGGACTCTCTTATTAGGGTTCTTTGATCTAGCCCTTGTACCTAAATGTGTTTTCATCCTTAGTCTATGATTTTTTTTTTTATCTCTTTTTTGGATAATTCAGACTTTTTAGGAACAATTATCTTGTAGATAAATCCCTTAAAATAAATCTTGATAAAGTTCAGATTATCCACAATTTTATTGTTACCCAATCATCCCTTTTATTCCTATGCATGCAATCCTATTTTAGACACTAATTATCAACCAATCACAAAATTATTTAATTAATTTTAATTTTTTAACCAATCAGAATTAATTTAAATTAATTGTGCGTGGTCTACTCTTCCTAGACACAATGCATGTTGATCGTACAAACTTGATTATGCGATATCTTTCGATCTGATGGTTCGATTTAGAAATCGGATACACCATTGCCATTATTAGAATCTCAAGATCATTTTTATGATATGCAATGAATAAATTGATGCATGTAATGCAATCATGATTTTTGGGGTACATGGTTGGTCATTCCAGTCATCTTCCTTGATTAAATCATGGGTTCAAAATTGGGTGTCTGCAGGTGTCACATGGCAGCCTTTCATACTCTCACACATGAGATTTTATATATATATATATTGCTAAGTGGTTCCAATAAATTTTATTAGAATTTAAATTGTAAGAAATAGAATTATTTATTGTAGAATAGAAATAAATAAAAGAATTTAAATAAATCATTAAATTCTTCACTTAAGTAGAAGGTTAAAGGGATATACATCCATTTAAAGATTTGCTTTGTTGGAAGGCTGTAGAGTGACACATGGTGGTAATTAAAAAATGATGAGGTGAAAGGCTAAAGGAAAGAGTTCTCTTATTTATTGTGAAATAGAAATAAATAATCAAATTTAAATAAATCATTAAATCTTTTCTTAGATAGAAGGTTAAATGTATATACATTCATTTAAAGATTTACTTAGGTGAAAAGCTTAAGAGTAATACATGTAGACATGGCAAACAGGCAGACCTTGTCGGGTTGGGTCAAACGGGTGTGGGTCAAACGGGTCATTTTAAGTGGATTACAAACGAGTTCAAAACAATCGGGTTGTGAGTCGAGCCGAGTTGACCCGTATTTTTCACATGAATTTTTTTTTATAAAGAAAACAAAATGTCTTTGCCATTTGGAAAGTCATGCAACAAATTACTTGATGTTCATTACTTTAAATTTACCACTTGTATCAAGAATGAACTCAGTAAAACTTATTAATACTTATTCAATAATTTTAAAATTATAAAAATTCCAACATTGCTAACTAAAACAAAATAACACCTAGATAAGTAAAACAAAAACACAAGTTTTATTTCTACATAATATCAACATCCCAAAATATAAAACAAAATTACATATGACTTATTGGATAACTCATTTGAGAAAGAATAAAAATATATATGAAATTTACAAATATTGAAAATTAATTTTATATTCTATTATCAATTGTGGTTGACACTCTATTTCAATTTGAGAATATACATTAAAGTATGATTGTTTACTTATTTATACATAATCTCTTTTATGAATATCATATCATTGTTAAACAACACACACTCTAAAAAATATCATATTTTATTTTGAAAAGCCGTTTTTTTTTTTTACATAATTTTTTAAAAATAGGTCTAAGTCTTCATAATTTATGCTAATTTGATACTTTGGCTTCATTATTTTCAAACTTATGAATGTTTTTCATACATGTCTACAATTTTAAAACTATATTTTTAACTCTATTGTAACCTAATTATCTTGGCATATACTTTGCTATTTGATATCTAAAATTTTTTACTCATTACAGAATGCTTAACCATTCATCTTTCAATTCATTTGCATGCAATTAATCATTTCCTTAAAGCTCATAACAAACAATTAAACCAATATTGTCTTAATTGTATTTTAATTTCTTTACAAAAAAAAGTTTTAAAAAATGGTTCGGGCTACGGGTGGATCGCAGATTGGGTCAGGTTGACATGCAAAAAACACAAGTTAGGTCACGGGTTAACTCGTTTTTGCTTTGGGTAAAAAAAATCAAGTTTGGGTAAGGTCGAGGTGAAATAGAAAATTTTGACCCGTTTTACCATGTCTAAATACATGGTAGTAATTATAAGATTATAAGGTGGAAGGCTAAATGAAAGAGTAATATATAGAAGCTCCACTTGGAAACAACTCATGCTCACACACATAATATTTCTATTTTTACACATACATAAACACACTACGTGGTTCCAATAATTGTATAAAAAAATGGTTCCGAAAATTTTATTAAAATTTAAATTATATAGAAATGAAATAATTTATTGAGGAATCGAAATGAATTAATAAAGATTAAATAAATCATTAAAGTCTTTGCTTAGGTAGAATGTTAAATGGATATGCATTCATTTAGAGCTTTTCTTAGGTGAAAGGCTCTAGAGTGATATATGGTGATGATTCAGAAATGATTCGGTGGAAGGCTAAATGAAATAATTCTTTAAGAAGGTGACACGTGACAACACATCTTGGTCTCACATATGAGGTTTCTGATTTTATATATGATTTTGTTTTTTGAGGGAGTTTTAAACTATATCGTTCACTCCTGATAATAACTTTTATATAATTAGTCTTTGTCTCACACATGAAGTTTCTTTAAATTATTTTATATATGATTAATGCTAGGGGTACAACAAATTTATTTCACACATTGAACTTACTAATGTGTCACCAATCACAAGAGAAAATTTAAATATACATATATATGTAATTTTTAAAAATTACATAAATGGACCACCTTAACCTCTGTTTCCTTTTTATATATATATATATAACCGGTCATCCTACAATGCACAAAAAAATTTAAAATGATGTAATTTTTTTTGTCCAACTATAAAATTTGATAATTTTGGTAGTTATTAATGACATTTTTATGATTATTTTATATATTGAACTATATATTTTAGGTTAGACATTTATTATGATTGCTTTTATGTATAGAATTATATATTTTATTATTTAAAGAAAATATGATATTTCAATATTCTAATGGAAGATTAAACAAAGAATAGAATTTAAAGTCATTTATAATATATATATATATATATAGAATAATAATGTATAAAATTTTGAAGCATAAAAAACTTATATGACTCAATATTTTGAAGTCGACTAAAAATCAAACATCTTCAATTTTACATATATTATTATAGATTATAAATATTGATTATAAAAACGTGAGAGGCTACTCAATTATCATCACACATATATACTACACACATGACTCCATGTTGTTTGGCCTCTTTTTTTTTTTTTTTTAGTCCATGTCAAAAGTAGAATTAAATATGGTGTTTAATACTTTTTTTACAAAAATATTCTATCTGATTTTGAGAAAATAAAATAAAATTATGACGTATATTTTCCAAGTATAACTTATATTTAGTAATCTTTGAATATTAAGTGTCGGCAATTAATGTAAAGAGTATGATTATTTTATTATTATTGTTTTGGAAAAAATGTAAAGAGTATCTCATTCTATATTAGTAATGTTTTGCCTCTACTCATTATACTACTTTTCAATCTCTTTTCATTATTTTGAGAAATGATATGTTCACAACATTTTCACAACATTTTTCCAAAAAATCCTAAGTGGCAAGTTATTACTAGTTGTTATTGTTGGGGCAAAAAAGTAATTTTAGTGTTAGGTTCAAATTTGAACCAATAACAACTAACCACCTGTGATTTGTTGTCAAAATGTTGTAAAAATATTATGGACGTAGCATCTCTCCATTATTTTTTCTTTCTAGTGTTTCAAAACCCTCTCTCTCTCTCTCTTTCTCTCTCTCTCTCTCTCTCTCTCTCTCTCTCTCTCTCTCTCTCATGCATTTTATTATTACATGCTTTTCATTCTCTGGTTCCTATATTGAATTTAGGGTTTGCAACAATATGCTTTTGCTACTGTTCTTTTTTACTCTCCCCTTTGCAGGTTTGCTCTCTCTATGTGTGTTTTTATATGAGATTCTTTCTTGCAAATAACATAAGTTTCTTCTCCTATATTTATGAAGTATGAAGAGTTTAAATCCCAAATTTAGCCTGGAGTTATCTGTTGTTTTTTTGTGGAAGACATTTGATACAGCACCTAGGCTCAATTTTTTAATTAAAATAATAATTTGCTTTTTTAGAGAGAATTATGACGATAATAGACTCTATTAGTTAAATTAAAGTCATAATAATAATAATTCTAATATAAATATAAAACCAAAACTCAAGACCTTTTTCTTCAATTGTTATGTTTGTGCATGTATATATGAATATTATGTCGTGAGGGCTTGGTTAATTTAGGAGTTTTTCATTGGTAGTTTTTGTTCTTTGTTGTTGTTTTCTTGTTTGCCAAAAACCTTGTTAGTGACCACCAACCTGTTGTTAGATTATTATAATTTTTTTTTTTTTTTTTTTTTGCAATAGGTTTCTTTTCTGTGGTTTTTCATTATGACATGTCTAATTTAATTCTCTTAAACCATAATTAGATACAATATATTAATTTTATTTTCTCAAACCTTGAACTATAACCTCAATTATGTTGCATTCGTAGTAGTTCTACTACCACAATTAATAAAGGCGCCAATAGGTTGGAAACCCATCTAGTTGGGTTTAAATATATTACAATAGCATAGAAATATCTTGTAGAATGGGTAACCCAAGAGGCTCGAAAGGTGATGTTAACGTGTATAGTATTGTGGGCTGTAAGCCCAACTAGATTACTTGTATAGCATACATTCTTGTACTACACTTTTACTTGTACTGCACTTTTACTTGTACTGCACTCATATGCCTCCTATATAAAGGCACTCATGTATATTATTTTAGTAAGAAATACAATACAGTCATTCAGTGTTTCTAACATGGGTTACACTGCCAGTCCTTATGATGCTGCCTTATTCCTTTGTCGCACTGATAAATGCACCATTTTACTTCTTCTCTATGTGGATGATATGATCATAACCTTGATGACCTCAGTGGCATACAAGAACTCAAGGACTTTCTCAGTCAGCAGTTTGAGATGAAAGATCTTGGACACCTTAGCTATTTCTTGGGTCTTGAAATCACTCATTCCACAGATGGTCTTTATGTTACTCAAGCCAAGTATGCTTCTGACCTTTTGTCTCGAGCTGGACTCACTAACAGCAAGACTGCTGACACTTCAGTTGAGCTTAATGCGCATCTGACTCTCATGGGGGGGAAACCATTGTCTAATCCTTCTCTTTACAAACGATTGGTTGGCAGCCTAGTTTATCTCACAATTACTCGTCCAGACATTTCCTATGTTGTTCATTAGGTCAGCCAGTATTTGTCTGCTTCTCGATCGACTCACTATGTTGCTGTTCTGCGCATTCTTCGATACTTGAAGGGCACTCTCTTCCATGGCCTTTTCTACTCAGCTCAGTCTCCTCTTGTATTCCATGCATTCTCTGATGCTGATTGGGCAGGAGATCCCACTAATCGCAAGTCCACCACTAGCTATTGCTTTCTCCTTGACTCTTCCTTGATTTCCTGGAGAAGTATGAAGCAAACCTTTGTGGCCTGCTCCAGTACTGAAGCAGAATATCATGCCCTTGCTGATACCACTTCTGAGCTCCTTTGGCTACGATGGCTACTTACGGACTTAGGTGTGTTCATGTCCTCTGCTACTCCTCTTTATTGTGATAATCAGAGTGCCATTTATTTTGCTCACAATGATGTCTTTCATGAATGGACTAAACATATCAAGATTAATTGTCACTTTATCCGTTATCATCTTGTTCATGGTGTTCTCAAGCTCTTCTCCGTCTCCTCCAAAGATCAACTTGCAGATATTTTCACCAAGTCGCATCCTAAGGGACGGCTTCATGATTTAGTCAACAACCTCAAGTTGGTCTTACATCCACCTTAAGTTTGAGGGGGGCTGTTAACGTGTATAATATTGTAGGCTTTAGGCCCAACTAGATTACTTATATAACACACATTCTTGTACTACATTCTTACTTGTACTGCACTTATATTTACTTGTACTGCACTAATATGTCTCCTATATAAAGGCACTCGTGTATATTATTTCAGTGAGAAATACAATACAGTCATTCAATATTTCTAACAGGTGAAAACAAATTAATAAAAATCCTTATAAGCCTTATGGCCATAACCTATGATATTTAAGGGACGGCTTCATGATTTAGTCGACAACCTCAAGCTGGTCTCACATCCACCTTGAGTTTGAGGGGGGCTATTAACGTGTATAGTATTGTGGGCTTTAAGTGTTGGATAAAATCTGGTTTTGTATCTCATACAAAACACACAGCGGAAGCAACAAATAAGGATCTATTTCATTCATGATTGACAACATGCACTCTGTAAATTTCAGAATTTAAGAACAAGATAGCGTACCTTGGTATGGAGAAATTCAAAACAAAGATTAGAAGCACTTGGGAAAACTTTTAATCTTCACTCCAATTCCACTTTACGCCCAAGATGTGTGGTCTCTCAATCAGTTTCCAAAAGGAAAACGAAAGTGTGTCTCACACTCTCTCTTTTTCTCTACGATAAAAATCACTTAAAAAATTCTGTATGTTTCTCCCTTTATAACTAACTGATTATCTAATTGGGCCGGCCTATTGGGCCTTTCCAATTGGGCTTTAGTGTGTGGCTTGGAATGGGACCAAAAGGGACCAATAAGACACTAGCTCCAATGGGCCTTGGGCTTTTCCGTCAACTCTTGACAAGTCCAAAGTTACCATTAATTATATTTAATATCACTATATAAATATAATTGCACTCTAGGCCTTATTAATAAATTATATCCCAAGACTTTATTTTACACGCAACTCCTTCATAAAATATTCGTAGTAATACAAAGTCATAAATATAGACTGCCACTTTGTAAATTACTACATCTTATCCTTGAGTACCCGGTTTAATCCTTTAAAATTATTCATCATATATTTATGAAATCCAATTTCATAAATATATATTTTAGTAATTTCTTACCAAAGTGGTTAGGCCTAACTCTCTGAATAACTAAACCCATTAAATTTATCTCAAGGGAATATTTTGTATCTCCATTAAGAGACTATGAATTCCATCTTAAGAATATATGTTCCATCAACACTAAATGTGGTTGCCCAACATACTGAGATTTTGACCGTTACTTTAGATCTCACTCCTGATATATCAAAGCAACCTACACCTCATGATCAGGTCCATTATTCTCTCAGGATTAAGAGTTCATGCAAATAGAAGTCGTGAGATTTATTATTCATTTGACAGTCGTTAGGAGAATAATAAATCTCACAGCGGTCCAGTTCAATATGTCTTAACTCTTAAAACATATCAACATATTAACTAGAAGTCACCACTTCCATGATTAAGACAAATCATCTTAGTTGATACATTATAGTCTTCGCAGATGAAATGCCCAATTTCATCACCGACTACGAACTATAAATTTTGAGTTTACAAAGAACTTGTGATTTATATCTTTTGTGACTTTTCACATAAATCACATACTATGCATCTCATGGACTATATGATAATGTCCAAATATTCATGTTACCATTATTTTAAATAAGAAATAAACAACTTTATTAAACACAACATTAAGTCATACATAATGTCATGCATAGCATCATACAATAGGATTTAAGGGCACATATCCTAACAATCTCCCACTTGCCCTAAAGACTATTGTGCACTAATCTAACTCCCATTCCCTCCAAATGTGACTCGAAGGTCCTTTGAGGCAAGGTTTTGGTAAAAGGATCTGCTAGATTATTTGCACTTTCAATTTTTGCCACCACAACATCTCCACGAGCAACAATGTCTCGAATGATATGGTACTTCCTCTCAATGTGCTTTCCTTTCTTGTGATTTCTTAGATCTTTGGATTGTGCAACTGCTCCACTATTATCACAAAACAATGTGATGGGAACTTGCTCCATTCTTATAACACCAAGATCAGAAAGGAATTTCTTGAGCCAAACAGCCTCCTTTGCTGCTTCACAAGCAGCAACGTACTCGGCTTCCACGGTGGAGTCCGCAATGCAAGATTGCTTAATACTCCTCCAACTTATGGCTCCACCTCCCAAGGTGAAAACACATCCTGAAGTGGATTTTCTGAAATCTAAATCCGATTAAAAATTTGAATCTGTATAGCCAATAGGAATCAAATCCTCACAATGGTAAGCAAGCATATAATTTCTCGTTCTCCTAAGATACTTGAGAATATGCTTTACAGCTTGCCAATGTTTTGGTCTTGGATTTGATTGATATCGGCTGACCATGCCAACTGAATATCAAATGTCTGGTCTAGTACAAAGCATGGCATACATGAGACTTCCTACTGCAGAAGCATAAGGAACTTGTCTCATCATATTTTCTTCCTCTTGAGTCTTAGGCCGTTGGTCATCAGACAGAGGAACTCCATGTCTAAAAGGAAGCAATCATTTCTTGGAGTTTTGCATGCTAAACCATTCTAGAACCTTATCTATATATCTAACTTGTGATAAGCCTAACATCTTATTCTTGCGATCTCGCCAAAGCTTGATCCCTAGAATAAAGTTAGCCTCACCCAAGTCCTTCATATCAAATTAGCTAGACAACCAAACTTTAACCGATGACATTACCCCTACATCATTCCCAATGAGTAGAATATCATCAACATAAAGCACTAGGAACATTACTACTTTGTCTCGATGTCTTTTGTACACACATGGTTCATCAAGATTTTGTTCAAAACCAAATGATTTGATTGCTTGATCAAACCTGATGTTCCATGACCTAGATGCTTGCTTAAGTCCATAAATGGACCTATTCAACTTGCATACCATATGCTCTTGGTTCTTTGCTATGAAACCTTCCGGTTGCATCATGTATATTTCTTCTTCAAGATTACCATTAAGAAATGCAGTCTTGACATCTATTTGCCAAATCTCATAATCATAATGAGCAGCAATGGATAAGAGAATTCTGATAAACTTAAGCATGGCTACTGGCGAAAAGGTTTCATCATAATCAATGCCTTCTTTTTGTGTGTACCCTTTCGCCACTAGTCTTGCTTTAAAGGTTTCAACCTTTCCATCTATCCCTCTCTTCCTCTTGTAAACCCATTTGCAACCAACAAGTTTAATGTCGTTAGGCGCCTTTACAAGATCCCATACATGATTGGAATACATAGAATCCAATTCAGATTTCATGGCTAAGATCCAATGATGTGCATCTATATCATTTATGGCTTCATCATAAGTGTAAGGATCCGATTCAGCCTCTTCTGAGATAGCTTAATAGGTTTCTCCCAAACCTATAAATCTTATAGGAGGCCGAACAATTCTCCCACTACGACGAGGCACCTGTGTACTAGACATCTCATGAGTAATATCTTGTGGTATATCTAATACAGCCACATCATCCCTAGTTTCATTCATTGGTTGGTCAACTACAGGTTCATTCATTTCAGCCAAGACAACTCTACTTCTAGGAGTATAATCATTCATATAGTCATTTTCCAAGAATTTGGCATTTGTGCTAACAAACACTTTATTATCCTTATGACTATAGAATAAACCTCCAACAGTTCCTTTTGGATACTCTATAAAGAAAACCACTTCTGTTTTAGACTGTAACTTGTCAGACTTTCCTTTCAACACATGTGCTGGACAACCCCAAATGTGGAGATGTCTCATACTAGGCTTACGCCCATTCCACAACTCTACAGGTGTTTTAGGAACAGACTTCGAAGGTACTAAATTCAGAAGATACATTGCAGTATTTAAGGCATATCCCCAAAAGGAAATTGGTAGAGTCGAATAACTCAACATGGATCTAACCATATCCAAAAGAGTCCTATTCCTTCTTTCTGCTACACCATTTTGTTGTGGAGTTCCAGGTGCAGTCAACTGGGACATAATCCCATTTTCAGTCAAGTAATCCTTGAAATCACCAAGAAGGTATTCGCCACCTCGATCAGATCGAATGGCCTTTATGCGTTTACCTAATTGATTCTCAACTTCAGCCCTAAACTCTTTGAACTTTTCAAAGGCTTCGGACTTCCGTTTTATTAGGTACACATAACCAAATCTAGAGTAATCATCAGTGAAAGTAATGAAATACTCATAACCACCTCTTGCTTGGATTGACATAGGACCACATACATCTGAATGCACTAGTTCTAGCAAATCTTGGGCTCTTTTACCTTTTGCATTAAAAGGCCGTTTGGTCATTTTACCTTCCAAACAAGATTCGCAAACTGGAAAACCATTAAAGTCCATGGGCTGTAAAAGTCCATCTTTGATTAGTCTTTGAATCGTACTTGAATTAATATGACCCAAACGCAAGTGCTAAAGATATGCTTCACTAGTAGAAGGAAACTTTCTCTTTAATGATTTTACATGAGAGCTATTATCTATTTCAGAATTGTATAATTCATGCATGTCAGGAGTTAAAATATAAAGACCATCCACAATATTGCTAGAACAGATAAACATTTTATCCTTCTTTATTATAACATTGTCTTTCAGGATAACACATTATCCATGTTTATCCAAATAAGTTGCAGAAATTAAATTCCTACGAACATGAGGTACAAACAAACAGTCTTCCAATATTAACACTCTAGACTTAAAACACAAATTATACACTCCAACAGCTACAACCGGAATCTTGCTCCCATCAGCCAAAGTAAGAAATAGTTCTCCCTCATTCAACTTTCTGGTCTCTTGGAACCCCTGCAAAGAATTGCAGATATGATTAATACAACCTGAATCCACACACCAGGAATCTGTTGGATTCTGTACCAAACATATTTCAAGAACAAAGGAACTTTTCATACCCTTATTCTTGGCAGCCTTGAATATTGGACAATTCCTCTTCCAATGTCCTTTCTCACCACAATGGAAACACTTTCCTTTGCTTTTCTTTCCTTTATCGGCAATCCCTATAGCAATTTGTTTACCAATTTTCTTAGTGAAGTCCTTCTTCTTCTTCTTACCCTTGCCTTTCGACTTAGGATGAGAAGTAGAAGCTTCACCCATATTGGCTTCAACACTAGAAGTACCAAGGATGCCTTCCGCCGCCACTAACTCATTCATTAATTCAGACAAAGAGTAAATCTTTTTGTTCATATTATAATTGAGTCTGAATTCCTTGAATGAATCTGGTAGTGACTGGAGTATCATATCCACTTGGGATTCTCCATCAATGTCGGCACGTAAAACTTCTAATGTGTTCAGATTAGCAATCATCCTTAGACAATGCTCCCTTACTGAACTTCCTGTAGCCATTTTGGTATTATAAATTTGCCTCATGGTTTCTTACCTTGCAGACCGGCCTTGCTCACCAAACATCTCCTTCAAACTTAGCATGATGTCCGAAGCATGTTCTACATCCTGCATTTGATACTGTAGAACATTTGAAATAGATGCTAGGATATAGCACTTGGCCATCTCATTAGATTTCTGCCAACGATCATATCGCTGTTTTTTCTCAATAGGAGCATCTAATGAAGGAAAGCTAGGACATGGTTGAGTAAGCACATATTTGTGCTCTTCAGCAGTAAGAACAATGTCCAAATTCCTTTTCCAGTCAACATAGTTGGATCCAGTCAGTTTGTTTTGATTAAGAATAGCAACAAGTGGGCTAAAAGATGCCATGATTTAAATCTGAAAATAATAAACATGAATACAATAAATATACTGGACATTATCAAATTTAGCATATAAGCATATAATATGAAACCTTAATAAAACCATAAAATAATATATGCAACGACAACCCAATCCCATATTCAATATCCCTTAGCATAGAGTGAACATTAAATACTATGATTGATTGAGAACTACTCTCATTATTAGTGCTATCATGATAACTCTTATCAAACACTAATAATATGCCGTTTTACATTTAGTCTCTAAGTAATAATAGCAAGAACTCAGCATAGAGGATACTAAAATACTTAGTCTAGTGTATACCATTGTCTAGAATCATGTGTAGCCACATTTCATCCCTTTAACAAGCTTATTTTGTGGTACCATGACAAAAACGCCCTCCGCATGGAATGCAAAACTCGAGGCTAAGACAAGGTGTTTTATCAAACCACTATAAACTAAGAAATTCAATCTTGTAGGACCATGAAATATATACTCTCCGCATGGAATGCTAAGCTCGAGGCAAAGACAAAGTATATATTTCACACTACTATGAACCAACAATGGAGGCCGTGAGATCCAACCCTTGTATCTCTCTCCCACTAGATATTTTAAAAATAAAGGTTTTTAATGTCAAGAACCATAATAATGCTAGACACTTAAAAAATATAATCCTAATCTCATTAGGAATAAATTTTATTAAACTAGCATTACTATATATAAATATATATAACGTAATATATATAAATATATATAACATAATAAAAATTTATATAACGTAATATATATAAATATATATAATATTATATATATTATACGGATTATATATATATCTCTCTGGCAGAATGTTGAAATCCTATACACGGATTCAACTTTTCAAAATTCACATGACAAGTATTTGGTTTATTTCATGCCAAGTGGTGCATTAAAAGCAAAACAACCGTGGCCCACCAAGGCTTCCTATACTAAACCAAGCAATCCATTAATGCATCTCAGGCATGTGGCAACCAATCCGTGCAAATCATCCATGCATTCCATGTAAAACAAAAAGAATGAATTCCATTGCAATCCGTATGGTTTACGTTCAAGCCATGCAAATCCATAATTAATGCACTTCAAGACAAACGATGCATTGAATGAGAAATAACTTCCCATTTTCATAACCACCCCATTTCGGAGGAAACAGTTATATAGACAATGCAATTTGTACGGCATATGAATATAACCGAATCATTTTTATGATGCAAAAAATTAAAACACAAAGATAACGATTTTTCTTAAATTCTAAAATTCAATTACATATTATACAATCATGATATGAAAACCTGTCTCTATTACCAATTGTTGGATAAAATCTGGTTTTGTATCTCATACAAAACACACAACGGAAGCAACAAACAAGGATCTATTTCATTCATGATTGACAACATGCACTCTGTAAATTTCAGAATTTAAGAACAAGATAGCGTACCTTGGTGTGGAGAAATTCAAAACAAAGATTAGAAGCACTTGGGAAAACTTTTAATCTTCACTCCAATTCCACTTTACGCCCAAGATGTGTGGTCTCTCAATCAGTTTCCAAAGGGAGAACGAAAGTGTGTCTCACACTCTCTCTTTTTCTCTACGATAAAAATCACTTAAAAAATTCTGTATGTTTCTCCCTTTATAACTAACTGATTATCTAATTGGGCCGGCCTATTGGGCCTTTCCAACTGGGCTTTAGTGTGTGGCTTGGAATGGGACCAAAAGGGACCAATAAGACACTAGCTCCAATGGGTCTTGGGCTTTTCCGTCAACTCTTGACAAGTCCAAAGTTACCATTAATTATATTTAATACCACTATATAAATATAATTGCACTCTAGGCCCTATTAATAAATTATATCCCAAGACTTTATTTTACACGCAACCCTTTCATAAAATATTCGTAGTAATACAAAGTCATAAATATAGACTGCCACTTTGTAAATTACTACATCTTATCCTTGAGTACCCGGTTTAATCCTTTAAAGTTATTCATCATATATTTATGAAATCCAATTTCATAAATATATACTTTAGTAATTTCTTACCAAAGTGGTTAGGCCTAACTCTCTGAATAACCAAACCCATTAAACTTATCTCAAGGGAATATTTTGTATCTCCATTAAGAGACTATGAATTCCATCTTAAGAATATATGTTCCATCAATACTAAATGTGGTTGCCCAACATACTGAGGTTTTGACCGTTACTTTAGATCTCACTCCTGATATATCAAAGCAACCTACACCTCATGATCAGGTCCATTATTCTCTCAGGATTAAGAGTTCATACAAATAGAAGTCGTGAGATTTATTATTCATTTGACAGTCGTTAGGAGAATAATAAATCTCACAGCGGTCCAGTTCAATATGTCTTAACTCTTAAAACATATCAACATATCAACTAGAAGTCACCACTTCCATGATCAAGACAAATCATCTTAGTTGATACGTTATAGTCTTCGCAGATGAAATGCCCAATTTCATCACCGACTACGAACTATAAATTTTGAGTTTACAAAGAACTTGTGATTTATATCTTCTGTGACTTTTCACATAAATCACATACTATGCATCTCATGGACTATATGATAATGTCCAAATATTCATGTTACCATTATTTTAAATAAGAAATAAAAAACTTTATTAAACACAACATTAAGTCATATATAATGTCATACATAGCATCATACAATAGGATTTAAGGGCACATATCCTAATATTAAGCCCAACTAGATTACTTGTATAGCACACATTCTTGTACTACATTCTTACTTGTACTGCACTTATATTTACTTGTGCTGCACTAATATGCCTCCTATATAAAGGCACTCGTGTATATTATTTCAGTGAGAAATACAATACAATCATTCGGTATTTCTAACATATGAGAACAAATTAATAGAAATCCTCATAAGCCTTATGGCCATAACCTACGATATTCAACGACATTTTATTCTTGGGATAATTTTTTTTTCGATTGACTTTAGAATACAAAGTCATAATAAAATCCCATTATTAACCCTTAGTATTAGTTTAAGTATTTTTTTTTTTTTTTGAGAAGAAGAAAAAGGGGGGTCTTTATGGCCATATTACACCCCCGGACAGGGAGCCAGTGGCCTCGGGGAAGGTAAGGCGAGGACATCGCAGGCAGACCACCCTGTACGCTCTGTGTGGGAGTCACCTCACTTGAGTACACCCCCCACCAAGTTTACCCACCAACGGAAACCTGCTGGTAGCGGGACTCGAACCTAGGTGTGTTGCATGAAGCGTCCGAACCTTGCCAGTTGAGCCAAGCCCCCGTTGGCTTAGTATTAGTTTAAGTAAGTTTATCAATTTTACAGTTTTTATGGACTTTTCCCATTTTAGCATAATTTCTTACTTAAAAAGAATTATTATTTTTTTTTAAAGAGTTCCATACTCACGTCAGGGTTTATTTAATAATTTCTTTTATACGGTAAGGCAAGGATTTTCCCCATTAACATTATTTTTTGACAAACTTTTTTTACAACTCAGTTTGTAGAAATTCCTATAAATAGGATTTTAGGGGGCATAATAACAGTGTCTTCTCTCTATGCGCTTTAACTACAAATAATAATAATATAAATAAAAGAGGAATTAGTGCGTAAAAGAGAATTATCGAAAAAATATATATACTTAAAAGATAAGAACAAAACAATGCCAAGTGCAAGGTTAATTTTCAAAAATTGATTGCAACTACATCTTGGTAAATCAAAGCATATTAATATTCCCTTTACTTTTTAATTGTTATAGTGTTTAGCCTTTTTTTCCTCCACATTGTTAACCAAAAAAGATAGGAATTTATTTATATTTTTTTATTGACGTTTTGTAGGGTTTCGAGCTAATGCTTTAACATTTGATTACACTGCCAGCGTTGGGGTAAGCTTCTTGCAATTAATTAGTATTCTATATTGTAAATTGATTAATGAATGTAGGACACTAGGATATAAGTATTATATGAAATCTTAAAAAAAAAAAAAATTCTTCTTTATTTACAACCTCAGTGTTTGGCAAATCCTCATAAACTTCAATATGGTGGTGGAATTATCATAAACCCTGAGTTGAATCTTGGTTTGAGATGATGGTCTATGTTTGGAAATGCAAAAATTGAACAAAGGGTATTAGAAGGCAACAAATACATCATCCATCATAGTAGAAATTAGGCAGAAGAAAGCATATCTCAGAAGCTTTATTTGCAAAAGGACAAGCTGTACACACTCTAGTAAATTATCCTTTTCACATCAATTTTGAAATTCCTCAAACGCTTGTTACCATCAATACAAATATGCATCAATTAACTTGGCCAAAATTTTCTTGCTTAAACATAGGTTTAAGGCTTCTCTAGTAACATTGCTTCTCACCTTCACAGCATTGACGTCCTAAAATTGGGACAAAATCTTTTTGCAATTTCACTAATATGCTTAGATTACTACAGCTTGGATACAAGTCAGTGATGGAGATTTCCCAGTTATAGCAGTTTTAAAAACAACTACTGGGTTCAAACATGTTGGTACTGTTTTTGCGAAGTCAAAGTGTTGGTCCATGCTCAAGGGTGGACTCACTGTAAATGCATCAAGGCCAGCTGAGCTCTATTTTGAAGGAAAATTATTAGGTACTTTCAGAGTATCATAAATGCATATTTTCTCTTCTCACATGAATGGTGGATCCCAGTAATTAAATTAATGGTGAGACTCACCATTAAATTTATGATACTCCAAGAGTACACAATAATTTCCCTATTTTGAACTGCTTTTCACTCTTTTTTTTTTTTTTTTTTTTTTTTTTGGGGGGGGGGGGGGGGGGCTATTCTGTGTGTTTCCTACTAATGATGATGATCCAACTTTGATAAGAATTTAAAATTGACACCCTCCTTCCCTTTATAGGTTCCCTTTTAAGGCCATGCCTAATTAAACTAGTTTTCTAAGAGCAAAACTTTATCTATTTATTATTAGTTTATGATAATATGTGGTCTCGTGTTCATAATAAAACTTGGATTATTATAAAAATGTAATAGTAGGAATACAAAATTTTTCACAAATTTTAGGAATAAAAATATGCCAACTCGTTCGTTGATGGAAGAAAAAAACGAAAAATTTTGTTCCCCAAGACTTAATTGATTATAAAATATTTAGGAAAGAATTTTAGTATCTAGAAGTATAGAAATAAATTTTTTTTTTTAATAAATATGGAAAACATCAAAGCCATCTAAATGCTAGCTAATTTTTCAGTATTTAATTGTAACTAGTAAGTCACCTGTGCAATACATAGATAATATTGTAATGTTTTATGTAAAATGGTTTTGAAGAATGTTGTATATGTATTATAACATAATTGTTATAGAACTTTATTAGTAATGAGTTCATCATAAAAGGCAACAATTATAAATTGTATACACATATCTATTATAATTATTCAATTAAAGTAATGAGAGAAAAAAAAAATTTGGAGAAAATGATAGAATAAAAGTTGATATAGAATGTGTCTTTTTACAAAACCAACAAATCTACAACGTTTGACCTTAACATCAAAATCATAATTGCCGTTATCACTCAATATAAAATGCAAGCCCTCCTTCCTTGGTTGTAATAAACTCAGACGAGGTAGGATTAGATAAAACAACAATGTTAGAGGTAGGTAGGTGTCGCCAAAAGATTGAAGGTAAATGACATCATTTTTTGTCTGTGTGTATTTGACATGGGATGACATAAAAGGGTTATGGGTAGGTATATATATAAAGTGGTAGAAGTGTAAAAGATGAAAATAGTGAATTAAAATGCAAAGAGTTTTGTGTGTATGTGTGAAAGATGAAAAATCTTGAAATATTGAACTAAATGATACAAAGAATTGTTATTTTTTAATTAGAAAAATTTTAAAAACATTGAACCAAATAAAACAAAAAGTCAATAATTAATTTGTTCTTATCTCTTATATGGTTTAAGAGCGTTTCAATTCTCTTCATAGAGTGCGCCACATGGCAGAATCTCATGCTCTCCTGTATGAAGTCTCTATTTATATATATATATATATATATATATATATATATATTGATTGATATTGATTGATTGATTTGACTATATTGGGGGAAAAAAATGAAACAGAGGTTAAGTCTATCCATTTAATCCTAACTTTTCAATTTAATGCTAAAGTCCCATGTTTATTTTTATTAGTTTCTCCAAGCATCTAACATTTGCTAATCTCTTCAGAGAAAGAATGCATCGGTGGAGATATGGGTAGATAGCATTTCATTGCAACCTTTCACCCAAGAGCAGTGGAAGTCCCATCAAGATCAAAGCATTGAGAAGGTAAATGTATAACAATGACAGTATCAAAAAGGTTCCACTTTCTGAAGTTACTAATATAAAAACTTCGAAAAATGTAACAACAATATGAATGGGAAATTATATTTATCAGTAAAAACACTTCAATTTTTGCAGGCACGTAAGAGAAAGGTGAGGATCCATGCAGTTGATGAACAAGGGAACCCCTTACCTAACGCATCAATCTCAATTATACAGAAGAAAGTAAGTTTCCCATTTGGCACTGCCATAAATAAAAACATCCTCACCAATACAGCATACCAAATTGGTTCAGCTCAAGGTTCACAGTCACAGCATTTGAGGATGAAATGAAATGGTATACCACTGAACCCTCCCCTGGCCAAGAGGACTACACAGCCGCTGACGCATTGCTTCAGTTTGCAAAAAAAAAAACTCTATTCCGGTCCGAGGCCACAATGTTTTGTGGGATGATCCCTCGAAGGTACAAGGCTGGGTTTCTTCGCTTTCACCAACTGATCTTGCTGTGGCTGTGAAAAAAAGGGTCAATTCCGTTATGTCAAGGTACAAAAGCCAGGTTATTGCATGGGATGTCGTGAATGAAATTTTGCACTTCTCTTTCTTCGAAGATAAGCTCGGATCTACAGCCTCGGCAAACTTTTACAATGGTGCTCAAGGGATTGATGGAACCACTACCTTGTTTATGATTGACTATAATACCATAGAGGACAGCCGTGACGGGTTATCAACGCCGGATAAGTACATACAGAAGCTGAAACAGATTCAAAGCTTTCCCGGAAACAACAATCTGAAACAAGGAATTGGGCTTGAGTCTCATTTCAGCATTGCTCCAGGCTTTACTTACATGAGATCTTGTATTGATACTCTTGCTTCCACATGATTGCCCATATGGATTACAGAACTTGATATTGCAAGTGTCTTTGGTCAACAGATAATTAAGATGCTCAAGAGGCAAAAGTATGGAACTTTATTTTTCAAAATATCATTTGCAGTATAATTAAAACCAAAGACATTTACTTTTTATTAAATCTATAAAACTTCACCACAAATTTTTTAAGCTTTACAGTTTTTCAAGTTATTATTTTAATATATACATTTTAATTGAGTTTCAATTCTAGTCAAGATTTCTTACAAAATTTCATATATTTACGTTCTCCATTAGAATTTTACCATATCATTTATCAAAAGATAATTTCATACAAATATAATCATAATAAATATTTATTATTAACTAGCATAATTATTAAATTGTGTCTTTAGAATGGAAAAAAAATATAGATAAAAATGTCATATATTTTTTTGTGATAGGAAACAATATGTATCTTATTTTGTTGAACTTTATGGTGCGATATTGCTTGGGTTATATATTGAC
This sequence comes from Castanopsis chinensis, assembly GCA_032878915.1. Lineage (NCBI taxonomy): Eukaryota > Viridiplantae > Streptophyta > Magnoliopsida > Fagales > Fagaceae > Castanopsis > Castanopsis chinensis. The sequence continues at coordinate 4,671,632 of JAVQMG010000097.1, read as the reverse complement.
TAGTTGCTCTACGAATAGAATCCCATGTCCTTTTCCAGGTATTTTTTTTTTTGGTGTGTGCGTGTGTGTGTGGTAGTTCTTCCTTTATAGATCCCTTCATCCAAGGTTTGCTATGAACTATTCTTTGATTTTCTTGGACTATGTGTGCAGGCACAGGCACAGTACATAGAGCAAGTTCTAAGGGAATTACTGCCCACCCTAAGATCAATGGAATCATAATGTGGTCTGCATGGAAACCAGGAGGATGTTACCAAATGTGCTTGACCGATAATAGCTTCAATAACTTGCCAACTGGGAACGTCGTAGACAAGTTGTTGGGAGAGTGGGGTTCTAGCTTGAAAGGCACAGCAGATGGTGAAGGATTCTTTGAGGCTTCATTATCTCATGGAGATTACGAAGTGAAAATCAGTCACCCTAATGTTACAAGTTCCTCCTAGGCTCAAAGTCAGAGGTTTGAGGTGTCATCAGCAGATACATTGGAGCAAACAACATTGAATCTCCAATTTTCAGCATAAGTTGTTTTCTGTTTTAATAATTGATAGCTATATAAGAGTGTGTAATTTGGACTCTAAACATTTTCCTTGAAACATCAAAAGATTTCAATTGAGCTACAAGGCACTTTGTAGCATGAGTTATTCTCTCTTGTTTCATTGTTGAAAGAATATCTGTTGTAACTGTTACGACATATGTGATTAATGTTAGGAACATATGTCAACATTTGATGTAATTGGCTAATTTTTTTACAAAACGCATTTTACTTGTAATTGGGTAGATTTAGGATGTATTTAATGCTTTAAGAAACAAAGTTTCAAGTTCAAGAGTTAAAACCATGCAAGTCTGTCCAAAAATCAAGTGAAGAAATGCTGTTCATTAAAGCTCTACATCTAGCTTGATAGCTAGTATCTATCGAGGTTTAAAAAGAGTTGTTTCAATTCGAGGCTCGATAGCTGCTCGATAGATAGGGTACTGTCGAGGTTTATGAAGTTTAGTTTTTCAGAGCTAATTTTCATCCAATCCGTGAATGTATATTTGAGTTTTCTTTTCTCACAACCCTAAATATATATAAGGATTATTTTAAGAGTAGTCAAAGGTGGCATAATTGCGTGAGTATTGAGCAAAGTCTTGTTCATGAAAATTGTGACCAGAGACAAAATTTGCCCTAGTTCTTCTTTCTCTTGAAGAAGCTACTGTATTTGTACACCATAGGGTTTTGTGACCAAGCAACTTCATGATTTTCATCGTATGATAAACAGAAGAACTTTATAGCCAACATCCTTCTCAAGTTGGTGATCAAGTCGAGTACTGGGTGCCGTGCAATACAAGGAGAGATTGTCACTACAGAATAAGTCTAATTAGGTATTGGAGTAAGGGTTCAACTGTAGATTGGTATAAGATACTGGGATTCATTTACTTGTAACTGCTTGTTTTGATAATAGTGGATTTTCGGGAGCAGTGACCTTAAAATTACTCGATGGAGTTTTTGCTTCGGAGGTTTTTCCCATTCATAAACAAATCATCGTGTCAACTTTATTTTTCGCTGCATTATACTTTAGTTGGTGATTTGATTGTGCTGCCACGTACATTGCATATGAATTTGATTAATTAATAAACTTGAGTAATTAATTAATTAATTTATCACAAGTGGTCAACACATTCTTGGCCTATCAAGTGGTATCAGAGCAGGCATACTCTGATTAGGTTTTGATTTTTGTTGTGTGATCCATTGACTCTTGTTTGTCATGGATATAGGATAGTCATTCATTGTACCTCCTTTATTTGATGGTACTAACTATGCATATTGGAAAGTACACATGAGAGCTTTCTTGCAGTCTTTAGATGAAAAAGTGTGGCAAGCTATGGAGATAGGTTGAACCAAGCTGAAGGAAGCGCCGACCGGTTGAGATGATGCCAAGATAAAGGCAGCAACTTCAACAGTAGGGTATTGAATGCTTTATTCAATGCAAAAACCAATGAGAAGTTTAAGAAGATATCCTCCACTGAAACTACAAAGGAAGCATGGACTATTTTCTAGACAACCTATGAAGGTACCAAGGTTGTCAAGGATTCGAAGCTCCAGAGGCTCACTACTAGTTTCGAAGAAATTAAGATGGAAGAGAATGAGTCATTTGATGAGTTCTATGCCAAGCAGAAAGACATAGTAAACTCAGCTTTTAATCTTGGGGAAACCATTCCCGAACCCAAGATTGTGAAAAATGTGCTTAGATATCTGCCCGAAAGATTCCATTCCAAGATCACTGCGATTGAAGAGTTAAAGGATATTGATAAAATTCCTTTGACAGAGCTAGTTGGAAATTTACAGACCTATGAGTTGGGTTTGCCTAGGATTGAAAAGTCAAGCAAGGGCAAGAGCAAGAGCATGGCATTGAAGGCCAAGAGCAGTGATACGGATGAGTCTTCTACCAATGAAGATTCTAAAATGAAGTCCTACATCACCTAACAATTCAAGAAGTCCATGAAGAATGCAGATGCAAAGGGTTTCGACAAGGACCGTAGGCAATCAAGTTCTTCTCAGTCTAAGAGCCAAGACAAAGGGAAGATGGATGCTAGGGATGGTGGTCAGAACACTGTTCCCTCAGGACCTAAATGTTTCGGATGTTAAGGATTTAGTCACACAAAACAAAAGTGCCCTACTTATCTCAAGTCCATTGGGAAAAGCAAGGCACTTGCAGCTACTTTAAATGACACCAAACTTGAGGATGATTTCGAAAATGAGGATGGCAGAATCCTAAATGCCTTCACCGCCATTGTCAATCCTACTGAAGGGATTGTAGAAGATGTGGATGAAGATGAAAACTTGGTGGAATCAAAGTTTGAGAAGATGGATGAGCAAGATGACATCCACACAGCCTATGTAAAGTTATACCCGATCTCAGCATGAGAAGATGTATAGGTTGGCCATTAAAAAACTCAGTGATGTGGAGCTTGAACGAGAACAACTCTCCATAAAGTTTGATAAAGTCAATTAGAGTATTGGAGCACTGAGATTTGAAAACAATTTCTTGGTTGAAAAGACCAAGAAGCTTGAGGTGAACCTGTTCCAAGTTAGAGTTCAGTTGGAAAGGACCTCTAGTGCAAAGCTTGATGAGATGCTTAGTATGCAAAAATCTGCCTCCGATCGAACTGGTTTAGGGTATGATTTCTCTTCTTCTAATATTGCTTCTTCTAGTACTACTATTTTTGTTTCTCTAGCTAATAATATTAATTATGAGAATAGTGAAGCTAAAATTGTGATAGCTAGTGAGAACATAGACGAGGGTAAATCAATCTTAGGAGCATTCCCTAAACTTGCTCAGAAAGAAACCAAAAACCCTAGGGCTAAGAAGAGTAATGCTCAAAAGTCCAAAGAGTAGAAGCAGTATCTCTGTCATCACTGTGAAGCAGCTAGACACACTCGACCAAATTGCTACAACTGGCAAGCCACTCAACAGAGCAACAGCATGGTCTCTTCAGGAAACTTGAATCAGTTTCCATCTTCTCTTACTCCTCTTGAAGATTTCCTCAAGGCCCTTATGTTCCTTACGAACTTGAACGGTTGCAATTCTTCCCCTTCTTTGCCGGTTCAAGGGTTTGCCAAAAGGAAAGGTTTTTCCAAGGTGTGGAAGGAAAAATGCTCTAAGTGATTTAGTCACTTTTTTTTTTCTCTCTCTCTCCTTTTTGTTTTTGTTTTTGTTTTTGTTTTTGCATTACTTATGTGTTTTGCTCTCTTATTTTGAGACAGTCTAATTTTTATGCATTACTTTGTTTGACATGTTTTTGTTTAGTTTTTTTCAGTTTTGTTTTATTTTGCTTTCATTCATTAAAAAAAAATTTGAAAAATCAGAAAAATTCAAAAACAGTGTGTATTTGTGTACATTTGTACTTGTGTACCTTAAATGACCAATGAAATAAAATTTTCTAAATTTTGTATCTCTTATAGATTAGATGAGCATCTCTATGCACAACTAAGCAAGTGAGGTTTGTGATTCTTTGTTTGTGATGAGTAAGGTTAAGTTGTCTCTTGTACTTAACACTCATATCACTCTTTTTGATGGGAAGGACTAAAAAATCTTAAGAGAAAGATATAAATAACCATCTCACCACTGTTGCCTACCAATCATGAAATGATATCGGTATGCTTTGGCATAGCAAAAGTGCAATGTCAAAAAACTTGACATAATTGGGTATTTCTTTTTTCTCTCTACTATGCCCATGCATGATATGCTTAATAAAAAAAATATGCAAAGAAAATTAAAGCAAAAAGAATTAAAATGCTTTAAAACATGATTGCAAGCGTGTATTCTAGGAGATGTGGGAGTTATAGGATGTTCATTGAAAGTGATAGTCCCCATCAAGCAGTTATGATTGTGTGTGAGTTAAGTTGATTTACTCATATCTCAAATTGTCATAATATAGAGACACTTATGCAATCTTGCGATGTTTTCCACACACAACACGCAATATTCTTTGCTACTTTTGATACATATGTAGGTACAATGTGATTTGGCTATCACAAGGTTTACTTGTGTTAACGTATGCTCACTAAACTATCTTAAAATGTTTTTGAAACATAAAATCAGTTAGACTTGTTTAGTGTGTGTGTTTTTGGATCTACGTGCTTACATTTTTCTTGATTAAGAGATGTTTTGAGAGATTAGAATGTTGGTTGGATCCTTGGTCGAGTTGCATGTTTGATTGCATTCATGTCTGTATTTTTTCTCTTCTTGAAAAACTGTTTTTAAAGTAATCTCAACAGCTCCTCAACAGCTCTCGACAGCTAGGCTATCTCTCGAGTGCTTCAGCTTTTTTTTTATAGCAATCTCGATAGCCCCTCAATCCATAAAGAAAGTTTTTGTCTTCTCAATAGATGCTCGATAGCTTCTCGATCCATCGAGCTTTTTTGATGTGGAAATCTCTGGATAGCTCCTTAATAGCTATCTCGATAGCTACATCTTCCTATTTTTAATTCTCAATAGCTCTCAATCCATCGAAGTTTATAAGGTTCTTGTAAATAGGATCCTTGTGATACCAAGTTCATTTCCCCCTGATCTCTCTCAACAGAATCAGTCTTTTCACCTCCCAAAGCCTCTCTCACTCACTCCAAACCTCATCCCCACTTAGTTTTCGGTCTCAAGATCTTCTTTCTTCTTTGCTATGATGCTTTCTCACTTATTAATCATGCATTTTATATCTTTTGATCTAACGTTTTGGGATTTTTTGAAAAATTTTGGGGTTTTTTCAAAATTGATGAAATTTTTGTGAAATTTTTGGAATGGGCTATGTGAAAATGGCTTTAAGTCATCATGCATTGCATCACATTTGCATTATAACAATGTTTCATGCATTTCAGATGTGTGTTTACCTTGTTGCAATGATTGTGTGCTGGAAAGTTTGGATTGGGCTGAGCTCATGATGTTTTTACTATTGCATATCACATGTTTATGCATTTTCATGCATATGTACCTTACATTCTCTATATTCTTATATATTGATTGTGATTGGTGCTTTTCTGCATGTCTCTCTTTCTCCCTCTCTTCTTATTACGGTTAGTTGCTTTATGGTACCTAAACGAAAATCTACTCCGTCTTGGAACCCTCTTCATTCCGGAGCATCTTCCTTTTTTGATCCTACATCTTCCCATGTTCGGTTCCATGATGATAAAGCCTTTAAGGACTTTTCAGAGAACTTTTCTAGATAAGGCATTCATTCGAAACGCCAAGTCATTTTGTCGGATTTCTCTGACACTAACCTACCCATTGTCATTCACAGTAGGGGTTGAAAGTCACTGTGTGATGTCCCAGTCGCTTGTCCATCCGTGATCATTCAAGAGTTATACTCCAACATGCACGGATTTGATTATTCAATACCTCTTTGTTACTCACGTTCGAGTTATGCGCATCATGGTCACTCCGGATACTGTATCTGACATGCTCTATGTCTCAAGGGTAGCGCATCCTAACTACCCTAGTTGTGATCGTCTTAAGACCATGTCAAAAGATGAGCTTATGTCTTCTTTTTGTGAGCGTCCCTCTAATTGGAGTGATTGTCAGTTCACTCCTTGTTCGGCCTTTGCTAAAGGTCCTAGGTTCATTAACATGGTTAAGACCTTTATTTTGCATCCTTTGTCTCACTATAACTCCATTACAGAGCCCCATGCTTGGTTTTTTCTTTCCCTCTTAGAACATCTCATTATAGACTTCCCCTCTCATTTCATTCCTTCCCTCATTGATATTTATAGGGAGACGGTGACATGTGATAAGCTCATTTTTCCTTTGGCTATCACGAGGATTCTTCGCCACTTTTCGGTCTGCTTTCCCGTTTCCAACCACTTCTTCGTGATGTGTGCCATAGATGCCGCTACCATTAAACGGAGTGAGGTGTTGCTACGTTTAAGGCGGCCTGAGATGGCGAGTCCTCTAGCTTCTACAGTTCCATCCACCTTTGTTCCTTCTTCTTCTATTGGCGAAGTGACTCTCAAGGACATCATGGCACAACTTGTGCGTATGGATGCTTGCCTTGACACTCTTAGTGATAAGCTGTGTCAAGTGAACACTTGTGTTGGTCGTATTGCACGACGACAGGCTGTTATGGGTGGCTTCGTTGCTTCTCCTCCTACTTTAGAGGCTTTTGAGCATGAGGACGAGGACAATGATGGTGATGTTGATGCTTCTAATGTTGAGGATATGATGGTGCTAGCTCTTCTAGAGGCTTTTGAGGATGAGGACGAGGACAATGATGGTGATGTTGATGCTTCTAATGTTAAGGATGATGGTGCTAGCTCTTCTAGCACCAATGAGATATCTACTTGATGTATTTACCCTTTGTCACTCATGACAAAAATGGGGAGTAGTTTTGGATATGAGAGTAGTTATATACATAAGGGGAGAGTTAGTACTTAGGAGATTTTTGTTAGAGAGAGTGTATATTTTTGTAGAGAGATGTAGTGAGGACTTTATGTATCTTTTTCTTTTCTCTCTATTTTAGATACATTGTTCATGTATCTTAGATCTTGTGATCATGTTGTGATAGCAAACCTTGTACTTGTTGATATATATACATTTGAGGTTGTTAGTACAGTTCTTTTACCTTTCTTTTACCTATCTTTACATGTGTTGTTTCTTTTATCTCTTTATGCACATGCTTCTTATATATTGTATGCAATCTTTTATTTCTATTTCACACTAAGATGCCTTAATGAGTTTTGTTTAAAGTGTTTCAGAGATATTAGTTGTCAAAATTTCTTTTGCCATGAACTCTCTTCTTGCAAAGCTTTTTAAGAATTTGTGTTAGGATAGATTTTATTGTATTCAACAAGTAAGTTTGAGTTGAGTGATTTATGACTTCTCTCATATGTTCATTTGTTTATTGTGGTTTTGTCACGGATTACCAAAGGGAGAGATTGTTAGGACATATGTGATTCATGTTAGGAACATATATCAATATTTTATGTATTTGGCTAATTGTTTGACAAAACGCATTTTACTTGTAATTGGGTAAATCTAAGATGTATTTAATGCTTCAAGAAACAAGGTTTCAAGTTCAAGTGTTAAAGTCATGCAAGTTTGTCCAAAAATCAAGTGAAGAAGTGTTATTTATTAAAACTTGACAGCTAGCTCGATAGCTAGCTCAACAGCTAGTATCTATCGAGGTTTAAAAAGAGCTGTTTCAGCCCGAGGCTCGACAGCTGTTCGATAGATTAGGTATTTGTTGAGGTTTATGAAGTTCAATTTTTTAGAGCTGATTTTCATCCAATACGTGAATGTATGTTTGGGCTTTCTTTTCTCAAAACCCTAAATATATAAAGATTATTTTAAGGGTCATCAAAGGTGGCACAGTTACCCGAATATTGAGAAAAGTCTTGTTCATGCAAATTGTGACTAGAGACAGAATTTGCCCTAGTTCTTCTTTCTCTTGAAGAAGCTGCTGTGTTTGTACACCATATGATTTTTTGACCAAGAAACTTCATGATCTTCATCGTGTGTTGAACAAAAGAACTTTACAGCCAACATCCTTCTTAAGTTGGTGATCAAGTCGCGTATTGGGATCCACGCATCTTTTGGTTAGTCACGTACTGGGAGCTATGCGATACAAGAACAGATTGCCACTACAGAATAAGTCCAATTAGGTATTGAGGTAAAGGTTTAATTGTAGATTGGTATAAGCTACTGGGATTCCTTTACTTGTAATCGCTTGTTTTGATAATAGTAGATTTTTAGGAGTGGTGACCTTAAAATCACCCGTTGGAGTTTTTGCTTTGGAGGTTTTCCCCATTTGTAAACAAATCATCGTGTCAACTTTATTTTCCGTTGCATTATAGTTTAGTTGGTGATTTATTTGTGCTGCCACGTACATTGCATGTGAATTTGATTAATTAATAAACTTTGGTAATTAATCAATTAATTTATCACAAAGGGTCAATACATTCTTGGCTTATCAGTAACACATTGGAAGAAATAAAAAGTCATTAAAGAAGGGTAAATTCCAAATAATTACTTTGAGGTTTGGACTAATACCAAAAAGTTCAAAACTTCTTAGAACTAACCATCCTAGTCCCTAAAAGACAACTTTGTTCCTAAATAGCTAAACACCATTATCTCTTCTCTATTGTCTCTTTCTCTCACCAAACCCAGCCACCTACAAAACCCATTAGTCTTCACCGGCATCAACAACTCCATTGAACAACCATCACTAATAAAGGTCAGTTTAGCATCAACTCTCACTCTCTCTTCCCTATTTTCTACCACTTAAAACAGTAATATCAACTACAATCCATGGCTGCCGCCACCTTCATCCCAACGCATCAATAAAAGGAAAAACAAAAATAAAACAAAAAAAAACTATGCAGCAACCAACCATGGTTGCCACCAAATCTAACCCAGTGTGATAATAACTCACGACTGCCACCACCTCCAACCTAGAGCAACAACAACCCACGGTTGCTACCATCTCCAACCTAAGCCACACGACCACCACAAATTTGAAAGGTCACCCACCAAAATTTAAATCCAAACCACATGCACCAGATTTGAAGACATCCATTCAACCAAACCCCAAACACCAAATCGAAATAGCAAACCCATAGATCAACAAATAGTATACCCAAAATCCAAATTTTCAAACCTATACCCAATTCATTTGAACCTAACAACCAAACTAAATTTAGAGGGAGAGAGGGTTATGGGTTTCACTAATGACCAGAGTTCGGTGAGAGAAAGAGACGAGAGAAAAGAGATGGGGATCACATGGGTGAGAGAAAAAAAAAAGGGGAAAAGAGAAGAGAGTCAAAGAGAAGAGAGAGAGAAAAGAAAGTAACATTGTTTAGGTATTTAGGGGCAAAATTGTCTTTTAAGGACTAAGTTGATTAGTTTAGAGAAGTTTTAGACCTAATTGGTATTAGCTCAAACCTTGAGGTAGTTTTCTAGAATTTATCCTTAAAAGAACAAAAGCAATAGACTCCCATAAAAGCTATCTGTCTCTACAAATAAATGTTTCAATAAATTGTATACAAATAAGCAATATATAGGAATGTTTGTATAAAAACTGTGGCTGTCAAGGCTTTCAATGTGGCAGCAAATTATTACTCTAATGACCTGACAATTGTGATAGGGTGAAAATGAACTACATAAAGTATAAACAAACTACATATACCAATTATATGCATCTCGCATTAATCATTGAATGATAATGACAAATTTCGTGCTAAACTTTTCATGATTGATATTTTACTTTGTGGTTCCTGTGTGTTTTCCTATCAATTATTACCTTTAGGCTACTTGCTTAAAACTTGTGTGCTTTTGCATGAAATACCTTCTCTCAAAGGTATTAATATTTTTGGTTAACCTTAATATTTTTGCATGTATATATTTTTGGCCAAACTAGTTCTTGTGCTTTTTGATGGAGGATGTGATGTTGGTAAATTTGTGAGATCTGAGTCGAGCTAAGCCTCTGAGTTGTTACTTGAAACCGAGTTGGGTCTCTTTTTAAAATGGGGACTCTTTTCTCTCGCATTGTACACTTGTCCGGGTTGAATTCAAAACTTTTAGGACAATGAGTCTTTGATTTGACCTTATAGTATATTATCGAGACTGGTTAACTTTAGTAAAGACATGTGGGTAGTTGAAGGTAATAAATGTTGATAGAGGCCAATTCATTTAGTTGACAAACTTATAAACTTGTAAAGAGAATTTTTTTTTCTTTTTTTTTTTTTTTTTGAGGAAAAATTTGTAAGGCGTAAATGCACTTTTGGTCCTTATATTTTGATATTTTTCTATTTGGTCTTTACATTTTCTTTTCACCACTTTTTTAGTCCTTAAACTAATTAATGCATGTTATTTTCGTCCTTACTGTCACTCACTTAATGGAAATATCCTACATGGCAAATGAAGTGCACTGTTAACATAGTAAATGCTGATGTGTCCATTAAAATAATATTAAAAAATTCCACGTGACAAATAAAATAATATTAAAAATGCCATATCAGCATCTAATTTAAAAAAAAATAATTTATCAATTTTAACTAAATAAAAAAACAACATAATTAAAATTTAAAAAATACATAAATCTAGATCTGGTTTCATCTTCAACAAGAACACAAACTCAGATTTGAATATAAGATGAACACAAAATGCTATCTAATTTTCATTTTCCTTCCTCTACTATGTTCCAAAGCTCCATGGCCACCATGGCGGAGCTTCCTCCACCTCCAATCTCTCTACCGCTCAAACTAAATTTCACACACATCGAACACTTGAGACCCAAAACCTGATCTGAGTCCATCTCTCTCTAGACCTTGGCTTCTCTCTCTTTTATCCAAAATGAGGCACTGCCTCCCTGTTCCATGACGGAACTCAGCCAACACCACGATGAGGATGGCTTCTTTTTATGAGCTCACAAGACTCTCGACCTAAGCCCAAGACCAACAAACACTCTCTCTAAACTCAAATCTCTTTACACATAAACCCAAAAGCTACACTCCGATCAACAAGCTAAGAGCATCTTGAACGGCACTTGATCCACAAAAATGAGATGTGGAGGTGGAGAGAAAGGTTGGGTTGGTTAGGTTTGATGGCTGTGCCAGATTGGTGGAGGTGGAGGTGGAGATGGTGGCTAAGTCAGATCAGTGGTGTTGGTTCAATTTTTTTGGGTCGCAAGTGGTGGGTAGATTTGGGTTTTCTAGGTCTGGATTGGCTAGGTCCATTTTGTGTTTGTTTAGGACAGCGGTTTAAGGGTGGGTGCGGCTATTTGTGTGGTGACGAATCGGCTTGTGGTGGTTCTAGATGGTAGTCTTGTTGGATAAAATTTGGTTTTGTATCTCATACAAAACACACAGCGGAAGCAACAACCAAGAATCTATTTCATTCATGATTGACAACATGCTCTATGTAAATTTTAGAATTTAAGAACAAGATAGCATACCTTGGTGTGGAGAAATTCAAAACAAAGATTAGAAGCACTTGGGAAAACTTTTAATCTTCACTCTAATTCCACTTTACGCCCAAGATGTGTGGTCTCTCAATCAGTTTCCAAAGGGAGAATGAAAGTGTGTCTCACACTCTTTCTGTTCTCTACAATAAAAAAAAAATTCTGTATGTTTCTCCCTTTATAACTAACTGATTATCTAATTGGGTCGGCCTATTGGGCTTTTCCAATTGGGCTTTAGTGTGTGGCTTGGAATGGGACCAAAAGGGACCAATAAGACACTAGCTCCAATGGGCCTTGGGCTTTTCCGTTAACTCTTGACAAGTCCAAAGTTACCATTAATTATATTTAATACCACTATATAAATATAATTGCACTCTAGGTCTTATTAATAAATTATATCCCAAGACTTTATTATACACGCAACCCCTTCATAAAATATTCGTAGTAACACAAAGTCATGAATGTAGACTGCCATTTTGTAAATTACTACATCTTATCCTTGAGTACCCGGTTTAATCCTTTAAAGTTATTCATCATATATTTATGAAATCCAATTTCATAAATATATACTTTAGTAATTTCTTACCAAAGTGGTTAAGCCTAACTCTCTGAATAACCAAACTCATTAAACTTATCTCAAGGGAATATTTTATATCTCCGTTAAGAGACTATGAATTCCATCTTGAGAATATATGTTCCATCAACACTAAATGTGGCTGTCGAACATACTGAGGTTTTGACCGTTACTTTAGATCTCACTCTTGATATATCAAAGCAACCTACATCTCATGATCAGGTACATTATTCTCTCAGGATTAAGAGTTCATGCAAATAGAAGTCGTGAGATTTATTATTCATTTGACAGTCGTTAGGAAAATAATAAATCTCACAGCGGTCCAGTTCAATATGTCTTAACTCTTAAAACATATCAACTAGAAGTCACCACTTCCATGATCAAGACAAATCATCTTAGTCGATACGTTATAGTCTTCGCAGATGAAATGCCCAATTTCATCACCAACTACGAACTATAAATTTTGAGTTTACAAAGAACTTGTGATTTATATCTTTTGTGACTTTTCACATAAATCACATACTATGCATCTCATGGACTATATGATAATGTCCAAATATTCATGTTACCATTATTTTAAATAAGAAATAAACAACTTTATTAAACACAACATTAAGTCATACATAATGTCATACATAGCATCATACAATAGGATTTAAGGGCACATATCCTAACAAGTCTAGGGTGGGTGTGGTTGTTTGTGTGGTAGTGGATCAACTTGGGTTCGAATTTTTGGGAATGCAGATCTATGTTGCAAATTGTGTTTAGTATATGTAAATCGTGTAAGTGTTTTGTGTATGTAAATGTGTATGTAACCAAGTGGGTTTAGATAAATTTTTTGATTTGGATTTGATTGGAGTTGGGTTTAGATGGAATGGACTTTGATGGTGCTATCCAAATTTTTATTCTTTCATTTTCTTGGCAACCAAACAAAGACTAAAGAAGAATAGAGAAATGACTTTGCTTGGGTTTGAGGATGGAGACTTTGGAATTTATGATTTTTTTTTATGGTGTTTTTATGCTGAATTTTCTGGGTTTATATATTTGGTTTCTGGGTTTACGAATTTTATTTGCTAGAGGTTTCATTGTTGATTGAAAAATGAGAAAATTTGGGTTTGAGTTGTGATTTTGTATATCTGGGTTTTGTGGTTTGAGAAAATCTGAGAAGAGCTACTGCTGGGTTTGTGTTTGCGTTCTTGCTAGAGATTAGGAGTGATATTGGGTCGGGTCGGGTAGGGTTTTCCGTGACTCGAAACCCGACCCAATAGAAATCGGGTTTGCCTATGTGAAACTCGACTCGACCCGAAAAATTGGGTTTGCAATTGGGTCGGTTTTTTGGGCCTCGGGTTGGGCTCTTTTTTTTTTTTTTTTAAATGTGAAAATTTATTAGTGAAATAAGGGATGTGATGCTGAACAAGAACAACTTTCAGGTATTCTCCAATAATATTTTTAAGCTTAAAAGCCTACTGGGCTCATTGAATGCCAAGAAAGTTGTTGAAGCAATAGGTTTAGAATCAACAAGAGCTGCATTGGAGAACTTGAATTTCCAGCTAAGCCTGCAAGATCCTTCAAGATTGCAAATCTGGTAGTCACATCCTTCTCTTATTTAAGTCAAACTCAATACTCTTGCAGATGCAGGATATGGCCAAAGATATTGCCAAGACTATTTCCTTGTTTCAACTAATCAATCTTGATATAACCTTGGACTTAAAGACTATGACTAACTAGATCATTGACAACTTGAGCTCAACTTGAGCTTGACCATTTGTCCTACCAATAGTTGAGCTCTACATTTTCCATGTGAGAGCAATGAACTTGTAATTTATGAATACTTATCACTAACAATAACATCTGTTCATGGCCCATATATGGACAAGCTCCACAAGTCACCAAGCAATAAAACAAAGAATAGAAGCTAACCAATCAGTCAAACAAGAGTAATGCAGGCTACAACAATCACAGAACTCACGAAAATAAAAAGCAAAGCTGTACTTACATCTACAGACAGTAATGTGAATCAAAATTCCCATGTCCCAAAGAGACATGTATCCATAAGGTCACAAAAGCTAACAAGTGAGAGTTTCAAGCTTTAAATTTTTGTAATGAAAATGCAAAATTCATTGAACATAGTAAAATAGCTAAGATGAATGAAGTCCTTCAGAGGAAACAAATGAGTATTCACGTATTTGTGCTCTTGCTGTGTGTTCATTAGAGATGTTACACTTCTCACTTCTTAGATTTTTTTGTTCCCTAGCAAGGAAGAAAAACATCAAATAGAACTATGTCAAATATCAGTTATAGTGATGTCATTCTCCTACTCATCTTAAAGATTGGCTTTACCATTGCATTGCATAGAAAAAACAAGGCTTCATTCACTGTTATTGTCTCTCCATCTACTGTTATGAAAACCTAGGGGTGGCAATTCGTTATGAAAATCCGACTATATGGATCTCACTACCCGACATGTTTATCAGAAGATTCCTAAAACACGACCCATTTATTAAACAGAAAGTCGTGCCTTTTATCTGTTTTATCCATTTAAAAAACAAGCAAATAAATATTTTAAATATAAAATTTAGAACTAATGAGTAATTATATCACAAATAATCATTCAAAACTAAAACATATCTCAATATCATAAATAATCAATCACAATACGTCAAAGAAAATAAACTATAACAACTAATAAGTTTATATACCTATAGTTTGAATGGTATATTGGTAAAATTTCATTTAATTAAACGGGTCAGAGGGTTCCAAAACCCTAACAACCCGTTTATCAAACGCAAGAAATCACACAACCCATGCCTCATAGTTAATTTTGTCGATTCCATGTGTCCAATTTTGACCCCTATGGAAACCCACTCCTGCCTTTGCATCAGATAGGTAAAATTGGTGAAAAAAGAAATGCCTTTTGTTCCTAACCTAAAATTAAGTAAATTCACATTTTATTACGAAAGCTCTTTCAGGACAAGAAATTTCCAAGTCCACAAATCTAATTTAGGCCAAGACAATGCTAGAGCTAGCTGAAACATGACATTACAGAAAGGAAAGAACAGCTAAGCAAGATCACCAAATGTCATAGTTAATTTCTAGATGCCTGTCACAGACAACAGAACCATGTGTTGAGGGAAACCAGAAAAGTTGGAAACTGAAAAAAGTTACTCATTATAAAAAAATTTTACCAAAAAAAAAAAAAAAACTATTCAAAAGTATCAAATGCAAGGAATTGAATTAGTTAGGTAACACCATTCTCATTTCCTTTTTCCCCACAGAAAATACCCAATTGGATCGGGGGAATGTCTTTTAAAAGATTACATGACATGATATGGTGGGTGGGCACCTTAATTGACAAATACTTGCAGAGAAGTTGTAGTACAAGATGACAGGCTTGAGAGAGAGAGAGAGGGAGAGAGAACGCATTCTTTTTTTAATGGCTTCCATAAACTACCCAAATAAAACAATGCTTTAATGAGTGTAATGATTCATTAGTGTGGACTTTTTATCATTCAGTTAAATGTGCACAAAACACATGTTTGTGTGCCTCCATGCACTTGAACGTGCCAGTCCAGCAACAATTTATAGAGCATACAATATAGAGGGTGGAACACCCTAAATTCATATCTTCAACAGATTGGTTAATTCAAAAGATTGAGAAGATAAACCACAATTCAAAAGATTTAGGTAGAAGCAAAACTCACCAACGTATGTAGGCAGATCAGTCAAGATTTGTAACAGTGCTTGATGGTGAAGGTGATGTTGCTGAAGGTGAAGCTAATTTTGCTTCCAAAAAAGCTTCAAAACATTTTAGAACAACAATATATATTAAATTCCATTTAATGCACTTACAAGATATATTAAATACACAAGATATATTAAATTTTAATTAAAGCACAAGTTAATAAATTTTAAGAATATTACATTTTCCATAATCTTCAAATAGCTTAACATCATCCATGGCTTGTCGAAGCGAAATTTGCACTGAAGATTGAATCCAATTTTGAGTACATATGAGAGATTGTACCATCTCAAGGGCAAGTGAACTACGGAATAGGTCTAGTATACATCCTCCCGTATTGAATGCTGACTCAAAAGCCACAGTAGAAACAGGTACAGCCAACACATCTCGTGCCAGTCGAGATAGTATATTATACTTATTAGTATTATACTTCCACCAAGTCAGTATATTAAAGGTTTTGTCATTTTCCCCTTCACTATTCTCCATCAAGTATTTTGCAACCTCATCTACACACCCAACAGACTGTTTTCCTTGCCTAAAAGCCTTGTATTGAGAGGCAATTAATCTGTCTGGATTATCATCATCAGCATCATCAACATCAACACTTTCCATTCTTGATATCTCACTTGCACTTTGTATAGACACATATGATGAATGAGTTGAATTATAATGCTCATACAAGCGTTCCAATACACCTTTCACAAGGTTAGTGATATCCTTAGCAACATTCTCCCCATACAAATTTGATAAACAATAATTCAAATAATCCAACTTCTTTCGAGGATCAAGCACCACAGCAACATACAAAAGCACATTTCCCTTCTTTGATGAATCCTCCCCGCTCCCCCAATACTTGTCAAACTTCTCTTTCATTACTTTTGCCATTGAGTACAAAAAATGGTCCTCACTCCTAGAAAATAGATCTATCTTTCTTTTAATTATTTATATCTCATCAAAGAAAGCATTTGATATCACATACAAGGAACCCGAAAACCTCTTTATGGCATTATAAAAAAGTTTCAAAAACTTAACAAATTTTCTACAAGTCTCCCAATCATCCTCATTTAGAGGTCTCCTATCATAGTCCCCATCCCGAAAGTGTAGAATATAATCAAGATCTTCATATTCCTTTCGCTTGAATGCATGTTCAAACTTTTCAGCATTTTCCAACATTTTATAGGTGGAGTTCCATCGAGTGGCCACATTCAAACATAGAATAGCCTTTGACTCTATTTTCACTTTCTCCACACACCTCTTGAAGGTTTGTAACCCATTTGGAGAAGCTTTCACATATCTAACCGCATGACGCACCCTATCAATTGACTTATTATGATGTTTTAAGCCATCGGTCACAGTAAGATTCAAGATGTGAGCATAACACTTCACATGAACAAATTCATTCTCCAAAACATTACCGTTCCACATATTAGTAGCCTGTTTCAAGTAACTAATGGCTACATCATTTGAGGAAGCACTATCCACCGTCAAGGTGAAAATCCCCTCAATATTCCACTCTTCTAAACAAGATTCAACTATTTTGCTAATGGTTTTCCCCTTATGGTTATCAACAATACAAAAATTCAAAATTCTTTTATGTAGCTTCCAATCATCATCTATAAAATGACAAGTAAGACACATGTAATTAAAATTTTGTATTGAAGTCCATGTGTCAGTGGTAAGGCAAAGCCTAGGGCCTCTCAAGGCATTTCTCAACTTATCCTTCTTTTCAAAATAAATCTGCCTCACATCTTTAGCTACTATGAAGCGAGATGGGATATTAAAATTAGGTTGGAAGACATTACAAAACCTTCTGAATCCTTGATTCTCTACAAACCTAAATGGAAGCTCATCCATTATGATCATCTCAGCAAGAACTTTTCTACCCACAACATTTGTAAAAGTCCTAGGCACTAGATTTCCCTCTTCTACATTCTTGGACAATGGATCTTGTCCATTATGCAATTCATTAAAAAGATATTCAGGACAATTGGGTGTATGGTTTTTAAATTAGATGTCCTATAAATTTTGCTATCAACCATGTACTCCTTGCTAGAATATATACATCTAGCCTTAGGTCTACCTTCCTCATCTACAAACTTCTCAAAGTGGTCCCAAACTGTTGATGGTGATTTTCTCTTACTAGGATTAGAAGAAGATATCACCTGCGGTGGATGAGGAGGTCTCATAGTTGGTCTTGCAGTGGCAACATCAGGTTGTGTAGGCTCCATTGAATCCATGACCTAGCACTACACAAAACAAATCAATCATTAAAACAATGCATTCACAAAAGAAAAACATAGAGATATGACATAATGCTCCAAACTGAAGATTAAATGGGTTTCGGGCTATTGAACTACAACTATTAAGCATTCTTTTAAGTTCTCAAACAAAGTCCAAACAATCAACTCAGCATTACCCTTAGTTATTGATTACACAGAGAAACACAAAGATACAGAGCTGCAACTGTATTAACTTCTTGCCTTAAATACTAAAAACCACCAAAATAAAGTAAATAAATAACACCAATCTACCCAGTGCCCCACATATAAGTCAAAAAATGAAAGTCCAACTTAAAACTCAACCACTAAATATAAAACCATTAACCACATTCCCAGTATCCAATCAATAACTTTAAAACTAGATCTATCCCATACCATCTCTCACAACACAAAATGCCCAAAAATAAATAACTAAAACCAATACAGAAACTCCAATTTCCAAAAAAAAAGAAAAAAAAAAAACATAAACCATTAAATACCATTAAATCTAAATCTGAAATCCACCCCAAGAAAAACCCAGAAAGGAAAAGTTGTGCAATATGGATTGGAAAGTATAGTTACCAAAGTTTCTGCGTAGATACAATGCCAAGTGGAGCCAACTAGCCAAGCTTTTTATCAAACTTTTTCTTTATATGCTCTGCAACGTCTTTGTCCACACTGTGCTTCTCAAATGCCTAATCCAAAACCAAAAACAAAAATACATTTTCACATACCAAAACCCAGAAAGAGTTTTACAACAACCTTCAAACACAACATAAAACTAGTACTCTAAATCTCATAAAAAATGTGAAACAACATAACACCCAGTACTCAAAATCCAATCATATTTGTTTTTGACCAATTATCTTAGCTAACCAAGAAAGAAAAAAGAGACCCATATGCAAAAGGCTAAACAGAAACTCTAGAAAGTTGTATTTTTTGGGGATTCATTCAAAAGGGCCACATATACAACACAAGCACATAATCAATAGAACACTGTCACTAGCAATACTTAACAATAAGCAAATAATACCCATTAAACTAAACAAACCCACAAACCCATTAACAAGAAAAATCAAACAAATGAATGTGAAAGAGTTGACTGTGATGGAGAGGAAGAAACAAAAAGGACTTACACATGTAGAGTCGTAGAGATAGAACAACAAAGAGTTGAGTCAGTTGACTATGATGTTTTGTGAGATTGAGACTTGGGACTTGGGAGAGTAGCTGAGGGAGGCAGAGAGCTGAGGGAGCCGGAGAGTAGGGTTTTTTTCAAAAAAAAAAAAAAATCGGGTTCAGAAGTGACTAATATATATGACCCGATGTCGACCCGACACCGACCCGAACCCGAAAATAAGGCTTGAAACCCGACCCGTTTTTTTTCAAACCTGCCCAAAGCCTGTCGAGTCGGGTCGGGTCGGTCAAGTTTTCGAGTGGGTCAGGTCCCTTGCTCAATCCTACTAGAGATCGATTTGTGTTTCTGTTTGGTTGACAAGAAAGGCCAAGATGAGCAAAATCTGGGTTCGTGTCCTTTGGTGTTCTTGTTAAGATGAACATAGATTTTGATATATTTTTGGATTTTAATTTTGTTTTTTTTCAATTTTAAATTTGTTAAAAACTTAAGAAGGTTAGAAAATTTTTTATTATTTTATCTGATATGGCTTTTTTTATATATAAATTACTGTCAAATAAAAGGGTGGAAACCCATGTGGCATGAGTGATGAGTGCCAAATTGGATTTTTAATAATATTTTAATCCCTTTGTTAGCCACCTCAGCTATTTCTGTCTGTTGATTAACGGAAAGGACTAAAACAACATACGTTAATTGGTTTAGGGACTAAAAGTAGTGAAATGAAAATGTAGGAAACAAAATAGAAATAGGGCCAAAATATAGGGACTTGATGAGAACCAACAAACATTCAAGGATCCATTGCATGTACCAGTTGGGCCTATTACAAGAGCAAGATCCAAGAATATCAAGGAAGCACTTAATGGGCTGATTCAAGAGATTTGGGCTGATTCTAATGCAAGACATTCCAAACTTGGCCCAAAGGAAGATGAAGGCATAATAAATTTAATCCAAGCTATTGAGGGCTGATCTGGCTTAATTTGGAGTGATTTATGGCGTGGATTAATGGCTGATTGACTTTTTAGCTCAATATCAGTTAATGGGGTATTCTGGAGTTGCTATTTCAGACTAAATTTACCTGAATTTAGGGTTTTTTTATTTAGCAAAAAGTAGTTTATTTCCTTGTTTTTAGGTGCATTTAATGCTTTTAGGTCAAATTTGATTCCTGATATGGTTAGGTATCAATTAGGAATTATTTTAGAATATATTTTCTTGTCTGTCAAGTTTTATGGAGCCTTTAAATAGGCCCTTAAGTCTGTAAACGTTTTTTTGACATATTATGGAATAAAAATCAGAAAAGGTGAGGCTTTGCTCTTCTTTTGGTTCTTCAAAAAACTGTGAACTTATCAGGGATTTTTCCTTGTGGCGTTCAAATTTTATACCTTTGGTTCGTGATTCATTTATAATCATTGGGTCAAGGTTTGTTGCTTATACCTTTGGTTCGCGTTTCACTTATAAGCGTTGGGTCAGGGTTCAACCAACAATCTGAATTTTAGCTTTCCTGGGTAAATATTCCAATATTGTTGTTAGGTCTCAAAGCGTGTCGGTTGGGGTTCGCATCAGGACTAAAAATGCATTTACGCCAATTTGTAAAGAGACTTGACATGCAATTGTGGCTTGCTTGTCCATATCTCTCATAATGTATGTATTTTCCAACAAACACATCATTATCTAAGGGGATGCCAGACCATCAATAATTCAAAATTCTCTGCCATTCCAACTAAATCTCATCTCTTTGGACTTGACGACAACAAGTAAGACTCTTTATAGACTTAAGCAACTAACTAGACCACCCAATTTGGGCTCCTATGTTAGGCTTTGTGGAGCCTAGTTGTATTTGATCCGATTGATGATCCGACCCAATCCAAATAATGTTGTGTGATTTTTTAGTGGGAGATTTTCTAAAGCTTAGTATGGAGCGGAGGCTTGGGCCGACAGGATATAGAAAAAATGTTATTTTGGTGATTAGGGTTTTTTCTGTCATTGTTTGTGAGAGAGTGAAAAACTGTAGCCACACTTTGTATTTTTTTTCTAATAATAGTAAAATCCCTGCAACTCTGTGGACGTAAGCAAATTGTCGAACCACGTAAATATTGTATTGTGCGTGTGATTATTTTTTTTTGGCGTGTGTTTTCTTTATTTTTCTGTTTCTCACAGCTTGGGAATTTCGTGGTAATTCCCTACATCTTGTTGGTTGGGGATCCACAAAAATGCATTGAGCAAACTCCCTCTTTTATGTCTTCATATCTATGGCCTAGTTTAGGTCTTTGTAGCCCAAAAATTTTAATGGACCCAAGATTTTGGGCCTGTTGTGATCTTTGGAAAAAAAATGAGGCAGGAACACCAAGTATATCACTCTTAGCTTACCATAAATGAAGAAGACGCATCAAAATAAAAAAAATAAAAAATAAAAAAAATAAAAAATAAAAAAAGAAAAAGAAAAAGAAAAAGAGAAAGACAGGAAAATAGAAATTCCACAAATGGAGTTCTTATGGTGATATGAATAATCAAATAATACTGACGATGGCACTAAATTATTTGGTATAAGATAAATCTATTGATCTTTCTGAGCAGATAGTAGAAGACTAGAAGGATTTTTAATCAAATTCAAATACAGTAAATTTTTGTACTGCTTAGCTGAAAGCTCTACCTTTAGCTAGTTAGTTACTTGTCTTCAATTTAATTTGATTGCATTTACTTGGAGCCATTGGAGGGAATGCTTGCAATAAATGTTTATGATATACTATAATCTTCAAATGTTTGAGATCTTCATAAAATTCTTACTTCTTTTTTTTTTTTTTTTTTTTTTTTTTTGGGTATTGGAAAAATTGAGATTTCATTAAACTGATAATTGATAGTTACATAACTCTCTATCTTTTCTCAAGCTATCACTCAAAAATTTAGGTTCATCTTAAATTCATACAAGATCATGACTTAAGTTCTTTGCATATCTAGCAAGCTGATGGGCCACTAGGTTGCCTTCCCAACTTGTGTGAGCAATTGATCCTGACCCGAGAGAATCTAGAAGACCTCATGCATTTTGAAACAGATGATCGAAGCTTGAGTCATCATAAAATTCTTACTTCTTAGGATAATTTAATCATAAAATTTTAAAAATTCTAATCATTTATAGTTAAATGAATGGTTAAGATATTTTTCTTTTTATTATTCAATGATTTTTTGTCGTTATATAACCAAACAATAAATGTTTTTACATACTCAGTAATATACACTTTATATGCATTACATCCACAATTTCATATGTGACACTCAAAACTTTTAATGATGTTCACATTTAAAACGTGAAAATGGTAGTGTGTACATATGAGATAGAAGTTATGATAATCATTACCCATAACCAACACATTGCTATTAAAAAATAACTTTCTATTTTTCTTTGATAGGTATAAGTAAAATTTCCAATCATAATATAAACCAAGATGCAAAAAGAATTGCACCTTGAAATATTGATGTTAGCAATTAATTCAATGACTTAAAAATCTTGCTGCATGGTATTTCTTTTTTGGGATTTGATTCGCTTACATTTACAATTTCATATTCACTTTTATGTGCTAAAATGTGAATATTCCTGTATCAACTATGAATGTGTGTGTGTGTGTGTGTGTGTGTGTGTGTGTGTGTGAAATAATGGATGTAAATGAGTGTGAGTGAATATTTTTTTCTTTTTTATTTTATCCATAAGTCGTTTATTTGATAAGTTATGAAAGGTGAAAGAAACAAATATAGGGTTAGTATTTCGAAGGGCAACTTTCTATTTTTCTTTGATAGGTATAAGTAAAACTTCCTATCATAATATAAACCAAGATGCAAAAAGAATTGCACCTTGAAATTTTGATGTTAGCAGTTAATTCAATGACTCTTAAAAATCTTGCTGCATGATTTTTCTTTTTTGGGATATGATTCTCTTACATTTACAACTTCATATTCACTTTTATGTGCTAAAATGTGAATATTCTCGTATCAACCATGAATATATATGTGTGCGTGTGTGTGTGTGTGAAATAATGGATGTAAACGAGCGTGAGTGAATTTTTTTTCCTTTTTATTTTATCCATAAGTTGTTTATTTGATAAGTTATGAAAGGTGAAAGAAACAAATATATGGTCAGTATTTCGAAGGGCAACTTTCTATTTTTCTTTGATAGGTATAAGTAAAACTTCCTATCATAATATAAACCAAGATGCAAAAAGAATTGCACCTTAATGACTCTTAAAAATCTTGCTGCATGATATTTCCTTTTTGGGATTTGATTCTCTTACATTTACAATTTCATATTCACTTTTATGTGCTAAAATGTGAATATTCCTGTAGCAAATATGAATATATATATATATATATATGTGTGTGTGTGTGTGTGTGTGTGTGTGTGTGTGTGTGTGTGTGTGTGTGTGTGTGAAATAATGGATGTAAATGAGTGTGAGTGAATATTTTTTTTCTTTTTTATTTTATCCATAAGTCGTTTATTTGATAAGTTATGAAAGGTGAAAGAAACAAATATAGGGTTAGTATTTCAGAGGGCAACTTTCTATTTTTCTTTGATAGGTAGAAGTAAAACTTCCTATCATAATATAAACCAAGACGCTAAAAGAATTGCACCTTGAAATATTGATGTTAGTAGTTAATTCAATGACTCTTAAAAATCTTGCTGCATGATATTTCTTTTTTGGGATTTGATTCTCTTATATTTACAATTTCATATTCACTTTTATGTGCTAAAATGTGAATACTCCTATATCGACTATGAATATATATATATATATATATATATATATATGTGTGTGTGTGTGTGTGTGTGTGTGCGTGTGTGTGCGCGCGCTTGTGTGTGTGAAATAATGGAAGTAAACGAGTGTGAGTGAATATTTTTTCCTTTATTTTTTATCCATAGGTCGTTTATTTGATAAGTTATGAAAGGTGAAAGAAACAAATATAGGGTACTAAATAGTATTTAGTAGTGCACTCATATGAAAAATATTTACCAATTATTTCCTATAAAAGAAAAACCAATTATTTACCATTTGCTACATCAATAAGTTATGAAAATGAATTATGTTCCTTGAAATTTTAAATAGTTTATTTTTTGTTTTGGTTTTTATAAAAAATAAAATTTCTACTACAGCCTAATCTAAGTGTATATGTGTGTAAAACTCTTTTCTAGAGATTTAAAACTCGACCCTTGCTTCTCACACCCCACAAGTATTTATACTTATAGAGTGACCACCACACTAATGAGGAGTGGTGGTTAAATTGTTTCGTATCATATCAAAGTTACTCGCATCTTTTTGTCATTTCTTCTAGGGATCAAGCCAAATAGCCAATTGCCCTTTACTCTTTCTATTTTGTTCTCATGATTATATACCTGTTTGGATCCAGCAGCCACGTTTCTCGTTTCCGTTTCCACGTTTTCTCTTTTTTTTTTTTTTTTTTTTTTTCAACGTGCATGAACAATAACCGGCACTGTTCATGCACGTTTTTTCACTGTAGCGGTACTGTGCGGGAGACAAAAATCATTGTTTAGCACTATTCGGCACTGTTCATGCACTGTTCATGGGACCACAAGCACTTTATTCAAAAAAAAATATTAAAAATGGGTCCCACAATACTATTCACACATTTAAAAATTATTTTGCTACAGTGTTTTCAGTTTTCAGTTTTCAGTTCAGCAAAAATAAGCTCTATCCAAACGGACCCTGATGATGCTCGAAAATCGTCAGTTAGTCACACGGTCCTCACGTGCTCCCGATGATGTACCTGTACAACAAAGAGAGTGAAGACCTTTGAAAGGGCACCGGCGTGGTACCGGCCAAATACCCTCCGAAGGTTAAGTTAGAAATCTTTACTTTACAACACTAGAGTGCTAGAGTTGAGTTATTTGTGCGTACCTTTCTTTGAGAGGGTCTTGGGGTATTTATAGTAGCGTTGGGCCGAAATTCATGCCTTAATCAAAGAGTTCTTTTCCTTTTAGGACAATAATACTTGGATCTCACGTATCTCCTAGAATCCTTGTCCTTGTAGGGGTCTCCTTACTTAGACGTATTGTTCAAGAATTGTTTATGTATGCGTGTCAGTCAAGTAAGATTGCAAATGGAGCTGAAACTGACCTCGTCAGCCTTCTCCCGTCAGCTACGCTATTCAATAGGATTATTGGTGGAGGCCGTCAGTCTTAGGTCTCCATACGTCAAAGGTCGTCAGCTTCAGGTAGCTCAAGAGTTGAGGTCGTCAGCCATGGGGTCGTCAGCCACAGGCTCGTCAGCTTTATGTCATTTAGGATAACCCTTATCAGCTGCCCCCTACTCCATAGCCTCGTCATCTTATCCTGACGAGCTATGGAGTATATACCTAAAACCTCGCGCGGCTTTCATTAAATGCGAGGACACGTGGCTTAGCTTGATTCGCCTCGTTCTGCGACGAGCGTGTCGCTTCGTCTTTCGTGCCCCCTGTTTCCTATATATATGTCCTACTTTCCTCATTTCAAACTTTCCAGCACTTGTATTCTTTTGAGAGCCAAAGCGTCAAGCGCAAGATTCCCGTCCGTCTGTTTGCTAGCTTCGTCTTCCTTGAACCGTCAACTTACGCCAGACGACATTTTACTTGTAAGTTTTTTCTTTCAATTCTTTTTATTTTTCCACCCTGTAACTTTAGCGAAGCCGTTGGCCTAGGTTCTTAGAACAACAACCATCGTTTGTAGGTAGTCAGATGTCGAGTGAGCAGTCGTCAGTCCGCGAAGGAGCGGGTTATGACGAAGTCTTTCCGTCAGGTCTTCAGCCCGAGGAGGGCTTGTCCTGGTCGTCAGAGAGGGACACATCGGCCCATTCTTCTGACGAAGTGGATAGAAATGGTAGAGAAAGTGAGGACGGGGGTGGTAGTGAGAAAGAGAGAAGTGGCGACGAGAGTGAGGATGAAGGTGACGAGGAGACTTTAGAGAGCACCTCTGGAGCTCCAGGTGATGACCGCCCCTTCATCCTTCCCCTTGAATGGTCCGTCAATAGTTTTCTGCCGACGATGTCAGAAAATGTTTTTAACACTTTACGAGCCCGCTACCAGATCCCAGACAACGTCCCAATCCGTCTCCCTTTGGATGGTGAACGGTGTTATTCAGGTCGAACAGCCGACGTGGGCATGTATGACGCCATGTTTGCAGCGGGCTTCAGATTACCACTGACGGGCTTGTACCGTCAGTTAACTAACTTTTTGGGGATCTCCGTCAGCCAGATTGCCCCCAATGCGTGGAGGACTTTTATCGGCGCGGAAATTTTGTGGGGTCGTCTCAGCGGCGGGCACCGTCAGCTAACTTTAGATGAATTCTTTTGGTGCTACCGTCCACAACATATTTCTTCGTCCAAGGGGTTTTATCATTTCTCCCTAAGGTCGAAAGAGTTAAAATTGGTGTCCGACATGCCTGACTCCAATAGAAATTGGAAAGGAAGGTACTTTTTCGTTAAAGGGACGAACTGGGTGTGTCGTGAAGAAGAGTGGGAGTCCATGCCTTATGGTTTTTTCGATAACACTTGGGCGCACGTTAGGGATTCAGGTTTATCCCGTCGGCCTCTCTTTGCTTTTCACCTAACTGGTTTCTAACTCCGTCTATTTTTCTTTCAGCCAACGTCCGTCCACGTATAACCGCGGAGCAAGAGGAGTTCATCCGCCGAGTGACGTCAATTCCTCTGGACGAAAGGAGGTGTCGGGACCTAATTACCCTAGACACTTTGCACCTATATTGCGGTGGTCCCGAACCATCAGACGAGGCTCGTAGACTAAACGAATTATCCCGTCGACGTGAGTATCTCGTAGTTACCTCCGTCACTTTCCTTACCTTTTTGTTGTTTCTATTCACTTTTTATCATTACCAGAAATGGAGACGGCAAAGCAAAGAATCCGCGCCGCCGCGGCTAAGAAGAAGCAGGAGGAGGAGAGGGCCAGAGGTGAAGTGACGCCGTCAACAGCTCCTAAGCCCGTCGGGAAGAAGGGCGTCAAGAGAAAGGCTGACGGGGTTGACGACCGGTCCGGGAAGAAAGTGGTTTCTTCCTCGGGGGACAAGACCACCAAGAGGCCGTCGCCTCCAAGAGCTTCTTACGGGTCTGGCAAAGGCCTGATGACGGCCTCAGGGGTCGTTACTCCTGATTCTTCCCGTCGCCTCCTTACCCACAAGGACTATGCCGTGGAGGTAGCGGAGTCCATCCTAAAGGAAGAGGAGATGGAGCTGTGTGACGACCACCCGACGGACGAGATAGGGTCGTCGGGGCTGTTCGACCTTGCAAGGGTATGACTGCCTTCGCCGTATTTTTGTTTTTATTATTATTTTTCGTAGACGTTGTAGAGTATTGACGGCATTTCTGCGACTGACGACCTTTTTGTGCCCCATAGGCCATGATTCGAATTAAGGCCCTACGGGACCGATGTGCTGCGAAGGAGGGGGTGGTCTCTCGCCTGCACAAGCGCCTCAAGACGTCGGCAGACGCTCAGCAGCAGTATAGGGACGCCAACATCACCCTGGCCAAAGAGGTGAAGAGACTGACGGATGAACTGGCGGAGGAAACCCGTCAACGGGGCCTGGCCGACGATGCAAAGCTGACGGCGGAGAAAGAACTTCAAGGGCTGATGGGTCAGGTGGAGACGGCCAGGAGTGACGCCGTGGCGGAATTCAAAGATTCCCAACAATTCATTGACTCCTGTGCCGTCTACTACTCTGAAGGTTTCGAGGATTGCTTAAAGCAAATGAAGCGTGCCCATCCTGACTTGGACTTGTCGGGGATAAGCATGGATGAGCCTATACCGTCAACCCCGGCAGGTGAATCCATTCTCGAGGAGGATGACGAGGCTACCAGCCTATGGTAGATTCGAGGGACGGCAGCTTTGTCCTCGCCCAACCGGCCTTGGAGAGGTCCGTCACTTTGGATCCGTCAGCAGGTCTTGAAGCGGAGAAGTCTAATGCTGAGGATCCTTCAACTCCGGCTGTCGTCCTGCCTTCGTCGACTGCCCCGTCTGCTTCGTAGACCCTTCTATTGTAAACACTTTGTTTTTGTTTTGTAATGAACTTTAATGTTTGACGCTCGTTGTTTTGAGCTTTTGTAAAGACAATCTTAACGTTTATTGCTTCCAAAGTGTTATTTTCATTTTGTTGCTTTCGTGCCGTCGATCTAAATTCTTTAATGTCTTTTCTGTATTTTGTTCTGACGAGGCTGCTTGCTTTTTATACCTTTTCTTTGTGGGGTCGTCAGCTTTGTCCATTTTGTGGACCTGATGCTGACTTTAAGGTCGTCTATTTCACGGACTTGATGCTGACTTTGCCTATTTCGTGGGTGGGACGCCCATTTTGTGATTTGAGTAAAGTTTATCGTCAATGTATAAGTTCGTTACTTATGTTAGTTCTGCGGGCATTTTAGCTCCGTCTATTGTGTGGGCGAGATCGTCCACTTCGAGGACTTTTAGATTGCCGTCTACTTCGTGGACTTTGAGATCGTCCGTCGAACTAATTTTGCCTTTTGATGTATTTAAGGCCGTCACCTTCGTGGACTTTGGGGCGTCCACTTTTTAGGGTCGTTCATGTTGTGGACTAAGGTCGTCCACTTTGTGATTTATGGATCGTCCATTTCATGGACTTGGTAGCTTCGTCCACTTTTGTGGGCTTAAGGTCGTCCACTGCGTGGACTTAGTAGTTCCGTCCACTTTGTGGACTTGGCAGTTCTGTCCACTTTGTGGATTTAAGGTCGTCCACTGCGTGGACTTAGTAGTTCCGTCAACTTTGTGGACTTGGCAGTTCTGTCCACTTTGTGGATTTAAGGTCGTCCACTGCGTGGACTTAGTAGTTCCGTCTGCTTAACAAATACATCAGTTACTTCTGAATAAACTCCTCTTATTGTGATGAATGCATACATACGTAGAAAATTGTTCCCAGAAAGGACAAACTTTAGCCCTTTGGTGAATGTTTTAAAAGTAAACTAAAACAAATGATTTAAAATAAATGACTGACAGAAATAGATTGGAAATGAGGAGTAGCGTCCGTTGTTTCTCTACTGGTAGTACTTTCTGAGGTGCTCAGCTTTCCATGGATGGCGTAGTTGTAGTCCGTCCAGGGTCCCCAGGTGGTAGGTGCCCTTCCTTAGCCACGATGTTATTCTATAGGGCCCTTCCCAGTTTGGGCCGAGTTTTCCTTGTGTAGGGTCTTTGGTGGTGCCCATTACTTTCCTTAGGACGAGGTCTCCAACTTCGAAGTCCCTGTGCTTGACTCGGGAGTTGTAGTGTTTAGCCATGAGGTTCTGGTATCGCGCGAGCCTTTGTTCAGCCGTCGCTCTAACTTCGTCAGCTAGGTCAAGTTCTAGACGCATGGCTTCGTCATTCCTTCCTTCGTCGTGGTTGTCCACTCTGTAGCTCGTGAGTCTGACCTCGGCTGGTATAACTGCTTCAGTGCCGTATGTTAGCCGGAACGGAGTTTCTCCTGTGGGGGTCCTGACGGTTGTTCTGTATGCCCATAGTACGCTGGGTAGTTCCTCCGGCCATATGCCTTTTGCCCCCTCGAGCCGAGTTTTGATTATCCGAAGCAAGGATCGGTTCGTGACTTCAACTTGTCCATTGGCTTGGGGATGAGCAGGGGAAGAGTAATGATTTTTGATTCCTAATTGTGAGCAAAAATCCCGGAAGGCGTTATTGTCGAACTGTTTGCCATTGTCCGAGATCAGGACTCTTGGAATTCCAAACCTGCAAATAATGTTCTTCCAGACAAAACTTCGCACGTTCTTCTCGGTGATAGTGGCTAAGGCTTCTGCTTCCACCCATTTGGTGAAGTAGTCGATTCCGACTATTAGGAACTTTAGTTGTCTTGCTGCCGTTGGGAATGGGCCCATGATATCCAACCCCCACTGGGCGAACGGCCACGGAGCAGTGATCGGGGTTAGTTCTTCAGCTGGCCGCTTGATGAAGTTACTGAACCGTTGGCACTTGTCGCATGTCTTGACATATGTCTGGGTGTCTTTCTGCATTGTCGGCCAATAGTACCCGGCCCGGATCAGTTTGTGGACCAGCGACCGCGATCCTGAATGGTTGCCGCAGATTCCTTCATGTACCTCTCTCATAACGTAATCCGCTTCTTCAGGTCCAATACACCTTAGGTATGGTCGGGAGAAACTTCTCTTGTGTAGGATATCTTTTATTAGGATAAATCGGGCCGCTCGGACTTTCAGCTTTCTTGCGGCTTCCTTTTCTTCAGGGCTACTCATTGCTCGTCGTATGGGCTTGTCAGTCAGTACGACCACCGTATGGGCTTGGAAGTATGGCTTCAGCTTGCGCGCTGCCGTAACTAGAGCGAAGACCAGTTTTTCTAGTGGCGAGTATCTTACTTCTGCCCCGTGGAGTGCCCGGCTGGCGTAGTACACCGGCCTTTGTACCTTGCTGTCTTCCCTTACTAGGGCTGCGCTGACGGCGGCTGGAGAAACGGCCAAATAGAGGAATAGTTCTTCGCCTGGTTGGGAGGGGGTCAATAGCGGTGGCGACGATAGGTAGGCTTTGAGGTCTTCAAATGCTTGTTGGCATTCGTCCGTCCATTCGAAGGACTTCTTTAGTGTGCGGAAGAACGGGAGGCATCTATCCGTCGCCCTAGATACGAATCTGCTAAGCGTGGCGACCTTGCCGTTAAGGCTTTGTACTTCCTTCACGTTTCTGGGAGGCGTCATCTCCATTATGGCTCGGATTTTGTCTGGGCTGGCTTCGATACCTCGTTGGGACACCATATATCCTAGGAATTTTCCGGCCGTCACTCCGAAGGCACACTTGTCTGGATTCAGTTTCATGTTGTAGGAACGAAGGGTATCGAAGGTCTCCTGCAGGTCTTTTAAATGATCCTCCTTCTTTCGACTTTTTACTAGCATGTCGTCGACATATACCTGGACATTTCTCCCGATCTGTTCTACGAACATCTTGTTCATAAGCCTCTGGTATGTCGCACCAGCATTCTTCAAACCGAACGGCATGACCTTGTAGCAAAAAAGGCCTTGACTTGTCACAAACGAAATCTTTTCTTGGTCGGCTTCGTCCATTAGGATCTGGTTGTATCCCGAGAATGCATCCATGAAGCTTAGCAGCTGGTGTTGGGCCGTAGAATCCACCAGGAGGTCGACTCTCGATAGAGGATAGCTGTCCTTGGGGCATGCTTTGTTTAGGTCGGTGAAATCTACGCACATCCTCCACTTTCCGTTGCTCTTCTTCACCATGACGACGTTTGCTAACCAATCGGGATAGTAAACTTCCTGAATGAAGCCTGCCTCTTGTAATTTACGAACTTCTTCTGCTACTGCCCGATC
Organism: Castanopsis chinensis; assembly: GCA_032878915.1. NCBI lineage: Eukaryota > Viridiplantae > Streptophyta > Magnoliopsida > Fagales > Fagaceae > Castanopsis > Castanopsis chinensis. The sequence continues at coordinate 4,640,203 of JAVQMG010000097.1, read as the reverse complement.
TCTCTCCGGGGCGAAGACTCTCTTCTTTTGTCGAATCGGCGGAAAAGACGGTGATACATTCAACTTGTGTACTATGACCGACGGGTCAATGCCCGGCATATCCTCGTGACTCCAAGCGAAAACGTCTCGGTTTTCTCTGAGGAAGACCGCGAGTTCCTGCCGTAACGTACTGTTCGTAAGAGTACCGATCTTGGTTGTCCGCTCTAGTTGGGAGTCGTCGAGAGATATCTCTTCGAGTTCTTCTATGGGCTCCGTCGTGGTGCGCTGTTCTTCAATGCTCATGGTCTGACGGTGGTCATCCATCTCCATCATTGCTATATAACATTCTCGCGCGGCCACTTGGTCTCCTCTAAGCTCTCCCACTCCATAATCCGTCGGGAATTTTATCATTAAGTGGTAGGTTGAAGTTACAGCCCTCCATGAGTTAAGCGTGGGACGCCCTATGATGGCGTTGTAGGCCGAAGAGCAGTCGACCACGAGGAATGCTACATTCTTGGTGACTTGCTGAGGGTAGTCTCCAATAGTGACTGCCAGGGTGATTACACCGAGGGGAAATACCTTTGTTCCTCCGAAGCCGACTAGCGGGGCGTTAGCCGGGGTCAGTCGTTCTCTATCAACTCCCATCTGTTGGAACGCAGGGTAGTAGAGGATGTCCGCCGAGCTCCCATTATCGACAAGAACTCGATGCATGTTGAAGTCTCCTGCTCGTATGGTGACGACGAGTGCGTCGTCATGGGGGTGATGGAGGCGTCGTGCGTCTTCTTCCGAGAATCCGATGAAGGGGTTATCAGTCCGTGGCATCTTGGGTAGGGACCCCGCCAACTGGATGTTTTGCACTGTCCTGAGATATGTCTTTCGAGCTTTCTTCGACGACCCAGCGGTCGCCGTTCCTCCTACAATCATCCGGATGTCGCCTAAGGGCTGTCTGGGGCGCTCGTTTTCCCGTCTGGGAGCTTGGTCTTGCGGCGGTTTTGCTCGTTCTTTGTTAACGAACCTCTGCAGCCTTCCTTGCCTAATTAAAGCTTCTATCTGTTGCTTTAGGTCGTAGCAATCAGCCGTGTCATGTCCATGGTCTCGATGGAAGCGGCAATATTTGTCCCTTGGCCTTTTGTTGGGATCTCCTTTCATCTTGCCGGGAAAAGTCAAAGTCGCCTCATCCTTGATTTACATTAGGACCTGATCGATAGGGGCGGTCAATGGTGTGAAGCTCGTGAATCTCCCTGGGGGTGGCTTGGAGCGGCGATCATCCCATCGCTCTTCAGTCCTGGCTTTCTTCTGCCCCCTATTCGTTCGAGTGTCTTCTTGCCTTTCCCTCTTCTTAGGCTTGTCTTCTCTTGCCATCAGCGCGTCCTCTGCGTTCATATACTTTGTTGCCCTGTAAAGTACGTCGGACATGGTCTTTGGATCGTTCTTATACAGGGAGAAGAGGAACTTACCCTTTCGCAGCCCGTTGGTGAAGGCTGCTACTTGTATCTTATCGTCTGCTTCATCTATTGAAAGAGCCTCCTTGTTGAACCGCGTTATGTAGGACCTCAGGGTCTCGTCCTCCCTTTGCCTGATGCTCATCAAGCAAGCCGTGGACTTCTTGTACCGGTGGCCCCCGATAAAGTGTGACACGAACTGGGCGCCTAATTCTTTAAAGGTACTAATCGAGTTAGGCGTCAACTTGCTATACCAGACTCTTGCGGATCCTTTCAATGTAGTAGGGAAAGCCCTGCACATAATCCCGTCTGGCACTCCTTGAAGGTGCATCATAGTTTTGAAGGACTCTAAGTGATCCAGGGGGTCCTTGGTTCCATCATAGCTTTCTACCTGCGGCATACGAAACTTCGGGGGAAGCGGGCATGAAGTGACGTGTGCCGTGAAGGGTGAATCAGTCCGCTGTACCAGGTCGTCGAGGTCGTTAGATACTCGTCCCTTGAGGGCGTTCATCATCACGTCCATCCGTTCTCGTATTTCCTGCATCTCTGCGGCTATGTGAGGCGGTAAGGGTTCAGAAGGGGTAGTCAGATTGGTATCCCGCCTCTCCGGCCTGCTCGGGGCGTTGCTGCCTTCGGGCGCTTCGGGATCCCTTCTCTCGGCGCTTGTCTCCTCCTGATTTTCCTCTTGTATTCTAGGGTGTACGTTCCTTTGACGTAGCTGCTCCTCCAAGTCGTGATTCTCCTTAGTCAGGCGCTCGACCGCCGCTGCGAGCGTTTGGACTTGTTTTTCCAGAGCGGTTGCGCGCGGTTCGTTCTCCTGAACGTTGTTGGTGGTAGCCATTGAGCGGGTGAGTACCATGCAACTTTTTGTCCGGGAAGCGACAGCGTGACGTTACCACTTCGATTCCCACAGACGGCGCCAACTGATGATGCTCGAAAATCGTCAGTTAGTCACACGGTCCTCACGTGCTCCCGATGACGTACCTGCACAACAAAGAGAGTGAAGACCTTTGAAAGGGCACCGGCGTGGTACCGGCCAAATACCCTCCGAAGGTTAAGTTAGAAATCTTTACTTTACAACACTAGAGTGCTAGAGTTGAGTTATTTGTGCGTACCTTTCTTTGAGAGGGTCTTGGGGTATTTATAGTAGCGTTGGGCCGAAATTCATGCCTTAATCAAAGAGTTCTTTTCCTTTTAGGACAATAATAATTGGATCTCACGTATCTCCTAGAATCCTTGTCCTTGTAGGGGTCTCCTTACTTAGACGTATTGTTCAAGAATTGTTTATGTATGCGTGTCAGTCAAGTAAGATTGCAAATGGAGCTGAAACTGACCTCGTCAGCCTTCTCCCGTCAGCTACGCTATTCAATAGGATTATTGGTAGAGGCCGTCAGTCTTAGGTCTCCATACGTCAAAGGTCGTCAGCTTCAGGTAGCTCAAGAGTTGAGGTCGTCAGCCATGGGGTCGTCAGCCACAGGCTCGTCAGCTTTATGTCATTTAGGATAACCCTTATCAGACCCTATATGTTTTTTGTGGTCCTCCACGTGAGGAAGCTACCTCAAGTCCAACAGATGTCGGTGTCATGGATTCAGGGGAAAACAAAATACTTGCAAAATAGAGCACGAGGAAATGACATGATCTGGTGCCTTCAGCTTCAAGTGTGAGAAAACGAATAGGAAAAGGGTTGGCTTTTAAAAAATACAAACACGTCGTTTTTTATTTCTATAGCAGTTAAATCCATCCAATACCACATTGTATTTGTGAGTTCTACTTTTTGTGGAAAATTACCTGACTGAATTTCTGGAAAATGCAATCCTTAAACACATAGAAAAAAAGGATTGCACGGGAACTACGGGCCAGCACATCCAACATTTTGAACATACCAAAATTCATAAACCTGAATAAGTGCTGACCACATTGTTATATTAAAAATATATATATATATATATATATATATATTTATTGCATATTTCAAAAAGGTTATTTAAGTTTGTTAAGAAATATTTTGCTTTACGTGAAGAATATTATACATTTTAAAAAACACAAAAAAAAGGAGAAAAGTTTTAAAATTAGATCTCATGGGTCCAATAACCTGTTTCCTCTTTTTCTTTTTTTCTTTTTCCTGGTTGAAAACGGTTGTGTATTTTTTTTTTCCACAAATCAATGAAATAATTTTAAAATCTTGGGTTTATTTTAGTAACTTGAGAAGCAAGGGCGAAAATGGGCAAATGGCTTTTTTGTAAAAAAAAAAATCAGCCTTTTGTTCTCTTTTCAAATTAATTAAAAAAAATTGTCTATTCCTTGTGACTTGACAATACGAAAGTTGAGATTTATTAAAAAACTTGATATTTTTATAGCCGAGTTTTGTACGAGGTTTGTACCAAGCTGGCAAAGCAGACGTGGCTTTTTTCAATTAAAAAATGGTTGTGTTTACATCCGTAACTTGGTAACCTGTAAATTGAGTTTTCCATAACCGTTTGAAACCGCAACGTCTCACAACTTGTTCTCTATCTCCTGTATACACTCCCTCGCTCTGCCATCACTCTCTCCTGTATACTCTGCCATCAGTCTCACTCACCGTCAGTCTCGCTCGGCCGTCACTCTCCCTTCACACTCTCCCTCACCCTCTCACTCTCCTCGGTGCTTCTGTCGAACCCTCACCGCCGCCGTTGATTATGGGTACGTTGCTCTTCTCTTTCTCTTGTTTTGTGTATCACTACTGATCTAGATTAGCCTTGCATGCATCTTGTTGCTTTAGAAAAAAGTCTTCTGGAAATCTCTTTTTCACACATACGAAGCAATTTTTGTGTGTGTGTGGGTATTTTGGGCTTTCAATCTTGTGTGTGTGTGCACGAGTAGAGAGAAAACAACTCCAACTCCAATCAATGTCTACCTACGTCTTCATGATTCATTTACAGTTTCCTGTTTATATGGGTCGTGCTCATTTACAGTTTCCAGTGATCTCTGTATTTCTGGGTTCATGAATTTTAGCTTCAGGAAGAGATTTTCGGATGATGATGGTGAAAGATGATTTTTGTCCGTGTGTCTGTTGGCAAAGTTCATTCTTTGAAACTTACTTAGAAGTAGTAAATTTGATCTCTGTGTTGCTGGGTTCATGATTTTAGCTTCAAATAGAGATTTTTGGATGATGACGGTGAAACATGATTTTTGTCCATGTGTCTGTTGGCAAAGTCCATTCTTTGAAACTTACTTAAAAGTAGTAAATTTAATAATCAAGATGAGAATTTTGTTATCTTTTATATGCTGTAATGATGACATTATAAATGTAATGTGATTGTTTTGTTTAAATACTGTGTATAGTGTGTAAAAATTAACTTGTTAAGGGTTGGTTTAATATTTTTTAAGATCTCATGATATCCATGAGGTTCTAGCTAGCATATTAGAGCCACTTCCAAGGAATTTCTCCCTATAATAAGTTGGTATTTGTGAGACCGAGAGACTACTTCAAGAGATTAGTTTAAGCTTTATGAATGTGATTCCCTTCTCATTCCTAAATCTAATTGCTTAGGGAACCTAGGTGTGATTGCCTATACTTTATCCTTATTTGTTTCTTGTTCTATTCACTGTTTTAACACCAAACAGGCAAACAATCATCAGACTCATTCAAGATCCAATATTTTATTACCTAACCTACCTAAACCCTTAAACATCAAAACCCTATTCAAGAACCTTAACTGAATGCTGAGTTTTTAAAATTCCTGCATCAAAATTTGTATCAGATCCATTAAGGCTTTTGTCCTGTATTCATTAAATTAAAGTTGTCACAATCGTTGTTTTGTGTTAGAGTGAAGTTACAGAAGTCTTAAATCATGCATCACCTCTATCTCTATTGTTAGAAGAGGAAGTTTGGCAATAATTTATGACAAAGGAATCCTATGTATAATTGTATATTCAATCCCTATTATCAAAAAAAATTATCCTTGCTTGTTATTGTCCTTTTGTTTTTTAATTAAGCCTTTCTGAACAGTTTTCATAGTTTTCATCTAATTCGCCTCTATGCATTATAAGATTTCATCTTTTGATGAAGCTGTACAAATTTGACTGCTCCTTTTCTGCTGAATGCATAATGTATACACTGAATCCTACGGTCCTCTTTCTGTTTTTCTTAATTCCTTTATTTCAACTCTATGAGCATTAAATGTTTGATTTGGGATTAGTGCCACAATTTTTTCTTCATCTTGGCATCTTGGGTTTAAATAACTGTTGGGCATCTTGGGTTTAAATAACTGTTGGGATGATTTGTTAATAAATAAACTATTGAGATGATATGTCAATATAGCAGTAACTTGTGTGAGTTGCCTTAAATTAAACCCCCCATCCCTTCCCTTCTTTTCTCTTCAATTGATTGATTTAAAGTGGGAGAGGCAGCAGTTTGGTACAGAGGCCAATGGCTTAAGGTTGAGTTTTGTGATTTGAACTAAAAATTCATTATATTGGTGATAGAACGTATAAGACCATCCCATAGTTGCAGTTTAATAAAAGACAGTGAAGTCTCTAAACTAGTACTTATTGTAATAACCGAATTATAAAAATTTCTAATTGCATACATCATAGATACATGCTAATTAAACAAACTAAAGACTAAAACAAAAACTTTCTAACCTTAGAAAACATAGCACATAATGAAAAGTATAAATTAGATGTAAACCATGTATATATACAGAAATATAGAGTATATGTATGTGTTGGTAATAGTAATATACCTGTTATGTATAGGATCTGGTTCATTGGGAACTCTTCTTTTGCTCATGTAGTTGAGATCCAACTCCGGATGGTCGACAAGCTTCTCCTTACCTTTGAAATTTGCACCAGGTTGAGTCGATAATGTTGTCTCCATCTTTACTCTTCCACTTTCTTGGTTACCAACCAACAAAAGAGAAATAAACCCACTAATGCTAGTGCGCCAAGCTTGATCTTGAAAAGCAAAGAAGTACGACTACTAGTACCGCTGCCACCCATATTTTTCATTCTATATTTTATTTTTCTAGGAGAAGATGCCCTCTGTATATCAAAGACACAGATCAAGTAAAAAGTTACAGAACAAGACTATCATTGCATGATGAATGTAGTTATAATAATTGGGTCTATAAAAGAAACTGGAGGAAGGAAGAGATATAGGAGAGAAAGGGTTTGGGGTTTGTCAGTTTTTTTTACTTCATGGAGTTAAGGGTGATTGTATTCTTTATAGGTTGGATTGGATTCTGTTGCATACACTTTTTCGAACCTAGAGAGAGAGAGAGAGAGAGAGAGAGAGAGAGAGAGAGAGAGAGAGGGAGGGAGGGCTTAGCTGGTTTCGAATGTGACAAGGATGGAATCCCCTTTGCTTTATGCTGAGAAGGTCTCAATACGACTCTTGTTTTGCTTTGATTTGTGTATAGGAGAGAAAGGGTTTGGGGTTTGGGGTTTGTCAGTTTTTTTTACTTCATGGAGTTAAGGGTGATTGTATTCTTTATAGGTTGGATTGGATTCTGTTGCATACACTTTTTCGAACCTAGAGAGAGAGAGAGAGAGAGAGAGAGAGAGAGAGAGAGAGGGAGGGCTTAGCTGGTTTCGAATGTGACAAGGATGGAATCCCCTTTGCTTTATGCTGAGAAGGTCTCAATACGACTCTTGTTTTGCTTTGATTTGTGTATTTTCATGCACCTACAATACCGAAAGACCCTCTTGGCTCTTGTTCTATCATACTTCACGTAAAATAGGGTGAAAAGGAGAAAATATCGGCTGCTGACAGTGTCATGAAATCTCCATGCCACTGGGGATTAAAAAGGAATCGAACAAGTGCAGCAAGCTGAGTAAAATACTCGTATTGGAACATAAGGAATGAAGTGTCTTAATATACCTAGTTGATAATTATGGACAACTTAACAATAAGCTTTGCATTGCGTTTATATATACCATTTTGTTAGGTATATATAGACTCTGCCAATAATCTATTAGAGATTTTAGAGTGTGAAAGGAAAGAATCTTTCTTGTTAAAAAATTAATTTAGTAGTATTATTCTCTAAAACATAAATAATATAATTTTATATATTACCACCATTGTGAAAGTTTTGGCGACTTTATCCAAGTGGGTTTTGGTCTAAGTTGTTTCTACTGTATATGGAAATTATTTGGTAGTTCCTTGAAACTGAAATAGACCTGCATGAACAATATATAAATATAATATGATTTTATTCGAAGGTTTTAAATTAAATTCATAATGAGATTATGTTTGGAGGCTGAAAGATCTTAGTAACATTTGGGATGGAAAGATACTCATATATGTGAGTTAGATGTGATTTGGGTGTAATGAGTTTTGAGTTAGTATGTATTTATGAATTTCATGAATATTATTTGTAAGTAGGGATGACAATGAGATGAGGATTTTGCGAAGCACTCCTTGCTCCCAACCCATTTAAATAGTTTGTATTACATTCTTGTTTTAGTTTTATTTTTTTACATACTCTCTCATCAGTGGTCCTTGGATTATATATACTAATTTTGTGAGACATAACTAGAAAAGTGATTGAGCCAAAGTTGAGTGGATTCATGTTGACTCAATGTGTCTGGACATGAATGTGAGTAAATAATTTTGCTATTGCGGTTAAGCATGGTTTTGAGTTGGTTAAAGCACATGAGGGATCAAAAGAACCCAAATCTGACATGATTAGATAGATTTAAGGCATGGCAAGCCATTTTTTTTGTTGTTGTTTCATTTAGGGGTTATACTATACGTTGATTTTGATTAAACTTAATTATATGTCTTGGCCATGCAGTTTTGGCTTGTTAGTTGTATGGACAATTCCCATTGTACGTGCAGAATAAACTGATGGAGCAGATGTGATGAATACATTCTGGATAGGTGCTCAACTGCTCATCATGGTTGAGTGGATGGATGTTGGCATCAAGCCGTGCTTTAAGGCCAAATGAGTGCCCATGAAGGCAACCTACCATTGAAACCCAAGTCCTAGAGTTTACTATGGGGGTATTTAAACAGAGGGAGAAACTTGTTGTACACGCAACCAATTATAATTGAAAATGTAACTTAAAATCACAATCTCAAACTTGAAAATGTGACTTAAAGTCATGTTTTCAATTATAATGGACAGTGTGTGTAACAAACACTGCTCTTAATTGAAAAAAATGTACTAAAATAAAGTGGTTAGCCCCAATAACTAGGTATAGTGAAAAACCTAGCCTCCCAGAGTGCCAATTTCTTTCTCCTCCACGATTTCCATTGGTTTTAGGGCTCCATCATCATAAATGCTTTGGAACTTGGTGTATGACATTGGTAGGCACTCATTCTTGTAGTTACTATGTAATAATGTTATACGTCTCTTAAAATTGAATTTAACATTGGGAAATAAGCATAAGCTTCAACATAGTATTAAAATGGACAAAACTTAAGTACAGTTTCTTAAGTAATGCACCTTACATTCCCTAATTAAAGTCAACTATGTGACTGCATTGGTCATAAGCCATAGAGTTAAATTTAAATGTCCTTGGAGGAAGATCATACATTGTGGGTTGCATGGTTAAATTTAATTGGAAACCTAATATACAGCTCTTAATAATTGTAATTGATATTTTACCTGTTAAAATCACTGTCAAAGACATCTTAAACCAAAAACAACTATCGCATTTAAATATTTCTTAGATGTTGAACATCTAGGTATCAATCAAGTTTCTAGCACGTTAATTAATCATTTAACTCACAGAATCCCATAACTTTTCAAGAATTAATTCCCATGTTTGGTTCTTTAACACAATACATTCCAGGAATGTCACTTTCCAACGGGAATTGTATTATCATGTTTCATGGGAATGAGATTACCACAACCACGGTGATGATATAAGATTCCCACCAGATGGAAATCTAGGACCCTTTATATCTTCGTATGTGTGTGTGTATATATATATATACACACACACATATATATGATTCCCACTAGTTGGTGTGCGTGCATTTGTATCCACATACATAAGATTTGCTACTTAATAAATTTATATTGGTATGAGTCTAACCTATAAGATGGTAAGGGTAACACTGAGGTGATTTTGATATTTTAAGGACTAAATTGGAACACTCAATAGTTCAAGAAAAATACTTAGACTCAGAAGATTCAGTCAAAGTGAAGAATAGTTTCAAACTGATACCTAATCCTACATGCATTAAAAATGTGAAAACTTATTCAAACTCGTTCACCATTTGCCAAGACAATTAAATATAACAATTAAAAAAGAAAATGGCATCCGTGTTTCCCAAATGCAAAGGTAAGATCATCCACACGCTAATCCCTTGAGATATGTTTTAGTGTAGGACAATAGATATTAGTTCCCAATTCACATAAGAAAACACGACAATTCCATATTCCTTAATGCTGCTGTTCAAATAAAAAAACTAAACTTTGTAGGCACTTTAAGACAGGGATCATGCATTGGACTATCCATATAATCTCTAAAGACTAAGGATGAACAAACTAGTGTTTTTTTTTTTTTTTTTTTTTTTTTTTAAACTTTGAAAAAGACGATCTAACAAGCAATATACTGTCTGTAATTAATGTCACCTTTGTGGAACTTAAAATCAAGTCAGTACAATTTAGGGACTTAAAACAGTATGATGACTCAATGAAGGACAAGAGAACACAACATATATATATATAAATAAATATATATATATATATATATATGTTTATATTTTCACAAAATATATGACAGTTGCCAAGGCGTTTGTGAGCCTAAAAGTGCGTTTGTTTTGCAAATTGACTTGATGAGCATTTTATTTGGATTAAAGCAGCATTATTAGGAATAGGTGTTTTTGATTCTCAATGTTATATCGTTTTTGCGAAGTAGCGTCGCTGTTGTGTATCTAAGTTATGATGGATTCTCTAGATGTGAGATTGAACTTTGTTTTTCAATGACTAGCTTAACTGCAATCCTTGAATCATTTGCTTGCCAAATTGGGCCTCCAAATTGTATTTTCCATGTTTTTATTATTATATAAAATCTGTCTCTATATGTTTTGACTATGACTTGGTCTATTATCCTGATGGATTTTTTGTTTGTTTTTTTACTTCAATTACAGATAATAGGAAAAAAAAAAGTGTTTTTATTAAAATCCTGGCAAGTTCTTATTTATTTAAGCTTTAATTTGATTGCTTTTAGGTTGCATGTTAAGTGGAGGTAAGAAGTAATGTTAACAATCTTGTTGGGATCATGATATATCTTACTGTATCCATGCTTTTAATTTATATTAATTGTGGTTTACTTGTCAAAGAGTGAATCCTCAATAATTGCTAACAATCTATTTGCTGCCATTTTAGATATGTAGGCACTGGATAGAGTGGAGCCTAGACCCGAAGATGATATCCAGTTGAACCGGTAGCCGGATCATCGGTCTACTCCACTTTGGAGGCATGCCGCCGATGAGGTATGCAATAGTATTATTAATACATCTCCATTTTATAATTACCTCATGTGCACTACCTAACACAATGCTTGTCCGTGTGCAGGAGGTGTCTGGCGTTGTAAAGGTTTGACGCCGTAAATGTGTATTGCTGCAGGGTGGGCTAGACCCACATATCATGCAATTCATAGATGCAGAAGGTTTCACTAGGTTATACAAGGTTCCCAAAATGGAGATCGACCACGCCTTGATCACGGCCTTGGTCAAGCGGTGGCGTCTGGATACGCACACGTTCCACTTACCCCATGGAGAAATGGGCATCACCTTGCAAGATATAGAGGTAATGCTGGGGATTTTGGTGGATGGGTTGCCCATCACTGGGAGGATAGACCTGAATTGGAATGAGGTGTGCTGAGATTGTTGGGCCATGAACCTCCACCCTCAAGACCAAACACAAACACGGCTATCCATGCTGGGGTGAGGATAAGATACACGTGGCTTGATGCATAGTTTGAGGTTCCCCCAACTGCGGATGTCGGTGACGAAGTAGTGTAGCAACATGCTCGCTATTACCTACTTGTTTGGATGGGGGCCCTGTTGTTCATGGACAAGTCGGCGGACTGGGTCTCACTCCTGCTGCTGCAGCTCCTCAACCTAATCAGTAATGCGAGACAGTATAGCTGGGGTAGTGCAGAATTGGCTTGGCTATACAGGCAGCTTTATAGTGCATCGAAGATGGATGCGATGCAGATTGGAGGAGCATTGTTGTTGGTGCAGCTGTGGGCCTATTCAAGGTTCCCACGAATTTGCCCTATTGTGAGGCCGCCTTTACCGCTAGTGCACTCAGGGCCCCTTGCCATTAGGTACGTTTATTGAGTTCTCGTTATTCAAGCTAAGTGTCTGTTAGGAATAATTATTTATGTGTAATAGTATATTATATTTTATTTTCCTCTTTGATATAATAAAATTGTTCTCTTGCTTATTATCCAACTACTCAAAATTGTCCCCATGGTGTGGATATAGGAGGGCCCTCTATTCTTGAGGCCCCTTGTCCAATAAGTGATACATACAATGTATGAACAATTGGGTAAACTTTCACTCTCACATATTGAAACATTTAAAAAATAGGCCTCATAGATTAAAAAAAAAAAAAAAGAAATTGAAAATGATAGGTCTAGTACTATATATATATATATATATATAAATTTGATTGGAATTTGTGAAGGTCTAGGACTACATAAAATTTTTCATGCAGTTCAGATTTTGGGTGACTTCATTAGAATGAGTTGATTTTTCATGAACATGTTCCCAATTATTTTTATAAGATGGTGGATCTTGATATTTTTGTTTGCTATCAATATGATTTTATTTTAATTTTCCAACTGGAACATAACAAATTTCTATAACATAGCCTATTATACAATACTTTTTATTTAGTACAAATCTGAACTGCATAATTAATTCCTTCTCTTCAACGATTATACACAAAATTGATTAGACACATTTTTCCTCTCTCTCTTTGTCTAAGCATCACGTCTAACATGCATTATTGTTTCCAACTAAGTAATTCGTTACCCTTATCCACATGTTCTTGATTTTACACTTAGGTGGGATTTGGACTTATTATTTTGCACATATCTCATTGTCTCACAAGCTTGATTCTGAGAACAAAATGATATTATAGATCTTATATTTGGGTAGTGTTGTGATCTAGATATAGTCATTGGACTCTACGTGATACACGACCATTATTGACCACTCTCTCTCTCTCTCTCTCTCTCTCTCTCTGCATAGTTAAGGCAAAGTCACATTGAAATGAACCTCATAGAATCGAGTAGAATAGCTAAGTGTGCCCAAAGTGATCAATTGCTCTTTTTCATTGCAATAATATATATTAAAAAAGAAGAAGTTATGCCAAACTAACAAACAAAAGAAACTTATCAATGCTTAGATACTAAAGTATATGGATGTGAAATATAAAGCAAAACTAATGACATTGTTAATGTTTCATCACATGAAAGTTCACTAACGAGTATTTGTCGAAACCTCATGTTTGCTAGGTGGAGCGGGCCGAAGAGCACCGCTGAGCATGCCACGGACGTCCTTGCTGCGTACCGAATGTTGCTGGATTTGTCCCCTCTGACACTTTAATTTAATAATTATGCACATCTTGACATCCACTTAAATGCGTGCACAAAGGTGTTTTTTACTTCTTCCTGTGCTCAGTCTAAGTGGTATTGCAACAAAATCGACCATTAGTACTATAAGGAAAAGTTGATTGATTGGAAGTGAAGCCAATCAGAATTTATCTTGATTTCATTTCAATTTAAATCCTAATGACAACCATCAACCTTCACATAATCATTAAACTAACAGTCCATTTATGCAGATTGTACGGGAGCTATACATGCATACGCTGGGCTCCCTGCCTACGTATTGCACTGCCAGTCAACATATTTGGAGGACTGAGGTGCCACTGATATACTTTTAGATAGTGGAAGGGCATCATCCTGAGCGCGTCTTCCGTCAGTTTGGGATGAAGCAACCGATTCTAGGGGTTGTGGATATGTCGACTGACCTTCACAAGATATCCCTCTAGGGTAAATGGGAGAGGGACTGGGCGGCAGAACGTGTTGCCCATATTCAGCAATGGGCCAACCGAGGGCAACTTGTTCGCGCTGCCCCTATCCTGGATTGTGATACGGCGTATCTCGTTGACTATATGAGGTGGAACGATCGCAGCACAAGGCGGTACATAATAGTAGAGTCTGTGTATTAGGAAATCCTGGTGAGGCAACAATCCCTTCCCCTGGTGTTGAAACCATCGTTTAATTAAATATCTTCCGCAAGATAATAAACATGCATGCAAAACTTCATAATAATTATTGTCGTTAAATCTCTATGAGTTTATCTTTCATTATATTTTAAAGTAAACAAATACTAGATTTCAGTTCTTCATAAATAAGTGAATTTGTGGTATCCAAGTTCCAAATCACCTTGATATCTGTAATATCCAAAAATTACATTATGGGAAAAAGCTGTCACGTACTATAATCTTCACTATAGTACAGTTTTGACATTTTAAGTTTAAAGTTATTTCATTTTGGACCTTCTAATTTATTTTGCCTCAGAAAGTAGTTTTGTTATTTGTAACATCATCTGTGGTACCCATAATAGCTTAATGCTGCGTTCATACCTGCGTTCCTGCTTTTATGATGTCGTTGTTTTGTAGGTTCGGTCGACGCTTAGGTCTTTACAGAGGTGTAAATGAGGTTCTGACATGTACAATGACCTTAAATTGGCGGATGTTGTCAACGAGCTGGGCCAACTTAAATTGGTGGATGCACTCGTGGAAGCATCCGACATTGGAGCACAGGCCCCGAGTCGAGGTGGGCGAAGTGGTAGGTCTCGAGGGCTTGGACGCCGTGGAGGTGGTCGAGCTGGTCCCAGACGTGCGATCGAGCCAAAACCCATCTACGAGGAAGGGGATGAGTTTGGTGCAGAAGAATCATGGCTTCAAGGTGATTGGGTATTGTCTGATGACGATGCCGAGACATCGCGATGCACGTCTCTTGATGCTGTTGGGCCATCCCACACCGCCAATCATGGCGACACTGTTCCAACCCACACTATGTCTCGTGGTGCTAGGCAGGAGTATGAGGCCCCTCAACAGTCCCCCTGTATGTCGCCCCTAATGTTCAATGGATCTACCCATGATGGTGGATGCATATTTGTCCCCACACTAGGCATGCCCACCCCACCTCTAGTGCATGTGGAGCCCACCATAGGACCTTCACCTCCAACCCCCCATGAAGTGGCTGTACAAATTGAGCAGATATCGAGTGAGGACATTGAGCTAGTGGAGGGTTTGCAGAGATCACAACACCCTCCTGCGCACGCTCCTGATTGTAGGACCGGTGACGGTATGTAATTCGTCTACACTTGGTTGTTTGTTTGACTTTTGTGGTCTCAAGACAATAGAAAAGTTGTTTATTTAATGTTTTGTAATGATTTTTTTTTTTTTTTTGAGAAACTTTGTAATGAATTGTTAATATTAATATTGTTGTGACTTTGTTATCAATAAATTATTAACATTAAATTTGTTTTGTTCTGTGGACATGTTTATTTGGGTTTATGTTTGGGATTAATTTCGTGGGGAATGTTGTGGATTTGGGTGTCCCTAGCATTATTCAAAGAAAAGTTATAAATAATTCATAAACTAATAATGTTTGGGATTAGTGTTGATGTCCTAATTTTTGAAAATCCTAAAATAAAATCTTGAAAAATCACCAATAATGAAATTGGTATTAGTTTATATATTGTAGTGTGATTTTGGATTGCATTTGCAAATATGAGATTAGGATGTTAATAAACATGATAAAATTTGATAAGCTTACATTAAGCTTGCCCTCACTAGGTTCGAAGCTTGGCTCCGTCCCTGATTGTCACATTGATAGTAGTTGTGAATGATGTCACATTTGCAAGTAACCTAGGTCTAAGGCACAACCCTTTGCACAGTGATTTTCTATTCTAATAACAAATTCAGCAAGAACATAATTTAGTCCAATAACAGTATGCAATACCAATACAAATTTTATCTTATCATGAAACAAGATATATTGTGTTTCTGTGGCATTTACAATCCTATCTTAATAGATAGTGCTATCCTCTTTATCTTAACATTACTCTTTTTGGCATCCTTGTTACTGTACATTTGAAAGTGTAGAGTTGCCTATGTTTGAGCTTGAGTTTATTGTTGTCGCGCACAATTTACAGGTGTTAGAGCACTCATAGCACTGCACCATCTCCTCTTTTGTAGACTTTGATTTCTGAAATTTCAAATTGTAATTTTCTGGGAAGCGGATGTTTCTTTTTTGGATTTTTGATTTTGAGCGAATTACCTGTAGAAATTTCATTTTGGTTCTAATAGAGGTTAGGATCTCTCTAATTTTCCCTCTCTCTCACTTGTGGGGTTTAGAAGTTCCATAATTTTAATGTTAAGTACAATTTGAGAGCTGTAACATTTCCTTTTTGAATTTCATTTTGTAGAGAAGTTGCGTGAGTTAGCTTGGAGTGGAATACCAGATTATATGCGCCCTGATGTGTGGAGGCTTCTTTTGGTAAGTTTGAGTTCTCTAATACTAGCTATAGGTTTTAAAAAGCATGATGACTGGAAATATTGGGGTTGTAATTCAAAGTTGCTTAGTCGTAGAAGTAAATTTCAGACTTGTAATAAAATATTTCTTGGTGTACAATTAGAGATATTGGTTTCAGTGGAAAGCTTTCAAATTGTATTTTTTTTAAATTTTTTTTTTTTTTATCAGACTGATAATGATGTTAGCGCTACATAGATGACAATTCACAAAGGGTAATATTGGCTATTAAATGCTCCCTTCGTTCTTATGTTACAGAAGTTTAGATCTTGCTTTTGCCTTATAAAGTTTTTTTTTTTTTTTTTTTTTGGGGTAGGTGTTTTTGCCTTATAAATTTATAATATGGCTAGTAGATGCTCCTTTATTTCTTATGTGACGGTACCTTTGTTGATCATGCTTCTGTCCTTATCTAATTTTGTTGAAGATCATTTATTTGAAGAACTTTCCGCTAGCAAGTGAAAAAGGACCTGTTAATTAAGGGGGTGACAGAGAGTATGATTTTTGACTGGATAGAATGGCATAAAAGATCATTGACTTGATGACTTTTTCTTTGTATATTCTCTATTATTTCTAGGGAACTTTCTTAAATTTAGAAAAATTCATGGACATGAAACTAATGTCACCTTTTATCAAGACTTTTCTGGTCAGCAACAAAAGATATTTTGTGAAATTTATGCCTCTATTCGCTTTGCCCATCCATATTGCTAGCCGATTGGAAAAGTTACATAGACACTATTTGCGGGACAGTGCGGGGGAAGTTCCCAAGTCCCATTTGGTGAACTGGGGGTGTTGTGTTGTCCTTTGAAGAAGGGTGTTTGGGTATATGTAAATTAAATACTCTCAGCCATGCCCTTTTAAGGAAGTACTTATGAAGGTTTGGGTTAGAGACGGTGATGTGGGAAGCTTAAAGAAATTTTTATTTTTGATTTAGTCTTATTTGATTTTGGAGTAAATTTTATTTTATTTTTTTAGGCCCTAGTATTTAATTAGGTTATTATTTTATTAGAGTCAGATATTTTTGTAATTCAATTATTGGGATTTTTCAAGTCTATTAGAATTAGGGTTTCCTATGATAGTCAAGATTAGAGTTTAGAAGTCTATACAAGCAGAGTATTGTACTCCTATTGCGGTGGATTATTTTGATGAATAAAATTTCTATTGAAAATGTCCCAATGGTATGATACTAAGGCCCCGTCTGTTTGGAGTGAAAATAGAGAAGATGGAAAACAAAGAGAGGAAAATAGGTATTTTCCATTGTTCATTTGGAGAGAAAACAAAGGAAGGATGGAAAACCGGGAGGAAAATTTTCCTCCCAGGCCCACCAATATTTTCCTCCCAAATTGGGAGGAAAATGGTGGGGAGAACATGTTGGGATGGGGGCTTTTACTAAAAAGCCCCAATCCCAACGTTACTAATGCTTCTCATTTTTTTTTTTTTTTTTTTTTTTATCGTTACTAAACGTTTTTGTTTTTTTTTTTTTCAACATCACTTGAAATTTTTTTTCAACATTACCTAAACATTTTTACATTATAATAATAAAAATAATAATAAAAATTTATATATATGATGTGATAAATTTTATATTATGTAATGAGTACAAATAAATTTATTTCTTATATATTATGTAACAAGGGTATAATAGTCAATTTATATAAATTACATTTTTCACCCTCCCACTCTTCCACCTCTCTAACCGAACACACAAGAAGGAAAACTAAATAATATCTGTCTTCTCACTTTTCTATCTTTCAACAATTTTCCATCTTCTCACTTTTCCACTTCTCCAACCAAACAGACCCTAACTCCAGCCAACTCTAAGTGCTAACTCCTAGAGGGTTTCTTGGTGCTGTCTTCAAGCAGGCCTTGGTCCTAACCCCTAGGTTCTCTATCTTTAATTTTATGTTCTTCAACAATTTTAAAGTGCATTGTTTTCGCTTGTCCTACGTCCACTTTTGGAGATGTGTTATATCCATCAAATATGGGAAGGATTGGGGGAGATGTTCAGCAAAGGTGGTGTGAGGTTCTCATTGCATGGTTCTTTGGACGAGTATTAAAGAAGGATGGGATTGCTTTTCTAGAAATGTTACTTTTAGCATGGGGAATGGGAATGGCACTAGGGTTCTGTTTTGGTGCGACAAATGTCATGGATTGTGGAGATACCTACCTTAAATATATATATATAGATATATATTTTGATAAGTAATAAGTTTTATTGATATAAAAAAAGGATACCTTAGTACACAAAAAGTGTTTAGGGGTCAACAATCAAGTACAAAAATTACAAGAATCAAGAAAATCAAGGCGAGGTAGGTTTTCTGCCTTAAATCAAGGTGAGAGGTTAACAAAAATTACAAAAATTCCTGCCTTAAATATTTGTTTCCTGATTTTACTTTGGCATTGGAAAAAAAAGGCCTCAATGGCCTCCTACTTGGTGGGAACGGGGGAAAGTGAAGTTAGACAAGTTCAAGATTGGGAAATGGAGTTGGTGGAGAATTTATTTGACTTGGCTGTGTTCTAATTTCCCCTCTACTCAAGGTGAGAACAGATTACGATCGACCTTAATGGCCTGTTTGGAAGTTTAAAGAGGGAGGAGAGTAGAGGGGAGTAGAGGGGAGGAGAGTAGTGGGGAGGAGAGTAGAGGGGAATGATTATCCTCCACCTTATTTGAATGTTTTTAAAATTAAGTAAGGGAGAGGGGAGTAATTAGTCTTTTCATTTGTAATTTTGTTAATATAGTAAGGGCAAATTTGGTAATTCAATTGATCAAGCATTTTTATCTTCCACTCTCCCTCCAAATCTCTCCAATTTGGGAGAATTAAAAATGAGGGGTTGGAGGGAGTTGAAACCCCTCCAAACCCCCCCAAATCCCTCCCCCTCCTTCCTTAAAAAACTTCCAAACAAGGGTATTAAATTACTCTCCTTCCCTCTACTCTACTCCCTCTCCATTTTTAAAAATCCAAACAAGCTATAAAAGAGAATGGAAAATATGATGCTAAATCTTATGATGAATTAAGGAGTTCAAGGAATATTCCTTTCTTTTGGGGTGCTAGAGTGCCTTGTAAGATCGCTTTTTTCACTTGGATGGCTACTCTATTCAATAGACCAGGAACAATCGAAAAAAGCCAGACCAGTACGGTATCTCTTTCAATCCTGAATATGGCGATACCCCCGATTGTACCAACCTACATATGTCTCTCCTCCATCCATCGGTACTAGTTATTGTCATTTGGATTCCTCTTGACTTGATTTGTCCGATGACAAATGCGAAACGAAAGAAGGATCCTCCTGCTGGGAATTAGATCCTGCTCTGTGTCTCCCCTCTTCGCAGAAAATGGAGAGATGAATTGATCGATTCATCGGATCCTAGGTCGGGACTGACGGGGCTCGAACCCGCAGCTTCCGCCTTGACAGGGCGGTGCTCTGACCGATTGAACTACAATCCCAGGAAAACTAGGTGTACAGCCTTCCCATTTTTTTTCTCATTGGATTTCATTTGAACCATTTAGTTCCGCCGTGTTGTAACAGAGACACGAAAGTCTTTTTAAATGCAGTAAACTCAAAGTGGACTAATTCATGAATTGAATTCAAATGGGCCCTTTTAACTAAGCGGTAGAGTCACGCTCTTTAAACTAAGAATATAGGCGTAAGTCATCGGTTAAAATCCGAGAAAGGGCTTTTCTATTTTCCACGAAACTCCTGTCTTAGTCTTCATTTTTCAGCAGAGAATATTGATATGAAAAAAAAAAAAGGTAGTCGCCTGGCAAGTCGTTTTTGTTTTAGTTTTTTAGTGGAATGTTCATTATGATGATAAGTAGTCGATTAGGAGAACAGCTATGTTACTTATACTCTTCCTCATGTTTCATTATTCATATTTTATGTCCTGGGACATAATGGATATTATATATACCAATTATGAATCGCCAAAGTCTTCCTACTTCTCCATTGTTCCAATCTGATCTGAAAAACGAGAAATCAATCAAAGGTCCATCTGTGAAAGCATCATATGGTGATCTGGGTTGGTGTTGTATGTGGAAGAATCGTGGAGAGACAGTGGACATCTTATACCATTTTGCTTTGTGTCGAGAGATCTTGGTGTCTAATGTTTTCTTTATTTAGAGTATCTTTGGTTATGCCAAATCAGTACTTGAATTGTTGGTTTGTTGGCACCAGGGATATGTGAAAGGTTTATGCTAATATAAAGCTCGATTTTGTGAATCGTTAAGTGGAAAGCCTCAAGAGTTTAAAATATATTCTAATAGCACATTTCATATCCCTGTTAACAATGCTCACCAGGTAAACAATCCTATGTTTGATGTTTTCTAATGGCATTAGAAGATGCTATCTAATGATGTAATTCAGAAGGTGTTAGTTAATGTGTGCTTCAAAGAACAACATAGAGGATGTTCCGAATCCATCTACAATTCAATTATTCTATAACTGCTTATATATGTCTTACACACACTTCTCATCATTGACCTATTCCAGCGAGCATGAATTAATGATCAATCTTTTTTGACCAATTTTACTTCTTTTCCCTGGCAGAAGTCCATGGAATCCAGTATGATGGCTTACACCTCCAAGCAAGAAGTCAGAAGTATGGCAAGGTTTGTCTTCTTCATAATTTATAAACTTACACATTCAGACATAGAACGTGAAGAAGGAAATAATTGTTTAACTAGCTTGTTTTACATAGAAGAAGCAAGAGCGTTTGGAACTCACAAAAAAGTTCCAGATAGGTTCGATCTATTAAATTTCTTAATAGTTGAAATTTGTAGTGCAAGGAAATAAAAAATTGTTTTATAAGATACAGTTTCCTAAATTTTAAAAAGCAAGTGCATTCGGCATTCCATCCCTCACTCTTATTTCTGGAGCTAGAGCTTTTGCTTCTAGAGCAACTCTAGGTGTGTGGCCCATCAATTTACTCACATGATGAATTGAAGCAGCTAAAGGTTCTCTAGCAGTATTTTTTTTTTTTTTTTCCATTGATCAAGCCAAATAACTCCTGGCATCTTTTTCGTTGTTGTGTCTGTGGTTGGTTTAGTTTCATAGCCTTTTATCTGTTAATGATCGTAATTTTTTCATGACAGTTTGAGAGGGGTCAATTGCTCACAGTTCTTCCTTATCTAGTGAGGAGCCGCAAGCAGCATTTCCACCGTCTAGAACAGTACGGAGTTGACTTAACACTCGAATGTAATGGATTCATTTGGGTTGGTGAATATGTTGAAGCCAAATATGATATGGTAGAGGATCAAGCGAGCAAACTTGAGCAATAGAATATTAAATCTAATAAAAATTCCATTAGTCTTGAAGAGCTAACAAACATACACTCCAATAGAGACTAGGTAGAGCATATGTAGGATTGCAAATGCTGTCCGGGTATTATCTATTTTAGGCTTCAATATAACCATCGAAGTGATCATGGATACCATGATCCTGAGTAGCTCTCTGAATCTTGACATACATGACATGAGATGCTTGGTTTAGAGTTCTGTGTTCTGGTTGTAGAGAGAGAGGCTGAATGGCGAAGCTTGACTAGAAAGAAGGGATGACTATAGCATCCCTGTTGTGTGCTAAGTACTAACTGTTTAGAGAAGCATCAGCCTTCATATCCTTTCTTTTTATTGTCTTGTATTTTTGGGTTTTTGCCCTCTTTGTGTTTGGTTACCATGAATATTAGGGTGCGTTTTTTTGTCAATTGTAAAGGACAATTATGTATCATGAGCATAATTGTATTTGTCCAACACTACTTTCCTATTGGGGGAAAATGTATTTGTCCAGATCTTGGTAGTATAATTAAGCCTTTCTATTTCAGTATCATATTGAAGATTTTTTTTTTCATGAATATAAAAGTTAATATAAAGTCATATCATTCAAATAAACTATCACACATAATTTGATTTAATGAAATTTTAATGACACGGCATTAAGGTTCATCTTTAGATTAATGAGAAATGAAATCTTCATCATGAAGTGGATCCTCTCCATTCCAAAACAAATAGGGAGGTTTCTAATGAAGGGTGAGCTTATAGACCTTTTGTGAATTTATATTACATTAATGCTTTTTATTATTTATTATTTATTTATTTTGAAGAAACCACTCTTGATGATTTTTCGCTTCAAAGAAATATAGATATGATAGATCTAAATCTTTACGCTTCAGAATAATTGTCCCATGTGATATGTTTTAAAACTAGCATTTTTTCCCTTCTCATAATAACGTAAACAAGGACACATAATTTCTTGTTGCATTACATCGAATAGTTCCCAAAGGTGAAAAAAAAAAAAAAATTGTTAATAATTCTAATACCTATCATACGCCAGTGTAGAGTCTAGAACGTAAACTCTGAACATTTCATAAAAAGTAAGTGAAAACTTCTATTGTCTATTTTTGAGGAATATTGAAGCATCATTTATTTTTAGCAGATGAAAGGCTAATTTGGTTTGTTAGCACTATGCTAAAGTCATTGCTTAAAACCTACAATTCATCTTTAGGAGGTGATTGGAAGCAGTGTTCACCCCGATAGTACGGGTACTTCAAATAAAAAAATAATGGGAGGAAATCTTCCCCAATTAATAGTACATATTACCTTTAAATCCCAAATCCATTAGCCTCTCACCAAACCCCACCTCCTAATTCCTAATCTATATATATATATAAAACCGAAGCTTTTGAAGCTTCCATAATTTTCCACGTCAGCATTTATTTTTTATTTTTTTTTTATTTTTTAATTTTCGTTTTTTTTTTCAATCTTTTATGCGACTCACTCACTCAAACCTATACGCATTCTTTCCACGTCAGCATTTATTTTTTATTTTTTCTATTTTTTAATTTTCGTTTTTTTTTTTCAGTCTTTTATGCGCCTCACTCACTCAAACCTATACGCATTCTTAAAACCCAAAACCCTAACTTTTGAGTTCTCTCTCTCTCTCCGCTTTGTCTTGGGTCCTGCCGTTTCCCTGTTCTCTCTTTATTCCTCAAACCTCTCCCTTACAAGCCATCCCCATTCGCTCATTCGCTCAATTTAAAGCTTTTATCTCAGCTTGCTTTGCTCGCTCTTCACCGATTTCGGCGTATTTTCAGGTAATCGGTACGATTTCACATTGGATCTGAAATTTTTTGATTTTTTTCATTAAAAAATATACATATTTCATTAGATGGTTGAATTAGAACTTTGTTTCGAAAATTAGGGTTCGTTTTCTTTATCTTTTTCTTCTTCTTTTTCTTCTTCTTCATCTTCTTCTATTTTTTATTTTTTGACATTTTCGATCAAAATCACATAAAGTTGATTTTTTTTTTTTATCAAACCTAGGGTTCGATTCGATTAATTAGCAATCGATTAATGCTGAGTACTTCGACTTTGTGTGTGTGTGTGTGTTCAGATCTGTAAAACTATTTGTTGATTTAAGTAAAATCTCTATGGATTTTCAGTGGACTAGAAATTTAACTAGAGTTTTGTAAATTCTTTTCGGTTTCTGATCTGCTTGATTCTGATTTGATCATTTTTTTTTTTGGATTTTTTTCTATGAACCATTTGGTCTTCACTATTCATTTGATCTGTTGAGTTGATTTTGCTTTTGAGTCCGTTTGATCTATATGTATATTTATGTTCTGTTTGTGTGTATATGTGTACATACTATGAATGTATTTAAGCTTCGCTGAAATTAATGCTATGTATTTCATATTTTCCTGTCAGTTTTGTATTCTGTGACTAGGTTTCTGTGTTTGTGTTGTTGGCTTCAATGTTTTGCTTAATGAAATGATTTGGGACATGATATTTTCTGAACTCTTTTTTAGTTTTTAATTGCCATGATTTAAAGCTTTGAGAACTTCTGTTTTGTTCACTTCATTGTGGTTTACTTTTATGCCAAAATGAGTTGTGCTTAGAGAAGATGTATTTTCTTTTGGAGAAAACAAAGATTCTAATGTAAAGTTCACATCGTTTGTAAATCTCTGTAAGCTGAAATTTTTATTTTAGTCTACCCCCAAGAGTATTTAAGTTTTTTTTTGTTTTGGGTTGATTGTCTTTGATTTAGGTATTTGGGTTATTGGTTTTGACTAAGGTTGAATGATGAAGAAAAATGAAAAGAATTGCTCAATTGAAGACACCTACAACCCTACATAGAGATGAAGCAAAGAATGGGTTTTTTCGGTATTGGTTTCTTTTGGATTGTATGTAGCGGTTGAAATTTCAAATATAGCAGGTTTGGATAGATTGTTGGTTGATTAGAGTTTAAATTTCGTGTTGTTGATGAATTTGGGATACCCAGACTTTTTTTATTTTTATGAATGGCCAAGTTTGTGATTTTTTGGTATATAGGTCAAACTTATCTAATTTTAATGCCATCATGCTTTAATTTTTGATTTCCTATTGGTTTTTTGTTAGCTTTGCAGAATTGGGATTGAAGGAGCAAAATCAAGATGCTGTGGATGTCCTCTTTTGATTCAAATTTGTAAAAGCTTTCTTACTCTCTTTCTCTCTCCATGTGGTGTGAGGTCAAATATTTGCTTTCTCTGTTCTTATTTTAAAATTTTAAATACTGTATCTGTATGTTTTCTCTTTTGATATTTCCCTTTTATCTTCAATTTACCCTCTTTGTTTGTTTTTTATTAGTTTTTCAAGAGACTGCTTTACAACTCTGTGTTAATTTGTGCTAAGTAATTTGTGTAAATTTGAAATTCTTGCAGGTTATGTGAGTTAATTTACAACTCTGTGTGAATTCTTTAATTCTTATGAGTTCCAGTTAGTAGAGCATTGCTCTTTAGTTATGAGGGATATAACATTTTTGTTTCTTAGAATGTACTAATTTCCTTGGCAGAAGGAATTACTTGCATGGTCCCCTACCAATGCTTGGTTGCCTAAAAGAACTGTATGTATCATGGTAAGTTTCACATCATATTGGAGTCACGATCCAATGTAGAAACAAAAAGAGATCAAGGCCTTCCATTGTGTATTTGAGCAATGGAAAAAGCAAGTTCTTCAAGTTGTTGCTTTGAAATAGTTGAATTGCTAAATGAATATATAACAAATAACCAAATGAAAGGAGTTGCAAAAATTGGTTTGTCTTATAACCGCAGTTGTTTCTTTGTGACTTGGTTGAAATATGCATACAGAATGCTATGTATATGCTCAAACTTGATTTCAATATTATAAAACTAGGAATTAGACAATGCATTGTCTTTTATTTGAGAATGGAAATTGATTTGACAAAAATAGCTCTAATAATCTAATACAGGACGCTTAGCTTTTGATGTAATTATTGCTTAGATTGTGAAAATTAGTTGGATATGTGAATTTAGATGGATGTGTTTGGCAGATTGTCACTTGAAGATATAATTTATAAAAAATTATAACACTAATTATTCTTTAATTTTATGTAGGATTTGAGGTTAATTAAAATGCAGAGACATTCAGTGGCCATTTGCCAATTATTTCACTATAGGGGACATTTGGATCCTCAAAAGAGGGATGCACTTAATAAGGCTGTGTAGGACACTACCCATGAAGATGTCTCTTCTATTGTTTTGAGTTTTGTTATTGCATTTACATAGCTGCCAAATATTTGTTGATGGACTTAATGGTTGTCTTTAATTTATTTAACAAGAGATTTGAAATACAGATTAATTTCCTCATTATTTCAATTTGTTTATTTGTTTATTCACAATATATATGTAACTATGAAAATAATTACATTGTCAATGGACCTATGGTAGTATTAATCTTATTGGCATGTTTGTATTTTTATGGAGCTGATATACAGGATTTTTTTATCCCTTATTTGTCTTTATAATTTTTTATTGGGCATAAGCACTAAATTTGACAATGTTTAATGTTTGAATTAGTGAAGATTTTATATTATGCCTGGGTCTTCTCTATTTTGATTTAGTGCAGCAAATGATAATTGCAATATTGTTTTTTTTCTTTTTAATAAATCCCGTGCATCGCACGGGTTAGCGACTAGTTACTCATAAGAACCCTAATCTCACAACATGCTAAGAGCATCTCCAGCAGATTCTTCAAATTTTTGTACTGTTTGAAGAATGAACAATGACTTTTACCTTTTAGCTACGTACTTTTTCAAATACATTTTTTAACAAATTCTTTATCCATTCTTTATCTCAGTTAAATATTATTTCTTCATTCTTTTTTAATATTTTTTTATTCTTCCTTTATTCATTCCTAACTGCTATATTTTTCAAATTCCCAACTATTATATTTTTTTAAATTTCATAACATTCTCAAATTTTGCAGTAGAAAGAGAACAAGAGGAGAGAATTTTTTTTTTTTTTTTTCCTTTCAGTTGCTTGATTTTGTTGGTTGACTTCAATGATCTTACGGTGCTGGAATTTAAAAAGACAATAAGAAGAATCCAAGAAGAAATATAAAGGCAGAGCCGCCTTTCACTTGTTCTGTGAGAAGCGACAGAGAGAGAGTATAGGGATGGCAATTTTTGCTTGACCTGTGGATACCTAGCCTAGTCCAACCCTAATGGGCCAAGTTTTACCCGGCCCGATTAAAGGAAACATATACGATTGTGTTTGTAGATATGAACCAGCCAGTTGAAAGCTTCTCTTCAAACACTCAAATAGGGACATACACAGTACTTAAGAATCATGATGTGGTGCCATATCATATTGCATGGTGATATTACATCCATAGTTATGTTAGAATCCTTTTCATTTTTCTTTGGACTTTTATTTGTTGTCCCAAATATGTAAGTTTATCATGACCATGTCACACCAACAATGTGAAATTAACCATGGAAATAGCAATGATGGCATTGCATATGCCATTTTCTTTAGTGAGTTTCATACTGCTGAATTATTTACAATAGAAAAAGAGTCTGGGACTTTTCATAGTAGTCTTTGCTCAGGAAATAAAGAGGGATGATCAACTTTGTCTTTGCAAATATTTATCAATTTTGAACCCTTCTATAGGTATACAAATAACTTCAATTTTGAAAGTGACTATTGAGAAAATTTTGTCCTTTCTAGTGTAATCATGTTACTCAAATAACTTCAATAAACTTTATATATAATTATATAAATGCAAAATAACTCTCTCTCTCTCTCTCTCTCTCTCTCTCTCTCTCTCTCTCTCTCTCTCTCTCTCTTAGATTATGCAAAATGACTTCAAGTACAAGGGCTGACTCATTAGTGATAGCCATCTAGTTAGTCTCTCACATTATGCTTTCCGTGTTACACATTTTTATTTTATTTTTACAAGTCATAAATGTGATTGATGTTAATATCTTCCTACCATACCAAAATATTACTAATTTAGTATTGGCCCAAAGATCTAGGGCCTCATACTATGCCCAATGCAAATCTATCCTTTTGTATTATATAACTACACAATAGTGGACTAAAGTGAACCAAATAGATCTCATACAACCAAAGCTGACTGCATAGGATAAAATGGAGCGAATATAACCTATTGGACCGATTAGGACCAAAGTGGACCGAATAAGACCAAAGTAGACAGGATGGACTGAATAAGACCAAAGTAGACAGGATGGACCGAATAAGACCAAAGTAGTGCTCAAACAAAAATAATAAGGTTACTTGCCATATATACATATCTGCCAGTCAAACAGCTAGAAAACGATGACACTTCTAGTTAAACCACACACACGAAACTAGTTGGCATATATACATATCTGACTGAATACCACAACAAGAAGTCATATGTTTGCAGTCATTTACCCGTACGTTGTCTCGTTGATGCATCGACTTCATCATCCCCCACAACAAAGGCCACCACTTCATTCAACATGTTCGCACTCAAGGTTACAATCCTCCTTGTGTGGTCACGCTCTTCAATGGCAACTTCCAACTGATACCTCAACATGGTGTTCCTAATGTCTCCACTATTATAGTTGGTTCCTTCGCTTGGAGAAGTGCTCGGTGGAGTTGAGGTTGACATGCTTGGAGTTGCCCACAATGCAAATGCACCACCCTGCAAGTCCATACCATTACGATGCAAATACTTCATGTATGCGGGTTCTGCTTCCCTTCGATCTTTATATGATTTGTGATTGGTGTTTGGGAACTTAGGCACTTGTCTGCTCGCATCTAGCCAACTGTCATATATGTCTGGAACATGACCGTTAAACATAATGTAGGTACGTCCCATCTCGCTCTACAAATATGCATTGCTAGGATGTCTTTGCACAAGGATTTGTAGATGCATACCCTTTTACTAGTGGAATAGGTCTGGGTTGTTATAGAAAAACTAGGAAAAGGAACTTGATTTTTAAGAAGCCAAGTTATGTACAACAAGATCCCCTGGAAATCGAGTTATGATTCATTACCCCTTCTCCACATATGAGAGCCCATGCATGTGTCTAGCTCTTTCAGTTCTGAAAAGCTTCACAGTGTGTGGGTTTTGAAAAAGAAAGCTTGAGAGGATTCCTACTGATTCATATGTTGGCATTTTCCTCCTCACTATTTCATCCTCACGTGTGCTACAGTTGTGGTCCCCTTCTTCTTTGTTGTGGTACATCTCCCCTGACAAGTATATCTTGACTTTTGGAAAAATTGTGATGATACTTGGATTGGCACTTTAGTGTGTGGGTTTTGATTACCTTCTTACTATGATTCTGATACTCAATGTGTATATATACACACACACACACACACACATATATATATATATGTATGTATGTGTATATATCTATATATAAACAAAATGACTATGTACCCATATATGATCATATATATATATATATATATATAGGTATGATTATATATAATGTGTGCCCTTAGGGCACACATTAAGCCATCAATTTTTAGAAATATGATGTTGGGAATTGAAAAAATTGTCAATACTTTTTCAATTTTTTTCCAAAAATAATTAATTATTGTATGCCCTTAGGGCACACATTTGCAAAGTCCTATATATATATATATGTGTGTGTGTGTGTGTGTGTGTGTGTGTGTGTGTGTATGCATTCATCCATAGGTATCAATAATGATGTAACAAGCAATCATGGTTTTAAATTGTCTGGCTCTTTAAGTTCTGAAAAGCTTTAGTGTGTGGATTCTGAAGAAGAAAGCTTGAGAGAATTCCTCCTATTCGTCTAAATAATTTGTTAAGAATCCTTAGGATATCAATATAGTGCGTCTGTAAAAGTTTTATTGTACGTTCACGTGTGTAAAGATTAATTACTGTTGACTTTTGGAAAAACTATGATTACACTTGGATTGGCACTTTAGTGTGAATGTGATTACCTTCTTACTATGATTCTGACACTGTGTGTGTATATATATGTGTGTGTCTATATACCTATATATAAACAAACCTATGTACCCATATATGATCATATATATATATATATAGGTATGTTTATATATAATGTGTGCCCTTATGGCATACATTAAGCCATCAATTTTTGGAAACATAACGTCGGGAATTGAAAAAATTGTCAATGCTTTTCAATTTTTTTCCAATATTGATTAATTATTGTGTGCCCTTAGGGCACACATTCGCAAAATCCTATATATATGTGAGTGTGTGTGTGTGTGTGTGTGTGTGATAGTGACACTGTATACATATATATATATATAGTAATGTATGTATAGATACCTGTGAACATATATATAAACAAACATACATTTGATTTCCTATGATGATGATATATGCATTCATCCATAGCTATCAACAATGATGTAAAATGCAATCATGGGTTTAAATTGTCTAGCTCTTTCGGTTCTAAAAAGCTTTAGTGTGTGGGTTTTGAACAAGAAAGCTTGAGAGGATTCCTCCTGTTCGTCTGAACAAGTTTGTTAAGAATACTTAGGATATCAATATAGTGTGTTTGTAAAAGTTTTATTGTACATTCAAGTGCGTAAAGATTAATAATTGTTGCGTTAACATAACCCCCTATCTTCTGCATGATAACCACAATTAATTTTCCTTATCCAGGTCTGCCATGGGTCGTTATTGCTTTTACGTTTACTACGATGGGGAGTAGTATTTCCATGACTTGCATGGGCTGTCCTACAGAGGCAAGTCAGTGAAGAAGAAGTTCATTGAGTTGAAATGTGGAACACATTTGAGAAAAATGCATTGGAAGATAATGGAAGCTCTAGGGTTGGACATGGAGTCACATAAGTATCCATCGTGTACTGTGCCCCCCCAGCTACTTGTCAATACTCAGGCTTTCTACAACTCAAATCCGTTGGGTTGCGATGTTGACGTGGACATGATGTGGATAGTGATTAAGTGAACCCTCCAGTTCAAATCGTCCGAGTTGTATGTAATAGTTGAGGCTATTGGCTTCCATGCTGGTGCAAGTTCATAGCATGGCAGTGGGGTGGAAGAGCCACACTCATCTCCGTTTGGCGTACATCCTCCTTTTGCTGATGCCATGCCTTTGTCCTACAACACTCAACCATGCAGTGTAGTTGATGATTTGTACAACACCCAAGAAGCTGAAGTTTTGGGCGCAACCCAGACACATGATGTGGGAGGGTCGAGTCACGCATATGAACATGTCCAAGCCTATATGGATGAAGGACTTGATATTGATCTCAGTCGAGATGTGTACGAAGAGTTCATTGATAATGATGGACCGTTGGACAATCCGGAGGTCTTAGATGAGCTACAGGTCAAACAGAATGGGAGGTTTGCCCTAATATAGTTCCTATCCCAGAATGGTTCACATCAAACACATGGGACAATATTAATGACCCATCACCTACATTGGGTACAAGACAGCTTACAAGTTGGCATAAAGGTGATTAGCCGGAGAAGGGGATGTTATTCAAGAATAAAGCCTATGTTCAGTATGTGTTGACCCTCTATGCTATGGAGCATAATAAGCAATACAAGGTCATCAAGTTTGACACCAACAGGCTGGTAGTGCGGTGCATACGTGATGCATGTCCATGGTCAATTTGGGCTAGCTTCAGCAAAAAGCACGGGATGTAGGTGATCAGTAAATGTAAGGGTCCCCACAGTTGCACATCCTTCTAGGTACAGACTGATGGGCGGATGATGGATTCAAGGTTCATTTCCATTGCACTTGGGCACTATATACGGGAGGACATTACAAGATCCGTAAAGGACTTACGTAGTATGCTGCATGCAAAGCATGCGTATGAAGTTAGTATGTACAAGGTTTGGGAAGCCAAACAGAAGGCAATTGCGTGTATTTATGGGGATTTTGATGAGTTGTACGCGGAATTGCCACGGTTTCTAATGGCATTGTCTGATGCAGATGCAAACACTATAACTTTGTTAAAGTGCGACCCCCGTGTCTCGGGGACTTGTATATTCAACTCCGCGTTCTGGGCTTTTGGTTTGTGTATTAGAGGGTTCAGGCATTGCAGGCCAGTGATAAGCATAGACGCAACGCACCTCTATGGCAAGTACAAAGGAAAGTTGTTGATAGCAATAGCAACAAATGGCAACAACGAGGTTTATCCACTTGCATTTGCCGTTGTTGAAAGCGAGAGCACAGAGACATAGGGATGGTTCTTAGCATGCTTGCTAACCTATGTTACGGATCAGACCAATTTGTGTATAACCTTCGACAGGCATCGTGGGATACAATCATGCTTCGATGACACCACTAAGGGCTACTTGCAACCGCCCTTAACCCATCACCGGTATTACCTTCGACATTTAGTAAGCAATGTTAACACTAACTTCAATAGTATGGCGTTGAAGAACTTGGTATGGAAAGCAGCAACTGCGAATCAAGTTAGGAAGTTTGAAAACACAACGGATTGCATTAAGAATGTCAATTCAGATGCATAAAACTATCTTAAGGCTGTACCTCAAGAAAAGTGGACACTTGCACATGACCATGGGCACTTATATGGGGCAATGACAACCAACCTGTCGGAGTGCTTCAATGGCGGTACTTAAAGGCGCACGTAGTTTGCCCATAACTGCAATGGTGAAGTTCACATTTTACAAGGTGAACTCGTACTTTGACGATCATCGAAACAAAACTTTAGAGCAGTTGGAAGAGGGGCAACAGTGGTGCAAATATGTGTATGACAAGTTCGAGGCAAATCAAGAGAAGGCAAAGCTCCATATGGTTAGAAGGATGAGTGCACAACATGACTTATATACAATGGAGACACAGTCTTCACTATTGGCTACTAGTGGGGGAGCTCACACCCATAGGGTTTCTCTCATTGACATGGCGTGCACGTGTGGAAGTGGGAAGCAAACAAGATCCCTTGTTCACACTTGATAGCAATTTATGCTAAGCACAACCACTATGCAACGGAGTTTATGGATCGTTTCTACCGCATGTCCGAATGGTATCACAGCTATGAGCCAATATTCCAACCATTGAAAGATAGGTTAGAATGGCTGGAGCTGGTAGAAACGAGAAAAGTGATGCCAAACCTGCGGTTGATCCGAGAGAAATGTTGTCCTAAGTCCACGAGAATCTGCAATGAGATGGATGACGAGGATAGGGAGTTGCCAACGTCTTTGTGGATTGAGAATGGACCGAAGTCGAAGTGTGGGTTATGTCGCCAAGAGGGTCATAACCGTCGTAGATGTCCAACTCAAAATGTGGAATCAACAAGCCATGGTGTTACATAACAGGTAACAATTACAAGTCATAGTTTTGATTAGTTGTTCAAGTAGTTGCATGAGTAAAAGGTGTTGATGTATTTTTCTTTGTACTTGTGCAGATATGGGACTCATAGCAAGGAGAAAGTTTTTGTGGCGATTCTTGAACTTAAATCTCCTTTTGTAAACTATGATAAGACATCATTTATATGTAAATGGTTGTACATTGTGAACAACTTGGTTCAATGGATTTAAATGTATAATGGTTCTTTACTTACTTTGTAGATTGTATGGATGATTTTCAGTCCTCATGTATTGGAAATGAGGGAATGATTTGTTTATGGATGGAGTTGGAATTGTATGGACGATTTGATTATGGAAGCCTCCGTTCAGTATAGAACCTACTGAGTTGTTGTTTATAGTATGGTTGTGAACATGTCCACTTTTATGATGAATAAACAGGTCAAATTAGTATGGGTGTGAACAGCTGCATGAGTTCTCAATTAATGCGGTAAACGCATTCCCAAATAACTCGATTTAAGATATATAGAGTTACACTGCACATAACTCGATTTTTTTATAATCGAGTTATGTGTAAGACCATTCTAGGCAGTTGGATTCCTCCTGGATTGCATTTGGATCAATCCAAAAATATCAAGACTAGATGTTGACCATAGTGCACATAACTCGATTTGTGTATTGTCGAGTTACGTTGAGTTGTTTTGCATGTAACTCGATTTCTTATTAATCAAGTTATTCACAACACAATTCTGGCCACTTAGATTCCACCTGGATTGCACCTGGATCAGTCCAAAATTGTGGGCTGGACGTGTTAGGGAAACAAGCATAACTCGATTTCTTAATAATTGAGTTACTCACAACACAGTTCTGGCCACTTGGATTCCTCCTGGATTGCTTCTAGATCAGATCAAAATTGTGGGTTGGACGTGTTGGGGAAACAGACATAACTCAATTTCTTAATAATCAAGTTACTCATAACACAGTTCTGGCCACTTGGATTGCACCTGGATCAGTCCAAAATTGTGGGCTGGATGTGTTAGGGAAACAGGCATAACTTGATTTCTTAATAATCGAGTTATTCACAACACAGTTCTGGCCACTTGGATTCCTCCTGGATTGCACCTGGATTAGTCCAAAATTGTGGGTTGGATGTGTTGGGGAAATAGGGCATAACTCGATACCTTAGTAATCGAGTTAATAAGTAACTCGATTTTATAGTAATCGAGTTATGTGAAAACTCTTAACCCATAGGGATATAAGTTCACCATTTCTGCAGAATCTGCAGAAACAGGTTCTCTCTCTTTTTTATTGCTTTCGACACATCTGGCTAGAATCAAAGTTTTCCCACGCAAATTCTTCGAAGATTTAATGCAGTAAGACTTTTTTAATCGTTATTGTATTTAAAATTGCACATGGCGGTGCGTTATTCTCCAATTATTATTATTATTATTATTATTATTATTATTATTATTATTATTATTATTATTATTATTATTATTATTATTATTATTATTTCTTTTTGAATTTCAAACTTCATTGTCTATCTAGATTGTGATGAAATTGGGTGTTTAGCTTTGAAATGCTTAATGGGTTAGGTAGTATGAATGTTGGTTGCCTGTGTACTACTCCGTAGTTGAGAAAAGTACATTCAATTTTGTTGAAAACTAAAAATCTAGAGCTGATAATGCATGCTTGGCAATTTGGGGATTTCATGATTGTAGGTGCAAATGCTCGAACTAGTTAATGGGCCTTTGTGTATGATTGTGGGTGCAACAGATTGTGAATACTTTTAAAATATAGGGAGCAATATTTTTATTTTTATTTTTATTATGCGTGTTTATGCATCTTGCGCAGTAGGATTAGAATGTGGGTGTTGTGTTTATCTCTTCGTAATGTGGTTGTTGGTTCTGTTTTTTTGTGAGCTGATTGTGTTTCCATTGCTAATCACTAGTTAGTTATGGTTCTGCAGAGGGCTAAGAGGGGAAAATCCAAAGCTGCATCCAAACCTGAAGTGGTGTTTGATCGATTAAGGTTCCTCACGCACGTAATTGAGCAAACCTTTGAAAACTTGATTAAGGATAGGTGTATTTGGGGAGAAAATCAAATCAATCTACATGAATTGCATCCTTCTATCCATGAGAATCTACAGTCTAGGCATTGGCTATCTCTATGTACAAACATACAACCCCCTCCAACTGACTGGAGTAAAGAATTCTATTCGAATCTCTCGGTGCATGAGGATGTTCGCAATGGTCATTACTGGACATCATGGATATGTGGTATAACATTTACAATAACTAGGGACATAGTATCCAATGCTCTTGATGTACCTTGTGTTTGTAGACCTACTTATCCATACTCTAAGTCTCCTCGTATTGATGATGTTATGGATGTTCTTTGTGGAAGATCAGTCACTCAAGGTTCTGACTCAAGTATTAGCTCAAGTGAGTTAACTGAGCTTAATTATATCTTCTTTAGGATAGCTTGTCACAACATCTTCCCTATCTCTCATGTCCATACAATCCCTATAGACATGTGTTTCTTTCTTTACGCCCTCATCACCAATAGTTCCATTTGTTTTCCTTCCCTTTTCATTGAAACCATTGTAAAGGTGCATAGGAGCAAGTATAAGAGGCATGGTCTGTTCTTTTTAGTTTTCATCCATAGGGTCCTCAAATACTTAGGATTAGAGAACTTGCCTTTCCAAGAGTTGGTCCACATCCTAGCCCTCATAGGAGCCAAATTTCTGAAACAGCGAAGTGCCAAAAAGAAATTTGTTAACCCCAGTGTTGGTTCATCCAAGAGACCACGAGTTTGGTCTACTACTGGAGATGTTCCAAATGAGGACATGCATGGGGATCCCACAGCTGTTGTTGCCCAGGATGGTGATGATGAGGTAGATGTTGACACGGCTGCTATAGCACATACAGACCCTCTTCCTCCTTCTCTTCATGCTATGATGGAGACCTTTATGATGACTCAAGCAGCTCATGGATAGCTTTTAGATGGGTTTATTGCTGAGGTTGCTGCTTTGAGAGCGGATTTTTTAGAGTATAGGAATGCTTTTCCACCTCCTCCACCTCTAACTCTTGATGATTGCCTTTGGAAATACATAACAGACAAGGGAAGTAGGGATTGTAGCTTAGGGGGGAGAGTAGCTTTTGTTGCTTCCGTAGATTATATGAAAGTTATTTAAAGTAATTTTCAAGTATTTGTATATTATTATATGTACTCTTCAAGGTCCACAAACATGGTTTTAATTTTATGATAATATGACCATATTCACAACGTGTGATGACTTTTATATTGAATAATCCTTTTCTTTATTTTTTTTTTTTCCGTCAACTGGAATGTGAATAAGGTAACCTCACTGATAACATATGCATATTTGAAGAAAAACTATAGCCATTGAAATGATAACAGAAATGAACCTACCCTATCAAATGCATTATCGATTACCTCTACAATGGCTATACCAAAAAAATAAAAAGAGATCATAAAAGTAGATTAAACAGATACTAGCCTCTAAGCACCACACATATGCATATTTTCAAAGAGATCATATTTATGTTGCAATTACTGCCCACCTTTCATGTGACATTGGGAAAATTCAAAATCATGACAAGCCCTAATAACTAAAATTGTAAAGCTTGGACCATGCAATGAGGTTATAAATGCACCACAGTAATGTTCTTCTTTCTATCCCACTAACTTCGTAGATTGACTAAGCTATGAGTCGTAACGCCTCAATATCAAATTGTATAATGCGAAACAAGTTTGGATCTACTTCAACATATGGATCATCACAAGTTCCAACAGATCAACAACTACAGACCACTATGGAGGGAAATGGGTTGGAAAGAAGAGAGATTTCATTAATATGCCAATATACACATACAAGAGTCTTGGAAGCGTTGGGCACATCATCGTCGGCAAACCTACAAAACTAAGTACAGATACCACTGCAATTGAGTTCACCATAGCAGAACCACCATGGTCAACCCTATATGAGAAGAGGTGAGTTAGAGGTGTATTGTCGATGGCACGAGTTACGAGTTCATAAGGCATACTCAGCCGAATTACCTAAAGATGAACCTGTCAACATACTTGCTAGTCTTGAACAAGAGAACAATCAAATGCAAAGGCGACTAGACCATTTTCACGCAATACAAAAAACTAGGAAGCATCTAAAGGGGAAGGTGCAAGAGCAAGCCATGAAGTCTATTAATGAAATTACTACGTTAGATGATGAAAAAGATATTTCAGACTTCTCAAATTCAAGTAATGATGATTTCCAAAAAAAATTTTACCTACAAACATTAGACATTGTTGTTGATCTCTACACATTCTATGCAATTCAGAATGTTGTTGTTAATATCTGACAAATGATGATTATGTACGTTCAACTTTTACAACTCTAAAGATTAACTGTTCATTAGTTTTGACTAAATTTATATGAAATAAGTTTCTCATTTTTCCCCTGCTGTTCTTTGTTGCTACATATGATTTAAAAGCTTTGGTTGGAGTTTTTCCTCTGCTTTATAATGTAGGAAAAACCTTAGGAAGTGAAACGTCTCCAGTTAGATATGTTGATATTTCCAATATTCTGTCTGTGTAATTTGAAATGTTATACACATAACACTCATCACCCAAATTAGATTTATTGCACATTACTAGTAGGAAAATTTAATAGATTCAATACATACAGACTCATTTGAACCACACAGACGAACCACACATATAATTCAATAATACTAAGTTACATATATGAGTTGTTTGAGTTGTTGTATCATATACACCGTATTCGTGTATCTTAGTTCTGCTAATGTATTACTTTATATAGATACATTACATACAGATACATTACATACAGACTCATCCAAACCAGACTAACCACTCATTCATTGAAAATCCACATGGCTCACATAACACACTGTCATAACAATATTTGGTTTACTTAGAAATAGGATAAAAGCCTAAAAGCCTGATCAGCCTCTAAAATGTTTCATGTTTTGGTTATTGGTTTGCTGTAGCATTGCTCCAAAGCTCCCTAATGTTGCAATTGTGATGATTGGAAGCCATTGATATAAATTTTGGAAGCATATTTTTCTTCATGTAATTTTACATTGATGTTGAGAAAATGTAACTAAATTGTGTACCCATAAAGACTCTCTGAAAAGTTTGTAAGGGAATATGGGGATAAACTCTCCAGTGTTGCTACACTCACTGCTCGTAATAATAGCATTTGGCAAGTGAGGTTGGAGATAGCTAACACAACTCGGTATTATTTAGCCAAGTTATGTTCGCAATTCTGCATGTGTTGCTCAATAGCTTGGCACTGTTGAACCCTATCCAGTCATATCATCCATGCTCACGTGAATACACAGATGTGCAACCCTTTGCAATGCATCGTTTTCGAAGAGGCAGAACATTCCTGAAAGGTTTATGCATCAATTTTGGGGGTTCGCTGTCCACCATTGCTACACTGATGTTCGCAGTGCTGCATGTGCTGCTCAACAATGTCACAATGTTGAACCCTATCCAGTCCTATCACCTACACGCATGTCAATACACATATATGCATCCCTTTGCAATGCACTATTTTTAAGGATGCAGAGCATCCCTGAAAAGTTTATGATACATTTAACATAGCTCGGCATTGTCTCATTAAGTCATGTCAAATGAAGCATAGGAATGCTGAATAGTCTTCACATGAATAAATATGTAATCTCTTTTGTAGCACACATCACCAACTCGCTGCAGTAGCACACGTTGTAGCCATATCAAATAGTTGCCTCAGCGATTCACATGCACCAACATATGCCACTGTTCAACCAAGTCATGTTCGCAGTTCTGCATGTGCTGCCCAACAGCTCGCCACTGCAGAATAAATTGTCGAGTCATATCATCTTTATTCACGTGAATACTTAGCCTTACATAGAGTCACATCCACGTGAATACTTGCCCTTGTAAAACTCCTATATAAAGTCTCATTTACATCTACCATTGCAAAACATTTACACATACCGATCTGAAGTCCCATTTTCCAATGTCAGCACGCAATTGGATGCTACCTTGTTTTCCAGATAACTATAGGAGGGAAAGAGATTCTGATGAGAAGGAATACTATACCAAACTGCGGCGGGAGTGGGAGTTTTGTGTGAACAAGTCCAACGCTCTACACGATGAACTCGTGTGACTTAGAGTGCCTCTTGTCGACCGTATCTCGCTCACAATGCCACGGCAAAACATGCACCAATATAAGTGTGTAGTGACTAAAATAAAAAAGAGAATAATCTGATGATACTTCGTAGGTGCAGGTATCACATGCTACAACTTGCAGAAGAGCTAGCTGCCACAACCAATAAGCAACTCACTCTGGCAGAATGTAACAATGTCCTTAACTACAAGGACTACCTGTCAGAATGAATGCCTATGTGGTGTATGTCTTATGTCTACGGGTTAAGTTAATAATGTTAGTAGCATTAGTGTTCTATATGCAATGCATGCATATTGGTGACATCCTGTAAGAATATTTAAGTTTTCTGTGTTATGTCGTAGGTGCAGCCGCCACAACCAATAGGCAACTCACTCCAGGGGAACGTAACAATGTCCTCAACTACGAGGACCTGTCAGAATGAATGCCTATGTGGTGTGTTTTTGTTATGTCTAGGGTTAAGTTAATAATGTTAGTAGCATTAGTGTTCAATATACAACGCATGCATATTGGTGGCATTGTGTAAGTTATTTTAAGTTTTTTGTTTTATGTCGTAGGTACTTATTGAAAAACATCATGTGTGAGAATATTTAACTTTTATGCGTTATTTGAGAATAATCTAGATTATGAATAACGTGCATACTCCTCACAATCAATAATAAGGTTTACGTAGTACAAATGCAACAACAGTGACACACATAGATATAAAACATAATTAAGGAAAATAGTTCTCCAACAAAGTCCAGTTACACTACGACACGATTACTCTTCATCTAAAATCTCCACATCTGACTGATAAATGGGATCAGGAAGAAGTGATTGCATGTATTGTGCGTGCTCGTACAACTTACACTCCACTGACTCTCGAATCTCGACTTGGGTCCAATATCGATTAAGACGTATCTTCATTTGATTATTTGCTTCTCTTATGCGGTTCAATGTTTTACGAAGTTTGTTGATCGTGTCTCTTGGTATTTGCAATGTAAGTCGCTAAGGCATTGGAAACTTATAACCAACCAACTCATCATAAAGCATTTCTTGTTCACGGAGTAACCAAACTCACTCCTGTCTCATGGTATTGTGAAACCTTGCACTATTTCTAAGATTCGGATCAATTGGATAGTTGAACTCATCTTCCAATACGTAGCAATGACCCATAGTAGTGAACACATCCAAGGCCTATAGATGAAAGGGTTGCCAGAACTAGACATTGACGTTGAATACAATAACATCAAATGATCAATTTAACAGTGTGCATCAACTGTCGGTAAATAATGTAATACTGCATAAGATGGTACATGACAAAGACATTCATAAATTTGTGTACTATTACATGCTAAAAATGAAATACTAACACTCACATTTGACCATAAACATTAGACATTATTATTAATGTTTACACATTGTGTGCAATACAAAATGTTGTTCTTAATGTCTAACCAATGATGATAATGTACATGCCCCTATATGATTGTGACCAATGATGATTATGTGCAATACAAAATTTTGCTATGGTAAAGATTTCATTCTCTTGTGATTAAAATTTACTACAACAAAAAACC
The DNA here is from genome assembly GCA_032878915.1 of Castanopsis chinensis. Classification (NCBI taxonomy): domain Eukaryota; kingdom Viridiplantae; phylum Streptophyta; class Magnoliopsida; order Fagales; family Fagaceae; genus Castanopsis; species Castanopsis chinensis. The sequence continues at coordinate 4,599,885 of JAVQMG010000097.1, read as the reverse complement.
AAAATCACACCAATTTCAGTTAAGTCCAGAATCAGCTTTGGATTTGTGGAGCAGAGTAGAATTCAGTTCAGACGGAGAGCAAGACACTTTGAATGAGAGAAGAAGTGAAGGTATTATACGAGAATAACTCGATTTTGGGGAGTGCGAGTTTGCTTTATAACTCGACATTATACTAATCGAGTTATATTAAAAACTTTGACACGCTATGCCTGACAACAAAACAGTCTGAAATAGCTATAACACGAGCATAACTCGATATCTATATGGTTGGTTATATAACTCGATTTTACAATAATCGAGTTATTTCGAGATTAAAAAAAGAAAATGTCACGCTGGCTGGCCAGCATGACACAAAGTTGAGGCTAACTCGATTATACAAGGATCGAGTTCATTACAAAACTCGACTTTGCCATTATCGATTTACAAAAGTGGGGCATTTCCCTAATTAGTTTGATAAAGAGGGCAAAAGGCTGGTTTTTTTGCATGAAAAGGGCATTTGCCCATTTTGGCTGAGAACCAAGTATAATATTTTGAATCTAATAGAGTTTAGTCAACTAGTGGACCATCCATTGCATCTCCACGGATTATTCAAGTTTCTATCCCACTATTCTTGAACAACTTGGCGTCAAGGCATTCCTTCTTTTCTCACAAATGAGAAGTCAATAGATGCAGAAGAAGAAAAAAAATAATGGAGGCTTTATAGTTTTATTACCGTACAAGGACATGAGTTTTTTTTTTTTTTTTTTATAAATTATTTTGTATAAAATATAAGACTATCAATTTAAATGCCCTTGAAACAAAAAAGAAAAAAAAAATTACAAAAGGATATGCACAAAAATGTCGTTATCTTTTGGGCTTTTGCTAAGTGATGAATATGATTCTGAGAATAGGTCCAAGATAAAACAAAATCAAAGTGTGTAACTGTGTATGGGAAGGTTTTTTTTTTTTTAAAACCTTTTTTTGAGTATCATAGCGCTTTTCTTCTAAAGAATTGCCTTTTGTTTTGTTTTTCTTCCGTGTCAACATGGTCAAGGCATTTCCTACTTCCTTATTTTTCCGGTTGAATAAAGTTATTACTTCCTAAATTCTAGCATACGTATGTATATATCAATGTGTATAATATATATAAATAAATATATATATATATATATATTTAATATATATATATTTGATTTATGGAAAAGTTAAGAAATATCCTAAAGGCATTAATATATAAAATATTTTTACAAATTTTTTAGGAAAAGAAGTTTTTTTGAAAGTTTATTATATTTATCACAAAAGTTATATTAACTAAAATTGTCCATTAACAAACGCTTTAATAAGGGCATCCATTAAGAAGACCTTTCCTTATCATTAAAAATTTCACAAACTCAGCTCAGATTGAATGCCTCCATTGCACACTCACCTTGTTGCGATGACAACACGCGATCAAAAGTGAGATACAAGTTCATTTCTTCTGCCCAAAAATTTTTACATCTGAACAAAAATTGTTGGCTCTCTCTGCACATAATATAATTAGACAAAACACACATCAAAGGGGGGCGGTGAGAGCAATTTAGCCTTTGGTATGATATACTATGTTCCTATAAAACAGTAAATTAATTTCATGCGCATTTCAAAAACCAATGGTCACATTTATTACCAACGTTTAGTTTTCTATCTATACCGACCAACCTCCAATTCCAAAATCCCTCACCACGTGGGTTCCAGTTAGCTCAACTGGTAAAGTCTCTGATAATTATATAAGAGATTTGGGATTCAATCCCTGCCTACACCAAAAATTGATTGGTATCTTGGTCTGATGATAAAGAGTTATCATTAGGAGTGGACGCCATAGGTTGAAACTCTCTAAAAAAAAATCCCTCACCACCATTAAAATTCCCAAATCTCTCTCTCAAAACCCAAAATTTGCCAAACTATTTTTAATTCTCAATATTTTTTTACATATAAATAGTACTTAATGCACTTTTCATTGTAAAAAAAAAAAAAAAAAAACAGTTATATTTTGAAAGAAATGTAGAGAGTATCTCATTCTATTTATATATATTACTTATGTTTTGCCTCAACTCATGATACTACTTTTCAATCTCTTTTCGTTATCTTTTTCTTCTAGTGTTTCAAATCCCTTGGTACTCTCTCTCTCTCTCTCTCTCTCTCTCTCTCTCTCTCTCTCTCTCTCTCTCTCTCTCTCTCTCTCTCTCTCTCTCATGCATTTTATTACTACATGGTTTTCATTCTCTGGTTCCTATTGAATTCAGGGTTTGCAACAATATATTTCTGCTGCTGTCCTTTTTTACTCTTCCCTATGCAAGTTTGCTCTCTCTATGTGTGTTTTTATATGAGATTCTTTCTTGCAAATAACATGAGTTTCTTCTACCATATTTATGTAGTATGAAGAGTTTAAATCCCAAACTTAATTAAATCTTTGACCATAGGAGACTTTATTAGTTGAATTAAAGTAGTAGTACTAATAGTAATAATAATAATATAAAATCAAAACTCATTAAGACCTTTTTCTTCCAATTTTCCTCAAAAAAAAGAAAAAAAAAACAATTTCCTCAAATAGGCGAAAGTCACGAAACTACACTGTTGATCCCTAACGTTTATCCTATGAGGACAATTGATCCCTAAAATTTCAAGTAAGCATTACTGGTCTTTCAAGTTTTAAAAATGAGTTGTATTAGTCCTTTTGTTAACTATTGTTAATGGTGGTGCTTATATGACTAATGGAATAGTGACTTAGCATTTTTTTTAATGATGTGGCAATTTTTTTAAATAAAAAAGTTGCAATATTTTTTACGCATAAGAACCAAATAGATCGAGTTCCAAATCAAATTTGAAAATTGAAATCCCAACCTGGTTCCAAATATCCCCATCCCTAATCGAATTTTGAAACTGAAACTCAGGAGAGAGAAGGTGGTCTAGCTCGCTACACTGCCTCCCTCAGCCGGAGATGGTGGCCTTGCCCTCCACGCGACCTGTGCGACAACCACTACCACTATTGGCAAATGGCAAAGCCTCGCCCACGTACTCATCACCACTCCCTTCTCCCATTTCTAGCCAGCTCATCTCAAGTATTACACTTTTTCTCCTATCTTCGTAGCTGTGCAACCCAATTAGGGCTAATGTGTATGACCATGTACAATTTTTTTTTTTTTTTTTTTTTTTTTTTTTTTTTTTTTTTTGTGTTTGTGTCTATGATAGGTTGGACACTTTTAGGACCAAGTGTTAAGATTAGTGTCCTTAAATCCTATTGTATGATACTATGTATAATATTATGTATGACATTATGTATGACATGATGCATGACTTAATATTGTGATTGATAAATTAGTTTTATTATAATCTAAAATAATGATAACATGAATATGGGATATTATCATATAGTCCATGAAATGCATAGTATGTGATATATGTGAAAAGTCACAGAAGGTATAAACCATAAGTTCTTTGTAAACTCAAAATTTGGTTCGTAGTCGGTGATGAAATTGGGCATTTCATCTGAGAAGACTATAACATATCAACTAAGATGATTTGTCTTGATTATGGATGTGGAGACTTCTAGTTGATGTGTTGGTAAGTTTTAAGAGTTAAAACATATTGAACTGAACCGCTATGAGATTTATTATTCTCCTAACGATTGTCAATTGAATAATAAATCTCATGACATCTATTTACATGAACTCTTAATCCTAAGAGAATAATGGACCTGATCATGAAGTGTAGGTTACTTTAATATATCAGGAGTGAGATCTAAAATAACGGTCAAAACCTCAGTATGTTGGACAGCCACATTTAGTGTTGATGAAACATATATTCTCAAGATGGAATTCATAGTCTTTTAACAGAGATATAAAATATTCCCTTGAGATAAGTTTAATGAGTTTGGTTATTCAGAGTGTTAGACCTAACCACTTTAGTAAGGAGTATATATTTATGGAATTGGATTTCATAAATATATGATGAATAACTTAAATGATTAAACCGGGTACTCAAGGAATTAAGATATAGTAATTTACAAAGTGACAATCTATATTCATGACTTTGTATTGCTACGAATATTTTATGAAAGGGTTGCATGTATAATAGAGTTTTGGGATATAATTCATAAATAAGGCTTAGAGTGCAACTATATTTATATAGTTATATTAAATATAGTTAATGGTAACTTTGGACTTGTCAAAAGCTAACAGAAAACCCCAAGGTCCATTGGAGCTAGTGTCTTATTAGTCACTTTTGGTCCCACTCCAAGCCACACACTTAAACCCAATTGGAAAGGCCTAAAAGGCCAGTCCAATTAGATAATCAGTTAGTTATAAAAGGAGAAACATACATAATTTTTTAAGTGTATGTAAGAGACACTATTGAAAAATAGTATGTATGTGAGCGTGAGACACTCTATCATTCTCCCTTAGAAACTGATTGAGAGACCATACTTCTTGGGCGTAAAGTGAAATTGGAGTGAAGATTAAAAGTATTCTCAAGTGCTTCCGATCTTTATTTTGAAATTCACCACACTAAGGTACGCTCTCTTGTTCTTGAATTCTGAAATTTACATGGTGCATATTATCAATTGAGAATGAAGTAAATCTGTTTATTTTCTACTACGTATGTTTTGTATAGATACAAACCATGATTATTCCAACACCAAGCGTATACAATTTAATATTTGGTTGCTGATGATGTTAAAGCTTTAATTTATTGTGGGGCAATATCTGTTTTGGGTTCAATTTAGTTGGTGTCCTTTGTTTAGTAGTTTTGCTAATTCTATGGTAGTTGGTGTTTATTTGTTCTTGGGAAGTTAACAAGTTTCCCACAAAAAGCAGTATTGGGATTGGACACTGAGTCATAAGGTTCTTCGTTACTTATCACTTTGTTAAACTATAGATGCGATGTTGCGGGCTAAGCCACCTTCTCGTACGTTTCAATTTCAATTTCAGAATTAGAAAAGGATGGAGATTTAATTTGGATCTCGATTGGGATTTCAATCTTCAGATTTAATTTGGAATTGGGTCTGTGTGTGGTTCTTACGTGTAAAAAATATTGTGAATTTTTTATTAAAAAAATTGCCACATTGTTAAAAAAATGCTAGGTTACTATTTTGTGAGCCATATAAGTTATACCAATAATAGCAGTTAACAAAAGGATTAATACAATTCATTTTTAAAACTTGAGGGACCAATAATACTCACTTGAAACTTAAGAGACAAATTTCGCTCACAAGATAAACTTTAAAAAGTAGGGACCAACAGTGTCGTTTTGCTCGCCTTTTCTTTTTAACAAAATGAAATAAAAAATAAAATTTCTTCCTTTTTTATATGCTTATCGTTTACCAAAAACGTTGTTAGAAATCACCAACATGTTGTCAGATTATTATTTGGCAAAAGGTTTCTTTTCTTTGTAGATTTTCATTCTGACATGTCTAATTCAATTCTCTTAAAACCTAATCAGATATAAAGTATTAGTTTTATTTTCTCAAACCTTAAACTATAACCGCAATTATGTTGCATTCGTAGTAGTTCGACCACCACAATTAATAAAGGCATCAATAGGTTGGAAACCCATCTAGCTAGGTCTAAATATATTGCAATAGCATAGAAATATCTTGTAGAATGGGCAACCCAAGAAGCTTTTAAATTGTAAGGCATCCAAGAAGCTCGAATGGTTAAAAAAAAAAAACATAGAAATCCTCATAGCCAGTAGAGCTTAAAACTTATGCATTATGGTTGTAACCTATGATATTCTACAATATTTTCTTTTTTTGGGATAATGTTTTTTTATTAACTTTAGAATAAAAAGTCAGAATAAAATCCCTTAATATTAGCTTACCCTTTGTATTACCTTACGAAAGTTAATCAATTTTACAGTTTTTGTGGGATTTTCCCCATTTTTAGCATTATTTCTTGCTTAACAAGAATTAGGGTTACTTAAGAGTTTCATATATTTTCTATCAGGGTTTCTTTAATGATTTCTTTTTATAATTGTTAAGACATATGTAGTTTAAGTGGTTATTATCATATGTCGCTATTTTATATAATTGGCTTATCCTTAGACAAAACGCACTTTACTTGTAATTGGGTAGAATTAGGATGTGTTTAACACCTCAAGAAACATTGTTTCAAGATTCAGTGTTGAAGCCATCAAAGTCTGTCCAAGAAACAAGCAAGGAAATGCAAGTTACTAAAGCTCGACACCTACCTCGACACATGCATCTATCGAGCTTTAAGAAGCTGTTTTGCCCCGAGCCTCGACAGCTTCTCGACAGATCCTCGACACCTCTATTTGTCGAGAATTAAAGAAAACAGATTTTCATATCTATTTCAAGTCTAATCCGTGAATGTGTCTTTGAGACTTCTTTTCTCCTAACCCTAGACATATAAAAGGATTGTTTTAAGGGCCGTCAAGAGGATGCAAGTTGCACATTCATTAAAAACTTCTTGTTCATGCAATTTGTGATCTGAAAGACAAAGTTCGTGCCCTAGTTCATCTCTGATGATTTGAAGAACTTTGCAGCCAACAATTCTCTCTCTCTCTAGTTGGTGTTTGAAGTCGCGTACTGGGATCCGCGCATCTGGTTAGTCACGTACTTGGGAGCCGTGCATTGAAAGGAGAAACTGTCACTACAGAACAAGTCCAATTGGGTATTGGGGTAAGAGTTCAACTGTAGGTTGGTAAGGTACTTGGGATTCCTTGCTTGTAACTGCTTGTTGTGATAATAGTAGAGTTTCGGGAGTGGTGACCTTAAATCACCTGGTGGGGTTTTTGCCATAAGGTTTTCCCCATTCGTAAACAAATCACCGTGTCATTTAATTTCCGCTGCATTACTTAGTTTGGTGATTTGTTTGTGCTACCATGTGATATTGCATGTTAATTTGATTAATTAATAATTGGGCTAATTAATTAATCTAAGTTATCACAAGGGGTCAACGCGTTTGTGACCTGTCAATAAGGTAACATAACGATTTCTCTATTAACATATACTTTTTGACAAAAATTTTTATACATTAGGTGGCACAATAATAGCATTTTCTCTCTACCCCTTTTAACTAAGAATAATAATATAAATAAAGGAGGAATTAGCGTGTAAAAGAAAATTATTGAAAAGAGAGATGCTACGTCCACAACATTTTTATAACATTTTTACAACAAATCATAAATGGTTAATTGTTATTGGTTTAAATTTGAACATAATACTAAGATTAACTTTTTGTCTCAATAATAACAACTGGTATCAAACTGTCACTTAAGATCTTTTGTAAAAATGTTATGAAAATGTTGTGAACATATCATTTCTCTTGTTAAAAAAAAAAAGTATATATATATATATATATATATATATATTCTTAAAAGATAAGAACAAAATAATGGCAAGTGCAAGGTTAATTTTCAAAAATTGATTGCAACTACATCTTGGTATATCAAAGCATAATAATATTCCATTTACTTTTCAATTGTTAAAAAACTTAGCCTTATTTTTTTTTTTCCCTCCACATTTTTAACCAAAAACGATGAGTTTTTTTTTTTTTTTTTTTGATGTTTTGTAGGGTTGGAGCTAATGCTTTAACATATGATTACACTGTTAGCATTGAGATAAGCTTCTTGCAATTAATTACTAGGGAAAATTATAACTTACCAACCTGTGGGTTGGCCAAAATTTAAGTTGCCTACCTATAGTTTCAAATTTGACACTTTACCACCTAAGGTTAGTTCATTTAGATTTTCTTAACCCACATATGTTAAAAACATGGTTAAAAATGTGATTTTGCTTCACCTTTATGTTTCACTCCTCCAAAAACACAAAAAAAAAAAAAAAAACATAAAAATACAAGATCAAATTGGTTCAAAAAGAATCAAATGGAACACTTGCATCATGAGATTTCAAGCTACAAGTAGGCAACTTAAATTTCAATCAAACTTCAGGTGGGTAAAGTGTCATAGTTTAAACCACAGGTAGACAACTTAAATTTCAGCCAAACCACAAGTGGGTGAATTGTAATTTGCCCTAATTATTATTCTATATTGTAAATTCATTAATGAACGTAGGACACTAAGATATATGTATTATATAAAATCTTAAAAAAAATAAAAATTCTTCTTTATTCACAACCTCAGTGTTTGGCAAATCCTCATAAACCTCAATATGGTGGATGAATTATCATAAACCCTAAGTTGAATTATGGCATGAGAGGATGGTCTATATTTGGAATGCAAATCCTCTGTATCGCTTTTTGTGTATTACTCTATGTTCCACCAATCACTACTTACCATGTATATGATTACTTTCCATTTTAAACTTTAATTATTTTATAAGGAAAGTAAAATTAAAACATGGCACATAGTGATTGGTGGAACATAATGTGGTACACAAAAAGTGGTACAATGGATTTGTATTCCTATATTTGGGAATGCAAAAATTGAGCAAATAGTATCAATAGGCAACAAATACATTGTCACTTATAGCAAAAATCATCCAGAAGATAGCATCTCTTTGAAGCTTTATTTGCAAAAGGAGAAGCTCTACACATTCTCTGGTAAATTTTCTTTTTCACATCAATTTTGAAATTCCCTAAACACTTGTTACCATCAATAAATATTTGCATCAATTAACTTTGCCAAACTTTTCTTGCTTTAACATAGTTTTTAAGGCTTCTCTACTAAAACTGCTTCTCACCTTCACAACATTGCCCTAAAATTGGGACAAAATCTTTTTGCAATTTCATTAATCTGCTTGGAGTACCACAGCTTGGATACAAGTCAGTGATGGAGATTTTCTAGTTAGAGCTGTTTTAAAAACAAATACTGGGTTCAAACATGTTAGTGCTGTTTTTGTGAGGTCAAAGTGCTGGTCCATGCTCAAGGGTGGACTCACTGTAAATGCATCAGGGCCAACTGAGCTCTATTTTGAGGTGCTTTTCAATCTCTCTTTTTTGTGCCTATTATTTGTGTTTCCTTCTATAAATAACAATGATGATCCAACTTTAATAAGAATTTAAAATTGATACCCTCCTTCCCTATATAGGTTCCTTTTTTAAGGCCATGCTAATTAAACTCGATTGCTAAGGGCAAAACTTTATCCATTTATTATTAGTTCATGATAATATAAGTGGTCTCATAATCATATTAAAAATTGGATTTTTATAATAAAGTAATATTAGGAACACAAAAGTTTTCACGAATTTTAGGTATAAAAAGATTCCAACTCATTCGTTGTTCCAAAAAAAAAGAAATAAAAAAATTTTGTTCTCCTAGACTTGCTGATTCTAAAATATTTCGGAGGAATTTTTAGTATCTAGAAGTAAAGAATTAAATATAAAATAAAAATAAAAAATGAAACAGAGGTTAAGGCTGTCTATTTAATCCTAACTTTTCAATACAATGCTGAAGTCCCATGTTTATTTGTTATTAGTTTCTCCAAGCATCTAACATTTGCTAATCTCTTCAGAGCAAGAATTAATGCATCGGTTGAGATATGGGCAGATAGCAACTCATTGCAACCTTTCACCCAAGAGCAGTGGAAATCCCATCAAGATCAAAGCATTGAGAAGGTAAATGTATAACAAAAAGTGTCAAAACGTTCCACTTTCTGAAGTCACTATAATATATCAACTTAGAAAAATATAACGACAATATGAATGAGAAATTACGTATCAGTAAAAACACTTCAATTTTAGCAGGCACGTAAAAGAAAGGTGAGGATCCAAGCAGTTGATGAACAAGGCAACCCCTTACCTAACGCATCAATCTCAATTATACAGAAGAAAGTAAGTTTCCCATTTGCACTGCCATAAATAAAACATCCTCACCAACACAGCATACCAAAATTGGTTCAGCACAAGGTTCACTGTCACAGTATTTGAGGATGAAATGAAATGGTCTACCACTGAACCCTCCCCTGGCCAAGAGGACTACACAGCCGCTGATGCATTGCTTCAATTTGCAATACAAAACTCTACTCTGGTCCGAGGCCACAATGTTTTGTGGGATTTTCCCTTGACAGTACAGGGTTGGGTTTCTTCACTTTCACCAACTGATGTTGCTATGGCTGAGAAAAAAAGGATCAATTCCGTTATGTCAAGTTACAAAGGCCAGGTTATTGCATGGGATGTTGTGAATGAAAATTTGCACTTCTCTTTCTTCGAAGATTTGTTGTAGCACATTGAAAGAAAAAAAAAATCATTAAAAGAATAAAAGTATTAGTCTCCCATAAAACTGATAAAATTAAGCTATCTATCTCTACAAATAAATTTTTCGATAAATTATATACAAATAATTAGGCAATATATAGGAATGTTTGTATTGAAACTGTGGCTTTCAAGGCTTTCTATGTGACAGCAAATTATTACTCTATATTTCTATATTTCAAATGGACCCATACTGGTGAAAACGATGAAAACGATATTCTCGTATTCATAATTTTTTTTATAATGACTTGACAATTGTGAAAGGCTGAAAATGAACTGTATAAACATACTATATATATATATATATATATATACCGATTATATGCATCTCACAATAAACATTGAATAATAATGATAAATTCTGATAAGGATAATTTTGTTTTTAGCCCCTGACAGAACAAAAGGCGACGGATATGACGAGGTCGTCAGCTTTCCTCATGAAAATACCTTTTTGTAGTCCACTCTTCATAGCTGACGACATCAAGCTGAAGGGACACATGGACCTCCGCCAAATCTATTCATAACCTTACTTGATCTCTACGCATGCGTGTATAAGGAGAATTCTTGTGCTACATGCTCAACCCTAATTAAGGAGACTCCTATATGGAAAAGAACTCTAGAAGATACGCAAGATCCACGAGTCACTCTCCTAAAAGGAAAGACTTCTTGACCAAGGTATAGATGTCAACCCCACACTATTATAAATACCCCAAAACCCTCACAAATCAAGGTACACATAATTCATCCCAGCTCTGGCACTCTAGAATTGTGAATAAGAGTTTTCTCTAACTTGACCATCAGAGGGTATTTGGCCGATACCACACTGGTACTCCTCTTAAGGTCTTCAGTATTTGTGTTGTGCAGGTATTTCATTTGGGGCACATGAGGACCGTGTGACTAACTGACGATTTTTGGCATCATTAGTTGACGTCATCTGTGGGAAATCTTTAGCAACTTGTAAAGCCGTGCTATCGCTTCCCAAACAAAGAGTTGCATAGTACTCACTCCCTCGATAGTGACCACCAACAACGTTCAAGGAGACGAACCACGCACGACGGCGCTCGAGAGGCAAGTCCAAACCCTGGCCGCCATTGTGGAACGCCTTACCAAACAAAACCAGGATTTGGAAGAACAACTGCGCTAGAAGAATGCGGGTGCCAATACCCAGGAGTAAGACTAAGAAGGAACTAGCATGGAGAGAAGGAACCCAAAAGGGTCGAAAGGAAGCAACGCTCCAAGTAGGCCAGAACGACAGGACACAAGCTGGCCATCTGTTATCGATACTGTCCCACCTCACATAGTCGCTGAGATGTAGATGATGAAGGAGCAAATGGACTGCATGATGAAGGCCCTCAAGGGACAGGTGTCCAGCAACCTTGATGACCTGGTTCAACGAATTGACTCGCCATTCACAGTATCCGTTAGTTCATTCCCTTTTCCACAGAAGTTTCGCATGCTGCAAGTAGAAAGCTACGACGAGTCCATTCACTTAGAGTCTTTCAAGACCCTAATGCACCTTCAAGAGGTGCCGAACGTGATCATGTGCAGAGTATTTCCCACCACGATGAAGGGACCCGCGAGGATCTGGTTCAGTAGGCTGATGCCCAACTCCATTAGTACCTTCAAAGGGCTAACCGCCCAATTCGCCTCGTACTCCATTGGAGGGCATAGGTATAAGAAATCCACCGCATGCCTGATGAACATTAAACAGTGGGAAGACAACATGCTGAGGTCTTACATAACTCGTTTTAACAAGAAGGCCCTCTCGATCGATGAAGCAGAAGACAAGATACTGGTAGCGACATTGACCAATGGGCTGCGGAAGGGTAAGTTCTTATTTTCTATATATAAGAACAACCCGAAGATCATGTCAGATGTGCTTTACAGGGCGATCAAGTACATGAACGTGAAAGATGCACTACTGGCTCGAGAAGAGAACCCTAAAAAAAGGGAAAGACAAGAAGACGCACAATCGGATAGGGGGTGAAAGAAGGCTAGAACTGAAGAACGACAGGAGGATTAAAGCTCTAAACCACCCTCAGGGAGGTTTACGAGCTTCACCCCGCTGACTGCCCCAATCGACCAAGTATTGATGCAGATCAAAGATAAAGAAGCCCTGACTTTTCCCAGCAAGCTGAAAGGAGATCCTAACAAGAAGTCAAGGGACAAATACTGCCATTCATGATCATGGCCATGACACGGTGGACTGTTATGACTTAAAGCAATAAATAGAAGCTCTTATCAGACAGGGAAGGCTGCAGAGGTTCGTTAGTAAGGAAAGAACAGACCAGCCCCAGGAACAGGCTTCCCAATAGGAGAACGAGCGCCCTAGGCCGCCCGTAGGAGATATAAGAATGATTGTAAGAGCACTGCGACTGCTGGGTTGTTAAAAAAGGCCCACAAGACTTACCTCAGGATGGTTCAGAACATCCAGATAACAGGTTCTATACCCAGGATTACGCGGATCGACTATCCCCTCATTGGATTTTTAGAAGAAGATGTGCAGCTTCTTCACCACCTGCACAACGATGCACTCGTCGTCACCATACAAGCAGGAGACTACAACATGCACCGAGTCCTGGTTGACAACAGTAGCTCGGCTGACATCCTCTACTACCCCGCATTCCAACAGATAGGGATTGGTAGGGAGTGATTAGTTCCAACCAACGCTCAACTTGTTGGCTTTGGAGGGATGAGGGTATTCCCCCTTGGCGTTGTCACTTTGGCTGTGACTGTAGGTGACTATCCTCAGCAGATCACTAAGAATGTAACATTCCTCGTGGTCAATTGCTCGTCGGCTTACAATGCCATCATAGGATGGCCTACCCTCAACTCGTGGAAGGCTAAAACCTCAACCTACCATTTGATGATAAAATTCCCTACTGACTATGGAGTAGAAGAATTGTGAGGAAATCAAGTGACTGCATGCAAATGTTACATAGCTATGATGGAAATGGATAACCACATACAGGCCTTGATAGAGGAACATCGAACAACGACGGAGCCTGTTGAAAGACTCTAAGATATACCTCTTGACGATTCCAGGCTAGAAAGAACCATCAAGATCGGCACCCTTGCAGACCCGACGATTCTCCAAGCAATCGCAACTTTCCTTAAAGAGAACCAGGACGTTTTCACTTGGAGCCATGAAGACATACCAGGAATCGACCCGTCAGTCATGGTGCACAAGTTGAATGTGTCGCCTTCCTTTCCACCCGTCCGCCAGAAGAAACGGATGTTCGCCCAAAAGAGAGACTAGGCTATGGCGAAAGAGGTCCGCAAGCTACAAGAAGCGGGTTTCATTAAGGAAGTTTACTACCCTGATTGGTTGGTGAACATCGTGATGGTCAAGAAGAACAACGAAAAATGGAGGATGTGTGCAGATTTCACAGACTTAAACAAAGCACGCCCTAAAGATAGCTACCCCCTCCCGCGAGCTGACCTCCTAGTGGACTCTACAGCTCAACACTAGCTATTGAGCATCATGGACGCATTTTCAAGATACAACCAAATCCAAATGGATGAAGTTGATTAGGAGAAGACTTCGTTTATAACAAGCCAAGGCCTTTTTTGTTACAAGGTCATGCCATTCGGCTTAAAGAACGCGGGTGCAACATATCAGAGGCTCATGAACAAGATGTTCGCACAACAGATTAGGAGAAACGTCTAGGTATATGTCGACAACATGCTAGTGAAAAGCCGAAAGGAAGACGAACACTTGAAGGATCTTAGTGAAACCTTCGACACTTTTCGCTCCTACAACATGAAGCTTAATCCAGGCAAGTGTGCCTTTAGAGTGACTACGTGTAAATTCTTAGGATACATGGTGCCCCAAAGAGGTATCGAGGCTAACCCGGACAAGATCCAGGTTGTAATAGAAATGACGCCTCCTAAAAACGTAAAATAAGTACAAAGCCTTAATGGCAAGATCGCCGTGCTTAATAGATTTGTATCCAGAGCGATGGATAAATGTCTATCATTCTTCCACATGCTGAAGAAGTCTTTTGAATGAACAGCTGAGTGTTAGCGAGTGTTCGAGGACCTGAAGGCCTAATTCTCTTCACCACCGCTATTAAGTCCTTCATAACCGGGAGAAGAATTGTTCCTTTACTTGGCTGTTTCTCCCGCGGCCGTCAGTGCGGCCTTAGTCAGAAAAGACGACAAGGTGCAAAGACCCGTATACTACGCCAGTCGAGCACTTCATGTTGCAGAAAAAAGGTACCCCCTAATGGAAAAGCTCGCCTTCGCTCTAGTCACTGCAGCCTGAAAACTCAAGTTGTACTTCCAAGCCCATACGGTGGTCGTCCTAACTGATAAGCCCTTGCGGAGAGTGATAAGCAGTCCTGAAGCTGCCGGATGTATGGCATTATGGGCAATAGAGTTGAGTGAATTTGACATGCAATATTGCCCGCGCACCACCATCAAGGGATAAGTGGTTACCGACTTCATTGCGGAGTTCACCAATGCAGAAGGCCAGGGGGCAGAATATCCCAAATGGAGTGTGTTCACGGATGGATCTTCCAACAGGAAAGCTAGTGGAGTGGGGGTCGTACTTAAATCTCTAGAAGGCGACGAAATCGAATGCATGGTTCATCATGATTTCCCTACAAATAACAATGAAGCGGAGTATGAAGCCCTAATAGCAGGTTTAGATCTCACCAAAGCTGTAGGGGTCGAGAACATGGTTATTCATTGCGACTCCCAGGTCATCGAAAATTAGGTAAACGGCGATTATAAATGTAAGGGGGAAAAGATGAAGAAATATTTGGAGCAAGTAAAGAGAAGGGCAAATAAGTTGCAAGCCAAGATAATCCAAATTCCAAGAGGAGAGAACAAGCAAGTCAACTGTCTTGCCAAGATTGCATCAGTGGAATACATGATCACCCTCAACAAGGTACTCTCCTTTGTTCAACTCTCACCATTAATAGATGTCGTCGATGTATAGGAGATAGGTTCCAAAGACAACTGGACCACCCCCCTTAATCTCTTATTTAAAAGACGGCATGTTGCCTAACGAGAAGAAAGCGGAAAGGAAACTGAAGGATGCCCAGATATATGTCAAAGCCTGCGATAAGTGTCAAAGGTTCAGCAACAATATCAAACAACCAAAGGAAGAGCTAACCTCAATTACTGCTCCATGGCCATTCTCCCAATGGGGATTGGACATCATGGGCCTATTCTCGATAGCAGTAAGACAGCTGAAGTTCTTAAGTGTCGGCATAGACTACTTCATCAAATAGGTAGAAGCTGAAGCCTTGGCCACAATCACTGAGAAGAACGTATGGAGCTTTGTTAGGAAGAACATCATTTGTAGGTACGGAATCCCAAGGGTCTTGATCTCGAACAACGACAAGCAATTTGACAATTACTCCTTCCAAGACTTTTGCTCACAATTAGGAATCAAGAACCACTACTCCTCCCCTGCCCATCCTCAAGCCAACAGACAAGTTGAGGTCACGAACCGATCCTTGCTTCGGATCATCAAGACTCAGCTCAAGGGGGCAAAGGGTATATGGCCAGAGGAGCTACTCAACGTACTATGGGCATACAAGATGACAGTTAGAACTCTTACAGGAGAAACACCATTTCGACTGGCATACATAAGCGAAGTGGTTATGCTAGTTGAGGTTGGACTCATGAGTTATAGGGTGGACAATCACGATGAAGGGAGGAATGACAAGGCCATACATCTACAACTTGATCTAGTTGACGAGGTCAGGACGACAACTGAACAAAGACTCGCACGATACTAGGACCTCATGGCCAAACACTACAACTTCCAAGTCAAACACCGGGACTTTAAAGTTGGAGACCTCATCTTGAGGAAAGTGATTGGCGCTGCCAGAGACTCTACACAAGGAAAGCTCGGCCCCAACTGGGAAGGGCCCTACAGGATCACATCATGGCTAAGGAAGGCACCTACCACTTAGAAACTCTTGACGGCCAGAAGCTACGCCATTCCTGGAACACCGAGCATTTTAGGAAATACTACTAATAGAAGACAACATGAAGAACACTACTCCTCATTTCCAGTCTATTTTTTTCAGTCACTTATCTTAGTTTACTTTTGCCTACAGTACTTTTCAAGCCCAAAGGGCTGAAGTTTATTCGTTTTGGAACAATTATCTACTTATATATGCATTCATCATAATAAAAGGAGTTTATTCAAAAACAACTGACGTATTTGTTGTATGGATGAATTTATTATTTGTTGTATGGACGAATTTATTATTAAGTCCAAATGGACGACCTTATTACTAAGTCCACAAAGTTAACGAGTCTACAGCTACGTCCACAAAGTGGACGGATTTATTACTAAGTCCACAAAGTGGACAAGTCTATAATTAAGTCCAAATGAACGACCTTATTACTAAGTTCACAAAGTGGACGAATCTACAGCTACATCCACAAAGTGGACGAATTGATTACTAAGTCCACAAAACGGACGAATTTATCATAAAAGTCTAAAAAGTAGATGAATTTAAAATAAGTCCAAAAACTGGACAAAAAACTATTACGAAGTTTACAAAGTAGATGAGCATAAGTCCACAAAGTGGACGGCTTTAGTATAACGTCCACTAAGTGGATGAGTTCATTACAAAAACCACAAAATGAGTAAATTTAGACGAATAGTCAACTAAAAGAAAGCCGACGCCGTCATCCATAAGCTGACGGATCCATACCTATAATAACAGGGTAAAATTTGTATAGAAGATGAGCCTAAGGATAAAATAAGTAGACGGTTTCACCTCATTTCACTAAGCAGCCTGGCATTCAAGTGTAGAGGGAAGACATACACATCAAATATAAAGCAACACATATAATTGAAAGTGACGAATGTAAATACTACAAATAAAGTATTGTTTTTACAAAAGCCCAAATCAATGGGCGCCAAACATTAAACTTTGCTTACATTTTATAGTAAAAAAAAGGAAAAAACTTAAATTCATGAAGCTGGGGGGTCTTGAGACTTCCCGTCACCCTTAGCAAGAATGGCTTGAATGCTTGGAGTAGAAGGGTCTTTAGCATTGAGGTCGTCGACGTAAGGATTGGCTGACGGGGTCAAAGTGATAGGCTTGTCTACGACCGGCTGTGCAAGGATGACACTATCATCTTTTTGGTTTGCCTTAAGTTTATTAGCGCCATCACTTTCCTCATAGATAGTGTCGCTTACAGGAGTTGACAGTAGAGGCTCGTCCATAGTAATCTTGGAAAAATCCAAGCTGGGGTAAACAAACTTGACTTGTTTCAGAAAGTCCTCAAATCCATCACCATAGTAGATGACATAAGCATCTATGAAGGACTGAGAGTCCCTAAATTCTGTCAAGGCGTCGCTCCTAGCCGTTTCCACCTGGACCAAAAGGGCCTTTAACTCCTTTTCCGCCGTCGTTTTAGCTTCTTGTTCCAATTTCCTTTGACAACCCTTCTCAGCCAATTGTTCCTTTAACTCCTTTAACTCCTTCACCTCCTTACCAAGAATACAGGAAGCCTCCTTGTATTACTTTTGCCCATTGATCAAGTTCTTGATACGCGTATGTAGATGAGTAATCACCCCCTCTTTAGCAATGCACCTATCTTGCAAAACCTTCATACGAACTATAGCCTACATGCCAAAAAAAAAAAAAAAATATATATATATATATATATATATATGAAAAAATGACGTCAGCTTACTGAAACTCGTCTAGCATCAAAACGAGGAAAGAAGCATACTCGAGCAAGATCAAACAGGCCTGACGCCCCTAATTCTTCTGTCGCCTGCTCAGCACAAGGGTCCATCTCTTCACTTTTTATGATGGACTCTACCACCTCCACGGCATAATCCTTATGGGTGAGAAAGTGATGATCAGGTCCCTGGCTGATGGGGCCGGATGTCATCATTAGCCCTTTGCCTACCCCATGGCCGTAATGAATATTTTGTTATTCATACTTCTTTCTTTATCATTTTATTTTTTGAGCATAACTACAATGCTTAGCTTAATTTTTAATGAACACATTTTTAAGAAAGAAAACAAATAAAAAAAAAATAACAAAATAACAAAAGGCATATGTCATTGAAGTTTCTATTAGATAAAAGTTTATATCTAGAAGATTTAAACCACTAATATATTAGTGTTCTCTAGGTAAGAAATAGAATACAATACATACTATTTTTACTTTTTAAACATGACTAACACATAAAACTCAAAATACACAAAGAAAATTTTTGGGACATTAAAATTTAGTAAGGTATTTTAGATATTGCGCAATGAAATATTATAAGAATCATAAGGTTTTGTTAAGGTTTAACTAAGAGAGTAACAACAGGGACTATATACTTGTCTACAAAATATAAAGGTGGAAATTATTCAACTTTATTGTTGAGGGGATGAAACTACCCCAAACATAAATGGGAAAGTACTTTTTTCCATAATTCTTTTTTGTTGGTAAAACTATGTGTTTTTTACTTTAAAAAAATGTGTTTAAAAAAAAGTCAGCTCAAAAAAACTATATGTAAAACTATGAATTTTGACTCAACATATTGGCTAAAAAAAAAAAGTCAGGAACATAATAAATGTCACAATATTTTCTCAATACCTTTATTTTAGCTATGGTGGGCCCTAGTATGATATTTTATAATTTTATTTTAGAGTAATTCTACATCCACAAAATTTTTCCAACAAATCTTAAGTGGTAAATTTTTATTGTGTTTTTAATTGGAACAAGCACTTTAAACTATGCATTAAAAAAATAAAACAAAAACCCAATGGGAGAAATTTGTGTGTGAAATAGTGAATTTATGCTCACCAAATTTGACTAAACCAAAAAAGAAGTTTAGGAATACAACAAAATGTCACAATATTTTTTACAATGCCTTTATTTTCAGTTGGAGTAAGTTTCGGTTTGATATATTATTATTTATGTGAGGGCTAAAGCTCCAGGGCATATTCGTGGGCTTGGGCCTGACCCGAGGGTATTTACTTGTCTGAGGAGGGTTAACGGTGGTAGCAATATCGTATTTGAAGGCCTGTGAGCAAACTGTTGCAAGAGAAGTTGATGGAAATGGTCCGAGGAGAAGCTACTCCTTGGCTTAACAAGGTGAAAGTCAGATGGTACGCTTGGGGAATAAGAATAATATTCCAGAAGGACTCATGGATAAAAATGTGTTCCACGAGGACACAGGGAGGAAATTTGAAGAAGAAATATCTTAGAGAAAACTACTACCACCGCATTGAAGATTCTGCACCAACCTCTCTGACCGCATTAATAAGGAAGTAACATTTGAATAATGGTGATTAGCCTTACAGCTATTGTGAAAAGATTTCAAGAGGGCGGTGGATGGGACAAATATGGGCATTGGTGATCTGATCCATACGTGGACGATGGAGATAAGAAGGGGAAGAATATAAAAGAAAGGAAAGGGCATTCAAGAAGGGGGATCAGAAAAACCAAAGGGAAAAAGGAAGAGAAGAATACTGTACACATCTCATTCAAGTGTAATCTATTTTTAGAAAAAAGAAAAGCAATACACATCGTCCTCAGCATACGTCCGAGAAGAATTTCTGTTACATAAACAGCTCGTTGCATGTGAATTGGGGATCCAACCCATCATTTTTGTTATCCAATATCTATAGAACCTAGGTTTCGAACCCACTTTCTACAAATTTCATTGTATTGGGTTTTTTGGACTTGTTCCTTTCGCACCGTTTGGTTTAGGTACAAATTTTGACCTTAGAATTTATTTTAAAAAAAATGTTATCTTCATTATATTTTCATAACAAATTCTGAATGGCAAGTTGTTACTGATATTAAAATGGACCCACGATTGATCACTTTTTATCCATCAATAATAACTTACCTATGATTTGTTATGAAATTAATGTTAAAATGTTATGGACTTAGTATTTTTTTTATTTGATCTATAAGAAACTGAGATCTTAACAATTGTGAAAATATTGTGATAGCAATAAGTGTTATAAGATTTTTTTCAAAACAATTATTTTTAGTTGTGGTTGGTCACAGTCTTATATTTTATTATTTTATTTCGACTTAAAAGAAATTGACACGTTAATAATTGTGAAAATATTGTGAAATTTTTTGTGTCAATATAACAATATATATGCCACCTTACATAAATATTTAAAAGAAAAAAAAACACACACACACACACACACAAATACACAAACCGATTAATGGAAAAAAAAAAAAATTCAGGCATTGTAGAAATTAATGTTAAAATGTTGTGGACTTAGTATTTTTTTTTATTTGATCTATAAGAAAATGAGATCTCAACAATTGTGAAAATATTATGATAACAATAAGTATTGTAACATTTTCTCAAAACATTTATTTTCAGTTGTGGTTGGTCACAATCTCATATTTTGTTATTTTATTCCAACTTGTAAGAAATTGATACGTCAATAATTATGAAAATATTGTAAAATTTATTTTTTCAGTATAACAATATATATATCAACTTACATAAATATTTAAAAGAAAAAAAAAACCAATTACAAAAAAAAAAAAAAAAAAAATTAGACATTATAGCTACAGTGACAATTGAATAAACCAAAAGAACAGTAGCTACAGTGAATTAGCACATTCCCGCTTTTTATGTCTAGAAAATTTTGTTGTCTGTAGAATATGTCATCTACATGTGTCGCTAAAGTTGTGGACAACAAGTCACAACTAGTCTGGGTGAGCTCATAAGTAAAGGCCCAAATCTAATACTCCTACATAATGGGCCTTTGTTAATTTTCTGTAACTAATGGTCCACATACAAATCTGTCAGCCCAACGCCCAACAAGCCCCCTTAAAATAATAAAATAAACATAAGAAAAGAAAAGATAGCCGCCCATCGTTATAAAGAGAAGAATAAACGAAGAAAACAAGGAGCTTTCATGTTTCTCCCACTGCCGCAGATCGAGTTGGTAACTATTGAATGATATTCAAATTTGCAAGGTTTGAAATCAACTCAGTGACTATCCTTTGATTAGACCGAATTGTATTGGTAGATAGATGTAGTTTTCTTCAAATTTGTTTAGAAGGAGTCCCATTGATGATGATGAGAGATCGAGGGAACTTAATTTGGACTATGATTGTCATGGAATTGTGAGACTCATGATTTTGTGTGCTCTTAGTCTTAGATTACTTTTGGCCAAAGTAGTTCTTGTGCTCTTTTGATGGAGGATGTGATGCTGTTAAATTTGTGAGATTTGCGTCGAGCTAGCTAAGCCTCTTGTCTCTTGGAACGTGCCGAGTTGGATTTCGTTTTAAAACAAAGGTTCTTGTCCAGGTTGAATTCAAAACCTTTAGGACAATGAGTCTTCGATTTGTCCTTGTAGATATAAGCTTTATAATATTATCGAGACATTGATAATTGTAAAGGGAAAAATGAGTTGTGGCATATTACAAAAACATAGGATTGGGGGGTAGTTACCTAAGGGTAAGAAATACTGATA
This sequence comes from Castanopsis chinensis, assembly GCA_032878915.1. Classification (NCBI taxonomy): domain Eukaryota; kingdom Viridiplantae; phylum Streptophyta; class Magnoliopsida; order Fagales; family Fagaceae; genus Castanopsis; species Castanopsis chinensis. Next base: position 4,578,263 of record JAVQMG010000097.1, on the reverse strand, counting down.
AAAATTAAGAGGCCAATTCATTGAAATAGTTGACAAACTTGAGAATTTATAAAGAGACTAGACTTGACAGTGACATGCAATATAATTATGGCTTACTTGTCCATATCTCTTATCTTATAATGTATGTGTTTTCCAACAAACACATCACCTAAGGCTAAGGGGCCGCCTTTTCTCTTCTCGCCCAACAAAATCTCATCTCTTTGGACTCAACAATAACAAGTTAAGCAGCTAACTAGACCACACAATTTGGGCTCCTGGTGGTTGGAAATCCACAAAATTAAATGCATTGCAGCAAACTCTCTCTTTTTATGTCTTCATATCTATGACCTAGATTAGGGCTTTGTAGCCCAAAATCTTAACGGACCTATGATTTTGGGTCTCCTTTGGGTTTGGGCCTATTTTGGTCTGTGGAACGCCGACTATATTGCTCTTACATAAATCTTCTCTATCATAAGATTCTTATGGTGATATCAATAATCAAATAATATTGATGATGACACTAAATTATTTGGTATAGGATGAATCTATTGATCTTTTTGAAAAGATAGCAGAAGACTAGAAGGATTTTCAATCAACTAAAACAAATCTAATCGAATTCAAATACAGTAAATTTTAGTACCACTTGGCTGAAAGCTCTACTTTTAGCTGGTTAGTTACTTAGCTTCAATTTAATTTGATTACATTTACTTGGCGCCATTGGAATAAATGTTTATGCTATACTATAATCTTCAAAGGAGATCTTCATAAAATTTTTACTTCAAGGATATTTTTTTTTTTTTTTTTTTGAGAAGGATACTTCAAGGATAATTTGATTATGAAAGTTTAAAAATTCTAATCATTTATGGTTAAATGAATGGCTAAGATATTTTTCCTCTTATTATTCAATGATTTGCCATCTTTATATAACCAAACAATAAATGTTTTTAAATACTCAATAATGTATGCTCCATATGCATTACATCCACAATTTCACTTGTGACATCCAAAATTTTTAATGATGTTCACATTTAAAACATGAAAATGGTGGTGTGTACATATGATATTGATATAGAATTTAAAATAATCATTACCCATAATCAACACATTGCTATGAAAAAATAACTTTCTATTTTTCTTTGATAGGTAAAAGTAAAACTTTCTATGATAATATAAAGCAAGATGCGAATAGAATTACGTGCATCGTGAAATACTGATGTTAGCATTTAATTCAATAACTCTTAAGAATCTTGCAAGTTGCAACATGATATTTCTTTTTTAGGTTTTAATTCTTTTACATACACAATTCTACATTCACTTTTATGTATTAAAATGTGAACATTCTTACATCAATTTTAAATATGTTTGTAAAATAATGAATGTAAATGAGTGTGAAAGAATATTTTTTTCCCCAACTTTTCTTTTTTCTATAAGTCGTCTATTTGATATGTTATGAAAGGTGAGAGAAACAAATATAGGGTTAGCACTTAGCAGTGAATTCATGTGAAAAATATTTACCATTTTCTGCGTCAACAAGTTATGAATATAAATGGGGTTCCTTGGAATTGTAAACTAGTCAATTGTCCTTCTTTTTTGTTTTTTGTTTTTTTTTTTTCCTCTGAAATAGCCAATTGTCCTTTACTCTTTCTATTTTGTTTTCATGATTTTATGTTGTCTGGGGTCCTCCACGTTAGGAAGTAACATCCAAGTCCATCAGATGTCGGTATCGTGCATGGACATACGGGAAAACAAAAACTGCAAAATAAAGCACGAGGAAATGACACCATTTGGTTGGCTTTTTAAAAATACAAACACGTCGTTTTTTTTTTTTTTTTTTTTTTTTTTTTTTTTTTTTTTTTTCTCTCATTGTTAAATCCATCCAATACCAAATTGTATTTGTGAGTGTTATACTTTATCTGGCTAATTATTAGTTACGCGACTGAATTTGCATTCCAAGCGCAGAAGAAGAATCCAGTGATGTAAACGATGAGATGTCCTTTTCTCGAGAAAAAGTAGTTCCAAGAGAATGCAATCCTTAAACACATATGAAAAAGGATTGTACATGGACTAAGAGCCAGCACATCCAATATTTTATACATACCATAATTCATAAACCTGAATAAGTGCTGACCACATTGTTACATTCGATTTTTTTTTTTTTGACTGCATATTTCAAAAAAAAAAAAAGGTTAATTAAGTTTGTTAAGTAATATTTTGCTTCATGTGAAGAATAAGAATACTTAAAAAAGGATAAAAGTTTAAAAATTAGTTCTCAACGGTCCAATAACCTTTTTCCTTTTTTTTTTTTTTTTGAAAAATGCTTGTTTATTATTATTTTTCCCACAAATCAGTGAAATAATTTTAAAAGCTTGGATTTATTTTAGTATCTTGAGAACCATGTATAATATTTTAAATCTGATAGAGTTTAGTCAACTAGTGGTCCATCCATTGCATTTCCACGGATGATTCAAGTTACTATTCCTCTATTCTTGAACAAGGCATCCATTTACAGGCTTTCTTCTTTCTCACAAATGAGAAGTCAAGAGGTGGAGGGAGAAAAAAAATTTGTAGAGGCTTTATGGTTTTACTAGCGTAAAAAGACAATGTTTTTATTTTTTTTTCCCAAAAAAAAAATATTTTGTGTAAATATAGGACTATCAATTTAAATGCACTTGAAACCCAAAAAAGGATAAAAAAAATTACAAAATGATAAACACAAAAGTATCGCTATCTTTTGGGCTTTTTGCTAAGTAAGTGCTTTCGGGTATCATGGTGGTTTTCTTCTAAAGGACTGCCTTTCGTTTTGTTTTTCTTCATTGTCAAGAGGGTTAAATCATTTCCTACTAAATAGGGTTATTACTTCCTAAATTCTAGCATATATGAGAATTTTTAGGAAGAGTTAGGGGGCAGTTGCCCCCTTTTGCCCCTAGTTCCTTCCTGATTTTCACTAAAATATTGTTTTAAAAAAATATGTATCAATCTGTATAATATATATATATATATATATTCTTTTTTTCTTTTCTTTTCTTTTATTGAGAAAGTTAATAAATGTATAAATGTCTTAAGGGCTTTAGTTTATAAAAAAATTTTAGAAAAAAATAATTTTTTGACAACTATTCATGTTTCTCACAAAAGTTGTATTAACTAAAATTGTCCATTAACAAACGCTCTAATAAGGGCATCTATTAATGGAACACTTCTTTTATAATTAAAAATTTTCACAAACTTAGTTCAGACCGTTCATTTCTTCGGCTCAAAATTTTTTTACATCCAAACAAAAAATTGTTGCCTTTCTCTCTCTATCTGCACATAATATAATTAGACAAACAAAACACAGCAAAGGGGGCGGTGAGGGCAACTTTGACTTTCGTACATACTATGTTATTATAAAGAGAAATAGTAAATTAATTTCATGCACATTTCAAAAACCAACGGTCACATTTATCAGCACCGTTTAGCTTTCTAGCTATACCGACCAACCTCGCCAAATTCCAAAAAGCATCACCACCATTAAATTTCTCAGTTCTCTCTCGTAACCCCCAAAATTTCCCAAACTATTTTTAATTCTCACAAATATATAGGAGTGTATATATATATATATATATATATATATATATTCATTTTTTCACATATAAATAGTACTACTTGTTATTATTGTAAAAACAAAAATTATTTTATATTATATTATATTATATTATTTTGTTATAAGTGTAAGAGATATGATTGCTGGCGCTATTGGAGGGAAACCAACAACGCCTACGCCAGGGCTAGTTGCGTCGACGGGGTCTGAATTCTTGTCGTCGCTGCCAAAGCTAGGGATCGTATCTGTGCCCAATGGCGCTTCCGTAATTTACTTGAAATCGAGGGGCAATTTGCGAATTCAGGCCGTCGAGGGGTCAAGGAAAACCGTCATTGTGAACGAAAAGGTCGACGATTTCGACGACAAGTTCAACAATGGCCACGCTGGTAATTCTGTAATTTTCCCATTTCTATGTTGGTTTTTTTTTTTTTTTTTTTTTTTTTTTTTTTTTTTTTTTTTTTTTTGTCTTTTGGGTGGCTTCCTGTTTGGTTGATGAGAAAGTTTGGGTTTTCATTTTTTCTTTTTAATTTTGAAAATTGAAATTTACATAATTTTGAACCATTACTTATTTTTGTTATCAAATTTTCATAGCGAAAAGCATGAAGAATTGAATTGTTTTCTGGGTGTGTGATGATTTTGATTTATTTTGATTTGGCTGTGAGTTTGCTTTCGTGGAATGTTTGGTTGTTGAGAAAGTAACGGAGAGAGTTTTTTTTTTACTGTGAATTAAGCTCTAATGTGGCCATGTGTGTGTAGCAAGTAGTTTTGGATTGAAATGGTCAATGTGGGCAATTTGTTTTTCTCATTTTTATATTTATTTTTATATTTGTTTTTGTCATTGAAATTAAAATAATTTTGAACCATTACTTATTTTTATTATCAAATTTTCATAGCGAAAATCATGAAAAATTGAAACTTGTTTTCTGGGTGTGTGATGATTTTGATTGATTTTAATTTGGCTATGAGTTTGCTTTTGTGGAATGTTTGGTTGTTGAGAAAGTAAGGGAGAAAGATTTTATTTTATTTTTTTGCTGTGAGTTAAGCTCTAATGGGCACATGTGTAGCAAGTAGTTTTGGATTGAAATGGTCAATGTTTTTTTATGTGTTTTTCTTATTAGGGCAAAACCGAAGCCAGTTATCTACGGTTGGAAAATCGACCAACATTAAGTGGCAGGATTGTTCGGTTGGAAAAATTGATAGACAAAGATTACTCAAACAGAAAGGTTGTGTTATATGGATCACGGGTCTCAGCGGTTCAGGTTTGATGTTGTCATTTTTGTGTTGACAAATGTTGTTTATTTTGGCTATAATAAAAGTGCTTTGTGTGCATCTTAGGTTTTTTTATGAATTCATATGATGTTATGCTGGTTTACTTGCCAAATTATAATGAAGGATAACGTCCTTGTAGGTGATGATGAATGATAAGTTTTAACTATGTAATTGAACTTAGAAGAATATCTCTATGGTTTATTTGATCCATTGCGGAATGACTCTCACTTCTCTTATTATGTGAAGTGGCTTAGTGTATAGTCAGCCTGGTAGAATAGGTGATTAAATTTAATTTATGTTGTTGTGTTCTAACCTTGTAAGTGTTAACATCTTCATCATTCTTATATTTTTTTTGTCCTTTTAACTTTACACGTTCTGACGATCAAATTAGTTTGTTGGTGAGCATTATGCTTGGTCTTGGGAATTTTTTTTTTTTTTTTAAATTTTAAATCTTCAACTTTTCATTTTTTCCTTTTTAGAGCTCTCACTGAGTTTAGTTCTGAGTCATGCTATTATAATACATTTGGATTCTTATTGCCACTTTACCATGTTGTGTTGAAGCTTGAAAGTATTCATTGAATGAGATTTATATATTTAGCTTTGTTCTTCCCTATTTTCTTTTGGCATGTATCTTGTAGGGAAGAGCACTGTGGCGTGTGCTTTGAGTCAGTTCTTGCACCAGAGGGGTAAGATGTGTTATATTCTTGATGGGGACAATGTGAGGCATGGCCTGAATCGTGACCTTGGTTTTAAAGCAGAAGATCGTGCAGAGAACATACGGAGGATTGGTAACTCTTGCTCTAGTGGCTATTTCTTTCTTCCAGTTGTTGGATAATGAATTTTATATATTAATTTCAGGAGAGGTAGCAAAGCTGTTTGCAGATGCTGGAGTTATTTGCATTGCCAGTTTGATTTCTCCCTACAAAAGGGATCGGGATGCATGTCGTGCACTATTACCAGACGGGGATTTTATTGAGGTTGGTGCCTCTCATGTTTACGGCTGCTCTTGAACTTTGAGCCAGAAGTTTTATTCTAGTTATTTTCTGTAAATGAACTCTAGTAAAATTACAAAATCAAAATGAAAACTACACTCTTATTTTTTACTCAAACTAGAAAATGCTTAATATAACAGGTTTTTATGGATGTGCCCCTCCAAGTTTGTGAGGCAAGAGACTCAAAGGGCCTCTATAAGCTTGCACGTGCTGGAAAGATCAAAGGTAACTGTAAAAATCCTTTTTAATTTTGATTGATTAATGGCTATTGAATATTGACTGCCTGCATAATACTGATTTTTCATTTTTAAATTTTAATTTTAATCCTCTTGAGATTGAGCAACTTGTGCCTAACTATATCCTAAAGAAATTATTCTGATGTAATTATGGACTAGCTAAACATCTGTGATAAGGTAGTTGAGCAAAGGGAGGAGAAAATTAGGAAGCAAAGAGAGAGAAAAGAGATAGAGTCACGTGATGAAAGCCTGCAAAGACTGTAGGGCCTCACAATGACAAAATCCTCACAATTATGTTTATTTATTTAATTTTTTTTTTAAATGGAAATTAAATCCTGAGAAAATTGAGGTTTAGTTTTGGTGTCTGGAAGAGATGAAGGGAAACCAATTGAAAAGTCAAGATGTTTCTATATATATATTAGTATAGACATGGTGCATCGTATATTGATACCAGATATCTGCACAAATGTTTATGAATCCCGGTATTATTCTTATTCTTATTATTTTTAGCCGTCTTTGTCATTCACTTGAGGATAATATACTTGAACCCTGGAAAGTTTATGTAGTGAAGAGTTTTGGAATTTTTTATGTTACCAGGCCCCAACCATCTGGTGCTTTACAACCAATGAGGGAAAGTGAAATATCTTTGCCTCTCACTTGGTCTTGTTGCAATGGATCTTCTCACTCGAATGTTATACGCATGTGGCTAACAGAAAAGCTATTTGGTTAGTGGGATGAGTCCCCAAAGAATAAAACACATTATCAGTCATTTAGATCTAAGAGGAACTATAGTTGAGTGCATTCGATTTTATGAAAACTGTACTAAATCACCCTTTGAAGTTTTACAGTAATTTAATAGCTAATGAGCAGCTTTGAGTCTTTGACCGGGCCTAGTGGATTAAATAATGATTTTCTTAACTTATATTTTTAGAGGGGCTATAGTGTGAAAATAATTATCTTGTGCAACAATGCATTTGCTATTAGAACCCACAAGAAGGAGGGGACTCTTTCATTCTTCATATTTACAAGAATCTGTGGTCAAAAGAGAATTTGTGGTCACTTATCAAAAAACATATAAAGAAATGTGGTCAATAACTGTAGCATGTAGGCCATTTTTAGGCTTTTAGTCTGTTATTAATTGTTAAAATCTGATATTAGTTTAAAAAAATTGCAGGCTTTACTGGGATTGATGACCCATATGAGCAGCCATTAAATTGCGAGGTATGTATACTTTCTTGAGAAAGCAGAACACATTTGATACGCTTCAACATGAAGAGATTTAGTACATACACATATGCTTGAATATGTCTCTAACAAGAGTTCTTACGGTGTACTCTCTTCTGATTTTTAAGGAAACTAGGAAGAATGATTCTTGGTGCTGTTTTTAAATTCAAATAAAATTGTGTGCTAGCAGGTCCTAGGAATTACTTTAGACTTTCTAAATGTAAACAATGAAACTGTAACAATATTCATGCTGTGTTAGTTTTATTCAGGTGTATGTGCAACTGCAGGCATTGATGCTTGTTTAACTATAATTACGAAAAAGAAGATAATAACTTCAATAGTAACAAGTATTTATAATACTCTGCGAAAGAAGTTTTGCTATTTCTTATGTTTGAGTCTTTTATCTATCAATTTTTGTTGTTTTAAGGGAAATTTTATATGGGAATGTTTTCTTCCACAGATAGTATTAGAACATAAAGGAGGAGATGGTGCTTCCCCATGTGTAATGGCTGAAAAAGTGGTTTTCTACCTGGAGGAGAAGGGGTACCTAGAGGCATAACAAGATGGTGGCTCTGCCCTCCTGGCTTTCTAAGTTTTTTTTTTTACCATACAACTGCAACAGATGTTTGTTTGTAATAGTATCTGTTGCATTATTTTATTGATAAATTAATTAATGCTAAGTTGCCAACCAAATTCTTATTCTTCCTTTCCTTCTTTTTTTCCTTTATTGAATCAATCTGGAAGTTTGTTTTCTTTTTTTGTACATGAATTTAAGCAATACGATGTAATTGCTTGTCTGAAACTTCTTATCGTCAATTATTTAAGTAAATAGCTTTTCTACATACATCCATATATGCGAAATTTACCATGCACCAATACCATACATCAGTCTAAAAGCATGGAAGTTAATGTTCTGGCTTCTGTCATGTTGACTCAGAAGGGAGATTTTAGAGTTAATCATACATCCATAAGGATACTTTGATCTTTTTTACACAACTTCGAGCAATATCACTATACATAGAAGGGTTAACTCATAAACTGGCTTATGATTTTCGTTCTAAGGTAATGGTGCTTGTTATTATGTTGTGTTCAGGGTTTAACTTATGCCATTTTAACTCTCTATCTTCTATACCAGAGAATTTTTCGTTTTTTTTTTTTTTTTTTTTTTTTTTTTTTTATAATTTATTTTTATTATTATTATTATTTTATTGTTAACATCAGTACTCTCATAACAACCTCTAGACACTGTTGGCTCAAGGGCTATGATATATCTCTGTGTTAATTTATCGAGCTGAATTTATCAAACCATACCCTTGAAGTTGAAGAAAAGGGCAAATCTGACTCTCACAACCTTCAAGTCTGCAAAACTGATTTCACCAGTATACTATATAATAGCAATAGGATCGCAGTCCCAGGTCTGTATTTTCACTTCCATTTAGTGATTTGAGGTAGATATGGAGGGACCATGTATTAAGAGGTATAAAATGTGAAACAGTATAATGATAACTGGGGATTGGTTTAATAGAATAGAATCTGATAAATGGGTTTTGGAACTTTATAACATAAAAAGGAATTCTTGCTAGTGAGGGATAAAAAATGGATGCCGGGAAAAGAGAGGTATTTTCATTTTGAGGAAAATCCATTGTTTCAGAATTATATTCCGAACCTGTGACTTTTTAGTTAGAATTCCACTCATGACACCAACAGGGCACAGGTATTTATTCTTTGCTTTTTGGTTTTGAGAAGTGAGCTAACTAGTAACTCTCCAAACTCCAAATCTTTTTTTTTTTTTTTGGTGAAAACTCCAAACTCCAAATCTTTATATCTAGTCAGAAATTGATGAGAATATTATGTGATTTGAACTTCCATTTGATTTCAAATCCACGATAGCATTATTCACCTATGGTAGGATTTTGAGAATTGGGGAAAAAAATTCTGACATTAGCGAGGTCAAAACATCTAATAGCTTCAATCAAAATATCTAGTAAAAAGACCTGGCTAATGGAGTAGGTTTGAATTTGTCGGCTTAATAAGCCGCACTACCTATCACTATCACCTATGACATACTGACATTTGTTTAGAATTTGACAAGTTATATCACTTTAGTTTGGTATGACCCGTAGTATTTCACATGCAAACAATTAAATAAGGAGAGAGAAAAAAAAAACTTGGGTTTATTCTTTTTTCTATAAAAAAATAGACAAATAGGACAACTAAAAGAATAAATATAAATAAAATTAATAAAAGGAGAAAGAAAAAAAATTCGAACCAAGTTGGGAAAAGCTTGTTTATGGTTAGCTTCTTTAAAAAATAAGTTTAAGTTTAAGCTCACATTATAATGTGTTTGTGAGTATTCATGCGAGAAAAATGTTTAATTTAAATATATATATATATATATATATATATAATATTATAGTTTTATATGTATACTTGTATTACAAGAATAAATTTATATAAACTTGATATTAAACAATACAAGTATATAAATAAGCTTATAAAATATCAAATTAATATTTATTGTAAAGTCACCATTTGCACCTAAGTCCAATAATAGAAAGGGTATAGGCCCAAAGAACCCAATACAATAAATTTGTAGAGAGTGAGTTCTAAATTTGGTTATTTGTGGGTTTAGTTAACAACAGTAATGACTTAAGATCATAAAACAATATTGATGGACATGTTTATATGATGAAAAACTGTTCTCAAACTCAAGCCAATGAGCTAGTTCTTATACTTCTTTTTTCTTAAATGAAGATTACAAAAATATATGGTCTACAGTGTTTTCTTTCTCTCTCTCTGATCCCCTTTCCTGAATGTCTCCTCCTCTTTTTATATCATCTTTCTTCCTCTCTACAACCTCCACGTATGGATCAATTACTAATTTGGATATTTATCCCATCAGCCCACCCATAAAGTCTTTGGAGGTAGCTGTAAGACTGAATTCTAATGCTTAGGCATCATCTCCTCATTAATGCGGCTAGAGAGTTAGCTGCAAAGTATTCAGTACGATGACAACAATTTTTTTCTTAGATATTTCACGGCCTTTTCTTGTCCTATACTCTTACCATGTACATCCTTATCTACAGAACCTTCTAGAAGGTTGCTTCTGGTAGACAGACTATCCCTTTAAACCTCGGCTTTACTCTGCCGAGGAAATATTCCCACTCGGACCACCTTCTTGGACGACCTTAGTCAAACTTTATCTTTTTACTTTACAACCCGGACCCTTGAGGAGATATTCTCCCATTTTCAGACTTCTTAATGTCCTCGAATTGAGCCATAGGCCTAATACATACACAGATATATACTCCAGGGCCCATCGACCCTACATTTATAATTTAGTGATAATTAATGTTGGGGTCTTTTTGTAAACATAATACACATTGCATTTTGACAAGTTAACGATTAGATTCTGGTCCTTTGAGGTAGTCAAATTTAATATTCACATCAATAGATCGCTCAATATTGGTCACTATTGTCGTGTTTTCTTTTAGGCAATAAAATAACATAACAAACAAGGAGACTAGATAAATAGCGAGAAAAATAAAGTTTCTAACGTGTAGGTACGGGTATGAAGCATATATAGAAATAAAGTTTGAGTTTACCAAAAAAAAAAAAAAAGAAATAAAGTTCGGCAAGGGTAGATAATATAATAAATATATTAGTGAAATAAGTTTCCTTAAAAGAAAACATATTTATTTCGCTTTTGGTGCTATATATGCCGTGTCCCATGGAACTTTTGCAAAAACATGATCAGCATGTTAACATCGGTACGTGAAAGAAGAAGAGGACGATATTCCTCAAATAGAGATGGATACTTTAGTGGAAACTGGAAAATGGGTATTAGTGAAAACTAGAAGATGCCAATGGCAGCAAGATAGCATGAATTAATGAAGATGTGAAAATCCACTGAAATATATATATATAATATTCCTCCAATATATAGAGATGCCATGGTCACTTTAATTAATGAAAACTATCAGTCAATGGAAAATGGGCGATGGTGAAAACTAGAAGTTGCCAATGGCAGCAAGCATGAATGAAGATGTTAAAAACCTCTGAAATAATATTCCTCTTCAGTCTCTTTCAAGTGTTCAACTACTTTTTCTTTGATGCAGTAGAAATTTTGCGTATTTTTTCTTAATTTACGTGACTAAAATACTCTTTTTTTCTTTAATTAATATCTTATTTGAAGCTAATGGAGAATTGGTGGAAGCCATGCCAACAAAATCAAGTAAAGTTTTTACTTTAGTCTGTTGACGTTGTTTGTAAGGTCACAATTGTTAGGATTAGTACCCTTAAATTTTATTGTATGATGCTATGTATGATATTATGTATAACTTAATGTTATGATTAATAAAGTTGTTTTATTATTATCTAAAAATAATGGTAACATGAATATTGAGACATTATCATATAGTCTATGAGATGCATAGTATGTGATTTATGTGATTTATTTACAGAAGATATAAATCACAAGTTCTTTGTAAACTCAGAATTTTAGTTCGCAGTCGGTGATGAAATTGAGCATTTCATCTGCGAAGACTATAACATATCAACTAAGATGATTTGTCTTGATCATGGAAATAGATATTTCTAGTTGGTATGTTGATATGTTTTAAGAGTTAAAACATATTAAACTGGACCGGTGTGAAATTTATTATTCTCCTAACGAGTGTCAAATGAATAATAAAATCACGACTTATATTTACATGAACTCTTAATCTTGAGAGGATAATGGACCTGATTATGAAGTGTAAGTTGCTTTGATATATTAGGAGTGAGATCTATAGTTACAGTCAAAACCTCAGTATGTTGGGCAACCACATTTAGTGTTGATGGAACATATATTCTCAAGATGAAATTCATAGTTTCTTAACGGAGATACAAAATATTCCCTTGAGATATAAGTTTAATGAGTTTGGTTATTTAGAGAGTTAGGTCTAACCACTTTAGTAAGGAGTTACTAAAGTATATATATATAGAATTGGATTTCATAAATATATGATGAATAACTTAAAGGATTAAACCGGGTACTCCATAAACTAAGATGTAGTAATCTACAAAGTGGCAATCTATATTTATGATCTTGTATTACTACGAATATTTTATAAAGGGGTTGCATGTACAATAAAGTCTTGGGATATAATTTATAAATAAGGCCTAGAGTGCAATTATATTTATATACTGGTATTAAATATAGTTAATGGTAACTTTGGACTTGTCAAGAGTTGACAGAAAAATCCAAGGCCTATTGGAGCTAGTGTCTTATTGATCCCTTTTAGTCACACTTCAAGCCACACACTTAAACCCAATTGGAAAGGCTTAAAAGGCCAGCCCAATTAGATAATCAGGTAGATACAAAGGGAAAAACATACAAAAGTTTTTAAAGAGGAATTATAAGAACACTATTGTGAAATGGTGTGTAAAAAGTGTTAGACACTTTGACATTCTCCCTTTGAAAACTGATTGAGAGACCACACATCTTGGACATTAGTGAAATTGGAGTGAAGATTGAAAATGTTCTCAAGTACTTCTAATCTTTGGTTTTGATATTCATTGCTCCAAGGTACACTCTCTTATTCTTAAATTCTGAAACTTACATAGTGCATGTTAACATATATGAATGAAGTAGATCCGTTATTTTTTCGCTACGTATGTTTTGTATGCAATACAAGCATGTTATTTTCCATCAAATGGTATTAAAACGATCTTCATTTTCATACATGTTTAACATGTTTAGAGTTTTGGAATTTTTTGACAATCGTTTCATGTTGTTAGAAATTTGTTTTTCTACATGGTTGTTGAAATTATTGTTTGATAAAAACTGATATTGATGTTATGATGTTGTTTAATTTTGAGTTTAAGTATGCTAAACTGAACTTTAAGGCTATAACATCAATGAAATTCAGTTTTGATATCAATTTCTATCCATTAGTATCATATGATAGTTGTTTTGTTCATGAAAATGTTTAAAAAATTGTCTTTAAAAATTTTGGAAAATTTGAAATTCACGACGCTTGATCAATCTAGCATCTGTCAAGCATTGATCGAGCCGACAGAAGTTTTCTCGATTGATCGAGGATCTGTCAAGCATCAATCGAGCTTCGTGGAATGTTTCTCTATCGATCGAGGATCTGTCGAGGATTGATCGAGCATCCAGAACTTTTCTTGATCGATCAAGGTACATTCTCGATCGATCGAGGACAGGGGATCCAAAATTTTCTTAAAGTGTTTTTACATACATAAAGAGCAAGGCTATGTGTAACTTTTTTATGCATGTTCCAAATGATAAAAAAATTTATTTTAAAACATCTAGTGGGAGAGAGATACAAGGGTCAGATCTCACGGCCTCTATTATCAGTTCAAAGCAGTGTGGGATAAGTACCTCGTCTTAGCGTATGTGCCTCGCGATCCCAAAGAAGGGTGTTTATTTCATAGTACTACAAGATTGAACTTACTAAAGTAGTGTGGACAAGCACCTTGTCTTGGCGTATATGCCTTGCAATCCCAAGGGAGGGTGTTTTGTTTCATGGTACTACAAGTTTAAACACTATAAAGGGAGATGAAATGTGACCACACACGATTCTAGATAATGGTGTACACTAGATTAAGTATAATGTTAACCTCCCAAAAGAGCTATGTCATTATCACTTAGAGGCTAAAGGTAATACGGCATATTGTTAGTGTTTGATAAGAGCTATCATGATAGCACTAATAATAAGAATAGTTCTCAATCAATCATAGTGTTTATAATAAACTTGCTACTAAGAAATTATAAACATCAGATTGGGTTGTCATTGCATATATTATGTTATGGTTTTATTGAAGTTCCATACATATATTTATATGCTAAATTGATAATGTTCAGTTTACTTATCATATTCGTGTTTATTATTTTCAGATTTGAATATGGCATCATTTAGCCCATTTGTTTATATTCTTAATCAAAACAAACTGACTGGATCCAACTATATTGATTGGAAAAGAAATTTGGACATTATTTTTAACAACTGAAGAGCACAAATATGTGCTTCCTCAACCATATCCTAGCTTTCCTTCATTAGATGCTCCTTTTGAGGAAAAACAATGATATAATCGTTGGCAAAATTCTAATGAAATGGCCAAGTGCTATCTCCTAGTATCGATTTCAAATGTTCTACAACGTCAAATGTAGGATGTAGAACTAGTTTCGGACATTATACTAAGTCTGAAGGAGATGTTTGGTAAGCAAGACCGTTTTGCAATGCAAGAAACCATGAGGCAAATTTATAATACCAAAATGGCTAAAGGTACATCAATGAGGGAGCATTGTTTTACAATGATCTCTAATCTGAATACATTGGAGGTTTTAGGTGCCAATATTGATGGAGAATCCCAAGTGGATATGATACTCCAGTCATTACCGGAATCATTCAAGGAATTCAGACTAAATTATAATATGAATAAAAAGGTTTATTCTTTGTCTAAATTGATGAATAAATTGGTAGCAGCGGAAGACATCCTTGGTACCTTTAGTGTTGAAGCCAATACTTGGTACCTTTAGTGTTGAAGCCAATATAGGTGAAACTTTTACTTCTCAACCTAAGTCGAAAGGCAAAGGTACGAAGAAAAAGAAGAAGAAGGATTTTACTAAGCAAGAGGGTAAACAAATTGCCTTAGGAGTTGCCAACAAAGGAAAGAAAATCAAAGAAAAGTGTTTCCATTGTGGTGAAAAAGGACATTGGAAGAGGAATTGTCCAAAGTTTAAAGCTGCCAAGAACAAGGGTATGAAAGTTCTTTTTTTCTTGAAATATGTTTGGTACAGAATCCCACGGATTCTTGGTGTGTGGATTCAAGTTGTACCAATCATATTTGTAATTCTTTGTAGGGGTTTCAGAATACCAGAAAGCTAAATGAAGGGAAATTATTTCTTACCTTAGCGGATGGGAGTAGAATTCTAGTTGTAGCTGTTGGAGTGTTTAATTTATGTTTAGTTCTAGAGTTTTAATATTGGAAGACTGTTTGTATGTACCTAATGTTTGTAGGAATTTAATTTCTGCGACTTACTTAGGTAAACACGGGTATTGTATTATCTTGAAAGACAATGTTGTAATAAAGAAGGATAAAATGTTTATCTATTCTGGCAATATTATGGATGGTCTTTATATTTTAACTCCTAATAAGCATGAATTATACAATTTTGAATTAGATAGTAACTCTCAAGTAAAATCATTAAAGAGAATGTTTCCTTCTAATGATGTATATCTTTAGCACTTGCGTTTGGGTCATATTAATTTAAATAGGATTCAAAGACTAATCAAAGTTGGACTTTTACAGCCCATGGACTTTGATGAATTTCTAATTTGTGAATCTTTTTTGGAAGGTAAAATGATCAAACGACCTTTTAATGCAAAAGGTAGAAGAGCCAAAGAGTTGCTTGAATTAGTTCATACGAATGTATATGATCCTATGTCAACCCAAAAAGGAGGTTATGAGTATTTTATCACTTTCACGAATGATTACTCTAGATTTGGTTATGTGTACTTAATGAGACAGAAGTCTGAAACTTTTGAAAAGTTCAAAGAGTTTAAGGCTAAAATTGAGAATCAATTGGGTAAACGCATAAAGGCCATTCGATCTGATCGAGGTGGCGAATACTTTCTTGAGGATTTCAAGGATTATCTAATTCAGAGTGGGATTGTATTCCAATTAACTGCACCTGGACTCCTCAACAAAATAGTGTAGCGGAGAGAAGGAATAGGACTCTTTTGGAAATGGTTAAGTCCATGATGAGTTATTCAATTTTACCAATTTCCTTTTGGGGATATGCACTAAAAATTGCAATATATATTTTGAATTTGGTTCCATCAAAATTTGTTCCTAACACACCTAAGGAATTATGGAGTGGGCACAAGCTTAGTATGAAATATCTCCACATTTAGGGATGTCCAACACATGTGTTGAAAGGGAAGTCTAATAAGTTAGAAGCTAAAACGAAAGTATGCATGTTTTTAGGATATTCAAAGGAAACCAAGGGTTATTTATTCTATAATAATAAGCATAACAAAGTGTTTGTTAGCACTCATGCCAAATTCTTGAAAGATGATTATGTGAATAATTTTAATCCTAAGAGTAAAGTTGTTTTGCCTGAAATAGATGAACCTGTAATTGAACAACCAATGGAAGAAACTAGGGATGATATGGTTGTATTAGATACACTACAAGATACTACTCATGAGATGTGTAGTACACAGTTGCCTCGTCGTAGTGGGAGAATTATTCGACCTCTTGTGAGATTTATATGTTTGGGAGAAACTTATGAAGCTATTTCAAAAGAAGCTGAATCGGATCCCTACACTTATGAGGAAGCAATGAATGATATAGACGCACATTATTGGGTTAATGCTATGAAATTTGAATTAGATTCCATGTATTCTAATCAAGTTTGGGATCTTGTAGAGGAGCCTAACGGCATTAAACCTATTGGTTGCAAATGGATTTACAAGAGGAAGAGAGGGATAGATGGAAAGGTTAAAATCTTTAAAGCAAGACTAGTGGCAAAAGGGTATACACAAAAAGAAGACATTGATTATGATGAAACTTTTTTGCCAGTAGCCATGCTTAAATCTATCAAAATTTTCTTATCCATTATTGCTCATTATGATTATGAAATTTGGCAAATGGATGTCAAGATTGCGTTTCTTAATGGCAATCTTGAAGAGGAAATCTATATAATGCAACCGGAAGGTTTCATAACAAAGAACTAAGAGCATATGGTATGCAAATTGAAAATGTCCATTTATGGACTTAAGCAAGCATCTAGGTCATGAAACATCAGATTTGATCAAGCAATCAAATCATTTGGTTTTAAACAAAATCTTGATGAACTATGTGTATATAAAAGACATAGAGATAAAGTAGTAATGTTCCTAATACTTTATGTAGATGATATTCTACTCATTGGAAGTGATGTAGGGGCAATGTCATCAGGTAAAGTTTGGTTGTCAAACCAATTTGATATGAAAGACTTGGGCGAAGCTAATTGTATTCTAGGGATCATGCTTTGGCGAGATCGAAAGAATAAGATGTTTAGTTTTCACAAACTGGATATATAGATAAGGTTCTAAAACGGTTTAGCTTGCAAAACTTCAAGAAAGGATTGCTTCCTTTTAGACATGGAGTTCCTCTGTCTGATGACCAAAGGTCTAAGACTCAAGAGGAAGAAAACATGATGAGACGAGCTCCTTATATTTCTATAGTAGGAAGTCTCATATATGCCATACTTTGTACTAGACTAGATATTTGTTATTCAATTGGCATGGTTAGTCAATATCAATCAAATCCAGGACCAAAAAATTGACAAGTTGTAAGGTATATTCTCAAGTATCTAAGGAGAACGAGAGATTATATGCTTGTTTACTGGTTTAAGGATTTGATTCCCATTGGCTATACAGATTCAGATTTTCAATCAGATTTAGATTTCTGAAAATTCACGTCGGGTTATGTATTCACCTTTGGGGGTGGAGCCATAAGTTGGAGGAGTGTTAAGCAATCTTGTATTGCTGACTCCACAATGGAAGCCGAATATGTTGTTGCTTGTGAAGCAGCAAATGAGGCTATTTAGCTCAAGAAATTCCTTTCTGATCTTGGTGTTGTGAGAATTGAACAAGTTCTTATTACATTATTCTGTGACAATAGTAGAATGGTTGCAAAATTCAAGGATTCAAGGAATCACAAGAAAAGAAAGCATATAGAAAGAAAGTAGCACATCATTCGAGACATTGTTGCGCTAAGAATCTAGTAGATCCCTTTACCAAAACCTTGCCCTAAAGAACTTTTGAGTCACATTTGGAGGAGATGGGAGTTAGATTAGTGCACAATAATCTTTAGTGCAAATGGGAGATTGTTAGGATTAGTGCCCTTAAATCTTATTGTATGATACTATGTATGATATTATATATGACTTAATGTTGTGATTAATAAAATTGTTTTATTATTATCTAAAAATAATGGTAACATGAATATTAAGACATTATCATATAGTCCATGAGATAGTATGTGATTTATTCATAGAAGATATAAAATCACAAGTTCTTTGTAAATTCAAAATTTTAGTTCATAATCAGTGATGAAATTGGGGATTTCATCTGTGAAGACTATAACATATCAACTAAGATGATTTGACTTGAACATGGAAATGGAGATTTCTAATTGTTATGTTGATATATTTTAAGAGTTAAAATATATTGAACTGGACCGGTGCGAGATTTATTATTTTCCTAACAACTGTCAAATGAATAATAAACTCACGACTTATATTTACATGAATTCTTAATCTTTAGAGGATAATGGACCTGATCATAAAGTATAGGTTACTTTGATATATCAAGAGTGAGATCTATAGTTATAGTCAAAACCTTAGTATGTTGGGCAACCACATTTACTGTTGATGGAACATATATTCTCAAGATGAAATTCATAGTCTCTTAACGGAGATACAAAATATTCTCTTGAGATAAGTTTAATGAGTTTGGTTATTCAAAGAGTTAAGCCAAACCATTTTAGTAAGGAGTTACTAAAATATATATTTATGGAATTTGATTTCATAAATATTTGATGAATAACTTAAAAGATTAAACCGAGTACTCAAGGAACTAAGATGTAGTAATCTACAAAATGGCAGTCTATATTCATGACTTTGTATTATTACGAATATTTTATGAAGGGGTTGTATGTACAATAAAGTTTTGGGATATAATTTATAAATAAGGCCTAGAGTGCAACTAGATTTATATAGTGGTATTAAATATAGTTAATGGTAACTTTAGACTTGTCAAGAGTTGATAGAAAAGCCCAAGACCCATTGGATCTAGTGTCTTATTAGTCCCTTTTGGTCCCACTCCAAGCCACACACTTATGCCTAATTGGAAAGCCCAAAAGGCTAGCCCAATTAGATAATTAGTTAGATACAAAGGGAAAAAACATACAGAATTTTCTGAAGAGGAATTGTAAGAACACTAATGTGAAATGGTATGTAAAAAGTGTTAGACACTTTGACACTCTCCTTTTGAAAACTGATTGATAGACCACATATCTTGGGCGTTAGTGGAATTGGAGTGAAGATTGAAAGTGTTCACAAGTACTTCTGATCTTCAGTTTTGATATTCACCGCTCTAAGGTACATTTTCTTGTTCTTAAATTTTGAAACTTATATAGTGTATGTTAACATATATGAATGAAGTAGATTTGTTATTTTTTCGCTGCGTATGTTTTGTGTGCAATACAAGCATGTTATTTTCCGTAAAAATTTGCACCTAAAACCAACAGTAAGTAAGAGATAGGCCTAAACAGCCCAATACAATGAAATTTGTAGAGAGTGGACTTGAAACCTAGGTTCTAGTGATGGTGAATGACAAATATGATGGGCTAGATTGTTACATCATACATATTATATTGTTTACGTATCAGAAACTGTCCTCGGACGGAAGCCGAGGATGATTTATATTCTCTTTTTCTCTTTTCAAAGATAGATTACAATTATAGATACTAATGTATACAGTGTTTTCTCTCTCTTTTCTCCAATCCCCCTTCCTGAATGTCTTCCTCGGCCTTTTATATCCTCCATCTTCTTCTCCCCATCCTCCACGTAAGGATCAGATTACTTGTTTAAATACTTGTCCCATAAGCCCATCTAAGAAGTCTTTGGAAGCAGCTGTAAGGCTGAACCCTGATACCCAAGCATCACTTCTTCATTAATGCGGCCAGAGAGTTAGCTACAGATCATTTAATGTGGTGGTAGCAACCTTATCCTAGATATTCCATAACTCTTCTTCTTATCCTGTGCATTTACCATACTTATTCTTATTTATAGAATCTTCTAGAATACTGCCTTCGGACGTCGGGCAACTCTTTCCTACCTCGGCTTTACTTGGCCGAGGACATTATTTTCCTCGGACCACCTTCTCGGACAATCTTAATCAAATCTCATCTTCTCATCTATCAGCACTGCCTCTTGGGCTAATATTCCCATATCATCGGTCCATTCAATGTCCTCAGATTGGGCCCCTAGCCCAACAAACATTCCGAGGCCAACCCAACACATATTCCTAAGCCCATTGACCCTACATTGTTCATCTAATTTTTTTTAATTTAATTATTGCATTTAACTTATTATAGTTTTTACTTAATAGTCATTTCATAGGATGGGAAAGACCTTCCTTGATTGTATGTTCATTGAGTGATTATTGTACAAGAATATATGGTGTGTGTGTGTGTGTGTGTGTGTTTTTTTTTTTTTTTTTAAGAGATAATTACAACATGCTGCTAACCTCGCAGCTATAACCATTTTCTCCTTAGACCTCCAAGCACTTTATGCATAGGGAGGTGCCAATTTAACAGGTAATCGTGAACCTATGTGTAAATTAATGTTTCACTAACCATAAATAATATGAAAATACTGCCACGATTACAACTAAGACAAAACTAGTTTCAGCAAGTTGCTCTGTGTAACCCATATTACTACGGTTTATAATCATTAACCTATGTTAAGAATGAATTGTTTCAATATCCAATCACTTTGCTTTATGCTACCTAAAAAAATTAGTATAACTTACATGACATTTAAATGTGCAAGCTAATTAAACTATATAATAATAATAATAAAAAGCCTAACCCAGATACTAAAATCCCATTAGGCCATAACTTTTTCATTCTTGAGGAAGAAAAAAAAATTCCCAACAGAAGCAAAATAACTATAAAGCCACTTAACAGTTTCATCTTTTTTTTTTTTTTTTTTTTTTGAGAAAACTCAACAATTTTATCTTAATTAAATATTTCATGCATAAAATATGTATCCCCTACCCAATATTGTTACTAAAAGTTGCATCACATTGTGAATACTTAATATCAATTATTATTAAGTGTCAAGAGTCTTGTAACTCAATTGACATTTTTTAGTATTTTCAATAAAAACATTCAAGGCAATGGCGGACCTAGGCTTTCAAGTTAAGGGGTCGAAGTCTAAGAAGAAAAAAAATTCCAAATAAGTATCCATGTAGTACTGAGAAACTATCAACCAAAGTCAATACACAAAACCATTGTTTCTTAATACATTAAGATGCAATCATTTACCAACCAAAAAAAAAAAAAAAAATACAAAATAATATTGTTTCTTAAGAGCATCAACCGTTGCAAATATATATATATATATATATATATATTCACAAACCATAACTTACTTTGCTACTTTAATATAGCATTTGAAATGTCTCGTAATGTAGTGTTTTTGATATTTGGTGTTCTAAATACTAAATATTTACCATTTAAAACACCTAATGCTAGTACTCTAATGCTGTGCTGCTTGGAATTTTTTATTTTAAAATTTTGTTTTTGTTAAGTTTTTGAGTTATGTGGTTGCTAATTGGATTAGGCTAATTAAAAGAGGAGTCTAAGCTTTTGGAAGAGTGAGGCACAACTCTAAAAATTAATATATATATATATATATATATATATATAATCATTAAAAAAAATTCTTTATTTCTTTGGGCCAAAGGTCCCCAGCTTCCTTGTGGGTCCATCCCAAATTCAGGGTTTAAATTATCCTCTCTCAACTATATAAATAAAAATGTTAGAGAAAGTCTAAAATCATTGATTATTTAACCAATTTGACACCATGTCTCTCAGTTTGTAATAAGAGTGAGTATGAAATTTTCAGTGTATTTATTCGGTGTCTGTAGTCCTACTCATACGGTAATTCAAAATTTACCGTAAATACATGCAGTCTGATCATTGGAAAGATGTGTTTAACTTCGTGCATGGCTGGGCACAATCTTGGCTTTCAAAGTTCAAAACACCGTGTTTTGTCCCATTAGGAATAACAAGTAAGTTTACCCGTGCGATATACGGATAATATTGTAATATTTTACAAAAGATGGTTTTAAAAAATGTTATATATATGTATTATAGCATAATTGTTATAAAACTTTATTAGAAATGAGTTCATCATAGGGTTTGTCTTACATCTAGTACTTTTTTAAATGGAATCTCTTTTTGTTTTAATGAGAAACTGTTACATCACACACTAACTAAATAAAAAGTGGAGATTAAAACCTATTACCACTTGTCATTGTTATTTAAAACCAAAGAAAAAAAAAATGTTTAATTAAAAAAAGTACTAGAAGTAACTCAAAATCTTGATCATAAAAAGCAACAATTAAAAATTGAATACATATATCCATTATAATTATTCAATTGAAATAATGAGAAATTAAATATATAAAAAAAATTTGGAGGAATATTATAGAATAAAATTTGATATAAAATGTGTCTTTCTGTTTTTCCTTAATTTTAAACAAAATACATATCCCAATTCCCAAACACACACATACAATCACATCATTTACAAAACCCACAAATACACAACGTTTGACCTTAACATCAAAATTGTAATTGTCGTTGTTATTCAATATAAAATGCAAGCGCCCTTTCCTTGGTTGTAACCAACTCAAATGGATTAGGATTAAATGAAACAACAATGTTAGAGCTAGTTAGGTGTCATCGAAAGATTATGGGTAAGTATATAGGTAGAAGTGCAAGAGGTGAAAATAATGAATTAAAATGCAAAAAGTTTTGTGTGCATATGTGACGGATGAAAAGTCTTGAAATATTGAATTAAAGAATACAAAGAATATTTATATGTTAATTAGAAAAGTCTTCAAACATTAAACCAAACTAGTGTTTAATCCGCACAATGCGTGGGGTCATTTTACATATTAATGCATTTTGCTTTAATAACGTAGTATATTTAAGCATAGTGTCCAATATCCACTAAAAAATTTAAAAATTAGTTTTTTCAAATTACTTCTTGTGTGTACTTCCCTGCTATGAGAGACTAAAAAAAATGACTCTAATACAAGACAATTTCAAATAGCAAATCTACTATTCCTACGAACCACAATGAGTCACACCGAACTAAAACTTGGAAGACAATTTCAATTTTACAACCAAAATGTTTAAAAGAAAATAATGGCTAACCAACTTATGATATTCTCTCTATTCTGCTTATTCTTGTAAGATTCAATTGTGTAGAGTAGTATTGATGCCACAACCAGCCAATGACGTAGGGGGCAATTTGAAAATGTTGTTGTTGGTCTTGACCGAGAGAAAACTCATGGATTTACAACTAAGAATAAATTGTGGCAAGGCAAAGTGTTCAGTTCCAAAGAGTTTGGGTTGATTTCTTTGTATGCTTGAATTTACTGCATGGGACAACCATGTGTTGACTCTATTTGCCTTGTCTACAAGTAGTAGTTCAAAACACCAATGGAGAATAAAGGTGTGTAACTTAGCACTATGCCAATTGTGGCGAGACATGAACCCATTGTGAATCTGACTTTAAACAATTAAAACTTACATGAAAATTTCAAATAGCAAATCAGGAAAATATTAGTCAAATAATAATGCATAATTAATAGTACATGGGAATTTCAAATTCTAAAGCCATAACAATACATAACCCTTAAAAGGGGCAGTGAATCCAACTTCTTAATCGTAAAAGAAAAAAAGAAAAAGCTGTAGTTGCATCCCAAATCCACAATTCCAAAAAAACTGCAATGATACAAAAAAAATCTAAAAACAAAACAACAACCCTCAAACCCACAATATATAATCAATACAAAATTCCACCTATCACATATAAAATGCATTATCAATAGTAGATGGGAAGCTCAAATTCTAAAACTAAACCAATTCATAACCCTTCACTAAAATTCATGGCAATATGTACAAAGAAAATGACATACAATAACTTAATAATACATTTAGTTTATTCTTCTATAAAATAAAATAAAACTTAATAATACAATGAAATATGTTAAAATTCAAAGGGTAATCTAGTACGTCAATTTGTTTATCTGGCTTGTAAGAGTATGTTAAACTAAAGAGAAAAATAACATTAAGCATCAACGGCCTACAATAGTGAATTTTGGGCCCTTCAAATAGGATCCCAAATTACATCAAACATGTAAATAAAGTAAATTCATAATGAGATTGCATCATATATGGAATATAACGTAATCAAAGCGGAAAGCTCTCTAATAACAAAATGTTCCAATATTGGTAGGGGCTCCTTTGCTAAGAAAGTCATCAACCATCCTAAAGTTGGTCTATCTTCTACAACCAAACAAAGATTATCTTTCACTAGCTTGTAAATCTATTACTACCTTAAGAATTGAGACCAATTGACAGCAAAACACAATATAAAATAGCAGAACCCACTTCTCAATCTTTAAGATTGCAATCTAAAGATGGTTCTTCTCCCAAACCCAGATCATGGATTATGAGACATGAAGGCACCATACTCAACTCTAAGCACTAAGTTTTTGACTGAAGTATATAAATATATGTAATTGTGCTGAAGTTAGTATTTTGATGCAGGGGTTTTGATGTGCTTCTGTTTAGGCTAGATCGAATTAGGGAATGCATATTAATCACATGCTATGTTTAATACGACACATGGCTTCTACTTCTAACAACGTCCTAAAATCTAGCTTGTGCATGTGCTAATGGCTGACAGTAAAAGCAGTCATGTAATCACTCAAGTTAAGGGGACAATGGTTAGTTTAGAATGTTTTCACCTTTAGTTTGGAAAAAATATTGCATTTTGCAATGTTATTTGATTGATAATATATGCATGGTCAATCCAGAAGCATTTGATAATAAAATGTGGGCCAAGATTTGGACAGAGTCATCCCAATGCTCTTTGGTCTTGTACACTTGAAAATAGCTCACTTTGTGGATTTTCCTTGTGAAAAACGTGTAAAATAATAAATGGAAAGCCAAACAATTCATACATTTTGACATGGTTTGGAAAACTCTATGTCTACATCTGGCAACACCAGACAAAAATATCCACTATCAATGATAATACAACCAGTCATAAACTCTCATAACCCTCACAAATATAAACAAACCCAAATCCCCAATACACCTAAAGGTGCTTTCATAATAGCATATTAGACAAAGCTTATTCTCTAACTCTCTTGCTAGACAAAACTTTGTCTTCTAATTAACTCTTACGCACGCAACAATAGGCTACACCACAACTCTATTTTAAGGCTTATTGCTCCTCATTATTCTTCTAGCTAATATAGAATTCCAAAATCAAGTTAAAAACCTCCAAACTTATTCTTTCATGGGCTAGACTTAAGAACTTTCTAAAATCTAACTTGTGCATGTGCCTCTAACTAATTTTCCCTCCAAATTGGCACATTTGAATATAGCTACAATAATCACATGGGTCATATGAAATACAGCCCTGAAGCTTGGCTGGCCATGTGCCATGTTAGCATCTTCTGTGTACTGCATTAGACTCTTGCATCAGTCTTATACTCTACATGTAATGTATTAGTTTCACAGTGCATGACATGCTAGAATTTCACTTCCTAAAATACTACATAACAGCAGCTTGCATGGATTTTGATGATGCGAAGAAAATCAGTAGACCAAATGCTTCGAATTAGAGAGGACTACCGGTTATCTTGATGGCCTGAAAAAGAAAGAACAGTAATCAAAGGTGACCGGGGTCGCCGGCCAATAACCCTCCGATGACAAAGTCAATTTTCTCTCTTATTTTTGAGGTCCAACTTTTTAGGAATCATAGAATGTACCTTTTTCTTGGTCTGAATCCACGCTTATATAGTGTCTTAAGAGCAGTTATTGGGTTTGTAAGCCCCTCTTGATTTGAGGAGATGTGTGTTCGAGTATAACTTCCTCAACTGTTTAGGAGTTACACTCTTTCTGTGCAACGGTCATTGGGAGTTACACGTATGATACGGAGTTGTTTTACTTATGAATTTTCCTAAGTGTCCGTGTGTCGTCCAGATTTCCTCATCCTGAGGCCCTCAAGCTATGATTACCTTGCCTTGAGACCCTACAGTCAGCATGAGACCCTACAGTCAGCATACCTCGTCCTGAGGCCCTCAAGTTACGATTACCTCGTCTTGAGAACTTCCCTCAGCTTACCTCGTCCTGAGGCCCTTGACAGGACAACGCCTCATCCATGTAACTTGTTCGTCCTGGACGATCTCTATGGACAAAATTGAAGTGGTATTTTATCATACCCCATTAGTTGCCCCTTTGTCCATGGATCGTCTAGGACTCATATATACTAACGTCATTATTTGGACACGTGTCCTCATGCCAGCTGCTGTAGGTGCCACTTGTCATTATCTAACTGGGGACCAATTATGTCAGCTCATTTTTCGAGGGACGTGCCATTTGTCACATTTTGGCTAGTCGCGTCGCTTCGTGTACCAGGGTCAATGCCTATAAATAGTAGAATTCCTCCGCTACCCTTCTCATTTTCTCAAATTTTCTTCCTCGACCTCCCTCGTCTCAGCGCCTCGTCTAGAAGTCTCTTGCGTCCATAGTCTTCTCTCGTCTAGATCCAGGTATTTTCTTCAATCTTCGTCCTCAGGTTTTAAGTTTTCCTTAAAAGAATGTCTGAGGTAGTTCTTTCCTCGTCTAGTGATAGTATTGTCAAAGCTATAGACGAGTACCAAGACCTAAGTAGTTTTAGCGGTTCTAGTGATAGCAGTTCTAGGAGTAGTAATACCAGTAGTGATAGGAATACCACAGACAAGTATATGCCTGGCGTCCCTGGGGTTCCTTTAGAGGTATTCCAGGAGCAGCATAGGACGAGGCTCAAGTCTGGTTCTATTGCAGGCACAAGTGCTCCCTCGTCTTCTACTCAAGACAAGGAGGAGGTAGTGTACACTTGTGCTATTGGGATTAGTTCTAAGACGGACGAGAGGAGATTGGGTCTTCTTAAGACCTGGTACCAAATCCCTGACAGTTTAAATCCTAGGATACCTGTTCGTGACGAGTGGTGTTGTCAAACTCGTTTTGGAGTTGGTATTTATGAGGCTTACCTCTTGGGGGGTTTGAGATTGCCCCTCAATGCCTTCGCCAGAGAGTTGCTTTCCAAATTAGGATTAGGTATATGTCAACTTAACCCCAACGCATGGCGGCTAATAGTAGCCATGCAAGTTTTGTGGAGGGAGGTGTTTGAGGGGAACTGTCCTCTTACTGTGGACGAGTTCCTTTTTTGTTATAAACCCTCCGAAATTAACCAGTCCCTTGGTTTTTATCAGTTTACAGCCAAAGGGAAAGATTGTAGGTTGATAAAGTCTTTAGTCACCTCAGACAGAAACTGGAAGACAGAATTTTTCTTTGTCTCTGGTTTCTGGGCTGGACGCCTTAGTGAGGTTGACAAGGATTCATTTCCTCCCTACACATGAGAGATAGGGAACCTTCGTCTTGAAGGTATGTGTTGTCATTATGTACTTTTACTCGTCTTTGATTATGGCCGTCTAACACACTTTTTATTTCATTTTGTTTTGAAAAAAAAAAGGTGTTAGATGACCCCATCTAGACAGGTTTCATTTGGAATGAGTTCAAAAGGCTCATCTTTACAGCGACAGGGCTTTCCACTTTTTGGTTAGTCTACGGCATCTTGCCACCTGGGGGTTAGGTCCTGAGCCTTCAGACGAGGCTATTGCACACGAAGTTACTGTCAGAAGACGTAAGTTTTGCCTTTTCCTTTTTTTTTTTTTTTTACTAACGTCTTTACTTGCAGGGATGGCGACGATGAACAAAAAAAGGGTAAGGACGTGGTGGACGAGGAAACTGGGTAAGGGGCAAAATCCCTTCCTCGTCCATCCTCTGGGGACAAAAGAAAGAGCCTTTCTTTAGGCGTAGACTTAGGAAACCTCCCAAGTAGACGCAAGGATAAGAAGGCTAAGCACAATTCATCCAAGCCTTAAGATGCTCAAGCCAAGGATCAACCTGGCTCTTTCCTCGTCCCTCCCAGCCATCCTGTTTAAATCCTGGACGTTGATCCAGAACTTCCTCCACAAATCCCATCTAGAGGCGAAGTCCCAGCCTCGTTTCAACCTTCTTACCAGGTGCCTCACAATCTTCTTGAGAATGAGGACTTGGCTTGGGAGAAGTTTGAGAAGGTTGTGACAGACGAAGACGTGACGGCCTGCAACAACATGTCGTTGAAGGATTTTGAGCACTCTGGTGTTCATGACCTTTTTAAGGTATGTAGGTTTTATATGTTTGTCTCGTCTTTACTATTAGCTTATGCATGCATTGTAATAAAACTTTAATCTATGCAGGTAATGTCCAAGTTCATCGCCGCGTCTAGGCAGGTAACTGAACTAGACAAGATGAGGATATTGTTGGAGAAGATGGTCAAGAAAGGAAAGGACGAGTCCAAGAGGTGGGCGGAGGTGGCAGCCAAGGCCAAGGACGATGCGGCGAAGCTACAAAGCCGCGTCGTTGAGTTGGAGACTGAAGTCCATGAGAAGGATGATCGTCTTGCTTTCCTTCAGAAGAGGAATGATGAGCTAGATACCCTTCTGGAAAAAGCTAAAGGAGATGCCGTTGCAGAGTTTAAGGCGTCCAAAGAATTTACAAATTCAATGGACGCCAACTACGCAGCTGGCTTCGAGGATTTAAGATGGACGCCATAGAAAAATTCCCCGAGGTGGACTTCAGTTCTATCAAGCTGAACCTTGGTGGGGCTACGACAAGCTCCCTCATCCAGACCAGCTCAGAAGATATCAATGTGGAGGACGACGCTTCCACCTTGCCCCCCCAAGACGAGCCTAATGCCAACACCCCACCTGTTTAAGATGTCTTTTTGCTTTAATGTAATTTGCTTTGTTTCTTTCTTTTCTCTTTTTTATTTTTTATTTTTTATTATTGAAATGTTTTGGAGTACAATCATCTCGTCTAAAGTGTTATAGACGAGCTTATTAACATTGCCTTTTGAGGCCTAATTTCTAAGGGTTTTTGGACGGTGGTCGTCTACCCTTTTTTAGAACTTTAACGAATGTTTTTATTCATTATTTGTCATTGCATGGACGTGTTTTCCCTCACTGTTGTGATTGAAATTTGCATCTCTTAAGTGTTAAAGGGTTACCCTTATACTTTTCTTATGGACGACGTTATTGATTCATCAGTGTTTCTCTATAGATGAAGTAACAAGTCCTTGTCAGACGTTTTCTTCACCCAAAGGCTTATTTTTCTATAGACGAAGTGATGGTAGCGTTGTTAGACGTTTCTCTCGTCCATAGATTTGGCCCACTTGCCTGGTCTAAAGGCTTGGCTTGTTTGCCTCGTCCATAAGCTTGGCTTTTGCCTTTTGTCAAGGACATTTTTTAGCGTTTGATTCGTCCTAGAGCACCTGGACGTTTTTCGTGCCTTAGCTTCACTTTATCCTCGTCTTGAGGAAAGTTTGTGAATGTTACATCTCTGTGTCCAGGGATTTTTCATTCGTCTTAAGGTTTTGCTCCCCTCATGGGGTTTACCATGGGAGTTAGATTTTATGTATAAAATACATTAAAAATCCAAATCATATCATTATATAAGCATTGTTCACAAATATGGCATAGTGCCTTATGAAAGTACTTAGGGAAATACCTATAATACATAACCTCGTCTTTCACAAATTTGTCCGTAGACGGTGCGAGAGTTTAAGAACTAGTGCACCTTTATTTTTAGTACACACCATAGCAGTAGTAAGAACACAATAGTAGATATTAATAAATGCGAACATAGTAGTGTCTTCCGTAGCTGTAGTCTCGTCCTTAATTAACTTCGTCCAAGCCCATTATTGATAGTACCTTCTCAGGTGCTCCACATTCCAAGGATGCTCCAGATTTCGCTCGTCCAGAGCTTCCAAGTAATACAACCCCTGAGTGATTCCCACATACTCCTTCATGAACCTCCCTCAAAACATAATTGGATTCGTCCGGAGCTAGACACCTTAGGTAGGGCTGTGAAAAGCATCGCTTATATAAAACTTTGTTTATAAGGACATACTTGGCAGCCCTGACCCTCAGTTTTCTGGCTTCGTTCTTGTCTTCCGGAAGTTTTCCATCTTTAAGATAAATTATTATTGGACTCATCCAATTTTCTTCCCTTCCAATTTGCTGTATTTCTAGGAGGTCTATGCTCGGCATGTATTGGACCTTGCTATACTCATCCATAACCACCTGCCGATGCTGCTCTTGCCAACGCATCTGCTTCCATATTTTCCTCCATTGGGAGTTGAACAAAACTTAATTCTGAAAATTTTTGTACAAGCCTTCTTACTTTGCTGAGGTATCTCTTCATCCGATCTTCCTTGGCATCGCACATCCCATTCACTTGGTTGATGACTAGCTGAGAATCTCCTCTGATTATTACTGACTCCGCTCCTAGGGACTTAGCCAATTCCAGCCCTTTGAGTAGTGCTTCATATTCGGCTTCATTGTTGGTGGTTTGGTACTGTAGACGGGCTGCATATTCCAACCTATTACCTTCTGGGAACTTAAGTATGACTCCAATCCCTCCTACGTACATCGTGGATGATCCATCCACATTGATAACCCACCTTCTTGTTCCTTTGTCCTTACCCAGCTCATCTTGGCTAGGTGTGAACTCCGCCGTGATCAACTTCTGGACTTCTTCTTTGATGGCGTTGTCTCACTCAGGAGCAAATACCCTCTTCTTTTGACGCATAGGTTTGGAGAGGGGACATACATTCAAATGATGAGTAATGGCACTCGGATTAATACCTGGCATATCTTCATGACTCCATGCAAAGACATCAAGGTTTTTCTTTAAAAACTGGACCAGTGCATTCTTCGCCTCTTCTGCCATGCTCGCCCCTATTCTAGTGAACTTTTTCGTTCTACTATCGTCTAAGGGGACATCTTCTAACACCTCAACAGGCTCCGCTGTGATTCTTCCTTCGTTTATGCTCATTGTCTGTACATGCTCGTCCATCGCCAACATAGCTAGGTAGCATTCTCTAGCAACTAACTGATCTCCTTGTACTTGACCCATGCCATGTTCAGTTGGGAATTTAACGGACAAATGGTAGGTAGAGGTTACCGCCTTCCAGCTATTCAGAGTTGGCCTTCCGATAATAGCATTATATGATGATGAATAATCAACTACAAGGAAGTTTACCTCTTTCATTATTTGCTGCGGGTATGCTCCAACCACCATTGGCAGCGTGATAGTACCTACAGGTTGTACTTTCATCCCTCCAAATCCTACCAAGGGCGAATTCACTGGACGAAGCTGATCTCGTCCTAGCCTCATTTGTTGGAAAGCGGGGTAATACAGAATGTCCGCCGAGCTGCTATTGTCTACCAACACCCTTCTGGTAGTATAGTCGGCGATGAGTAGAGTAATGACAATCGCGTCATCATGAGGGTGATGAATTCTTCCAGCATCCTCGTCCGTGAACGTGATGGCTTGCTCATCAGCTTCCCTCGTCCTGGGAGATCGTCCTGACAGCTGGACGTTTTGCACCACCTTCAAGTATGTCTTCCTCGATTTGGATGACTGCGCTGCTAAGGTTCCTCCTATAATAACTCTTATTTCTCCTAGCAGAGGCTGTGAGGACTCTTCCACCTTGGCTTTTAACTTCTTGTCCTTGTGGTCTTGTCCTAGGAAATTCCTCAACTTTCCTTGTCTAATGAGGTTCTCTATTTACTGCTTCAGATTAAAACACTCGTCCGTGTCGTGCCTATGGTCCCTGTGAAAGCGGCAATACTTGTTCCTGTTACGCTTGTTAGGATCTCCCTTCATTTTCTCCGGCCACTTCAAGGACGAATCATCCTTGATTTGCATAAGGACCTGCTCTAGCGGAGTATTCAAGGGAGTGTACTACCAACTTCTTGATGATGAACTTGCCTTTTTACCATCTCTATCCCTTTTCTCATCTCCCCGGGCCTTCTTGGGACGAGAACCTTGATCTGGATGTCGTTGGTGACCTACTTCTGAGCGTTCTGGCCTTTTTCTCTTCTTGGCTATTATTGCGTCCTCAGCGTTCATGAAGTTCTGGGTTGAATGGACAAGTTCAGCCATAGTCTGAGGCTCCTGCTCGTACAATTTATGAATGAACAAGTCAGAATTTACCCCATTATGGAAAGCGGCTAACAGAAACTTGTCGTCTATTTCATCCACCGTTAAAGCCTCCCTGTTGAAACGAGTAATGAAGGACCGTAAACTCTCATTCTCTCCTTGCTCAATAGTTAACAAACTAGAAGAAGAATGCTTGTGGCGTTGTCCTCCGATGAAGTTATTAACAAACATCTTGCTCAACCCCTCAAATGATCCGACAGAGTTTGGGGGTATTTTGCTGAACCACACCCTCGCTGGCCCCTTCAGCGTTGTGGGGAACGCTCTGCACATAATCTCGCTTGGAACTCCCTGAAGGTGCATGGTTGTATTAAAAGTAGCAATGTGATCACACGGATCACGATTTCCATCGTATGAATCCAAAGAATGCATTTTAAACTTAGGGGGTAAGGGATGACTGTTGATAGAAGCCGTGAAAGGGGAGTCCATTTGATGAACCAAGTCTTTTACAGGGTTCACCCGCCTCATATTCTCCTTCATTTCATCCATAGCTTTTCTCGTCAAGTCCATTTCCCTCTCCAACTGTGGCACTCTTCTTGAAGTAGTACCCCTTGACTGACCTTCGGACTCAACATTTTCTCCTCTACCCTGACTTTGGGCTCGTCCTTCTGCATGCACTTCATCCCATGCCCTTCTTAAGTTGATCTCCCTATTCAACTCTTGATTTCGGTGGGTCAATTCCGCCATAGCAGCAGCCATAGACTACATATGTTGAACAGAAGGCGGTTGCACAACAGGCACTGACTGACGGTCGCGGTAGGGATTACTAGAAGCATCACTACTCTCCTGGTGGCCTGGGCTGGTAGCCTTTGATCTTGTTCGTACCATTCAGACTTTTGTCTGGGAACAACGAACGATCAAACGAACGAAAAGAAAAAGACAATTATTTTCTAAGTTTCCCACAGATGGCGCTAACAGATGATGCCAAGAAAATCAGTAGACCGAATGCTTCGGATTAGAGAGGACTACTGGTTGTCTTGATGGCCTGAAAAAGAAAGAACAGTAATCAAAGGTGACCGGGGTCACCGGCCAATAACCCTCCGATGACAAAGTTAGTTTTCTCTCTTATTTTTGAGTTCCAACTTTTTAGGAATCATAGAACGTACCTTTTCCCTGGTCTGAATCCACGCTTATATAGTGTCTTAAGAGCAGTTATTAGGTTTGTAACCCCCCCTTAATTTGAGGAGATGTTTGTTCGAGTATAACTTCCTCAACAGTTTAGGAGTTACACTTTTTCTGCGCAACGGTCACTAGGAGTTACACGTATGATACGGAGTTGTTTTACTTATGAATTTTTCCAAGTGTCCGTGTGTCGTCCAGATTTCCTAGTTCTGAGGCCTTCAAGCTATGATTACTTCACCTTGAGACCCTACAGTCAGCATACCTCATCTTGAGGCCCTCAAGTTACGATTACCTCGTCCTAAGGATTTCCCTCAGCTTACCTCGTCTTGAGGCCCTTGACAGGACAATGCCTCGTCCATGTAACCTGCTCGTCCTAGACGATCTCTATGGACAAAATTGAAGTGGTATTTTATTATACCCCATCAGATTTAGTTTCAGTCTTATTCCAATCTAGTCAAAAACAGCAAATAGAAATCTGGGAAGGGAAGGGACTCTTATGAACCCTTAGCCCATTTGGACAATCTCAATGGCATTTATGAACTCTAATGATCCTTTTACTGGTAAAAAATCTACCACAAGCACATTTATACTGATGGGTAAAATGTACTCTTTAATAAAATATATTGAGACCAATTTTAGACCATTTTCCACAACATCAAAAGTAGACTCATTTACATTGTAATTCCCAAAGGAGAATGGATAGAAATGGAGCATAACGAAATAAGTCCCTTGAATTCCTTCAAATGTGTAATTCAAACTCTCTGTGAAAAACTGAGAAGTTTTGTAGTGAGGTCCAAAGTTTGAACTACTGCTTAACACAGCAGTGGATGCAGCCATTCTAAGTACAGATTTAGTTCTGCCAATTTTAAAGCAACTATACCTTTTGTAGGCACAGTCACGCTTGCACATATATATGCATCTTTATGCAGGAAGCATAAAACTAATGAATTCAACATTTTAACCAACAATGTCTAGTAACTGACTAACCAATTTTTCTAATGAATCATGGTTCAGGAAAATGGACAGTATCTACACGGCTAAAATAAAGCTTATAAGACTATCTGTGAAAACCAAGCAATTTTGTAGAGAGGTTTAAAGTTTGAACTACCGCTTAACACAACAGTGGATGCAGCAATAGCTTCTCTAGCTTTAACAAAAGTAGATATTATCACTTACCTCATCAATAATAGACACCCAAAATCACATTGAGTTGCAAGAAATACTTCATCGTTAGTCTACTTTGCAAAAAGCATACACCCTAGTCCTATTTTCCCTTAGATGTTGATAAATTATTCGATTAGTTGAAAATTAATGTGTAACGGAATTATGTGTAACGGAATTATATATTACAAAAGCAAATTGAAGATGACATGCGAAATTCTGCATTGTCAGGCCACAAACGTGTTGACCCCTTGTGATAAATTAAATTGATTAATTAGCCAAGTTATTAATTAATCAAGTCAACATGCAAAATCACGTGGCAGCACAAAAAAATCACCAAAACTAAGTTATGCAGCGGAAAATAAAAGACACGGTGATTTGTTTACGAATGGTAAAAACCTGACGGCAAAAACCCCACCGGGTGATTTAAGATCACCACTCCCGAAACTTCACTATTATCAGAGCAAGCGATTACAAGCAAGGAATCCCAAGTACCTTACCAACCTACAATTGAACCCTTACCCCAATACCCAATTGGACTTGCTCTGTAGTGACAGTTTCTCCTTTCAATGCATGGCTCTCAAGTACGTGACTAACTAGATGTGCGGATCCCAATACGCGACTTCAAACACCAACTAGAGAGAGAGTTGTTAGCTGCAAAGTTCTTCAAATCATCCACATGTTGAAGATCAAGAAGATGCTTGGTTACAAAACCCTACGGTGCACATTACACAGCAATCTTCTTCACAAAGGATGAACTAGGGCATGAACTTTGTCTTTTAGATCGCAAATTACATGAACAAGAGTTTCTTAATACTTGTGCAACTTGCATCATCTTGACGGCCCTTAAAACAATCCTTTTATATGTCTAGGGATAGGAGAAAAGAAATCCCAAAGACACATTTACGGATTGGACTTAAAACAGAACTAAAAATCTGTTTTCTTTAATTCTCGACAGATAGAGGTGTCGAGGATCTGTCGAGAAGCTGTTGAGGCTCGGGGCAAAACAGCTTCTTAAATCTCGATAGATGCATGTGTCGAGACAGGTGTCGAGATTTAGTAACTTGCATTTCCTTGCTTGTTTCTTGGACAGACTTGATAACTTCAACACTAAATCTTGAAACACTGTTTCTTGAAGTGTTAAACACATCCTAAATCTACCCAAATACAAGTAAAGTGCATTTTGTTTAAGGATAAGCCAATTATATAAAAATAGCGACATATGTTAACAAACTTGAACTACATATGTCATAACAATCTCCCCCTTTGGCAATCCGTGACAAAACCACAACAAACAAATGAAGGTATGAGAGAAGTCATAAAGCACTTTAACTCATATTTCAAATGTTACATACAATAAAATTTATCCTAACACAAACTCTTGAAAAACTTTGCAAGAAGAGAGTTTATGGCAAGAAGACTTTGACAACCAGTATTTCTGAAACACTTATAAACAAAACACATCAAGGCATCTTTGTGTGAAGCAGAAATAATAGATTGCATACAAGTAAAGAAACATGTGTATAAAGACAGAAAAGAAACAACACATGGAAAGATAGGTGAAAGAAACATACATCATCATATATATGAAGAAAAAGTACAATATATGTCAATATATGATCAATGTATCTCTAAAAAGATAGAAAAGAAAAAAATACATATGATCTTCACTACATCCCTTAATCCACACTCCCCCTATAAAAAATGTCCTATGCTAGCTCTCCCTTTAAGTATGACCACTCTCATACCAACACTACTCCCCCTTTTTGTCACGAATGACAAAGGGTAGAGTGTCATGTAGACATTTCGTCAGAAGAGCTCGCATCTCCATCATCATCACCTTCAAAAGCATCATCGTCATCACCGTCATCATCAGCCTCAGTCTCAGTCGAAACATGAGGTGGCGGAGGAGAAGCCTCTAGAGCAAAGTTGCCCAAGATCGCCTGTCGACTAGCGATGCGACCAACACGAACGTTCACCTGATATAGCTCCATGGAGAGTGTATCTAGGCGAGTATCCATGCGCTGAAGCTGCGCCATGATGTCTCCTAGCGTGACGTCGCTCGAAGAAGAAGGAGCAGATGTCGCTCGAGCAGATCTGGAGGTAGTCGGACGAGAGGAAGGAGTAGCACTATCTGACTGTCTCGATCTAAATTGTGCCTTGCTATGTTTTACGGTAGCAGCGTTAATGGCAAACATGACATGGTAAGGATCGAACGAAGGGAATGGGATGGAAAAACGGCGAAGAATCCTCATGATAGCAGAAGGGAAAATGAGCTTATCACGGGTGGCTGTATATCTATAGACATCTATGATGGAGAAAATAAAGTGTGAAGGAAAGTCTATAGAGAGATCCTCTAGGAGGGACAACAAAAATCGAGCACGAGACTCTGTGATAGAGTTATAGTGAGAAAAAGGGTGCAAAACAAAAGTCATCACCATGTTAAGGAAACGAGGACCTTTAGCAAAAGGCCGACATGGTGTATATTGATGATCTCCCCAAGAGGAAGGACGCTCACAGAACACTGAGATCATCTCGTCTTTGGACACAGTCCATAGACGCTCACAGCTAGGGTAATTAGGATGATCCACCCTAGGTACATGAAGCACCTCGGAGACTAACTCCGGAGTGACAGTGAAGTGCGTACCTTGAACGCAAGAGTAGAAGAGAGGTACTGAAGAATTGATCCCGTGGATATTAGAGTAGAACTCCTGTATCAACACGAGTGGACATGTGACCGGGACATCACACAGTAACTCCCAAGCCCGACTGTGAATGACATCGGGTAGGTCGGTATCGGCAAAGTCTGATAGGACAACGTGGCGTTCCGAATGAACACCTCGTTTAGAGAAGTTCTCCGAGAAGTCCTTATGGGCTTTCTCATCACGGAACCGGATAGAAAGTGGAGTGGAATCCGAAGAGGAAGATCCCTTAGAACGCAGAGGGTTCTGGGATGGAATGGACTTACGTTTAGGTGCCATAGACACTACTAACGCAAACATAGAGAGGGGGGAGAAGAAGAGACAAACAGAAAAGTCCCAAGCAGTTCAATATTGGAAGAAAAAACATTGAAAAGAAAGAACGTATGCATGGGAAATGCATGAACATGTAACATGCAACATAAAAACATCATGGGCTCAGCCTAATCTAAACCTAACAACACACAACAGATTTGCACACATCTAAATGTATGAAAATACAATTAGAATGCTAATGTGATGCAATGCATATAGTTTTAAAGATCAAATCTATAAAACTAACCCAAAAATTTCATGAAAACCTTAACAATTTTGAAAAATCCCAAAAATTTTCAAAAACACAAAATCTAGGGTTTTAAAAACATGAAATGCATGAAAATGAGTGATAAGATGCTTACCAAGTGAGGAAGATCAAGAAGAACACTTGAGTAAGCCTTAGGAAGAGGTTTGGAGTGAGTGAGAAATGTTTTGGAGAGAAGAACACGTTCTATCGAGTGAGAGAGGTCAAGCGAAATGAGAGAAAAATCGCGAGGAACTGTTTTATAGACCTTCAGTAATTCTCGACAGATGCAGGTGTCGAGAGGTGTCGAGACATCTATCGAGATAGGTGTCGAGAAAAAGCACTTCGACAGATCTAGCTATCGAGGTCATGTGTCGAGAAAGAAGGATCAAGCATGAAGGAACCTCGATCGATCTAGAAGCTGTCGAGAAGCTATCGAGCAGACAGAAAGTTTCTCGATCGATCCACCAGGTGTCGAGGTTGTGTCGAGACTGCATTTAGAAAAAGTCTGAGAAGCTCTACAGACAGCTAGGTGTCGAGAGGTGTCGAGGAGGTGTCAAGATGCTTTTAAAAATAGTTTTTCAAAAGAGGAAAAACACAAACATGAATGCAATCATGTATGCAACTCAACTAAAGATCCAAGCAACACATTAAGCTCTCAAAATCATCTCTCAATAAGAATTTTAAAGCACATGTATCCCAAAACACGCACACACACACTAAACAAGTCTAACCAATTTTATATTTCAAAAATAAGTTAAGACAGTTTAGTGAGTATACATTAACGCATGTAAACCTTGTGATGGCCAAATCACATTGTACCTGCACATGTATCAAAAATAGCAAAAAGTATTGCGTGTTGTGTATGAAAACATCACAAGATTGCATAAGTGTCTCAAAGTTATGACGATTTGAGATATGAGAAAATCACTTTAACTCACACACAATCATAACTACTTGATGGGGACTATCACCTTTGAGGTATATCCTATAACTCCCACATCTCCTAAAAAACACGCTTGCAACCATATTTTAAAGCATTTTGGTCTTTTTGCTTTTTATTTCTTTGCATATTTTCTTTTATTAAGCATATCATGCATGAGCATACAAGAGTAAGCTTTTGACATTGCATTTTTGCTATGCCGAAGCATACAAATGTCATATCATGATTGGTGAGTAACAGTGGTGAGATGATTATTTATGCCTTTCTCTTAGGATTTTCTAGTCCTACCCGTCAAAAAGAGTGATACGAGTGTTAAGTAGAAGTGATCACTTAACCTTACTCATCACAAATAAAGAGCTACAAAGCTCACTTGCTTAGTTGTGCAGAAGAATGCTCATCTAAGCTATAGGTGATACAAAGTTTAGAAAACTCTGTTTCAATGGCCATTTTAAAAGTTCACATGAACCAATGCACACAAACACACACTGTTTTTGTATTTTTCAATTTTTTTTATTTTTATCAGAAAAGCAAAAATAAAACACAAAACTGAAAACACACAAACAAAAACAAGCTAAAGAAAGCAAAACAATGTATAAAACTAGACTGACTCAAAACAGTAAAGAAACACACAAGTAATGCAACACAACAAAAATAGGGAGAGAGAAAAAGAAGTGACTAAAATCACTTAGATCCTTTTGCCTTTCACACCTTGGAAGAACCTTTCCTTTTAGTCAACCCTTGAACCGGTGAAGAGGGGGAAGAGTTTAAACCGTTCAAGTTCGAAAGGAATATGAGGGCTTTGAGAATGTCTCCAAGAGGAGTGAGAGAGGTCTGAAGCTGATTCTGGTTCCCAGATGCTATCATGCCATTGCTTTGTTGAGTGGCTAGCCACTTGTAGCAATTTGGTCGAGTATGACCGGCAACACCACAATGATAACAGAGATACGACTTCTTCTGTTTGGGCTTTTGAGGGATAGCCTTCTTAGTTCTAGGGTTTCTAGTTTCCCTTTTCTCAACTTTAGGGGGTGCTCCTAAGATGGACTTGCCGTTGTCTATGTTCTCACTAGCTAAATCAGTTTTAACATTTTTATCTTCAGTTTTAATGTTTTTAGCAGGTGGAACAAAAACAATAGTACTAGCAGAAGGAGTATTAGAGAGAGAGAATTCATACCCCAATCTAGTACGATCTGAAGAAGATT
This sequence comes from Castanopsis chinensis, assembly GCA_032878915.1. Lineage (NCBI taxonomy): Eukaryota > Viridiplantae > Streptophyta > Magnoliopsida > Fagales > Fagaceae > Castanopsis > Castanopsis chinensis. The sequence goes on along the minus strand of JAVQMG010000097.1, from coordinate 4,538,337 downwards.
TCTGAACACTTAGCATCTCATCCAGCTTTGCACTCGATGTCCTCTCCAATTGTGCTCTGACTTGAAATAGCTCCGCTTCGAGCTTCTTGGTCCTCTCAGCCAAGAAATTGTTTTCGAACCTTAGTGCTCCAATTGTCTGATTTGCTTCATCAACCTTAGTGGAAAGCTCCTCATGGTCAAGTTCCACATCACTGAGCTTCTTGGTGGCCAGCCTATAGAGTTTCTCATGCTTCTTAGAAAGCTTATACAGCTTCTCATAGGCGGTATGGGTATCATCTTGATCATCCATAGTCTTACACTTGGTGTCCACCAATTCCTTTTCTTCATCCATTTCTTCAGTAACCCTATCAGTAGGATTAACAGTGGCAGTGAAGGCATTCAAGATTTCGTCATCTTCATCTTCAGAATCATCCTCGAGCTCCGTGTCGCTCAAGGTAACAGCAAGTGCCTTGCTCTTCCCTATGCTCTTAAGGTACGTTGGACACTCTTGTTTCATGTGTCCAAAGCCTTGACACCCAAAGCATTTTGGTCCAGCGGGAACAGTGTACTGACTGCCATCCTTAACATCCTTCTTCCCTTTATCCGAATTCTTGAATTGTGAAGAACTGGATTGCCTACGGTCTTTGTTGAAGCCCTTTCCATTGGCATTCTTCATGAATTTCTTGAATTGCCTTGTAATATAGGACTTCATTTTTGAATCTTCATCATCTGAAGAATTATCCGTATCACTGCTCTTGGCCTTTAGTGCCATGCTCTTGCCCTTGCTTGACTTACCTAACCTAGTCAGCCCTAACTCGTAGGTTTGCAAGTTTCCAACCAGCTCAGTCAGAGGAATTCTGTCAATATCCTTCGATTCCTCTATCGCTGTGATCTTAGCTTGGAATCTCTCGGGCAGCGATCTGAGCACTTTTCTTACTATCTTGAATTCAGAAATGGTTTCCCCAAGATTGAAAGCTCAGTTCACTATGTCTTTGAGCTTGGCATAGAACTCATCAAATGACTCATCCTCCTCCATCTTAATTTCTTCAAAGCTTGTGATGAGCCTCTGTAGCTTTGAATCCTTGACAGCCTTGGTTCCCTCATAGGTTGTTTGGAGAATGGTCCATGCTTCCTTAGTAGTTTCTGTTGAGGAAATTTTCTTGAACTCCTCATTGGTGACTGCACTGAATAGGGCATTCAATGCTCTACTGTTGAAGTTTTCCGCCTTGATCTTGGCATCATCCCAGTCGGCCGGCGCTTCTGTAGGCTTAGTCCAGCCTATCTCCACAGCTTGCCACACTTTCTCATCCAAAGATTGCAAGAAAGCTCTCATGCGTACTTTCTAGTATGCATAGTTAGTGCCATCAAATAATGGAGGTATAATAAGAGATTGACCTCTATCTATGACAGCAGGGGTTAATGGATCACACACAAGGATTAAACCCTAATCAGAGTGTACTTGATCTGATACTACTTGTCAGGCCACAAACACGTTGACCCTTTGTGATAAATTAAATTGATTAATTAGCCAAGTTATTAATTAATCAAATTAACATGCAAAATCACGTGGCAGCACAAACAAATCACCAAAACTAAGTTATGTAGTGGAAAATAAAAGACACGGTGATTTGTTTACGAATGGAGAAAACCTGACGGCAAAAACCCCACCGGGTGATTTAAGATCACCACTCCCGAAACTCCACTATTATCAGAGCAAGCGATTACAAGCAAGGAATCCCAAGTACCTTACCAACCTACAATTGAACCCTTACCCCAATACCCAATTGGACTTGCTCTGTAGTGACAGTTTCTCCTTTCAATGCACGGCTCTCAAGTACGTGACTAACCAGATGCGCGGATCCTAGTACGCGACTTCAAACACCAACTAGAGAGAGAGTTGTTGGCTGCAAAGTTCTTCAAATCATCCACACGTTGAAGATCAGGAAGATTCTTGGTTATAAAACCCTACGGTGCACATTACACAGCAATCTTCTTCACAAAGGATGAACTAGGGCATGAACTTTGTCTTTTAGATCACAAATTGCATGAACAAGAGTTTCTCAATGCTTGTGCAACTTGCATCATCTTGACGGCCCTTAAAATAATCCTTTTATATGTTTAGGGTTAGGAGAAAAGAAGTCCCAAAGACATATTCACGGATTGGACTTAAAACAGAACTGAAAATCTGTTTTCTTTAATTCTCGACGGATAGAGGTGTCGAGGATCTGTCGAGAAGCTGTCGAGGCTCGGGGAAAAACAGCTTCTTAAATCTCGATAGATGCATGTGTCGAAACAGGTGTCGAGATTTAGTAACTTGCACTTCCTTGCTTATTTCTTGGACAGACTTGATGACTTCAACACTGAATTTTGAAACACTGTTTCTTGAAGTGTTAAACACATCCTAAATCTACTAAAATACAAGTAAAGTGAGTTTTGTCTAAAGATAAGCCAATTACAGAAAATAGCGACATATGTTAACAAACTTGAACTACATATGTCCTAACATGCGTATTTAAGATCACTTGTAGCATCTGCCATAAAGCAATTAATTCATTGTATTGGCATCCTATATATGCCTTAAGAGATTAAGATGAAACATGAGAGAGTTCTACTTACCCTTAACAGAACAGAGAAATCATGAGAAAAGCTTTATGATATTCGTCAAATATAGCACTTGAAGCAATCCAGATGAACACAGATAGGGAAAAAGAATCTTCACAAAACAGGACAAAAGACACGAATGTACATAGGGTTTATACAACAGATACCCACAAATTAAACATGAAAAGTAAAACACTTTATTGATTTTCATAAAATATAGCATCAAATTTAAACATATAATTAAGTTAGTAGGAACCCAAAAAATGATGTCATTAAAGAAAAAATATCCTAAATCTTGCAAGATATTAAAATATTTGGTTGGGAATACAGACTGTAGTGAGAAAAAAAAAATGAGAGAAAATAGAAAAGAGAAAATTCTTTGAAAGGTCAACTTTAGTCAAACATATCAATACTTCTTCTCATGAAATCTTTTTTCACACTCATTTCTTTTTTATTTTATATTTCATTTTTTAATCCAAAAAAAACCTTCTTGACTTCTAACTTTTTCATAATGATGTCCAGCTTCTAGTTTATTTTTGGCCTATATATAGAAGAATTTTAATTACTCTTTTATTTCATAGATACAACATAAATATGGTGTGATACAACACAAACAGAGTGTAACGTGGCATAGATATGACATGGCTATAGCAAGTAAATGTTTGGGATTAATAAATTGAACTTAATTATATATTAATTAGGACACATTGCAGACACCCATGCACTTATTATTATTTTCATAAAATTCTTACTGCTGTGAAAAAGGGGGGGGGGGGTTTAAATGTAAAAGATGGGATCTTGTGGCTTAGAAGAACTTCAATATTCCAAATCTCTACAAATGTCAAACATGGATTATAAGTTAAGTTTTTATGTGTTGTTTTGTTATTTAGAACTTAAAAAAGCAGATATTAGCACACTTTTTTTAAATTAAAAAAAAAAAACTATGTATCAACAATGAAGGCCAATTGCACAAAAAACCTTTGCATAAAGGTGTAATATATGCCTTTTGATTTCTCAAGAATAATGCTATAAGAAATTGTAAATGCATCCATATATCAATAATCCATTTTCTCATATGCTTTGACACCAAATGGTCTTAATTAACTTAATTCCACATCACTAATCCAATTCAAGTTCATCAAAGACCACAAAATATGTATACGAAAATAAATAGTTTTAATACTTTACATAGATCATAGCAATAACTTTGAATTCAGAACTGTTTTTTGTCAATACAACTTGAGCAAAATTTTAGAAGCCTACTAATATGAACTCACGCACAATAAACATAAATATTGTGGTAAACTTATATAATCTCTCAAATTAAACCCTCCAAAATATAATTAAATCACACTCCAAATAACCATCAAACAACAACCATTTGATTTAGTCCTGCAACTTAAAGATCCGATTCCAACTACTCTTTTCCCTCAAGATCCAATCCTTCAAAACCCAAATTACTTTTTAGACCAGTTCATCTAATCACTTGAATCTTCATTACTTATAACCACTAAAACCTTGTCATAGTTCTTTTCTTTTAAAGTGAGCTGAAAAACCCATAGGAGAAAGATTTTAGAGAAGGGGAAATTTCAAACAATAAAAAGTAGTCCCTTTCTCATAATAATAATAGTAAAATAAAAAAATAAAAAATACACTATCAATACTTACTTTAGACTGATCAAGCTTGCGGATTGGGTAGAAATGTTCTTTAGTAGACCACTTCTTTGCCAAGTTACCATCATCTATCAAATATAGATAGGCCAAAAAAAAGTTAGCTGACTAACCACCAGGTACTATTGAACCACTTAGCTGTCCCTAACAATGGAATTGAACGTGTGGTGACCCACTATGCTTTAACAGTTAAACAAAGCCATTCATCAAGAAAAAAAAAATCGAATTTTGAATTTTCTTTTATTATTTCGTCAATACAAAATAAAACCAAGTCTAACCCAAATGCAAACCAAAATCTAACCGCTAAACCTTTAAAAATATCCAACCAAAATATCTTATAAAAAAAATCCAACAAAAAAATCCATAAAACAATTAAAACACATGGTTAAAATACCATTTTAACAAAAGGGTCTACCGTTTGGTTTTAAACCATTTCAAAACTAATAAAACACAAACAAAACAGCATGAATAAACAAAAAGTCAAATCGAAGGGCAGGGGTAAAACGAAAAAAAGAAAAAAGGAAAACCAAAGATTCCATATTCCTTAAGGCGCAGAGAGAACAGAATGAAATACCACCAGACTACCACCACCGTCAGGCAATTGAAACCATTAGAGAGAGAAAAAAAAAGGTTACACAGTGGTTGAATTGGAAAAGAGCATACTATACTTACCTTCCTATAATTGCAGAGAAGGGATGGGCACTGTTGCAGTTAGAACGAATATTGAAACGATGGAGTGAAACTTATTTTCTTGGTTGGTTTGTATTTAGTTCTGACGAACTTTGTGTCTTTCTCTATCACCGTATCAAGCCTTCCAAACGTATTTTAAGATTTAACCAGTTAGTTTTCTTTTTATATTGAGAGGCTATTATACAGTGTTCTTTTTTCTTTTCTTTTTTGGATTCATATTAAACGGTATTCTAGTGTTGTTGAAACAATGTTTCAATTTTTAACTGTGAACGTGGCAAATTTTTAGATTGGTGTTTTTCCTATGTGTCACAACATACTTAATTGTAGTCAAAATTTAGGGGAAAACGAAAAAAAATACAAATCTAACAAAAAAACTACCAAATAAAAACCAAATGCAACCTAAATACAAAAATCAACAAAACATAAATCAATTCAAATTTCAGGGGCAAGCGAAAAAGTACAAATCTAACAAAAATCTTCCAAACAAAAACAAAATCTAACCAATACAATAATTGACAAAATAGAACTCAAGAAATTGAAAAAAATAAATGGGAAATTAGGGTAATAGATAGCCAAAACTTAGACCTTGATTGAGTAATTCTTTTCGCAGAAGATGGAATATAATTATGTCAAAACACTACCACGTTTAGAGTTTTTTTTTTTTTTTTTTTTTAAAGCACTCCCACACTGCCAAAATTATACACTCCCATGTTTGGATAAAAAAGAAACACTCTGATTCCCACGTTTTAGACGTAAGCAAAGAAAAGAGAAATAAACATAAAAACCCAATCCCTAATTTAACTCGAATACCCCAAACTAAAGCATTTTTACCCAAATTCCTTCATCAAAATCAAATTTAATCCAAACACCTAAATCAATAACAATCCGACCAAAATAACCAAATCTAAATAACAAACAGAAACTAAACACCAATTCAATAATTAAAAAGAAAACACAAATAGAAAAAGACCTCTTTTTTTGTGAATTACGATTCTCCTCCTCAGTCAGTCGCAAAGAAACGCAGAATCGCTCGGCACAACGGATCTTCTTCTGAATATTGGAAGCCGGATCCACATCAACATCATCCCCTGCTACAGGCAGCGGCTACAATGCTCTTCGAATCCTCGCCGTACTTCGCATTAGAATCGACAACGATTACAGAAGGCTGATCGGAAGCCTCATCGGTTGGTTCTTCCTCTTCTTCTTCTTCTTCTTCTTCTTCTTCTTCTTCTTCTTCGAGACGATCTGATGGGCAATCTGATCGCTTACTTAGTTTTGGATTTTGATTTTGGGGAAAGGAGATGGTTTTGATTTTTGGGTTTCTAAGAAGAGAGAGGAGTTCCGGGTTTTAATATTATTTTTTAGAAGAAAATTGGGTTTTGTTTTGTGGTAAACGGTGTTTTAGGTCTGCAATTGAAGCTTTTTGATTTCATCGCCTCTCTCTTTCTCTGTTACTCTCCGTACCCTCATCGCCCCTCTATTTCTATCTTGGTGCAAATCCAATTTTAACCGGTTAAATTTTTTATTTATAATGAAAGGTTTTTAAACGGGTTGTAGCATTGCCAAACAATGTAATGTATCGCTTTTTAACCTAAATGTGTGTGAATTTTAGATAGAATTTTTCTCTATTTGTCAATACCTCCTTAATTGTAGGCTCTCACATGGTGTGTAAAGTTATCAAACAACATAATTTATCACTTTTTTAAAGTTATACATGTCAGAATTTTAGATAGGCATTTTTCCTAACGTGGCAGTACCTCCTTAAAAGGCTTCTGCTTTTATATATGGTATTAAATTAGATTAGATTAGATTAGATAGATGAAACAAAAATTCTGTATTTAATTTGTTCTTATCTTTAATGTGACACTTGAGAATATTTCAATTATCTTTGTATAAAATACACCACTTAGCAGAACTTCATGCTTTACAACATGAAGTCTTTACTTTTATATATATATATATATATATATATTGATATTGTTGTGTGTAGCAAATAATCTTATCAGTTTCTTATCTCCCAATCGAAAGAAACAAAAGAAGTGGGACAGTGCATTAAGGAAAGAAAAGGACTAAAATTCTTGGAATCACAACATTACAAAGTTCCAAACGGTATTAATGGTTAAATTGAAATCAATTATCTTAGTTTTCCACTTTATGATCTCATTGAAAACTCACTAAGTGTATAAAACATTTGTGAATGTTTAAATCCCAAATTACAAATTTTCCAATACAATCTTATATTCAAACAATATATGTGCGGAATATGAAATATAAGCAATATCCAATTTAGCAAACTACCCTAAGCCATTAATTAATCACAACCAACAGAAATTAAAAGCTAAGAGTAAGGGAAAGAGAAATGCAAACACAAGGTAACATCAGCATATGTTATCGAAGAGGAAACTGAAAAACTCGGCGAAAAACCTCTTCGCCGCCCTTTAAGCGGTAAATGATCAACTAGAAAATCAGTTGGGATACATAATAGCAATAGACCCTCCAAGCCTAATCTACTCAATGCACCTAAGCCCTCCAAGCTTCTTGCTCCAACAAGGTTACGCTGAACCCTATCTTCTCTAGCTTTCCAGATCTCGCAATTAATCCATTGCATCAACCAATATGAATTGGTTCTCTCTTAAACTACTTCCCAAACACCAAGTACTTTCTCACTACTCTGAATTTGGTGAGGTAATGATTTGGTTTATAATCCTCTCATGGGTATGACAATGGAGAGAGTGAGAGTAAAGAAATTTGGAGAATCAAGTGTATAAGATTGTGAATGAATCAATCTTGTTTTTCTCTTGGGTTTCTCTCTCAAAATTTTCTCTAGAAGTTCTCTAGATTTCGTGGGTATAAGGGTATTTATAGTAGAGTATGACATAGAATGTGAAAAGTCACTTTTCAGCAAAACAAGGTGCACTGGTGAGTTACTCGCGACTGGGATGAGTCGCCTTTTTGTTGCACACTCTTGATCAAATCTTCACACTATCTCACACACAACCCTTACATTATTCCCACCTAAATACAGGTTTTCTAAATACTGAATTACAAGCAAATTTGGCACTAAATAAAGCCGATACATAATTGAATAAATTCAACTTTACACTCATAAATGCATTCATTATGTGTCTAAAGTTCTTTCATTTTAAGTTGTGTTTATATTTTATAAGAAGAAAAAGAATGAGCCATACAATTAACTGAGCATAAAGTAGAACACTCATGTAAAAAGAATTGATACATAATATTTATTTTTCTAAAATTCATATGATAGATAGTACAATTGATTTGGAATTTAACATTCTTTTTCAAGTTTAGTTGCCTTAACAATAATTGAATAAAAAAATATATATAAAAACAAATTTAATTACACACATAATCAAGTATATAAAAAATTATTATTTACTTAACTTATTTGAAATAAATCAAATACTTGTGAATTTACTCAAACAATCATTCTTTATTCTATGTTTAATAATTTATTACATTTCTCTCTTCTTAAAAACATGTGATTTATGTAAGCCACGCACACATATGAACCTTTATGTGGGAGTGGGCTTATTTGCAAGCTAGTTGAACAACTCTATATAAAGTAGCAGTGAAGATGATTCACGGGTCAACATGGAAATTCGCAAAGTTACAGTGTGTATGTAATTAGTGTAAAGTAGGTTGTCAGTATGTGATGGTACAGAGTCTTTGGCTTTCTGGTTTGACATTGTTGTTTAGAGTTTACTACATCTATATCCTACCGACATTTCCTTGTTTCTTTGCTTTCACTTTCTTTATTAGTTTTACATGTAACGCTCGTACTTCTTTCAATATCAGGATTTGGATTGCTATTTCTTACCGTGTTACAAATTGAGCAAAAGGTTGTTTCTGTATTGAAGAGATGAAGCTTTTCACAGAAACTTGCACCTTATGGCTCTCATGCATTTTGCTGCTTTCAGGTCTCTCTCTCTCTCTCAGAGTGTTATCATTAAACATACTATGCGGTTTCTTTCTACAAATTGTTTTGAGAGTAAAAATTGTTTTAGTGCAAAGCTTTTATATATATATATATATAGATAATAAATATGTCCATTTTTTTCCCATTATATTTCATTAGGATAATCTAAAAAAAGATTATCGATAAATGATGGCTAACATTTTCATTTCAACCAATTAATGCAGGGATGAATATCAGTGCTTTCTCCTACGATTACTCCTCAACAACAAAGGCAAGAAAAAAGAAGCTTTTTTTTTTTAATAACGGAAAACATGATTTAAAATCATGTTTTAAGTTATAAAAACTCAAGCGTGTGTAACACACTGTGTACAAGAGCTTTTTTTCATTTGTAATTTGAATTCCAGAAATTTAGGTCTGGGGATAGAGTTTCTTTTATATTTCATTTTATTTATGTGAGAATAGAGTTAGAGGCATGACTTTCATGCACTCTTTCGCTCGTACATATGCAAAAGCATTTGGTTAAATCCATATTCAATTAGAAAATGCATTTCATAATTGATGACCGTATTTTGATAAAGCAGTGCTTGGTAGAGCCCCAGAGAGCTCAATATGGAGGAGGGATGATAGTCAATCCAGAATTTAATCATGGATTAGAGGGATGGACCATGTTCGGACAGGGAGAAATTGAAGAACGAATTTCAAAGGCAGGCAACAGCTTCATTGTAGTACACAATAGAACACACCCACTAGGCAGTTTATCTCAGAAGGTTCTACTTGAGAAAGGAAAGCTCTATAGTTTTTCAGGTAATAATATCTTCCTTGTGTGAAGAAATTAACGACAGAGTAACATAGATTCTATTGTGGAAATTTTATAGTGAGTGCAATGAATTAAATAAATTTCATGGTCCAAATTGAGTCTTCATGAATCAAAGTGTGTGTACATGATATCATCTAGTCTTAAATTCTAAATCTAAATTTACTTATATAAAAACTATAATTGGTTTTAAATAATGTGACACTATTTATTAACTATTAAATCCTGACCATGAAATGGCAATGTCCCCTAAGCAAACTGAAGCACATCAATAGTCAATTGCATTACTGTGTATGTAATTCGATCTTTTGCTCTTTTTACGAGATTTTTATAAAAAAAATCAACTGAAGTTGAACATTTTTCAGCTTGGATTCAAATCAGTGAAGGAAGAGAGACAGTTTCTGTCCTCTTTAAAACAGCTGATGAACTGGTTCGAGGTGGTAAGGTGATTGCTGAGCATGGATGTTGGTCTCTGCTAAAAGGTGGCATAGTTGCAAATTTCTCAACCCGTGTAGAGATCCTTTTCGAGGTGAAATATTTCTCCTGTGTTTGGTTTTTCCAATAAATTTTTTTCTTTTAAACTTTATTTTACTAATTTAGCTTTCTTTGGAACTGAATATATATACTCATGCATCATTTTCATCAATGTAGAGCAAAAACACAAAAGTGGATATATGGGTGGATAATGTATCATTACAGCCATTCACTAAGGAGCAATGGAAATCCCACCAAGACATAAGCATCAGCAAGGTAATTATAGGTTCGCTGTCCATTCCTCACATCAAGCACAAATATGCTTCGACTTCCCTTTCTTTTGCCACACAATTGACCAAACATATAGCAAGTCCATGAGGAAAATTAGGCTCACATTCCATTACTCACATTTATAAATTTTTGTTAAGTGAATAAAAAACATAGTCAGGAACGCTACATATATGAGCAATCTAAATAGTACTTTAGAACTCCACCATCGTGTTTAAAATTCTAGTAAATTTGAATCCTGCAGGTACGTAAGAGCAAGGTGAGGTTCAAGGTTACTCATGCAAATAAAACTGCAATGCAAGGTGCTATGGTCTCTATCAAGCAATTGAAATCAAACTTTCCTTTTGGGTGTGGTATGAACTACCGTATTCTTGAAAGCACTGATTATCAAAACTGGTTTGCATCGAGATTCAAATTTACCACTTTCACTAATGAGATGAAGTGGTATAGCACTGAGAAAATACAAGGCCAAGAGAACTATACTGTCCCTGATGCAATGGTAAAATTTTCTAAACAAAATGGCATTTCCATCAGAGGTCACAACATATTGTGGGACAATCCCAATCAGCAGCCTAATTGGGTCAAATCCCTTTCTTCTGATGATTTACGGAAAGCTGTAGAAAAAAGAATCAATTCAGTGGTGTCAAGATACAGAGGGCAGCTAATTGCTTGGGATGTAGTTAATGAGAATCTTCATTTTAGATATTTTGAGGATAAACTTGGTGAAAATGCTTCTGCAGTATTCTATTCCGAGGCTTACCAACTTGACCCTAACACAAATATGTTCATGAACGAGTATGGTACCATAAATGGTGGGGATGAGAAAGCAAGCCCAGCCAACTACAAGAAAAAACTAGAAGAGATTCTGCAATATCCAGGGAATGAGAAGATATTACTAGCTATTGGCCTGCAAGGAAATTTTGGTTCAGGCCAGCCAAACCTAGCTTACATGAGATCTTCTTTGGACATTCTAGGTGCCACAGGCCTGCCCATATGGCTTACCGAAGTGAGTGTTGGTGTTGCCAAAGACACTGATCAGGTATTCCAGTTTGGAAAGAAAAAATATTAGACTTACGCAAAAATGTCTTGGTTCACCCAAGTAAAAATGGATTAAAATTGCAACTACAATAGTGTTAACTAATTAATTTGGTTTCAAACCAACTAATTTTATTCTTACTACTATTTAAGTAAGATTTTAGTTCGATGCTGACACTGGCTGTGGACAGGCCCAGCACTTGGAGGATATACTAAGAGAGGGTTATTCTCATCCTGCTGTCAAAGGGATTGTCATGTTTGCAGGCCCAATAGCAGCTAATTTCAAGGAAATGCCCCTTGCAGATACAAACTTCAACAACACTCCAGCTGGAGATGTTGTGGATAAGCTGCTTCATGAGTGGAAACATTCTCAAGCTCTGGAATTCACAGCAGATGACAAAGGATTTGTAGATGTTTTACTATTTCATGGAGACTACAATGTAACTGTACAACACACACATGCCAACTCTTCCACCACTCTAGGTTTTAGGGTGACTAAAGATACTCGACAAGCAACCATCGGCATTTGAATACATACCTGAATTATGACTATTTTTATCTTTTGCGAGGTTTAGAGGAGGTGATTGGTAGGTAGGTAGTCTACCCCTATTTGTCTCTCTAATAGAAGAAATAAACAGTAAAATCTCTTTAAGTACATAGAAAATGTTTCTAAGTATATGTGTTAACATGGCAAGATCCTTAACAAATGTCCTTGAAATAACTTCGATACCATACCAATCTCTATGCCATATAAATCTCAATAATTTAGTATGCATTCAGATATGTATACTATACAAATCTAAGCTGATATAAGGTGTAGTTCAACCCCACATGAAGAGCAGACTATCATATCAAAGCATACATGCACACGCACATGCCAGCACGCAGGCACACAGCACACAAACAAAGAAATGACATTCATGAAGTTCATCATGTGAATTTTAGATGCCCAGACCATTTAAGTCTGACCACCCAAACAAACAAAGAATATTCATGAATTTTAGATACTTATGGGTAAAAGTTGTGGTTTCTATAGAATTATCAACAATACTAGAGTTGTGAACTTGTGGGTCACTCGTAGACTGAGTTTTTCAATTTGCTTTTGTTTTCATTGGTGTTACTGCAACCAAATCAAGAACATCTTTTAAAAAAAAAAAACAAATTTGTCTCTCAAATTGATTTGTAAGTACATTCTTTAGTCAAGTGAAATTCAGCTTACAATATTCTGTCACGCGCATATTATCAAACACCCTATACACTCGGATACAAAGCCCTAGCATTTGAAAAAAGATTTCAATTTCAGACTTAATCGAACTCCATGAAGAAACAAAATCGAAATTCAAGATAATTTTGCACAGTAAAAGTTTTACCGCTGAAACCAGATTGTAGTTGCTATGCTTGATTTCAAGATTCTAGCTATACTCCATTGTCACTTTACATATAAAAAATATATATATATATATATATATATATATATATATTGAGAAGACAATAGCATAGGGACAAAGTATATATCCTGCAGGAATGTACATCTAGGACTGTTTGGTTTCAAAAAATGCTTTTGGACCTCATAGTAACAACAAAGAGTGGGTTGCAGTTAAGAAGTTGCAGCCTTCAAATAGGAACTCGCCAATCCATGTATATACATTACCGGTTTGGTAATTGTTTTTTATTTTTATTTTTTAAAAGTAACTCTTCTCTCTAACACATCATATTACTAAAATAAAAGTAACTTTTTGTTTTCATAATATTTATAAATATGTCATTGTATTCATATTCATAGAAAATAAAAATCCTAAAAAGTTGTGTTTATTTTTTGTATTCAAATCCAGCTTTTGGGATAATGAAAGTAAAACTAAATACAAATATTAAAACCAAACCAGTTTTTTAGTGGTGAGACCTACTAAAAACTGAAAATGAAAACAAAAATGCAGTATTTTTTTAACTAACCAAACAGGTCCCTACTTTCTCACAACAAGTGGGTTCCACTGGTAGGATATACTTTTTTTGATAGATAGGGTGTTAGAAGTTCTTGGTGACAGAAAAAACTCGTAAGTATGCAAGTATTGTCCCTTGGTGACTTAAAGCTGAGTTGGTTTTTTATTTGACATTATATATTTTTATTGGTTCAACAAAGTTACATTGCAAGAATTACAAATGCCTAGGATCTCGGGTCGAGAATCGCTATGTAGATAACGTAGTAGTTAATCTCGTTAATAAGATGGATGCTTTTGTTTTCAGTTGAATGCAAAAGGGATCTCACAAGCTAGGGGCATGAATTTACCAGCGTACTCCCTTTTACATTAAAAAAAAAAAAAATGCAAAATTCCCTCTAAGTTTTACTAGAATTAATTACAGTCATTTCAATATGAAAGCTGGAATATGTGTGAAAACACAAGAATTTGTTTAGACCCCCAAATTAAAATTATGATTAGATTGTTTTTGCTCTTATTTAATCAAATTGCAGAACAAGAGAAAATGTGCGTAATGAACCGATAACTACTTTAGTGTATAAACATGAATAACAAACAATAAAAGTAAAGTACAAGAGTAAGGGAAGAGAAATGCAAATACAAGATAACACCAAAATGTGTTATCGAAGAAGAAACTGCAGAACTCGGCGAAAAACCTCTCTAGGACCCTTCAAGTCGAAATCGATCTACTAGAGAATAAAGTTGGAGTACACGAATAGCAAAAGACCCTCTAAACCTAGTCTATCCCATGAACTTGAGCCTCCAAGCTCCTGCTACCAACGGACTTCTCGGAGTCATGTCTTTTATAATTTTTCAGATCTCGCAATACGCCCGATTGCATCTGTCAAGCCTCACCGGCTTTTTTTGGCAAATTCCCAAAGCTCCGCAAGCTCTAAAACACTCTCTATACTCTGAAAAGATGTAGGTTGTGTTTGGATACAAATCTCCTCTTAAGGTATGACAATAAGAGAGGGAAGGAAAAGATACTAGACTAATTTCTCACTAAGGATGAGTAGCTTTCTTTCTCTCTCTAAAAGATGGGTGTGTGTGTTGTAAAAAACATATCTAGGGTTTTTCTCTCTAAATGACCTCATATACTTTTATGGGTAATGAGGGTATATATAGTATGTGTGAAGGGTAAGAAAGTCACACTTAAAAAACCTCCAAGCAGAATATTTATCGAATATCTCGTGAGAAGGCCTTACTTGTAAGACACTTGCGAAATCCTCCAAGCTGGTATGACTATTTAACTTCCAGCATGTGCTTCTCACATGGCTTTCTTGTGGGTTAGCTTATCGCAAGCTTCTCGCGAAATCTACTTGTTCTTCAATTCATGCTCAATTCTTCACTAACTTATTGCTTAACCGAATACAATAAAATCCCACAAAATACAAGGAACAAAATTAAAACAATTACAACACTTTTTATCATGGAATAAAACTAATATAAAACATAGTTGTAAATCACAACTTTACACGTTCATTTCAAGATATTCAACTTGTGGGTCCTATGCATGGAAGAATATACTCAGCGCTCGTGATATGATTCAAAAGAGCATTATCTGGAGTATTGGAAATGGGCAATCGGTCAGGATTAAAAAGGATAAGTGGCTTCCAATCCAATCCAGTAGAACTCCCGTTTTGGCTCTCCCAGACGTGCTGCAAGAAACTAAGGTTAGTGCACTTATTAATACTGAAAGTGGGGAATAGAAGGAGTTAGTTCAGCCTAGTTTTCTGCCCCATGAAGCTGCTGCAATTCTGGGCATCCCCCTCAGTAGTAGAGCTCCCTCTGATGGAATCATCTGGGCACACACTCCGTCAGGTTTGTTCTTTACAAGTAGTGCTTACAAACTGCTGGTTTCATGTGCATCAATTGTGAATGCAAGTAGCTCTAATTTGGTACCAAATGGGAAGTTTTGGAACGGCATTTGGCAGTTGTGAGTGCCTAATAAAATCAAGCATTTCATCTGGAGAGCCTATAACAATGCGTTGCCTACCATGAGTAATCTCTATCGTCGCTAAATCACTATTACAGCAATGTGTGAATTATGCAAGCTTTATGAGGAGAGCACGCTTCACGCTCTCTGGTCTTATAGGGAGATATCTTGCGTTTGGAATTCCATCACTTGGTTCCACCAAGCGGTCACCTCTCCTCCACCAGATTTCTCTAATTTTTTTTCTAGATTTTTGTAGGTACATGACAAATATAGTACTGAAATCTTTGCCATCACAGCTTGGTTGATTTGGAACTCGAGAAATGCTTAGCACTTTGGTCAACCGGTCCATCCTCTAGCTAATCTGTGCTCCATAATTGGTAACTTACTGCATGAATTCCTTGCCGTTGAAGACCTTGAACCTGCCCTGTCTCTCCCTCTAGTTATGCATCAGTGGTGTCCTCCAGAAGCTAACCACTACAAAGTGAATTTTGATCCAACAGTCTCCAAATCGTTGAACTTGGCTATCATTGGGGTCATTATCCGTAATTGGCACGGCGAAGCAATTGGAGCTCTATCCATGCCCATTCCTCTAACTCAAACTGTGAATGAATTGGAGGCATTAGCTTGTAGCAGAGCGATTCAGTTTGCAAGTGAAATCGGGCTTTGGAAAGTTATTTCGGGCTTTGGAAAGTTATTTTTGAAGGCGATTCATTGGTGGTGATCAATGCTCTTTCTCAAGGGTTTGGTTGTTTTTCTTCATATGGGAATATCATTGATGATATCCTTTTCCTTGTTGCTGATTTCCAGTTTTTTGAATTCTGTCATGTTAAAAGAACTTGTAATGTTGTAGCCAATGCTCTTGCATAAAAGGCCTTGGGGATTCGGGTTTGGTTGGAAGACCTTCCTAATGACATTTCTCCCCTTGTCCTTATAAATGTTCATTGAGTTGTTTTCAGTTTAATAAATCCCCAAGCATTTTCTCTAGTTTCTCAACAACAAAAAAAGTCTCCTAAATTTCAAATTAATTCAATTAAGGTTTCTTCATTAATGTTTGTTAAATGTTGTGGATAATGGTCCAAATTTTTAAATTTTTTCTTCAAATCTTTTTAAATAAAAAATCCATTTTGTGATTGAAAGTATTTTCACAATTTTTTTTAAATTAATGGAAGTTAACAATGAGGCCTTAATTGAATAAATTTAAAATTTAGAGTACTAAAATGAATTCTAGTGACATTTAGAGAGTGCATTTTACCTTTTAGCCAAAAATAAACAAAATGTCTATCCCCCAAATAGGTTGACAAAGTCTATTGCGCTTGAATGCAAGTATGCAACAACCTTCAAAATTTTGAGTAAACTAAAACATAAAATTCTCCTCCTTTAAAAATAAAAATGTCAAGAACTTTATATCTTAATTGGTTGGCACTTGGTGATGTTTCTAATGGAGTCATCCAGATTTGAAATCCTCCGTCCCCCATTGTAACCATATAATTTTAGATAATATACTAAAAAAATATTAAATGGATAATTCTCCAGTAGAATAGTTATTCTTTTAGCCTAGTGGTCTTTTTGGTCTTGTCTCTTGTAATTGTATTTTAATGTAAAACATTCAAAGCTTCTAATTGGCATTAAATTTAGTATATATTCTAGTGGATTCCAATAAATTAAGAACCGCCGTGCACCCTTTGTGCGGTGGTCACTCCACAAGTATAAATGCTTGTGGGATGTAGGGGGAAGTGCCAAGATTTAAGTCTCCAAAAAGGTGCTTCACACATATATACCTTAGATTAGGCTAAAGCGGAATTTCTATCTTATAAAAAAAAAAAAAAAATTTAAGAACATGATAGCATTGGGGTCAATCTCTTATAGACAAATTGACCCCAAAAAACTCTATTTTTGTTAATATAACTAAACTAATCTACTATTCACGGACCATTTAAATATTATTTTTCCTTTTTCCAAAAATCAATCCAAGTAACCACCACAACCCAAAAATTTATCAAGAATCTACACGCAAATTAATCATCACACCACCACAAGCAACCACCACACATATTAACCCCATAAGAATCAACGCAAACCAAGAACCAACCCATAAATTTTTAACCTGTAAGCCAATGGTGGTAACGTCGGGGGAAACAATATTGCCAATGTTGAGGGAGAGAGCTAGATCAAAGCACTACCATCATTGTGAAACCACTTCACACCTCGCACTAGCACCAAACCACCAGCACAATTGTGGAAAAATGAGTGGGTCGGGTCGAAGTTGGATTTAGGTAAAAAAAAAAAAAAAAAAAGGGTCATTTTAAGTAGGTTAGAAATTGGTCGAGTTAATCGGGATTGCAGGTCAGGCTGTTTATTTTTATTTTTATTTTATCTTTTTGCATAAATGTCTTTTTTAGTATTTCTCATTTGGTAAGTTATGCAGAAAATTACTTGGAATAAAATACATTACTTTAAATTCACTACTCATATTAAGAATGATCTCAACTCAACAAATTAATATTTGTTCAATAATTACAAAATCCCAACATTGCTAACCAAACCAAAATAGCACAAACACAAAAGAGTCTAGTCTACCATTTGAAAATCTGATTTAAACAAATACACAAGTTTCACTTCTTCAAAAAATCAACTTACCAAAACATAAAACAAAATTACAAATGCCCTATTGAATAGAAAATTTGACAAATAATAAAAACATATAAGAAACTTATTATCTTGAAAACTAATTTCATAATCTAATGTCAACAACTATGGTTGACACTTTGTTTCAATTTGAGATATAAACCAAAGTTTAATTGTTTACTTAATTTATACATAGTCTCTTTTAGGAATATCATGTTATTGTTAAGGAACACACACACTAAGAAATATCATCTTTTATTTTGAAAAGCCTTTTATTTTGGCCATGGATTGTTAAAAATAGGACAAAGCATCCATTATTTATGCCAAATTTATTGATAAATTTTAGCTTCACTCTTTCACACTTATGTACTTTGTTATTTAATATCTAAAAATCTTTACTTATTGCGCTATTCAAGTAAGAGAATATATCAACCATTTATCTATCAACCATTTATCTTTCAATTTATAAGGGCATAGTATTTCAATGACGTTAAATCTATATATATATATATATATATATATATATATTGGCTTTATTCAAAACTTATTAAAAAATTGAGATTGAATTGTGCACTGTTAAACTCACATCTAACGATTAAACTAATAATGTCTTATCTTTCTTTCTTTCATTTTTTTATTTTTTTTTTATTTTTATTTTTTACAGAATGAAAAAGGATTGAGCCACAGGTTTGCCGAGTCTGGTTGGATTAACCCAAAAAATACAGGTCCTACATTCCTATCAACAAGTTTGTATTATTTGAGGACCAACTGGTTTGGAATTTAATATTTTTATTGTTTCTTTTCACGGGTTAGTCATTTTTTTTTTTATAAAATTCAGATGGTAAAACAACTTATTTGGAATTTAATATCCTTTCTTAAGTTTAGTTGCCTTAACAATAATTGAAACAAAAAGTAGTAAAAGATAAAAGCACAAGAATATAAAAAATTATTCCTTGATTAAGTTAATTGAAATAATCAATATTTGTGAATTTACTCAAATAATAAGTGAATATTCTTTATGTAAGTCAAATATCATAATAAACATATATGTAACCCCCCTCCCCCCACCCACCCGCCCGCCAGCCTACCCGCCCACAGCAACACACACGTGCGTGTAGATATGTGTGTATGTATAATTTTGAGTGACATAAGAAGCACGTACACTTTATTAGAGGTGCCGTATCAATGTTAGACATGGGACACATTTAGGACACTTCTACAAAGGCATCCTAACCCATTTCTTTTTCTTTTACTGTTTTGAAAAATGTGGGACATGGGGGGTGGGGTACATTTATTTTTTTATTTCCTTTTAATTTCAATCTTTTTTTTTTTTTTTTTTGAGGGAATTAATTTCAATCTTAAACACTTATCTAGTTATCTTTTATTTATTCTTTTGGATCTTATTCTTGATTTTTAATCTAATTTTTAAATAGCCAAAGGCCTTGTAACTGAATTGGCACCTTCCCATGTACAAAGTACTTGGGGGTCTGGGGGGAAAGGGTTTGAGCTGCGGGGTTAGCAGCATGTTGTAATTATTTCTCAAAAAATCTAATTTCTAAACATCATTTATTAGTCATGGATTCATTTTATCATCCATTAATTATTACTCATAAATTGAAATGTGTTTAACAATAAATGCAAAAATAAATGTTTAACAATATATTAAAATATAAATAAAAATAGATTTAACAATTAATTAATTGTATATTTCAATCCACATCCCACAATACTTGTGGAGTGACTATCATGCTAAAGGTACGCAGTAGATAATCTCAAAAGATTTTTTAATAATTATCTTTGAAATTTGAAAACTATTACAGTTATAATAGACATTTGTTGTGATTTTTTTGTATGGGAAATATTAAATATGATTTTTAATAAATTAAATAAGATAATTATGGTATATGGTAGTTATTAATAGTTATTTATTATGATTGTCTTATATTGAACTATTAAATATACTAGCCTCATCACACCTGCTTCGCACGTGTGATGAGACTTTTTTTTTAGTGGTCCTATATGGTAGGGGGAAAAAATTGTATTTAATTATTTTATATATATATAATTTTTATTCTAAAAATCTAATTTATAAGTAAATAAATCAATTTAAAAATTAATAGGAAAGTAGTCTTATTTTTTAAGCAATGTTTTAGTGGGAGTTAAAGTTGCATTTTTACCGGATTGTCCTTTAGTTTTGTCTCTACTTAAACATAAGACTGTTGGGGCATTTTTGAACTAAAAAAATGAGAAATCCAAACACGAGAAGCCCCTTAAATAGCAGTATAGATATATGTATGTATGTATGTATATTTGATACAAAGTATGGATCCTCCGGACACCAAACATGATATGATTTGGAGGCTAAGTCCTTAATACGAAAAAATTCCGGCTTATTATTTATTATGATCCATTATGGTTCTTAACTTCTTATAGTTTGGAGTTACAGAGTTCCTTAAAATTTAGGAGTGGTAGTGGGAGACAAATTGATTGAACCATGAAATTCTTTCGTCTATATCTGTGTCTAAGCTGACATTTTCTTTGTTTTGCGATGAACAGAGGGAAAGAGAATCATATCAGCCTTACCAGCAGAAGATAAAGATAAATCAAATTGCGACCTCCCTAGTTTTTGCACAAAACAGAAATGCAGCGGTTATTGCAATTTATATTATGGCCCAAATTCCGAAGGCAATTGTGAAAGATGTGATTTTCATGGCATTACTCATGATTGTTCCTGTTGTTGCAACACATGACTATGACTATGAAACTGGATTACCTTACCTATCATCTTGTATGAGGAAAAATAAAAGAAAGAAAGAGAGGAAATTTTTTGGGGCAACAATTATAAATGAAAAGAACTATTTTCTGGCAGAGTAATGTTAGAGCTACAGACTATTTTACAAATTCATGACTTGACAATGTCCACATCAGTTATTATAATACTAGCCTCATCACACATGCGAATTTTTTTTTTTAGTGGTAGTAGCAAAAAGAAATTTATGTTTTTTATTATATATACAATTTTTATTTTGAGAATCTAATTTATAAGTGGATAAATAAATTTTAAAATTAATAGGAAAGTTATCCTATTTTTTAGGCAATGTTTTAGTGAAAGTTAAGATTGTATTTTTACCGGATTGTCCTTTAGTTTTTTTTTTTTTTTTATATATTTAGATTTGTTTTTGGATAAACTTGGGATGTTTAATTTATTTTTCTATTTAAAAAAAAAAAACAATAAACGTGTTGTTGCTTTGAAGAAGTGCGTTAGTGGAAGAGTATTCCTATTTTGTAGGCAATATTTTAGTGCAAGTTAGACATACATTTTTACCAAACTATCATTTAGTTTTGTTTCTACTTAAACCTAGAAGTGTAGGGGTATTTTGAAACAAAAAAATAAAATCCGGTCCAAACATAGAAAGTCCCTTAAATAGTAGTACTAGTCTTATCACACGCGCTTCACGCGTGAGATGAAGCTTTTTTTTTTTAATGGTAGTAGCAAAAAGAAATTTATGTTTTTTATTATATATATAATTTTTATTTTGAAAATCTAATTTATAAGTGGATAAATAAATTTGAAAATTAATAGGAAAGTGACCATATTTTTTAGGCAATGTTTTAGTGGAAGTTAGGGTTGTATTTTTACTAGATTGTCCTTTAGTTTCGTCTCTATTTAAACATAGGAATGAAAGGGTATTTTAGAACCAAAAAAAAAAAAAAAATCCGGATTATCCTTTAGTTTATATATATATATATATATATATATATATATTTAGATTTGTTTTTGGATAAGTGTTTAACTTATTTTTTTATTTAAAAAAAAAAAAATACAATAAACTTATTGTTACTTTGAAAAAGTGGGTTAGTGGAAGAGTATTCCTATTTTGTAGGCAATATTTTAGTGTAAGTTAGACATACATTTTTACCAAACTATCATTTAGTTTTGTCTTTACTTAAACCTAGGGGTGTAGAGGTATTTTGGAACAAAAAAAATCCGGTCCAAACAGGGGAAACCCCTTAAATAGTAGTATAGACTAGTTACACCAAGTATTATAATAAAATGTATAAACTCAAATAAAATGGTCAAATAATTTATATATATATATATATATATATATATATCAGTTGTTTTAAAATTTTCTACCCTCTCCCTGTGTGTGTGAGTGTTAAAATACTTAGGATATGTTTGGTAACTGTTTTTTCTCCTTATTTTCTAGTTTTCAAAAACAATTTTCTATTTTTGAAACTAAAAAACTTGTTTGGCAACCCAAAACGGATAGAAAACAAAAAATATTCTCAAAACTCAATTTGTGAAGAAAACTGAAAACATGCAAAAGGCTGTTTTCAGTTCCTAATTTTCAAAAGTCAATAAAAATACCCATTTAATTTAATGAATCTAACTCATTTAATGAGTTATCATTAGAGTTCAAATCTTAATAACAACACATTTTAGTATTTTCTATTTTTTTCTTCAAAAAACTATCTTTTTAATTTCAACTAACCAAACATGTTTTTTATTTCAAAAATACAAGAAAATTATTATTTCTTCATATTCTCAAAAATAAGTTTTTGAAAATAGAAAACAAAAACTGTTACCAAACATAACCTTAGAGTTCTCAAAAAAAAAAAAAAATTACCATTTAAATATATTTTTCTCTTTCCAAAAATCATTCCAAGCAACCACCACTACCCAAAAATTTATCAAGAATCAACCCAGATATTAATCATCGCACCCACCACAAGCAACCACCGCACAAATTAACCCACAAATTTATGTATTTTTCACATGATTTTCTAAGTGTTTGTCATTTGGTAAGTCATGCAGAAAATTACTGGGTATAAAACACATTACTTTAAATTCATCACTCATATCAAAGATGATCTCTACTCAACAAATTAATATTTGTTCAATAATCATAAAATTATAAAAATCCCAACATTTCTAACCAAAACAAAATAGCACAAACACTAAGGAGTTTAGTCTACCATTTGAAAATCTAATTTTAACAAACACATAAGTTTCACTTCTACACAATATCAATATCTCAAAACATAAAACAAAATTACAAATGCCCTATTGACTAGCTAATTTGACAAATAATAAATACATATAAGAAATTTACAATCTTGAAAACTAATATCATAATCTAATATCAACTATGGTTATAACTCTATTTCAATGTGAGATATACATCAAATTTTGATTATTTATTTCTACATGATCCCTTTTATGAATATCATGTCAATGTTAGCAAACATACACTCAAAGAAATATCATCTTTTATTTTGAAAAGCCGTTAATTTTGGTTATAGATTGTTAAAAAATAGGTCTAAGCATCTATGATTTATACCAATTTTATTGATAAATTCCGGCTTCACTCTATCACACTTATGTATTATGTTATTTAATATCTAAAAGTCTTTACTTATTGTGTTATTCAATTAATCATTCATCTTTCAATTCATTTGCAAATAGCTAGATAAATGTCTCAATTATTTTCTTCAGGACATTGTATTTAAATGATGTTAAATAAAGTATATATATATTTGTGAGAGACATGTCTCTCAAAAAAAGAGATTCAGGTACCTTTTAGGGAACCTTTCTTTTTGGGTAAGTGGTGTGGAGTCGTCACTTTTTTTATACAAAAAAATAAGAAAAACTAAATACACAAATACATGATTGAATTACTTCGTTTCATTGATTGAATAAAAAATACAACTTTGAAATTTTGAATTTTACATGGCTTTGGGTCCTAATTACAAACTACCAAATATACATGGCTTTTTGTCCTCGTTACAATCTATCCAAAATAAAAATAAAGATAAGGCTAAGTTTACTTAACCAAAAATCTAAATCCAGAGGCTAGGTTATGGAGTGAGAAGGTGTTAGGCACCTATTCCATCCAGACAGAGTTTGGTCTTCTAGACTGTTGTGACCAATGTACCACTTTATGCATGACATAAATGATATGTTGAACATGTGAAAGATAAACACAAAATCACACAAATTTGGTTATGATTGAAGACAACATGGACTTTATTGAGCAAATAACCAACTAAAAAGCAAATCCTAAATGAACAACGAAACCAAAGAACCAAAATGAAATTCAAACAAAGTTAGGATGACTGGCTAATGATGGTGGAGCAATGACTTATTGGTCAATCAGATCTTGAATGGCATGCCTTAGGGTATAACATCTATTAGTAGTATGGCCTTTCCCTTGATGATATCTACAATGAGCATTAAGATCGTATCTTCGAGGCACAGGATGTGGTATTGGCCTAGGATCCAATGGCTTCAGTAATCCCTTATCTTATAGTTTCTCCATGTTTGATAAAATCTGGTTTTGTATCTCATACAAAACACACAGCGGAAGCAACAAACAAGGATCTATTTCATTCATGATTGACAACATGCACTCTGTAAATTTCAGAATTTAAGAACAAGATAGGGTACCTTGGTGTGGAGAAATTCAAAACAAAGATTAGAAGCACTTGGGAAAACTTTTAATCTTCACTCCAATTCCACTTTACGCCCAAGATGTGTGGTCTCTCAATTAGTTTCCAAAGGGAGAATGAAAGTGTGTCTCACACTCTTTCTTTTTCTTTACGATTCTTTTCTTAAAAATCACATAAAAAATTCTGTATGTTTCTCCCTTTATAACTATCTGATTATCTAATTGGGTCGGCCTATTGGGCCTTTCCAATTGGGCTTTAGTGTGTGGCTTGGAATGAGACTAAAAGGGACCAATAAGACACTAGCTCCAATGGGCCTTGGGCTTTTCCGTCAACTCTTGACAAGTTCAAAGTTACCATTAATTATATTTAATACCACTATATAAATATAATTGCACTCTAGGTCTTATTAATAAATTATATCCCAAGACTTTATTTTACACACAACCCCTTCATAAAATATTCGTAGTAATACAAAATCATAAATATTGACTGTCACTTTGAAAATTACTACATCTTATCCTTGAGTACCCGGTTTAATCCTTTAAAGTTATTCATCATATATTTATGAAATCCAATTTCATAAATATATACTTTAGTAATTTCTTACCAAAGTGGTTAGGCCTAACTCTCTGAATAACTGAACCCATTAAACTTATCTCAAGGGAATATTTTATATCTCCATTAAGAGACTATGAATTCCATCTTGAGAATATATGTTCCATCAACACTAAATGTGGCTGCCCAACATACTGAGGTTTTAACCGTAATTTTAGATCTCACTCCTGATATATCAAAGCAACCTACACGTCATGATCAGGTCCATTATTCTCTCAGGATTAAGAGTTCATGCAAATAAAAGTCATGAGATTTATTATTCATTTGACAGTCTTTAGGAGAATAATAAATCTCACAGCGGTCCAGTTCAATATGTCTTAACTCTTAAAACATATCAACATATCAACTAGAAGTCTCCACTTCCATGATCAAGACAAATCATCTTAGTTGATACGTTATAGTCTTCGCAGATGAAATGCCCAATTTCATCACCGACTACGAACTATAAATTCTGAGTTTACAAAGAACTTGTGATTTATATCTTCTGTGACTTTTCACATAAATCACATACTATGCATCTCATGGACTATATGATAATGTCCAAATATTCATGTTACCATTATTTTAGATAAAAATAAACAACTTTATTAAACACAACATTAAGTCATACATAATGTCATACATAGCATCATACAATAGGATTTAAGGGCATATATCCTAACACTCCAAGGCTTCACTCAAAGTCATGTGTAGTTCTGAAAAATTTCTTCGATGCCGACAATCACCAGTTGATGGTTTGACTACACCGTTACTGATATGATAAGGCACTACCTCCTTGGAGATTGAATCCATTGACATGTTCTCGTTGATTGGAGAGGATAGTTGGAAAGACAACTTGTTGAAATCCCTAGCTCTTTTCTTTAGAAATTGGACATGTGGAATCTCTTCGAGTTCTGGTGAATTATCCTTGTACAAAGAGAGCAACTCGCTAGGCTCGAACTGGCATTGAGGCAGATCTAAAAAAATAGATGTTGCCTCAATCTTCCCTCAACAGGAGTTGCTTTGGTGACGCAGTTCGATTGGCAAGAAAAGCCACCCATTTTCCATATGTCAACTCTAGTACGAGAATGTTTAGTCATTCCGATAGTGACTGGCCTTTTTTTAGCTATGATCCAAGGCCTCGGAAAAATCGCCCGAGGAAAAAGCCCTTGTCTCCTTCGTTAGAGGGAAGGAAGGAGAATGCTAAGACAGATTTTCGAGAAGAAGAGCTCTAGCTGCTCGTCAGTCTTTCTTTTTTTCCTAAATGTGGGTGCTAAACCAGATTCCCCATGCTATATGCGGCGGCAATGCAATCTAAACTTCAAGCGAGCAGAGGAAAGATGTTGAGGTGCGAAAGCCTTCTATTGAGAGCGGAATCTAATTAATAGAATTGTGGCTTCTTGTTCACTCTCTCACTATCTGAACTTTAAGGTTAAGTTTGTGTTCCGCGAACTCAATAACCACTAAATGAAACTATAGCGGATGTAGTTGAATTGGGACCAAGACAAAGAAAGTGCTTTTATCGAGGAGTCATGGATTTGCTTGGAATTCCGGATCGAAGAAGAGGGAGATCCAAATATGGTACAGCCAAATCGAGATGAATGGAAGATGCCTATTGCGGGTCTGGTCCCTGCTTCCTCACATTTAACGATTACATGGTGTTAAGCAATTGAGATCGACCTTTCTCATGCAATTGAATGCTCCAAGCGATCAGTCCATGACTTCCTTTGTTGGCTCCTACTCTACCAGACGGTGACCGGCTCAATAGAGCACCTTTGGGCGCTGGCTTTTCGAAACCAAGTTAGGGAATCAGTGACCAGAGAAAGCATTCAAAAAAGTTGCATCTCTTACGAGAAACACTGAATTGGATTAGCCCCTGCAGGAATGGAACCTACAAACAAGGCCCGCCCTAAGTGGTGGATTCTTCCTTACTTTAGCTGGTCGACAAACTGAATTGCACTCGGTCTGAATCCTAACTCGAGGAAGGGTTCGCTTGTGCTTCTATCTTAAGGTGGAAAAAGGCATGAGGATGAGGAGACCCTTGATCCTAACCCTCGAGAGAGCCCTTTTTGCTATGGGGAAGGAATCAAACGAGGTCTGTTGGTTTTTCTGTTCTCGTGGGGGAAGGCGGGATTGGCGCATCTACAAGTTGAGAGTGTGCTCGGGCAAGTGGGCTAACCAGAACTACTAGTAACGGGATTTGCCTGCAATACGAGTAAGGGGAATGGAACTCTTGTTTGAGAACTTTAGCTACGGACTTAGGTTAGCTAGCTCAGCTTCTCCTATGGCTATTTGGATTAAGGAACTAGGGTAACGCGAAGACAAAGAAGGCCTAATAATAATGGTGAGTCGAATCAGGCGCTCCGGCCCTTATAAAACCAAAAGAACAATCTAATGATGGACAGCTTGCATTAGTGCTTAAGCTTGTTCCCTGGAGTGTTATCCTCTCTTTCTTCCCAAGAAAGAGGGAAATGGCTGTGATTCAATATGAAAAAAGGCCAGCAAGAGCAGAAAATCACATAAATAAGGTATATAGCACCCTACCTTGCTCAGAGAGAGGCAAAGAGAAAGCAAGATAGCTGGCATTTTCACTCAAGAGTGAAAGTTAGATCCATTTGCGCCCAGAGGCAGAGCAAAGATCTTCGTTCCAGCCTCAGAGGGACTGACTCTCTTTGGCTTTGGCTCAAGAGAAAGAAGACGCATCCATCTCGATCTCAATTCTAGACTGGAAAGCCCTATTCTTTTTAGACTCATGACTGCGCACTTGATAAACTCGACGAAACTGAAAGAGAAAAAGAAAGTCTTAAATGAAGTCGGATCCGAACTCAAATCCTTTTGAAAAAGTCCTGTTATGGCTCGCCGCATCCTTCCTCTTTCCAGAGTTGGCT
This sequence comes from Castanopsis chinensis, assembly GCA_032878915.1. Classification (NCBI taxonomy): domain Eukaryota; kingdom Viridiplantae; phylum Streptophyta; class Magnoliopsida; order Fagales; family Fagaceae; genus Castanopsis; species Castanopsis chinensis. The sequence goes on along the minus strand of JAVQMG010000097.1, from coordinate 4,510,376 downwards.
GTTCGAGGCCTTTCTACTAACACGACCATTCACGTTGGTAATCGGGTTCTGAATGGAAGAATTATGAAACCGAACTCCCGACCTGTGTGAAGCGCCTGCCGGCGTGACCGGCACGTTTTCTTTTATCCGAGTTAGGAAGACGGCACATAGTTTAGTTCGCCAGCTTTTGTTAGATTCGCCGCTGTGAGGCAACCATTTATTTACTTCCATCCGTAACCATACTGGGACACTGCAAATCTGAAATAAGAATCAGAACAAACTGGTACGAAGGATCTACACTTTGAAAAGTAAGTCAATCTGATCTTTCTTCCTTTCTTAGTCCTTCCCTTCTTCGCGAAGTGGAAACTCGAAAAGAAAGGAGTGTTGCCCCAAACCATAGAACGATTCAAGCAGGCCAACATTCTCATTTATCAAGGTGTGGATGAATCTACCTTAAAAGAAGCTTATGTTATGATCGAACCCTTTTCTATAGAAAGAAAGTGAGTGAGCCCAGCCCATGATTAAGTTTGGAATATAACGCCACCCCCTATTTGATTGAGTAAGGCTGAAAGCATCAGCACGCACGAAAGCAGAAGGAATCCAGACGCCGGCCAGAAAGATTTAAAGTGGCAGAATCCGTGCGTGAGAACAGATGGGGAAGGTCGAAAGCGGATCAGGAAGCCCCCGCCCGCTATGCTCTTTATCAACAACGCATTCATTCATTGAATAATCAAGCGGAGGCGGCGTATTGAAAGAGCTCCTGCCAGATCGCTACACAAGCCACCGCTCTACACCGAAACAGAGAGGAGCTCAATAGGTTTTAGTAGCAACCGCAAAAAGGGACACAACAGCCCTAGTTGGTAGCCTTTTTGTGCCAAACTATCTGGAGTTTATATAGTTATATATATAGTTATAATAGGCTGCTACTTTCCGGCGGAACCGGCCGGGTAGGGCCAGGAGCGGAAATGGCTCCCTTCTTTACGTGCCTTACATCCCAGACGTTCTGAGTTCATTGTCGACGTCGAATTGGAAGCAGAGAGTTTCGTACGCTCATGTGGTGGAAGAAGGACAAAAGATGTGCATCCAAACCAAAGCAAATGTTGACAACAAAGCCAAAGCCCGAGTGAGGGGCCTCTACCAATGAAGAAAGGATTCTCTGTTTTAGAATTGGCAGGAAAGATGGGACGTAACTGCCTTAATATGACGGTCTGGTTGAATGAACAACTAGACGACGAAATCAGATAAAGAACTATGTTCCCCAGTTTCACTGAGGACCATTAAGGTAAAGGGGACAAAGGTTCGCGATCTCCCCGCGGCACCGATCTTTTTTTACTTTCTTTGTCGGAAAACTAGGAGCTGGCCAATGTGCCAGGACGGGTCTCCCTCTTACTGCCCGTAGCTGGGTTAGGCCGTCGGCCAGAACCAAGTATTCGTTGCCATCGACACCTTCGTTTAGCTATAGCCCAAAAAGCAAGGACACGTACACATCCGAATCCATATGGATCGGGAAGTATGGGTACCTTGGGATACAATCCCTTATCTACCATATCATGATGAGGAGCCCACAGATAACCAAAGATAACTAACTGACGGTCAGTAGACCCGATCCTCCAATGAGTCTCAACAATAGGGGTAGAGTGATCAGTCATCTCATATGCAATTTGAAACTGCCTCGTCCCTTGATTCTCACTTCAACAGGGGCCACAAGGAGTAGACAGACATTCCCCGAACTCTGAATCGTTTGGAGAACTCACCCGCTCCGGTTCGGGAAATCCGTAACTTTTGACTTTTGTCTACTGATCGTAACTCCCAAGTCAGAAAGGGCTTATTCGTATACCTTAGCTACCGCTTCATCAGCGATTATCACATCATCGCCTATCTCTTTCTCGAGGGGGAAAGAGAAAGAAGAGAATCAATCCTTTCTTCTCTTCTTTCATGTGAACGGCCCTATCTTGTATCGAAAATAGGTTGTCTTGGTTGCTTTTTCTCCTGGGTTTCCAAGGTGGGGTTCCTTTTGGGGGGGCGCGCCCTCTCTTTCGTGTTACTCAAACTGGGATGCTCCGGGGGTCTGACCATGGCGATTTGTTTTGCTGTCAGGGCCGCCCTCAAGGCAGACACTGTTCCCTTTCTTTCTCATTTTATGCAGCCCGGCGAGGCATCAGGTAGAGAGCATGGATTGATTGGCTAAGCTAACATGTAATGCAGAGTTGGCTATTTGGGAGATTTGGGCTAGCTTTCCATTTATCCTTTCTTGACCTTCTAGGATGGAGTTGAGAACATCTTCAATTCTTCCTTGGCTCATTAGGGTTGAATCTTCCTTAGGCTTGATGGGCTTGAACTTATGATAAAACCTCGGTGGACTTTGGCTTTGGGTTGTTTGTCTACAAATGTGGGGGATTTGAAGTGTCTCCCCTCTTGTAATGTTGGCAATTTATGTCGGGTCATTAGGATTAGTGTCTTAGGGTTTGAAGTGTCTCCCCCCATTTTTAGTTATTGGGTTGCTTGATTGGGGATTGAAGTGTCTCCCCCCATATGTTGCTGCTTGGTGATTTGATTGGTGTTTGAAGTTTCTCCCCTCGTTTATGGATGTTAGGTGATTTGGTTAGGGTTTGAAGTATCTTGTAGGTCGGTTATGGGTTTGCGATGTTGCAACAGCGGAGTGTCCTTTATTCTCAAAGGCTTCTGTGCATGATGGGCTTGGAACTAGAGCTACTGGCTTAAATGTCGGCCTTAGGTCCTCTTTGCAGACTTCCTTCAGATAGTAACAAAATTCTCCCTTCTTGCTTTCTCTCTCTCTTTCTCTTTCTCTCTCTAGAACAGGCTCTTTTGGGTCAATTAAAGATAGGTCACCATCTGCATCAAAAAACTAATCAAAACAAACACATACAACATGCAAGGCAATTTTAACTGGGACCAACCTAAAGGTAGGTTCTAAGTCATTACGTTGTAGGGTGGGTTTGTTGTTTTATTGTTTCCCATAGCTAGGACGTTACACCTCCCAACTTGTAATGTAATGAACTTTACGTTGGTCTAAACAGCATGGTTTGCCCTTTACAGTCAACTTGAAATGATCCAGTGACTTGGGCTATGAGTTGGTGAGTTCGTTACTAGATACCCGAGTCTAATAAAGACTGGTGATCTATGGTTACTACTACCACAAAATTGTTGAAAAAGGGTGCATATATTGTTGTTTGAATGGCACACACTATGACAGTTAGGGAAAGATTTTAACAAACAATACATATAACAAAATATCATACAACACAATATAATACAACATCTCAACAAATATAGAAAAATTATAAATAAACAAACAAACAACAATATCATGCAAAACAATGGTACATATTTCGTCACTTAAGTCTAATACGAAACTTAGCCCTTAACATCTCTAGCAGAGTCATGACTATGAGAGACCTAGAAATTACCTCTCAAAAAAGAAAGATTTTTGGAGTGCTTTTTAGGGCACTTCTCTTTTTGAGTAAGTGGTGTGAAGTCGCCACTTATTTTTTATACAAAAAATAAGAAAAACTAAATATAAAAACACTTGACTAAATTACTTCGTTTCATTGATTGAATAAAAGATACAACTTTGAAAATTTGAACTTTACATGGCTTTGGGTCCTAGTTACAAACTACCAAATATACATGGTTTTTTGTCCTAGTTACAATCTACCCAAAATAAAAATAAAGTAAAGCTAAGTCTACTTACCCAAAAATCTAAATCTGGAGGCTAGGTTACGGAATGAGAAGGTGTTAGACACTCATTTCGCCCAGACAGAGTCTAGTTTTCTAGACTCTTGTGACCAATGTACCATTTTATGCATGACATGAATGATAGGTTGAATATGTGAAAGACAAACACAAAATCACACAAATTTGTTTATGATTGAAATCTCTTCTTTTGTTTAAAAATTCAGATCTGTTTTTGCAAATGGTAAAAAAATGTTTTTTTAATTTGAAAAACATTAGATTTGTTTTGTAGTGTGTAGAAAAATGTGCTTTTTTGAGATGAAAATTCAGATCTATTTTGTGATCAAAAATGATTTTTTGATAACCAAAAAAAAAAAAAAAATAGATTTGTTTTTATGTTGTAAAAGAATAAAAAGTTTTTATTTTTTTTTAAATTTTTTTAAGAAGAGAGTTTCACTCGTAATTTAAATTTATGCAATAAACACAAACACAATCATGTTCCATCTTTTTCTTTATTTCAAAAATTGGCATGTATTAAAAAATCAGATTTGTATCTTAAGAAATATACAAATCAGTTTTGATTTAAGAAAAACTTAGATCTACATCTAAAAAAGATCCAGATCTATTTTTATATTGAGAAAAACGCAAATCTACATCTAGAAAAGATGCAGATCTGTTTTTATACTGAAAAAAATTCAGATCTACATCTAGAAGAGATGCAGCTCTGTTTCTTTTTTTAATGAAAAGAATTATTTACGTGAAAAGTATTGACATTCAAGAAAGAGATTATAACAATCACATAAAAAAAAACAACAACAATTAACAATTCATACTATGACTATTTGAAAAAGAAAGAGATATAACATACATCATCACATCATAAGAAAAAGGGTTAAGAAACAACCTCTTGCATAAGCACTCTTTGTTCTTGAGAGGATGTTTTAGGGTTTAAAGAAGCTTATTCAATTATCCTTGAAACCTAAAAACCCTAATTCTTGTAACAATTCTCAGAGAGGATCGAAGAATATCAACACTCTTTTAGTCTCAAAACGTATGCCCTCAGAACGTAGAAAAAAATGTGTTGAATTACGAGGTGTAGTCTCTATTTATAGAGGTCAGAAATCCCTAGAAAATAGGTATGAACGACTAGGGTTTGAATTCGGACACATCCTTTTGCAAAAAGTTTGAAAAGGGTGTGCATTATCGTCACCCGAAGGCCGTTAGGCCGAAGCCCAATCCATGAAAATTCAGCACTTTCAAAGTGTCATTCGGCACTCCAAAGTGCTAAATTGGCTATTGGAGTCCGAACGGGCTTTCGTGTTCGAGTGCCAATTAGACTCTCTTTCTAGGGTTTTTTGACTGGTCCTTGTATCTAGACACGTTTTCATCCTTCGTATATGATTTTTCAGGCTCTTTAAGAACCATTATCTTGAACAATTATCTTGACTCAATATCCTCATAAAGTTCGGATTATCCACAATTTTATTGTTATCCAACCATTCCTTTTACTCCTATGCATGCATCTCTATCTTATACATTAATTATCAACCAATCACAAAATTATTTAATTAATTTTAATTTTTTGACCAATCAAAATTAATTTAATTTAATCGTGTGTGGTCGACTCCTCCTAGACACAATGCATATGGATTGTGCAAACTTGATCATGCAATATCTTTCGATTCAATGGTCTGATTTAGAAATCGGAAACACCGTTGCGACTGTTAGAATCTCAAGATCATTATGATGATATGCAATGAATGACATGATGCATGTAATATAAAGACAAAATGACATATGTAATGCAGGAACAAATTGATGCATGTGATGCAATTATGATTTTTAGGGTACATGGATGGTTATTCGAGTCATTCTCCTTGATTAAATCATGAGTACAAAATCGGGTGTCTACAATATTTAAATGGCGTTACCCAAAATTTTTTTAAAATTTTGATTTAAAAAAATATTAATAACATGCATTATATTTGTCAATTGGGTTTGAGTTGTGCACTATAAAACTTACAACAAAAAAATTAAGACAATAATGTCTTAATTTTATAATTATTTTTACCAAAAATTGTTATGTAAAAAATGATTGAGTTGGTTTGATTTGGAATTTAATATCATTTCCTAAGTTTAGTTGCCTTAACAATAATTGAAACAAAAAATACTAAAAGATAAAAAGCAAAATTTAGTACTTAATACGGACAATGAAGAATATAAAAAATTATTTTTTGATTAAATAAATTGAAATAATTAATATTTACGAATTTACTCAAATAATAATTGAAATATCATAATAAGCACACATGTAAGCCCCCCACCGCCCCCCCCCCCCTACACACACACACATAGTTCTAAAGCACTAACACTTCATTTGAGGTGTCGTACCTATGTTAAACATGGATCCAGTGTTATTAAACTCGGCCCGGCCTGGCCGATCGGACCAGTAATCCAGTGACCTAGCATATAGACCAATTTAAGTCATCAATTAGATGGGATGTGCGCAAGACCTAATCAAAACCAGCAAAACCCGGTGGGTTTTAAGCAAACCATGGTTTTAATGACCTGACTGAGTTTTTGAATTGTGAAAAATTACATTAATAGGTCCATCTCATAGACTTCTTTATTGTTTAATGTGTGATAATATGGTAATTTAAATAAGAGAAAACCTAAAGAAATATAAAAAAATGGACTGTTCTATCACTTCTCTACCAATTCACATTACTCTAGCCATCACTTTTCACAGTTTTAGTTCCCCAAACTTGCAACTGTGCATCAATTTTTTGCTATGGACAAATCATTTTTTAGTTTCATATAGCTAAATATAAGTATGAGCATGGTTGTCAAAATTGTGATCTGGATCTTAGGATCACACGATTTTACAATCTCACTTCACCAAAACGTTTAGGATTGCACTAAGATCATAAAAATGATAGGATCGTAGATAAGAACGTGTAGGATCGTACAGGATCATTGGATTGTATGAGATCCTACCTATCCTACCAAAACCATAAATTTTTTGTTTTTTTTATGGGATAAATTTTTTGTTTTGATGAAACTTTAAGGGTTTTTATTTTTTTTATGTTGTGATGGTATGACTTTTTTCGAAAAATAAAATTATGTTAACCTAAGCAAATGTTTTCCAATTTCTAGTTCACTTGTAATCAAAATGAAGGAATGCTTCATCATTTCTAAATGAAGAATTTGATGTTGACTTTGCTACTTTTAAGCTATAATGTTGTTAATTTTGTTTGATCAATATACTAATTTATGTTCTAATATTACTAAATTTTTTTTTTTATATATAATTTTATCAGTTATGCTTGTATTTGTATATTAATTTATTGATTTTTATAAGCATGCTCTTTAATTGTTGCTGAGTGGTATAACTTGAATAGTTAAGTGTGAAATTGTATCTTGATGTCTTTTGCAGCTCTAGTATACAAATATATAATGTCTACATAGATAATGAAATGGATGATAATGATTAATAATTTAGGATTGTGGTTATAAGAACCTTAGAATGAGAATAATTAAATGTTCACTTCACCTTAATATTCATCTTGCTTTTGGATTTCATATTGTAGTTAGCTAGTTTCCATTTCCTAACTTATTTTGTATTTCAAACTTGGAACTTAGAACTTGGAAAATATTTTCTATATGTTTTGATAAATATTTTGCTATTTGGTTGCTAATTAAACATTTATTGAACTTTTTAGATACATTAGGTCAAAACTTAAATATATTTATTTTGTTAATGTAGACTTAGCCATGTATGGCATGCAAATTAAATCATATGATGCAAATCTTAGTATTTTTATGGATTAATTTATAATTTATGTAATTATTCAACATACAAAGTCATTATCATTGTGTTTTTTGCTTTAAATATGAAAATATGTAGAATCTTACAATTCACGATCCGATCCAATCCTACAATCTACAATCCCACCTACTTTCAACGATCTTACGTAGAATCCCAATTTTGACAACCTTGGATATGAGTATATTAGTATATGTTATATAGTTTATTGTTTAAACCTCATTTTCTCTTCTTTTGTTTACGATTTTTTTTTTATTGCTTTAAGTTTAAGTCTTTAGCATTTTTTTTCTCTTCTTTTATTTACATAGTTTGAGATTTGTTTTTTTTTTTTTTTTGTTAATATGTAGAATTTAAAGACATGTAATAAAATTTTATTTAGCAAAAATTTTGTTGCAATCTTATAACATTGGTCTATTTTGCTTGTGCATTTTGTAGAATTTTTAATGCTATTACTAGTGAAACCTTGATTTTGAATTATAATAGCAAGTTTAATTTAGGCATACACATCTTTTTTTTTTAATTTACATATTTATGTTATGATTTCTCAAAATTATATATATATATATATATATATTCTTTTTATGTAACCTTGTGGTTCAATTGTTGACCCAGTGATCCAACTTATAGACTGAGTCAATTTCCAATCTAGGTTTAATAACTATGCTTGGAACATATTTAGGATACTTCTACAAGGGTGTCCAACCCTTTTCTTTTTCTTTTCTTTATTTTTTCGAAAAAATGTGGGACATGAGGGGACATTTATTGTTTATTTCCTTTTAGTTTCAATCTTAAAAATTTATCTAATTATCTTTGATTTACTCTTTTGGATCTTATTCTTGATTTTTTATTTCTAATTTCTAAACACTATTTATTAGTCATAAAATATTTTTAGCATTAAATGCAAAAATAAATGCTTAGCAATGTTTTAGAATATAAATAAAAATAAACTTAATAATTAATTAATTGCATATCCCAGTCCACACACCACAATACTTGTATAGTGACCATCATGCCAAGGAGAAATTATTAGGCCTATCAGGAGGACTGCTGACATGGTCCTCTTGACCTCCCAACCAATAAAACACTGTTATTTATGCAAATGTAATATCATCCGGTAATTTTTTTTTTATTCCTTGTACTGATTAGGATGCTCACACATCAACATTCCATGCCAAGGGTGCATAGTAGAAAATTTCATAAGATTTTGTAATGATTATCTATGAAATTTGAACATTGTTACGGTTATAATCGAAATTTATTATTATTTTGTTTGTAAGTGAAATATTAAATATGCTTTTTAATAAATTAAATAGGATAATTATGGTATATGGTAACTATTAATAGATATTTATTAAGACTGTTTTATATTTAACTATTAAATATATATATATATATAATTATGATAACTATTAATAGGTATTTATTATGGTTATATTTATATATAATTTATTGTTTTATATTTAAGAAATCTTACATCACTCAATATTTTTTAATTAATACGAATTTTGATAAATCTATCGTTGGATCACATTAATTATCTTTATATATTCTACATGCTTGAAAAACTTCAAGATGAACAAAGAACAATTGCCATGCTATCAATCAGTAATTTAAACTCAAGTTTTTATAATTTTAAATAATGCATAAAAAATGAGTTTATGAATTAAATAATAGATAATATCTGAATGGCATGAAAATTTGTATGCATATTAAGAACATGTAATCCAACAGTATGATTTTCAAAATATGAATTCAATAAATATTTATTAAGTGGTGTAATATTGTTTAGAGTTACCTAGTATAACTTTAAGTAATGTTATACTACCCAATATTTTTTCTTATTAGATGTGAATTTTGATAAATCCACCACCTAATTAAATTATCTTTATATATTCTCCATGCTTACAAAATTTAAAAATGATCAAATATCAATATCCATGTCATCGATCAATGGTTTAAATTCAAGTTTTTGAAGTTTAAAATAATGTATAAAATATGAATTTATGGATCAAAGGGTAAATTGCATCCCATTAGCATGAAAATTGGCATGCATGTAAAGATCATATAGAACATTTAATTTAAAGGTTGAATTTTCAAAATATGAATTCAATAACAACATTATTACTTAGTATAACTCTAAGCAACATTACAACACTCAATAACTTGTTATAAAATTCATATTTTGAAAATTCCACCGTTAAATTACAAGTTCTATATGTTCTTAACATTCATGCCAATTGAATTTTATTTACTATTCGATCTATAAACTTATCTTTTATGCATTATTTAAATTACAAAAACTTGAATCTAAACAATTGATTGAAGAGATGACAATTAATTTTTTATCGATCACAAGAAAACAATTTAAACATTCATTTATGAGGTAGTTTAAATCTTATCACAAAAATTTGTAAACTATATTTAATAAAACTTGTGATACCTTTAAAATTGTTCTTATAATATAAATTATAGATAATAAATAGACTAATAATCCATTTTTTTTCTTTCCATTTCTGAATCTCATGTTACCTTTCTTGATATTCTTGTTTTCTTTAATTAAGATATATATTTCCATAATCTACTTGGTTTATTTTTCTTGAATTAATTCACGAGTAATATTACAAATACAAACTACTTTACAACATTTCAATAAACTGTTGATGTGACAAATTCTTACTAGTTTTAAATTGCTGATTTATTTTACTTACAATAACTATTTAAAAAATGCTAAAACTACATCAACAATTTGTAAAAATGTTATAAAATAATTTGTGCATATACTCTGTAGCATTACTCATAATTCACTTACTCTTGATTTCTTTTCTTAAAACATGGGTTTTTGCTATAAATATGAGGAAAACAAATGTATTCGCCATTCTGCTGAGGTTAAAGAGAATAGTGCATTATTGTAGTTGAAGCCTCAACATGAAATTCTCCGCAGCTTTCCCTCTTCTTTTGGTTCTCTCGCTGGTTTTCTCTTGTGGTAATATATATTTCCTAATTCCTATAGATAAATCAACTAGCTTCTTCTTCTTCACATTGGGGTTTCCCATTATTTATTAATAATTATTAAGATTCAAATGAAAACTACTCAGTTTCTATTGTGATGAAAATTGCAAACTTTAGAACTTAAGCGTCTCTTCCTCTTATTCTTGGTCTTCCTTTTTTTGGCTTACCACAACAACATGGTGCCAAAACATCCCAAGAGTTGCGCATTTATTCCCAAAAAAGAAAAAATAAATTCCTTGATTTTTTTTTTCCATACTATTCACCTACGAACGGTTACTATATTCTCCTAAAACATATCAAGTTTGTTCGTTGCTACTAAAAAACATGAGAGAGAGAAAGTGAGAGACTTCTTTCTTATTCCTTTGAAGTTAAGGTTAAATGTTGCAGTCCATTTTCTACAGCTTTCTCCTAGTTTTTCCCTTGTGGTGATATTTCTGCCCCAAAAAAAATAAAGCTATCATTCTTTGAGAGAGAGATTCTTTACATTTTGGGGTAACTCATTTTCACATATTTGGGTGTCAAGTTGAGACTAAAGCAGCAACACTTTCATACAATTCACCATTAACATTATTTTTATTATACACAAATTAAACTTAACACCTTTAGCATGTTGTGAAATTTGGTATGTTCCTAAAATTATTGATAGTCATATAGCATCATATTTCCTACTTATTCTAATCAATGTTTAGGTTTAGAGCTTGTTTGATTGAAGATTTTTTTATTCTTGACCATTGTATATTTCTGTAAGTTTAAACTTGGTTTTCATTGAAAAATTAGATATCAGTGTTTGGTCGATAGGTCCTAAGAAATTAGTTTTAGAATCTTGAGAGTTTATGTAATTCAGTATAGAGAAAACAACACATGACAATTATGATAGGTGAGCCGATAAGAAATGTTAACTGATTCTATGTATGATGTGTTACAATTTTAATTAAGTACAAGGCACGGGAGATTAAAATGAACAATGTTACGGGCACAAAAAAAATTACAACTTTTGTCACAATTTGTCTTGTAGTGAATTGTGAGTGATGTAGGTAAAATGATGAGTCCACTCTTTCACCAATCACAACTCACCACATGACAAAAGCTCTGGACTTTTTTTTTTTTTTTTTTTTTTTTTATCCCTAGCATTTTCAAATTAAAATTTTTAACATTTGGAAGACTTTTTAGAGAACTATAATTTGTGGAACAACTTTGTTCTAAACACAAAGTTGTTCCACAACTTGTTGAGATGGCAAGTTCTGACTTCTAAGTGATGGATAATTGCTTTAGCATGTAGTCACCATTTACATCATTTTTATTTTTACGACTCACAAAGTGCTATTTAAGCAAGTTGTGGAAAAAATTATATAAAATTCATGGTAGAAATTGAAATATCTCAAGATTTTCAAACTTCAACAACATCATCAAATTGTATAAAAAAAAAAACAACATCATCAAATAAATATTCACAATTTTGATAATTCCTAAGAATATTAAATTCTCATTCATATGAAATAAACAAACAAACTTTTAGCACTTAAATACTAGAAACTATACATTTATAAGCCGCTTCTTATTACAAAGAGGAATGTTATGTCCACAACATTTTCACAACAAATTCTAAGTGACATGTTTTTATTACTGGTTATTATTGTTGGAGCAAAAAAGTAATTTCATTGGTAGGCTCAAATTTGAACCAATAAAAACTAATCACCTATGATTTGTTATAAATAAATTGTGGATATAACACTTTTTTAAAACGGTACCAAACCAACCCTAGTTAAGCATTTATGCTAAGTATTTTCGTTTATATATTTCTTTTTTGGTAGTAATTAATGTACATATATCCCACTTAAACTCAGGTTACTAAATTTCCAGGAAATGAAATTTTTGTGAGAGAGATCTAGTAGTCACCATCAGCTCAAGAATGTAACTTCTCTGTCTCTCTGTCTCTCTGTCTCTCTGTCTCTCTCTCTCTCTCTCTCTCTCTATATATATATATATATATAAATATAAACTGAGAAATTGTTTTGTGATGAACAGAGGGAAAGGGGATCATATCAGCCTTATCAGAAGAGAAATCAAAGTGCGAGCTCATTAGTTTTTGCACAAAATAGAAATGCAACGGCTATTGCCTTAATTTATATTATGGCCAAAATTCTGAAGGCAATTGTGAAAGATGTGATCGTCATAGCCGTACTTTTGACTGTTACGGTTGTTGCAACATATGACTATGACTATGACTATGAAACTGGGTTACCTTACCTATCATGACTTCGAGTGGATGACGAAAAATAAAAGAGAGAAAGAGAAGAAATTTTGTAGGCAACAAATTTAAATAGAAAGAACTATTTTCAATTAAGTTCTTTTCATTAATGTTTGTTAAATATTATGGTTAATTGTCCATGTGGGATGCGAAAATCTAGTAAGGTAATAGTGCCACGTGTCATATCCGAGGCCAATAATAACATGTCGATGCCGAGAAAACCCTACCCTTGGATGGCCAGGTGGAGGAGGCGAGCCTTGAGTGCATCGATGGCACATTACCAGAAGAGGTCGCACTATAAAGAAAGGACTTCAGAGAGAGGGCTAGTCTTGTCGTGTCTGAAGGGATGGAAGTTACCACCACATTTATTGCATCCCACCAAACCCTCTGGCCGCATTTATGAGAAAAACCCTGAACAGTGTTGTCTTAGTTGCCGCAACTCATAGAAGATTTGAGGAAACGTCTGATAGGACAAGCACTCGAGCAGTGGCTTGTATAATCAATAAATGGAGGACCAAGATCAAGAGAAAGAGACTATATAACATAAGAAACCCTCCAGAGGGAGGGGACGATCTGAAAATCTGTAGAGAAAACACTATAGCAACAAGATCTAAAGCTGTAGCCAGGTCTAAAAAGAATATATTCAAGAACTACCCTCCTTGGACTTTGCTGAAGAAGGATTCCTTTGCATAAAGCTTGTTTATTTTCACTTTCTTACCATCTTTAATCCATTGTGTGCGTTGTTCAATCCATTGAAGCCAAGTTTTTAAGCACTCTCCACAAATTTATTGTGTTTGACTCTTTGGGCCCTAATCCTGTTGCTCCTTGGGCTTAGAATCCAAAATGTGCCCCTACAATTGGAGCATACTATGGGAAGAGCTTGAGCTTTAGTGAGATCAACGTTCAGTTATGGTAGGTTCAGGGCCTAACTGAGAAGAGTCTGTTGGTTCCCAACGTCAAGATTATTTTCTCAATCTTGAAAGAAGGAGGGACTGGGAGGTTAGTGTGCACACCACACACACCGATAGGAGCCCATCTCAAGGTGGGAGTCAAATCTTTCACGAGGAAAACACTAGAAGCCTGTGGCTAGAGATAGACCATTTGTGAAGGAGATTACACCGTAGGTGACGTAGAGGAACTCCTTCGAGTTCTGACCATTCTTCTGGTGATGATAGTGATAATAGCTACTGGCCTAGGTCACAGACTCCTCCCAGTGATTCTTTTTTGTGTGATGAGGAGTACCATGATAGGCGAAGAGGGAAGGGTTCATCTTGCAAAGGCCAGGATAACGACGCTATGAGTAAGGCTCTAAATCAGATTTCTAAGTCACCTTTCACCCGTAGGATTAAGGAATAAAAACTTCCTCAACGATTTACGTAGCCAACATTCACCATGGATAATGGCAGAACGAACCCTGTGGAGCATGTTAGCCACTTCAACCAGAGAATGGCTGTTCATTCAAAGAATGAGGCCTTGATGTGTAAGGTGTTCCCATCCAGTTTGGTGGCTGTGGCGATGAGATGGTTTGATGGTTTGAGGAAGGGTCCTGTTAACTCCTTTAAAGAGCTTACAAAAGCCTTTGGTTCTTGGTTTGTAACTTGCAGCAAAGTTCCTCGACCTTTAGACTCCTTGTTGTTTATGACCATAAGGGAAAGGGAAACCCTAAAGACATATTCTGCCAAATACTGGGAGATGTTTAACGAGATAGATGAGAATTTTGTTGATGTGGCCATAAGGACATTCAACATTGGCCTGCTACCAAGCACGGTTTAAGGAAATCTTTGATTGGGAAACCTGTTAAGAGTGTGCATTAGCTTATGGACCGTATTGACAAGTACAGGCCAGTCGAGGAGGATCAACAGCAAGGGAAAGGGAAGGCTAAGGTGGTCCCTCAAGATAGAAGGGATTTTAGGTTGGACAGATAAAACAACAATCTGGATTTACTACTGCTCAAATGGTTAACATGGTGTTCTGAGAACCAGTACATCCCTGGAAAAAATTAAGAATGAGTCATACTTTAAATGGCCAAATAAGATGGGAGGAGACCCCATGAAGAACAACTAAAGTCTTCATTGTCAATACCACTAGGAGCGAGGACACACCACAGGAGATTGCAGGACTGTGGAGTCACTTAGAGCAGCTAGTTCAAAGTGAAAAGCTAAAGCAATTCCTATACCAACCCAAAGGACAAGGTGGTTAGGTAGGGTCGAGATCTTAGAGAAATGCTTCTACAAGACCACATTTGGTTACAATTAGTGTCATTCTTGATGCACCAAGGAAGATTGGCTCTTAGTCATTTGGGGTGATGTCTGTAGCTCAGCTATCTACAGAAGACTCACCCCCCTGATTCGAAGAAGGGTAGATTGGAGACCCGACCAGTTTTGAGCTTTTAGGATGAGGATAAAGTTGGAACCTTGCAGCCACATAATGATACCCTAGTAGTTACTCTCAAGATTGAAGGGTATGACGTGAAGAGGGTGCTGGTAGTTTAAGGTAGTGGTGCAGAGATCATGTAACCCGACCTATATTAAGGGCTAAAGCTGAGGCCTGAGGACCTAGCCTGCTATGACTCCCTCCTGATAGGGTTTGATGGAAAGGTTGTCTTTTTGAAGGGCCAAATCAAGTTGCCTGTTCAGACAGGGTTAAAGGTTGTGGAGGTGGACTTCATCATGGCAGACGCATACTCCCCCTATACTACTATTATGGCGAGACCTTGGCTCCACACCATGGGGGTTGTACCTTCCACCTTGCACTTGAAGGTGAAGTACCTATCAAGGGACGTGGTCAAGAAGCTGGTTGAAAGCCAGTCTATGGCTAAGCAATACTTAATGGCTGCAATCAGGCATTAAGCCGAAGGTAAGTCATTGGCTACTGTTGATCAGGGTTTATAGCAATCAAAGGTGCTAGTGTGGACCGCGAACGTGGTGGTAGGAGAGGCAAGATGTGAAGAGCTAGAAAAAGTTGTTATTGGTGATGATAAGGGTAAATTCTTCCAAGTTGGGGTCTAGTTACCCCCTCAAGAGAAGGAAAAGTTAGTAGTATTTCTTAGGAAAAACATCGAGTGTTTATGTGGAGCGATGATGAAGCTCCTAGGGTGGATCTGGACTTCATTTGCCATCAATTGAACATTAATCCATTTGTCATCCCCAAAAAGCAACCACCTTGACAATCATCTAAGGAATATTCTGATGCCGTCAGGGAGGAAGTGACCAAGCTTAAGCGGGCAAAGGCTATTAAAGAGGTGTTTTGCCCTGAATGGTTGGCCAATACAGTGGTGGTGAAGAAGAAAAGTGAGAAGTGGTGAGTATGTGTTGACTTCACAGATTCAAATAAGGTTTGTCCAAAGGACCCTTTCCTCATGTCTCAGATAGACCAGTTGGTGGATGCAACTATGGCCATCCTCGAATGAGCTTTTTAGATGTCTTTCAAGGGTACCACTAAATACCATTAGCTTTGGATGATCAGGAGAAGACGGCTTTTGTTACGCCTACTGAAAACTACCACTACATGATGATGCCCTTTAGATTAAAGAATGTAGGGTCTACTTACCAGAGGATGATGACCAAGATGGTCAAGCCACAACTAGACAACAATATTGAGGTTTATGTAAATGATATGGTAGTAAAAATTAAGGTAGTTTCCGAGTACGTGGGTGGTCTCGGGAGCATTTTTGAAATAGTAAGGAGGCACAAATTGCTTCTTAATGCTTCCAAGTGTTCTTTTGGTGTTGGCTCGGGTAAATTTCTAGACTACATGGTCACTTATTGTGGAATTGAAGTCAACCCCAACCAAATTAAGGCAATTAACAATTTGCAGCCTCCTCAGAATCCCAAAGAGGTCTAGAAGTTGGCAGGAATGACTGCTACTCTAAATTGATTCATCTCTCGATCAGTAGACAGGTGTAGACCTTTATTCCAATTGTTGCATAAGTGGAAGGGATTTGAATGGACTGAGGAGTGTGCCTTGGCCTTCCAATAGCTAAAGGAATACCTTTCTCGACCACCTATTATGTCCAGGCCCGAGGAGGAGGAGGTCCTGTTTGCTTACGTTGCAGTAGCCTCCTATGCGATGAGCTTAGTACTAATACGAGTTGACAACGGAGTGCAGAGACCAGTCTATTTGTGAGCAAGTCATTGCATGAGACAAAGGTTCGTTACCTACCACTGGAGAAGGTTATTTTGGTGGTAATGCATGCTACATGTAAACTCTCACATTACTTCCAAACCCACATAGTTGTAGTTTTAACCCAACTTCCTCTTCAATCCCTACTTTGGAAAGTTGATTACACGAGAAGGATCGCCAAATGGGGGACAATCCTAAGGGCATTTGATATCAAGTATATGCTTTGTACCTCTGTTAAGGGCTAGGTCCTCACAGATTTGGTAGCTAAGTTTGCTGAAAGCCCACTAGGAGATGAGAGAGAAAAGCAAAACATGGATGGGAAATTAATTGGGATGGTGTCATTGCAAGAACCTTTAACTTGGAGAGCATACATTAATGGTACGGTCAATCAAAGGGGATCTAAGGCGGGGCTAGTTGTGATATCTCCTGAGAAGATCACTATTGAGAAATCCTTGAGATTGGGCTTCTTCGCCATGAACAATGAAGCCAAATATAAGGCTTTGCTGTGGGGATGGATATGGTCAATAAAATGGGAGGAAGAACAGTAGAAGTATATTCAGATTCAAGGTTGATTGTTGGACAAGTAAATGGAGAATTGGTAGCCAAGGATCTGAAGATGTAAGGATATTTTAAGTCAAGTTAGGCACCTACGGTCGGAGTTCAAGTCTGTCGCCTTACAGTAAATCCCAAGAAGTAGAAACATGCATGCAGATTCTCTTGCTACTCTTGCAACTTCCTCAGCTCAGAGCCTACCTCGGGTTATCCTAGTCGAGGATTTATGTAAGCCCACTACGATGAAGAGGGAGAAGGTTTAGATTCATCAAGTTAAGGCAGGGCCTAGTTAGATGGATCCTATTATGCTATTTCTTAAGGATGACATCTTGCCTAAGGAGAAGGTGGGGACCGATAAAGTATGGAGAAAAGCTCCTCGGTTCTGGTTGTCCGAGGATCAAAAGTTGTACAAGCGCTCTTTCTCTAGACCATATTTGCTATGCATCCATCCTGAAGTAGTAGATCTACTCCTAGAAAAGCTACATGAGAGGATTTTTGGAACTCATACGGGAGGTAGATCATTGTCTCACAAAGCCCTCACTTAGGGATATTGGTAGCCAAATATGCAAAAGGAAGCACAAGAATACGTGAAGAAATGTGACCAGTGTCGAAGATTTGCTCCAAACATTCATCACTAGGGGGTGTGCTTAACCCTTTAACTAGTCCCTAGCCTTTTGCTCAATGGGGTTTGGATATCGTAGGGCCTTTCTCTAAAGCAGCAGGAAATAAGAGATGGCTTTTGGTTGGCACTAACTACTTCACCAAGTGGGTTGAAGCAAAGCCACTGGTAAATATTAGGGACATGGATGCTAAGAGGTTTGTATGGAAGAATATTGTCACTCGATTTGATATTCCTCACACCTTCATCTCAGACAATGGACTTCAGTTTGATAGCAAAAGCATTCAGAAGGTACTGTTACGAATTGGGGATCAAGAATAGGTACTCAACTCTGGCTTATCCACAAAGGGAGTGGATAAGCCAAGGTTGCCAATAAAGTCATAGTGAATGGACTCAAGAAGAGGTTGAATGATGCAAAGGGTCAATGGGTGGAAGAACTGCTACATGTTCTTTGGACATATTGGACTATCCCTCGTAGGTCCAGAGGGAAACACCATTTTCAATGACTTATGGGGCCGAGGTTGTGATTCCTCTTAAGACTAGATTCCCAACGCTAAGGACAATCATATTCACTCCAAACAACAATGACAACCTACTAGAAAAGAGACTGGATTTAGTTGAAGAACGAAAAGAAAATGTCATGGTTCAATTAGCATATTATTAGCATAAGCTCAAACAGGGATATGACTCCAGTGTGAAGTTAAGACCATTAGCTCCTAGGGACTTGGTTTTAAGAAAGGTTGTGGGTACTGCAAAAAACCCAGTATGGGGAAAGTTAGGGCCCAATTGGGAAGGGTCATATCGTATCAGCTCGGTAGCTGGTATAGATGCATACTTCCTAGAAGATTTGGACAAATTGTTGTACCACGCCCTTAGAATGTAAATAACCTATGAAGGTATTATTATTAATAAAAGGCAATTCTGCCATGTTTTTGTTAAAGTTATGTGCCATGTTGGTTTATTTTTTGAATATTAAATAAAACTTTAGTGATGCTTGGTTCCTTGGACCACATACCTTGGGTAAATTAATAATCTTGGTTTATTGTTTGAATATTAAACAGAACATTGGTCGTGCCTAGTTCCTCGGACTACATACCTTGGGTAAATTAATATTCTTGGTTTATTGTTTGAATATTAAACAGAGTTTTGATCATGCCTAATTCCTCGGACCACGTACCTTGGGTAAATTAATATTCTTGTTTACTTGTTTTAATATTAAACAAAACCTTGGTCATATCTGGTTCCTTAGACCACATACCTTGGGTAAATTAATATTCTTGGTTACTTGTTTGAATATTAAACAAAACCTTGGTCATGCTTGGTTCCTTGGACCACATACTTTGGGTAAATTAAAATTTTTTGTTATTGTTTGAATATTAAATAGAACCTTAGTCATGCCTGGTTCCTCGGACCACATACCTTGGGTAAATTAATATTCTTGGTTTAGTTTTTGAATATTAAACAGAATCTTGGTCATGCCTGATTCCTCAAACCACATACCTTGGGTAAATTAATATTCTTGGTTGCTTTTTTGAATATTAAACAGAACCTTGGTCATACCTGATTTCTCGGATCACATACCTTGGGTAAATTAATATTCTCAGTTACTTGTTTGAATATTAAATAGAACCTTTGCCATACCTGGCACTCGAACCACATGCCTTGGGTAAATTAATATTTCTTGAGCAAATATCAATGTGTTAAATAGAGTCTTGGCTATACCTGGTCTCTCGGACCACATGCCTTGAGTAAAATAACACTTCGCAATTTCACCAAGGATGGGACCTCGGCATATACATCATCATGAGAGAACAAGGACTCACCCTAGGTTCTGGTTAAGGGATTCTAAAGGTACATTCATCAGGTACTCTTAAAATGATTAACCTCAAACACCTCGTTTCTACTAAGTGTTTCGTTTGTCTCTAAGGACTTAGACATTCTTGTTGATTATGGCATTTTCAGTACCAACGCATAATTATTTTTCTCACTAGTTATATGGGCTTAATTTACTTAAATTAACAACAGTTCATTACTGTTAGATTTTTGTTAAAGTGTGGGTTTTCACCCTTAGAAACATCATCAATCTAACCTCTCAGCAAAAGAAAGAACAGCAACTACAGCTAATCAAAGATAAATATTACAGAAAAAAAAAAAAAAAAAAGTTCATAAAGCAAAAATTGATGTCTTTTCATTAATCAATAAGAAATATACATCATAAACCATGGCAAACTACCACAACAAAAAGAAAAGTACAAAGAAAAAGAGAAAAATCCTAAGCAAAGCCTTGGCTGGAGGTGGATCTTCTTTGTTGACTGGCTGGGAGACGGGAGGATCAGCAGCCTTGCCTGAGGTGGCCTTCTTCTCCTGGGCCACGGCTTGAGGCTTGGTCGGCTTAGACTCCTTTGTCTCAGGAACAATTTCCTTGCTTTTGCCCTTATCCTTTGGCCGAGCTTTACCCTGGCCAACCTCCTTGCCCTTGGCCACCAACCTTGCTAGGACCTTTAATGGCCTCAAGAGGAGGAAGAAAGGCTAGGGTGGTTGGAAGTTGTTCAGGTGCAGTTGTAGCAGGGGCAGCATCCATCCTAACACCCAGGGCTACCTTAAGAGCTTCTTGAAGGTCTTCTGGATAGTAGACATTCTCAGCCTTCCTCCACTCCGAGTTAGCAGGAGCTTCAGCCACGTTCAGGACTCAGTCCACACCTTGAGGCAGTAATCCCTGTAGACCCCAACTAACTCATTGGTCAGTTGGGCCTCTATCTCCTGCACCCCAAGGTTGTAGAACTTCTGCCCTGCAGCATCCGTGGCCGCCTAAGCTGCCTGGGCAATCTTCTTAGCCTTTTCTAGCTCCGCCTTCAAGTACACTACCTACTGCTTAGCCGTAGCCAGCCCTATCTCAGCATAATGAAGCTTCTTACACTGCTCCTCAACTTGCACCTCAATGTTCTTGAGGCTAGCCTTAGCGCTTTTTTGATCCCTGTCCACAGCAGCCAGCTCCTTATTCTTCTATTTGGCAATACCCAAAGCCTTAATGGTCTCTGTGCAAAGGTTATCCGTGAGCCTGGCCTCGTTCAGGGCATCTTTCACCCACTCTTCGACCATAAATACCTCTTGGATGGCTTGCACAAAAACGACAAAGGAATGCTCTATCAAACAAGAAAAAGATAATCTAGCATGAAATTAGTAAGGCGTGCCGAGAAACTTACCAAGGCCAAGTCCCTCTTCAAGGACAGGTAACTACTTCACATTCTTTAAAGCAGCCATGCCCTTTGGCAACAAAAAGGGCTGCTCTAGAGCGTCAGCAACATAATGTGTGTTCCCCCTCTAGAACTCTCTGATGGAGGAGTTCAAGGGTATCGTTGTGCCATCCAGCTCTAGCTGAGGGTTCCATGTTAGGTTCATGGGGTGCACCTCGACCATGTTCTCAATATCCTTACCCTCGACCGAGGAAGCCCTCCCCTTACCCTTGGTCATCTTGGAAATCTTAGGTGGAACCCCCTCATTGTACGAGACCAAGTCCCCCTCCTCGGCCACTTCATTGTCCTTCTTCCTTTTCTTTAAATTAGCAAGCATAAAGGAATTTATTGAAGGAGAAGGAGAAGGAGCCTGAGGCATCTTTGGGCACTAACCCCTTAGCCCTGCCCACGAGGAGTTCATGGAGACCCTTCTTCCTTTCTAATGACATTTCTTCTTCTTCTTCTTCTTCTTCTTCTTCTTCTTCTTCTGAGCCGCTAGCTACACATGCAACGATGAGTCTGGAAGCACAAACGCCCGAAGACCTGTCAAGCTTGTCTTCCGAATCCGAAACTTGAATTATAGGTTCTCCCTACTTCTCTCTCTCTCTCTCTCTCTCTCTCTCTCTCTCTCTCTCTCTTCTCGAGTTGAAACTGGTCTATCTTCATCTTAAGTGACAGGCGTGAAGAAGCTGTCTCTTCTCTCGAAACCGCTTCTTCACGGGGAGAACGGTGAGAGGGCAACTCGACTTGCACGATGCCTTCTCGAGCTAGGAATCCAGGAACTGAAATGTCGATCCAAGCCAGCCGATGATCACCCGCGCTGATCGCCTTGCCCACATCTTTAAACTTATTGGATAGGGGTACAAAGTCAAGGATGAGGTGGACAACTCTTAGTTGCCTATCCTTGCACAAGAACACCTCAGATCTTAGTTGAGATTGGGAGCCACGTCTCTTTTATCTACAAAGAAGTCAATAAGCAAAACCACAATTAGAAAAATGAATCAACAGTCTGAAGGAAACAAACTACGAAACTAATCCCCGTGTTAAAGGACCTAAACCTAGGGTACCCCACCTGGTGCTCCCTCCTAGGTTGAGCAGTGAAGACTGTCATGCCATTCACCTAAGATGATTAGAAAGTCATATTTCATGCCTTTGTTTAATTTAGGGAGACGCGAAACAAGCCTAATGATGGAAGACCTAGACTTAAGGTAATAGCCAGGGTTCGCAAGCAGCTGGCACTCGTACATCCAGACAACTTCATGCCAAGTGAGGGCAGAGTCTATAGGCGATCAGGAAGTCCCTAGTCACTCTACCCATGGGAAGCCTTATTCCTTTTCTATGAAGGCGGTCATGGGAATAATAACCTTTTCCTTCTTTTTAAGGGTATGCCACCCATCCAAATGACAATACCACAAGGAGACGCCCCGGGGAATATGATACATGGCCCTAAACCCCTTCATGCCTACGGGGGTATCTACTAAGTGAGCAAATCTACCCATCTAAGCAGGCTAAGGAGAAGGGAAAGAGCTTTTGTGTAGAAAGAAATGGAAAATAGAAAGCCTAACAATGGAAGACCTAGACTTAAGGTAATAGCCAGAGTCCGTAAGCAGATGGCACTCGTACATCCAGACAACGTCATGCCAGGTGCGACCCAATCCCATTTGCTCTTTAAGAGCGTCTACACTACTTAAGACTTTAAACAAGTTGGGAGTGCATTGATGAGGGAAAGTCTATAGGTGATTAGAAAGTCCCTGGTCACTCTACCCATGGGAAGCCTCATTCCCCTTTCTATGAAGGCGATCATAGGAATAACAACCTTTCTCTCCTTTCTGAGGATATGCCACCCACCTAGAGGACAATACCGCAAGGAGACGCTCTATGGAATATGACACATGGCCCTAAACCCCTCCATGCCTACAGGAGTATCTACCAAGTGAGCAAATCTACCCATCTAAACCAGCTAAGGAGAATGGAAAGAGCTTTTGTGAAGAAAGAAATGGAAAACAAAAGGTTGAGGAGAAAAGAACCTAAGAATAAATGAACTTAAGAAAATAATGATAGGGGGCACATCAAGAGCTTCTTAAAAGTTTGAAAGTTTTGAAAATGAGAGAAATGAGTACCCCAAGCACCTTATATAGAAGGCAGAATTGGGCAGAGTTACTCCGCCCAAATTTCGAGGAAAAATGCTAACCGTAAGATCTCTATCTCACCATAAGACGTGGGAGACAAGGTGCAGCGTGGGTGGGCATTTAGTGAGACGTTTGGAGCTCTGAAGCGGCAGGAACGGTTACAGAACATGAGAAGCAACGTACTCACATAGGAAAAGCAAAGAAGCGTGTGGAGTTAACCACCCAAGATCAAAACCCCCCTTTTTTCTTCTCGAACTAGAGGGAAAAAGTGGAGTTTTAAGGGGCTATTATGGGATGCAGAAATCTAGTAAGGTAACAGTGTCATGTGTCATATCCGAGGCCAAGGATACCACGTCGATGCCGAGAAGACCCTCCCTCGGATGGCCAGGCCAAGGAGGCGAGCCTTGATTACGTCGATGGCACATTACCAGAAGAGGTCGCACTGTACAAAAAGAGCTTCAGGGAGGGGGCTAGTCCTGTCGTGTCTGAAGGGATGGAAGCTACCACCACATTTATTGCACCCCACGAAACCCCCTTGATAGGTCACAAATGTGTAGACCCCTTGTGATTAATTAAGTTGATTAATTAGCCAAGTTTTTAATTAATCAAGTTAATATGCAAATTACATGGTAACACAAATAAATCACCAATAAATTAAAGTATGCAGCGAAAAATAAATTGACAAGGTGATTTGCTTACGAATGGGAAAAACCTACACTGCAAAAATCCCACTGAATGATTTAAGGTCATCACTCTCGAAACTCCACTATTATCACAACAAGCGGTTACAAGTAAAGAAATCCCAGTACCTTACCAACCTACAGTTGAACCTTTACCTCAATACCTAATTGGATTTGTTCTGTAGTGACAGTTTCTCCTTTTGATGCACAGCTCCCAGTACGTGACTAACCAATTGCGCGAATCCCAGTACGCGGCTTACTCCTTTGCACGAATCCCAGTACGTGACTAATTCCACAGCAACCCTTTGATTGTTGTAGTTGATTTGCAACAGCTTCACATAGAAACACCAATAAGATCTTCAATGTTGGTGCAAGAGACTTTGCTTGGTTACAAAACCCAAAGGCGTACAAGAAACGCAGGAAGAACTCTTTCTTCTGTAGGAGGAGGCTAGGGTTTCGAAAAGAAAACCTTATGAAGCTCTCTAAGGTTAGGTTTTTCTTTTTCTACCTCCTTTAAATAGGAGCTTAATGAGCTCTCCTATTCTAAATAGGTTTACACAAACCTTGGGCTTTCCTAGTCCAATAAGAATTGTAGAAACCCATAAACAATTAGCCTTTTAGAGTAAAAATGTTGTTGGCTATAATCTAACTCCCGTAAGCTCGATCAATCTAGACATCTATTGAGCTTTAATGAACCTCGACAGATCGAGATTCTATCGAAGAGGTATCGAGACCTGCAGTTTGCACTTTTCTTGAGCAGTTCTTGAGTAATCTTTATGTCTTCAATTTAACCACTTGTAATGATCATCTTGAACCTACTTAGATTTACCCAAATACAAGTAAAGTGCGTTTTATCAAAGGATATGCCAATGACATAAAAATATGTCCCCAACAATTTCCTCATTTGGCAATCCGTGACAAAACCACAAGAGTACATTGAATGTCCTAGAATACATTCTATTCAAGAATAAACAAGCCTAGTCTAAAAGATTTGAACCTTGGAAGTTGCTGCAAGAAGAAGGTTCGGAATCTTGACTTGGCTTTAATTTGTCTTTTCTAAAAGGTACTAAACAAAACACATCAAAGTACCATGTGAAAAACAATGACAAGTTGAATAAACTAGAAACATGTGTATAAGTAGAAAAAAGAAACAACACATGTGAGATAAAGAGTGAAACACATACATCATCACATATACCACTTGATAAGCATTATGTATGTAAAAATGGTTACAAAACCAAAAAATACATAACACAAAAATATATCAATATCAATGTGTATCAAACTAACTCTCCCCCTAAGTTAGTTACAATTCTTCCTTTTAACATGAAGTTCTCCCCCTAAGCCTTTTGCTCCCCCTAAGTCTTTTGCTATCCCTAAGGAATGACATTCAATTCTCAAATTTCTCCCCCTTTTTGATACGATTGACAAAAGGTATAAAAAGCCAAAAGACTTAACTAGAGAAAGACAGAAAGCAGATATAGAAGGAACAAGGAGAACAAGGAGAACAAGGAACCATAGACCTACAAGAGAAAGAAAAACAAGATGCTATGGACACAAAGGGAAAACATGCAAAACAAAGAAATATAAAATGCATGCAAGGGTATCTCGATCGATCGGGAGGTGTTGAGAAGCTATTGAGTCAACCTCGATGGATCGAGAAGGTGTCGAGGATCTATCGAGCAGACAAAAGATATCTCGATCGATCCACCTAGCTATTGAGAGGTGTCGAGATTGAGATAAAATGCAACTGAAGATCTCGACAGATAAGCCAAGTATTGAGAGGTGTCGAGAAGGTGTCGAGATGACTTAAAAGCAGTTTTTCAAAAGAGAAAAACACAGATGTGAAAGCAAACAAGCATGCAACTCAACCAAATATCCAAATAACATATTAATCTCTCAAAAACATCTCTCAACAAGAAAAATGTTATGCATTTTGATCTAAAACACACACACACATACACTAAACAATTCTAACCAATTTTTATTTTTTAAAAACAAGTTAAGACAGTTTAGTGAGTATACATCAACGCATGTAAACCTTGTGATGGCCAAATCACATTGTACCTGCACATGTATCAAAAGTAGCAAAGAATATTGCGTGTTGTGTGTGGAAAATCATCGTAAGATTGCATAAGTGTCTCAAAGTTATGACGATTTGAGATATGAGAAAATCACTTTAACTCACACACAATCATAACTATTTGATGGAGACTATCACCTTCGAGGTACATCCTATAACTCCCACATCTCCTAGAAAACAAGCTTGCACTCATATTTTAAAGCATTTTATTCTTTTTGCTTTTTATTTCTTTGCATATTTTTTTTTATTAAGCATATCATTCATGGGTATATAAGAGAAAAAAGAATTACCCAATTATGTTAAGCTTTTTAACATTGCACTTTTACTATGTCGAAGCATACAGATGTCATTTCATGATTAGCGAGTAATAGTGGTGAGATGGTTATTTATGCCTTTCTCTTAGGATTTTCTAATCCTACCTGTCAAAAAGAGTGATACGAGTGTTAAGTATAAGAGATCACTTAACCTTACTCATCACAAACAAAAAACTACAAAGCTCATTTATTTAGTCGGGCATAAGAATACTAATCTAAGCTACAAGAGATACAAAGTTTAGAAAACTTTGTTTCAATGGCCATTTTAAAGTTCACAAGAACCAATGTACACAAACACACACTGCTTTTGTATTTTTCAATTTTTTTTTTTTTTTTCATTTTGAAAACAAAACAAGATAAAAACTAAACAACCAAAAAAAACAGACAAAAAATATGAAAACATGACAGAAAGATGCAAATGCATGAAAACATGATAGAAGGATGCAGATGCATAATAGCATGATTCCAAAAGTAGATAAGAAATCAAGTAAAGAAAGTCCTACTTTAGATAGAAAGAATTAAAGTAAAGGACAAATAGAAAAAACAATTAAGTCTTAAGCTCCTTTTTCAGCCACACAGCACGAGTCTTTGGCCGTGAAGATGAAAATGCACGAGTTCTAGTATGACTACTAAAGGACATAGAAGAATTAATATTCTCCTAAAACTGAGTTAAAAAGCTCAAGACTTTTAATAACTCTCCAAACAAAGGTGTAGGTCCTTGAGAGAAAATTTGTGACCGTTTAGACAATTGCTTATGAGGATACAACTTAAAGCAATTAGGACGAATGTGTCCAGAAACACCACAATGGTGACAAACATGAGCAGTATTAGAGCTACTCGGCTTCCCAGGAGGAGGCCTAACCTTAGAGGTTGACAGAGACCTCAACTTAGGACAATTTGGCTTAATATAACCAACAATATGACAATGATGACAAGTAGAGACACATTTAGAATTTTTATTCAACCTAGGAGGAGTTTTAGATATAGGTTTAGAAACTTCAGCATTAACATCAGATTGTTTACCTTCGTCTATCCTAGCAATATTAGCCTTCAACTCTTTATTATTCCTTTTGAATGGGGGAATATAAAAATCCTTTTCTTTTGAGTTAAGCTTAACAACAAGTTTGGCACTAGTTAATTTTTCAACTTCAGTTTTAAATTCAACTAGTTGCCCTTCCAAACTCTTAATTTTGTCCACCTGAGATGAAATTTGATTTTTAAAATTCTCATTCAAATTAGTGGCTTCATCCAATTTTGCAATCAAATCATCTTTTTCAAGCTTGACCTTTTTAAATTTAGCTTTTAATTTTGTAGAACACTTAAGAGATTTCATACAAAAATTATAAAGCTTGCAATAGACATCATGAATATCATCATCATCATTCAACACAAGATCATGCAAATCAAAACAATCAAAAGTTTCTATGACAACAGAGCTCAATGGATCACACATCAAAGATTAAAACCTAATCAGAGTGTGCCTGCTCTGATACCACTTTATAGGTCATAAATGCGTAGACTCCTTGTGATTAATTAAGTTGATTAATTAGCCAAGTTTTTAATTAATCAAGTTAACATGCAAATTGCATGGTAGCATAAACAAATCACCAATAAACTAAAGTATGCAGCGGAAAATAATTTGACATGGTGATTTGTTTACGAATGGGGAAAATCTATACAGCAAAAACCCCACAAGGTGATTTAAGGTCACCACTCCCGAAACTCCACTATTATCACAACAAGCGATTACAAGTAAGGAATCCTAGTACCTTACCAACTTACAGTTGAACCCTTACCCCAATACCCAATTGGACTTGTTCAGTAGTGACAGTTTCTCCTTTTGATGCACGGCTCCCAGTACGTGACTAACCAATTGCACGGATCCTAGTACGTGGCTTACTCCTTTGCACGAATCCCAGTACGTGACTAACTCCACAACAACCCTTTGATTGTTGTAGTTAATTTCCAGCAGCTTCACATAGAAACACCAATAAGATCTTCAATGTTGGTGCAAGAGACTTTACTTGGTTGCAAAACCCAAAGGCATGGAGAAGACCCTTGAACAGTGCTATCGTGGTTGCTGCAACTCATAGATGATTTGGGGAAACGTCTGATGGGACAAGCACTCGAGTAGTGGCTTGCATAATCAACAAATGGAGGGCCAAGATCAAGAAAAAGAGGCTATATAACGTAAGAAACCCTCTAGAAGGAAAGGATGATCTGAAAATCTATAGAGAAAACACTGTAGCAACAAGAGCTGAAACTATAACCAGGTCTAAAAAGAATATATTCAAGAACTACCCTCATCAGACTTTGCTGAAGAAGGATTCATTTGCATAAAGCTTATTTGTTTTTGCTTTCTTACCATCTTCAATCCACTGTATGCGTTGTTCAATCCATTGAAACCCAATTTTTAAGCTCACTTTCTATAAATTCATTGTGTTGTGCTCTTTGGGCCCTAATCTTATTGGTCCTTGGGCTTAGGATCCAAAACATGCCCCTATAGTCCAAATTTTTAATATATTTTCTTCAAAATTTTTTAATTAATTTTTTTATAATGTTTGTCATTGAAAATATTTTCAAAAAAAAAAAAAAAAAAAAAAACTAATGGAAGTTGATAATGAGTCCTTAATTGAAATTTAGAGGACAAAAATGCATTTTAATGACATTTAAGGAATGTATTTTGCATTTTAGCCAAAAATAAACAAAATATCCATCCCCCAAATAGGCTAATCCACTACAAAAAAACTAGACCTATAGTGGCGTTTCACAAATGCCACTATAGGCCCATTTAGGCTATAGTGGTGTTTACAAACGCCACTATTATATCATAACTAATAGGCTTATAGTGGCGTTTATTAAACACTACTATAGGTCCCTCATATATATAAGCGCGTATTCAGAGGCTCTTCAATTTTTTTTATTAAAGGTTAATAATTTGAATTCATTATAATTTGGGATTACTACATTTTCCCATCACAAAAATACCTAGGGGTGTGATAAAAAAAATTATTTCACCTACAAATACTTAACACTCATCACGCCACTAAAAATACTAGAAACAATAAATGGATAATTCTCCAATGTAATAGTTATTCTTTTAGCCTAATGGTTTTTTTGGTCTTGTCTCATGTAATTATATTTTGCTGTAAAACATTCAAATCTTCTAATTGGCATTGAATTTAATATATATTCCACTAGATTCTGATAAATTAAGAATACTAGCATTGGATTTGATCACTTTTAGCCAAATTGACACCCAAAAACTCCATTTTTGTTATCATAACTAATTTACCATCACTGACCATTTAAATATTATTTTTCCTCTTTCCAAAAATCAATCCAAGCAATCACAGCAACTCAAAAATTTATCTAGAATCAACCCACAAATCAATCATCGCACCAACCACAAGCAATCACCACACAAATTAACCTACAAAAATAATCCAAACCAATAACCAACCAACAAATCTTCAACTTGCAAGCCAGTGGTGGTAATGTCGAGGGAGAGAGTGTTGGCAATGCTGAGGGAGAGAGCTACATCGAAGCATTGCCATCAACATGAAGCACCTTACACTTCGCACCATCAACACAGACATGGCAAAACGGGTGGGTCGCGTTAGGTTGAAAATGAGTTTGGGTCAAAAATAGGTCATTTGAAGTAGGTTAGAAATGGGTTTGGTCAATTGGGTTGCGGGTTGGGTTGTATTTTTTCACATAAATTTTTTTTAAGTATTTATCATTTGGTAAGTCATGCAACAAGTTACTATGTATAAAATATATTACTTTAAATTCACCACTCATATAAAAATGATCTCCGCTCGACAAATTAATACTTGTTCAATAGTTATAAAATAATAAAAATTCCAACATTGCTAACCAAAACAAAATAGCACAAACGCAAAGGAGTCTAGTCTACCATTCAAAACTCTAATTTAAACAAATGCACAAGTTTCACTTCTACACAATACCAACATCCCAAAACATAAAACAAATTTACAAATGCATCATTGGATAACTAATTTGACAAAGATAAAAAAAAATATATATATATATATATATATATATATAAGAAATTTACAATTTTGAGAACTAAGTTTATAATCTAATATTAATTGTGGTTGGCACTCTATTTCAATTTGAGAATATACATTAAAGTTTGATTGTTTACTTATTTATATATGGTATCTTTTATAAATATCATTTCATTGTTAAGGCTAAGTTTGGCTCAATGTAAAATGATTTCAAAGTGTAAAATATTTTCAAGTGAAAATATTTTTCAGAAATGAAAATGATTTCAAGTGTTTGGTCACATCACAAAAAATGCTTTGGAAAATATTTTAAGGTGTTTGGTTGTGTTATTGAAAATCTTCTAGAAAACATATTTTCTCAGCTTCCAAACAAATATTATAATAGAAAATCTGAATATATAAACCAAATCAACAATAAAACATAATAAAAAAATTCAATCTTTCTCAAAAATAAGCAACGATCATAAGAAAGGGAGAGGGAGAGATAGGTTGAGAGAAAGAGAGAGGTAAAGGACCAAAAATCAGTGGGTGGGTCTGAAGGAGGTGAGATGGGCGACTGGGTCTAACAACGGCGAGATCGACAGGTGGGTCTGATAGCGGTGAGATTGGTGGGTGGGTCTAAAGGAGGTGACAGCGATGAGATTGGTTTGTAGATCAGAGATCGTGGATGGTCTGATAGCTTTTCAGCTTTGGTTAGTCAGAGGGAAAGAGAGAGGAAGAGAAAATAGAAAGCTTCCTTGACCAGCGGTGTAGATCTGTGGCAAAGATGATGACGATTTGGTGAGGCTGAGGTATGAACTTGCGACTTGATCAGACCGGCAAAGGTTGGGTTGTCTTCTTCACTTTCCCTTTTAGCTTTCTCTCTGTCTTCAAGTGTGTGAGTCCGCATGGAGGGGATGAGGATGGTGATCTGACCAGCGAAGATGTGCTTGGGAATCACTTTAGGTGGAGTGTGCTTGAGCTCTCTCTCTCTTCAGGTGTGTAGTCTGAGAATTCATTAAAGGTAAAATAAGAGTGTAAACAATTTTACAGCCAAAGGGGGTTATTTTCCAATCAACGTGTACCGTATTTTCCATTTGGCCATATTTTTTGTAGGTATCAAACACACACAAGGCTATAAAATAATTTCCTAAAAGCGTTTTCAGGCGAAACAAATGCAGCCTAAGTAACACACACTTCAAGAAATATCATCTTTATTTTATAAAGTCATTTATTTTGGATATGAATTGTTAAAAAATAATCCTAAGCATCCATAATTTATGCTAATTTCATTAATAAGCTTTGGCTTCACTTTTTTCACATTTATGAATGTTGCTCATACATGTCTATAATTTTAAATATATGTTTTGTGACTCTATTATAACAAGATTATCTTAGCATGTACTTTGTTATTTTGATAACTAAAAATTTTTACTCATTACAAAATGCCCTAATCATTCATCTTTCAATTTATTTGCATGTAGTTATGTAAAAGTCTCAATTATTTTTTTAAGGAAATTGTATTTAACTAACATTAAATATATATATATATATATATATTTGAATGGCGTTATCCAAAAAATTTTGATTTTTTTAGAATAATAATAATAATTTCCACTACATATTGCCAACTGAGTTTGACTTATACAATGTAAAGCTCACAACAAACAATTAAACCAATAATGTCTTAATTTAATTTTTTTTATCCAAAAAAAAAACATTTTCAAAGATGGGTCGGGTCACATGTAAGCTAGATAAGATTGAGTCACATGAGTTTGGGCTAAATTGGATTGTGTTGGGTTGATAGTTTTGAAGGGGAGAAGGGCCAAGCTACTTAGAAGAGGGGCTAAATATTTTTTTTTTTTGGGGGCTAAAATTATTCCTAATATAAAGTACAAATACTTTATTTGGGAGTTGTCCGTGTGGGACTTAGCCTGGACACGGGAGGAACATTTATTTTTTTATTTCTTTTTGGTTTCAATCTTAAACAATTATCTATTTATCTTTTATTTACTATTTTGTTAAAAATTTTAATATTGTTTAGGCTGAAATTGATTTTATTTGAGCTAATTTATGGTGTTGTTTGGGCCATTTTTGGGTTTAGAGTTCAAGAGTTTGGAGCTGATCTGTGTTATTGTTTGAGCATTTTTTTGGTTTGAAGGGCCAAGATTTTGGAGGGGGCCAGGTTTAATTTTTCTTGGGCCAAACTTTTAAATCAAGCTCACTATATAATTTTTTTTTTTTTTTTCAAAAATATCAGGGGGAGCCGTTGCCCCCTAATGTCAAACTGTAGCTCCGTCCTAAGATGCGTGTCCTTTCTATTCGAAATAGATGTCCACCGACTATCAAAGTCAAGCCACAATTTAAACAATAAATGTCTACTAATTGGTTATCGATAAATGCCGGCTTACATTTTCATTTCAACTAATTAATGCAGGAATGAACGTCATTGCTTTCTCCTACGATTACTCCCCAATAACAAAGGCAAGAAAGAAAAAATATGCTTTCCATTTCGTATTCTAGAAATTTGTGTATTGGGACAGGGTTTATTTTATTTTTCATTTTATGTAAGTGAATATAGAGTTAAGAGGCATGAATTTCGTGCACGCATTTGCTAGTATGATAAAACATCTGGTCGAATCCATATTCAATTAGACAATACATTTCATTCTTCATGACCCCTTTTGCCAAAATTTTGATAAAGCAGTGCTTGATAGAGCCCCAGAGAGCTCAATATGGAGGAGGGATAATAGTCAATCCAGAATTTAATCATAGCTTAGAGGGATGGACCGTGATCGGAAAAGGAGAAATTGAAGAACGAATTTCAAAGGCAGGCAACAGCTTCATTGTGGTACACAGTAGAACACACCCATTAGACAATTTGTCCCAGAAGGTTCAACTTGAGAAAGAAAAGCTCTATAGTTTTTTAGGCAATAACATTTTCATTGTGTGAAGAAATAAAAGACAAGAGTAACATAGATTCTATCTTTTTTTGCCTCTTCAAATTGTAGAAATTTTATCGTGAGTGGAATGAATTAGATAAATGTTATGCTTCACATTTAATTTCCATGAAACTAAGTGTGTACATAATACCGTCTCATTTTTCAGCTTGGATTCAAATCAGTGAAGGAAGAGAGACTACTAATGACCTGGTACTAGGTGGTATGGTCATTGCTGAGCATGGATGCTGGTCTCTGCTAAAAGGTGGCATAGTTGCAAATTTCTCAACCCCTGTAGAGATTCTTTTCGAGGTGAATTATTTCTTGTACTTCTCGTTTTTCTTTAAATTTGATTTTACTAAGCTTTTTTTTTTAACAGAATGTATACTCATGCTTCAATTTCATCAATGTAGAGCAAGAACACAAAAGTGGATATATGGATGGATAAAGTATCATTACAGCCCTTCACTAAGGAGGAGTGGAAATCCCACCAAGACATAAGCATCAACAAGGTAATTATAGGTTCATTCTCCATTCCTCACATCAGGTACAAATATGCTTCGACTTCCCTTCGTCTTCAACACAATTGACCAAACATCTAGCAAGTCCATCATGAGGAGGCTCACCCTCCATACATCTATAATTTTTTTTTTTAAAGAGAAATTAAAACATATGAAGAATCTCAATAATACTATAAAACTCCACCATCATGTTTAAAATTATGGTTTAAATTGATTACTGCAGGTACGTAAGAGCAAAGTGAGGTTCAAGTTAACTCATGCAAATAAAACTGCAATGCAAGGTGCTATAGTCTCAATCAAGCAATTGAAATCAGACTTCCCTTTTGGGTGTGGTATGAACTACCATATCCTAGAAAGCACTCATTATCAGAACTGGTTTGCATCGAGATTCAAATTTACCACTTTCACCAATGAGATGAAGTGGTATAGCACTGAGATAATACAAAGGCCAAGAGAACTACACTGTCCCAGATGCCATGGTAAAATTTTCCAAACAAAATGGCATTTCAATTAGAGGACACAACATATTGTGTGACAATCTCATTTATCAGCCTAATTGGGTCAAATCCCTTTCTTCTGATGATCTACGTAAAGCTGTAGAAAAAAGAATCAATTCAGTGGTATCAAGATACAGAGGGCAGCTAATTGCTTGGGATGTAGTTAATGAGAATCTTCATTTTAGATTTTTCGAGGATAAACTCAGTGAAATTGCTTCTTCAGAATTCCATTCCAAGGCTTACCAACTTGACCCAAACACAAATATGTTCATGAATGAGTTTAATACCAAATAATGGGGGGCATGAGTAAGCAAACCCAGCCAACTACAAGAAAAAACTCGAAGAGATTCTGCAATTTCCAGGGAAGGAGAAGATATTGCTAGCCATTGGCCTGCAAGGAAATTTTGGTTCGGGCCAGCCGAACCTAGCTTACATGAGTTCTTCTTTGGACATTCTAGGTGCCACAGGACTGCCCATATGGCTTACTGAAGTGCGTGTCGGTCTAGCCAAAGACAATGATCAGGTATTCTGGTCTAGGAAGAAAAAATATTAGACAAATGTCTTGGTTCACCGGAGTAAAAATTGGATTAAAATTACAACTACAAAAATGTGTCAACAAATTAATTTGGTTTCAAACCAACTAATTTTATTCTTAGTACTATTTAAGTAAGATTTTAGTTCAATGCTGACACTGGTTTCTGGACAGGCCCAGCACTTGGAGGATATACTAAGAGAGGGTTGTTCTCATCCTGCAGCAAAGGGATTATCATGTTTGCAGGCCCAGCAGCAGCTAATTTCATGGAAATGCCCCTTGCAGATATAAACTTCAACAACACTTCAGCTGGAGATGTTGTGGATAAGCTCCTTCGTGAGTGGAGACATTCTCAAGCTCTGGAATTCACAGCAGATGACAAAGGATCCGTAGATGTTTTACTATTTCATGGAGACTGCAATGTACTGTACAACACACACAGGCCAAATCTTCCACCAGTTTAGCTTTTAGGGTGACTAAAGATACTCCACAAGCAACCATCAACGTTCGAATACATACCTGAGTTATAACTATTTTTAAATTTTGTGAGGTTTAGGAGAGGTGATTGGTAGGTAGGCAATCTTACCCCCATTTGTCTCTCCAATAGAAGAAATAAACAATAAAATTTCTTTTAAGTATACAGCAAGTGTTTCTAAGTATGTATTAACATGGATAGGAATTGTCCTCAATACAGCTGCAAATCCTCAATAATTAGTAAGTATTCAAATATCTATACCATACAAATCTAAGCTAATATAAGGTGTTGTTCATCCACACATGATGAGAGCACACTATCATATCAAAGCATACATGCACACGCACATGCACGTGCAATGGCACACAGCACGCAAACAAAGAAATGACATTGTGACATTCTGGATGTTCATTATGTGAAACCCTCTCTCTGAAGAAATCCCATTAAATTTCTAGTACAACACCAAGCCCATTTGACCACCCAAACAAACAAAGGATATCCATGAATTTAAGATACCTATAGGTAAAGCAGTAGTGGTTTCTATAGAATTATCAACAATGTCAATAATAGAGTTGTGAACTTGTGGGTCACTCGGAGTTTTTCAATTTGTATAATCACCAAAAAAAAATTGGTTTTACTGCAACCAAACATAATATATCAAGAACATCTGAAAGAAAACAACTTTATCTCTCAAAATTGATTTGTAAGTACATTCTTAGTCGAGTGGAATTCAGCTTACAACATCCTGTCATGCGCATTTTATCAAACACCGTTACCCTGTATACGCGGATACAAAGTCCTAGAAAATGATAAGTGGCTGCAATTTAAGACTTAATTCACCTCCGTGAAGAAACAAATTCTAAATTCAGGATGATTTTACAAACTAAAAGTTTTACCGCTGAAACCAGATTGAAGTTGCATTGCTACACTCAATGTCACTTAAGGCTCTGTATATTTCAATGAAAAAACTTCTCTAAAAATAGTATTCCGTATTTTCCAATATTTGGTAGTATAAAAAAAAGATGAGTCAAAAGAAAACTATATTTAGTCAACATAAAAAGTATGGCTTATTTTTAGAAATTGTTTTCCATTAATTTTTTTTTTAAAACAACTTTATCTCACAGCAAGTTAAATAAATTGTTTTCCATTAAAAAACACTTTACTTGTATTTGGGTAAATCTAAGTAGGTTCAAGATGATCATTACAAGTGGTTAAATTGAAGACATGAAGATTACTCAAGAACTGCTCAAGAAAAGTGCAAACTGCAAGTCTCGATACCTCCTCGACAGAAGCTCGATCTAGGAAGCCGAGTAGCTCTAAAACTACTCATGTTTGTCACCATTGTGGTGTTTCTGGACATATTCGTCCTAATTGCTTTAAGTTGTATCCTCATAAGCAATTGTCCAAATGGTCACAGGTTTCCTCTCAAGGACCTTTACCTTTGTTTGGAGAGTTATTAAAAACCTTGAGTTTTTTAACTCAATTTCAGGAGAATTTTAAATCTTCTATGTCCTTTAGTAATCACACTAAGACACGGGCCTTTTTATTTTCATAGCCAAAGACTCGTGCTGTGTGGGTGAGAAAGGAGCCTAAGACTTAATTGTCTTCTCTGTTTGTCCTCTGCTTTAATTTTTTCTATTTTAAGTAGGACTCTCTTTGCTTGATTTTATATTTGCTTTTGGAATCATGCTTTCATGCATCTACACCTTTCTATCATGCTCTCATGCATATGTATCTTTCTTTCATGCTTTCATGGTTGTTTGTCTGATTTTGTTTGGTTGTTTAGTTTTTATTTTGTTTTATTTTCTAAATAAAAAAAATAAAAAATTGAAAAATACAAAAACTGTGTGTTTGTGTACATTGGTTCTTGTGAACCTTAAAATGGCCATTGAAATAGAGTTTTCTAAATTTTGTATCTCTTGTCACTTAGATGAGCATCTTTATGCATAACTAAGCAAGTAAGCTTTGTGGCTCTTTGTTTGTGATGAGTAAGGTTAAGTAATCTCTTGTACTTAACACTCGTATCACTCTTTTTGACGGGTAGGATTAGAAAATCCTAAGAGAAAGACATAAATAACCATCTCACCACTGTTACCCACCAATCATGAAATGACATTTGTATGCTTCAGCATAGCAAAAGTGCAATGTCAAAAAGCTTAACATAATTGAGTATTTCTTTTCTCTCTTTTATGCCCATACATGATATGCTTAATAACAGAAAATATGCAAAGAAATAAAAAGCAAAAAGAACAAAATGCTTTAAATATGATTGTAAGCGTGTTTTCTAGGAGATGTGGGAGTTATAGGATGTACCTCGAAGGTGATAGTTCTCATCAAACAATTATGATCGTATGTGAGTGAAAGTGATTTTCTCATATCTCAAATCATCACAACTTTAGGACACTTATGCAATCTTACGATATTTTTCACATACAACACGCAATATTTTTTGCTACTTTTGATACATGTGCAGGTACAATGTGATTTAGCCATCACAAGGTTTACATGCATTAATGTATGCTCACTAAACTTTCTTAACTTATTTTTGAAATATAAAATTAGTTAGACTTGTTTAGTGTGTGTGTGTGTGTGTTTTGGGATCCATGTACTTAAAATTGTTGTTGAGAGATGTTTTTGAGAGCTTAATATGTTGTTTGGATCTTTGGTTGAGTTGCATGCTTATTTGCATTCACATCTGTATTTTTCTCTTCTTAAAAAACTGCTTTTAAGCCATCTCAACACTTCTCGATACTTGGCTTATCTGTCGAGATCTTCAGTTGTATCTTATCGCAATCTCGACACCTCTCGATAGATAGGTGGATCGATCGGGTTATCTTCTGTCTGCTCGATAGATCCTCGACACCTTCTCGATCCAACGAGGTTGGCTCGATAGCTTCTCGACACCTCCCGATTGATCGAGATACCCTTGCATGCATTTCATCTTTCTTTGTTTTTCTTGTTTTCTCTTTGTATCCATAGCATTTTGTTTTTCTTTCTCTTGTAGGTCTATGGTTCCTTGTTCTCCTCGTTCCCTCTATATCTGTTTTCTGTCTTTCTCCGGTCAAGTCTTTTGGCTTTTTATACCCTTTGACAATCGTGTCAAAAAAGGGGAGAAATTTGAGTATTGTTGTCATTCCTTAGGGGAAGTAATAGACTTAGGGGGAGAACTTCAAGTTAAAGGGAGGAAAGTTTTTGTTGTAACTAACTTAGAGGGAGAGTTAGTTTGATACACATTGATATTGATATATTTTTGTATTGTGTATCTTTTGGTTTTGTAGCCATTTTTAAATACATGATGCTTATCAAGTAGTATGTGTGATGATGCATGTGTTTCACTCTTTTTCTCACATGTGTTGTTTCTTTTCTCTTTTTAAACATGTTTCTTGTTTATTCAACTTGTCATTATTTTCCACATGGTACCTTGATGTGTTTTTTATTAGTGCCTTTCAAGAAAGACAAGTTAAAGCCAAGTCAAGATTCTGAATCTTCTTCTTGCAGCAACTTCCAAGGTTCAAATCTTTTAGATTAGGCTTATTTATTCTTGAGTAGAATGTATTCTAGGACATTCAATGTACTCTTGTGGTTTTGTCAAGGATTGTTAAAGGGGGAGATTGTTAGGGATATATTTTTATGTAATTGGCATATCCTTTGACAAAACGTACTTTACTCGTATTTGAGTAAATCTAAGTAGATTCAAGATTATCATTACAAGTGGTTAAATTGAAGACATGAAGATTACTCAAGAACTGCTCAAGAAAATTGCAAACTGCAGGTCTCTATACCACCTCGACAGAAGCTCGATCTGTCGAGATTCATTAAAACTTGACAGATGTCATGATCGATCGAGCTCGCTCATGGGAGTCAGATTATAGCCAGCAACGTTTTTACTCTAAAAGGCTAATTGTCTATGGGTTTGTATAATTCTTATTGGACTAGAAAAGCCCAAGGTTTGTGTAAACCTATTTGGAAGAGGAGAGCCCATTAGGCTCCTATTTAAAGGAAGTGGAAAAAGAAAAACCTAACCCTAGAGAGTTTCATAAAGTTTCCTTTTTGAAACCCTAACCTCCTCCTACAGAAGAAAGAGTTCTTGCTGCGTTTCTTGTACGCCTTTGGGTTTTGTAACCAAGCAAAGTCTCTTGCACCAACATTGAAGATCTTATTGGTGTTTTATATGAAGCTACTGCAAATCAATTTCAACAATCAAATGGTTGCTGTGGAGTTAGTCACGTACTAGGATTCGTGCAAAAGAGTAAGCCGCATACTGGGATCCGCACATCAAATTGGTTAGTCACGTACTGGGAGCTGTGCATCAAAAGGAGAAATTTTCACTATAGAACAAGTCCAATTGGGTATTGGAGTAAGGGTTCAACTGTAGGTTGGTAAGGTACTTGAGATTCCTTTACTTGTAACCGCTTGTTGTGATAATAGTGGAGTTTCGGGAGTAGTGATCTTAAATCACCCAGTGGGGTTTTTACCGTGTAGGTTTTCCTCATTCGTAAACAAATCACCGTGTCAATTTATTTTCCGCTGCATATTTTAGTTTGTTGGTGATTGGTTTGTGCTACCACGCAATTTGCATAATAATTTGATTAATTAGTAACTTGGCTAATTAATCAACTTAATCCATCACAAGGGGTCAACGCATTTGTGGCCTATCGAAAACATTATTACTAAAACAAACAAAGCATTAGAGAAAGATAGAGAAACCAAACATATTTTACTAAAATGCTGTGGTGGACCGGTGGTGATGATGGAAATGGGTTGGTTGAGGTCCACTAAGAAAAAAACGTTAACAGAGAGACAAGGAGAAGGTATACATCCTGCAACAGATTATATACTTTTTCAACAGAGAGGGGTTATAACTTAGAACTAGAAGTTCCTATTAACTTGGCCTAATTTGGATTGAGGGGATAAGGGAGGGGGAGTAAGAGAGACTAGAGTCAGTAGAGTTGCTAGATATTATGTTAATTTTCGGTCAACACTACTCCCTCCCCCCCCCCCCCCTTCAATCCAAACAGAAAGTTGACTTGGGTTTTTTTTTTTTTTTTTTAAACCAAACCAAATATCATTCATTCATAACACAATGATTGTCAAAGTACAAAGCATCTAAAGCAGGTGGTAGAGATTCTTCCAACCAAACAAGTTTATAATCTGTTGTCTAGCAAACTTAACTAATGAATGGGCTGAGTTGGCACTCCATTTAGCATTGCCACCTTCCAGTATCAATTCCTTGAACCCAGCATCCATTACAAACTCCACCATTTTCTAGCATGCCATGCTTCAGCTTCCTCACTATCTACCACTAGCGAACCTCTTGTTGACAATGCTGCCATGACATCTCCCTTAACATTCCATGTAAGATAAAATTTCGAGCTACATCAGAAAATAAATAACATAAACATACCTCCAGCCATAGTTATTTAAGTCTTTGAAGAAAAAAAGACTCACTATATGATGATAATGTATATAAAAGTGTTTTTTAGTCTATGGCCTTTACCTTACATATTTCTCTTTGATGGAGACATGCTATATATATAGGCTAGACTAGGAACCCTTTTAAACTAAGATTTGTGTCATAACCTCTTTTCATCAAGGAGTTTAAAACTTGTAACTTCAATGTGTTTATTAACCAAAGGGGTCAGGGCCAGC
Organism: Castanopsis chinensis; assembly: GCA_032878915.1. Taxonomy (NCBI): domain Eukaryota; kingdom Viridiplantae; phylum Streptophyta; class Magnoliopsida; order Fagales; family Fagaceae; genus Castanopsis; species Castanopsis chinensis. The sequence continues at coordinate 4,469,266 of JAVQMG010000097.1, read as the reverse complement.
CCTAGGCCTAAGCCATTTAGGCAATCGCCTAGGGCCCCTTACTAGAAAAAGGCCCCAAATTTTGGGGCAAAAATTGAAATATATACTTTTTTAAAATATTTTTTTGGGATAAAAGAAAAATAAATTAATTTTACATTTTTCCTCTACTTTTAAGAAGTTTCAAAGAATTGAGTAATGCTAAAAATAATACAACTTTAAATATATAAAGCTTACAAATATGTGTCACTAATCACAAGAAATAATTCAAATAGGAAAATGGTAGAAATACTATAATTTTTACTTTAAAACATTTTCAAATTGATGTGACAATTAATATGATTGGCGGACGTCAACAACCTATTAAATTCATTTTTAAATTACTTCTTGTAATTGATGATATATCTTTATAAGCATCATTTTGTAAAATTTTTAATATCCTTAATATCATTCATTCAAATACTTATTTATTATCTTCTTGTAGTGTTACTAATCACATTCATTACTACATCGTTTGTAAGTTTTTTGTAGTAAAGTTTTTTTTTTATAACTTTAGCATTTCTTCAACAAAAAAAAAAAAAAGAAAAAAGAAAAAAAAGAAGCATATTACAAGATATAAAGAATGGATTTTTGTTATAAAAAAAAATTATGATATTAAAACCTAGTTAAATATTATTTAAATAATAACAAAAGACCCTATTTAAATATATCACCTTAAGCCTTAAAATTTGTTGGGCCGCTCCTAAAAGGGATTATACCAAATGAGAATTACTTAGAAATTGTTATTCACTATTAGATCTTTCACAAATAAAATCTTTAAGATATGAGTTTTTATTTATCATTTAAATGTGGATCAGGTAAAGTTTTCTTAAAACCTTACCTTGCAAACTACTGTTCGAAACCTGAGGCATTAATTCCTGTGAACATTGCTGCATCAACGTTGAGTTTGTAGGCCAACCCCGTTGGTGGAGTCCATGAAACCCGATTCTGCACTAGACTGAGAGTTGACTGGACTGATAAATGCTCTTGAGCTTGTCTGTACTCCTTCAAGAAATCCCCTGCCCGCTTATGCAGCCGGTTTGGATCCTGTATAACACCTGCATGCATTACCAAGTTTCTTTGATTCCATATGATCCAACATTGAACCAGAAACAACTCCAGTTCATCCACCGCGAGTCTGTCCATCAAGTCTTCAACCTGCTACAAAATATCACCTTGGCTTCTCGCACACTTGTACAACAAATCCTACTGGTAGCCCAGACATCTTGAGCCACCCCACATTCCCACAGGACATGAAGCACCGACTGTGTGTTCTGTCGGCATAAGCAACAAGAGCTAGCCAAATTTTCCCTTGTTAGCAAAATATCTTAGCAAGCCCTCCATCCAAATACTTTTATCTTGTTAGGCAACTAGCTCTTCCACAATCTGTGCCAAAGCGACCCTTCATCAGTCCTCCCTGAGCTCTCCCCTAAGCCACAATCCTCCTTAGATTGGTAGCTAGATTTCACCGAGTTCTTCCCATTTTTATTAGGAAGCCACATTATAGCATCAGGTATATGTCTTCTACTCAAGGGAACCCGAACTATAGCTTCCGCATCATCCCTATGGAAATTAGTAGCAATGACACCACAATCCCAATCATGAGAAGCCCAATCATGAGAAGCCCAATCAATGAGGTCCGAAACTCGCCATTCCCAATCCTCATCTAATGGTGGATGTAAGATCTTATTTGTTGGATTTGTTGGTTCTTCTATTCGGGCTACTCAAGATCGTTGGAGTAGGTTTTTTTTTTAGTCCAACTAAGTTACATCACAAGAATTGCATGTTAATATATATTGAATACGGTCCCGGGTCAAGAAGCATAAGGAAGTCGTCAATCTCCTTGATAATAATAAATAAATAAAAAATATGTTTTTGTTTTTAGTTGAATGAAAAAGGGAGCTCACAGGTAGGGGGCATGAACTTACCTGCCAGCTCCCTTTTTTCATTCAAGGGAGAAAAAAACAAACAAAAAAAATATCTATTCCCTAAAGAGGCTGTTAAAGTTTATTATGTTTGAATGCAGTGGCTTTCAAAAATTTGAGCAAAGTAAAACATAAAATTCTTCTCTTTTAAACAAATAAAAAAAAGCTAATAGCATTGTACTTTAGTTGGTTGGCACTTGATGGTATTTTTAACGAATTCAAATCTTCTGTCTTATCAATTGTGCTCCACTTCATGCCCCACTAATAAAACTTGGACAAATAATTCTCATTAAATGAGATAACTCTTACTTTAACACTCACGTTACTAGCGTTGAGGTTAGAATCCCTTTCTCTTTTTTCTTCTTTGTCTTCCGTAGCTTTTGTTTCTTCTCTCTGTTTCCGGCTTTTGGTTTTATTTTATTTTTTTTCATGGGGTTGACGTTAACAAGAAAGGGACTTTGAGTTTTGTCTCTTGCTAGCTTTTGTTTCTTCTCTCTATTTCCGGCTTTTGGTTTTATTTTATTTTTTTTCATGGGGTTGACGTTAACAAGAAAGGGACTTTGAGTTTTGTCTCTTGCTGCAGCTTTTGTTTTTGATTTGCACTCTTCCCTTTTTTTTTTCTTTTTGGTAAACTTTGGGCTCTTCCCTTGTGCCCCACAACTGAGAGATTTGGGTTCTCCATTGTTACTACCACTAGGTTTCCTTTGCAGGTATCTTTTGCCCACTAGTTAGAAAAGTCCAATCTTGGAGCCATTAAAGTTTGGAACTTGGAACCTCAAACTGAAAAAGTAACACAAAAATTAAGAACCTTTGAAGAAAAAAAATTTCAGAATCCAGATCTCAAAATTGAGAAATAAGCAAAATCCATTTGAGAAACCAGCTAAGAATATAGAAGAAAAGCTAAAAGAAATTTACTTTCAAGGCTATGCATTAATTCCACACACACATAATGTGAGAAAGTAAAAAGAAGAAAAAAAAAAAAAAACAAGAACGAGAAGAAGGCCCTAGGAGGTGAGTGCTTGTTCAGTTCTATGTAATTGTAATTGTACTCTCACGAACTCAAAAGCCATACTCACTCACTCTTAAACATGGGAAAAGCCACATTATGAGGGAAGGCATCTATCTACAGCTGTAAGAGTCCCTTGAATCCATTAGGGTTATTTGTCAAGCAATCCAGACAACAAAAGCACAGCCTCCCAAATAACACCCTCAAAAATTTAAACTATTCTTAATTTTTGGTGTATAATTTCCCGCTTATAGAATCAAACTTTAGTACTTTAAAATGGCGTTCAACTGTGACTATCTGAACACTCACAAACCTACTCTACTATGGCATCAAATCCGTCAACCTCAATACCTTTCCTCTTATCAATAATTCTGATTCTAGTGGTTGGTTTTTTTTTTTTTTTTTTTTTTCCTTCAATACTATGAGTTTAAAGCATAATGTTTCTGTTTCTGCAAAATTGGTATGGTTCCCCTGTTATTGTTTCTGTAGAATCTGTTTTTCTTGCATATAATGTTTTATTCCTGTAGAATAGGTACGATTTCATCTCAAAAAAAAAAAAAAAAAAAAAAAATCTATTGAGACATATCTGACCTTATCTCAATTAAAACACAAAATCAAAACATATCAATCAGCAGATATCCATTTATCCGGTCAGTCCTTATCAAATAGAGTTTGATAAAATAATAAAATCTAAAATTTAAATAAAACACTATCTGTATATTCAAATCAAATTGTAATCTTTATAATAAAATATATAAAAGAGAGCTTTTATGGAGGAGCTTTCCGTCCCAGTCACTCATTTAAGAATTTCAACAAACATTTAAGAATTTCAACAAAAGGTACCTTTGTGCCAGTGGACTAAAACTTTGGGAGAAAGCTACAGCAAGAGTCCAAAGTTTACCCAAAAGATAAAAAAAAAAAGGAAAGAGTCCAAATCAAAAACAAAAGCTGCAGCAAGAGACAAAACTCAAAGTCGCTTTCTTGTTAACGTTAGCCACATGGAGAAGAGAAAAAAAAAAGGTAAAAATACAAAACTGACCCTCTAACTTTCACCTTTTTTCGTTTCAGTCCTCTAACTTTCAATTTTGTCAATTCAGTCTTATATCTTTCAATTTTTGTCAATTCAAGGCTCTGTTAGAAGTCTGTTAGTGCTGCTGTTACTGCTGCCAAAACGATGCCGTTTTGGATTTGCTTTTTTTTTTTTTTTTTTTCGGAATTAAAAGAAAAATCTGGAAAAAAAAGAAAAAAAAAAAGAAAAGAAAAAAGAAAACATTAAGGGTCGTCGTTCCCCTTTACTGAATCAAAACTTAAAGAAAAAAGGGATTCAACCAATCCCTAATTCGACACATTGGGAGAGATTGAGAGAGAGCGAGTCACCGCAAGAGAGAGAGACCTCGCCGCGAGAGAGAGAGAGACCTCGCCGCGAGTCGCCGCGACGTCGCCGCAACCTCGCCGGGACGTTGCCGTGTCTTTCTCTTGCTTCCACGCTGCGAAGACCTCGCCGCGACCTCACCAGGACCCCACCGCGACCTCGCCGCCCTTGCTCACCGCCCCTGCTCGCCGTGTGAACCTCGCCGCCCCTTCTCTAGACCTTGAAGTTGTTGAAAGAAATGTTGAGGAATGTGAGGTTACTGAGTGGAGGGAAATCAGAAGGGAAAGTACCATTCATAGAATTTTTTGACACGTCTAAATGGTTCAATGAGTGAAGAAAAGAAATGGGTTTCACATTCCCAGAAATTTTGTTGCTTGAAATGTCGAGATAGTTTAGTTTTGTGAGGTTGGTGAAGCCAGAGGGCAAAGTTGTGAGATTTTTATGTGATAGGTCAAGAATTGTGAGGTTTGGAAATTTAGAGAGCTGAATAACATTGGTGAACCTGTTGGAGGAAAGATCGAGCACCTGAATAGATGAAAACCATTTCTGTATGTTGGAGGCCACTTCATGCCATTGCCGTTGGCTGTGCCATTGAATGTTGGCACATTTGGGGGTGGATGTTGTGTGCTTGAATTATTGTTATCATCCTTTTTCTGCAAAAAAAAAAGAAAGAAAAAGGTTTTTGGTTATGAGTTTGAGTTCTAACACTTATTGTGGGTGGTGTAATTAAATGTGTAATGCAAAAATGGGAATTATGGTAGTGTTTCATCTATCAAAGGAGTTCATTGTTGTGTTCAATTTACATTTCTGTATGTAATGTGTGTACATATGTGTCTATCTTTTTCAATCTTTTTCACAACATGAGGGTCACATATTTAGGATGCTAATTACTAGTTATGTACTGCAACGACAAATTAAAGATTCTAGCTTTGGTTTTTCAAATTCATGGATGCCATTTCAAGAGGCATTTGGAATGTTATTTATTGAAGAAAGGGGTGTTATCATGTTACTTACCCCAAAAAAAAAAAAAAAAATTGATAAGGGATATTAGGCACTGTTTGAATCTTTACAAAGTACGAGGGAAAGAAACAGAGCAATAGCACCATGAACTGTGCATTGCTCTGTTCCTTTCCAGCGCCTCTAGCACCATGAACCGTGCATTGTTCTATTCCTTTCCAGCACCATGAATCCCTACAAAGTATATGAATCACAAACCTTCCACACAACACAAGAAATCAATCAAACTGGTCAATTCTAGCACAAGCTTAACTATGTATAAGAAAAATTGAAACAAATCCACCCCTGCCTTGCCTTTTCACTTTAACTTCACAAAATAATTTTAATATTAGTCTACTTGCTTCAAAAACTAAATTGCCTTAATAGTTTGGCAATAACATCACAAAATAATAGCCGTGTGACAATGTTTGGCCAATTACATAACAAACTACATGCCTAAGTTCTGAAGTACTGTTTTTAGAATTAACTAAGTTCTGCTAATTTGTTGACTATTAAAATTTCTGCAGCTTTGTTGACTACAATCAACTCCTGCTCTAGATCTCTTCGAGTTCCCCTCAATGTTGACAGCCTGGATGTGAAAAGTTTACAGACGTTAGAAGTTGACAGCAAAAAGATATAAACAAAGTCATTGAAATAAACAAAGTCATTAAAATAAACAAAGGAAGTTACTTTGTTGGCTACCTAGTTATATATATATATATATATATATACACACACACACACATGTCACACATACATTGCTTTGTTGGCTGCTAAATGCACTGTCTACTTGCACTCTAAATCCCATGAAGTGCTCCTCAGTGCTGGCAGCCTACATGTGAAAAACATTAGAAGTTGGCCAACATAATTTGCCACATTAAGGAAATAATTTAAATGAATTTAAATACTCTCTTTCTGCCGCTACTTATTGCCTTGCCCTTGCCCTTGCCCTTGTCTATTGCCGACTTGCCTTTGCCCTTGGCAGTTGCTACTCCTGGTGGTCTTTGATTGCTCCTGCAGGTCCTTCTGTTATGACCCAATTGATGACAATGTGCACATCTTAAACCTGTTTGATTCCTCTTCATCTTGTAAGGGTTATGAACTTCAGCTTTATCCTTTCTTCTTCTATCAATCTTAGGCCTCCCTGGTTGGATTTTATGGATTGGAGGAAGTATTGCATCTCCATCTACTTCCGGCCACAAATCAAGACCATTGCATGGCTGAATGAGATGCGAATATAAAGCAATATATGTATCCTCTTATAGAAGTCATGCACATAATCCTCAGCCCGTTCTTTCCTGAAACCTATTACGTGCACTGCATGCTTACAAGGGATCCCAGTCAAATCCCAGCAGTTACAAGCACATGAACGTTTCTCCACATCAACTACAAATTGCTTGCCACCACTATTCACCTCCCACCTTGCCCCACCTGACCAAATAGATGTGCAATCAATACTAGCCTCTTTACATTTCTCTAATTTTTGCTGGATCTTGTGACAAATAAGGCCTTCATACTTAGCCATTGAATCTCTATTCTTACGGATCCTAACCATGAGATATCTTCTAATGGTTTCAAGCATATTGACCAATGGCTTTTCTCTTGCTTCCACAATCTTCGAATTAAAAGTCTCACAAAGGTTATTTAATAGCATATCACACTTTGGATAATAGGGAAAAGCATGCCTAGCCCACTGCATCGGAGACTTACCTCTTAAATCATCACAAGCTTCCTTGCTCACTATTTCCATTTGCTTCATATAACTTTCGAATGCTGCTCTTGTTAATGCCTTAGCTGCCCCCCACATCAAGTCCTTTAACTCCTTTCCTTGATGGTTCTTCTTGAAGTTAGCAAACAAATGCCTCACACAGAATCTATTGTATGCGCCTGGGACCACAGTAGCTAAAGCAGGAAGTAAACCTTTTTGTTGGTCTGAAATAAAGCACCATCCATGGTTACTCACAAGCCCTATACCACCTATTAAATTCTCCAAAAACCATGTCCAAGTCTCCTTATTTTCTGCCTCAGCAACTGCATAAGCAATTGGGTACATACCATCATTTCCATCTATACCCACAGCTGCTAGAAGTTGGCCAGCAACTACACCCTTCAAATGACAAGCATCTAAGCTTATCAATGGTCTACAATGACTAACAAATCCCTCTTTACATGCAGCTAAGCACACATAGACCCTCTTGAAATTATGATCAGGGACAGCAACTGTGACTTTAGCTGTGGTACCTGGGTTAGATCTTCTCAACTCTGCACAATAGCGTCTAACCTTAGTATATTGCTCACAAAAATCCCCTCTTACCATGCCTCTAGCAATGTCTCTAGCTCTATATGCCTTCGACAAGGCAAGCTGCACAGTAACATCCCGCCCCACTACAGCTACCAAATCTTTAGCTTTAAATTCAATATTAGTCCGAAATTGATCAACATACTTTTCTGCCACCCAATGTGCAGAAACTTGCTTACTATGGAAAGATCTAATCTGAATCCACGTTATCATAAACTTTCACCTTGCCACCTATATACTTCCTCTTTTTAACCGAGTGGTGCAATACTCCATTGTAGTGAAAAACCAATGTAAAATTCTGACCAATCATCTTCCCTCTGAAAGTTTAAAATGAAAAAATTCAGCACACAACAGAAGTATTTTAGTTGACAAAGACAGCAAACACAATGTTAAGTAACCCCACACACACTATTAGCCCAACAGAAAAATAAAGTGCCGACATCTAGATTCCCCACCTAGCAAACAATTCTTCCAAGTGGGACCAAATTGTTTCAAAACAATAAAATTGCATGTGAAGATGTTCAGCAAACAAACAAAAAAAAAAATTATTATATAAAATAATCTCACCAATCATTCAACAAAGTCCAACATAAACAAACAAAATGCAAAAATAAACAAACAGAAAAAGTCACCAGCTTTATATAACACGAATCTCATTGTTCTGCTACTACATATACCCAAAAAAAAAAACACACTAAAACTATTCTTGTGCTTATTCTTTGCTGGGTGAAGGTATTTATGAGAGAAGTGTTGGTTGGGAGTGCAATGCAGATGACCCATTACCTGCAAAGTGGCTGGGAAAGATGCGGAGGTCAGGCGAGGAGGAGCTCCGTTCAGTCAAGGCAGAGCAGCGAGGTGGTGGTGGTTTACACAGCAAACAGGGGCGGCGAGGTTCACACGGCGAGCAGGGGCGGCGAACAAGGGCGGCGAGGTCGCGGTGGGGTCCTGGCGAGGTCGCGGCGAGGTCTTCGCGGTGTGGAAGCAAGAGAAAGACACGGCAACGTCCCGGAGAGGTTGCGGCGACGTCGCGGCAACTCGTGGCGAGGTCTCTCTCTCTCGCGGCGACTCGCTCTCTCTCAATCTCTCCCAATGTGTCGAATTAGGGATTGGTTGAATCCCTTTTTTCTTTAAGTTTTGATTTAGTAAAGGGGAACGACGACGTCGTTCCCCTTAATGTTTTCTTTGTTCTTTTCTTTTTTTTCCAGATTTTTCTTTTAATTTCGAAAAAAAAAAAAAAAAAAAAAAAAAAAAAAAAAAAAAAAAAAAAGCAAATCCAAAACGGTGTCGTTTTGGCAGCAGTAACAGCAGCACTAACAGACTTCTAACGGAGCCTTGAATTGACAAAAATTGAAAGATATAGGACTAAATTGACAAAATTGAAAGTTAGAGGACTGAAACGAAAAAATGTGAAAGTTAGAGGGTCAGTTTTGCATTTTTGCCAAAAAAAAATTAAAACCAAAAGCTAGAAACAGAGAGAAGAAACAAAAGCTGCGAAAGAAAAAATAGAAAGGGATTCTAACGTTAACGCCAATAACGTGAGTATTAAAGTCAGAGTTATCTCATTTAATAAGAAAGGTCAATTGTCCAAGTTTTATTGATGGAGCATGAAGTAGAGTATAATTGATGAGACATAAGATTTAGACTCATTTTTAACTGAAGCTTTTAAAGTTGAATCCTCCAGTCCCCCATCATAACCATAGAATTATTAAGAAAAAACATACTAGAAAAACATTAAATGGATAATTCTTCAATATAATAGTTATTCAGTTGTATAACCATAGCCCGTTTTTCTGGTAGTGTATTTTAGTGGTATTTTCCGTCTTGCCTCTTATAGTTATATTTTAACGTAATAGATTCAAAATTTAGTGGATTCTAATACATTAAAAGTATTAGCATCGGATTCAATGTACTTTTAGCGGAATTGGCTCCAAAAACTCTTCTTTTCAATTTAACTAATCTATTATTCATAGACCATTTAAGTATTATTTTTCCTCTTTCCAAAAATCATCCCAAAAAACCACAGCAACCCAAAAATTTATCAAGAACCAACCCACAAATCAATCATCACACCCACCTAAGCAACCACCACACAAATTAATCAACCCACAAAAACCAACCCAAACCAAGAACCAACCCACAAAATCTTCAACCTACGAGCCGGTGATGGTAACCTACTTTTTTAGCATTGGCAATTAACAATAGCTCAATAAAGGCATCAAGGTCCTATTCATTTGTTATTACTATGCAATGCATTCTTGGGCTCAATGTGGGTTGTTTTAGGGTTGATTAGGTTGAAATTTTTCTAGAAATAGCATATAGCGAGGCAAGTACGAATGCTCTAAGGGATTACAAATCATGAAAGAATAAGTCTAGCGGCTCTAAAAAAATCCACCAAAATTTTCACAAACTCTCCCACACCTAAACTTGCCAAATCATTTCATATGGACCCATCATAACACAAGAGGTAAAAAATATTTGGTTGAATATTCTTTCACACTCGTTTATATCTACTATTTTACATACATATCCGTAATTGATGTAGAAATTTCCACATTTTAACATATAAAAGTAGAAGTGCGAGAATCAAAGAAAATTTATGAATTTTTCTGTGTTAGTTGACATATACATGGATGATGAAAACACTACAATTAATTATTACCTCCAACCGAGTTGTCCATATAGAACTAAGACACAAATTTAGTACATAAATAATTGTAATATTAATAAAATCTTTTCTTATTTCAAAAAAAAAAAAAAAAAGTTGGGAGGGGGGAGGTTTGTGCATGTGGTCATTGTCTTTCACCCTACTATTGTAGGGCATAGGACAAGCTGAGTAATAATAGAGCTTGGCACTATTCAAACTCATAACTCTTAGACTTGCAGGTGTAATGAGTTACGAAATCTTTTTACCATTAAGCCACACCCTCTCCTTAGTAACAATAAAATCACTAGTTCTAATGCCCTATAGGTTGAATGATATTTTTTATGTGTGTTTCCAAACCAACATATCCGAGGTTAAAGACAACGGTGAAATAAAGAAAGTGACAACGATGAAAACAAACAAAAGCTTAAAAGATCTAGAAGAAGCATACATGGCAGACTAAATAAAAACCATAACATGAATGTGGTGATGATAAAAATATACACAGTGAAGAGTCTAATTTAAGCTTAAACTTTAAAATCATCTGCTCCTCGTAGCAATGAAGCATGATACTGCGGCCATGATGATGGTCATTGCAACAGAATTTACATCATCAAAAATAGCAGAAAATCTCATTTCTTGCAGATCCCAAAGAGTTGAAACACAAAGGCGCAACCCACCAAACATCTGTAGCAAGATAGCCATCCCCTGCAGCCCTGCTGACCAGCATGAACCTCATGACTCTACTACATTATAGGTTTTACACACACACACACACACACACACACACAAACATGGAGAAACAGAACCAAATGCACAAAGAAAGTAAAATTGAAGTGAGCTTACCCAGAAACTACAATGTAAGAAGAGACACTAAGGTCACCTTAGTAAGGTGGGATATGGTTCTTTTCTCTTTGTTTCTCGCAAGGCTCATCACTGTATTTTTGTGTGTTAGATTCAATAAAATAGAGGAATTAACAGTACTGACTGATCAGAGCTAAAGAGTCAAAACAACGGCCTGGAGTTTTGCTCGTTACAAACATTATGCTGCTTCTAGGATGCTTCCTAGCTGGTTCTCTTTCAAGTCATGGCGATCCAGTGTGGGTCCCACACAAACTTGTCAACACTCATGGTTCTCCTCTTGTAGACTTTAGTAGTTCCAGTCCATGCCACTAAGGTCGAGCACAACACCTGGTGCCATTAAAAGGCACTCCCTCACGGCACAGAAACAGAGGAGCTTCTTTTTGTGGAAAACATAGGAACGTCTTGCAAGCAAATTGCAAAGACAAGTGGAGCTTCAAAACTTACTCTCTTTGGGGACAGGACATCCGATAAAATTAGAAGGATACACACACAGCTTCAAAAACTGAACTCGGACAGGATTTCTTGAAATTAGCGTTAGCATTCATGGCCAATTAATTATCCTAGCAACTAAATATATATTGTAAAAAAATAAAAATAAAAATCTCATACTCGATTTTGGATTGTATACGAAGGTTGGATACAGGCATGACAATGTCAATACAAATTTTCAAGACACGTTTGTTAAATTACCAACTCTCTAAAAGCTTAAATTTTTAAGAAATAATTTAATCTAACATTTTCCCTTCACGAGGTTACTTGAGTTGTCATTGAATGAGAGTTCAATACATGAAAATTTAAATGAAATTTAAAATTAGTATCTCTTTTTTTTTTTTTTTTTTTTTTTTTTTTTTTTTTTTGAACTGGGAGAATTTTCATTCCACACTGAAAAGGAGGAAAAAACAAACAGAGCCAGAGAGGAAAGAAATTACAACATGTCATCCCTAATGATCTAAATAATACAAGGGGGAGAAGTGTCTTTCCAGATATTGGTTTGGCCCGAAGTTTTTGCTTCTTTTGCCAGGGAATGAGCTGCGCGGTTGCTGTCCCGTTTCAGATGGTTAAAGAGCAGTGACTAAAGGAGCTGGATGCCGCCCTAATGTCCTCAAGGATGTGGCCAAGCTCTCCACCAGCCTCGCTAGAAGAAAGAGCGAGAATAACGGACAAAGCATCAGTTTCAAAGATGGCAAAATCAACCTGCAACTCCTAGGCAAGAAGGACCCCCTCGAGCAATGCAAAGGCTTCAGTAATTTCAGCAGGGAGGCATGAGGGAAGAACCTTACTGAGGGCACCAACAGCAGCACCTGAAGGGTCCCTAATAATAACGCCAATGCAAGAGTTTCCTCCCTCCCCGTCAGTTGCGCCATCAACATTGATCTTATGAAAACCTGGAGGTGGTGCAGCCCAAGGGTGGAGAGCAAATGGAAGAGTAGGGAGAGTATTGCGGCGTGCTGCATTGTAATCATGACAAGATCTATTTGCAGTGTCCCAAACTTGAGATGGTGGGATAGCATAGTCATTATGGATAGCTTGATTTCTATTTCCCCAGACTGACCACGCAACCATGAAGAATAAATCCAATTCACTAAGTTTTCCGAGCTGCAGAAACTGAGCAGCAAGGTCCATAATGTCAAGACCACTAGTTGTCAAGTCCACTGGGCAGTCAAGCCAAAGTGTCCAAGTCTGCTTGGCATGGGTGCAATGAGGGATGGCGTGTTGAAGAGATTCCATATCCTTGTCACAGAGTGGACAAAAGCCAGAGGAGTTTAGGCCTCTACTCCGTAAATTAAGCATAGAAGGGAGGCCATTTCTGCAAGCTCGCCATGCAAAAATATGGACTTTTGGGGGAACATTGAGATGCCAGATTCTTTTCCAAAAGAAGGAAAGATTGTGTTCAGCTGTGCTGCCCCCAGATTCAAGTGCATCAACAACACCCATAGCAATGTAGTAGGCACTCTTCACAGTAAAGGAACCCCTTTTGTTTCCAATCCAAATGAGTTGATCTTCAGGAAGTCTGAAGCTAATAGGGATCTTGAGAATGGAATCAGCTTCAAAAGGCAAAAAAATAGCTCTCACTATGTCGGTTTTCCACCATTTTGTGTCTTGGTCAATAAGGGATGAGACCATTAGGAAGTTGCCGAAAGCAACCTGAGGTCAAATTACTTTGTAAGTGGTTGGAGTTGTGAGCCATCTATGCTCCTAAATGTGTATCCTCTTGCCATTCCCAACCCTCCATCTTGTGCCGTCTTTAAGGACCCGTAAGCTGTTATGAATACTTCTCCAAGCAAAGCTAGGATTACAACCAATTTTTGAATTTAGGATATCATCAAAGGGGAAATATTTAGCTTTATAGACCCGAGCCACCAAGGAATTAGGATTTGAGAGGATCCGCCACCCTTGCTTTGCTAGTAAAGCAAGGTTGAAGGCTTGGAGGTTCCGAAAGCCTATGCCACCATATAATTTGGACTTACACAACTTTTTCCAACTAATCCATGCGATTTTTGATTCTTGGTTTCTTTGGCCCCACCAAAAATTCCTCATCATTTTTTCCAAGTCGTCACACAGAGTTTTGGGGAGTTGGAAGCAACTCATGGCATACATGGGCACCGCTTGTGCAACGGCTTTGATAAGGACTTCCCTACCACCAATGGAAAGAAGTTTTTCCTTCCACCCCGCAAGTTTCCTGCCCACTCTTTCCTTAATTTCAGCAAAAACCTAGGTTTTTGATTTCCCAATCAATGAGGGAAGACCAAGGTACTTCTTGTGCCGAGAGTCTTGCATTGGGCCAAGGATGTTGAGAATCTCATCTTTAATGGCGGGGTGGGTGTTTGGGTTGAAGAAAACCGAAGACTTGTCCGGGTTAATTTTTTGGCCCGACGCAGACTCGTAGACCTTGAGGATGCGCATAATCTCATTGCACTCTTGGACATTTGCCTTGCAGAAAAGAAGGTTGTCGTCAGCAAAGAAAAGGTGTGTGATAGGTGGGCAGCCCCTACATAAGGAAACCTCATTGAGGGCTTGGGAACTTGCAGCTTGGTGGATGAGAGCCGATAAACCCTCAGCACAAAGGAGGAAGAGCCCGGGTGAGAGTGGGTCCCCCTGCCTAAGGCCCCTAGTGGGGGTGATGCTACCATAAGCTTCCCTATTGATAATTACGGAGTACGAGACTAAAGAAATGCACTGCATAATGAGAGAGACCCATCTGCTGTTGAAACCTAATTTTTCCATGACCATCTTAATAAAACCCCACTCAACTCTGTCAAAAGCCTTGCTCATATCCAACTTGATGGACATAAAATTTTCTTTCCCCTCAGTTTTGTGATTTAGGTAGTGCATGAGCTCGAAAGCCACGAGGACATTGTCGGTTATGAGTCTATCGGCTGTGAAGGCACTCTGATTTTCAGCAATCACAAGAGGGAGGACTGCTTTTAATCGGTATGCTAGGACCTTAGAAATAAGCTTATAAACGACATTGCACAATCTGATGGGGCGAAACTCAGACATTCTAGTGGGGTGTTTAATTTTTGGGATTAAAGAGATGTTAGTCTTATTAATTTCAGTCATGGACATATTTGAATTTAGCACATTTAAGACCATATTAGTGATATCTCTACCCACAATGCTCCAGTATTTGTGAAAAAAGATGGCAAACATACCATCAAGGCCGGGGGATTTGGTGGGATGGATTTGGTGGAGGGCTTGCAGAACTTCCTCGCTGGTGAAGGGTTTTGTGAGCTCAGCATTCATATCATCAGAGACCCGGGAAGGAATAATGTTGGTGATGTCCTCTGAAAAGTCTGGAGAGTTTGAAGTGTAAATAGTTGAGAAATAGTCTAGAGCTGTGGTAACAATACTATCCCTGTCATCACACTAAGTGCCAGCCTCATTCCACAGCCCCAAAATGGTGTTTTTCTTCCGTCTCTCGGAGGCTCTAGAGTGAAAGAACTTGGTGTTCATATCGCCCTCTTTGTACCAGTGGATCTTACTTCTCTGATGCCACCATGTCTCCTCACTGTCTAGGAGCACATTCAAATCTTTTCTCAGCTCGTTTATTTCTACACTGTGTGAGCCATCCCGGTCCAGCCCTGTGAGAGTGTGTAGTAATTTCTGTTTTTCCTGAATCCTCTTTGGAATGTTTCCAATGACCTCCTTACTCCAATGAGATAATTCAGAGGCACAAAGGCTAAGATTTGCAACAATGTCTTTAGGGGTGTTGGTGAGTTTACCACCTTTCCAGGCAGCCTCAACAATACCATAACAATCGTCCCTCTTGGCCCACAAAGCTTCAAAGTGGAAGCGACGCTTCCGAGATGGTGGAGGGGCACTAGAGTCAGAGAAGCGAAGGATGCAGTGATCCGAGGTGGAATCGGTAACATGGTGGACCTTGTAGTTTTTGAATTTACTAAGCCAATCAGAGTTAGCAAAGGCCCGGTCCAGCCGCAAGTAAACACGGTCATTACCTTCTCTCATATTACACCAGGTAAACTGGGGACCAGAGTATCCGAGGTCCTGAAAGCCACAATTATACACCGCCTCCCTGAAACCATCCATTTGACGTTGAGTTCTAACAAGGCCACCTGATTTTTCAGACAAGGAAAGAATTTCGTTAAAATCACCGCAACAAAACCAAGGCAGAGAGAATTAATTGTTCAAGTAAGAGAGGAGTTTCCAAGATTCCTTTCTCAGGTGAGATTCCGGATGGCTATAGAAGCCTGTGAATCTCCAGGTGAAGTTGTTATCCTGCTCTGTAATGGTGGCATCAATGTGGTGCTGGGAGTAAGATTGGATTTCAAGCTTGATATCCTTAGACCAGAAAAGAGCAAGTCCCCCACGTTTTCCTTGACTGGGAACAATTAGGCCATTGGACAAACCCAAGTTGTATTTTATTTTTTCCATACGTTTTTGATTTGCTTTGGTCTCCACAAGGAAGACTAAATAGGGAGCCCACCGACGCACGTAGTCACGCAGCGTATAAACTGTCTGAGGGTTCCCAATTCCCCTGCAGTTCCAGCATAAGGAATTCATTGTGCCCGGCGGTGCTGTCTAGCAGCCACTGCCGATAATGCAAGAGAAGGTTTAGTGTTTTGGGTGTGTGTTTCGCACAGCTTTTTTAGTGGAGGGGTGCAGTCGTTGTTTTCTGGGAAAATAAGCTTACCAGGCCTTTTTGAACCAGAGAGACTTACTTTTTAAAGAGCTTGGTCCTCGTGGGCCTATTTGCCTTTCTCACGTGCAATTTTCTTCCAGTTTCCTTTTCCTTTTTGCTGGGCCGTATTTGAAGGGGCTTTGGGTGAGTTGGCCCTTTCCTTGAGAGTGGGGTCTTTTGGGGTGGGTTTTAAGGGGCTAGTAACTTCCTAGGCTTCAGGGGGGTTGTGGGAGGGTAAGCCCACAATTGAGGCCTCGTCTCTAGCCACAATGCTCGAGGAATCAGAAGTGTCCCAGTTGCATGCAAGGCCAATAGGTTGTGAAGATTTTTCCACTGTACCCTGCCTGTTACGTCCCCTGATTTCGCCGTTTCTGAGATTTCTTTTTCCTTCCTGTCAGAATTCTTGGGCTCCACAACACCCCTAAACTGGGCACCTTCTTGGAATTCCAATTGCACCCCTGAAACGGAGATTGGGTTTGATGGGTTCCTCCTTGCCGGTTCTGTTTTCTCACTGGAGTGGCCGGAGCGATCCTCGTCAAAACTCCAGCTGTTCGAGGCTCTTGGCTTTTCTGCCCCCCCCCCCCCCCTTTTTAGTTGCCATTTGCTCTCAACCATTCACTGTATTGCTTGGGAGAGTCAAGTTTACCGGAAAGGTCAAGGCAGTGCCTTTCATCGTGACCCAAAAAGCCACAGAGGAAGCAAAAGGAGGGCAATCTCTCATACTTGAAAGTGGTCCAGCTCTTTGCACCATCGGGATTGACTATATTGCCCCCTCTGCGAAGAGGTTTGTTGAGTGGGAGATCAACCCGAACTCTTAAGATTTTGGCTTGCTCTGAAAGCCACAAGCGCTTATCAATTTCCAGATATCTACCCAAACTGTTACCCAAGTCTCTTCCAACATCCTCAGATAGGTTCTCAAAAGGAAGGCCCCAAATTTGAACCCAAAACGGAGCATGAGTAAAGGAGATATTAGAAACAGAGAGACCCATTTTCCACCGACATAAAAGAAGCAAATTATTGTCGAAATTCCAAGGACCATTTTTTTCAACCCATGCCATCTGGTATTCTGAGGAGAATTTAAATTGATAAATGTTTCTTCCAACGTCTACTATTCTCAGGTCCGAGCCCATTTTCCAGGCAGCTCTAATGGTGCTTTTGAAGGATCTTTGGTTCTGCTGTCTGTCTGAGAGGAGCTTACCGAATAGGCTTAAAGTGCATTCCTCAATGAGGTCCGATCTGTTCATTGAGGAAAGTTGAATGTCTTCTTCTTCATCTTTTGTCAAACGAAGGTGTTGCAGATCTTCAATCACCGTCGGATCCATGCCTGTGCAAACTGAGAGAGGGATATGGGGTTATTTTGGGGAGGTGTGGGTTATATGGAGGTGCGAAAGTGGAGGTGTGTAAGCAGAATGGTGGGTTGTAGGGAGAGCCCTTAGCAAGGGAGAAGGCTCGAGAAGGTCGAGAGGGAAGACTCTCACAGAGAGAAAAGAGCTCCTACGAGGGAGAGGTCACAGCCCAATATGGACCAAATTAGTATCTCTTGATCTGATACTATTTTAAATTATTGATTCTCTCAAAAGGTTAAGTTAATCTAAATTCATTTAATAAAATATTAGGTTGATCTTTGAATTCCTAGTGTTTTTCTCTATTAATTTCTCTTAAATTTATTTATGTTATTTTCAGTTGTAGTTTCAATATTATATTATATTGCTTCTTTTTTTTTTTTTTTGGTGGAAAATCAAATAAACAACCTTTTTTTAGCTAATAATAGAGGTTCTTACATTATTGTCAACTACCCCTTGTGGATCAACTTCAAACTCACTAAGATATTATTACTTGCAAATAATTTGAACTTGGATTTTGCATGATTTTAATCACAACAAGTTTGGCTCACATGTGAAGAGAGAGTATTAGATTAAATGAATAAAATTCACCATCTCCTATCAGCTTAAGTTTTTAGGAGAATTGGTAATTTAACACACTTTATGTTATATCAATCACAACATGTCACCTGTTCTTTTTACTTTTCTTATAAAATATTCAAATTTTAAAAGGAAAATTTTTTTTCAAGCACATGACATACTATTATTGGTGGAGTATAAAGTAAAATACAAAAAATGAGACAAATGATTTGTATTTTTTTTTTTTTTTTTTTGTGTGTGAAAGAAGAGGAATTGTATTAATACTAAAGAATTGGCTAAATGTTAAGGAAGTGGATCGGTTTGAGACCTACCAGGGATTACCAACATTGATAGGACGCTCAAAATACCAAACCTTTGCTTTTCTTAAGGATAGAGTTTGAAAAAACTTACAAGGATGGAAGGGGATAATGCTATCTAGAGCCGGAAAAGAGGTGTTGATAAAGGCCGTTTCTCAATCTATACCAACCTATACTATGGGAGTGTTTCAATTACTTGTGAAGCTTTGTGATGAATTTAATGCTATGTGCGCAAGATTTTGGTGGGGGCAGGTGAGTAATGAGAGGAAGATTCTTTGGAAGAGTTAGGACTTGCTATCTAAACCAAAGAAGGAAGGTGGCATGGGATTAAGGGACATCCAATGTTTTAATCTAGCAATGCTATCCAAGCAAGGATGAAGGTTGCTACAAAAAAAGGATACACTGCTTTATAGGTGTTTCAAAGCGAAGTACTTTCCACAGTGCAACTTCTTGGAGGCAAAGGATGTACCTAAGAGCTCCTATGTGTGGAAGAGAATTATTGCGGCTCAATTGATTCTGAAGAAAGGAAGCTGTTGAAGGGTAGGAGATGGCTCAGAAATTCAGGTAACTAAGGACAAATGGATTCTTAACCATCCAACTAATATGGTGTTGCATCCACCAGTGGAAGAGGAGTGGGAATGGCGTGTTTCGGAACTAATTGATTAGTCAGTCAAGCTCTGGGATAGGCAATTAATTGATCTGATGTTCCATAGAGAAGATACAAAAGCTATCACACAGATACCACTGAGCCATCGACATACTATTGACACTCTGGTTTGGTTGCACTCCAAAAATAGGGAGTTTTCAGTGAAAATAGGGTACCACTTGGCTAGACAGATCAAGAGGGAGAATGATATACACTGTGAGAGCTCTTTGTTTATGGGAAGTAGCTCGGTGTTGGCCAGGTAATGGAAACTTCACATACCAAACAAGGTCAAAGTTTTTGCCTGGCGCGCTTGTCATGACATTTTGCCTACTCGGAAGAACCCTGCTCGTAGACTCCTTATTAAGATGGCCCATGCAAACTGTGCAAAAGAGCAACGGAATTTGCAATTCATGCTTTATGGGAGTGTAGTGTGGCTCAGGATGTTTAGGCAAGGTGTGCGAGACGATTGCAGAAAGGCGTGGGAGGATAGCTTGACGTGCTTCAACTAGCTGAAGAGTCGTTGAAAAACTACCAATTGAAGAGCTAGAGTTTTTTTTTTTCAAGCTTGGTTGTTTTGGAACAACGGAACACTATTATCCACTGGGGGAGCATGCAAGACCCGACTCGCTGACCAAGAGAGCTACAGATATTTTAAACGAGTTCAGAGAAGCTCAGCAACACTTGTCTGTCCATATGTCAGTTGCTAGAGGAGTCAATTGGAGCCCACCACCAAGAAATGGTTTCAAACTCAACTATGATGCAACTATCTTCAAGGACATAAATTCGCCGAGGTTCGACGCTGTTATCCGCAATGAGATGGGGGAAGTGATGGCAGCCATGGCAGCGAGAGGACCACCAGTTTCGGACAGTAAGGAGGCTGAGGTGTGGCTTGCCGCAAAGCTTTGGAGTCACTTTGGATTCAGGTTTTGTCGAGCTAATCATAGAGGGTAATAATGTATCCGTTATGCAGATCATCTCAAGCTCACAGCCTAACATGTCATGACTGGGGCACTTGTATGAGGGTATTCAATGTCTATGCATAGGCCTACGTGTTGTGTCAGTTGGGTGTGTGAGTCGTACAGCCAATGTTGTGGCCCACTGTTTGGTAAAATTTGCTAGAGGTATTGTAGATGAGATTGTATGGATGGAGGAATCCCCCCCACTTGCATTAGAGGCCTTGTACTTAGAGTCGTCTTAATTTTAATGAAGTTAGTTCCACTTTGAAAAAAAAAAAAAAAAAGGCCAGATAAATCAGCCTGATAAACAGAAACAACCTATGAAGGAGCAATCTCCACCACAAAATAAAATTAAAAATAGTAATTATAGCCATGCCTAGTTAAACTATGAGCAACCTTATTACCATCTCTCTTAATATGTGGGTAATGTAATTGAAAGAAATCAAGGGAAAAAGATTTTGCATCCGCATTTAAAAGACCATATGAAGAAAAAGGAACATCCACCTCAACGAGAGCATCCATTACCACCTTCGAATCACCCTCTAAAACTGCCTGTGCAATACCCAGCTCCGAGGCAAACTCTAAAGCTCTCACTACAACTAAGGCTTCTACTTCTACAGCTTGAAATGCTTGAGAGAGAGAGAGAGAGAGAGAGAGAGAGAGAGAATAATCATCACACTCTCATGGCAAATAGTATCGGGTTCTTATCATGCTGTATTATCTAAGATAGGAGTTCTTTGAAATCCACACACTGATGGTTACACCTAAAACTCCACAGACTTGGCTCAAACCATACTACATCAAACTCAGAACATGACCAAAGAGCATGTAGGGGATTCTCCATAGTACCATTACACCGATCACAAATAGGATTCTCCAATACCATTCGACGGACTAAATTTTCCTCAGTGGGAATGGCGTTTTGGCAGACTCTTCATAACAATTTTTTTACTTTTTTTGGAGATTGCAAAGCCCACACTCCCTTCTACAATGGTTTATCCCGTGCAACCACCTAGGGAATGAGCTCCTCCTCTTCCTTTAAAAATCTTTACCCCAACTTGCAAGTATACACACCATTCGGATTTAAGGGCTAGTAGAGAACATCCTCATAATCAACCAGAGCTAAATGAATCTTTTTTTATTATTTCTTCTTCCTAAGGAGAGAAAATCTCATCAATCACACTATCAGTCCACCGTCTATTCTTTGGCTCAATGAGAAAATCCACCTTGGCCTCCTCCAATGACTCAATAATAGGAGATTAAATCAAGGAAGGGTGCTTAATTGGTAGCCAACTGTGCTGCCAAATTTTTAAAAAAAATTAAGACGTAACATACAAGATACCACACTTAATTAATCATATACTATACTGTATAATAAAAGTTGATCTTAGAAGACATGGTTGAGTCAAATGGCTTCACTAAACCACATCAATAATTTGTTGTGGTTGCAGCAAGTGGTTACATCAAATTATAGATATATTTTGGATAAAAACATTTTTTTTAGATAGAGACAACAACTTATTTGTTTTTATCAATTTTTTTGGATAAAATAACAATAAATGTTTCTATAATAAAAATCTTAGAAGTCGTAGTTGCGTTAAGTGGCTTCACTAAATTGTAGCAATTTTTTCTAAGTTATAGTTGCGCTAAATGGTTTCACTAAAATACAACAATATTTTGAATAAAAAAAAAAATTAGATAGAGGTAACAACTTATTTGTTCTTATTGTTAGGACATATGTGATTCATGTTAGGAACATATGTAAATATTTTATGTAATTGGCTAATCCTTTAACAAAACGCACTTTATTTGTATTTGAGTAGAACTATGATGTGTTTAATACTCCAAGAAACAAGATTTCAAGTTCGAGTGTTAAAACCATACAAGTTTGCTCAAGAAATAAGTGAAGAAGTGTTGTTCATTAAAACTCGACAGCTAGCATCATCAAGGCTTAAAAAGTTGTTTCAGTCCGAGGCTCAACAACTACTCGATAGATAGGGTATCTGTCGAGCTTTATGACAAACAAATTTTCAGTTCTGATTTTCATCCAATCCGTGAGTATATGTTTGGGTCTTCTTTTCTCACAACTTTAAACATATATAAGGATTATTTTAAAGGTCATCACAAAGAGCACAATTGCACAAGTGTGGAGCAAAGTGTTGTTTGTGCAAATTGTGACAGAAAACCTAGTTTGCCCTAGTTCATCTTTGAAGGAGCTACTGTGTTTGTACACCATAGGGTTTTGTGACCAAACAACTTCATGATCTTCATCGTGTGATGAATTGAAGAACTTTGCAGCCAACATCCTTCTCAAGTTGGTGATTAAGTCGCGAACTGAGATCTGCTCATCTTTTGGTTAGTCACGTACTGGGAGCCGTGTAATACAAGGAGAGATTGTTACTACAGAACAAGTCTAATTGGGTATTGGAGTAAGGGTTCAACCATAGTTTGGTATAAGATACTAGAATTTCTTTATTTGTAACTGTTTGTTATGATAATAGTGAATTATGGAGAGTGACGACCTTAAAATCATTCGGTGGGGTTTTTGCTTCGGAAATTTTCTCCATTCATAAACAAATTACCATGTCAACTTTATTTTTCGCTGCATTATATTTTAGTTGGTGATTTGTTTATGCTGCCACATACATTGCATGTTAATTTGATTAATTAAAAAACTTAGGTAATTAATCAATTAATCATCACAAGGGGTCAATACATTTTTGGCCTATCACTTATCAATTTCTTTAGATAAAATAACAACAATAAGTATTTTAACTATTAATTTTTTTAGATAAAATAACAATAAGTGTTTTAACAAAACATGTAACATGCATCTAAGTTTCGAAAATCTACTCCAACTAAAAATTTATTATCAAATTTTCAAAACTTATACATATTCACCATTGCTCATAGAATCCCTTTTGCACCCCATGTTTTTGCTTTTTTCAAGTGAAGCAAAACAAGGGACACCCATTTAACTTCTTGGTTTCTCTTAGGTTAGTTTTTTTTTTTTTTTTTTTTTCCTCAACTTTTGAACTATTTTGTGTGTTTTAGGTTTTGGTTATTCTATGCATTTAGTTTTTAAGTGTTTTGATTTTTTTCAATTGACTATCACTATGAAAAATCTGGTTCAAAACATGTCTTTCTGTGTTGTAGTGCAATTTGATTCCAAGTTACTTTTACTTATTGGCTGTTAAGACTTTATCAATGTTTATCTATTTTTATATTTAAAAAATTATTTTTGTACTTTGTGTTAATTTCTTAGTATGTGAAATTCCTCTTATATCCTTTTAGATCATATAATTTAAGGTTCCTATGAACTTTTTCTTAGAATTACTCCTATATCCTTTTAGATCATGGATAATATTTGGCTAAATTAGATTTATCAGTCCAAATTCTTATGTAAGTTTATTTTTACTTAGCTTTTCTTTAATTTTTTTTAGAAAGTTGAAATTTGGATTGTTTTTCATTAATGAATTTGGATTTTGCCATTTTGGCTTAATTTTGTTGCCAATTTTTTTTTTTTTTTTTTTTTTGAGAAACCAACTTGCTTTGCTTTTATTTAAACTAAATTGGCCATATCGGTCAAAATTACATCAAAAAGTGGTGGTGGATTAGTTTTCATCCACACGACAAAATCTGAAAATTTTGAAATATAGTGTCATATAATGAGTAACCTTATTACCTTCTCTCCTAATACGAGAGTAAAGTAATTTTATAAAGAGCTGTGAACTACGCCAGACATTTGTCAATAATCAAACCTGCATAAGACAAGATTTCGCAACCATTTTGCAGAGTTGTTATTAGTTGTAGGCAATCCCCTTCAAAAACCACATGAGTGTTGCCCAGATCCGATGCAAGTTGAAGGCCATCCGTAGCAGCCATTGCCTCCATCACGATAGGGCTGTATGCATGATAAACCTTTTGTCTTTGAAGCCAAAACGTGACCATCTTGATTCTTAATAACAGTTCCCACGCCAGCCGAGTTCTCGCTAGGAAAAGTCGCTCTGTCGACATTGATCTTCACAAACCCAGCTGGAAGGGGGTATCAACAAACACGATGCGCGATTGGTGGTGGATTTTCTGGTGGATGCACTACCCAAAATTCCTCAAGCCGGTCCTTGGACACCTAAGGGATGAGATGGAAAGCGCAACAAGTTTGCTGAAGCCTCACTTGGTTTCATTGAGTCTAGGTCGACCAAACTACCATTGCAAACAAATCTGGATATTTATCCCATTCGGCTAAATTGAAGAACTCATCAAAGGCTGTGCGTTGCTAAAAATCCTATAGCTCTGCTTCATCCCAAACCACTTCAAGCTCATGGCATGACCAGAGTGCGTGAATTACCGATTCTTGGCATTATTGGCAGCGATCACAAATGGATGAGTCGATGATTGTTCGGCACACCAGGATTGCCTTCATTGGCAAGGAGTTTCAGCAAGCTCTCCACACAAAGTTTTTCACTTTTTTTGGCACCTGCAATGACCAAATGTTTCTCCATAGGTCCTTACTCTCCACTTCCTCATCATCCTATTTAGCCTCTTCCTTTAAGAACCTATACTCGGTTTTGCTAGTGTAATTCCCGTCTTATGTCAATGGCCAAAATATGGTATCCTGCAAAGCATCCCTTGATAATGGGATTTTATAAATTAACTCTGCCTCCTCAAGTGCAAAAATCCCATCAACAATGTCCTTGTTCCACTGCCTTTTAGATTCCTCAATAAGTGAATTGGTGGTGGCTTCTTCCATGGAAGTAACCATTGGAGAGCAAACTAGTGGAGGATGTTTCCTAGGAAGCCATTGATGCTACCATATCTTCACCTTTTTTCCATTCCCAATCTACCATTGAACACCTCTTTGGATGACATCCCTCCCTTTTAGAGTACTCCTTCATGCATACAATCCCGATCTTGAGTCTCTTGCCTCCATAATGGAACAATTTGGGAAAAAGCGTTCTTTAAAAACTTCGTAGAAAAGAGACTTCTTATTGTGTAACAATCTCCAAGCTTGTTTGGCCAATAGGGAATCATTGATCATAGCTACATCTCGAAAACTCATTCCACCTACCAGCTTGGATTTTGTCAACTCATCCTATCGGAGCTAATGAATTTTCCTTCTATCACCACGCTGTCCCCATCAAAATTTTCTAATAAAACTCTCAATGATGTTACACAATCCAATGGGTAATTTTAAGCATCCCATAGTGAAGGTTGGGATTGTTTGGATGACAGATTTAATCAAGACTTTACGACCGACTTGTGACTATAACTTCCCTTTCCATCCTTGCAACTTTTTCCAAATTCTTTCCTTGATGTAATTGAAGCTCACCTTTTTTCCCTAACCACAGATTGTAGACCAAGATATTTTTCATATTGTGCAATTTCTTGTAGACCTAAGCTATATTTGATGGCAAGACGAACACTCTCTAGTGTGGATCTACTGAAGAACAAGCTGTTTTGCTTTTATTTAGCTTTTGTCCGGAAAGCATGCTTATAGATTTCCAAGAAGTTAAGGATTTTTTCAAATTCTTCCGTTATGGCCCTGCAAAATAAAAGACTAACATTTACAAACAACAAATGTATTAATTTAGAGCCCTTTCTACACAAAGATAAAGCAGTGATTTCCCTACAACTTGCAACATTGGATATGAGACCATGCAATCCTTCCGTACAAAGGAGAAAGAGAAATGGAGACAAAGGGTCCCCTTGTCTTATCCCCCTAGTAGGATGTATCAAACCCTTTGGTTTGTCATTAATAAGGATAAAATATGAGACTATTTTGACATACACCATAATCAACCCAATCTACCTCTCATTAAATCCCATTTGTCTCATAAGGTCTTCCAAAAAACAACATTTAACTCTATCATAAGCCTTACTCATATTCAAATTTACAGCCATATACCCATCATCCCCCAATTTTAGTTAATTTATACGATGAAGGGTTTCAAAGGCAATAATGATATTGTGAATAATAAGGCAATTTTTTTGTAAAAGCTTATTGATGTTTAGTTATAATATTTGGTAGGACTTTTTTCAATTTATTTGCAAGTACTGTGGAAAAGATTTTATAAAGTACGTTACATAGGCTAATGGGCCTATATTCATGAACAAATTCAGGATTTTTGATCTTTGGAATAAGGGTAATGAAAGTGTGGTCTATGGGATGGGGAAGAGTACCTGAGTAGTGGTGAATGGTCAGATGAGTCACAATATAGATGATGAATGTGTATCTAGAAATTTCAAAAACTAGTTATTTGTAGCCAAACCCCTATCACGTCTATCCCAAATGGAGTTTCTATTCTCGAAGTGTTTACTCCAAGTGAACCTTGGCCCAATAAATCCTAGGTCCATGAATCCATGTTCATCAATTGCATCCCTGAACGGCTGCATCTATTGATGATTGCCTAAGGCACCTCCCAATTTTTCATCTTGGCTAACTAGTTCATTGAAATCTCCAGCACACAACCATGGGATATCCAAGCCATGTTTCAATCTTCGAAGACAATTCTATGCTTCAATCCATCTAAAAGTCTTAGGTTCACCATAAAAGCTAGTAAAACGCCAGGCATTTTTAGAACCTTTATCAATACAAGTATCAATAAAATATCTTGACAAATCCTAAATAGCCAGGTTAATCGAATCCTTCCAAAACATTACAAGCCCACCCCCTTAGCCCTCTTTAGGAACCACCCATTTGTGGTCAAAGTCAATGTTGCATGAAACTGAATTTAGAAAAAGTTGTTATTTTATGAAAAAGTTGTACTATGTTGATAAAGCAAAGTTTAGAAATTTTGTAAATTTGTTCTTCTTTTATTTCGTTTGGTTCCCTATTGCTTGATTATTTTTCACGTTTTTTTTTTTTTTTTTGTGGGTTTCCTTTGGTTTTGGAGAATTGCAACGAACACAACCCAGAAGGTTTTAATTCTTCTACTATTCTGTTTTGTTCCTTTTTATACTATTAAAAAAAAATGGGAACAATCGTATCCATTGTTCTATGGTTCATCGTTTTAAGTTGTGTCATGGTTTTTTTTTTTTTTTTTTTTTAATGAAAAATTTGTACTATGTTGATAGAACAAAGTTTAGAAATTTAGTAATTTTATTGTTAATTGCTTCTTCTCCAAGATGTAATTGTTCTCAACTCTATAGGATTCTCTTCTTCTTCTTTTTTTCTTTTTTTTTTGTTATGGTTTTTTTTCCTTTGCCTGTGTTTATATTAACACGTTGATGAAAGGGTGCTTATTTACATTTAAAGCTATTTCTTTTTTATGAGAATCACAAAGACATCTAAAGCTGAAAAAGTAAGTATAAACTCCTAGAGTTTTAACATCTAGATTGCTTAGGTTGAATTCTATACCCTAAGACTTTGGGGTTACACATCCATTTTTTCATCTTTTTTGTCTTTTAAACCTTTAATTTATTCATCACATTTGAAGCAAAAGAAAAATGAAAATATAGAGAGAAAAATGTAGTTTCTTCTTTTGCGAAAATCTTATTTGGATCATATTTTGTTCTCGAATCTTTTTTTGTTTTAGAATCAAAATTTTGACTTGGAATCATGCTTTGCTATATTACTTGCAATTAATTTTTTAACTCAAATTTGTAGTTGGATTGTCATATCTTTTACCTCACAGAATGTTAAATGTTGTAGGTGGTTTCTTTTACCCAGATTTGTGTTGCAGACTTCTATTATTGCCCATAATCCATTCTATGATCCTTGCTTGACACTTTTGAGGTTGGAAGAAAAGGAGAGAGCCCACTTTTTTATTTTTTATTTATTCCATAGCTATTTTCAACCAGATAAGACTTGGTTTTCAGGCATTAATTGCAAAGCCATTAAAATAAATTGAAGAATTTACATCTGCAATTGTTTTTTCATAACTTAAATTTGTTAAGATTCTCATTCCTTTTTTAGTCAATTTGTATTCTCTTTATATTTTCCCCCATTTTGTTTTTGGTTTAACATTTTGCACTATTAGAGCATTCTTATCAAACATTCTAAAAAATTTAGCATTTACCCTCTCAAAACCTATATTTATAACATATAACACACCATTTTACTATACAACCTATATCAAAACTTCTATTTTTTTTACAATTTCATTTAAATATCATTTCTTTATTATTTTTCACTAATTTTTTATTTTTCCTCTCTCTCCTCTGTCTTTCTCTTTCTCACAGCACCGCCGCACCACACCACCAAAAACCCACCACAACCACCACTAACAAAAAAAGAAAAAGAAAATCATAGCAGCAAGAAACCTCCACATCCACATCCACATCCACATCCTTCCTTCCACAACCACCACCAACCACAGCAAAAAAAAAAAAAAAAAAAAAAAAAAAAAAAAAAACCTCCACCGGTGAGGGCGAATCAAAACCCACAATCTGCAAATCACAACCACCATATCCACTCACCACCACCAACCACAGGAAAAAAAAAAAAAAAAAAAAAAATCCACCGGTGATGGCGAATCGAAACCCACATCTAGCAAATCACAACCACTAACCACAGGAGAAAAAAAAAAATCCCTCCACCAGTGAGGGCGAATCAGAACCCACATCCAGCAAATCACAACCACCAACTAGGGGTGTGCGCGGTTCGGTTAACTCGGTATTTTTTCAAATATGTTACCGAACCGATAGGGATCGATTTTGTAATAATTAAAACTGATGCATATCGATTAGGGTCGGTTTTTCGACCTATAGCGGTGCGGTTTGAGCGGCTCAGTTTAATCGGTTTAGTCGGTTTGATTTGAAACATTAACAAAAATAAGTTTGTTCACATAAAAAAATCGATTCACATAAAAAAAAAAAAAAAATCTGTTCAACAAATCTATCCATATAAAAAAATCTATTCACATAAAACAAAAAAAAAAAAAATTGTTCAACAAATCTGTTTACATAAAAAAAAATTTGTTCACCCATAATGATAGAAAGACATTTTTTTTCTTTGAACTGAGAAAAATACATGGACATATTAAAGTAAGTGCTTAAGTGGGACTAAAGTCACACACAAACACAAACACAAAGTCATTTATTTTATGCCTATGATACACTGTACACATAACACTCAAAACCTCACTAAATGCACAACACTCTCAATCACTTGCAAACACAAAGACAAATAGTGACACAAACACAAGCTCTTACCAATAAATCAAAATCATAAACTTCACTTCTCTCACAAGCCTAAAACCCATTGTACCGTAATTTACAACATCAAAAACCTACGAAGTACATGAGATTAAGAATCATTCATGCTTACCGTTGGTTTGCCGTGACCGGTGAGCGACAGCGAGAGCTCGGGCGTGCATCGCTGCATCAGGCGAGACTAAGAGGTGAGAGGGGAGAGAGAGAGAGAGAGTTAAAGGATATCCGAACAAAAGAAAGAGTTTATAGGGCCGTGAGAATCTGAAAACCTAGCAGTAAACGCACCGTTTTGTTCCTTTTTTTTTTTTTTTTTATAACAACACCCATACGACGCTGTATCCAAACTGTAGGGAGAAAAATGAATACTGGGTCTGGTATCGGTGTAGATCGGTTTCGCCTTCTTTGATCCGGTGACTGCACCGCACCGGCGTCGGAACATGCTTCGCCCTCCGAATGTCGGCCTCGGCTCATTCGGTCGGCGCTGGTGTCGGGACGGTGTCGTCGGCACCGGTCGGTTGGGTCGGCTCCGGTATTCATTTGCTCACCCTTACCACTAACCACAGCAAAAAAAAAAAAAAAAAAAAAAAAAAAAAAAAAAAAAAAAAAAAACCTCCATCGGTGAAGGCGAATCGGAACCCACTTCCTGCAAATCACAACCACCACATCTACTCACCACCACCAACCACAACAGGGAAAAAAAAACCTCCTCCAGTGAGCGACCTGGCGACGTTGCGGCGAAAGAGTAGAGATCGAGCGTAGAGAGATTGGCGACGTTTCAGACAAAGAGTAGAGAGATCGAGTGACTGAGAGCAGAGGAATCGATGACGAGCAGAGATAGGCGACGAGCAAAAATTGGCGATGAGCACAATAAACCATGAACCATGGAGAGAGAAGCGAGATCAGAGAAGAGAGAGAGCAGAGAAATGGTGAAACAGAAAGAAACGGAATGAGAAGAAATGGTGAAGACAGAGAAGAAAGGAAGTGGGCCCCACTGAATAAAAAAGTAATATAAAGTTTTGCAATTGGTGAACAGTGCCGTCTCAAATATGAAATGGCACTGTTCATCAATTGCAAAAATTTTACAATATGAAAGGTTTGATGGAGCAGGCTTAAACCTTTCAAATGCTAAAAAAATAAGATTTTTAGCATTTGAAAGGTTTTATAAGAATGCTCTTATGGGTTAAAACAAAATTATAATATGCTTTGAGCCCCGTGCATCGCACGGATTAGCGACTAATTATACTAATAGGACAAAACTTAGGTACAGTACTTTAGTTACTGTTCCTTAGGTTCCCATCTTAAGATTTAGTCACGTGACTATTTAACTAAAAAATACACTTCCATCCCATAAGAAAAAATTCACATAAAAAAAATTTTAAGAGGAGAATCTAAAAAACAATACCTAAGTACGGTACTAAAGTTGTGCCTATGGCTGCCTCACGTTTCAAGTGCCAGAGTCATTTCTCCAGCCATAGGGCTGGCCTTAGATGCAAAGGTTTGTGATATTATTGACCAGGATTCTCATACCTGGAAGGCTGGTTTGATTGATCAAATTTTTCTGCCCCATGAAGCTAAGTTGATAAAAGGCATTCCCTTGAGTTGGCAAGGCGCTTCGGACAAGCATGTGTGGCTGCCTTCCAGTCATGGCAAATATACAATGCGTTCGGCTTACCATTTACTCGCAGGTCAGGAGAGAAACTTGTTGCCAGGTAGTTCGTCCGGGGGTGGTAATAAGCTAATCTGGAAGGGTATATGGAACTTACAGGTGCCGCATAAAGTTAAGCACTTGATGTGGAGGGCGGCAAATGAGGCTTTGCCTTCCCTGCACAACCTGTGGCGCAGAAAAGTTGTGACTTCAACTTATTGCCCTTTTTGCAAGTCTGATGGTAAGGATACGATCCATGCTTTATGGAGCTGCAGAAGGTTGCTAGTGATTTGGGATTGTGATGCTGAGTTGAGGAAGTGCAATGGGCTAAAGTTTCTTTGTTTTGCTGATTTGTTAGCATATTTGTTCTTGAAGAAGGATAGGTTGGATCTTGATTTGTTGGCTGTGATAATGTGGCTTATTTGGGGTAGGAGAAATGCAGCACGTTTGGATGATTCTGCCCTTGATTACCACAAAATTCCGGCTAAAGCTAAGTTGTACTTGCGGTATTTTAAATCAGCTCAGAAGGAGAAGAGAATTACTTCAGCTGCTGTGTCTAGAGCTACCCGATGGATTCCCCCCATTCCAAATCAGTTCAAAATCAATTTTGATGGGGCTGTTTTCTTGGAATTGGATGCGGGGGCCCTAGGCGTGGTCATTCGTGATTCATGTGGGAGGGTGGTTGGTGCCTTGGCTGTGTGTATTCCTATCCCAATTTCAGCAGCTATAGTTGAAGCTTTAGCTTGTCGAAGGGCTTTGATTTTTGCAAAGGAGCTAAAGTTAGAGGATATTGTTGTCGAAGGAGATGCAAAGCAAATTATAAAAGCCCTGTTGGCCAAAGAGGTGCATCACCCTAAGTTTGGACATGTTTTACATGACTCTCTTGTGCTAACTTCTGATTTTTGGGTTTGTAGTTTTACTCATGTTAAGCGTGTAAGCAACTCTGTTGCTCATTTTCTTGCTAGATGTTCTAAATCAGGTAATGAGTTACAGGTTTGGCTGGAATCTATCCCTGACGATCTAGCCCCCCTTGTTAAAAGGGATGCTTTGTAATTTCTTCTGTTTTTAATCCATTTGCCCCCTGGGTCGGGTTTCTCAAAAAAAAAAAAAAAAAAAATACTAGATGCTATATTGCCCTTTGCGTTTTGGTCAAACCGTCAAAAGCACCCAACCTGGCTGTACAAGTACAACTGAAGAGAAAGACCAATTGCACTTTCCTTCCCAGCTCCAAAATTTCAAAACAACGTCGTTTAGCCACTTCCCGAGTTCCTGTTTTGCCTTCAAAGAAGCAGGAGCAACCAACCTCTCAGCAAAAGCGCGTATACCAATAAACAAACTCATATTTTGTTTAGCTCTTGGCAATTGCTGGAAATTTTGAAAAGGCAAAGTCAATTGCCGTGGGTGGTGTTTGGAGATTTTAATGAAATCGCCCGGTCCGATGAAAAGTATGGTGGTCCGGAGAGGGATGCTGATCAAATGAAGAATTTTAGGGAGTGCTTGGGTAAGTGTAAATTGCTTGACCTGGGGTTTGTGGGGCAGAGGTTTACTTGGTGCAATGGAAGGGCAGGGAATCAAAGAACAAAGCTGCGCCTGGATAGGATGGTGGCTAGTGAAAGCTGGATCGAAAGTTTTCCTGAAGCTTGTGTGCATCACTACTCTATGTCTGTCTCGGATCACCTTTTGTTGACCCTGTTTCTACGCCGGTACCAACCTCGCAATCCGATAAGAAAGAGATTTTTCTTCGAGGCAATGTGGATTAGGGAGTCGGGGTGTAGAGAGGTTATTGAGGAGGCGTGGGAGCCTCTTCGATGCGACCCGGATTTTAAAATCACGGATAGATTGAATTGCTGCAAAGAACAACTGCAGAGGTGGAATTGGAATGTGTTTGGGAACGTGAATAACAACTTGAAACAAAAAAGGAACCAGCTCCAACACCTGGAAGCCATTGATGGAATCATTGACAAAGCAGAGGAAATCAAATGCCTGAAGAAGGAAATCAATGAGGTGCTAATTAGGGAGGAAATTATGTGGAAGCAGAGGTCTAGAGCTTCGTGGTTGAAATGGGGGGATAAGAACACGAAATTTTTTCATGCCACAGCTAGTCAAAGGAGAAGGAAAAACCGAATTGAAGGACTGCAAAATCAGAATGGGGTTTGGACAGAGGATCAAGGGGGTATCGACACCATAATACTAGAATACTTTGCCAACCTATTTAAGACGGACAATCCTCCCAACGGAGCTGCAAGTTTGGATGCAATTTCTCCCAGGGTCACTTCAGACATGAATAAAGAACTTCTGGCTGAGTTTAAGGCGGAGGAGGTGTGGAAAGCCTTGAAGCAGATGCACCCTACAAAGGCCCCTGGCCCGGACGGTATGTCACCTATTTTCTTCCATCAATATTGGGATATAGTTGGGTCTGATGTTACTAAATGTGTGCTGGATGTATTAAATTCTGCTGTGATGCCCTCTGAGCTTAATGAAACATATATTTGTCTTATTCCGAAAGTTGTTTCCCCCCAAAAAATGACAGAATTCAGGCCCATAAGCTTATGTAATGTGGTGTATAAAACCATATCCAAAGTATTGGCGAATAGGCTAAAGAGAATCCTTAGGGAGGTGATAGATGAGTCACAAAGTGCCTTTGTGCCAGGTAGATCGATAACAGACAATGTGCTGGTTGCATTTGAAACAATGCATAGTATTGATCAGAGACGAAAAGGTAAGGAAGCGTTAATGGCAGTGAAACTTGATATGAGCAAGGCCTACGACAGGGTTGAATGGTCGTACCTTGAAGCTGTAATGAGGAGAATGGGGTTTCATGAGAAGTGGATTGAGCTAATGATGATGTGTGTGTGTACGGTATCATATTCTGTGCTGATAAACGGGGAACCAAAGGGAAAAATTGTTCCATCGAGAGGGCTGAGGCAAGGTGACCCTATTTCGCCGTATTTATTCTTGCTCTGTGCTGAGGGGCTGTCGGCAATGCTGAAAAAGAGGAGAAAGATGGGCTCATCAAAGGGGTGGCAGCGTGTAGAGGGGCACCAAGCATTTCACACTTGCTATTTGCGGATGACAGCATCATTTTTTGTAGAGCATCAATGGCGGAGTGTAATAGGGTGCTAAAGGTGCTGGAGGATTATGAGCGGGAGGCGGGTCAAAAGATTAACAAGGAAAAAACGGCCTTATATTTCAGCAAGAACACGGATAGGGCGATGCAGGCCCATATCAAGCAAATGTTCGGGGCGGAGATTGTTAGACATCACGAAAAGTACCTTGGGTTACCTCCATTAGTGGGAAGGGGGAAAAGGAAAGCTTTTAACCGGATTAAAGACCAAGTGGGACGGAAAATTGCAGGATGGAAGGGCAAACTACTGTCAAATGCGGGCCGTGAAGTCCTTATCAAAGCAGTGGCACAAGCCACACCCACATACACTATGAGTGTATTCAAGCTGCCTGAGTCTCTGTGTAAGGAACTAAATTCTTTGATGGGTCAGTTTTGGTGGGGGCAGAAGGATAAGGAGAGGAAAATGGCTTGGGTGTCTTGGGAAAAATTATGTTTGACAAAGGCCGAGGGGGGTATGGGCTTTAGGGATCTTAAGGCCTTCAATTTAGCCCTCTTAGCAAAGCAAGGTTGGAGAATTCTGACAAATCCTAACTCCCTGGTGCATAGAGTGTACAAAGCAAAATATTTTGCTAAGGCTACGTTCCTTCATGCTCAGCTGGGCCGAAGACCCTCTTATGCCTGGAGGAGCATAATGGCTGCCAAAGAAGTGTTGGTGAGGGGCTCACGGTGGAACATTGGTAATGGTAAACAAGTAAAAATATGGGACGACAAGTGGATCCCAAGACCGGAGACGTTTAAAGTGTTTAGTCCAAGACAGCCCCAACACGCTGCTTTGTGTGTCTCGGACCTGATTGATGCTGATAGTAGATGTTGGGATATTGCTAAGGTTAGACATACCTTCCTCCCTCATGAAGCTGAAGTGGTCCTGGGAATTCCATTAAGCTCTCGGCTGCCTGAAGACTCTCTCGTATGGGCATGGACCAAAGACGGTAAATTTACAGTAAAAAGTGCTTACTTGGTCGCACAAAAATGGCTGAAAGAAGGCTCTTCGCGATCAGCCCCTGGGGGTAGTTCAGATAGCTCTAAGATGCGGTCCATTTGGAAGGTAATTTGGCAGCTGGAGTGTCCAAATAAAATAAAACATTTTATGTGGAGAGCTTGTAAAAATATTCTTCCCACTAAGAATCGCCTTACGAGTAGGGGAGTGGAGTGTGAAGACCAATGTGCTCTTTGTGGTCAAAGCGAGACTTCAGGACATGTTTTGTGGAGCTGTCAGTTTGCAAAAGAGGTCTGGAACGGGACTAAATTTATACTCCCTAGGCTGCAAGAGCCTCTGTGTGAATTCATCGATATTGTATGGGGGATTTTGGAGCTCCAACCGATGGTTGATTGGACTAAATTTGCGGTGACTGCGTGGAGCCTATGGAGTAACAGAAATATGGCGCTGCATGAAGGAAAATGTAAGAACAAAGAGGTGCTGCTCAGGTCCGTGGATGACTATGTAGAAGAAATAAAACAGGAGTTTCAATCACAGCCGAGGCCCCCTCCAAAGCCCACTCGTCCTTGGTCTCCTCCTAGGCAGGACTGGTACAAGGTCAATACAGATGGTGCGGTTTTCAGCGAGCTTGGAAGCTGTGGCAGTGGGGTGGTGATAAGAAATGAAGATGGTCTCCTAATGGGAGCAATGAGCAAAAAATGGGAGCTGCCACTGGGTGCTGTGGAGAGCGAAGCTAAAGCAGTCGAAGATGGTATTCATCTTGCGTGGGATCTCGGCCTCAAAAGGATCATTATTGAGAGTGACTCACAAACTGTGGTCAGTTCAATCCGGGACCAAAATGTTGCTCCGTGCTGCATCCAAAAAGTCATAGAGGGTCTGAGAGTGTACCTCCGTTGCTTTGATGCGTGGTCTGTTTCTCAGGTTGGCAGAGGGTCTAACTCTGCTGCTCACATTATGGCAAGATATGCCAAATCTGTATCGGATAGGGTCATTTGGGTGGAAGATACGCCACCCATAATTTCTGCACAAGTGCAGCATGATGTATCTTGTATGAACTCCCTTTGTCTTAATTGAAATCTTAAGTTGAGAATCAAAAAAAAAAAAAAACTCATATTTTGTTTCACAATCACATTCACAAATCCAACGTTAGACCATCGGGCCACGTGGAACCACGCGCGTGGGCTTATCAGAAATTACAACATTCCTTATAATTTTGTCGCCTTTTGATTATTACTATCTTAAGTAATGTAATCATATTATTAGTTATTTTTATTTATTTTCTCGTTTCTAATTTAAATCGCGAGGGAATTGAAAACAAAAAAAGCAAAAGCAAAAGTTTTCTCGTTTCTCAGATCATCAAATTCGAAACCCTAAATTTTCTTTTTATATTCTTCTCGTTCGCAATGGGGATATGGGATGCTTTTCTCAATTGGCTACGAAGGTAAATAAAACTCTCTCTCTCTCTCTCTCTCTCTCTCTCTGTCTTAGATGCTAAGGAAGTGTACTAAAAAAGTAAATAAAGAATCGAATTTTGAGTTTTCCAGTGTTTGGGAGCTGAGAAAATTGTTAATTTCTACTCTGCTGGACCTGTTACTTACTCGACAGTTCAAGAGATTAATGACTTTGTTTATAATAAAAAATTTCTTGTTCAGTTTTCTTAAGAACTAGATGGAAGTACATAATTCGGTTATTTTAATTTCTGCATATTTTTAGTCAATTTACGATTCTTGTGTGTCGAGTTTTAGGTTATATATAAATTATTGGATAATATATATATATATATATATATATATATATATATTTCAACTTAAAATAGGCCAACAGGACCAGTTGGCACATGAACTTAGTTGAATATAATTGAAATCATATTCTGTTTCTAAGTTTCTAGTTGAACGTATAGTATAGCCTGTGTGTGTCTAAATTATATATATATATATATATATATATATTAATAGGAAAGTTTTGGGTGGGTTTTATTTAATTTTTTGTTTAAATATAAAATGAATTTTGGCCCCAAAAAGAGGGAGAAGGGAAAATTTGAATTAGTGACCTCCGTGCCACCCCATGTGGCTGTGGGCTATGTAGTTGGTATGAGGAAGAATATAGGATATAAGTTGAAGAATGGTTTTGAATAAAAGTGAAGTGACTGATGTGTTATTCTGTTATAATCAGATGATTGTGCTGTCTGCAATTGGCAATTGGCTTGGCCTGGATTAGGTCCTACATGGGAAGTCGTAACTTGTTGTTTTGGTTAAGTAACTAGGTTATTTTGCCGCACAAATCCCAGAGCACTTTAGATAAAATGCTTGATTTTTGAGACCTTCAGTTGATTCTAATGGCAATAGGTTTTTTCTTTTTTCTTTTTTTATTTAGTTTTTCTTTTTATATATATATATATATATATATATATATATACTAGTCAGTGAGGCTTACAAGAAGATCGTGTTTGTGTGTGTGTGTGTGTGTGTGTGTGTACTATAGCAAAAGTGGCGTTGTAGAGGAGGCTAAAGTGGTGGTGGTTGGATAGGTGGTCTCACTGGAAGCAACAACAATTGGCTGAAAATGTTGTGGTAGAGGTGCTTGCTTTTAGTTACTCATAATAATCAAGCGAAAGGTTCTGATCTGGTGGTAATTAGAGTACTACCTATCAAAAACAAAATGGTGGTAATTTGGGTACTTATGCGGGGTAAAAAAAAAAAAAAACTTAATTGCTTGGATGGTGGTGATGGGGAATAGCAGAAATGCAATATTTGAGAATTAGTGTTGGCAGGTTATCAAAGAAGCCTTGGGGAACCCCTATGTGAAACCTACACTAATTAAGTGTTTTTGGTGAAGCTTGCTCATTGTTTAGTGATTGTTCTTCTCATAAATCTGTGAATTTGGTGGAGTATGAGAAAATATATGAACAGGAGCTATAGGATATAGAAGCAGTGATGATGATTTCATGGAGTGAGAAGCTTGCTGCCTCACCTAAACAGGATTTGTTGCAGTTTCTCAGGATTTTCTATTTACAGAAATAACAAATTTGCAACAACAGTTTTGAGAATTTTTATACTCAGGCACTGGTCAAACACTTGAAATTGATAGTATAGAAACAGACATTTATGGTAAAAGAGCACTGACATTGGTGGATACTTTGGGCAAAGGAGAAGCTGCAATGTTAGAAGGCTCCTGGTACTTGGTAGTTCAATTTCTTCTTGGTATGTTCCTATCCATCTCATGCCCTTAAGTTATGTAGTACAAGGACAATACTTTTAGGTGTATAATGTGAAGAAAATACTAAGATCAGCTGATTCTCTGGGTGAGGAAAATTTACTTCTCTACATGGTTTCCTTCTTCTGTTTTAAGATAAGCAAATAAAAACTAGGGCTAGAGTAATTTTTACCTTTGTCTCACCTATGATAATTTAACATAGTTCCAGCTATTGTAGTTGGTTAACATCTGTTGAACTTTTAAACCTTGTTTTTTTTTAATTTTTTTTTATTATAAGTAACGAAAATTTTATTAACCAAAGGAAAACAGCCAACCCAAGCACATTGGGAATGTACTAAGGGGGCACAAATCAAGGACCAAGGTCACAACGATCAAGTAAAACAGGAAGGGAAGAACAAGAAAAATGGCAAAAGACCACACTCCAATCGAGGAGAGTGTGTAAAAAAAAAAAAGACTTAATCTCTAACATAGAGCGTTCACAACCTTTAAAGCTTCTAGCATTTCTTTCACGCCAAATACACCATAACAAGCAATGAGGCACAAGTCTCCACAAATCTATGTTTCGATATCATCCAAACATACCCTGCCAAGACTCAAACAACCCAATAACCTTATGAGGCATAACCCAATAGATACCAAACAAACAGAGCACCAACGACCACAACTCACAAGCTATAGAGCAATGAAGAAGAAGAAGATGATTCACTGACTCTCCACAATTCTTACACATATAGCACCAATCAATAACTAGCACATGTCTTTTTCAAAGGTTAATTTGTTGTTAAAATCTTACCTAAGGAAGCAGACCATGAAAAGAAAGCTACTCTTGGAGGAGCCTTTGAATGCCATATCATTCTCCAAGGGAAGGATAAGAGGGTAGGAGGGTAGAAAGAAAGACAGAATCTTTTAACCTCAAAACCTCTACTCCTAGTTGGCTTGCAACAAACCCAATCAGGACCCAAATCCCGTACCATCGAAGAGTAGACCATATCCATAAACAGATCAAAGGATCCTTGTCCCAATCTTGTGGAGGACGACGGAATTTAGCATCCCAATGAATCCTCCCACCAGACCAACACATAACCTCCGCTATCGAAGAATCCTTTGTCCTAATAAGACAATAAAGTTCCGGAAAAGCCTCTTGGAGAGTACGATCTCCACACCACACATGCTTTCAAAACTTCACTCTAGTACCATCTCCCACATCATACAGAAGGAGTTTAGAAAAATTCAGCCAACCACTTCTAATATATCTCCACAAGCTAACACATTAAGCATTGGTCACCTTTTTCGTGCACCAAATACCGCAATCATTCCCATATTTCACCTCAATAACCCTCCTCCATAGAGCATCGGTCTCCATGCCATACCTCCATAACCATTTTCCTAACAAGGTAGAATTAAAACTCCTCAATCGTCTAATACCTAACCCTCCAAGCTGCAGCAGCTTACAAACCTTCGCCCAATCAACTAAATGTAGTTTAGATTCACCACTAATACCACTCCACAGAAAGTTTCGTTGTAATTTCTCCATACGATTTGCCACCTTCCCAAGTAAAGGCAGAAGGGAAAGAAAGTGAGTAGGTAAAGAGGAAAGAGTACTTTTAATAAGAATTACCTTACCCCCCATAGATAAATACAACCTTTTCCAACCTGCTAATCACCTCTCCATCTTCTCTAAAATGGGATTCCAGATTGGCAACTCCTTAAATTTAGCACCTAATAGTAGGCCCATATATTTCAATGGAAGAGAGGATTGCCTATAGCCCAACATCCCTACCAGAACATTCATATTGTGCACCACACCAATAGGAACCAACTCAGATTTCCCCAAGTTAATCCTTAAGCCTGAGACCTCCTCAAATCTAGCCAGAATTGCCCTCAAACTAGCTATTTGCGTGGGATTAGCATTACAAAAAATAAGGGTGTCATCAGCAAATAAAAGGTGAGACACCATCACTGAGTTACCAGCTTTATTACCTAAAGAGAAGCCTAAGGACTGTCTAGTAGTAGCCGCCACATCCAACATACGACTCAAAGCCTCCATACCAATATCAAAAAGCAGCGGAGACAAGGGGTCCCCTTGCTAAATCCCCCTAGAGCTTCCAAAGAAATCAGAAGGACTACTATTGAGCAGAATAGAGAATTTAAGAGTTGAGATGCAACACATTATCCATTTTCTCCATATCTTTGAAAACCCACAGCGCTGAAGCATATACATTAAAAAACCCCAACTCACATGGTCATACGCCTTATCCACATCCAACTTACACAACACACCTAGAACACTTGTCTTCAATCTACTATCAATACATTCTGAAGTAATTAAAAAGAAATCCAAGATTTGTCTACCTTTCACAAAAGCATTATGAGAATCTGAAATAAGCCCATGAGCCACCCTTCGAAGCCGATTGGCCAACACCTTAGAAATAATCTTATAAATCCCAACAACTAAACTAATAGGCCGAAAATCCTTGATCTCCACAGCGTCCACCTTTTTGGGAATAAGAGCAAGGAAAGAAGCATTAGGGCTCTTCTCAAACATAGCTTGAGTATGAAAGTTTTGAAACACTGCCATAATTTCAGCCTTCAATATACACTAGCAAGACTGAAAGAATGCCATGGAAAAGCCATCTGGGCTAGGCG
Source organism: Castanopsis chinensis (assembly GCA_032878915.1). Taxonomy (NCBI): domain Eukaryota; kingdom Viridiplantae; phylum Streptophyta; class Magnoliopsida; order Fagales; family Fagaceae; genus Castanopsis; species Castanopsis chinensis. Next base: position 4,428,470 of record JAVQMG010000097.1, on the reverse strand, counting down.
CCTTACCATTCTTAAAATCACTAATCACCCCAAACACCTCATTCTCATCAAATGGCTTATCTAGCCAAAGGGCATCTTCCTCCGAGATACAAGAGAACTCCACATCATCTAGTAAAGGTCTATGAGCCACATTTTCAGTGTATAGCTGCCTAAAAAAATGAAAAATTCTTACTTGCAATTGTTATTTTTCCTGGATAGATTCCAAATCATACATAGATGCCTTGGTAACCCTATGAACTAAATATACCTCTTTATGTGTGGTTGAGATGGACCTTGTATGATGTACTTATTCCGGTGTGTATGTTACTAAGTTGCACTCTATTTTGTTGGAGTGAATGACTTGTTATGATTACATACATGAATCTCTAGATTTATCAGCTGGTCTATCTTTTCTGCAATGAATTTCTTGTGATAATTGCTGTCTCACATTCATATTTAACACATACTGGCATTTTAGAGTTCATTAAATTATTTAGCAATTCTTCTTTTCTTTATTTATTGTAGTCTCTTTTTCAAGCAAGAAATGGAGCTGTCTTTGATAGGCCTTCAGAATGCTGGAAAAACATCACTTGTAAATGTTATTGCAGTAAGTGAAGTATTTACAATAGGTCTGCTTTTTTTTTTCTTTTCTTTTCTTTTTCCTTTTTCCTGTCTCTTTCAGTTTGATGCTGATGTTGAAATTTCTGTTTCTGGAACTTGTTGCCAGACTGGTGGATATAGTGAAGACATGATCCCAACGGTGTGTGATCTTCTCTTTGAATTATTTTGTGCCTTCAATTTTCATTTTAGGAACTAGGAGGATGTAATTCTTCCATAGAACTGTCATTTTTGCCATTAGAAAACAAAAGAGAGGGGAAAAAAAAAAAAAACTTGTCACTATTACTGCAAGTTTTTGTTATAGTTAATTTATCTTTTTGGATGCTTTGCTTAAGGCAAATTTTTAATCTACAGGTAGGATTTAATATGAAGAAGGTAACTAAAGGAAATGTCACAATAAAGTTGTGGGATCTTGGAGGTCAACCAAGGTTTCGCAGCATGTGGGAGAGATATTGCCGTGCAGTTTCTGCTATCGTGTATGTTATTTTTTAACACTTTGAATACGTATGTATGTTGTCTATTTCTTCTGAACTTGCAAGCTTCTTATACTACTCAATTCTTTCCAATTTTAAGATTATATACTAACACCCTTAATAAGTTGGCCTAGTGCGTGAAATTTTTAATATTTTAAATGGGAGGTAGAGTGGAGACAACAATCAAACTTAAAATCTCTTGCTCTTATATCATGATAAATTATTGATTATCCCAAAAGTTTAAGTTATTAGGAAATGGTAAAATTAATTATTTTAACTATAATTCTAACAATCTTCATTTAGTTCTGGCAAGTCTTCATATTACTTTGGGCTAAATACCAGATATGTTTTCCTATTATTTTGGTAACTAGAAAATTTTTTTGTGAATCTTTTTTAAGCAGTATTCTTTGCTTGTAGTTTTCCCTTGAAATTTCCCCTTGGCTTTTTAGTCTCTCTATCTGAGTTTAGGAACAGCTCTAATGCAATCATTCAAGTGTTCTCTTCTCTTCTCTTCACTCTCACTCTCCTTTTTAAGGGTTTCTGTCTTATATACTTATCATATACCTGAATTTTGTACCTTTTTGATAAATTTAGTACTTATCCAGGTGGAAAAAAATCCTTAGCTCGCTTCTCCTATTTCATGGAATATTCAGGAGCCTTGTATGCAAAAGCCCAAAAGCCAGATCTGATGCAGGACCGTTAAGAAATTCAGCACTATACTAGGTTTCTTGATGAATTCTTGAATAAGGATTGATGTTTAATAGTATAGGTTAGAAAAGAATGAATGTTGACGGTTGTTTGGGGCTGAAACAGGGGATAAATAGAAAATAACATAAATAAAACTCTAGGCAATCACACCTAGGTCTTCCTAAGTATCACGCCTAGGGTTTCTTGGCATCACACTTCAGAGAAGTTTGCATCACCCAAACAAAGCTTAAAATAAGCTACTGAATTTTATTAATCAATCTCAATATTCTGAATTAACATGACTACAAAAGAGCCTTTATGTAGAGGCTATAGTTACCCTTTTCTTGTAGGACTTGGACTCTAAATAACCTATCCGGCTATTCCTAGAATGAATATGAATACTAATAATAATTAAATAAAAGACTTAATTATACGTAAACATAAAATAAGACTCATGAGCCTTTGATACTGCCAAGAACAGCCCATTCCAGACTTCTAGAAATTACCAAATTACCCTTATTCTAATAGAACTTAATTAAAACTGATCCAGCAGCTTCTCATCCTAAAAGACTCAATACTAATAATTAAAATGACCTATCAAAGGTGCTAAGAGGGTCCAACATCAAACTAGACCACAATTCTTGAATTTTGGTGTATTTAATTTTCTTTTTCCTTGAGCTCTTCCTTGTCCTCATCAAGATCTCCTGCAACTTCCCCCATACAGCCCCATAGAATCACCAAAGATGAATCTTCTTTTTGCTTCTTCCTTTTATCCCTCCTTTCTTCTGCTGCTGCCAAATATTAAAATGCCATTACCAGGCCCCTGAACACATTTGATAATGTGCGCTAACACAGGGAGGTACCAGTACCATGTCCTGGTAAACAGGTTTTTTATCCCCCCTTGTTATTCTCTTTGTTCACTATGGAAGTGATATACAATTAGAGAGATCAGGTGTTTGACTTCAAAGGAGAATGGAAGTTGTATTTAATTTAAGTTGTTGCTTATCCCACTGATACCCTTTTATTGATATCCTTGTATTAGTGGATGTCCTTTGGAACCTGAAGTTTGCTTATATTGAAGAGTAAAGTCCTTAGTCTCAAAGTATCTTCTTCTTTTTTCCTCTAAGGGAACTTGGTGATTTCTTTTAGTGGATGTCTTTCTGAATATTACAAATAGAGGAATTTCTCCCCCCACCTATAGTTTCTTGTCTATCATAGTCAATACCTTTGTCTTGCAGATTCTTCTTTCAAAAGGGTCTATGAAAGCTCAAAGTGGAAGAGAGGGGGCAGGGGGTGGGCATGAAAAAACAAGGGAATGAAATGCTGTACTGTGTTGGAAGCTCTTTAACCTCCACACAGTGATGGTGCTCTTGTCTTGGGAAGTGCTGAAGCTTGCTTCTTCCCCAAAATTTTCTTGGTCATCAATATAACATGCCCTTAATAGAACAATTGGAACTTTGTGATTCTGTCAGATCCTCCCTGTCTCCTAGCTGGGCTTGTATAGGTAGATGTTTCCTGGTAGGGCCAATAGTATTTCACTGTGTAGGACAGAGTAAGGGCCCTTCTCACCTAATACAAGTCGCCTGGCACAAAAGACCTTCCAAGTGGAGTAAAAGACTTGGGATTGCTGATCCCTTCCTTAATATTGTTCTTTCTTATGCTTGCTGGGGTATTGGGAGGGAAGAGATGGAATCAAAATTTCGGGAGTTGTCTTACTAACTAAATTTAGTATAGCATATGACCATATGTAAAGTGTTCCCATAAAGAGAAAGCTACATTCTGCTTGTCATTGTCACTATTGCATTTTCCTTTTTTATAATATGCTTGACTTTTTATAGTTCCCATCTTAACTTTAATATTGCATAAGTATTAGATACGCTTTATTGTTCTGATGAGTAATAATTATCAAAAAGGAAAAAGGGCATTGCCCTAGTACAGGGGTAATATACTTCCTTTTTTTTCTTTTGTAATTGACCAGTTTAAGTTATAGCTCATCAGTCTGGTGTACCATAAGACCAAAACTTTCTTACCCTGATTTTTGCATGTTGCAGATATGTTGTGGATGCTGCTGATTATGATAATGTGCCTGTATCAAGAAGTGAACTTCATGACCTGTTGAGTAAGCCGTCACTTAATGGCATTCCTTTGCTGGTGCTTGGTAACAAGATTGACAAACAAGGAGCTTTGTCTAAAGAGGGTCTGACAGAGCAATTGTAAGTGTAGAGTCAAGAAAACCTAATATGGTTTATGGGTGGCCTGCCAATTTTATTTTTGGTTGAATGATGCATTCACCCGCTCCCCTTCCCTTCTTGTCCCTCCTAACAAAAAGTGCTCCGTCACAAAGTGTCATGTTTGCTTATAGCTCCATTGCATTAAAAATTAGGGGAAGATACACTTTAGCCCCCTTGTACCTAGAGTTAGTTCACTTTACCTCATTGACTTTTTCAATATTACAAATTCCCCCCTTGTGCATTGGAGTAAGTGAAATTTTTAGTGTTTCCGTTAGTTTGCATGGAATTTACACACGTGCCACATGTATGACACTATTCTTGATCTTTTGGCTTTAAACGCTCAATTAGTTGCTCTTCAGGACAAAAATCATGCACAAACTTATTAACTTCATTTTTCTTTTTGTTTTTTGGCGCAACTCATTCTTACTTTTTTGGTTTATGGGTGCTTTCTGTTCAGAAGAGTGACTTATCAAGCATTTAGGGCCTTAGTGTTCCCAGTACATGTGTGTCACACTTGTGTATTTCCATGAAGAGTAATGAAAATGTTTGACAGTTTCACTTTACTCAAATGAAGGAGGTAAAGTAAATTAACCCTAATCACAGGGTGAAGTGTATTCACCCCAAGTTAGATAAAAAAGAATGCAACCTTTTCTTAGACCAAAAAACAAGAGAGAGGCAGAGGGAGAGATTTCCTTTTTCCCAATATTGCATAGCTGTAACATATTTATATTTCTCATATTTCAATCAGTAACAATCAGAATAGAGAACACATTAAACAATGGATTACAATGTCCATACTGTGCCCTTTATGATTTGGGTTTCAGTTACTTCTGAGTTTTTTAATTTGTAAATTCTCTGTAGTGTTACTTATAAAAAAAAAAATATATATATATATATATATATATATCCGTTTAGTGTTGAAATGGTGTTCCACTGTGCAGGGGGCTGAAGGACATTACTGATAGAGAAGTTTGTTGCTTTATGATTTCATGCAAGAATTCTTCCAACATTGATTCAGTCATTGATTGGCTTGTAAAGCATTCAAAATCAATGAATTGATTCTCAGCTCCTGTACTTTTCAATCTGTCATTCATGAATACTGGAGACTGGATGAGGCAAATAGAAGTCACTTCTGCTGTTTTGTCTAACTGGGTTTATTGATCAGTCTGATTATCATCTTTTTCTACTTGGCTTCAGTTACATTATTTATTGTGTTGGTTAACATCTTGGGTTTTGCTGCAGAGTTGTCTTGATGTTGGAACACGGTGATTTTTATTTCTTGTATATATTTTGATTGGTGTGTATTGTAATGTAAACATGGATTTTTTTATTTTTTTGTGCGCTTTTGAATGGAATAGTGGCTTAATGTATTCAGCTCTGGACGCATTTCGCTTTCTGTCTTTTTGGTGGTGGATGAGTTTATTTCAGGCTGGCAGGTTGATGGAGCTTGATGTGTTTGGATTAGAGGAGTGTATTTGTCCATTAGGGTTAGTTGTTTGAAAGTGTGTTTTAAAAAAAAATTGCGATTTTGGAAGTCATGTTTTGAATACATGTTTTTGAAAATTGGGAACTCGGAGAGGGTCTTGGGAGCATGATGGTGAGATTCCTAGTCTCCCTCTTGGTGGTCTCTGAATAGACTAAATTAGGTTGTACTACAGCAAGACCCTCATAACCGAGCTCTTTTATGGAAACATATAGCATTTCATGGTTTAAAAATTCTGAATCTTGTCTCAGTCATCATTAGTCAGGACTATTCAAAGTTTTAAAAACGCAACATCAAATGTTTGATAAAATCTGCGAAAAGTGTTATTGTTGTGAAAAACATCTGTAGTATGTTATTGTTGCAAAAAACAATTGTAGTGTGAAAATTGAAAACGCAATTTGTTAGTGATTTTGAAAAGCCAAACATCAATTTTTCTGTGTTTTTATTTATAATCATTCTTTTTCTCTGTGAAAAGGCAATGCAGACCCTATTTATCTCGAACATTTTGCAGTTACAATTTGCATTCAAATGGAGGTGATGCCATGATAGTTTAAATGAACCAAGCAAGTCCCTAATGTGGTATAACTCTTGCACAAAATCAAAATTTGTTCTCTGTTTTTGACCTTTAATCTCTGCCTTTTTTAAGCAGCTGAATCCCTAAAACTTCGATTACTTAGTAATAGTTTTCATAATAATTTACTGGTTCTGTTAAATATTTACTTGTGAAAGCTATGTTCATGTTTTGTGTCGTGTAGGCGGTGTAGCTGAGTATCCTTTGATTGCATTGGCAGCATTGCATGGCTAAGTTCACTCCTAATTTAGGAGCTATGCATTTTTATTTTATACATTTAAGTATTAGGGATAAAGTTCACTCCAGCTGATTGAGTAATAAGCAGCAAGGGTCCTATCCTATCCTATGATTCTTTTAGGGTAAATGGAAAAAAGTATGATTGGGGGAAATAAAAATGGGGCATTCCGAGAATTGAACTCGGGACCTCTCGCACCCTAAGCGAGAATCATACCACTAGACCAAATGCCCTGCTATTTAATCATTTATTTCTATTAAGTAATTTAATTTATGATTTGTCATAGATGGACTTAATCTCTGCAATGTTGAAAAATCATATTATATTCTTCACCCATGAGGCCATGAGCTGTAACTGTCGAATTCAGATATGAAGGTATATGGGGTTAGTCCTCTCTGGCATATGTTCATGTTAATGTCAAATTTTTTTTTTTCTTTGCTAAGTACCCCTTATGTCATTTAATACTTGAGCTCTCAGTATTTGACTTCTCTCTTTTCTCTTTTTTTTTTTTTCATTGCAAACCTAGGTTAATCCTAGACTAATCTAGGATTACGGTACAAAGTGTACTTGAACCTACACTAGGTTTGGGTTCTTTGGTGCCCATTCTACGCTTAATTAAAATGCTTGCATATCCTAATTTTCTCCTGTTTTACATGGAGTCTAGTATAAAAACTAACCATATTTGCTTTGGTAGTAGTCAGTTGCTGCAGTAACTAGAATTTTAATTTATGATATTCTCATTCTCTGAAGTCTAAAATTATAATTCATAATATGCCCTTTTCCAAATACATTTACATTAAAAGGTGCAGAAATGCTGTACAAAATTTGAAACATTTGGCTTCTTGCTGGCTTAACTATTGATGAAGTGTCTTAACAGGTAAGTAGTTGTTGAGGTGAGGAGGAAAATTAGGTGATATGCATTGACCACCAAATGCCATTATCTTAGAAATACTAAAACTTTTGCATGTGAGGGCAGTGAGTTGAATACATAACCTATGATGATAAATGACCCCCTCAGGTAATAAAGGATGATAAATTTGGGTTTGTTCCCCTTGCTTGATTTAGCATCTTCTGAGATCTAATTTGTTAGAATAATCATTAATGAAGAGTCTTGTCAGATCTAAGATATATTTGAATCTATTGAAAATTTGAAACCTAATTTTGCAGTTATTGACTTGAATTTGCTCAGTGCTTTTATTTATTTATTTTTAAGATTAAAATCTGAACTGAAAACACTACTAGTATAGAACATTACATGAATGGGGCATTCCAATAATCAAACTTGGGATCTCTCGAACCCAAAGCGAGAATCATACCACTAGACCAAATGACCATTAGGTGATACCATTTTTGTGTTTGTATAATCAACCATTTTCAGTAAAGGCAATTAATCTTTTTTGCCCCTACCTTGTAGCCTAAGACTTACAAGACTTCTAAAATGGTAGGTTGCAGGATATGTAGGTAAAATTTAGCCATCTCACAACTTGGTGTTTTTAGTAGGGTTTTTTAGATCTAGGAATTATGACTAACAGCTCAAATTAAAGAGATTAGCTGGTTATAGTAAGCTGGAAGCATACTTTGATAGTTGGCAATGGCACCGACATTTAAACACCAGTATAATTTGATGAATGGAGGATATTACCCTGTTGGAATATTCATATTAAGTGATGTAACTAGTTAATTGTTGAAGTCCTGCATGGAATATTAATGACAAAAGTGAGTGGCTAATAGGTTTAAACTTTTGGGTCAAGTGATGTCCTTATATGTTATATTAATCATCTTGTTGAAATCATCCCAAGGTGTTATGAGGACTAGGAAGGATGCATTCGATGAAAGGCTTGAACTTATTGCTGGTGTAAAACGACATTACACGAAATCTAGAACTTCATCCATGCTGTGGGTTCCTTCATAGGAAAATATGTTTCTGATAAAATAAACCCACTTCTACCATATCATATTTGATTTGGTATTAGTGTAGTTGCTGCAGTCATCGGAGTTTTAATCTATGATATTCTCATTTTTTGAAGTCTGATTTTTATTTTTTCTTTTAGTGTGTCTGAAATCTAAACTTATTACATATAAGATGGCCTTAATAAGGAATCTAAACTTCTTATGAGTCTGTCATTTTGTTTCCAAGTTGCAAATGCTGGGATTGATTCTTCCTTGCCATTGGAGGAGATTATCATGGCTTTTGGTTTCGTTGATGCATCTTCTATGTGAACCATTTATATTTGTGGTGATGCTCTGATACTTGCAAGGGAAGGGCCCTCTGTTAAACTTGCACTTAAGCTATGTAGGACACTTGGATTGTAACACAACAGAGTTGATGGAACAACTTAATAAGTAATTAACCGTTGCTTCATCTATGGCCCATACAGAGGAGCACGTGGACCATAGTTCAAACAAGCCTATCTCTACATTTCTACCAATCCCACAAATCTTGTCAACAATAACTGCAGACCATATCCAGCTGCACATGTCAATACAAGAATCATGGACGATGACAGATTGTGTCCAAGTTCAAATCATAGTTGACCATGTAGTAATTGACTTTCCTTGTCAAATATCTTTAGTATTGTAGTACAAACATTATATATACACAGTTTCGGTTCTCTCCTAATGTGTCAGAGAAGATTCTGTCATCAACTCTGTTGTTCTTTAGCCCTTTCCAAATACCTTTACATCAAGATGTGCAGCAATGCTATGCTTTGTCCACCACAGTACGTGTACAAAATTTGAAACCTTTGGCTTCTTGCAACTTACCTATTGATGAAGTGTCTTGACAGGTGAGTGGTTGATTTTTGTTAGTAACTGGCTTAATTCTAGAATATTGAGGTGAGGAGGACAACTAGGCGAAGTGCCAATCACCACAAAATGCCATCAGCCGAGAAAGAACTGAATTTTTTGCATGTGTGGGCAGTGAGTCGATAATTGAAGTTATTGACTTGACTTTGCTCATTTTATTTTTCAGCATTATTAAAATCTGAATTGAAAAAAATTATTAGTAAAGAACATGAACGAGGTATTCCGAGAATCGATCGGGACCTCTCGCACTCAAACCAAGAATCATACCACTAGACCAAATAACCATTCGGTGATACTAATTTGTATTTAAGTTTAATCAACCATTTTCATTGAAGTCAAGAATCATACCTCTCACTCTGTTTGTTTCACTTAAAATGTTTTATGATTACTGTGTTTGTTTCATTGTAAAATGTGATCAAATTTGAAAATATTTTCTAGTTTATTGTAAAATTCTTTGTAAATTGTTGTAAAATGGTTTACCTTTAAAAACTTGGTAAGACATTTTACAAAAACATACATTGGCTCTTCCCCCCTCATCTAGTGGCTAGGTTGCTGGTGCTAGCGATTTAGTAGTCAAAGCTACTAGATCAGAGCTGCTAGACTGATCGACAGAGCTGCCAAACCAATGTTCTGGTCCTCAGACCTTCAACATTGATGGCTTTGGTGGCTGAGCAGTCTAGTGGCAAGTGATGCTGGTCTAGTGGCCGTGTCGACACTCTGGTCATAGGCGTACAACATTGGTGGCTTCAGTGGCTAAGCCGTCGATTTTGGTGGTTTATGCTTAAAAATTTTAAATGTCACACCAAACACTTCAAAATATTTTACTGAGAATGTTTGTTGCAAGAAAATGGAGCTTAAAGAAGGTTAATGGATTACCAAATTATACTAATGTCAAATGGCTTGTTGCAAGAAATGTAGGTAAAATTGAGCTATCTTACAATTTGGTGTTTTCGTGTAGGGTTCTATAGATTTCATAATTGTGACTAACAGCTCAAATTAAAGAATTTTGTTGTAAGCTGTAAGCCTAGTTTGATAGTTGGTTATGACATTAAACATGATTATAATTTGATGAATGAAGAATATTACCTTGTAGGAATATTCACAAGTGGTGTGGTTAGTTAAGTGTCAAAATCTCACATGAAATACTATTGACAAGAGTGAGTGCTTAATAGCTTAACCTTTTGGGTCAAGTGATTTCCCCATGTATTAACTCCTCTATCTCCCCAATAAGTGGTATTAGAGCCAAAGGAGTCTAGCATAAAAACTAACCATATTTAATTTGATATCAATGTAGTTGTTGCAATCACTAGAATTTTAATATATGATATTCTCATTCTTTGTAGTCTAAGCTCATTACTTATAAGATGCCTTTTCCAAATACCTTTATGATATACGATACAGATAGAAAAAAAAAATTGATTCACAATATGATTTACATTTTGACGATTAGGGTTGTCAAGACTAACCAATAACCTAATAGAACGATCCAACTTAGCTCCAAACAAACTGAAATCGACTTTATTCGACGATAGGTCTTCGACATTAGGTGTGAGCAGCTCAAGTGGTGGTTTGGAAGCTTGAAATCAAATGAAAACTAAACTGACCAACCCAAGCTAGCAAAAAACTTTCATTCCCCCCCAACTAACGTCCTCCCTCTCTCTCAATTTCAAATCTGTCAAGATCCAATGAGATTTCATCGAGATCTTGACCAGATCCTTTGATATTTAGAGACCCACCTCACCTTCCCTCTCTCTCAATTTCAAATCTGTTGAGATCCAATGAGATTTCATCGAGATCTTGACCAGATCCTTCAATATTTGGAGACCCACCTCACCTCTGCTCCATCGATTTTGCCTGAATTCAACTGTCGTCCACCCAAACCAAAACCTATTTGGCTCGTGGTTATTAGTGGTTGTCGGCGGCTCTCTCCTTCTGCCACTCAATGTGAACAGGTGGGGTCTAAGTTGAGCAAAAACCTAACTTGAATCGACCCGTGGACAAACCTATTAACAACTATAGTCAAGACTATTCAAAGTTTTAAAAGCGCAACATAAAATGTTTTGATAAAATTTGTGAATAGGGTTATTGCTATGAAAAATTGATTTGTGAAAACATAATTTTTTTAACAATTTTGAAAGGGCATCCCGTGAGTTGCTATTTCAAAACACCTTTTCCTAGTTTTAAAAATGCAATCAATCACCAGTATATATATATATATATATATATATATATATATATATATATGTGTGTGTGTGTGTGTGTGTGTGTGTGAGGCCACAAAATCGAGGTGCTCTCAAAAAAGAGATTCGGGTGCTTTTTCAGGGCACCTATCTTTTTTGGTAAGTGGTGTGGAGTCTCCACTTATTTTTTATACAAAGAAATAAGAAAAAATGAATACAAATTACATGCTCAAAATACTTCATTGTCATTGATTGAATAAAGACAAGTACAATCTTGGTAACTTAAATCTTACAAGGCTTTGAATCCTAGTTACAATATATGCAAAAGAATACAAAGTTTTTGGTCCTAGTTACAATCTACCAAAATTAAAAAAACAAAACACTAATCTACCCATCCAAAAACCCTAAGCTCGGGAGCTAGGTTACAAAATGAGAAGGTATTAGGCACCCATTCCGCCCAAATAGAGTCTAGTCTTCTAAACTTTAATGACCAATATATCCTTTTTTGCATGATGTTGAATGATATGTTGAGCATACATGACAAACACTTGACTACAATTAATTCATATGAATTTAGCTTATGAATATGTCATGTCTTTAAAAAAATTCAGATCTGTTTTGTGCAAAGAAAATTGGATATGGCTTGAAAAATTTAGATCTGTTTTTATATATAGATTAAAAAAAATTAGATTTGTAAAGAAAATCATATATGTTTTGAAAAGTTAAAAAAAAAAATGATTTTATTTAAAAAAATCAGATCTATTTTTGAGTAAAGTAAAAAAAAGAAAAAAAGAAAAAAAGAAAAGACTTTGAAAGAGGATTCAAATCCATGAGATAAATTCATTATGCATGCATCACGAAAAAATCAACATAACTTTCAATCCTTTCTTTTAAATTTCAAAATCTGCAATTGTATGACAAAGAAAACTTTTCCTAAAAAAATCAGATATGTATTTAATAAAAATATAGATTCGTTTTTAGAGTTTTAAAAAAATTAGATATGCATTTAATGAAAGTACTGATCAGTTTTTAGAGAAAAAAAAATCAGATCTGAAAAATTCAAATAAGTTTTTAGAGTTTAAAAAAAAAAAAATCGGACCTACATATAAGGAAAATACAGATCAGTTCTAGAGTTAAAAAATCAAATCTGAAAAATTCATATCAATTTTTTGAGTTAAAAAAAATCCTGCATTTAATGAAAATATAGATAAGTTTCTAAAGTTAAAAATCATATCAGTTTTTAGAGTTAAAAAAATCACATCTGCATTTAATGAAAATACAGATCAATTTTTATGTTTTAGAAAAATCAGATTTGCATTTAATGAAAATACATATCAGTTTTTATGTGTTAAAAAAAAAAAAAATAAGATCTGAAAAATTCAGATCAGTTTTGTGTTTTTAAAGAAATATTTGATAATCAACAAATTTTGAGGTTCAAGAAAGAAATCGTGACAAACAATCATCTAAGAACATATATAAAGAAAAATTTCAAACAAAACATGACAATTATATCAAGAATCAGAAATAATCAAACATTTTGAACCTATTCAAGCATCATCAGACAAAATTAATAGAGAAGAACATAAAAAAGAAAAGAAATAGAATACTTCTTGCATGAGCCTGCTCTTCTTAGTAAAAGAATATTTTAGGATTCAAAGAAATTTATTCAACTTTTTGAAGAGCTAGAAAGAGGGGGGGGGGGGTCAAAAAGTGTGAAAAAGTAATTTGAATTTTAAGAGGTATCATCTATTTATAGAGGTTGGAATGCTTCGAAAAATTAGCTGAATGATCATATATGAATTGGGATGCGTCCTTATCTCTAAAAAATCGAAAGGGTTGAGGTTTATCTCAATCTAGGAGTCCTTGGGCCGGGCCTTGAATTTGTGCCAATTAGCACTCCAAGAGTGCCAATGGCACTCTTGGATGCTGGACCCGTGTTTGAGTTTTGGTCCACTTTGGACTCATTTTTTGAGGTTTTTCGACCCGGGATTTGCACTTAGACGCATTTTAATCCATATTCTAAAAATTAAATCCCTTTTCTGGATATTCAGGTCTTTACAGTGATGATTATCTTGTAGATAAACACTCCAAAAAGTCTTGATTATCCACAATTTCGTTGTTATTTGATTATCCACTTTATTCCCATGCAAGCAAATCTATTTTTGTCACTAACTAACAACCAATCACAAAATTATTTAATTAATTTTAATTGTCTAGCCAATCAAAATTAATTTAAATTAATCATATGTGATTGGTTCCACCTAAACAAAATGCATGCAGACTATGTAAATTTGATCATGTGATATCTTTCAATCCGATAGTCCGATTTGGAAATCGAATATATCGTCGCAACCATTAAAACCAAAAGATCATTTTTATGATATGCAATGAATGAATTAATGCATGTAATGCAATCATGAATTTTGGGTATATGAATGGTCATTCTAGCCATCTTTCTTGATTAAATTATGGGTGCAAAATTGAGTGTATACAATATATATATATATATATATATATATATATATAAGCAAAGACCTCATGTGAGAAAGTATGAAGTTCTACCAAGTAATGCATTCCATGCGAAGAGAATTAAAATATACTTAAGTGTCACATTAGAGATAAGAACAAATTAAATATTGACTTTTTTGTTTCAATGTTTCAAGAATTTTCGAATTTAAAAATAAATATTCATTGTATTCTTTGATTCAATATTTCAAGACTTTTCATCTCTCACATATACACACAAAACTCTTTGTTTTTTAATTCACAATTTTCACTTATTACACTTCTATCCCTTTATATATACCTACCCATAACCTCTCATGTCATTCCATGTCAAATACACAGATAAAAAATGATATCATTTACCTTCAATCTTTCAACGATACTTACTTACCTCTAACATTATTGTTTCATCTAATCATAACCTGTATGAGTTGACTACAACCAAGAAAGGGGGACTTGTATTTTATATTGAGTGACAACGGCAATTACAATTTTGATATTCACGTTAGACGCTGTGGATTTATAGGTTTTATAAATGATGTAATTAATTGTGGGTGTTTGGAATGTGCTCTTTTTTTTTTGGAATTAAGGAGAAAGAGAAAACCACATTCTATGTCAACTTTTATTCTATGATATTCCTCAAAAGTTTTTTTCTTTCTCATTAGTTCAATTCAATAATTATAATGAATATGTATATGCAATTTATAATTTTTGTTTTTATAATGAACTCATTACTAATAAAGTTATTTGACAATTATGCTATAATACATATACAAGATTTTCCTAAACCATCTTATATAAAACATTACAATTATCCGTGCAATAACTTACTAGTTTTCATTTTCATATTGGCAAACCAACGTCAATTTTTTTATGCATTTTCATTTATATAACCGCTCTTTTTCCCCCCTTTTTCTTTAATTATTTTTGAAATTCCAATGCAGACGCTACAATCTATATATCTCGAAGAAGTTGCAATTATTATCGGCGTTCAATTGGAGGTGATAGTTTAATTGAACCGCGCATTTCCCTGATAGTTTTCGTAATAATTTGCTGGTTCTGTTGAATTGGCTAAGTTCACTCCTAATTTAGGAGCTATGCATTTTTACTTTATACACTTTTTTTTTTTTTTTGATAAATCCTAAATTGTTAGTAGTTTAGTTCACTCCAGCTAAATCACGGGTCCTATGAAATATGATCTTATCCCATGGTTCTTTTCTTCTTTTAGGATAAATGGAAAAAAGTGTGGTTAAGTTGGTTTTAGAACCATCTTTCTCAAAAAAAGAAAAAAAGAAAAAAAGATTTAAGAATCTGGTTATAAATATTGGGCCTTTCCCTCTCCCTTATGTGTGTGTGTTTGTTTCTCAAAAAAAAAAAAAAAAAAGAGTAATTGTCCTACATTACTTAAAAGAGTGTGTTGTGTGTAGTATAACTTGCCTCATCTTTTCTTAAAAGTTACCATGGCTTTTAAGTGAAGTTATGGTGTGCTTCTGTATTAGAACCCCTTTCCTTCTCTCTTGTGTGTGTGTATGTTTGTTTCTAAAAAAAAAAAAAAAAAAGTTTATAAATATTGGGGGCATTCCGAAATGGAAAAAAATTGAAATTTAAAAATGAAGGTAAAACATGAAAATGGGGCATTCCGAGAATTGAACTTAAGACCCATACCACTAGACCAAATGCCCTACTATTTGATCATGTTTTCAATCAAGTAATTTAATTTTATGATTTTTCATAGATGGAGAATTATCATATTATTATACTCTTCTTCACCCATGACCATGAGCTGTTGTAATTGACGTTGACGAATTCAGAAATCAAGGAATTTGAGATTAGTCGTCTGGCACGTGTCAATTGTGTTTATTTGCCAAGTACCTGTTTTGTCAATTACCACTTGAGCTCTCAATATTTGACTTTTCTCTCTCCTTTTCATAGACTAGATCTAGGAACTAGGATTACAGTACAAGTACAATAAATTACGATAGATATGGGCTCCTTAATTAGACATAATATCTCTACAATTCCCCTGTAGGCTGTAGGGAAACAAAGTAAGATGAAAATTGGGATCATTTGTTTTGGTGCCAATCAACCGAATGTTTTCTCCAGCTTAAGATGGAGTCCAACATAAAAACTAATCATATTTGATTTGGTATCAATGCAGTTGCTGCAGTCACTAGAATTCTAGTCTATGATATTCTCATTCTCTCAAGTCCAAACTCGTATCATGCCCCTTCAAAACACCTTAAGTCCTTTACATCAGGATGTGCAGCAATGCTATGTTTTTGTCCAGTACATTGTACAAAATTTGGCTTATTGCTGCTTGCCTATTGATGAAGTACGTGCCTTTACAGGTATGTAGTTGGTTTCTGTTAAGAGAAATTGGCCTAATCCTTGAAACATTTGACAATTAGGTGATATGCCAATCACCACCAAATGCCATTATCTGAGAAAGAATCAAAGAACTAAAACTTTTGCATGCGGATCAGTGAGTTGAATACACAACCTCTGGTGGTGGTGGTGGTGGTGGTAAATGTTCCTCACAGGTAATAAAGGATGACAAATTTAGGTTTGTTTCCCAGCTAGTAGCTCCCCTTCCTTGATTCAGCATCCTCTGTAACCTTATTATTACTTTATTCATTAATGAATAGTCTTGTCAGATCTAAGATATATTTGGATCTACTGAAACCTAAGTTGGCGGTTATTGACTTGACTTTGCTCAGTTTATTTTTCAAAAACATTAAAATATGAACTTGAAATAATTAAATGAGTGGGGCATTCCGAGAATCGAACTCGGGACCTCTCGCACCCAAAGCGAGAATCATACCACTAGACCAAATGCCCATTTGGTGATACTATTTTGTGTCTTAAGTTTACTCAACCATTTTCATTAATTCAATTGACCTGTGCTCCCCCTAGCTTGTAGCCTGAGACTTAAAAAACTAGTAAAAATGGAAGGTTGATGGGTTACCAATTATACTATTGTCTAATGCTTGCTGCAGGAAATGTTGGTAAAATTGAGCTATCTCACAGCTTGGTGTTTTCATGAAGGATTCTTTAAATCTCAGAATTATGACTAAGAGCTAAAATTAAAGAAATTTGTTGGTTATAGTAAGCTGTACGCCTGCTTTGATAGTTGGCTATGACAGTTAAACATGATGAATGAAGAATGTTGCCCTGTTGGCAAATGCACGTGTGAGTTTTGTGGTTAGTTAAATCTTAAAGTCCCACATGGGATACTAATGAGAAGAGTGAGTGGTTAAATGGCTAACGCTTTTATATATTATATTATCCCCTTAATTGGAATCTCCCCAATGTGTTATGCCTGAATTCAAACACAAGAGTACGGCTTGAACCACCTTTGCAGCTTGATAGGGTTCTAAAAGCTCATAATTCATTTCCGGCATCCATAAAAACTTATTATATTTGAATTGGCATCAGTGCTGTTGCTGCAGTCACTAGAATTTTAATCTATGATATTTACATCTTCTGATGTCTAAACTTTTTTTTTTTTGGGGTAAGTATGAAGTCCAAACTTATAACTTTTAAGATGCCGTTTCCAATTACCTTGACATCAAGATGTGCAGCAAAACTATCTTCTGTCTGTTAGAATGTACAAAATTTGGAACCATTGGCTTCTAACTGCTTACCTAGGGGATTTTTGGGAATTAGCATAGTAAGGGGGTTCTATATAGTAAGTTAACTAACGTTTCAAAGGATTAAGCAAAATAACATCTTGAGTTTTAGAAACTCAAGATATATTTAAAAATCAACTGTTAGAAACTCGCTTTGCACTTGTTGTGCACTTGCTGACTTGGGCTAAAATGTCACATAGATCTCGAGTCTTAAAGACTCGATTTCTACAGATTAAAAATCAAGTCTTAAAAACTCGATTTTCTAAGGAAAAAATGTTTTTATTCTCATAGATATCGAGTATTAGAAACTTGATATTTAATTAAAATTTGCATAGAACTCGAGTCTTATAGACTCGAGTTTCGCTGGGAAAAGTTTTATAAACACAGCAAATACACGCATCAGTCTACAAAATTTTATAAACACAGATAAAAATTTTATTAGCCCTCACTCTCTCACCCATAACACTCAGCCTCACTAAGTCACTGCCTCACTCACCCATAACTCTCACACCACATTGCCTCTCACTCTCACTCACCAAATTGCCTCTCTTACTGCTCTTCCCTCTCAATAAATTTATATCTCAGGTAAGGGTTTTTTGATTTGATTGTCATTGTAGTTGGGTATTAGTTGTTGTTGGGTGTGGGTTAAAGAATTTGACTATTTATTTTGTAGATAGTTAACATTACTTTGTTAAGATACCGATATTGTGAATTACAGAACTTTGTTTTGTTAGTGTTAATTTTTTGAGTTTTTAATTGCATGGTTTTTGTTATCAAAATTTATTCATCATTTCTAGACTCTTATTTTTATCATGATCTTATAAGGTTTTTTACTTTATTCATTGTTCAGGGTACGAAATGGGTAGTGAATGAATTGTAATGATCTTTACATGTAATTCATGCCCTTTGAATGGGTATGAAATGGGTATGTAATGAAATGAGCGACTTACTCCCTTCAAATGAATTGTAATGAAATGGGTATGTAATTCATGCCCTTTGAATATGTAATGAAATGGATTTTTTTTTGTACTGGGTATGTAAATGTTATAAGCATGTAATTAGATAAAATGCTATATACTTTTACCAGGATTTTGGCTTTATTTTTTTATTTATTAGTTTTTTTTTTTTTTTTTTTGTATTGGGTATGAAATGGGTAGTCTTAGTATGACGGAAAAAGGATTTGGGTATGAAATGTGTAACGAATGGGTAATGAAATTCATACCCCTTGAATGAATTGGAATTTGTACTTTATGTAGTTTAATTAGATAAAATGTCTTTTAAGTAACATAGTAACTTGACTCTAACAGGTTTACAGTGCCTGTAATTGATATAATCCTATATCATAGTGATCCGCTTAAGAATGCTAATGCGAACAAAGGATTGCCATTTGAAGAGCTGGGAATAAAGTTCTATTATACCTAAATTGATCGTAGGTTAAAGACACTTGATGAATTGAAGATGATAGTTATGGAAGAATTGTGTGCAAATCCTGCTGTACACAACATACAAATTACTTATCGTATACCACATGAAATCCTGGAGCACTAGTTTAAATACAAGTATATGGTGATAGAAACAGACAAACATGTAAAGATCATGTTTAACAAGTTGGAGAGAATACCTAAAGTAAATGGTATTGAGTTGTACATATAGTTGGAGCCGTATGCAGAAGTTGGTATCAAGAAATCCAACAAACAACCACAAGTTTACAAATTACAGTTGTGGATGCTCAATATGAGTACTCTATACATGTAGAGGATGATGATGTTCATGCTGATGATGATGATGATGATGATGGCGACTATTGATGAGACTACTGCCATTAACGGTGAAGATGTTGTCGATAGAGATGAGTTTGAAGAGAGGATTGAACGAGGGGACCTTGGGGACTTTGAGGTGGACATTGATGACAATGAGACATTAGACGATAGTGAACCTGATGCAGACAATGTTATTAGTGTCCAAAACATTACTAACAAAATCCCTGCCTACGCACCTCCTGTCTCGGCATTTTCTACAAATACTTGGGAAAACATGGTTGATCCTTCACATATTGAGATACCATTTGTGTCTACTTGGAGAGAGGGGATGAATTTGTGCAAAGGGTTGACTTTTGCCAATAAAGTGAAGGTGAAGCGCGTATTAACAATTTGTGCCCTTGAGGAAAACAAAAATTTTATGATCAGTAGGTCGATGAAGAAAAAACTTTGTGCGAAATGTGTGGTTGAGGCATGCAAGTGGTATGTCTACGCAGTCATGAAGCCCAATCTCCATGAACTATGGGTGGTCACAGTGTATGTGAGTCCTTACACATGTATCTGATTGGGGTGTGAAATGATGGTAGAATGATGAATTGTAATTTTATTACATCAGAAATCCTTAGGAAGTTATGTGAGGATCACACTACCCTAATTAAGCATCTCAGATCTATCATAGAGTTGAAATATGAGGGCCATAAGCCTTCTTATTACAAGTTATGAGATGCGAAACAAAAGGCGATTGGGAAAATGTTTGAGAATTTGGAATAGTTTTACCAAATGTTGCAAAAGTTACTAATGACATATATTGATCAGGATCCGACTACCCAGGTGTTCTATTGTACCACACCCACCGGTGAAGATGACACCGTATTTTTTTCATTTTGTGTTTTGGTCTTTCAGACTATGCATTGATGGATCAAATATTGCAAGCCAGTTATCAGTATTGATGGGACCCATCTGTATGGTAAATATCAGGGAAAGTTTTTGGTCGCAATGGCAACCAATGCTAACAACAAGGTATTCCCTCTTGCTTTTGCTATTGTGGATTATGAGTCAGGGTCCAGTTGGAGGTGATTTTTACAATGCCTCAAATATATAATTGGCCACGTGATACTTGACAAAGGCATTTGCATAATTTTTGACAGATATCTCGATATCAAAAATGTCATTGCAAACTGGCCTAGAAGGGATGATGGAAGAACACGAGTATTTCATAGATTGCCTTCGACATGTTGCTAGCAACTTCAACACACATTCTCAAAACTCAACTCTAAAGTCAGCGGTGTTGAAAGCAAGATATGCTACTCAGGTGGTTAAATTTGATACCATAATGGAGTCCATTAAGTAGGTGGAAATTGAGGCCATTAGGAATAAGAAGAAGGTGACGGGGAAGGATGGCAAGGAAAAGAATCAAGATTATCTTCCATACACATACCTAATGAGCAAGTTTGTGGATATGTGGACCCAGTCACATGATGGTGGGAGATGTTTTGGGGCAATGACAACCAATATATCAGAGTGTTTCAATGGTATACTGAAAGGTGCAAGGGGCCTTCCTATTGCCGCAATGGTTGAGTTTACCTGGTCTAAACTTGTTGAATATTTCCACGACCGGCACAAAGAAATTACTCATGAGTTGTTGGAGGGTAAAAAATGGAGTACATATGCCTTCTCCACGTGGGAGGGAAATAGGCATAAATCTGAGAAACACTATCTCAAGGCATTTAGCAATCAACATCTGATATATTAGGTAGTTACTTCACTCAACATGTGTAGCACAGAAGGTAGAAACCACAGTTATGAAGTTCGGTTACTCAAAAGAACATGCAGTTGTGGGAAATGGCAAAATATAGGGATCCCATGTTCACATGCAATTAGAGTATGTGATGCGGTAAATATTGATTCGACCACATATATTCACCCATGTTATAGTTTGGACTATGCCCTTAACATTTACTCACATGCATTTGAGGTTCCTAAGTCACAGTCATTGTGGAGGGATCCCATGGGGGCCAAAGTGGTTGCCTAATCCAGCATTGTTGCGGGCCAAAGGTCGACCAGTAAAGTCAAGAATAAGGAATGAGATGGATGGAGTGAGGAATAAGGATTGAGAACTAGGATGGCGAAGGGAGGATGCAGATTTGATAGAAAGTTAACCCAAGTAGACATGTGGATTGTGTCATGCTTCAAGGCATAACCGCAAAAAATGTCACAATCCCGTGGCGCTTCCACAAGCAGTCATGTTCCAAACTAGATAGGTAGATGGCAAAAAGTTATGCATTGGTTAAATAATTGTTGTTCATTCTATGTTTACCTAATATTTACTATCTTGTCTCCTAACGTGATTAGTCTACATTTTTCAAGCATGCTTCCCTGGACGACGTTTTTGTTGCGCTAACCGCCAATTTTAGAAAATTGACTATGTTGTATCGGCACAATTAACTTTTTGGTTTTTGTTGAATGTATTTGTAATTCTCTATCCAATGTACTTGATTGAACTTTGTGATTTGAGTAGTACGATTAGATCTACAAATTAAGGCTAGTTGGACATGTTTAGAATGTTGATATATTGAGAATGTCTATTGCTGTAATTTAAGTGTATTTACATTGTAAAGCTATGTTTATGAGCGTAACAGTTTTTGTAGTTTGGTGCCTATTGAGAACACCATTTGATGTAATTTAAGTGCATTTACATTCTCAGTTTCTCATCCTCTCAATGAGTGTTTGTGGTTTACATTCTCAGCTTCCCTGTCTCTGTTTCTCAGCTTCCTAGCAAGTGCATACATTTCTGGTTAGCCTGCATGTCCAGGAAAGGAAAAAAAAATTCCCAATAAAACTCGAGTTTCATAGACTTGAGTTCCCTTGAGCATTTTGAAAATAATAAGGAACTCGAGTTTCTAAAACTTGCTTTCAAGGAACTCGAGTTTTAGAAACTCGAGTTCCACTTAGTGTAAATGCTCCAAAAACAGAGCATGCTCTCTGCCTGAAACAGAGTTGTTTTGCAAATATTGTGAATCTCGAGTTTCTAAAACTCGCTTTTGAATATTGAGTTTCAAAGGGTCGAGTTCCTCTCATATTTTTTTTTTCTTAAATTTTGTACATATGAGCTTTTTTTTAGCTAAAGCTTGCTGGAAATCGAGTTTCAAAGGCTCAAGTTCCTCTCTTTTTTATTTTTTTTAATCTCGCTTTTTTTTTTTTTCTTTTGTACATATGAGCTTTTTTTTATAAACTAATGCTTTTTTTTGGTTGCTTATTGCTATTTATGGTGGGGTATATGTTTTTGCAATGGCGGAGTCAGAAATTTTGAGTTGGATGGCCGAACTATTGTGTCAAGATAAACTCAAATCACAAATAGACACCATCCTAAAAATGAGAGGAATATATATATATATATGTGTGTGTGTGTGTGTGTGTGTATGAAAATATAAATTTTAATTTGCTTATTCTAAAGTAAGTTATATACATATACACAAATTATCAACTTTAATATGTATATATTATCAATGTTGCATATATTATCAACCAAATTGCATATATTATCAATGTTGAATGATTTGAATGTATTAATAGGATTTGAAATTGAGCTAAAAATTAGGGGTCCAATTATTTACTCACAAAACTTATTATGTAATTATTTCATTCTATTGCAATTGTATATCAACGCTAAACTCCCTTTTTTTTGGAAAGGATTACTAGATTAGTTAAAGTTTGCAAGGATAGTTCTCACTTAGAAGAAGAATCTTTGCAAATGCCTCCCTGAGAATAGCTTGAATGGACTCATTTTCATCACTTGCTAAAGAGTTAAACCACTCATCTCTGTCAATTCCAGCATATAAGAGATCAAGTGTTTGAGCATCCAAACATTCACCCGTATTAGATAAGTTTATAGGATAAAAACCATTCTTATCATCTTGGACTTTCAATGAAAAATTCTCCCCCAAGGAACTGTCAACTTCCTGAGGCGCATGCCACATCACAAGATCAATTCGGGCCTTACAAGCAACTACACTAACTACAAAAGGGCCATTAACAAAGGAAATCCTCAATTGCTTTACTAGTTCCTTGCTTGGCTTCTTCTCTAACAATCCGAAAAGCCCAAGGCACCTAACAGTAATCCTTTGCACATCTAAGGGAACATGTTTTGCCTGCAATTGAATTTCTTAACAGTGGTTAATACCAAGATCAAGGAGAAGGTTGTCCTGTGTCAAATAACTTTAAAAAAGAAAGTCTTGCGCTGTGTTTTATCCTAATGAAACTTCAAAAGTATGTGGAGCAACTGAATTAAACACAAACAAGTGTACAATAACAGGTGTGGAAAAATTTTCTCATAGGATGTCTAATTATTGCAATTAACTTCTTCAAGTGAATAGATATAAGGGCCCCATCATGAAGTGTTCAACAAATTATCTTCGACATACACAACAACAACATTGAAGCCTTAGCCCCAAAACTTTGATGTCAGCTATGGATCCTCAAAAGATTAATTAAAAATATGTCACATGTATTCATCTTCACCATTCTATCAATTCTGTTTTTTATAAGTAAAATTGTATCCTATCTAAAATCATACTATGTCACCTCTTTATCTAACATTTATTTTTTAACTATTTCTACCAAAATAATTTCAGGCATCTACCTCCTTTCATTCCCTCAACTTCAATCATAACACTCTTTTTCATTGGTGGAGTAATCGCTCTACTTTATACATAACCCAACCATCTCAAGCGACTCTCCCTGCAAGGCCGAGTAAGCTCTTCTACAACCCCAACAATATGTTCAAATTCACCATTAGCAGCATGGACTTTCTTTGCCAGTCCAGACATTGCATCAGCCCATTCTTTGTCTTCACCAAGATTTATCCCATCTCCTATGACAACCATGTTCCCATCATCACCCACTTCATGCTCAGGAGGCTTGTGCAACAGTTCCTACACTAATGTACTGGCAACCTTCCTATTTGTAGCATCAGAAAAATCAAAGATTGCACCAAGCAATAATAGGTGCATAGATGCAATGCAAAAATTTGGTTCTGCATGTATTAGGTAATATTAGGACACAGTGTTGGATATAATTGACTCCCATGTCAAGCCAAATGAACTCACACCCAACAGCATCAACAAGATAGTAAACAAACCTCTTTTTCAAGGTTAACCAAAAATGAACATTTCACCAAAATTTGAGCCCTTAGTGCATAAAGCTTATATTCCATGTCAATCGCCTGCAAACAGAATGCAACTCTTCATAGTTCGAAAAGGGAAAATCTGTCTCAAACTTCATAAGTGAACCACAAATGAGTAACTTAAAAATCGCAGTTGGTATGCAGAGCAAGGCATATCCTTATTATGTTAAGAACAATGAAATATGAACAGAATGAACTTATCACCTACTTGGCATAAAAATGATAATAAATGGTAGACTAACCAATTTTACGTTTTTTAACCCTCGTGTAATGTTTGGGTGGGGGAGGAGGTTGCAGGGCATCATCCTTAGGCTCATCATTGTGCTGCAAAGACATTAGATGCATACAATCAATATGCGGTGTAATGATAAGAATAAAGTGTAATGCGAAATATATCATTACATTGTAATTAATGTTATCATACCATAGAGCTGCCTTTGTGTCCTATTTTGTGTCCGCTAGTCCCACAAGTGCGTGCTCTTCTAGCACATTGCGATCTAACTCGTGGGGGTGAGGAATGATGAGGGGGATGCTCGTTTGGTACATTAGTAACTGGTTGTAGAGTGTCAATCCCAATCGGAAATCCTAGAGAGTCGGATGAGGATGAGGTAGGTGGGTAATGATGCTTTGTGTAAAGGCCAGGAGTAGGGATCATTGCCATGGGTTCAGTACAGGCTGGGTCTATGGGCAAAATGGGTGCACTGGAGCTGGTGGGTGGGTATGAGGGTGTCTCGAGGTGCATAGGAGGGGTCAAATGAAAATCAATACCAAGATCAAAACTGGGCTGCAAAGGTGGGGTGGGTGAAGGGACCTCGGGCTGAGGAGATGCATCTGGGATGGGTGGAAGGACCTCAGGCTGAGGAGATGCGTTTGGGATGGGTGCAAGTATCTCAGGACTAGTTACAACCCGAGGGGTTGTTGCACGCCGACCAAAGCCCTTAGCTGCATTTGTGTTTGGGCTTGCTGTAGCATGCCGGCCACAGCCCCTAGCTGCGCTTGTGCTTAGGCATGCAGTAGCACGCTGACCACGGGTTGGTGTGCTTAGGGGTGTTTCGCTTATGCTTGGGGTTGCAGTAGATGCTGATTCAGTCTCATGCCCATTGTTTGCCTGCCCATTTACTGCAAGACCACCACCAAGCCCAGCCACATTATTTAGGATGCGCCAGATGTGGTTGTGTCCTCGGCTGCCTATAGGAAGCATCTCCAACAGTGCTAAATGGCTTTCAATCTGAAACGGAGAAAGAACCAGTACAATCAGATTTGAGACATTTATGTATCAATTATAGAATGGATGATATAGTACTTATTAATCTACTCAAATACTAACTAAGAACTAAAGTTTTATTAGAATACTATATGTAACAGAAAGTCTTTTTAATTGGGTGTCAGTCAAATCAAACCAGCTTTGCTGAATAAAGAAATCAATTGATTCTACGTTCGTACATGTACTGAAGAAAAACAAATCAGACAATAAAATATAATTAGAACACATTACCATTATATCTAATTTAGCGTTGTTGCGATCAACATACTTTCAAGTGACTGGATAGTACTAGTGGTAATAGGCATGATCGCGGGGCATCTCACCAGTCTAAGGAGGTGCATGGCAAAGTCGTTGTTGTCTTATATCCCATGTAAGGATATACGGTGCATGCTCTTCCCTCCAATTTTTTTCCACCTTCCCATGCAAGTCTACTCTATGCAGTTTATCATCGTACACAAAATGGTCGGGTTGCTCCTATGCCAACCCAAACTGTTGAACGAAACGGTCTGGGTGGTGTGTTTTTACTATGCAAAAACACACAAGTGGCACCCTTGCCATCCACATATCCCTCCTTGCAACGCAGAAGGCAAGAAGGTGGCCTAAGTCTACAATAGAAACAAAAAACAATTATCATAACATCTTAATATGTGAAGCAATGGAGAATACATAGATAAAGGGAAAACCAAAAATTAAAACAGAAGATATGTTAAAGCAATGATTTTAACATATTCTTAAGGAAAATTATACATACGAATCCAATCTTTAGGCAAGAAAAAAACAAAGAAATGAATCATCAGTGAAGTCAATTAAATAAATATGATGAAACAAACATATCGCAAAACTTTAGGACTAAGGTTTGGTTGTTGTTGCATGATGAAACAAAGATAAGGCTAGGTTACCACTTGAAATGGCAGTGTTAAAGGTAGCAAGGTGTACAGGATAATGGTGTGATAGTGGTCACAGTACAACTCCACTGCCATCAAACCCTTTTGGCTTCATTTTCTCTACTGCTGCTACCAACAAAAAACTTACAAAACTATCATCACCATGATCGACATTCCAACTTATTTAAGACTTCCAAAACCTCAAAAAACCTTTCACACTTGCCTCCCCTATGAAACAATTTTTTAAGGAGTTCTCCTATAATTAGTGCAGCACTTGACTATTTGTTAGTTTCACTTTAATGGCTTCAAGTACGCATGCATCACTCTGTCAAATTAGAAATCTCTACAACTCAATTTAAGAGTAGATAATGCATCTCCACACTGTAAACAACAACATTTCATTTTTCTAACTTCATTATTTTTTACTGATCACCCCTCCCAAACCCACAAAAGTGAAGTGTTGTAATAATTTCCTACAAGTACTACCTTAGTCTAATCTAATGCAATCTTAGTTTATTCCAATCACTAAGATAATTAATAAATTAAAAAAGAAAAGGTCCTACCTTGGTGAGGTTTGATGTCAAAACAGATCCAAAACAACCCCCCAAAAAAGTAATTAAAAAAAAATCATATGACATTGACATCTAACAGTTGTTCAAATGAAACCACCACTAACACTTAACAAGTTACAACTATAAAAAAAATACCAAATATATAAATCAAAGAAATATGCAAGTCCCATTAATCAATTAATTATCGAAATGAAATTTGACGAAATTAATTCTCCTACCACAGTCCTAGCCTTCTAGGCCTGGATCGTCTCAGCTCTTACAACTTATCATGCAGAAAAGTGGTTGCTGATATATGACATATATATTTGCAAATGCATGCAATAGCAGTGTTCCGACACAAGGGCATGGGTAGTATGCCATATCCACTTGTGTTCAATGTTCTTTAAGGAGACTATTTTAATTTTTTCTTTTCCATTAAATAGAAGTCACAGACAAACACGCACAAAATTCAACCAATTTAGCAAATGCCAATGAAACAAGAGCAAGACTGTTCATTTGTGAGTTGTAATTGAGACTTTGATAGAGCAAAATAGTAGACAACAAAACAGTGGGGGCAGCTATTTGATGGGGCACAAATTGATAGCAACGTTTCATTAAAACATATGATGGAAACAAAGCTCCCTAAGGCAAAAGATTGGAACATGCTTCTGACTTTATACCAATGACATTGCCTAGAAACTGTTTATTATTTACTTCTATTACCCCCCCCCCCCAACATGTTTATCCTAAAACCTTGTTTCTCATTCAACTTTTGTGGGTCCTAATTATGTAAATGTGGTCTAGTTTCAGTGGCTAAGCCATTGGCACAAATTCCTATACATAGAGGTTCTTTTGCAAAGGCAATTACATAGGAACTTTATTATCTAAAATTGACATGAAGGGGGAGGGTCCCTTCTAGCACTGCCAAAGGATGACGGACACACTAATGAGACAGCATGTACTTTCCAGTAACTGCAAAGCTTGATCATGGCCTAAAACTTAAGCGGACACCCTAGGCTCTTAACTACTGAACGTGTGATAATAATCTTTATTCAACATAACCAAATAGAATTTTTGTATATTATTACCTGGCCTGGCTGCATTCTAACTAATTGCTCGTGATAGTGGATCAATGCCATGCCGGATGGCCTACTCTTCGGGCTTGGCACTCACACCCACCTACAGTTACAAGTGAATAATATAAGATAAGATAATACCACTTAGTTACTAAGAAGAGTACATTGCATAACACAATGAGTATCACGAAAATACTTACTTAAATGCAAGTGGAGCTTTTGGCCATGGGCTATAATCACATCCAAGTGGGGGCTTTATCCTCGGGCACAAGAATGGCAACCTCACCCATGCCCAATACTGGACCAATTACAACACCCCACCAATCTGCGATGCCTCTTTATGGCTTGCCCGACACAACTCTCTGTACAACCATGCCAGGCAACCACTACCCCAACTATACTATGGCAGATCATGAAGGTTCCGCACAAACTTCAAGAATATCAAATGCACCCTATCTCCAGACTTGTCTATGAAAATCTTATCCCCTAGTAGTGATAAAATATAGCACCGGTCATACTGATGTATCTGAATCTCCGCTGCATCATGAGGTAGTGGCTTTGCAATGCGCTTAACAAGGCAGCTGATGAGAATTCTTTGCCCTACCAAAGTTTTGTTGTCGTTCATTAGAACTCCAAAACAAAGCAACTACATGCACAGTTGCCTCCAATCCCTATCCCCCACAACAGTTGGCTCAACCAAGACCTCACCGTCTATAGGAAGTCCCAAAATGACCTCCACGTCTTCTAGGTTGATTGACATCTCACCATGTGGAAGATGGAGCGTATGAATCTCTGGCCGCCATCGCTCAACTAAGGCTGGTACTAGGCCATGATCTATTTCTTTGGAAGGGGCCTAAACAATTCTTCTAGCCCAACCAACTTGATAATGTCAATCGCCTGATTATCTTGCATCGTTATGTTTGCCATCTCCTTAGAGCAACCACGGCACTTAAGTGGGCCCAGGTCCTGCAAAATCGATAAAAATTATAGCGGTTGTTAAAACTAGATATACAACTTTGAAAGAACTTGCTAAAAGTTAAAGACAACGTAAAAATTAAAGTGGTTGTTAGAACTAGATATTTCACCTCACCATTCCAAATGTCCTTTGATTGATGATTTTGTTGTTGCGTCAACAATGAAGTAATTTCTGGACTAGGGCACATAATCTCTGACTCCGCATCAATCCAAGGCTCCATACTGCAAAGAGTACTACTGTGAGATCATACATAGTGGCAAACATACATTATTTGGTGTGAGAGTCATCACAAATCAGGCATTACCACAGCACATAATGATTTCACATGAAGATATAAAAAATAGTTTGCTGCATAAAAGATTTGAAATATTACAGCTGAACCACCTCTGATGCTCTAAATGAAATGATTTGATATTTGCAAAAAAATAAAGAAATGTCTCCTCAAAGTATAAAATGCAGTATTATAAAAAACGTGTGACATCAATGGCAAGAAGAGAAACTACAAATGTGCAGAGATTTATGATTTTTATTTTGGATAAATGGGGATGTGCTTTTAAAAAAAATAGATAAAATAAATCTATAAGTTAAAGAAAACCAAAACAGGAAGAACAAATTAAGTACGCAACTAGTGGCCTAACTAGACAAGCTTATGGTGTGTATCACTTTTGAAGCCTACCCCTTCCTTTAATTACAAGCTCAAATTATCCACTGAGAATTTAACTCTACCTACTATAATAATTTTGTTAGGATTACATGTAAACAAGAAATTCCATTGTTGAAGGAACCTCTAATAAGATGCTTGCTTCAATATAACTTAAATTCCAATATAGATCTATCCTCTCCATCCATATTAACCACATAATGAGAAGCCATTGTCATGAACTCTATGTATCTTTTGTTTTATTCCCTTTTAATAATATTATCTTATTACCTATCCCAAAAAAAAAAAAAAAAGAGATTATGGAGGTAGGCAGTAGAGAAGTTTAATCTTTGGAATTAAGTGGTGGAAAGAAGTAATTACAAAAAGGTGGGTATTGTATTACTAAACTAGCAAGAACACCTTATGCAAATCATGCATAAGACAAGTTACTTGGAAAAACTTCTTACTGAACGCATGATCTTTAATTCAAGCAACATATCGTGAAGTTTTCTTTCCAAAGACCCTAATATCCATGCATTAATGAAAGGCCAAACTTTGGCTAGTTCTGTTGAAGGAGGTTTTGGAAATATTCTATTCCTAGGATATGAATGAGTCTAATAATTAAATGGGGATAGCCATTTGAATAAGCACGAAGCACACCATACATACAAACTTCTAAATCGCAAATATTGACATTTAGGCTAAAATATGATTCCAAAATCCTACTTTTGAATTTTTGAAACAATGCAATGAATAAGCTAAAAAGAGTCCAAATTTCAAACTAGATTAAATGTCAATTCAATTACAAAAATTCAAATTTACATTCAATAAACGCAGAATCAAAAAATTATAAAATAAAAGCAATAAAAAACAATCAAACTAGATTAAATATCAATGTAATCTAGATATTTACACTTTTTACACTATTGAAATTCACACTAATTTCATAACAACAATTCGAAAGCTCAATTTGTTAAAAAATAATAATTTTTTTTATTTACTCATTTTCCAAACAACCAAACAGAATAATATACATTCTTCACTGAAATGACAAACGATCATTTTCTACCTAAAACCTCAATTTTTTTTCTCGGAAACCAAACATGAATCACCAAAACCCAAAAAGATTCGAAATTGAAAAACGAAAAATCCTAGGTAACATCATGAAATTCCAAAATCTAAAATTGGAGAGAGAGAGAGAGAGAGAGAGAGAGAGAGGAATCTAAGAAGCAAAATCGACAACTTATTGAGTAGAGAGAGAGAGAGTACCTTCGGCTCGGTGGGTCAATGGGAGCAATACTGAGAAAGGAAACTATTTGAGTGACTGATTTAGGTGTGAGAGTGAGTGATTTTGAAAGTTTCAGACTAAGTGATTTACTCTAGTGAGTGACTTTGAGAGTGACTTTGAGAGGGTGGAGCGAAGTTTGAGTGAGTGAGAGTGTTTGACTGAGAGTGTTTCAGTGTGTTTGAACTTTGAGAGTGTTTGAGTGAGACGTTTGAAAGTGCTAGTGGTTTTGGTTTATGGTGTGTAGATTTCGAGTTTTATAAACTCGATTTCTACATGGCTAAATTTGCTCCACGTGGAAAATTTGTCCACGTAAGGGAATGACCAAAAACCAAAAATCGAGCTTTAGAAGCTTGAGTTCTACACTAATCTTGAGTTTTAAAAACTTGAGATGTTAGTTTCCTACATTCTTTTCAAACCTGACAATTAACGAAAATGTTAGATATTTAAGGCTAAATGGAAAAAAAATTCGCTTACCTATTGATGAAGTGTCTAGACAGGTGAGTGACTGATTTTTGTAAGAGATTGGCCAAATTCTAGAATATTGAGGTTAGGAGGAAAATCAGGTGATATGCCAATCACCACAAAATGTCTTCGTCCAAGAAACAACAGAACCTTTTGCATGTGGAGGCAGTGATTTCATTACATAACCTCTGGTGGCATATTACCCCCTCAGGTGGCATATTACCCCCTCAGGTAATAAAGCATGATAAACTTGGGTTTTTTTTCCTAGCTCCGCTTCCTTAATTCAGCATCTTCTAATGCCAAATTTATAACTTCATTCATAAATGAAGGGTCTTGTCATATTTAAGATATATTTGGCTTTATTGAATCTTCATCTTGCAGTTCTTAACTTGACTTTTCTCTGTATATTTTAAGCATGATTAAAAAACTGAACTGAAATACTTCAAAACTTTAGTAAACAACATAATTTGTAAATGTGGAGGCATTCCAAATAAAAAATTTTGTAATTTAAAATGAAGTTAAAAAATGTGGGGCATTCCTAGAATTGAACTCGGGACCTCTCGCACCCTAAGTGAGAATCATACCTATAGACCAAATGCCCTACTACTTGTTCATTTATTTTTATTAAGTAATTTTTAATTTATGATGTCATAGATAGACTTAATCTCTACAATGTTGAATTGTCATATTATATCCGTCACCCGTGAGGCCATGAGCTGTAATGACGAATTCAGATATCAAGGTATATGAGGTTAGTCCTCTCTGGCATATGTTTATGTTACCCTATGTCAATTATTTTTTCTTTGCAAGTACCCCTGATGTCAATTACCACTTGAGCTCTCTTTATTTGACTTCTCTCTCTCTTTCTTCATAGAAAGGCTAGGTAAATCCTAGACTAATCTAGGGCTACTGTACTTGTTCTACAAGTACAAAAGCTTACAATAGGTTTGGGTTCCTTTAGACCATAATATTTCTTACTAGTAACAACTACAATTCTCCTGTAGGGAAACGAAGTAAGATGAAAATTTGGTTCTAGCAAAAAAACTAGCCATATTTGATTTGGTATCAATGCCGTTCCTGCAGGCTGCGGCCACTAGAATTTTAGTCTATGATATTCTCATTCTCTGAAGTCTAAACTTATATAACTTATAACATGCACTTTCCGGTAACTTTACATAAGAATGTGCAGCAATGTTATGTTTTGTCATTATCTGAGAATGAACTAAAACTTTTGCATGTGTGGATCTAAGATGTATTTGGATCTATTGAAACCTAAGTTTGTAGTTATTGACTTGACTTTGCTCAGTATATTTCTCAGCAATATTAAAATCTGAACAGATAAACATTGTAAAGAGAATTAAGTAAATGGGGCATTCCGAGAATCGAACGGGACCTCTCGCACCCAAAGCGAGAATCATACCACTAGACCAAATGCCCATTTGGTGATACCATCTTGTGTTTAAGTTTAATAAACTATTTTCATAAAAGTCAATAGATCTTTCTTCCCTCCTACCTTTTAACCTGAGACTTTAAATACTTGCAAAAATGGAAGGTTGCTGGTTTACCAAATTATACTGATGCCTAATGCCTGCTGCAGGAAATGTTGGGTATCTCTCAGTTTGGTGTTTTCATGTAGGGTTCTTTAGATCTTGGAATTGTGACTAACTGCTCAAATTAAAGAATTAGCTGGTTATAGGTAAGCTGTAAGCCTAGTTTGATAGTTGGCTATGAGAACATGATTATAAGTTGATGAATGGACATTATTACCCTGTTGGAATATTCATGTGTGAGTAGTGTGGTTAGTTAAGTGTTGACGTTCCGCATGAGATACTAATGACAAGAGTGAGTGATTAATAGGCTTAAGCTTTTGGGTCAAATGATGTCCCTATATGTTATATTATTCCCTCAATCTCCCAACAAGTGGTATTAGAGTAAATCGTTCAACTGGGCAAGTGTTCATTAGTGAATCCCACCAACTAGAACAAGGAACACTTGGAAGGATGCACATCTGATTTAAGTCTTTAACCACTCTTGGGTTCCTTCAGAGGAGAAGATATTTCTGATAAAATTAGCCAACTTCTCCTGCTGAAGATGGAGTTTAGTATAAAAACTAACCATATTTGATTTGACATCTGTGTAGTTGCTTCAGTCACTAGAATTTTAATCAATGATATTCTCATTCTTTGAAGTCTAAATTTATTACTTATAGATGCCCTGTCTAAATACCCTTACATCAGGATGTGCAGCAATGCTATGTTTTGCCCACTACATTGTACAAAATTTAAAACCGTTGCCTTCTTGCTGTTTACCTATTGATGAAGTGTCTTTGCAGGTAAGTAGTTGGTTTTTGTAGAGAGTAATTGGCCTAATTCTTAAAATTTTAAGGTGAGGAGAACAATAAGGTGAAATGCATATCACCACAAAATGCCATCATTTGAGAAAGAACTGAATCTTTTGCATGTGGGGGCAGTGAGTTGAATACATATAACCTCTGGTTGCATTAAAGGATGGTAAATTTGGGTTTGTTTCCTGTATCCCCTTCCTTGTTTCAGCATCTTTTGAAACCAAATTTATTACTTTATTCATTAATAAATAGTCTTACCAGATCTAAGATACATGTGGATTTATTGAAAACTGGTTTTGCAGTTAATGACATGACTTTGCTCAATTTATTTTTTAGCAATATTAAAATCTAAACTAAAAAACTTCTAAAGAACATTAAATGAATGGGGCATTCCGAGAATCGAACTCGGGACCTCTCGCACCCAAAGCGAGAATCATA
Organism: Castanopsis chinensis; assembly: GCA_032878915.1. Lineage (NCBI taxonomy): Eukaryota > Viridiplantae > Streptophyta > Magnoliopsida > Fagales > Fagaceae > Castanopsis > Castanopsis chinensis. The sequence continues at coordinate 4,394,212 of JAVQMG010000097.1, read as the reverse complement.
CCACTAGACCAAATGCCCATTTGGTGTTACTATTTTGTGTTTTAAGTTTACTCGACCATTTCCATTAAAGTCAGTTGAGCTTTTCTCCCCCTAGCTTGTAGACTGAGACTTAAAAAGACTAGCAAAAATGGAAGGTTGCTGGTAACCAAATTATACTAATGTCTAATGCATGCTGCAGGAAATGTAGGTAAAATTAAGCTATCTCATAGTTTAGTGTTATCATGAAGGACTCTTTAAATCTTGGAATTGTGACTACCAACAAAAAGTAAAGAAATTAGCTGGTTTTGGAAAACTTTAAGCCTGGTTTGATAGTTGGCTATGACATTTAAACATGATGAATGGAGAATATTACCCTGTTGGCATATTCATGTCTGAGTGGCAAGGTTACTTATTATATTTGATTTGGCATCAGTGCAGTTCTGCAGTCACTAGAATTTTGATCTATGATATTTTCATCTTCTGATGTCCAAACATTTTTTTTGGTAAGTCTGAAGTCTAAACTTATAACTTTTAAGACGCCCTTGCCAAATACCTTTACATCAAGATGTGCAGAAAAGCTATCTTCTGTCCATTAGATTGTACAAAATTTGGAACCATTGGCTTCTAGCTGCTTACCTATTGATGAAGTGTCTGGAGAGGTGAGTGATTCATTTTTATTAGTAATTGGTCTAATTCTAGAATATTGAGGTTAGGAGGAAAATCTGGTGATATGCCAATCACCACAAAATGCCATCATCCAAGAAGCAACTAGATCTTTTGCATGTGGAGGCAGTGAGTTCATTCCATAACCTCTGGTGGCAAATGACCCTCTCAGGTAATAAAGTATGATAAATTTGGGTTTGTTTCCTTGCCCCCCTTCCTTCATTCAGCATCTTCTGATGCCTAATTTATTACTTCATTCATTACTTAATAGTCTTGTAATATTTAAGATATATATGGCTTTATTGAAACCTAATTTTGCAGTTCTTGACTTGACTTTGCTCAGTAAACATTAAGCATTATTAAAAACTGAACTGAAATACTTCAAAAATTTAGTAGAAAACATTTAATGAGTGGGGCATTCCGAGAATCGAACTCTGGACCTCTCGCACCCAAAGCGAGAATCATACCACTGGACCAAAAGCCCATTTGATGGTGTTATTTGACTTAAGTTCGAATTAACCATTTTAACTAAAGTTGATATCTTCCCCCCAACCTACCTTCTAGGTTGAGACTTTGAATTGTAAAAATGCAGGGTTGCTAGATTACCAACTTATACTAATGTGTAACAGTTGCTGCGGGAAATGTAAGAAAAATTGAGCTACGTCACAGTTTGGTGTTTTCAGGTAGGGTATTTAATCTTGGAATTGTGACTAACAGTTCAAGCTAAAGAGGTTATAAGCTTGCTATAGTAAGCCTACTTTGATAGTTGGCAATGATATTTAAAGTGACAGATTAGAAACTGAACATTTTAAGAATTGAACTCCTTAGGATCTCTCATTGTTGAAGCATAAATCATACATACCACTAGACCGAGTGTCTAGTAGTTCAACCTCATCCAAGTACCTAACCACATTCATCATATCCATTTGATGTTTGTTGATTTGACTCCCAACATAGTTTATTATTCATTTACGAATTAAAACCAAATGTTGAAAATTTGAAATCCATTGAATTGCTGAAGGAGCATTTTCTTGTATATGTGAATCCAACTCCAACAGAACACAAAGATAAGGAACAATGAATAATGCATTCATTCACCAAGTGTAGTGTCAGATCGTAGATATATTTGGAGGGACTTGGTTCTATCGGATCTAAAATATTCGTGATAAAGTAAGCCTCACTTCTCCTGCTGAAGATGGAGTCTAGCACAATAACTAACCATATTTGATTTGATATCAGTGTAGTTGCATCAGTCACTAGAATTTTAATCTATCATATTCTCATTATTTGAAGATTAAACTTATTACCTATTAGATTACTCATTGTAATGCAGACGCTATATGTCTTGGAGATTTTGCAATTACAATCTGCGTTCAAGTGGAGGTGATATCTTAATTGAACCAAGAATTTTCCTAATGTAGTCTAACTACTGCATAAAATCAAATTTTGTTCTCTTTCGGACCTTTAATCTCTGCTTTTTTAAGCAGCTGAAAATCCCTAAAAATTTTGATTACTTGGTAATACTAATGGTTTTCATAATAATTTACTGGTTCTGTTGAATATATATTCGTGAAAGCTATGTCCTCGTTTTGTGTAGTCTAGCTGGCTATCCTTTGACTGCATTGCATGGCTTAGTTCACTCCTAATTTAGGAGCTATCCATTTTTATTTTATACAATTTTTTTTTGGGGTGAATCCCAAATTGTTATTAATTTTGTTCACTCCAGCTGACTGAGTAATCAAAAATCAAGGATCCTATGAAATATGCTCCCATCCCATGGTTCTATACTTCTTTAAGGATAAATGGAATAAAGTGTGGTTAACTTGATTTTAGCATCAGGTTATAAGATGGGGGCATTCCAAATGGAAAATTTTGTAATTAAAATCAAGTTCAAAAATATGGGGCATTCTAAGAATTGAACTTGGGACCTCTTGCACCCTAAGCGAGAATCATACCACTAGACCAAATGCCCTACCATTTGATCATTTAATTCTATTAAGTAGTTTAATTTATGATTTGTCATAGAAGGACATAATCTCTATGATGTAGAATTATCATATTATATTCTTCATAGATGGACATAATCTCTATGATGTAGAATTATCATATTATATTCTTCACCCATGAGCTGTAATTGACTAATTCAGAAATCAATGTATTTGAGGTTAGTTGTCTCTGGCACATGTTTATGTTACCGGTTACCTATGTCAATTATTGTTTCTTTGCTAAGTACCCCTAATGTCAATTACTACTTGAGCTCTTTTATTTGACTTCTCTCTCTCTCTTTTCGTAGAAAAGCTAGGTAAATCCTAGACTAACCTAGGACTACTGTACTTTGGGCTCATTTAGACCATAACATCTCTTACTAGTAACAACTACAATTCTCCTGTAGGGAAACAAAATAGGATGAAAATTGGGTTCTAGCATAAAAACTAACCATATTTGCTTTGGTATCAATGCAGTTGCTGCAGCCACTAGAATTTATTCTATGATATTCTCATTCTCTGCAGTCTAAACTTATATAGCTTATAACATGCCCTTTCCAATACCTTTACAACAGGATGTGCAGCAATGCTATGTTTTACCATTATCTGAGAATGAACTAAAACTTTTGCATGTGGCAGTGAATTGAATACACAACCTCTGGAGGTAAATGTTTCCTAGCTAGTAGCTCCCCTTCCTTGATTCAGCATTTTCTGAAACCTTATTTATTACTTTATTCTTTTTTTATTTATATATAAGTATTACTTAATGAATAGTCTTGTTGGTTTCAAAAAAAAAAAAAAAAATGAATAGTCTTGTCAGATCTAAGATATATTTGGATCTATTGAAACCTAAGTCTGTCGTTATTGACTTAACTTTGCTGAGTTTATTTCTCAGCAATATTAAAACCTAAGTTTGTCGTTATTAACTTGACTTTGCTGAGTTTATTTCTCAGCAATATTAAAATCTTAACAGAAAAACATTGTAAAGAGAATTAATGAGTGGGGCATTCCGAGAATCGAACTCGGGACCTCTCGCACCCAAAGCGAGAATCATACCACTAGACCAAATGCCCATTTGGTGATACCAAGTTGTGTTAAAGTTTAATCAACTATTCTCATTAAAGTCAATTGATCTTTTTTCCTTCCTACATTTTAGCCTGAGACTTTAAATACATTAAAGAATTAGCTGGTTATAGGTAAGCTGTATGCCTAGTTTGATAGTTGGCTAATAGTTGGCTATGACATTTGAAGATGATTATAAGTTGATGAATGGAGAATTTACGCTGTTGGTATATTCATGTGTGAGTGGTGTGGTTAGTTAAGTGTTGAAGTCCCACATGAAATACTAATGACGAGAGTGAGTGGTTAATAGGCTTAAGCTTTTGGGTCAAATTATGTCCCTATATGTTATATTAACCCCTCAACAAGTGGTATTAGAGTAAATGGTTCAACTGGGCAAGTATTCGGCAAGTATTTGTTAGTGAATCCCAACAACTAGAACAAGGAACACTTGGAAGGATGCACATCTGATGTAAGGCTTGAACCACCTGTGGGTTCCTTCAGAGCAGAAGATATTTCTGATAAAATAAGCCCACTTCTGCTGAAGATGGAGTCTAGCATAAAAACTAACCATATTTGATTTGATATCAGTGTAGTTGCTTTAGTCACTAGAATTCTAATCTATGATATTCTCATTCTTTGAGGTCTAAACTTATTACTTACAAGATGCCGTTTCAAAATATCTTGACATCAGGATGTGCAGCAATGCTATGTTTTGTCCAGTACATTGTACAAAATTTGAAACCTTTGCCTTCTTGCTGCTTACCAATTGATGAAGTGTCTCTGCAGGTAAGTAGTTGGTTTTTGTAGAGAGTAATTGGCCCAATTTTAAAATGTTGAGGTGAGGATAACAATAAGGTGAAATGCATATCACCACAAAATGCCATCATTTGAGAAAGAACTGAATCTTTTGCGTGTGAGGGCAGTGAGTTGAATACATATACCCTCTGGTTGTATTAAAGGAATAAAGGAAGGTAAATTTGTGTTTGTTTCCTGTCTCCCCTTCCTTGTTTCAGCATCTTCTGAAACCAAATTTATTACTTAATTCGTTAATAAATAGTCTTATCATATCTAAGATACATGTGGATTTATTGAAAACTAATTTTGCAGTTAATGACTTGACTTTGCTCAATTTATTTTTCAGCAATATTAAAATCTGAACTGAAGAAAAAATTATTAGTAAAGAACATTTTGAGAATCAAACTCAGCACCTCACACCCAAAGCGAGAATCATACCACTAGACCAAATGACCGTTTGGCGATATTATTTTGTGCTTTAAGTTTACTCAAAGTTGAAGCGTAACATTTATTATTGCTACGCTCATATTGAACCATATCAGCGGTCATATCATTCACCAATTTCTAACTTTTTTTTTTAACTCTCTTTTTTCTTATTAATTTCCCAACTTAATGTTAAACTGTCTCCAACTTTTCTCCTCCCTTTGAACTTTTTATCTCCTCACTATTATTTATCTTAATATCACTTTACCTATATCCAGTGGTGGAGCCAGGATTTCAGTTTAAGGTGGGGGGGGGGGGCAAAATTAAAAAACAAGATTAAAAGTAAAATTAATCTAAATATTATTAATCGATGTTAATAACAAAACAGATATAGAATTATATACTATTAATGCAATTGTTGTACAAAATCTAATATAATATTAACTCTAATTTATTTTTTCATACATAATTTGTTCAATTGGAAGATTAGTAAAATACACATCGATATGAGTTTTTTTAGAATTTGAATCTAAATCATTATTATAATTTGGCTTCTCCTTAATCTCAATTGATTATAAGTATATATTTCATATTATTAAAATAAATAAAACAAAAAAAATCATAGTTAATAACAATCAAATTAAGAGATTATTCTAAATATATAGAATTTAAACATGTAATTTGATTCCTTAAAATAAATTGAGAATATAAATCAATATAAAAGAATTATAAAGTTGTATTTTCATTTATGCAAAATTCAGTATTTTTTACTCTATTCTTTAAGTAGTAAGTAGTTAAAATTGGTTCTATAGTAAAAATAAAGTGTTTCAAAATTGAAATTATGAAAAAGTTAAAGTAGAAGAGAAAAATATTAGGGAACGCTAAGGTTTTAGTTTGTTATACAAGGACCTAAATATATTTTTTTGTTATGATTATGTGGGAATACCTTATTTGGGGAACAAATTGCCCTAAGAAAAGCACTCCAGGGAAGAAAATTTCCAATGCTTGAGAACATGTGGCAAGGAAAAACAGTATGGGTGTTAAGTAGGACCCACAAAACTTTGTTTTGTTTGGAAAAAGACAAAATAATGTTATGAAGATTTGCACCTAATATTGCTTTCTTCTCTAGTCTCTAGGTGTGGAATGTTTGTGTTAAGTCAAAATACTTGATAACGTAATATTTAGATTGCTACTCTAGATTTTTTGGGGGCACTTGCCCCCTCTCGCCCCCCCTTGCCTCCGCCCCTGCCTATATCCCCTTATCTTCCTTTATTTTTGGCTTTTCTTATTCCCCCTCTTCCTAGGAATTTACGAATCTCTATTTCATTCTATACATCGTTTTTCCACATATAAAAGGTTTCTCTCTCTCTCTCTCTCTCTCTCTCTATATATATATATATATATATTTCATTTTTTGGTGGATTTTTTTTTCTTGCATCTCTACTTTAGATAGATAATTTTTTTTTTTTTTATTTGGAACTTTACTTTGGGTTGATGTGACTAAGTTGTGTTTATAAGTTGTTTTTTTTTTTTTCCCTTTGATTTCAAAGATCTTATTCTATTGCATTATATATAAAGATAGTATATAAGAATATAACGTTATTTTATTACATAACATAATATGACTTAGATAATTTAGTGTTTATTACAATATTTTTTATTTTTTTCTTCTGTTATTATTTTCTATAAATTTCTTATTATTATCTCTCTCTCTCTCTCTCTCTCTCTCTCTCTCTCTCTCTCTCTCTCTCTCTCTCTCTTATTTTTTTATTCTTTCTTGCAACTCTACTTTATATTGATGAATTATTGTGATTTTTGATAAGGGTAATTTCGGTAATCCTAAAAGTTGACGAGCCCAAGGCTGACGACCCTGAAGCTGACGACCCTAATTTTCGAAGCTGACGACGTAAACGACTTTAGAAATATGTGGAGTCAGGCTGACAGGAGTAGGCTGAAGAAGTCAGTCTTGGTCCCATCCACACCCTTACTTAACCACCATGAATACGTACGTAAGAAGGATTCTTGCATTACACGTCTAACTCAAATTAAGAAGATTCCTATAAGGACAAGGAGTCGAAGGGATACGTGAAATCCAAGAGTTACTCTCCTAGAAGGAAAGGACTTCTTGACCAAGGCATGAATTTCAGCCCTACGCTACTATAAATACCGCAAAGCCCTCTCAAGGCAAGGTACGCATAATTCGCCTCAGCTCTAGCACTTTAGAATTGTGAACAAGAGATTTCTCTAACTTGACCGTCAGAGGGTATTTGGCCGGTACCACACCGGTGCCCTTCTTAAGGTCTTCAGCTTTTGTATTGTACAGGAACGTCATTAAGAACACGTGAGGATCGTATGGCTTACTAACGATTTTGGGCATCATCAGTTGGCGTCATCTGTGGGAATCGAATGTAATCAGCCATTACCTTATTCCTAAGACAAAAAGTTGCATGGTACTCACCAGATTGATGGCAACAACCAATAATTTTGGGCAATGAACCGCACGCCACAGTGCTGGAAAGAGAAGTCCAAACGCTCGCAGCGGCGGTTGAACGCCTAACCAAACAAAATCACGACTTGGAGGAACAGTTACGTCAGAGGATTGCACATCTTGGCACGCAAGAAGAAGACCAGGAAGCAACAAGCGCCAAAAGGAGGAACCATGAAAGACCTGAGGGTAGCAACGCTCCGACCAGGCCAGAGCGGCAGGACACCAGTCAGCCAGCTATCTCTGACGCACTGCCACCTCACATTGCCGCGAAAATGCAGGAGGTGTGGGAGCGAATGGATGTAATGATGAACGCCCTTAGAGGAAGGGTATCCAGCGACCTTGACGACCTAATTCAACGAACTGATTCACCTTTCATGGCACATGTCACTTCATGTCCTCTTCCCTCAAAATTTCGCATGCCTCAGGTAGAAAGCTATAACGGGTCTAAGGACCCCCTGGACCACTTGGAATCCTTTAAAACTATAATGCACCTTTAAGGAGTGCTAGATGAGATCATGTGTAGGGCTTTCCCTACTACACTAAAGGGATCTGCGAGTTGACACCTAATTCGATTAGCACCTTTAAGGAGTTGGGTGCTCAATTCGTTTCACATTTCATCGGGGGTCACCAATACAAAAAGTCCGCAGCATGCTTAATGAGCATAAGACAACGGGAGGATGAAACACTTAGGTCGTATATAACACGATTCAATAATGAGGCACTCTTGATCGATGAGGCGGACGACAAGATACTCGTGGCGGCATTCACCAATGGGCTACGGAAGGGTAAGTTCTTATTTTCCTTATACAAGAACAACCCGAAAACCATGTCAGATGTGCTCTACAGGGCGACCAAGTATATGAACGCGGAAGACGCTCTGATGGATCGAGAAGAGAGGCCTAAGAAAAGGGAAAGGCAGGAAGACACACAGACAGATAAGGGGCAAAAGAAGGCTAGGATCGAAGAGCGACGGGACGATCGCCGCTCTAAGCCACCCGTAGGGAGATTCACGAGCTTCATGCCACTGACTGCCCCTATCAACCAGGTCCTAATGCAGATCAAGGACAAAAGAGCCCTGACTTTTCCCGATAAAATGAAAGGAGATCCCAACAAGAGGCCAAGAGACAAATATTGCCGCTTCCATCCCCAGCAAGTTACTATCTTTTACTCAAATCGCACCCCTAATAGATGTCATTAGTGTGCAGGAGGTAGGATCCGAGAGTACTTGGACAACCCCTCTAGTTGCTTATCTCAAAGATAACATCCTGCCTGAAGAAAAGGAAGCCGCAAGGAGGCTGAAGGTCTAGGCGGCCCGATTTGTCTTGATAAGGGACATCTTATACAAAGAAGTTTCTCCCAAACGTACCTAAGATGTTTAGGACCCGAAGAAGCGGATTATGTCATGAGAGAAGTATACGAAGGAATCTGTGGCAATCATTCAGGATCACGGTCATTGGTCCATAAATTAGTTCGAGCTGCATATTACTGGCCGACCATGCAGAAGGACGCCCAGATGTATGTCAAAGCATGCGACAAGTGCCAAAGATTCAGTAACATTATCAGGTAGCCAGCCGAAGATATAACCCCAATAACCGCTCCTTGGCCATTCGCCCAATGGGGGCTGGACATCATGGGCCCATTCCCAATAGCAGCAAGGCAGCTGAAGTTCCTAATAGTCGGCATCGACTACTTTACCAAATGGGTAGAAGCTGAAGCGTTGGACACAATCACCGAGAAGAATGTACGAAGCTTTGTTTGGAAAAATATCATTTGTAGGTTTGGAATTCCAGGGGTCCTGATCTTGGACAACGGTAACCAATTTGACAATAACTCCTTCCGGGACTTCTGTTCACAATTAGGAATCAAGAACCACTATTCCTCCCTTGCACATCCCCAAGCCAATGGACAAGTTGAAGTCACAAACCGATCATTGCTTCGAATAATCAAAACTCGGCTCGAGGGGGCAAAAGGCATATGGCCAGAGGAGCTACCCAGCGTACTGTGGGCATACAGGACAACCGTCAGGACTCCTACAGGAAGAAGCAGTCATACCAGCTAAGGTCGGACTCACGAGCTACGGGGTGGATAATCATGACGAAGGAAGAAATGACGAAGCCATGCGTCTACAACTTGACCTAGCTGGCGAAGTTAGAGCAACGGCCGAACAGAGGCTCGCGCGATACCAGAACCTCATGGCCAAACACTACAACTCCCGAGTCAAGCACCGAGACTTCGAAATTGGAGACCTCATTTTGAGAAAAGTGATGGCCACCACCAAAGACCCTACACAAGGAAAACTCGGCCCAAACTGGGAAGGGCCCTACAAAATAGTATCATGGCCAAGGAAGGGAACCTATCACTTAGAGACGCTGGACGGAAAGAAACTACGCCATCCGTGGAACGCCGAGCACCTTAGAAAGTACTACCAGTAGAAGATAGCATAAAGAACGTTGCTCCTCATCTCCAGTTTATTTTCTTTAAATCGTTTGTCTTTATTAATTTTGTGCCTACAAAACATTTTAAAACCCAAAGGGCTGAGTTTTATTCTTTTTATGCAATTTACTACTTATGCATATGTTCATGATAATAAGAGGAGTTTATTAAAAAAACAACTGGAAAGTTTGATCATGAAGTGGACGACCTTAAGTCCACAAGGTGGATGACCTTAAGTCCACAAAATGGACAGAACTACTACGAAGTCCACAAAGTGGACGACCCTAAGTCCACAAAGTGGACGACCTTAAGTCCACAAAATGGATGGAACTACTACAAAGTCCACAAAGTGGATGACCTTAAGTCCACAAGGTGGACGACCTTATGTCGATAAAATGGACGACCCCTAAGTCCACAAAAGTGGACGACCTTAAGTCCACAAGGTGGATGACCTTAAGTCCACAAAATGGACGACCCCTAAGTCCACAAAAGTAGAAGACCTTAAGTCCACAAAGTAATACTAGGACGGAGTTGCTACGAAATCCACAAAGTGGACGACCTATATACTAGGTCCACAAAGTGGACAGAATTACTACAAAGTCCACAAAGCGGACGACATTAAGTCCACAAAAGTGGACGGAACTAATGCAAAGGTTACAAAGTAGGCGACCTCATCAAAGATAAATGAGTCTACTATTAAAATACAAAGCTTTTACAAAAATCAAACTGACGTCATAAAAACATCAAGTGCAAAGCTACACGATTAGGAGTAATAAACACTACAAAATAGAATTATCTTTACAAAAGCCCAAAAACAGGGGGGGTCAAGCATCAAAGTTCATTACAACTTGAAAATAGAAGCACCCGTAGCATAAAATTCATTACAACACAAAATTTATAAAGCTGAAGGAGTGGCTGACGGAGACAAAGTGATGATTGGGGTTGAAGTAACTTCAGCATTGGACTTTTCTGCATGGTGGGCCACAGATGGAGCTGTGGTGACAGACTTATCTATGGCAGGCTGGGCGAGGACGAAGCTGTCATCCCTTGAGTCCACTTTGAGCTGGGTAGTCTCGTCGGTCTCCTCGAATATGGAACCACCTGTAGGAGTTGACGATAGGGGTTCATCCATGTTGACCTTGGATAGATCCAGGTCAGGATAAGCAAACTTCACCTGCTTCAGGCAATCCTCAAATCCGTCAGCATAGTAGATGGCATAGGCATCTATAAAGGACTGCGAATCCTTGAACTCTGTCACAGGGTCAGCCCTGGCCGTCTCCACCTGACTCAGAAGTCCTTTTAGTTCCTTCTCTGCCATCAGCTTTGCCTCATTAGCCAAGTTCCGCTGACGAATCTCCTCCTCCAACTTCGGCTTCAGCTCTTTCACCTCTCCACTAAGGAGCTTGTTGGCCTTCTTGTACTGAGTTGCGCATCTACTGAGCTCTTGATGCAAGCATGCAGACAGGTGACCACCCCCTCCTTTGCAGCACACTTATCTCGCAAATACTTCATTCGAACTATGGCCTGCAAAACACAAAAACGGCGTCAGTTCCCTATAAGATCGGCCAAATAATAAAACGGGAGAATTGGAAGTATACCCGAGCAAGGTCAAATAACCCTGACGACCCTATCTCATCCGTCGCCTGCTTGTCACATAGCTCCTTCTCCTCTTCCTTTAAAATGGACTCTACCACCTCCACAGCGTAATTCTTGTGGGTGAGAAGGTGACGAATAGGATCAAGACTGACGGTCCCTAATGCCGTCATCAAGCCCTTGCTTGCCCCATGAGAAGCTTTTTGAGGCAACGGCTTCTTGGTGGGTTTAACCCCAGAGGAAGGGACCACCTTTTTCCCTGAGCGATCATCTTTCCCGTCAGCCTTCCTTTTAGCGCCCACCTTCTCGACGGGCTTGGGAACTGACGACGGTGTCGCCTCCCCTTTGATTTTCTCCTCTTCCTTCTTCTTGGCAGCAGCGGCAGCGCAAATCCTTTGCTTGGCCGTCTCCATTTCTATTAAGGATGAAAAGTGAGGGGAAGAAAACAATGTAAGAAAAATGACGGAAGTAATTAGGAGATACTCACACCGACGAGAGAATTCGTTCAGCCTGCGAGCCTCTTCCGTCGGTTCTGGACCACCACAATACAAATGTAGGGCGTCAAGGGTAATCAGGTCCCGACACTTTCTCTCGTCCAAAGGGATAGACATCACCCGATGGATAAAGTCCTCTTGCTCTGCGGTCACCCGTGGATGGACGTTAGCTGAAAAGAAAAAGACAGAGTTAGGGGTCAGGTAAATAAGCCAAGTAGATAAATTGACGGGGTTAACCTGAATCCCTAACGTATGCCCAGGTGTTGTCAAAGAAGCCGTGAGGCATTGACTCCCACTCATCCTGACGACATACCCAGTTAGTTCTTTCTACAAAAAAAATTTGCCTTTCCATTTCCTATTAGAGTCGGGCATGTCCGACACCAATTTGAGTTCTTTCTTCCTCAGTGAAAAATGATAAATCCCCTTTGATGAGGAGATATGCTGAGGACAGTAGCACCAAAAGAACTCGTCCAAAGTTAGTTGATAGTGTCCATCGCTCAGACGACCCTACAAGATTTCAGCACCAACAAACGTCCGCCAGGCGTTTGGGGCAATTTGACTAACGGAGATGCCCGAAAAATTGGCTAACTGACGATGTAATGCCGTCAGCGGCAATCTTAATCCCGCAGTAAACATGGCATCGTACATGCCAACATCTGCAGTTCACCTTGAATAGCATCTCTCATCCTCTTCTGGGAGATGGATCGAGATATCGTCCGGAATCTGGTAACGGGCCCTTAAGTTGTTAAAGACGTTCTTTGACATCGTCGGTGAGAAGTCGTTGACAGACCATTCTAAGGGTAGGGTGAAAGGACGGACATCGCCAAGAGCTCCCGAGGTGCTCTCTATGGTCTCCTCGTCACCTTCATCCTTATCCCCGTCACCTGTTCTCTCTTTTTCCTTTCTACTGTCCCCGTCCTCGCTCACCTCACCTTCTCTACAACTTCCTTCCTCTTCGTCAGAAGAATGGGCTGACGTGTCCCTTTCTGACGACTACGATAAGCCCTCCTCGGGCTTATGACCTGATGGAAAGACCTTGTCGTAACCCACTCCTGCAGGGACCGACGATTGTTCACTCAACATCTGACTACCTACAAATGATGGTTTTATTCTAAGAACCTAGGCCGACAACCTCACTAAAGGTATTGGGTAGAAAAATAAAAAGAGAATAAAAGAAGAGAACTTACAAGTAAAAGGTCTTTTGACGTGAGATGACGGTCCCGAAAGGGTGACGGCTGCAAAGTAGACGAACCTAGCAAGTAGATGGACAGGAGTCGTGGACGTGACGCTTTGTCTCTCAAAAAACAGCAAATATTGGAAAAGTTTAAAATGAAGGGAGTGGGACATATATATAAGGAAAAAGGCACGGAAGACGAAGCGACATGCTCATCCAGGATCGAGGCAAATCAGTTCAAGCCACGTGTCCCAGTATTTAATAGGGGCCAGCTATAGGCATCATAACTTTTTCAAAATGTATACTCCATAACCCGTCAGGAAAGACTGACGAGGCTATGGAGTAGGGGGCAGTTGATAAGGGTAATTTTGGTAATCCTAAAAGCTGACGAGCCCAAGGCTGACGACCCTGAAGCTGACGACCCTAATTTTTGAAGCTGACAACGTTAACGACCTTAGAAATATGTGGAGTCAGGCTGACGGGAGTAGGCTGAAGAAGTCAGTCTTGGTCCCGTCCACACCCTTACTTGACCACTACGAATACGTACGTGAGAAGGATTCTTGCATTACATGTCTAACTCAAATTAAGAAGATTCCTATAAGGACAAGGAGTCGAAGGGATACGTGAAATCCAAGAGTTACTCTCCTAGAAGGAAAGGACTTCTTGACCAAGGCATGAATTTCGGCCCTACGCTACTATAAATACTCCAAAGCCCTCTCAAGGCAAGGTTCGCAGAATTCACCTCAACTCTAGCACTTTAGAGTTGTGAACAAGAGATTTCTCTAACTTGACCGTCGGAGGGTATTTGGCCGGTACCACACCGGTGCCCTTCTTAAGGTCTTCAGCTTTTGTATTGTGCAAGTACGTCATCAAGAGCACGTGAGGACCGTGTGGCTTACTGACGATTTTGGGCATCATCAATTTTTAAAAACTCTATTTTGGATTTATACATTTTAGTGTTGTATTTTTTAGTTCCCCATTACAAGTAGTATATCTCTTTCGCTCTTATAGTTTTGGTTGGTTTGATTTTGTTTGAGTTAATACTTGATTATTTTGGAAGTAAGAATTTGAGTTTATATCAAAACACAATCTTGGCTATGCTAATAATAGATCAGCATTCAATCCATTTCGGTCCACTTCATCAATTTGGTCTAATTCGGTCTATTTCAGTCCACTTCGGTCAATTTAGGTCCAATTCAGTCTACGTCGGTCCACCTCAATTAAATTAGGTCCATTATGTCTACTTCAGTCAATTCAGTCCAATTCAACCTATTTCAGCCCATTCAGTCCAATCATTCTACTTCGGTCCAATTTGACCCATTTGGTCAATTCAGTTAACTTCAATCTATTCGGTCCAATTTGGCTCATACGCTCCACTTAGGTCAATTCGGTCCACTTAGGTCTATTTTTAAAAATTTTAATTTTACCAAAAGAAATTAGGAAAATATAATTCATAATAAAAATAGTGAGAAGAATAAGACCATTTCATAAAAGAATAATATTAATCAAAAACATCAAAAATGATAAAATTATATATTTGTAAAAATAGAATGATGGAAATTACTTTTTGAAATTGTTTAATTTTTTTGGAGAACAAATTATCTACAATAAAATTTAGAAGAATAAATTATACATATTCAATATGAGTTTTGATTATCATAATAATCTCTTTTAAGAGAATAAAGAATTTGAATAATTTATTTAAATAAAAATTATACATACGTACATACATACATGCATTTATTTATTTTGCTTAAAGGTATAATCAACCTCATGCAATTCATTTAAAAGTAATGACATTAAAACAAATGAGTAACTGTCCTAAAGATTATATTATATATTCATAGCCTTAAGGTTTAGAAAGACTTTCACTTAAATTTAGCCGAACCGAAATATACTGAAATGTTATATTAATACGGCTCAACAAAAGTGTGGCAATAATAAATGTTATGCATGTGTCAATTCGGGTTAGTGTGTCGGGTCCGTGTTGTGTCAAGGTAGGGCTATTTGACTAAATAGCTTAACCCAAACTCAACCTCTTTAATAATCGTGTCTTGATCCTTCAACCTTAACCTGACTTGAGCCTGACCCAACCTACTTGACACGCTTAATAAACAAGTCGTAATGGGTTGGTACGAATGTAACATAACCCATTTCTACTTACATAATATTAAATATAACATCTATCTAGAAGTAATTTTTGTCTTACATCCCAAAACTAGTGCATACACTTCAAGTCTTTAACATACATTCAAAATAATATAGTTCAACAAAAATATAACATCCATCTAAAAATAAGTTATTTACACTCCAAAAAAAGTGCATACACTTTAACCCAAATTCAAAATAACATGGTTCAACAAAATAACATAGCTTAAGTTAATGTATGTTTGACACTCGTAATGCCAATAAAAAAGGAGTACACCATGCGTCAATTCAAAGTTCTTTACACTCCAAAAGAAGTGTATACACTTCAACCCAAATTCAAAATAACATAGTTCAACAAAATTATATAGTTAAGTTAATATATGTTTGACACTCGTAATGCTAGTAATCAAGGAGTACACCATGTGTTAGTTCAAAGTTAACCGGCAATGGGATGAATGTGGCCACGTTGAAATGGTTCTTACTGATTCATATAATTATTGTACCATTATTTTTAAGTTAACAATGAAGTGAAAATTTTCAGATTAAAAAAAAAAAAAAACACTATTGTACATAAGATAGTAGATACATAAAATTTGAATTACTACACTTGATATTTCACAATAATTGAAATTGATTTTTCTCATATCACTACATTTCTTAAGTATTTTTTATTATTAAAATGATCTTCTACCAAACTATGTATAAAATTTCTCACCACTCAACTCAAAGCAGTAGGTCCATAGCCAATGGTCCAATGAGTCATTATACAACTTTTCAAATATATTGTTATATTTTTGGAGAAATACTATTATGGTCCTTACATTTTCATCTCATTCTCACCTTGTTCCCTACTTTTTAATTCTACCGCATTTAGTCCCTAAATAATAAAGCGATCTCGTTTTAGTCTCTACCTTCATCTTACTAACAAAAATAGTCTACGTGGCAAACAAAGTGCATCGCTGGCACACTAAGAGGCTATTTGGCACTGTTGTTTAAACAACAGTTTTCAGTGTTTAACCAACAATAACATTTTTTACACGTATTTTTATAACACTAAAACACCTATTTTCATAGCACTGAAAACTAAATAATAATACTTAAACACTGTTACCAAACGAACCCTAAATGCTGATGTCAGCATTAAAATTTTTAATAAATTTTTTTATTTAGCACTTTAAAATGCCACGTCATCTTTTAAATAAAAAAAATTAATTTATAAATATTAACTAAATAAAAAAAAAAAAAGGAAAAAAAAACAGATATAAAAGGCAAAAATCACATAAATTGAGACGTAGCTGTGTCTTGAGGAAGAACAGAGAAGAGCACAAACTCAGAAAATTCAAAAGCCAAAACATCTGTTAGTTATCTTTAAAAAGAAAAAAAAAAAAAAAAACTTTAGATCCACCTCAACACAAAATTAAACACAAATAAATCCAAAAATGAAACCCCTCATATGACACCAAAACATCACAGCTGATAAATTTGTTTCTAATTTCAAACCGCACAGCCACACTTTCATTTTCCAATTTTGGTATCTCTCTCTCAACTAAAACTTTGTCTCTCTCAGCTCAACATTGATCAATCTAAGGTCTTGTGATCTTGGTTTGTTGGGTTTGATATGGGTTAGAAAGAGAAAGGCTGAGATCAGTTTGATCTGGGTTAGAGGAAGATGTTGAGATCGGTTGTTGTCATGGCATGGTTGGTGGTAGCATGTGGGTTCAAGATCAACCAAATGGGGAGTGATTTAAGAACTATGGTGGTCGGGTTCTGGGTTTCAAAGTGGTTTTGGCGATTGAAGAAATGTGGGTTTGGTGACGTGGGTTTTGATGTATTGGGAGTGGTGGTTTTTGTTTCGCTAATCTTGTTGTTGTGGGCCAATGGCCAATGTTTAGTGTTAATTTTCTGGGTTCGTTTTAATTGTGTTAATTTTCTGGGTTTGATGGGTTTTTGTGGTCAATGTTTTGATGTTTGGATTTTATTTTCCTACTCAATCTATTTTTTTTTTTTTCCCCCCTCTCATCTCACATTAGATTTTTTTTTAAAAATCTTTTTTGTAACCAATTTATGGTATTTATAGGTTGGGCTAATCGTGTGTGTTCTGAGTTTGATATTGCAAGTTGTCTCGTGTTTTTGAATCTATGTTTAAAAATTTAGGTACCTTTTTTCTTCTTCTTTTCTTGCTTTTGTATTCTTCAATCAAATTAACAAATAATTGATTAAGATTAAACGATTCTAAAGTCCACCTAGATGTTTTTGGGTTTTGAATTTTTTGGGTTTGTGTTCTTATTTATTCTTCCTCAAGATAAAGCTAGATCTGTTTTTTTCCTTTTTTTTTTTTTATTTAGTTAAAATTGATAAATTAATTTTTTATAGGTGAAAAAAATCATTTCCGTCCCTACATTTTTACGCGATTCCCTCTTTGATCCATATTTTTTTTTTCCACCGCTTTTAGTCCCTATCCTGGAAAATGTCTCGTTTTAGTCCTTTCTGTAAATGCTCTAATGGCCTCACCCTATGTTGCAGAAGGAACTATTAAAATAATAATAAAAAATTTTATTTTGGCATTAAAAAATGCCACGTCAGCATCTAAATAAAAAATAATAATTTATTAATTTTAACTAAATAAAAAAATAAAAACAGGATTAAAAATAAAAAATCACATGAATTGAGATCTAAATGTGTCTTGAACAAGAACACAAACCCAGATCTAAGAATACAAACTCAAAAATTAAAATTAAAAAATTAAAAATCTCAAAATCACCATTTTCTCAAATCCAACAAAATCATCAAATCCTAAAGCCCCAAAGTACCAAATCAATCCAAAAATACAACACAACCAATCCAAACAAAAAAAATATATATCAAACTTGGAAAAACCCATCTCAAACAAGTTGAACCCAACAAACCCACCTCAAGCAACGTTCAACGTTATGGGTTTTGTGTGTGTATGTGGGTTTTGATGGCTTTTGTTGTTGAAGAAAAAAAAAAAAAAAATACAAAACAGAGTGTGATTTGGTTTTTAGGGTTTGAATTTGAAATCCAATGGCAGGGTGGTCAATGCTTGCTGATGGGTCTGCTTTAGATTGTGTCAAAACCCCAGAAAAGAAGCTAAAGCAAAACCATTTCTGGGTTGATCTAAAACTAGGTTCCAATGGATTCGATATCCAACTAGATTCCGATAAGCTTCGATGCGAGTTTGAAGGGTTTCTTCTACGTTTTGGCAAGGAGATCTGCTGTCGAGACTGTTTTCGGCCTCTACCTCCAATGCTTGGAGATGGGCAGCGTGTGGATTTGCTTAAGCTTTTGTTTGCTGTGAGAGAGAATTGTGGGTACAACGTTATTTCTGAAGAGGGGTTGTAGGATTTGGTGGCATTGGAATCGGGGTTGTTAGGTCCGAATCTGTGCTCAACTTTGAAATTGGTTTACATCAACTATTTGGATCTGCTGGAGAGATGGTTGAAGAGGGTTTTTAATGATAAGGAGCATTTGCTAGAGTTTCAGGATCATATTAAAGATTTTTTTGCCAAGGTTCTGGACCAGAAGAAGAAGAGGAAGGATGAGGATTATCCAAATTTGGAATTAGAGTTAAGGGAGGTGAAGTCATGTACTCAAGCAACGTTCGACGTTCTTTGTTGAGGTGGGTTTGCTGGATTCAACTTGCTTGAGATGAGTTTTTCCGAGTTTGGGATTTTTTTTTTTTTTTTTTTTGGATTGGTTGTGTTGTATTTTTGGATTGATTTGGTACTTTGGGGCTTTAGGATTTGATGATTTTGCTGGATTTGAGAAAATGGTGATTTTGAGATTTTTAATTTTTGGATTTTAATTTCTAGGTTTTTGTTCTTAGATCTGGGTTTGTGTTCTTGTTATTCTTGTTCAAGGCACATTTGGGTCTCAATTCATGTGATTTTTTTATGTTTAATTCTATTTTTAATTTCTTTTATTTAGTTAAAATTAATAAATTAAATTTCTTTTAATTTAGAAGTTGACGTGGCATTTTTTTAATGCCAAAATAAAATTTATTATTATTATTTTAATAGTTCCATCTGCCACGTAAGACGAGGCCGTTAGGGCACTGATGGAAAGGACTAAAATGAGACGCGTTTTCTAGAATAGGAACTATAAGCGGTGGAAAAAAAAGATAGGGACCAAAGTGGGAATCACGTGAAAATGTAGAGACGAAAATAGGTTTTTCACCTTTTTATATTTAAAAGATGACATGGCATTTTTAAAATGCTAAATAAAAAAAATTATTATTATTTTAATGATGACATCAATATTTAGTGTGCCAGCAGTACACTTCGTTTGCCACGTAGACTATTTCCATTAGTGAGATGAATGTAGCCTATAGGAACCAAAATGATATCGTTTTTTATTTATTTTAGGGAGTAAATGCGGTAAAATTAAAAAGTAGGGAGGAAAGTGGAAATGGGATGAAAATGTAGGGAAGAAAATAGTATTTCTGCTTAATTTTTTACACTTTTTCATTGAGTTAATCTCACCGTTTATTTTGAGTAGAATTAATTTCTTGAATTGTAATAAATACATTGATTAATGTCTTCAATTAATTTTTATTTATTATGAATTGATTATCTTTATTTATTTATTTATTTATTTATTATATATTTATTTATTTATTTATGTTGATGCAAACTAATATTGTTTAGATTAATTTTGTTTTCAATCTTATCTTCTGACTTTGCCCCCTAAACTAAAATTCTACTTCCACCACTGATTGCAAGTTATGCGGGTTGACCGACTTATGACACGTTTCATAATGTTTCTTTTGGGTTGGCTCGTTTATGACCCAAAACCGCTAAGGCCCAACCCTAACCCACAAAAACGTGTGTTGGGTTCATGTCGTGTTCACAAGTTGAGTCGAACATTGAATAGGTACTCTCAACCTAAACACATTTTTTACTTATATAATGAGTTTGAGATATATTTTTTAAAATAAATTTGGCTTTAAAATAGGTACTCTCAACCCAAATATATCTTTTCCTTATATGTAATTGCATAAAAATGGACTAAAGTGAACCAAAATGGACCAAAGTGGACATAAATGGAATGAAGTGGATAGAATGGACAGAATAGAATTGAATGGGAACAAGGTGGAATGAATAGGACTGACATGGACTAAATAAGAACGAATGGACAGATTAGGACCAAAGTGGACATATGGAACAAATAGGAAAAAAAATGGGACCGAATAGGACCATAGCGGACCAAATAGGAGCAAAGTCGACTGAATAGGATTGAAATAAACAGAATGGACCAAATAGGACCAATGTGGACCAAATAGAACCAAAGTGAATTTAATGGACTGAATATGACCAATGTGGACCGAATAGGACTGAAATGGATAGAATAGGATCAATGTGGACCGAATGGACCCAATAGGATCAACATAAACCAAATAGAAAGTGGACTGAAGAGGACAAAATGGACCAAATTGGACTTTTAAATATTTATCATTTTTATTGCATTTTTAGGGTTCATATTTCTAATTTATAATGCGTATTTTGTTTGTATTTTTTTTTTTAAACTCAAAACTAAAGAGTTTAGCTCAAATATAATCAAATTTCATACTTTTCAACCCAAAAATTAAGAAAAAATAAGAATTTTTGAGCTAAACTTGAAAAGGCAACCTATAAAAAGAATCTATATTAGGCCCAATTAGTCCAAAATGGACTAAAAGAGGCCAAAATTGACCGAGTGGACCAAATTGGACCAAATGGGACTAAAGTGGACTAAAGTAGACCTAATTTGAATGGAACCAAAGTGGATCTATTTGGACCGAATAACAATTGTTTAATTTTTAGGGAAAACAAATTATGTTCAACAAATTTTAGAGAACAAATTATACATTATATTACATTACAAAATAATTATTCATTTTCACACATTGTGTAGGTTTGCGACTAATCCTACTAATGTCTAATGCTTACTGCAGGAAATGTATGCAAAATTAAGTTATCTCACAATTTAATTAGTGTTTTCATGAAGGATTCTTTAAATCTCGGAATTGTGACTAAAAACAAAAAGTAAAGAAGCTGACTATAGAAGGCTTTAAGCCTGGTTTGATAGTTGGCTATGACATTTAAACATGATAAATGGAGAATATTACCCTGTTGGCATATTCAAGTGTGAGTGGGCTGTTAGTTAAATGTTGAAGTCCCAGATGGAATGCTAGTGACAAGAGTGAGTGGTAAAATAAATTAAGCTTTATATGTTATATTATCCCCTTAATTGGAGTCTCCCCAATGTGTTATACCCAAATTCAAGCATAAGAGTACGACTTGAACCACATTTATGTTTGATAGGGTTCTAAAAGCTGATTATTCATTTCTAGCGTCCATAAAAACTTATTGTATTTGATTTGGCATTAGTGTTGTTGCTGCAGTCACTAGAATTTTAATCTATGATATTTTCATCTTCTGATGTTCAAACACTCTTAAGATCCCCTTTCCAATACCTTTACATCAAGATGTGCAGCAAAGCTATCTGTTTTTTTCCATTAGATTGTACAAAATTTGGAACCATGGGCTTTTAGCTGCTTACCTATTAATGAAGTGTCTTGATAGGTGACTGATTGATTTTTTTTGGTAATGGGCCTAATCCTAGAACATTGAGGTAAGAAGGAAAATAAGGTGAAATGCCAATCACCACAAAATGCCATCATCCAAGAAACAACTGAGAGCCTGTTTGGTCGTGTTGTTTAAAGAATAGTTTTTGTTATTTAAATAACATAATACATATTTTCATAACACTTAAACAACATTAATAGAATAATATTATCAAACGGGCCCTGAATCTTTTGCATGTGGAGGTAGTGAGTATATTACATAACCTCTAGTGGCAAATAACCCCCTCAGGTAATAAATTATGATAGAACTCGGGACCTCTCGCACCCAAAGCGAGAATCATACCACTAGACCAAATGCCCATTTGATGGTGTTATTTGTGCTTAAGTTCTAATCAACCATTTTCACTGAAGTCAATATCTTCACCCCACCCGACCCTACCTGCTAGGCTGAGATTTTGACTTGTAAAAACTGAAAATGCAAGTTCGCTAGATTAACAACTTATACTAATGAGTAACAGTTGCTGGAGGAAATGTAGGGACAAGTGAGCTATGTCACACTTTGGTGATTTCAGTTAGGGTCTTTAGATGTCCGAATTGTGACTAACCCCTCAAGCTAAAGAGGTTATAAACTGGCTATAGTAAGCCTACTTTGATAGTTGGCACTGATATTTAAAGTGACAGATTAGAAACTGAAAATTTTAAGAATTGAACTACGTACTCAGGACCTCTCATTGCTGAAGCATAAATCATACATACCACTAGATCAAATCTCTAGTTGTTCAACCTCATCTAAGTACCTAACCATCATAGCCATTTGATGTTTGTTGGTTTGACTCCCAACATACTTTTATTTTTCATTTACAAATTAAAGCCAAATGTCAAAAATTCAAAATCCATGGAATAGCTAAAGGAGCATTTGCATGTTTACGTGAATCCAACTTCAACAGAACACAAAGATAAGAGATAATCAATAATGAGTGATGCATTCAATCACCAAATCTAGTGTTAGATATTTGGATGGATTTGGATCTATTAGATCTAAGATATTTCTGATAATAAAGCCCCACTTCTCCTGCTGAAGATAGAGTCTAGCATAAAAACTAACCATATTTGATTTGATATCAGTGTAGTTGCATCAGTCACTAGAATTTTAATCTATGATATTCTCTTTCTTTGAAGTATAAACTTATAAGATGCCCTTTCAAATGCCTTTACATCAGGATGTGCAGCAAATAATTTTGCATTGTCTCAGATCAGCCTCAGTCCATAAGCTACAAAAGTAAATAAATCACCTGGAGGCCAACCACTGCCTTCTATACCCTCTCTTTAAAATTAGGGTTTCTGTCAGAGTCTTTTATATCTCCAGCAAGTGTGAAGAGCTTACAAGATCTTGCAAAGAGTACCCCACCTTATAGAAAGAAAATGATATGGAGGGGGTTTAGATAGTCATAGAGCACGAACTTCTCGTGAGGCTACAATATCTTTGCCAAAATAATCAACCAATTAAACTTTAGGTGACATGAGTCATGAGTAATGATATATTTCTTAATCTCTATTTGTATTGCCAAAGTGATCAGCCAATTAATTGATGATAACTTTAGAATTTCTAATCATTAAGCCAAGCCTATTGCCATCTATTATTTGCCCGTTTGGATACAACGTTTTCACATTGCGTTTTGAAGCCCCGCGTTTTCAGGTTTTTTTTTTTTTTTTTTTGGTTCAGCCACATTTTGTCGACTTTTTAGCAGTGAACAGTGCATTCGTGCACTGTTTACAGGTCCCACAACTTCACTTTTTAATAACTTTTTTATTATAAATAGGTCTCACGATACTATTTACACATTTAAAAATTATTTTGCTACAGTGTTTTTAGTTTTCAATTTTCAACAATAAATTCTATTCAAACAGATCCTATATCTATACTGAGAAAGGTGGAAGATGAGGTTCCGAAGTGAGACTACTGGTGTCTTTTGGTACAAAGTACCATGCAAAAACTAGCAAAGAAAAGTATAATTCCCCACTTTTGACAAGCCGCAAAAGGTCGCTCTCCCAAACTTGGTCAACATTTTTTTTTTCAAGTAATTAGCATCTTGATTTTACTTCTATAATTTCGAAAGTTGTAATTCCTCTAATGTTATGCCATTACCTTCCAAAATTTGAAATTTATTTTATTTTTTTAAGCTCTACTTTCTTCTTTCAAATTTAAGTTTCAACTTTATCCCTTTAGGCAGTATCCATTTCGTCCTAATCATCTGCTATTTAACTTTATTTTAAGTCAATTCATTTTCTACCCCATTTTTCTAAAATGGCATATATAATAGTTTTTCATATATACAATTCCATTCGGAACAGATGAATGACAAACATGAAACCATCATTACAAAAACACAAACGCCACTATAGGTCCAAAAAATGTCACTATAGGCCCATTTGGGCTATAGTGGCGTTTATGGAGAAACGCCACTATAGACCAATTTTTTTTATTTTTAAAAAATGCTATAGTGGCGTTTGCAGAACGCCATTATAGGGCGAGTCTATAGTGGCATTGAAAAACACCACTATAGACCAATTTTTTTTTTTATTTTAAAAAAGGCTATAGTGGCGTTTGGGAACGCCACTATAGACCAATTTTTTTTTTAAAAAAGGCTATAGTGTTGTTCTGCAAACGTCACTATAGCCCAAAAACCAACAAAAAAAAATCTGATTACCGAAAATTAATTTTTGGTAATCAAAAGTTTTTTTATTGAATTAAAATTGTAATTAAATCAAAAGATAAAAAAAAAAACATAAATAAAACAAAATACAAACAACACTATAGCCTAGCAAATTTAAAATGAAACACAAACGCACCTTAAAAAAAAATTCAAAATCAAACATGTACAACATGCTCACATCTATAAAAAAAAAAAAATAGTAACTCCACCCCAACACATTTAGCCACCATAGACCAACCTGCAAAAAGAAATCATCAAATAGATTTTGAATTTTTCACTACTTTCTTGGTTCTATTAGCATAGATGTTGGGGACATATATAGCCAGCAACGTTTTTACTCTAAAAGGCTAATTTTTTTTGGGTTTGTATAATTCTTATTGGATTAGGAAAGCCCAAGGTTTGTGTAAACCTATTTGGAATAGGAAAGTCCATTAAGCTCCTATTTAAAGGAGGTGGAAAAAGAAAAATCTAACCCTAGAGAGATTCATAAGGTTTTCTTTTTGAAACCTTGGCCTTCTCCTACAGAAGAAAGAGTTCTTGCTGCGTTTCTTATATGCTTTTCGGTTTTGTAACCAAGCAAAGTCTCTTGCACCAATATTGAAGATCTTATTGGTGTTTCTATGTGAAGCTGCTACAAATCAACTATAACAATCAAATGGTTGCTGTGGAGTTAGTCACGTATTGGGATTCGTGCAAAAGATTAAGCCGCATACTGGGATCCGCGCATCAAATTGGTTAGTCACATACTAGGAGCCATGCATCAAAAGAAGAAATTGTCACTACAAAACAAGTCCAATTGGGTATTGGGGTAAGGGTTCAATTGTAGGTTGGTAAGGTACTGGGATTCCTTTACTTGTAACCGCTTGTTGTGATAATAGTGGAGTTTCAGGAGTGGTGACCTTAAATCACCTGGTGAGATTTTTGCTGTATAGGTTTTCCCCATTCGTAAACAAATCATCGTGTCAATTTTATTTCCGCTGCATACTTTAGTTTATTGGTGATTTGTTTGTGCTGCCACGTAAATTTGCATGTTAATTTGATTAATTAAAAACTTGGCTAATTAATCAATTTAATTCATCACAAAGGGTCTACGTATTTGTGGCCTATTAAGTGGAATCAGAGCGGGCACACTCTGATTATGGTTTAATCTTTGATGTGTGATCCATTTACCCCTGTTGTCATGGAAACTCTTGATTGTTTTGATTTTCATGATCTTGCGTTAAATGATAATGATGATATTCATGATGCCTATTGCAAGCTTTATAATTTTTGTATGAAATCTCTTGAGTGTTCTACAAAAGTAAAAGCTAAATTTAAAAAGGTCAAGCTTGAAAAAGATGATTTGATTGCAAAATTGGATGAAGCCACTAATTTGAATGAGAATTTTAAAAATAAAATTTCATCTTAGTTGAACAAAATTAAGAGTTTGGAAGAGCAACTAGTTGAATTTAAAACTGAAGTTGAAAAATTAACTAGTGTCAAATTTATTGTTGAGCCTAACTCAAAAGAAAAGAATTTTTATATTCCCCCATTCAAAAGGAATAATGAAGAGTTAAAGGCTAATATTGCTAAGATAGACAAAGGTAAACAATCTGATGTTAACGCTGAAGTTTCTAAACCTATATCTAAAACTCCTCCTAGGTTGAATAAAAAATCTGAATTTGACCCTACTTGTCATCGTTGTCACACTGTTGGTCATATTAGGCCAAATTGTACTAAGCTGAGGTCTCTGTCAACCTCTAAGGTTAGACCTCCTTCTGGAAAGTCGAGTAACTCTAAAACTGCTCATGTTTGTCACCATTGTGGTGTTTCTAAACACATTCGTCCTAATTGCTTTAAGTTGTATCCTCATAAGCAATTGTCCAAACAGTCACAAGTTTCCTCTCAAGAACCTACACCTTTGTTTGGAGAGTTATTAAAAGCCTTAAGCTTTTTAAATCAATTTCAGGAGAATTTTAATACTTCTATGTCCTTTAGTAGTCATACTAGGACACGTGCCTTTTCATCTTCACGGCCAAAGACTCGTGCTGTGTTGGTGAGAAAGGAGCCTAAGACTTAATTGTCTTTTCTGTTTGTCCTCTACTTTAATTCTTTCTATCTAAAGTAGGACTTTCTTTGCTTGATTTCTTATCTGTATTTGGAATCATGCTATCATGCATCTGCATCCTTCTATCATGTTTTCATGCATTTGCATCTTTCTGTCATGTTTTCATGTTGTTTATCTGTTTTTGTTTGGTTGTTTAGTTTTTATTTTGTTTTGTTTTCAAAATAAAAAAATAAAATAAAAAGGAGAAATTGAAAAATACAAAAACAGTGTGTGTATGTGTAAATTAGTTCTTGTGAACCTTAAAATGGCCATTGAAACAGAGTTTTCAAAATTTTGTATTTCTTGTAGCTTAGATGAGCATCCTTATGCACGACTAAGCAAGTGAGTTTTGTGGCTCGTGGTTTGTGATGAGTAAAGTTAAGTGATCTCTTGTACTTAACACTCGTACCACTCTTTTTGACGGGTAGGACTAGAAGATCTTAAGAGAAAGGCATAAATAACCATCTCACCATTGTTACTCGGCAATCATGAAATGACATCTGTATGCTTCAGCATAGCAAAAGTGCAATGTCAGAAAGCTTAACATAATTGAGTATTTCTTTTCTCTCTCTTATATGCCCATGCATGATATGCTTAATAAAAGAAAATATGCAAAGAAAATAAAAAGCAAAAAGAACAAAATGCTTTAAAATATGATTGCAAGCGTGTTTTCTAGAAGATGTGGGAGTTATAGGATGTACCTCAAAGGTGATAGTCCTCATCAAACAGTTATGATTGTGTGTGAGTTAAAGTGATTTTTTCATATCTCAAATCGTCATAACTTTGAGACAGTTATGCAATCTTGCAATGTTTTTCACACACAACACGCAATATTCTTTACTACTTTTAATACATGTGCAGGTACAATGTGATTTGGCCATCACAAGGTTTACATATGTTGATGTATGCCCACTAAACTGTCTTAAATTATTTTTAAAAATAAAAATTGGTTAGAATTGTTTAGTGTGTGTGTGTGTGTGTGTGTTTTGGATCAAAATGCATGACATTTTTCTTATTGATAGATGTTTTTGAGAAGTTAATGTGTTGTTTGGATCTTTAGTTGAGTTGCATGCTTGATTGCTTTTACATTTGTGTTTTCTCTTCTTGAAAAGAACTTCTTTTAAGCCATCTCGACACCTCTCGATACCTGGCTTATCTGTTGAGATCTTTAGTTGCATCTTATCACAATCTCGACACCTCTCAATAGCTAGGTGGATCGATCGAGATATTATGTCTGCTCAATAGATCCTCGACACCTTCTCGATCCATCGAGGTTGGCTCGATAGCTTCTCGACACCTCTCGATCGATCGAGATACCCTTGCATGCATTTCATCTTTCTTTGTTTTGCATGTTTTTCCCTTTGTGTCCATAGCATCTTGTTTTTCTTTCTCTTGTAGGTCTATGGTTCCTTGTTCTCCTCGTTCCCTCTATATCTGTTTTTTGTCTTTCTCCGGTTCAATCTTTTGGCTTTTTATACCCTTTGTCAATCGTGTCAAAAAGGGAGAGAAATTTGAGTTTTGTATGTCATTCCTCATGGGGAGTAATAGACTTAGGGGGAGAACTTCATGTTAAAGGGAGGAAAGTTTTTGTTGTAACTAACTTAGGGGGAGAGTTAGTTTGATACACATTGATATTGATATATGTTTGTGTTGTGTACCTTTTGGTTTTGTAACAATTTTTACATACATGATGCTTTTCAAGTGGTATATGTGATGATGTATGTGTTTCACTCTTTATCTCACATGTGTTATTTTTTTTCTCTATTTATACACATGTTTCTTGTTTATTCAACTTGTCATTGTTTTCCATATGGTACCTTGATGTGTTTTGTTTAGTGTCTTTCAGAAAAGACAAGTTAAAGCCAAGTCAAGATTCTGAACCTTCTTCTTTCAGCAATTTCCAAGGTTCAAATCTTTTAGACTAGGCTTATTTATTCTTGAGTAGAATGTATTCTAGGACATTCAATGTACTCTTGTGGTTTTGTCACGGATTGCGAAAGGGAGAGATTGTTGGGGACATATTTTTATGTAATTGGCATATCCTTTGACAAAACACAATTCATTTGTATTTGGGTAAATCTAAGTAGGTTTAAGATGATCATTATAAGTGGTTAAATTGAAGACATGAAGATTACTCAAGAACTGCTCAAGAAAAGTGCAAATTGCAGGTCTCGATACCTTCTTGACAAAATCTCAATCTGTCGAGATTCATTAAAGCTCAACAGATGTCTCGATCGATTGAGCTTACGGGAGTCAGATTATAGCCAACAACATTTTTACTCTAAAAGGCTAATTTTTTATGGGTTTGTATAATTCTTATTGGACTAGGAAAGCCCAAGGCTTGTGTAAACCTATTTAGAATAGGAGATCCCATTAAGCTCCTATTTAAAGGAGGTGGAAAAAGAAAAACCTAACCCTAGAGAGCTTCATAAGGTTTTCTTTTTGAAACCCTAGCCTCCTCCTACAGAAGAAAGAGTTCTTGCTGTGTTTCTTATACGCCTTTGGGTTTTGTAACCAAGCAAAGTCTCTTGCACCAACATTGAAGATCTTATTGGTGTTTCTATGTGAAGCTACTGCAAATCAACTACAACAATCAAAGGGTTGTTGTGGAGTTAGTCATATACTAGGATTCGTGCAAAGGAGTAAGCCGAGTACTTGGATCCACGCATCAAATTGGTTAGTCACGTACTGGAAGCCGTGCATCAAAAGGAGAAACTGTCACTACAGAACAAGTCCAATTGGGTATTAGGGTAAGGGTTCAACTGTAGGTTGGTAAGGTACTGAGATTCCTTTACTTGTAACCGCTTGTTGTGATAATAGTGGAGTTTCGGGAGTGGTGACCTTAAATCACCCGATGGGGTTTTTGCAATATAGGTTTTCCCCATTCGTAAACAAATCACCGTGTCAATTTTATTTCCGCTGCATACTTTAATTTATTGGTGATTTGTTTATGCTGCCACATAAATTTGCATGTTAACTTGATTAATTAAAAACTTGGCTAATTAATCATTTTAATTCATCACAAGGGGTCTACGTATTTGTGGCCTATCAATAGATATTATCACACTTGAGATTTCTAAACCTATCAATAATAAAATGCTAAATAATTCACAAAAATTAATCAAAAATCTCAGAGATCACCCATGAAGCAAAGTTGACAGCAGACAAGGAATAGACTAAAAACTATTATAAAAAATGGAATGGACATTAAAAAAAAAAATACTTACTTGCAACTATACAACCAATGGCATCAAACACAATAGCACTCCTTCTTCAATCACAAATCCCATAACAGTAGCACCATTTAAAAATTTGAACAAAATTAACTGGTTACAACACCATCTTCAAATCCAAAACCCACTAATATTAACACCACCACAAATAAAATAGGGGAAATAAAATAAAATAGGAGAGAAAGAGAAAATAATAAATCCATGCGTGTAGTGAAAGAAGAGTGAAAGAAGGAAAAAAAAGAAACAGAAAAGAAGAAAGATGGAGGAGTGGAGATAAGAAAAAAGCAAAAAAAAAAAAAAAAAAAAGTCTGAAGATAGAAGCAACGTGAGAGAAGATATTGATAAGGTGAGTGGGGTTAAGTGGGTTTTGAATTTTAAATTTTGAATTTTTTTTTTTTAGTTTTGATATATATATATATATATATATATATATAAATGATATGTTCACAATATTTTCACAACAAATCTTAAGTGGTAGGTTGCTACTTGTTATTATTGTTAGGATAAAAATATTGTAAAAATGTTGTGAACGTAACACCTCTCATATATATATATATATATATATATTTAAATAGAGAAATGATATATTCACAATATTTTTACAACAAATTTTAAGTGGTAAGTTGTTACTGGTCGTTATTATTGGGGCAAAAAAGTAATCTTAATGTTAAATTCAAATTTGAACCAATAACAATTAACCACTTATGATTTGTTGTGAAAATGTTATAAAAATGTTGTGGACGTAACATCTTTCATTTAAATATAAATATATAATAATATATACATTTATATATATATATATATATATATCTTAATCTGATGAATGCCAAATCAATTTGGATTTTTTTTTTTTAGGGAATAGTTTGGAATATGCTATAGAATATTCTAGGAATATTCTATGGTATATTCCTAAAACATGCCATGGCTGTCTTTTGGTCAGGGGACCTCAAACGCCACTATAGGTCCCCTTACCAAAAGAACCCAATAAAAAAATTTAAAAAAATAAAAACAAAAAGAAATTAAAAAAAAATGCATATAGTGGCGTTTCTCAAACGCCACTATAGGTCCCCTGACCAAAAGATTCCAATCGAAAAAAATTAAAAAAAAAAAAAAAAAGTGCCAATAGTGGCGTTTGACAAACGCCACTATAAGTTCCATGACCAAAAGATCCCAATCAGGAAAAATAAAAAATAAAAAAAAAATAAGTGCCTATAGTAGCATTTGAGAAACGCCACTATAGGTCCCCTGACCAAAAGATCCCAACCAAAAAAAAATTAGAACAAAAAAAATAAAAAAAGTGCCTATAGTGGCGTTTGAGAAATGCCACTATAGGTCCCCTGACCAAAAGATCCCAACCGAAAAAAATTAAAACAAAAAAAATTAAAAAAGTGTCTATAGTGGCATTTGTCAAACGCCACTATAGGAGGGCCTATAATGGCGTTTCTCAAACGCCACTATAGGTCCCCTTACAAAAGAACGTACCCAACCCAAAAAAATAAAAACAAAACAAAAATTAAAAAAATAATAAAAAAGTGCCTATAGTGGCGTTTCTCAAACGCCACTATAGGTACCCTTACCAAAAGAACCCAACCCAAAAAAAATAAAAAATAAAAAAAGTGCCTATAGTGGCGTTTGACAAACGCCACAATAGGGCAGGGCCTATAGTGGCGCTTCTTAAATGCCACTATAAGCCCTTTTTCCTATAGCCCTTATTTTAAAAAAAAAGTCCAACCAAAAAAAATAAATAAATAAAAGAAATAAAAAGTGCCTATAGTGGCGTTGGTCAAACACCACTATAGGTTCTTGTAAGACCAGGACTTATAGTGGCGTTTCAAAAACGCTACTATAGGCCTTTGGAAACGCCACTATAGACCCATTGTTTTAAAATGCCACTATAAGACTCCCTGTATGCCACTATAGGTCCAGTTTTTTGTAGTGCATAAATATAAATTAATTTTGAGTACTGAAAAGGGTATTTTCAAAGGGAAATAAACTCGTTGCATACAAAGAAGCCGACGAGTCCATTGAGCCCGTCAGCTTCATATACGTGTGAAGTAGCACGAATTTGATAACGCCATAAGCCAACAACATCATCTCAATACCCGACGGCATCTATTTGAGACGACGGGAGTAAAATAGGCCGACGGGAGTAAAGAAGCCAACGGGATAAAGAGCATGATGAGTCCAGCGTGGCCTTGCTTAACCTTCATGAATATCTATACAAGGAAATATCTTGTACCCCACGATTAACCCTAATCAAGGGAATCCCTATAAGGAAAGGATTCCACAATATATTCGTATTAATGAGGATCTTCCCTACGAGGAAAGACCCTCACCGCTAAGAAACGAATGTCACTCTACGCTACTATAAAAACCTCCAAATCCTCACAAACCAAGGTATGCATAATTCACCCTAACTCTGGCACTCTAGAGTTGTAAGAATTCTCTAACTTAAACTTTGGAGGGTATTTGGCCGATACCACACTTGTATCCTCTATGAGGTTTTCTTCTTTTTGTGTTGCGCAGGTTTTTGTCTAGAGCACGTGAGCGCTGTGCGACTTACTGACGATTTTCGGCATCATCAGTTGGTGTCGTCTGTGAGAAATTCCAAAGTAAAAGCCGTTCTACCGCTTCCTAGAAAAAGAGTTGTATGGTACTCACTCGCTCGATGGCTATCACCAACAACAACTAAGGAGATGAGCCACGTACCACTGCCCTCAAAAGACAGGTTCAGACTTTCGCCATGGCCATGAAATACCTCACCAATCAAAACCATGACTTAGAGGAACAATTGTGCCAAAGGAACACAGGGCTTAATACTCAGGAAAAGGACCAAGAAGGCACCAGCGCTAAGAGAAGGGACCAAGAAGAGCCGGAAGGTAGCAATGCCCTAAGCAGACCAAAATGACAGGACACAAGTCGTCCATCCGCCGCAAAGACGACCCCACCATACATGGTCGCGGAGATATAGATGATGAAGGAATAGATGGACTTCATGATGAACACCCTCAAAGAGCGGGTGTCTAGTGACCTCGATGAATCGTACCACTACCCTCAAAAGACAAGTTCAGACTCTCGCCACGGCCATGAAACACCTCACCAAGCAAAACCATGACTTAGAGGAACAATTGCGCCAAAGGAACACAAGGCTTAATACTCAGGAGAAGGACTAAGAAGGCATCAGTGCTAAGAAAAGGGACCAAGAAGAGCTGGAAGGTAGCAATGCGCTAAGCAGACCAAAGTGACAGGACACAAGTCGTCCATCCGCCGCAGAGACGACCCCACCATACATGGTCGCAGAGATATAGATGATGAAGGAATAGATGGACTTCATGATAAAGGCCCTCAAAGAACGGGTGTCTAGTGACCTCGATGAATTGGTCCATTGGATGGATTCACCCTTCACTGCATCTGTCATTTCATTCCCCCTTATGCCGAAGTTTCGCATGCCGTAGGTAAAGGCCTACAAAGGATCTAAGGATCCCTTATATCACCTGGAGTCTTTCAAAACCTTGATGCACTTGCAAGATGTGGCAGACGAGATCATGTGCCGAGCCTTTCTAACTACGTTGAAGGGTCCCGCAAGGCTATGGTTCAACAGGCTGACACCAAACTTCATTAACACCTTCAAAGAGTTGAATGCACAGTTCGCTTCACACTTTTTCAGGGGGCATAGGTATAAGAAGTCAACTGCATGCTTGATGAATATTAAGCAACAGGAGGACAAAACATTAAGGTCTTACATTACCCGCTTTAACAAAAAGGCCCTCTCAATTGATGAAGCAAACGACAAGATACTCGTGGTTGCATTCATGAATGGGTTATGGAAAGGGAAGTGTTTGTTTTCCTTATACAAAAACAACTTGAAGACTATGTCAGACGTGCTTTACAAGGTTACTAAGTACATGAACATGGAAGACGCGCTGCTTGCCTGAGAAGAAAGCTCAAGAAAAAGGAAAGACAAGAAGAGGCACGACAGGACAGAGGACGGAAGACAACCAGAACTGGAGACCGATAGGAGGATAGGCACTCCAAACCCACCACCGGGAGGTTCACAAGCTTCAAGTCTAATGCAGATCAAGGACGAAGGAGCCTTGACGTTTCCTGGCAAATTGAAGGGAGACCCAAGTAAGAGGTCCAAAGACAAGTATTGTCGTTTTCATCGTGATTACGGTCATAATACATCTAACTGTTATGACTTGAAACAGCAAATTGAAGCTCTTATCAGAAAAGAAAAGTTGCAGAGGTTCGTCAGCAAGAAAGGATGAATGCATCACAAGAACAGGCTACCCAAAGGGAAAACGAGCATCCTAGGCCGCCCCTAGGAGACATAAGAATGATTGTCGAAGGAACTACAGCTTCTGGCTCATCTAAAAAGACCCATATGACTTACCTGAGAATGGTTCAGAACTTCCAGCTAACAGGTTTCATACCAAAGATGGCGCGGGTTGATAACCCCACCATTGGTTTCTCAGAGGAAAATGATTGACGCCTACATCACCAGCCTGACGATGCACTCGTTGTTAGCATACGGGTAGGGGACTACAACACACACTAGGTCTTGGTTGACAACGGAAGCTTTACTGACATCTGCTACTACCCAACATTCTAACAGATGAGGATTGTAAGAGAACGGCTAGTTCCAACTAACGCCCCGCTCGTTGGGTTCAGAGGAACAAAATTACATCCCCTCAGTGCAATTACATTGCCCGTAACGATTAGCGATTACCCTCAGCAGATCACTAAGGATGTAACATTTCTTATGGTCGATTGCTCACCTGTCTACAATGCCATCCTAAGACAACCTACCCTTAACTCATGGAAGGCCGTAACTTCAACTTATCACCTAATGATTAAGTTCCCCACCTAGTACGGAGTTAGAGAAGTACATGGGGATCAAGTGGCGGCACTCAAGTGTTAGATAGCAATAATAGAGATGGACGACCATCTACAGGCCATGAGCATAGAAAAGCAGCGGACGGTTGCAAAACCCGTCCAAGGATTAGAAGAGATACCCCTTGACAACTCCAGGCTTGCCCGGACGACCAGGACGACACCCTCGCTAGTCAGCCGATCCGACAGGCGCTCACGACATTCCTAAAAGAAAATCAGGATGTCTTTGCCTAGAGCCATTAAGACATGCTTGGGATCGACCCTTTAGTCATAGTGCATAGGTTGAATGTGTCGCCCACTTTTCCCCCTATTCGTTAGAAGAAGCGAGTGTTCACCCAAGAACAAGACCAAGCTATAGTAGAAAAAGTCTGCAAGTTGCAAGATGCAAACTTCATTAGAGAAGTATACTACCCTGACTAGTTGGCCAACGTGGTGTTGGTAAAAAAGGCCAACAAAAAGTGGAGAATGTGTATAGACTTTACAAACCTAAACAAGGCATGCCCCAAGGATAGCTACCCCCTCCGTGAGTTGACATCCTAGTAGACTTTACGACTAGACACTAGTTGTTGAGCTTCATGGATGCTTTTTCTGGCTACAACCAGATCAAACTGGAGGAAGCTGATCAGGAGAAGACTTCGTTCGTCACCAGCCAAGGCCTCTTCTAATACAAAGTAATGCCATTCGGTCTCAAGAATGCAGACGCAACATATCAGAGGCTCATGAACAAGATGTTTGCACATCAGATTGGAAAAAATGTTTAAGTCTAAGTTGACAACATGCTAGTAAAAAGCCAAAGGGAGGGCGACCATTTAGACGATCTTAGGGAGACCTTCAACACCTTTTGCTCTTACAACATAAAGCTCAATTTGAGCAAGTATCCATTCGGCGTGACGGCTAGAAAGTTCCTGGGATACATGGTGTCCTAGAGAGGTATCGAAGTCAACCTAAACAAGATTTGGACCATAATGGAGATGGCACCACCAAGGAGCGTGATAGAAGTACAAAGTCTTAATGGCAAGGTAGTCGTGCTGAATAGATTCGTATCAAGGGCGATGGACAAGTGCCTACCTTTCTTCCGCATGCTAAAGAAGTCTTTTGAGTGGACAGCCAAGTATTAACAAGCATTTAAGGATCTGAAGGCCTACCTTTCTTCACCACCATTGCTAATTTCCTCCAAACCAAGGGAAGAACTATTCCTCTACTTGGCTGTATCCCTGCTGCCGTTAATGTAGCCGTAGTCAAGGAAGAAGACAATATGTAGAAGCCCATGTACTACACTAGCCGAGCACTTCGAGGCATGGAGGAAAGATACCCACCGATGGAGAAGCTCGTCTTCGCTTTAGTTACCGCGGCCCGTAAGCTCATCCATACTTCCAGGTCCACACTGTAGTCGTCCTGACTGACAAGCCTCTACAGGGAGCAATGAGTAATCCTGAAGTCGTTGAATGGATGGCGTTATGGGCGATAGAATTGAGTGAATTTGACGTACAATACCACCCACGAACTACCATAAAGGGACAAGTAGTGGCCTACTTCATTGTAAAGTTCACCAATATCGAAGGCCAGGGGGCAAAAGAACATCCTCAGTGAAGCGTCCACACGGATGGATCGTTTAACAGGCAAGCTGGTGGAGTCGGTGTAGTTTCCCCAAAAGAGGACGAGATCAAATGTATGGTTCATCTTAACTTCCCAACGACCAACAATGAAGCAAAATATGAAGCCTTAGTGGCGGGGCTGGATCTCGTGAAAGCCGCGGGGGCAACAAGTGTGGTCGTATATTACAACTCTAAAGTTGTCACTTGTTAGGTGAACGGTGACTTCGAATGCAAAAGGAAAAAGATGAAGAAGTAATTGGAGTAGGTGCGAAAATGAGTTGGCAAGCTGTAGGCCAAGTTCGTCCAAATCCTTAGAGAAGAGAACAAGAAAGCTAACCACCTTGCCAAAGCCTTCTCAGTGGAACACATGCTTATCCCTAATAAGGCACTCTCTTTTGTTTAGCTCTCACCTTTGATAGATGACATCGGTGCACAAGAAATAGACTCAGGAAGCAACTAGACTACACCGATAGTTTCTTATTTGAAAGACAACACACTACCTAACGGTAAGGAGGCTGTAAGAAAGCTAAAGGTCTAAATAGCACGATTTGTTTTGATAAAGGACATCTTGTACAAGAAAGACTTCTCCTTCCTGTACCTAAGATGCTAAAGCCCTAAAGAAGCGAACTATGTCATGAGAGAAGTCCATAAAGGGATCTACGAGAACCACTCGGGGTCACGGTCATGGGTGCACAAGCTGATTTGGGCTGGATATTATTGGCTCACTACTCAAACGGATGCCTAGGCTTATATCAAATCCTGCGACAAATGTCAAAGGTTCAGCAACGTCATCAGACAGCCAACAGAAGAGCTCACCCCAATGACGGCCCCATGGTCTTTGACTCAATAAGGATTGGACATCATGGGCCCATTTTCAATAGCAATGAGATAGCTGAGGTTCCTAGTGGTCAGCATAGACTACTTCACTAAGTGGGTAAAAGTTGAAGCTTTGGCCACCATCACTAGAAAAGAACATACGAAGCTTTGTTTAGAAAAACATCATTTGTAGGTATGGGATCCCTAGAGTCTTGGTCTTTGATAAAGGAAAACAATTCGACAATGACTCCTTTAGGTACTTTTGCTCACAATTAAGATCAAGAACCACTACTCCTCCCTCGCCCACCCTTAGGCCAACAAGCAAGTTAAGGCCACAAACTAAGCCTTACTTAAAATCATCAAGACTCGATTCGAGGGGGCAATAGGTATATGGCTAAAAGAGTTTCCAACTGTACTATGGGCATATAGGACAACAGCCAGAATGCTTGCAGGAGAGATGCCATTTCAGCTGGCATACGGAAGCAAGGCAGTTATCCCAGCTGAGATCGGACTCAAAAGCTATAGAATGGACAACCATGACGATAGTAGAAATGACAAGGCCATGCGTCTACAGCTTAACCTAGTGGACGAAGTCAAGGCAACAGCTGAACAAAGGCTAGCACGATACTAAGATCTCATGGCCAAACACTACAACTCTAGAGTCAGACACCAAGACTTCCAACTTGGAGACCTCGTCTTGAGTAAGGTGACGAGCGCCACTAGAGATCCCTCCTAGAGAAAGCTCGGTCCTAACTGGGAGGGACCCTACAGAATCACTTCATGACAAAGAAAAGGTTCCTACCACCTAGAAATGCTAGACGGGCAGAAATTGCACCACCCACGGAACACGGAGCGCCTGAAAAGATATTACCAGTAGGCGATGGCATGAAGAACAACACTCCTCATTTCCAGTTTACTTCCTTTTAGTTAATTTTTACTATCTACAGTACTTTTTAAGCCCAAAGGGCAGCTTTTTATTCTTTCAAAAATAATATTTTTACTTATGCACGCATTTATCGTAATAAGAGGAGTTATTCATATATGACCAGTATGTGTGCATATCTCTACGAAACTACATATATGATTAGGTCCATAAGTGGACGAGTTCATCCCATGAGGATGCCTTGAAATTACCAAGTCCACGAGTGGACGAGTTCGGTACTAAGTCCACAAATGGAAGAGTTCATCCCATAGGGATGCCTTGAAATTACTAAGTTCACAAGTGGACAAATTCATTATTAGGTCCACAAGTGGACGAATTCATCCCATGAGGATGCTTTAAAATTACTAAGTCCACAAGTGAACGAGTTCATTATTAGGTCCACAAGTGGATGAGTTCATGCTAAAGTGATGCCTTGAAATTACTAAGTCCACAAGTGGAAGAGTTCATTATTAGGTCCACAAGTGGACGAGTTCATCCCATAGAGATGCCTTGCAATTACTAAGTTCACAAGTGGACGAGTTCATTATTAGGTCCACAAGTGGACAAGTTCATCCCATGAGGATGCCTTGAAATTACTAAGTCCACAAGTGGACGAGTTCATTATTAGGTCCACAAGTGGACGAGTTCATCTTATAGGGATGCCTTGAAATTACTAAGCCCACAAATGGACGAGTTCATCCCATAGGGATGCCTTGAAATTACTAAGTCCACAAGTGGACAAATTAATTATTAGGTCCACAAGTGGGCAAGGTCATCCCATGGGGATGCCTTGAAGTTAACAAGTTCACAAGTGGACGAGCTCATCATTAAGTCTAAAAGTGGACGAACAGATACATATCACAAGATAGAAAATCAACACATAGCAAGAACATACTAAAAAGCGATGAGTGTAAAATATAAGACAGACACCATAAATAAAAAAAGCGTTTACAACAAAGCCCAAAAACAAAAGGGCGCTTAACATCATCTGAAAATAAGATACAAGGAAGTTAAATTGTTAAAAGAAAACTAAGGATTTTAGACGTTCTGAGCAGGAGGGTTATCGTCATCTTTTGCAGGGGATTTTTGGGCGTCTTGGGCAGAAGGGTTCTCAGCATCTTCAAGAGGAAGGTTTTCAGCTGATGGGATCACAGGAGTGACGGGGTCTCTCTAGAGCAGGTTGAGCGAGCTCCATACCGTCATCCTTTAAACCCTGCTCAGTGTGGGTAGATTCGGCAGTCTCCTCATTGACGATATCGCCACCAATAGAGGTCATCGGTAATGGGTCATCCATAGTGACGTTGGATAAGTCAAGGTTTGGGTAAACGGTCCCAACTTGCTTCAAGCAGTCATCAAAGCCGTCACCATAGTAAACTACATATGCGTCAATGAAAGACTGGGAAGCCTTGAACTCCGCTATGGCATCAGCCCTGGCCGTCTTTACCTACTCACAAAGTGCCATTAGCTCCTTCTCCACGTTCACTGTCGCCTTTTACGCCTTTTCTCTAAAAGTAGTTTCCTCTTTCAGCTTCTCCTTCAAATTCGTCACCTCCTCATTAAGAGTACGGACGGCCCCCTTATATTGCGCCCGTTCATTGGTCAGGGTCTCATTATGCTTCCTAAGCCGACTAATCACCCCTTCCTTGATGACACACCTATCTTGAAGCGCCTTCATATGCACCAAAACCTAGAAATAATACAACCTTCAGCTAATGAATAAAAAATAGAGTGGAAGAGTCTAAAAAAGGAGGCATACCCAAGAAAGGTTAAAAAGACCCGACGCCCCCAAATCTTTTGTCTCCTGCTCAGCACAAGGGTCGAAGTTCGTCTCCTTGATGATTGACTCAACCATCTCAACGACATATCCTTTATGTGTGAGAAGACAATGAGAGGTTCCCTGGGTGTCGAGGCCCATCGCCGTCATCAAGCCTTTACTAGCTCCATGACTTGGTTTGGGAGGCAACGACTTCCTTGACCGTTTGTCACCTGCAGGAGTGACCCGTCCTTTTTTGAGTAGACGATCGTCCTTCCTTTCACTCTTCCGTTGGGATGCTCCCTTACCGAAGACCTTAGGAGCCAATGAGGAAGCCCCCTTCTTCCCCTTCTCCTTTTCTGTCTACTTACGCGTCGCGGCTGATGCCCTCATCAAAGCTCTTTGTCTAGCTGCCTCCATTTCTACAAAGGGAAAAGAGCGAGCATTGGGTAAACAGACGTAAGTATGAAGCAGGCAGAAGAAGGAAGCAAAAAACTAAAGGACTTACACTGACAAGAATATTTGTTCTGTCTATGGGCTTCAAGTATCGGCATAGAACCACAACAATAAGCGTGTAATGTATCAAGGGTGATCAGGTCCCTACATTTCCGCTCGTCAAATAGGATGTCAAGTACCCGACAAATGAAAGCCTAGCTAAAAAAAGAGAAGCAGATGACGTTAAATACTTAACAAATAATCAAAGAAAAGCGAAAAAGCTGACGGTACTAAACCTAAGCCTTTGACAATACCCCAAGTATTGTCGAAGTCGTGGGGCATTAAAGCCCACTCCTCCTAATGGCATACCTAACCCATCCCTTGAACAAAAAAAATATCTACCCTTCCAATTTCTATTGGGGTCAAGTATGTCTGACACTAGCCTAAGTGATTTTTCCTCACCTCAAAGTGATATATCCGTTGAGACAAAATGATATGTTAAGGTTTATAGCACCAAAAGAACTCGTCAAGATTAAGCTGACGGTTCCCACCACTAAGATGACCCCAAAGGATTTTAGCCCCTATGAATATCCTCTAATTATTGGGAGCAATTAGGCTAACGAATAATCATAGAAAATTGGCCAACTAATGGTGTAATGCCGTCAGCAGCAATCTCAATCCTGCTGCGAACATGGCATTATACATGCCAGCGTCCACAGTCTTCCCTAAGTAACACCTTTCAAATTTCCCGAGCAGACACAGATTAGGATATTGTTAGGAATTTGATAACGATCCCGAAGTTCCTTAAATATTTTGGTCGTCATCTTCGAGCAAAAGTCATTGATCGTCCACACTGCAGGAAGAATGAAGGGACAAGTTCCATCATCCTCTTGACTTCTTGAAACCCCCTTAGAAGATGTTCCCCCATCATCCTCACTCTCGTCCTCGTCACCCTCCTTTACGCCCTCCACTTCTACTCTGTCCCCTTCTCCTTCATCACATTCGTTCTCCACATCTCCCTCTACTTCCTCTCCGTCATAATTTTCCCCTTCTTCATCAGGAGGATGGGCAGACAGTTCTCTCTCTGACGACCAGGATAAGCCCTCCTCGAGCCCATGACCTAACAAGAAGACTTCATCGTAGCCCGCTCCCTCACGGACTAACAACGATTACTCACTCGTTTCTTCTCTATCACCTAACATCTATTCACCTACAAGCAACGAAGGTATTCTAAGAGCCTATTTGACGAGTCTCTCTATAGAAGTGACAACTGACTAGATAACAGAAGTAAAAGGAAAAAGAGAAATGAAAGGAGAGAGCTTACAGGATTAGATGACGACTCTGTAGAGGTGACGGGATCTGCAAGTTGACGGCAGCAAAGATGATGGAACAACAGCTCTCCCTCTTAAAGACTTGCAAAGATGAAATAAAGAAAAATGAGAGGAGGAAAAGAGCTATTTATAAGATGAAAGAGCTCGGGAAATGAAGCGATGCCTTTGTTTAGAAACAAGGCCAACTAGCCTATGCCACATGTCCTAGCATTTAATAAAAGCTGCTCAAAGAAGTCATTAATAAGCACTCTTATTTTTTTCAACAAATAAATGATAAATGGAAGAAAAGCTACATTCCCCGACCCGTCAGCTAAAGCCGACGGAGCCATGGAGTAAGGGGCAGTTGATAAGGGTATTTTCAAAGGGAAATAAACTTGTTGCATACAATGAATTCGACGAGTCCATTGAGCCCGTCAGCTTCATACACGTGTGAAGTAGCATGAATATGACACCATAAGCCGATGACATCACCTCAATACCCGATGGCATTTATGTGAGACGACAAGATGAAGAGCATAACGAGTCTAGCGTGGCCTTACTCAACCTCCACGAATATCTTTACAAGAAAATATCTTGTACCCATGATTAACCCTAATTAAGGGAATCCCTATAAGGGACGGATCCCGCAATATATGCATATTAATGAGGATCTTACTTACAAGGAAAGATCCTCCGCACCAAGAAACGAATGTCACTCTATGCTACTATAAAAACTCCCCAAACCCTCACAAAACAAGGTACGCATAATCCACTCTAACTTTGGCACTCTAGAGTTGTGAGAATTCTCTAACTTAACCTTCGGAGGGTATTTGGCCTGTACCACACCGGTACTCTCTGTAAGATTTTCTTCTATTTGTGTTGCGCAAGTTTTTGTTTAGAGCACGTGAGTGCCATGCGACTCACTGACAATTCTTGGCATCATCAAGTTCAAAGGTTCAACCTGAATGAAGATTTGAGTTGTACCAAATTTCGGATAATTCTGACACTGAAATGGATGAAACATAGTTATTTGACGTCTATCCTCCTGTGAATAGCATATGATTTGAACCGACACTAGTTTGAACTTGATTCCGTGAACTTGATTTCTAAGAAACACGAGATTAGCTTGGACTCCTTACATTCTCATATGATTGCTTCTTTCATGTAGAAGCCAGAGTCCAATCTTAACTACGTTTAGCAAAAGAAAATAATAAAAGTTAACAATAAAGAAAAGAGTAATTAACAACTGGATATCTAAATTCCCACATTGCATGGCCATATTTTTCACCAAAACTTGCATCCTATATGATATCTGTACAGTGTACTCAAATGAGTTGCACACGTTTGAAACATTTTGAACCCTTTAAAGTAGCGTTATTGTATAAATATCATATCTTGTAAACAGGTACGATCCGAAGGAGATAAAAGCATTTCCTCATCACAGCTGCAGTAGCTTCACATAGCAAGAGTCTGCTCGTTTTTCCTCAGCTGAACCAACGACCTAATCAAGGTTTCAATATATATAACGAAGTTAATTCAAAATAGGAATTTGACTATCCCATACATTCATTTACATCTTCTTTATCACGTCCCACTAGAAATTAATAGGAATTTGTTTATGACATCTCAGAAATTGGGTAACCCACCGATAAATCTTTCACTCACAGTGTCATAGAGGCAAAGATGCTAATCGATCATTGTTTCCATGGTCCTACCAAACACAACATACTCATAAAGCATGAGACTGAAGTCTGAACACACATGGACCATATATACCTGACAATTGGAATATATAGAACGTCCTAAAGTATTCCGACAAATTCACACGGCACATTCGGCAATAGATTGGTGCGCAGGCCTCTTCAATGTGAAAACCTAGAAACCAGAGGATGATTCCAGAGAAAACTAGAAGAACACACAGAGAGAAGGTGAATTTTCTTTT
The DNA here is from genome assembly GCA_032878915.1 of Castanopsis chinensis. Taxonomy (NCBI): domain Eukaryota; kingdom Viridiplantae; phylum Streptophyta; class Magnoliopsida; order Fagales; family Fagaceae; genus Castanopsis; species Castanopsis chinensis. The sequence continues at coordinate 4,350,693 of JAVQMG010000097.1, read as the reverse complement.
ACACTGAAAATGAGAAAATGAAAGCAACTTAGCTCTGCGTTTATATACAAAATAGAGCAACAGATTTTAGGCGGGAAAAGAAACTAACTTCCCTCACATGCCTCACTTCACTTCTCAAAACTACAAGCAATCTACTATGTAATTGTTTAACCCAAAACGCTGCCGTTCTGCTACAGGTCTTCTTTCTTTCTTTTAAGTTTGTTGTTGTCGTTTAGGCTCTTCATACCGTCCTCCTTTAATTTCCTACATTTGCTTGGACCTCACCTGATTCATTCTTGACACTCTGCTCCTCATCCGTTTTCTTAACATTCAATTTCAACAACCTAAAAACTGAATTGGCAGACGGCAATCAGATCCACGCATCCCAGGGTCAAGAAACATCAGAGCAATAAATTCTAGAAAGATCTTATTACCTCAGAAAATTGTAGCAGAAGAAGCCCCAATGCACGCTCAACTATTGCCCCCATCTATCTCAAACAACATCAGACTTCAATAAGTTGACTAGTTGAGCCTCATCACCCAGGATTATCAAGCTCCCAGGATAATCTCCAAAAAAGAAATCCCTAAAACCACAAACAGCTTACACAGATGAGATAGAAGCCTTTACATGTCCTAAAGTTTAGTCTTTAGGAGCCAAACAAATAAAGTTTAATTATGTTGATTAACTTATTACCAACATGAAGTTGCTTTTACATTATTACATTATTATTGCATTTGTATATATGATATTTGAGTTCTTTTGTTTATGCCCTGCTATCTAGAAAGGTAAACCTCTTTTGTGATCTTTAATTTATTTTTTTTAAGCTTAATTACGTATCCTAAAAAAAAGTAGCTTTACCATTCTAGTCAAAATTCAGTCCTGGTGACACCAATTCCGGTCAAACGCAAATGCAACATTAAAGATGCAGCTATAACTACTGTTTGAAGTAGGAACTTACACTCTTCAACTTCTCTCATCTATGTCTTTACCAGATTTCCTGATGATTGAACAGATCCGAGCATGAGCATACTTTATGAGTTTAACAAAACCCAATATAAGCTGTACTTGAGGCTTATCCAATCATGTGAGAATTATAATTTATAACTAAGATTTTCACTACAAATAAAATTTACTACACAACTAATTTAGAAATAAAAAATAAAAAATAGCAAATAATTAGAATATAATGCATATACAATAGTCACTAAAGCATGCATAGACAGAGACAGAGAGATAGACTAAATAGATGACAAAAACCTAACAATGCCAGTGAATGGTAAAGGCACCTTATCATTCAGCACCTGATCAAAACTAAACGTGTAATTGTTCAATCTGTTGCTCTTCAAGTCTGCATACCTGCCAAAACCATTTTGAAAAATATCATAATACTAACACTAAAAAAGGAAATGCAAGCTCATAAGTCATACCACTAAAATAAAAATTCCAAGCATGAAACCACCAAATTCTTTATCACAATGTGTTACAGATAATTGTTGTGTAAGTTGGGCAATTTTCTTGGAAGAGCAAAAAGTAATACTCTAACTAAGGACCTATCTTCAGTAGCATATTCTCTACCTGACAAATACCATCTGCTAGCTACAAAATATAAGAATGAGTATCACATAACTATATTGAATTTCTGAGCCTTCTATCTGGATTGTTCTAAGCAGATTGGGGTGCTGGCCCCATTCTTTACAATTGACGAACCTGTTGATGATGAGCTTGTGGTAGAGGACGACTAAGGGGTCCATTTTTGACCTGATGTCTTCTATTCAAGCAGAATTTTCATCAGTGAGGATGCCCTTATAGAGTTGATGGATTTTTTTGGGACTTTTGGAAGAAAATGCCAATTTGGTGGCAAAACTTCCATTGCAAGGGCTAATGGATCTTTTATATGAATCATGTGAGGTTCAATATAAAAGATGTGCTTGATGTAAGGTTTTTTAATGTAAGGAGACTTATTTTTTCTGCTGGGGAGTTGGGATGATCTTTGGGACTGTAAGGGGCCAAAGGGATTGTCTACTGTGTATGGAGTTATTGCCATCATGTTATTTTCAGTTTGCATACATTTGGCTGGTTATATTGCCTCCTTTTTAGTATCCTTTCATAATGTCTCTCATTCCCCATATTTTATTTTACATTTATTTTTTAATAACTCTCCTTCTCCCCTTCTTCTACTTCTACATCTGTTATATTTTCTCCATTCTCATCTTTTATTATGTTTCCTCTTTTCTAGAACTATTGTGGTTGCAAGCTTCTCTTATTACTCCTGTTTAAAAAATTTGTATTATCAGTTTATGTTAACCAGTTATCTCCCAATCATATGCTTCTTCCAGTTTCTTGACCTGTAACTCCTAGAATGCAAAGCAAGTGGCCGTTTCGCCTAAAATGGGAGTTTGAGGCTTAAAGTTAGGAAAGGCAACCAGTCATGGAATGCATTTCCTGTAATAGATCAAAGGTTAGGTACAGTACTTTTGAGATACAGGTGATTAGGTTTTGATTGTTTAACATAAATTTTGATCCAGAACTATGAACAAGTTGTTTAGAAGTAGCTCCTCCACTAGTTCTTGGTCATCCATCCCGGAGATTCCAACAGAAGACACTGGAATTCTCAATTTAAAGTCTTATGAAATACCAGACTTAGATTTAAATTTAAGAGATTGGAAATCCCTGAAGTCCCCACCAATCAGATCTATAAGTCTTCTGGGTCTCTTAAAAAAGCTTTTAAAATAAATTACCATGTTAAGACTATAAAACAAGTTTATGGTATAAACAAAGAATATGAAACATGTTACTTGTTTTCACCATCAACTCTAGCTTCCCATAGAAAGGGAGGACACAACTTTTTACACATAGGTCTAGTCCAAGTAGGAGTTAAACCCCTAATCAGAGAAGGATTGAACTGCTCAATCCTCATGGCCCTTAGAGACACAAGGTGTTGGGGTTCATGCCCTAAAATCCAATTTATTGGCATGTCGTAAATAATTAAGTTCTTTAATTATATGAAACTATTTATAAATGAACTAATGGGACATTATCATAGTCCATGAGATGCATTGTATGTGATTTATGTGAAAAGTCACTAAAGATGTAACTCACAAGTTCCTTGTAAACTCAAAATATAGTTCATAGTCAGTGATGAAATTGGGCGTTTCATCTGCGAAGACTATAACACGTCAACTAAGATGATTTGTCTTAATCATGGAAGTGGAGACTTCTAGTTGATGTGTCGATGTGTTTTAAGAGTTAAGACATATTGAACTAGACCGCTGTGAGATTAATTATTCAATCAACAACTATCACCTTAATAATTAATCTCACGACTTCTAATTTCATAAACTCTCAATCCTGAGAGGGTAGTGAACCCGATCATGAAATGTAAGTTACTTTGATATATCAGGAGTGAGATCTAATAATCACAGTCAAAACCTCAGTATGTTGGGTAACCACACGTAGTGTTGAGGGAACACATATTTTCAAGATGGAATCCATATTCTCTTTTTATAGAGAAATGAAATATCCCCTTGAAATAAGTTTAATAGGAACTCGTTATTTAGGGCGCCCACTTTAGTAAGAAGCTACTAAAACTTATATTTATTGAAATTGGATATCAATAAATGCGAATAACTAAAAGATTAAACCGGGTACTCAAGGATAAAATAGTTGCTTATAAAGTGACAGTTTATTATGACTTTGTTCACTATAGATATTTCATGGAGGGGTCAAATGATATCATTAGAGTCTTGGGATATAATTTATTAATAAGTTCTAGAGCACAATTATATTTATATAGTGGTATTAAATATAATTAATGGTAACTTTAGACTTGTCAAGAGTTAACAGAAAAGCCCAAGATCCATTGGACCTAGAGTCTTATTTTTTCCCTTTATTCCCATCTCAAACCACAAACTAAAGCCCAATTGGGTAGGCCCAAAAGACTTGTTAGGATTAGTGCCCTTAAATCCTATAATATGATGCTATGAATGATATTATGTATAACATTATGTATGATTTAATATTGTGATTAATAAAGTTGTTTTATTTTTATCTAAAATAATAGTAATATGAATATTCAGACATTATCATATAGTCCATGAGATGTATAGTATGTGATTTATGTGAAAAGTTATAAAAGATATAAATCACAAGTTCTTTGTAAACTCAGAATTGTAGTTCGTAATAGGTGATGAAATTAGGCATTTCATCTGCGAAAAATATAACATATCAACTAAGATAATTTGTCTTGATCATAGAAGTAAAGACTTCTAGTTGATATGTTGATATGTTTTAGGAATTAAGAAATATTGAACTAGACCGCTGTGAGATTTATTGTTCTCCTAATGACTGTCAAATGAATAATAAATTTCACGACTTCTATTTACATGAATTCTTAACCCTGAGAGAATAATGAACTTGATCATGAAATGTAGGTTACTTTAATATATCAGGAGTGAGATCTAAAAAAAAGGTCAAAATCTCAGTATGTTGGGCAACCACATTTAGTGTTGATGAAACATATATTCTCAATTCATAGCCTCTTAATGGAGATATAAAATATTCCCTTGAAATAAATTTAATGGGTTCAGTTATTCAGAGAGTTAGGCCTAACCACTTTGGTAAGAAGTTACTAAAGTATATATTTATGAAATTGGATTTCATAAATATATGATGAATAACTTTAAAGGATTAAACTAGATACTCAAGGATAAGATGTAGTAATTTATAAAGTGGCAATCTACATTCATTATTTTGTATTACTACGAATATTTTATGAAGGAGTTGCATGTACAATAAAATCTTGGGATATAATTTCTTAATAAGGCCTAGAGTGCAATTATATTTATATAGTGGTATTAAATATAATTAATGGTAACTTTGAACTTGTCAAGAGTTAACAGAAAAGCCTAAGGCCCATTGGAGCTAGTGTCTTATTGGTCCATTTTGGTCCCACTCCAAGCCACACACTAAAGCACAATTAGAAATGCCCAAAAAGCTAGCCCAATTAGATAATCAGTTATAACGATAGAAACATACAAAATTTATGATAAGAAAAAAAGAGATATCATTGTGAAATTGTGCGTACGTGAGAGTGAGACATTCTATCATTCTCCCTTTGAAACTGATTGAGAGACCACACTTCTTGGGCATAAAGTAGAATTGGAGTGAAGATTAAAAGTGTTCCCAAGTGCTTCTAATTTTTAATTTTGAATTTCACCACACCAAGGTACACTTTCTTATTCTTTAATTCTAAAATTTACATAGTACATATTATTAATTGTGAATGAAGTAGATCCATTAATTTTCTACTGCATATGTTTTGTATGCGATATAAACATGTAATTTTCCATCAAATGGTATCAGAGTGATCTTCAATTCGAATCTGTGTAACATGTTTTGTGATTTTTGGAATTAAAGATAATAGTTTCATGATGTTAGAAATTATGTATGTATTTAATTTTTTGCATATTTGTTGAAACTATGGTTTGATAAAAACTAATATTGATGTTATGATGTTGTTTAGATTTGAATTTAAGTATGTTAAATTGATCTTTAAGGCTATAACATCAATGGAATTCAATTTTGATAACAAATTCCATTTATTATGTTCATATGGTGGTTGTTTGTTCATGGAAAAACGTTGAAAATTGTTCAGATCTTCCCTTCAAAAACTGAAAACACAGGTTTTTCACGAGTAAGCTTTACTCACGAAATAGTCGCGGGATAGTCGCAAAAGCTTCTGTCTGAATTTTGTGTTTTCACAAAATATTTTGTGGGTAAGCTTCACTCACGAAACAGTCGCGAGATACCAGCGAAAATGCCACTGAAGGGAATTTTGAATTTTTTTTTTCTAAGTATTTTCAAATGTATAAAGTGTAAGGCTGTGTGTGATTAGATTACACATGTTTACAAATTAAAAACCTTTAATTTAAAACATCTAGTAGGAGAGAGATACAAGGGTTGTATCTCACAGCCTCTATTGTTGGTTCATAGTAGTGTGAAATATATACTTTGTCTTTGCTTCGAGCTTAGCATTCTAGGTGGAGAGTATTTATTTCATGGTCCCACAAGATTGAATTTCCTGGTTTATAGTGGTTTGATGAAACACCTTGTTTTAACCTTTAGCTTTGCATTCCATGCGGAGGGTGTTTTTATCATGGTACTACAAAATAAGCTTGTTAAAGGGATGAAATGTGGCTACACATGATTCTAGACAATGGTATACACTAGACTAAGTATTATAGTATCATTTATGATGAGTTCTTACTATTATTACTTAGAGGCTAAATGTAAAACAGCATATTATTAGTATTTAATAAGAGTTATCATGATAGCACTAATAATGAGAATAGTTCTCAATCAATCATAGTATTTAGTGTCCACTCTATGCTGAGGGATATTGAATATGGGACTGGGTTATCGTTGCATATATTATGTTATAATTTTATTAAGGTTCTATACTATATGTTTATATGCTAAATTGATAATGTCCAATTTAATTATTATATTCATGTTTATTATTTTCAAATTTGATCATGGCATCATTTAGCCCACTTTTTACTATTCTTAATCAAAACAAATGGACTAGATCCAACTATGTTGACTGGAAAAGAAATTTGGAGATTGTTCTTACAGCTGAAGAGCACAAATATGTGCTTACTCAACCATGTCCTAGCTTTCCTTCATTAGATGCCCCTTCTAAGAAAAAACAGGGATATGATCGTTTGGCAGAAATGTAATGAGATGGACAAGTGCTACATCCTAGCATCTATCTCAAATGTTCTACAGCATCAAATGTAGGATGTAGAACTAGTTTCAGACATCATGCTAAGTCTAAAGGAGATGTTTAGTGAGCAAAACCGTTCTGTAAGGCAAGAAACTATGAGGCAAATTTATAATACCAAAATGGCTGAAGGCAGTTCAATGGAGGAGCTTTGTCTTACAATGATCTCTAATCTAAACACATTGAAGGTTTTAGGTGTCGATATTGATGGAGAATCCCAAGTGAATATGATACTCCAATTACTACTGGAATCATTCAAGGAATTCAGACTCAATTATAATATGAACAAAAAGATTTATTCATTGTCTAAATTAATGAATGAGTTGGTAGTGGCAAAATGCATCCTTGATACTTCTAGTGTTGATGCCAATATGGCTGAAACTTCTACTTCTCAACCTAAGTAGAAAGGCAAGGGTAATGAGAAGAAGAAGAAGAAGAAGAAGAAGAAGAAGAAGAAGGACTTCACCAAGCAAGAGGGTAAACAAATTGCCTTAAGGGTTGCCAACAAAGAAAAGAAAAGAAAACCAAAGGAAAATGTTTCTATTGTGGTGAGAAAGGACATTGGAAGAAGAATTGTTCAAAGTTCAAAGCTCCCAAGAATAAGAGCATGAAAAGTTCCTTTCTTCTTGAAATATATATGGTACAGAATCCCACGGATTCCTGGTGTGTGGATTCAGGTTGTACTAATCATATCTACAATTTTTCGCAGGAGTTTCAGGAGACCAAAAAGCTGAATGAAGGGGAATTGTTTCTTACTTTGGCTGATGGGAGTAAGATTCCGGTTGTAGTTGTTGGGGTTGTTAATTTATGCTTTGAGTCTAAGGTTTTAATATTGGAAGATTGTCTTTATGTACCTAATGTTTGTAGGAATTTAATTTCTGTAACTTATTTAGGTAAATATGGATATTGTGTTATCCTTAAAAACAATGTTGTAATAAAGAAGGGTAAAGTGTTTATCTGTTCTGGTAATATTGTGGATGGTCTTTATATTTTAACTCCTGATAAGTATGAATTATATAATTATGAATTAGATAATAATTCACATGTGAAATCATTAAAGAGAAAGTTTCCTTCTACTAACGGAGCATATCTTTGGCACTTGCATTTGGGTCATATTAATTCAAACAGAATTCAATGACTTATCACAGATGGAATCTTAGGGCCTATGGACTTTGATGGTTTTCCAGTTTGCGAATCTTGTTTGAAAGGTAAAATGATTAAACAACCTTTTAATGCAAAAGTTAGAAGATTCTAAGATTTGCTAGAACTAGTACATTCAGATGTATGTGGTCCTATGTCAATCCAAGCAAGATGTGGCTATGAGTATTTCATTACTTTCACAGATGATTACTCTAGATTTGGTTATGTATACCTAATGAAATGGAAGTCCGAAACTTTTGAAAAGTTCAAAGAGTTTAGGGCTGAAGATGAAAATTAGTTAGGTAAACACATAAAGGTCATTTGATCTAATCGGGGTGGCGAATACCTTCTTGGGGATTTAAAGGTTACTTGACTGAAAATGAGATTATATCCCAGTTGACTGCACCTGGAACTCTACAATAAAATGGTGTAGCGGAAAGAAGGAATAGGACTCTTTTAGATATGATTAGATCCATGTTGAGTTATTCGACTCTACCAATTTCCTTTTGGGGATATGCCTTAAGTACTGCAATGTATCTTCTAAATTTAGTACCTTCAAAGTCTATTCCTAAAACACCTATAGAATTGTGAAATGGGCGTAAGCCTAGTATGAGATATTTCCATATTTGGAGTTGTCTAGCACATGTGTTAAAAGGAAAGTCTGACAAGTTACAGTCTAAACAAAAGTGGTATTTTTTGTAGGGTATCCAAAAGAGACTATTAGAGGTTTATTCTATAGTTATAAGGATAATAAAGTGTTTGTTAGCACAAATGTCAAATTCTTAGAAAATGACTACATGAATAATTTTACTCCTAGAAGTAGAGTTGTATTGGCTGAAATGAAAGAACCTATAGTTGAACAACCAATGGATGAAACTAGGGATGATGTGGCCGTATTAGATACACCACAAGGTACTACGCATGAGATGTCTAGTACTCAGGTGCCTCGTCGTAGTGGGAGAATTGTTCGGCCTCCTATAAGATATATAGGTTTGGGAGAAACTTATGAAGCTATCTCAGAAAAGGCTGAATTGGATCCTTACACTTATGATAAAGCAATGAATAATATAGATGCACATCATTGGGTCCAAACTATGAAATCTGAATTAAATTCTATGTATTCCAATCAAGTTTAGGATATTATAGAGGGGCCTAATGGCATTAAACCTATTGGTTGCAAATGGATTTTCAAGAGGAAGAGAGGGATAGATGGAAAAGTTGAAACCTTTAAAGCAGGGCTAGTGGCGAAAGGGTATACACGAAAAAAATGTATTGATTATGAGGAAAACTTTTCACCAATAGCAATGCTTAAATCTATCAGAATTCTTTTATCCATTGCTGTTCATTATGATTATGAGATTTGGCAAATGGATGTCAAGACTGCATTTCTTAATGGAAATCTTGAAGAAGAAATCTATGTAATGCAACCGGAAGGTTTCATAGCAAAGAACCAAGAGCATATGGTATGCAAGTTGAAAAGGTCCATTTATGGACTTAAGCAAGCATCTAGGTCATGGAACATCAGATTTGATCAAATAATCAAGTCATTTGGTTTTGAACAAAATCTTGATGAACCGTATGTGTACAAAAGACATCAAGATAAAGTAGTAATGTTCCTAGTGCTTTATGTTGATGATATTCTACTCATTGAGAATGATGTAGGAGTAATGTCATCGGTAAAGGTTTGGTTGTCAAGCCAATTTGATATGAAGGACTTAGGTGAGGCTAACTTTATTCTAGGGATCAAGCTTTTGCAAGATCGCAAGAATAAGATGTTAGGCTTATCACAAGTTAGATATATAGATAAGGTTCTAGAACGGTTTAGCATGTAAAACTCCAAGAAAGAATTGCTTCCTTTTAGACATGGAGTTCTTTTGTCTGACGACCAAAGGCCTAAGACTCAAGAGGAAGAAAATATGATGAGACAAGTTCCTTATGCTTCTGCAGTGGAAAGTCTCATGTATGCCATGCTTTGTACAAGACCAGATATCTGTTATTCAGTTGGCATAGCCAGCTGATATCAGTCAAATCCAGGACCAAAACATTGGTAAGCTGTAAAGTATATTCTCAAGTATCTTAGGAGGAGAGATTATATGCTCGTTTACCGGTATGAGGATTTGATTCCAATTAGCTATACATATTCAAATTTTCAATCAAATCTTGATTTCAGAAAGTCCACTTCAGGTTGTGTGTTCACCTTGGGAGGTGGAGCCATAAGTTGGAGGAGTGTTAAGCAATCTTGTATTGTGGACTCCACCATGGAAGCTAAATATGTTGCTGCTTGTGAGGTGGCAAAGGAAGCTGTTTGGCTCAAGAAATTCTTTTCTGATCTTGGTGTTGTGAGAATTGAGCAAGTTCTCATCACATTGTTTTGTGACAATAGTGGAGCGGTTGCATAATCCAAAGATCCAAGGAATCATAAGAAAGGAAAGCACATTAAGAGAAAGTACCACATCATTTGAGACATTGTTACTCATGGAGATGTAGTAGTAGCAAAAATTGAAAGTGCAAAGAATCTAGTGGATCCCTTTACCAAAACCTTGCCCCAAAGGACTTTCGAGTCACATTTGGAGGAGATGGGAGTTAGATTAGTACACAATAGCCTTTAGGGCAAGTGGGAGTTTGTTAGGATTAGTGCCCTTAAATCCTAATGTATGATGCTATGTATAATATTAGGTATGACATTATGTATGAAATTGTATATGACTTAATATTGTGATTAATAAAGTTGTTTTATTTTTATCTAAAATAATAGTAACATGAATATTCAGACATTATCATATAGTTCATGAGATGAATAGTATGTGATTTATGTGAAAAGTTACAGAAGATATAAATCACAAGTTCTTTGTAAACTCAGAATTATAGTTCGTTGTCAGTTACAAAATTGGGCATTTCATCTGCGAAGATTATAATATATCAACTAAGATAATTTGTCTTGATCATAGAAGTGTAGACTTCTAGTTAATATGTTGATATGTTTTAAGAATTAAGACATATTGAACTGGACTGCTGTAAGATTTATTATTCTTCTAATGACTGCCAAATAAATAATAAATCTCACAGCTTCTATTTACATGAACTTTTAATCTTGAGAAGATAATGAACCTGGTCATGAAATGTAAGGTGCTTTGATATATCAAGAGTGGGCTCTAAAGTAACGGTCAAAATCTCAGTATATTAGACAGCTACATTTAGTGTTGATGGAACATATACTCTCAAGGTAGAATTCATAGTCTCTTAATGGAGATATAAAATATTCGTTTGAAATAAGTTTAATAGGTTCAATTATTCAGAGAGTTAGGCCTAACCACTTTGGTAAAAAGTTACTAAAGTATATATTTATAAAATTGGCATAAATATATGATGAATAACTTTAAAGGATTAAACCAAGTATTTAAGAATAAAATGTAGTAATTTACAAAGTAGTAGTCTACATTCATGACTTTGTATTACTACGAATATTTTATGAAAGGGTTGCATGTATAATAAAGTCTTGAGATATAATTCCTAAATAAGGCCTGAAGTGCAATTATATTTAAATAGTGGTATTAAATATAGTTAATGGTAACTTTGGACTTGTCAAGAATTGAGAGAAAAGCCCAAGACCCATTGGAGCTAGTGTCTCATTGGTCCCTTTTGGTCCCACTCCAAACCACGTACTAAAGTCCAATTAGAAAGGCCCAAAAAGGTAGCCCAATTAGATAATTAGTTATTAGGAGAGAAACATACAAAATTTATATGTTTGAAAAAGAGAGATATCACTGTGAAAAATGGTGTGTATGTGAAAGTGAGACATTCTATCATTCTCCTTTTGAAACTGATTGAGTGACCACACTTCTTGGGCGTAAAGTGGAATTGGAGTGAAGATTAAAAGTATTCCTAAGTGCTTCTAATCCTTTGTTTTGAATGTCACCGTACCAAGGTACGCTCTCTTATTCTTGAATTCCGAAATTTAAATAGTACATGTTATTAATTGTAAATGAAGTAGATCCGTTAATTTTTCGCTGTGTATGTTTTGTATGCAATACGAACATGTAATTTTCCATCAAGGTTAACCCAATTAGATAATCAGTTTTTATTTAATAAGAGTTATTAAATAAAATAACTACTAAGGTAGTTAGGATGTACGTATGATGAAAAGAAAGAAAACGGTTTTCTCTACAAGGAGGAGAAGAAGGATTTTTCTTTTGAGAATCAATGTACATAAAGATTGATTGAAAGACCACGCTTCTTCGACATGAGGTTGAATTGAGATGAAGATTAAAGGTATTCTCAAGTCTTGGTTTTGAATTTCACTACATCAGGGTACGCTTTCTATTCTTTGTTCTAAAATTCAAGGTTACATGCTATCTCTCATGAATGAAGTAGATTCACGTTTGTTGCTTCCGTTGTGTGTTTTGTATGAGATACAAAACCAGATTTTCCAACACAAGGCACATTAAATTTAAAGATAGTCTATTAGGAACCATCCAAACCAGTCTTAGTATTGGACCAGTCCATTTTGAATGCTTTCCCAACTTCACAGTTTCCCTTCATGACCCACATATCAGGAAATCCCTCAAATTAAATATCAAGACCTCAAGAACCCTTATGGTATCAAGAACTAAACAGTTAGCCTCGATATACAAAGTTTACTACAAGTGTATCAGGACAAACCTAAATGTCTATTCCTTTAACAAGAAACCAAAAGAAAAGACCACTCTTATCCAGACCACAGCACCTGGATCTCAGATTCAAGTACCCAGGACCCTTAAGTGGATAGAGGTCTCATTCCCACAAGATTGGGCACTGCAAAATGAAAATTATTCTTTTCAGATCTAACACCCTACCTAAACCCCAGATTTAGACTTTGTCCAGCATTTAACTAATGGAACTGTAAGGCTAAGTTTTGACCAGTCTAGGTTTAGATTTCCCTTAGATCTTCACCAACCCAAAATGTAGTACCCTATTCTCCTCAAAGATAGACCTGCATCCCAGTGTAGCTCATCCAGACCCCCACCCCTTAGGAAAGACTTGGACCTAGAATTCCAAGGAGTCAAGACTAGATCCCAAGTTAGTACACCATGCTACACAGCTAAACAGAAGTTAGTTGCTGAGGAGGATGAAAATCATAGTCAATCCTCTCCAACTCAGTCAGATTTTGAGCAAACTGAACCCCCAGTAGGTCACTAGCTCAATGTCATGAAAAAAGACTTCACCCCAAATCATAAGTCTTTAGGTGATGATTTTGACTTCGAAACAAACAGAACCAAAAGAGATGCGATGCCTATAAGGCAAATCATACCAAGGAACAGAAGATAGAAGTGTACACAAAATGGCAAGAGTTCATGAAAGAGATATGAGCAAATGTCCCTTTCTTTGAATATTCTGAGAACCATTTTGAGTGGCACAGAAAATCTTGTGTTATTACCAAGACTAATTATACCAAAGAAAACAAAGAGGTAGTCCGATCTAGTCACCCTCCCCTAGAAAATATAACCATCAAACACCAAGTTTTTGAATTAGTTGCTACTATTTTTAAGAAACCTTCTAGTGAAGATAAACCAGTAAAAAAGGTCCTAGAGCAAAACAATTACACCAACTAGTATTTAGATATCATAGGGAAGCAGTTATACAGAATAGAAGAAAAGATAGAAGCCAAAGTCATTCCCTAGTCAAGAAACCTTGATAGGCCTATCCTGTCTTTAGCAAAACTTTTGGTCAAGCTGCCAATAACCCGTCAAACCAGTCTTAGGTCTGAGGAAAAAATAGTATTAGAAATAGTCAATTAGAAGTAAGAAGAACTAGTCAAGAAAGAACCAATTACCTCTTCGACTAGTAGAGATCCCAAGTTAAACACCCTTGACATCCATACAACCGCTAACAGTTCCAGCAACACCTCTTCAGAATCTGAAAAGGAGATAGAACAATTAGAAAGCCAATTTCAGGATTTACAGGTGAACAAACTTCACCATCATAGGGTAACCCCAACTAGTCTTACCAAAAATTGGTATCTCAGACCAACACCCCTTAACCTCTAGTTTAAGGAAAAGAATGTTAGCAACCAGTTTTCAGTATCTTCCAATAAACTCTATGAATGTAATATAAATGGATTATCAGAACAAGAAATCATAAATAAAATTTAGCACATGACCATGGTAGCCAATAACTACCTCAATCAAAACTGCCTCCACACTAAAGTAGTTGAACTTTTAGTCTTAGGTTTCACAGGATAGCTTCTGTCATGGTGGAACCTGTTAGGACATATGTGATTCATGTAAAGAACATATGTCAATATTTTATGTAATTGGCAATCCTTTGACAAAATGCACTTTACTTGTATTTGGGTAGATCTAGGATGTATTTAATGCTTCTATGAACAAAGTTTCAAGTTCAAGTGTTAAAGCCATGCAAGTCTTTCTAAGAACAAAATGAAGAAGTGTTGTTTATTAAAAATTGACAGCTAGCTCAATAGCTAGAATCTATCGAGGCTTAAAAAGTTGTTTCAGCTCAAGGCTCGACAGCTGCTCGATAGATAGGGTATCTGTCGAGATTTATGAAAATTAGTTTTTTAGATCTGATTTCATTCCAATCCGTGAATGTATGTTTGGGCTTTCTTTTCTCACAACCCTAGACATATATAAGGATTATTTTAGGAGCCGTCACAGCTAGTGAAACTAAATGCAAAAGTTTTTCACAAGCATATTATGAACTGGAGACATATGTCCTAGTTCATCTTTCTATTCAAGAAGCTGCTGTGTTTGTACACTGTAGGGTTTTGTGATCAAGCAACTTCGTGATCTTCATCATGTGATGAACTGAAGATTTTGGCAGCCAACATCCTTCTCAAGTTGGTGATTAAGTCGCATACTGGGATCCGCGCATCTATTGGTTAGTCACGTACTAGGAGTCATGCATTAAAAGGAGAGATTGTCACTACAGAATAAGTCCAATTGGATATTAGGGTAAGGGTTCAACTGTAGATTGGTATAAGGTGCTAGGATTCCTTTCCTTGTAACCACTTGTTGTGATAATAGTGAATTCTCGGAAGTGATGACCTTAAATTCACCTGATGAGTTTACCTCAAAGGTTTTCCCCATTTATAAACAAATCACCGTGTCAAATTTATTTTCTGCTGCATTTTATTTTTAGTTGGTAATTTGTTTTTGTTGCCATGTGCATTGCATGTAAATCTGATTAATTAATAAACTTGAATAATTAATCAATTAATCCATCACAAGGGGTCAATACATTCTTGGCCTATCAAGTAATATCAGAGCAGGCACACTTTGATTAGGGTTTAATCTTTACTGTATGATCTATTGACCCCTGCTTATCATGGATAGAGGACAGTCTCTCATTATTCCTCCTCTATTTAATGGTACTAACTATGCATGCTGGAAAGTACGCATGAAAGCTTTCTTGCAGTCTCTAGAAGAGAAGGTGTGGCAAGCTGTAGAGATAGGCTGGACCAAGCCAAAGGAAGTGATGGCCAACTGGGATGATGCTAATATCAAGGCAAAAAACTTCAATAGTAGGGCATTGAATGCCTTATTCAGTGCAGTCACAAATGAGGAGTTCAACAAAATGCAAAGGAAGCATGAACCATTCTCCAAACAACCTATGAGGGAACAAAAGCTATCAAGGACTCGAAGTTTCAGAGGCTCACTACTAGTTTTGAAGAGATTAAGATAGAGAATGATGAGTTATTTGATGAGTTCTATGCCAAGCTTAAGGACATAGTAAACTCAACCTTTAATCTTGGAAAAACCATTTCTGAACCCAAGAATGTGAGAAAGGTGCTCAGATCTCTACCCGAGAGATTTCATGCCAAGATCACCACGATAGAGGAATCAAAGGATATTGACAAGATTCCTTTGACAGAGCTGGTTGGTAATTTGCAAACCTATGAGTTAGGTTTAACAAGGATAAGGAAATCTAGAGCATGGCATTGAAGGCCAAGAGCAGTGACACGGATGAGTCTTCTGACGATGAAGATTCTAAAATGAAGTCCTACATCACCAAGCAATTCAAGAAGTTCATGAAGAATGCCAATGCAAAGGGCTTCGACAAGGACCGTAGGCAGTCGAGTTCTTCTCAGTCTAAGAGCCAAGACAAAGGAAAGAAGGATGCTAGGGATAGCGGTCAGTACACAGTTCCCTCAAGACCCAAGTGTTTCAGGTGTCAAGGCTTCGGTCACACAAGAGTGCCCTACTTATCTCAAGTCCATTAGGAAAAGCAAGGCAGTTGTTGCAACCTTGAGCGACACCAAACCTGAGGATAATTTCGAAAATAAAGATGACGAAATCCTAAATGCCTTCACTGCCATTATCAATCCTATTGAGGGGATTATAAAAGATGTGGATAAAGAAGAAGTCTTTGTGGAGTCAAAGTTTGAGAAGATGGATGAACACGATGACATCCACACTGCCTATGCAAAGTTATACGAGGTCTCGAAAAATCATAAGAAGTTGTATAGGTTAGCCATCAAGAAGCTCAGTAATGTAGAGCTTGAATGAGAAGAACTCCCCACAAAGTTTGATAAAGCCAATTAGAATATAGGAGCATTGAGGTTTGAAAACAATTTTTTGGTTGAGAAGACTAAGAAGCTTGAAGTAGAGCTGTTTCAAGTCAGAGCTCAGTTGGAGAGGACTTCAAGTGCAAAGCTTGATGAGATGCTTAGCCTTCAGAAATCTACTTCTGATCGAACTGGTTTAGGGTATGATTTCTCCTCTTCTAATATTGCTTCTTCTAGTACTACTATTTTTGTTTCTCCTTCTAATAATATTGAATCTGAGAACAATAATGTGATAACTAGTGAGAACATAGACAAGGGTAAATCTATCTTAAGAGCTGTTAGGACATATGTGATTCATGTTAGGAACATATGTCAACATTTTATGTAATTGGCTAATCCTTTGACAAAATGCACTTTACTTGCATTTGGGTAAATCTAGGATGTGTTTAATGCTTCAAGAAATAAAGTTTCAAGTTCAAGTGTTAAAACCATGCAAGTCTATCCAAGAATTAAGTGAAGAAGTGTTGTTCATTAAATCTTAATAGCTAGCTCGATAGCTAGTGTCTATCAAGGTTTAAAAGCTGTCTAAGCACGAAGCTCGACAGCTGCTCAACAGATAGGGTATCTATCAAGGTTTTTGAAAAACAGATTTTCAGTTTTGATTTTCATCCAATCCGTGAGTATGTGTTTAGGCTTTCTTTTCTCACAACCCTAAACATATATAAAGATTATTTTAAGGGCCGTCATAAAGAGCACAATTGCACAAATGTGAAGCAAAGTGTTGTTCATGCAAATTGTGACCAGAAACCTAGTTGCACTAATTCATCTTGAAGAAGCTATTATGTTTGTACACCGTAGCATTTTGTGACCAACCAACTTTGTGATCTTCATCGTGTGATGAACTGAAGAACTTTGCAGCCAACATCCTTCTCAAATTGGTGATCAAGTTGAGTATTGGGATCCGTGCATCTATTGGTTAGTCACATACTAGGAGCAGTGCAATACAAAGAGAGATTGTCACTGCAGAACAAGTCCAATTGGGTATTGGGGTAAGGGTTCAACTGTATGTTGGTATAAAGTACTAGGATTCCTTTACTTGTAACCGCTTATTATGATAATAATGAATTTTTCAAAGTAGTGACCTTAAAATCACTCGGTGGGGTTTTTGCCTCAGAGGTTTTTTCCATTCGTAAACAAATTACGGTGTCAACTTTATTTTTCGCACTGCATTATACTTTATTTGGTGATCTGTTTGTGCTACCACGTACATTGCATATTAATTTGATTAATTAATGAACTTGGGTAATTTATCACAAGGGGCCAATACATTTTTGGCCTATCAGAGCACCCCCTAAGCTTGCTAAGAAAGAAACCAAAAACCCTAGGGCTAAGAATAGCAATGCTCAAAAGTCTAAATAGAAGAAGCGGCATCTCTGTCATCACTGTGGAGCAACTGGACATACTCGACCTAATTGCTACAAGTGACAAGCCACTCAACAGAGCAATAGTATGGTCTCGTTGAGAAACTTGAGTTAGTTTCCATCCTCTCTTGAACCTCTTGGAGATCTCCTCAAAACCCTCTGTTCCTTTCGAACTTGAACGATTGTAATTCTTCCTCCTCTCCACCAGTTCAACTTCCAAGGTGTGGAAGGAAAAAGGCTTCAAGTGATTTAGTCACTTGTTCTCTCTCTCTTTTTGCATGTTTTCTTTACTTGAATGTTTTGCTTTATTATTTTGAGTTAGTCTAGTTTTTATGAATTTCTTTGCTTAACATGTTTTTGTTTGTTTAATTTCAGTTTTGTTTTATTTTTATAAAAAAAAAATTAAAAAATCAGAAAAATACAAAAACAGTATGTGTTTGTGTACATTGGTACCTACGTACCTTGAATAGTCAATGAAACAAAGTTTTCTAAACTTTATATCTCTTGTAGCTTAGATGAGCTTCTCTATGCACAACTAAGCAAGTGAGCTTTGTAGCTCGTATTTATGATGAGTAAGATTAAGTAATCTCTTGTACTTAACACTCGTATCACTCTTTTTGATAGGAAGGACTAGAAAATCCTAAGAGAAAGGCATAAATAACCACCTCACCACTAGTGCTTGCCAATCATGAAATGACATCGGTATGCTTTAACATAGCAAAAGTGCAACGTCAAAAACTTAACATAATTGGGTATTTTTTTTTTCTCTCTTTTATATGCCCATGCATGATATGCTTAAAAAAATATGCAAAAGAAAAAATAAAGAAAAAAGAATCAAAATGCTTTAAAATATGATTGCAAGTGTGTATTCTAGGAGATGTGGGAGTTATAAAATGTACTTCGAAGGTGATAGTTCTCATCGAACAGTTATGATCGTGTGTGAGTTAAATTGATTTACTCATATATTTAATCATCATAAAATGTAGACGTTTATAAAATCTTGCAATGTTTTTCACACACAACACGCAATATTTTTTACTACTTTTGATACATATGCAGCTATAATGTGATTTAGCCATCACGAGGTATACTTGTGTTAATGTATGCCCACTAAACTGTCTTGACTTATTTTTGAAATAAAAAATTGATTAGACTTTTTTAATGTGTGTGTGTGTGTGTTTTTTTTGGATCTAAATGCATGACATTTTTTATTGAGAGATGTTTTGGAAAGCTAAAATTGCTGTTTGGATTTTTGTTTGAGTTGCATGTTTGATTGCATTCATGTTTGTGTTTTTCCATTCTTGAAAAACAGTTTAAAGCAATCTCGATAGTTTCTTGACACCTCTCGAAAGCTAGGCTATCTATCGAGCCCCTTCAGCTTCTTTTTATCGCATTCTTGACAGCTTGTTGATAGCTACTCGATCATCGAGAAAGTTTCTATCTCCTCGATAGCTTCTCGATCCATCGAGCTTCTTTGCAGTGGAAACCTCTGGATAGCTTCTCGATAGCTGTATCTGGCAAACTTTAAAGCTCGACACCTCTCGATACCTCTTGATCTGTCGAGAATTATGAGCTTCTATATAAAGGGTCTGCGCAATTTATTTCTGATTTCTCTTGATCTCTTTCGATCCTTTCTGACCTCTCACCTTCCCAAACACCTCTCAAGCTCTCTAAACCTCTTCCCCACTCATTCTTTGGTCTCAAGATCACATTCTTCATCTGGTATGATGCTTTCTCACTCATTTATCATGTATTTCATATCTTTTAACCTAACTTTTGGGGTTTTTGAAAATTTTTGAAATCTTTCAAAATTTTTGAGATTTTTACTAAAGTTTTGGGATGGGTTTTGTTTAAATGATCTTGTATCATCATGCATTGCATCACATATGCATTATAACAATAATTCATGCATTTTAGATGTATGTTTTATTTTGTTGCAATGATTGTATGCTGTTAGGTTTGGATTGGGCTGAGCTCATAATGTTTTTAAGTTTTCATGTCACATTCTTATGCATTTTCATGAATACATACCTTCAATTTCTTTATATTATTATATATTGATGTTGTTGGTGCTTTTCTGCTTCTCTCTCTCTCTCTCTCTCTCTCTCTCTCTCTCTCTCTCTCTCTCTCTCTCTCTCTCTCTCTCTCTCTCTCTCTCTCTCGCGTTAGTCTGCATTATGGCACCTAAATGCAAATCCACTCTGTCCCAGAACCCTTTTCGTTCTAGGTATCCTCTTCTTCTGATCCTACTCCTTCTCACATTCAATTCCATGATGATAAAGCCCGCAAGGACTCTTCGGAGAACTTCTCTAGACGAGGCATTTATTCAGAACGCCAAGTCATCTTATTGAATTTTTTTGATACTGATCTACCCACTATCATTCACCAAAAGGGTTAGGCGTCACTATGTGGCGTCCCGGTCACTTGTCCTTCCATGATCATACAGGGGTTCTACTCCAACATGCATGGATTCAATTATTCAGTACCTTATTTCTTCACTTACATTCGAGGTACGCGCATTGTGGTCACTCCGGATATTGTATCCAAGGTGCTCCACATCCCAAGGGTAGCGCATTCTAATTACCTTTGCTGTGATCATCTTAAGATTGTGTCTAAAGACGAGCTCATGTCTTCATTTTGTGAGAGACCTTCTTCTTTTGGTGATAGTCAGAACACCCGATGCTCAACCATTGCTAAAGGTCCGAGATTCCTTACCATGGTGATGACATTCATTCTCCATCCATTGTCTCACTATAACTCTATTACAGAGCCTTGTGCTCGGTTTTTTTTTGTCCCTCATTAAGGACCTTTCTATTGACTTCCCTTCTCACTTCATTTTATCCCTTATAGATATCTATAGGGATACGGTGACACGTGATAAGCTCATTTTTCCTTCGGCTATCACGAAGATCCTTCGCCATTTTTCTATCTCCTTTCCTCCGTCTGATCCTTTCTTCGTCATGGGTGCCATTGACGTGGATACCATTAGACGGAGTGATGCTCAGCTTCATTCGAGGCAGACTCAGACCGAGATGGCAGCTCCTCCAGCTTCTTCAGCTCCATCCACCTCCGCTCCTTTTTCTTCCACAGGTGGAGTGACTCTCGAGGCCATCATGGCACAGCTTATGCGCATGGATGCTCATCTTAACACTCTCAGTGATGAGTTATGTTAGGTGAACGCCAATGTTTGTTGTATTACACGACGATAGGCTGTCATGGGTGGTTTCACAGCGACTTCTTCTCCATTTCCACCAACTTCAAAGGATAAGAGTGATAATGGCTCCAACAGTGATGATGCCGATGAGGACGATGGTGCTAGCTCACCTAGTAATGATGAGATGTCTACTTGATGCACTTAGCCTTTGTCACTCGTGACAAAAAGGGAAGTAATTTTGGATATGAGAGTAGTCATACTCATAAGGAGAGAGTTAGTATAGGAGAATTTTGTTAGGGGGAGTGTCTATATTTTTTAGGGATGTAATGAGGACTTATGTATCTTTTTTTTTTCTTTCCTTTTTAGATGCATTGCTCATATACGTTTGGTCTTGTGACCACTTTGTGATAGCAAACCTTGTACTCTTTGATGATACATATATGATGAGGTTGTTATTACAATTCTTTCACCTATCTTTACATGTGTTATTTCTTTTCTTTCTTTATGCACATGCTTCTTATATTGTATGCAATCTTTTTTTCTGTCTCACACTAAAATGCCTTGATGAGTTTTGTTTAAAATGTTTCAAAAATACAGGCTGTCAAAGTCTTCCTTGGCATGAACTCACTTCTTGTAAATTTTTTCAAAAGTTTGTGTTAGGATAGATTTTATTGTATTCAACAAGTAAATATGAGTTGAGTGATTTATGACTTCTCTCGTATGTTTATTTATTTAATGTGGTTTTGTCACTGATTGCCAAAGGGAGAAATTGTTAGGACATATGTGATTCATGTTAAGAACATATATCAATATTTTATGTAATTAACTAATCCTTTGACAAAATGTACTTTACTTGTATTTGGGTAGATCTAGGATGTGTTTAATGCTTCAAGGAATAAGGTTTCAAGTTCAAGTGTTAAAGCCATACAAGTCTATCCAAGAAACAAGTGAAGAAGTATTGTTCACTAAAGCTCGACAGCTAGTATCTATCGAGGGTTAAAAAGCTGTTTCAGCCCGAAGCTTGGCAGCTACTCGATAGATAGGGTATCTGTCGAGATTTATGAAAATCAGTTTTTCAGATCTGATTTCATTCCAATCTATGAATGTATGTTTGGGCTTTCTTTTCTCATAACCCTAAACATATATAAGGATTATTTTAAGGGCCGTCAAAGCTGATGAAACTAAATGCAAAAGTTTTTCATAAGCATATTGTGGACTGGAGACATATGCCCTAGTTCATCTTTTTATTCTAGAAGATGCTGTGTTTGTAGACTGTAGGGTTTTATGACCAAGCAACTTAGTGATCTTCATCGTGTGATGAACTGAAGAACTTTGCAACCAATATCCTTCTCAAGTTGGTAATTAACTTGCATAATGGGATCTACATCCATTGTTTAGTCACATACTAAGAGCCATGCATTAAAAGGAGAGATTGTTTCTACAAAACAAGTCCAATTAGGTATTGGGATAAGGGTTCAACTGTAGGTTAGTATAAGGTACTGTGATTCCTTTACTTGTAACTTCTTGTTGTGATAATTGTGAATTCTCAGGAGTGATGACCTTAAAATCACCCGGTGGAGTTTTTGCCTCGGAGGTTTTCCCTGTTCGTAAACAAATCACCATGTCAAATTTATTTTCCGCTACATTTTATTTTTAGTTGGTGATTTGTTTATGTTATCACGTACATTGCATGTTAATCTGATTAATTAATAAATCTGGGTAATTAATCAATTAATCCATCACAAGGGGTCAATACATTCATGGCCTATTAGAACCATTACCTAATAAAAGAGTCAAAGGAAGAGATCAAAAATGCAATCCAAAAAAATGAGGACAGACGTCCAATATTTAATGAAACCATAGGTCAAGGCGTTCTAAATGGAGTAAACACCTTAATCTATACCATTACAAGGCACTTCATAGGGACTCCTAGCAGCATCCCGATCGGATACATGACTAGTTAAGTAACCTCAAGTGTCCTACCCTTAGTGAATACAGATGGTATGAAGATGTCTTTACCACCAAAGTCATGCACAGAAGCGAGTGTAACTCTCCATTCTGGAAGAAGTTTATCAATGGCTTACCTAGCCTTTTTTCACATTCAGTAGCACTGTCATAGATTATGATGACCTAACCTATGGGGACATATCTAGTGTCATCTGCATGGAAGGCCTGAAAATGTGAATAGATTTGAAAATCCAGAACCAGGCCAATAAGGACAAGATAAAAGCTAAGTACGAAGTAGGAAACTTCTGTACTTAAGTACGAAGTAGGAAACTTCTGTACTCAATATGGCCTACCTTCCATGGCCCCATCCGAAAGGAAATCTAAAGGGAAAGAATACCTTAGGAAAAGAACAGCCTCCAAGTATTATAGAAGTCATAAGAAGCCCAACAGCTTCGGCAGAAATGATTTCTATAAGAAAATCAAGGAATCCAAAGATTACCATAAGGTAAATGGTAAAAGAAAATATTCAACACAAAGAACATTCGACAAGAAGAATGGCAAATGTTACAAGTGTGGCAAGAAAGGTCATTTTAGAGCAGAATTTAAAGCCGAAGCTAGAGCTTTAATCAACACCCTGGAAGGTGACCAAACCAGCAAAAATGAGATTTTCAAGCTCCTAGAACTCAACCACACAGACAAGGAGTCCTCTAGCAGCTCCAATGATCATGAGGTTTTCCAGATGAACCAGTCATCATTTTTCTAGAAAGTCATCCAATATCTCTAGTAATCCAGACAGCAGGATAGGATGTAAAGACAGTTGTTGCAAAAACAAATCAGTCAAGGTTCTTAGTAAACAAGAGGAGCTTCTTCTCAGACTAATAGATAAGGTAAAAGACCCAGTTGTTAAGGCCCAATACCTTAGAAGGTTTCAGAGAACTTTAGTCAAAGAAACAAAAGAAACCAAATCCAAACACTCCGAACCTCCAGTTAACCTAGAGAAAATCTTCAATAGGTTTACCAAAACTAAGAAAGAATCGCGGTTAATGACCTCCAACATAAAATCAAGGAAACCAAATATGAGATTAGAACCCTCGAGGAAGAAGTTAAGAAGCTTGTCCAAGCTCTAACCATTCTTAGGATTTACCATAATTTCCTTAATCAGAGAATTGAGCATCAAGATAATACCTCTCATCAAGGTCATAATGAGGCAAGCCCCTCATACCAAAACCCTTCAGATGATGAAGTAGAAAACGTCTATGATGAGTCAGCCAATCCTACAACAAAAATGGTCTTAGAAGAACCAGCCCAAAACTACATAGATACTATCAGTAGAATTGATTTCCAAAAATTGCATTCTAAAGTCAAGATTGTCATTAGCAAAGATTTTGAGTTTGAGGCTATAGCCCTTATAGATTCAGGTGCAGATCTTAACTACATCCAAGAATGAATTATTCCCTCTAAGTGTTTTCAAAAAATAAGGGAACAATTGTCCTCAGCACATGGTAGCAAGATGCAGATCAAATATAAAATCCCAAAAGCCCATGAATGTCAAGACAACACATGTTTCAAAACAGCCTTTATCCTAATTAAAAATATGATGGACAAAGTTATCCTAGGAAATCCTTTCATGTGTTTGTTATATCCTTTTACTACAGATAGTGAAGGAATCACTACCCACCCTTTTGGTCAGCCAGTGAAGTTTAAGTTTCCCAGGAGACTAGAACCTCGAAAGATTAGCAGCCTCCAAGATGTCTCCATCTCTAGAACTCTTAATTTGATCAATAGAAAAACCTAACACCTTAAATACCTTAAGGATGATTTAAGACACAAGAAAATTGAGGAACAATTAACTTGTAAGATCATCCAAGCAAAGATCAAAGAATTTGAAGAAAAACTCAAGCAGGATGTCTGATCTGATCTACCCATGACCTTTTGGCATAGAAAGAGACACGAAGTAGCTCTCTCATATGTCAAAGATTTTAAAGAAAAGGATATCCCAACCAAAGTTCACCCCATCCAAATGAGCCAAAAACTCATGGAATTTTGTAGAGCAGAGATAAACGACCTCCTTAGCAAAGGAATCATTAGAAAGTCTAAGTCACCTTGGTCATGTCTTGCCTTTTATGTACAGAAAAATACTAAGATAGAAAGAGGTGCACCTAGATTAGACATCAACTACAAACCCCTTAACAAAGTCCTAGAATGGGATAGGTATCCTATCCCCAATAAAAGAGACTTAGTTAATAGGCTTAGTAAGGCAGCCATCTTCAATAAATTTGACATGAAAAGTGAGTTTTGGCAGATTTAGATTAGAGAGTTTGATAGGTATAAAACGGCCTTCATCACACCCTTTGGTCATTATGAATGGAACGTAATGTCTTTTGGTCTAAAGAATGCACCTAGTGAATTCCAAAACACTGTGAATGAGATTTTCAATCCATTCTCCAGCCAGTCCATAGTTTACATAGATGATGTACTCATTTTTTTATAATCTATTGAGCAACGTTGGAAACATTTACAAGCATTTCTCAATATAGTCAAGCTCAATGGTCTTATGGTTTCAGCCCCAAAAATCAAACTTTTCCAAACACATGTTCGATTCTTAGGTTTTGACATCCATCACGGTTTGATCAAACCTATAGATAGAGCCATTCAATTTGTGGACAAGTTTCCAGATCAAATCCTAGACAAAACCCAGCTTCAGAGATTTCTAGGATCTCTTAATCACATTTCAGATTTCTATCAAAATCTTAGGCAACAATGCAAACCACTTTTTGATAGACTTCGAACCAATCCACCTCCTTGGACCCTAGTTCATACAACAGTTGTCCAAGAAATTAAAAAATATGTCAAAACTCTCCCTTGTTTAGGAATTCCCTCAATAAATCCCTTCAAGATTGTCTAGACAGATGCCTTTAACATTGGTTATGGTGGCATTCTCCTTCAGCGTGCTAGTCCTAATTCCCTAGAACAATAGTCTGTTTCCATTTAGGAATTTGGACTCCTACTTAGCTAAATTATAGTACTATTAAAAAAGAAATTTTATCTATAGTACCATGCATTTCAAAGTTTCAAAGTGATTGATTAAATCAAAAATTTTAATCGTAATTGATTGCAAATTTGCAAAACATGTTTTAGAAAATGATGTTTAAAACATTGCATCAAAATAGATTTTTGCACGATGGCAAGCCATTCTCTCAATTGTTGATTTTGACATAGAATTCATAGATGAACCCAAAACAGTATCTCTAATTTCCTTACCCGTGAATTCTTGCAGAATCCAACCCAAAATGTCCGGAAAGAAGCTAGCACAGTAGCCCCAAACCCTAAAGTTACCTAAACAGTCACCTCCCAGCAATACTAGTCAGGTAAAGAACCCTGGCTAGCTAGTCCCAGTTTCCCTAGTTTCCTTGGCCAATCACTATGTGGTTTCTACAATCCCAAAACCAAACTATGAAAGGCCATTCCTAATTCAACCCAGTTTTAGTTTTGCCTTAGTGTCCCTAGTACCTAGGGCAATAACTCCATACACAGTAGATGATCCATTTGGTCCCTTACAGTCCCAAAGATCATCCCAACCCCCCAGCAGAAAAAATAAGTCTCCTTACGTTAAAAAACCTTACATCCAGCACATCTTTTATATTGAACCTCACATGATTCATATAAAAGATCCATTAGCCCTTGCAATGGAAGTTTTGCCACCAAATTGGCATTTTCTTCCAAAAGTCCCAAAAAATCCATCAAGTTCTATAAGAGCATCCGCAACCCAAAAAATTCTGTTTGAATAGAATACTGAGTCCAAAATGGACCCCTTAGTTATCCTCTACCACAAGCTCATCATCACCAAGTTTGTCAGTTGTAAAGAATGGGGCCAGCACCCCTCCCTGCTCAAAACAATCCAAATAGAAGGCTCAGAAATTCAATATAGTTATTATGACTATATAGACGCCTTTGAAAAGATTATGTTTTATCAAAATAAGAACTTTGATCATTCATGGTTCTTAATGTTCGACAAAAATTTCAACAGCCAAATACTGACACGGTTCCTTAAGTGGTGGGAAATGTTTGGATCAATCCCTTAGATCTTCCCAAAACCTCTCCAAGATGCCCTCAGGTATTTCAACTCAAGGCTCTAAGTCAACCATCACAATTCCCAGTTTCCAACAATCTTGCATATGACCATCAGGTATAAAATCCATTGGATCAGCATATGGTCCTATACAATAAGCAACAATTTGCTAAACAGGGAATTCTCAGTAAAATGGTGGGATAGCCTCAAATTGATCCAGTAAACAATCTAATAAATAAGGATTTTCCTCCTCCAATCCACAGAGCCATTATCTAGAAGACAAGGTCTCAGACTAGCCTAGAAACTGTCTCAGTCGCCGAAAAATCTAGCAAAGAATTAAAAGATCTTGCCAATTAGTTGCTCCTCCAGGCTTCATAGTTAGAAGAAGAAGAAAATGATTCTCCTACCTCTTCTGAAGTATCTACCAGTCACCAACCATTTGACCCCTTCTAGGATTCTAAAGACCCCTACGAGGGCCATAATTTGAACAGTCCCTAAACTATTCTAGTAGCACTAGTCACTACTCAAAATAGCTCCAAACAACTCCAGAGTCGGTCACTATTCAGAAGAAGTACCAGTAGACAAGTTACTATTCATGAACAGTACCAGTCGATGCAAGAAGACAAAAAGCAATACCAGCTGACACATAAAGACAAAACATGAATAGCGGCGCTACTACGCTACACTTACGAGGTCCTCGTTTACTTTCAGTGGAAAAGATTTTCACCTTGGGGAAAAGCAAACTACCCTCCCTCAGAATTTCATGAATCTTCAGGGGATCCTAAGCTCCTCCCAGTCTATATAAAGAAGTTCAAGTCCCATTCGAAAGCAAACTTGGTTCAACATTACTCCCTTTTACAGAATCCCTTAGAAACCCTGTATTAGGAAACATTATCCAATCTTGTAATCAAATGGCTTTTTCAAATTTCAGTTCTCTATGTAATCATATGGCTCTAGTCAGCCCTTCAGCATAGTTGTAACTTACACTATATTGTACAAACTCTGAACCTTTTGCTTCTTGAAACGTTTTGCTTCTTGTTGCTTACCTATTGATGAAGTGTCTTGACAGGTGCGTGATTGATTTTTGTTAATAATTCACCTAATTCTAGAATATTGAGGTGAGGGGGACAAATAGGTGAAATGCCAATCACCACAGAATGCCATCATTCAAGAAAGAACTGAATCTTTTGCATGTGGAGGCAGTGAGTTAATCACATGACCTTTGTTAGTAAATAACCCCCTCATGTAATAAATTATGATAAATTGGGTTTGCTTCCTAGCTCGCCTTCCTTGATTCACCATCTTCTAAAGCCTAATTTATTACATTATTCATTAATGAAGAGTATTGTCATATTTTAGATATATTTGGATTAATTGTTCTTATTTTGCAGTTCTTGACTTGACTTTGTTCAATTTATTTCAAGCATTATTAAAAACTGAACTTAAAAACTTAATTCTTAAAATCTGTTTTGAAATGAATGAAGAACTGAATCTTTTGCATGTGGAGGCAGTGAGTTAATTACATGACCTCTGTTAGTAAATAACCCCCTGAGGTAATAAGTTATGATAAATTGGGTTTGTTTCCTAGCTCCCCTTCCTTGATTCACCATCTTCTAAAGCCTAATTTATTACATTATTCATAATTTGAAAATTTTAGTAAACAAAATTTATTGAATGGGGCATTCCGAGAATCGAACTCGGGACCTCTCGCACCCAAAGCGAGAATCATACCACTAGACCAAATGCCCATTTGTTGGTACTTGTTGTGCTTAAATTTTAATGGACCAGTTTTCATTAAAGTCAATATCTTCTCCCCCAACCTACCTTGTAGGCCGGGACTTAAAATACTTGTAAAAATGCAAGGTTGATGGGTTACCAAATAATAATAATGCGTACAGCTTGCTGTAGGAAATGTAGGTAAAATTGAGCTATCTAACAGTCTTGGTGTTTTCAGGTAGGTAGGGTCTTTAGATCTTGAAATTGTGACTAACTGGTCAAGCTAAAGAGGTTATAAGCTGGTTATAGTAAGCCTACTTTGATAATTGTCACTTTCATGCAAATGTGTACAGAGGTCATAAGCTGGTTATAGTAAGCCTACTTTGATAGTTGGCACATTTATGCAAATGTGTACAATAATATTGTACACATCTGCATAAATACAATATTGTACACATTTGTTTAGTTTACAATGTAAATCATACATTGATACTACAATGTGAACTAATAATCGTCCTTAAGGTAATAGGTTAGAAACTGAAAATTTTAAGAACTGAACTCCTCATTTCTGAAGCATAAACTATATATACAACTAGATCAACTGTCTAGTGGTTCAACCTCATCTAATTACCTATCAATGGTCATCATAGCCAAAGCGAGAATCGAACCACTAGACCAAATGCCCTCTTGATAACTTTACTTCCAACACATTAGTTACGTTTCCCATTTCGATTCATTGCTTTGCATCTATCACCAGATGGCATATTTTGGAGTTTATTTCCTAATTTGCACACAGGTATGTTCACATTTGTTTCATCTTACCAAGAAAAGAAAAGCTAATAGTTTTAGTATTGAGAGTTCTTTTTTTATAATAAATTTGAAGAGTTTTCTTTGATATTTAGAAAGCTAAGATCAGAGCCAGCGTCCAATAATTCAAATGACAAAACAGTTTAATCAATGCTAACTATATTTTTATAACTTTTTATTAGATTAATATTTTAAAATTTTTATAGTTGGATTTTGCCTTCTCTTTATTCTTATCACACAAACAGAATTTTATATTAATTAAATGTTATTTACAATATGTTTTAGAGGTGATTATGCATCCCTAGATTTTTTTTTTTTTTTTTTCTTTAGGAGGAAGGATGCGAAACTTCATTGTGAAAGAATGGTCATATTGGCTTGAATTATATTTGTGAGATGTGAAGGGACATCGATCTTTCATCCACACTGAATAACCTACAACATGTATAGCATGTCCAACAAGATTGTGAACTTCAACATTACCTTGACAACTAACTTGTAAAAATCCGATGCTCCTGAAGTCTCCTACTAAAAATTTTGCGCCTTTTGATAATTAGGTGACCAAAATGGTTCAAATTCTTCATAAAGTCATTATCGTCCACCAGAGCGTGTATTATCATCTCAGAATCTCCCTCAAGCACATCTGAATTAATCCCAACTTCTAGTGAGAATTTGAGTGCTTGCATGGCTACTAGAGCTTCCTATTGAATGAGGTAGAGCAATTTTCTATGACAATGATGCAATCATGTGCCCTTTGTTGTCTTGAATAACCACTCCTAAAAGGCTAAATTAGCTTGATTTTACAACTTGAAGGTTGCCTCGTTGAAATTTATTTTGAAACAATCTACTTAAGCAATTAAGTGGGAAAAAAGGACCAAAATAAATACATATATACAATTTCGTAACACGAACATTGGTAGATTGAATTGCACCTTATTCCTGTGAAATCTAATCTCTATCACTTTCTTTTCTTTTCTTTGCTTTTCTTTTCTTTTCTTTTCTTTTTCATTTTCTATTTTACTCTCTCTCTCTCTCATATTGTTGCAAAGGATATAATTTTCCTGGATGAGGATCTAGACACGACAATGACTTTTGAAGGACGACATGAAGCTTTCTTCTAGCAATTGTGCACAATGAGGATAAGATCATTGCATGGTTCTAGTGGCGGAGTTAGGATTTGATTCAAGGGAGCAACATTTATATACATATTTGTGCTTGATTATATGTTATACATATATAAACTTAAGACCAAAGAAAACTTACAAAAATATGTAAGATGCATTATATTAATGTCTTTTCCCTCTTGTTCCCAAAGAAGCAAGTAGGGTTTTTTGTAAGGCCTGAGATTTTTCACTCTCTCTGCTATTCAAACATGCATTCTCCTTAGGGTTAAGGGGAGATAAAGCCCTTATGGCCCCATGCATTTGTGAGACTTTTCAATAAATTTAGTTGTTCAACTAGAATAATGTAGATGCATTCACACACGCGTGGGTGTGTGTCTTCTGAGAGAGAGAGAGAGATTGTCTGGATATAAAGGACAAATATGAATATGGGTTGGAATTTTGGATTTGTGCAAAAAATGTGTCAACCTACACTTAACCTACTAAAATGATGGGCTGTGTTAGGTTTACCCTAAGTCACGCTGGTTGGTCTTTTTGGAGAAGCCTATTTTCTTGTGTTTTCTACTTTTCTTCTCCTAGTCAAAATATCCAACTCTTTTCTTCCCTTTTATCAGTGAAAGTGAAAGCTTTGATGTGTACTCGAAATTTTTTTTTTGAATTCATAATTAATCTTGTAGACATCAAAATTTTATGGTGTATTCACAATCGTCCGATTGTTCATGATAAAATATTTGTGATCAAGTTAATCTTCCATTGATGATGTGGACGATCATCGAATGAAATCAAGCCACGTGACAACACCAAATGAAGACAGCCATATGGCAACGTCAGAAGAAAAGACTTATATGGAAGGTTCTTATTAAATAAAATACCAAAAATTAAATTCATAATTCAACTCTCAATAAATGCTGAAAGGAGATTCCAAATTAAATACTATTGAGTTGCTTATAAATAGGGGCTTCTCATATGAAACAAGGCAAAGAAAACTTAGAGAGAAAACCCTACTGATAATCTGTCAAAATAGAGAGTCATCTCTAAGTTCATAAGCATTCCATTTTTCATCAAGGTTTATTCCTACTTCTTCAAATCAAAGTAGGGATTCTCCTTCAATCCAATTCGAGATTAAGCCAATGGCCCTTGCATCAAATCAAGCACGTTCAAACATTCATTCAACTTGGAGACATCAAAACACGATTCAAGATCAAGCCTCATAGCCCCATTGGATCGTAAAGTTTCTTGGAGATCGAATCAGAGGAGTTTATTGTACTCTTTCATTGTAAAGATTCACATAGAGAATTGTACTCACATATATACAAATCAAATACAAGTTGATTATTTGTTACACTATTTCGTGATCGTGTGATTCATCTTTTACGAAAATTGTGTGTACAAATTTCTGGCACGCCCAGTAGGACATCTTTGCCTCTCATATCTTTCTCCATCCTAGAAATCTTCAACTCTCTAACTCACCAAGTTCAATGGCCTCGAAGAAGTCTCAAGTTCCCAAGAATGCTACCGGCTCAACAAGCAGTAGTACTTCCACAGGTCCCATGACTTGAAACAAAGCTAAGGCAATAAGGCTCCTCACGTCACAAGAAGTTAAGGAAAAGGCTCCTGTGACCAAACTCGTAAGTGCCCCAGCCCAGCCAAAGGCTGTCATCTCCTTAAACATTTTGAGGACAAGCAAGCATACTTCCCCTAGGAGAGGAGGTTCAACATTCGCCCCAGAGGACTCAATGATAGGGAGCGAATATCACTATTCTGGATCAGATGCTAGGTCGAGTATGGCTTCATAGTCAGGCTCTTCCCAAAAATCCCCTCGAGAAGTCACTTCGTCTATCTTCTCAGAGAATTCTTCTTGTACAATAGCCATGGCGGCCATGATGACGGAGACTGCTACCATTGATGAAAAGATTGTTGAAATAGGACATGCTATAGCTAAGCTTACCAAGACCGTGGAGGAGAGTCTAGCAAAGACCATTCTCAAACGCATCAGCATACATCCCAAGATGCTCACACATCTTCTCTAAAGAAGGCTGGTGGTCCACAAGGGAGCTCTTCCTTAATTTCATCTCTATCGGTTTAGCAGTTACAGGACATGATAATGAACACCATTCGAGCTCAATATGGCAGGGCACCAAAAGCTCTCTAATGTATTCAAAACCATACACCAAGAGGATTGACATTTTACAAATGCTCGCGGGTTACCAACCTCCTAAGTTTCAACAGTTCGATGGAAAAAGGAATCTGAAGCAACATATCGCTCATTTCATCGAAACTTGCAATAACGCCAATACGGATGGTGACTTGCTTACGAAGCAATTTGTGCGTACTCTTCGAGGAAATGCCTTTGATTGGTACATGGATCTTGAGCCTAAGTCCATTGATAGCTGGAAGCAAATGGAAAGGGAATTCTTGAACTGTTTTTACAGTACCTGATGTACCGTAAGCATGCTAGAATTGACCAACACGAAGCAATGAAAAGATGAACCAGTGGTAGACTACATCAATCATTGGCGCTCATTAAGCCTCGACTGCAAAGATCGCCTTTCAAAGTCTTCAGGAGTGGCGATGTGCATCCAAGGTATGCACTGGGGGTTGCTTTACATTCTCCAAGGAATCAAACCTCACACCTTTGAAGAACTTGCTACCCGAGCCCATAACATGGAGCTTAGCCTGTCTAGCCATGGAGAAAAGGGCTTACCTGTTGATGAGCAGCATAAAGAGAAGAAAGATACGAGGAAGGGGGATAAATCTTCTAGATCCATGGTTAAGGAATCTATGGTTGTTGCTATAGGGCCTGTGAAGATCTCCAATAAGGAGAATAAAAGAATCAAGAAAAGGGCTGGTCCAATGCAAGAGCGGGAGAAGTGTCGATTGACTTTGAAGGTGATGGAAGAAAAGGCGTATCCGTTTCCAGATGCTGATGTCCAAGGCATGCTCGAGGACTTATTAGAGAAAAATGTGATCAAGCTTCCAGAATGCAAGCGTCCGAAGGAAATGGGGCGTACCAACGACCCAAAATACTGCGTGTACCATCAAGTTGTAAGTCACCCAGTGGAAAAATGTTTTGTTCTGTAGGACCTTATCCTAAGGCTTGCAAAGGAGGGTAAGATACTTTTAGACCTAGATGAGAGTGGTCGATTATGTGGTTTGGAGCCCAATAGGAGATCCTCATCAGTGAACGTCATCTTGTCACGGCAGTGAGCACATCAAGCAACTGCTTCTTCCGAGGCATGCGTTTCACTTCCCTTTTCCTTGGTTCCTTTGGTTTCTTCAAGGTTCACTTTTTCCTCCTTTTCGGTAATGTCTTCTTGATCTTCAACGTCATGGCAAGAGACCATGTAAGTGGTTGTCATTAGGCCCTCTGTAAGAAAGCCTCTAGGGAAAAACTCGCGCTGCGTAACTAACAGGGGGCCTTCCTTTTGTAATAACTCATTCAAATGAACCCCCTTCCTTTGTTTCTTCGAACCATTTGTTTCCTTCCCCTTGGGAGCAACTTTTGAATTGCTAGCTTGAAGCTCCCTTTTCTTGTAAGGAGCATGGGTTTTGGGTTACGCTGTTTTTGAAGTCTCTTGTAGTCACAAAAGTCCAAGCTTCTTCGTCGCCTACCAATTCGTTGTCAAATCTATCATCATCTTGAGGGCTGAAGCATGACACAAGCATGGGCTCAAGCGTTCCAAATTGGATGTGCTTGTAATAGGCCCTTGACGTTGATGGCAAGGTGGATCGCACTTCCGTTGGAGTTGGTGACTTCACAGAAACTGGGGATCTAACAGCGAACGTAGCATGGCCTCACACAGGGGGAAAAAATAAGCCGCATCCTCATAGACGATGGCTCTGCCGTCAACATAATACCCAAAGGAACAATGAAACGCCTAGGCATATTCATGGAAGAATTATCCAAAATTTGACTCGTCATCCAAGGTTTCAAACAAGAAGGACAAAGGGCCATCGATAGGATTCGGTTAGACGTGACTATTGAGGAGTTGAAAGCAAGACCTCTCTTCCATGTGATCAATCCAAAGACTTCTTATAACTTGTTATTAGGATGACCATGGATTCATGGGAATGGTGTTGTACCTTCCACATTACACCAATGCTTCAAGTATTGCGATGGCAAGCAAATAAAGGTGGTGACAGCAAATTTGCAACCATTTACAGCAGCAGAATCTCACTTTGCAGACGCCAAGTTTTACTTGGATTGCAACACAACTTACTATGTACCACAAGAAGAGTTTACTGAAAAGAAGAAGGCAAGCATAAGGAAGGAGGCGAGCCTCTCACAGAAGATCCCCAACCTAACTCTGAAGTGAGACATAAGTTTCATGAAGAGGAGAAAGAGGCACCCATGGTCTTATGATATGTGCCTATGTCTAAACTAAAGGAAGGGCAATCCCCATTCGAGTTAACGATGGACGATGGAGACTAAGGATAAGTGCAAAAAGTCTACCCAAAAGGAAGATACTGCTATCCTTAAAAATGATTTCACTTTGCCATTACTGAAGTTAGACCAAGTGGCGTCCACAAAACCCCCACTCAAAGGTTTCACTAAAACCACATGTAACCTTGCTGAAGAAGATTCATTTCCAGTCAGAAGAACAGAAGAGGGTTTCGACCCTAAAGCGTATAAACTTTTGGCAAAATCAGGCTATGGTTTCAAAAATCCTCCATAATTGGGGCAACTTTATTCATATTACATGGAAGAGAAGTCATATGGGCTTAACTCGACCTAAAGCAAACTGAAGCAATAGGGCTATGCAATTGAGATTCCTAGAACCGGGCTGGGGTATTCATCACAAGAGCCAGTTCAAATCTCGGCCAAAGGGAAAGGAAAAAAGGCGACATCACAACACATCACGTTTGAAGTCGAAGAGGAGGGGAAGCCGAAGCCTATGTCAAGACCTTCTGTATTTGACCGTCTAGGAACATCTACTCCTCGAGAATCAGTATTTAATATATTAAGCATTTCTCTCCCTACAAAAGAAGGAACCTCACGTACACGTAGGTCAGCATTTGATAGGCTTGAGTCTATGAGTAGCTCAACTGACACCCCACGACCCAAGGAGGGGAAAAGTGGCCTACAAAAGAGAAATGGCGCCGAAGCCTACAGCATTATCCATTCGCGCATGAAACGTGAGTTGATTGTAGAAGTTAGTATAGGAAACTCCCTTAAAGTAAAGCGGCAGACTATTATGCACACACGAGAGCTCGAGACGCAAGTTAACGATGGGGAGGAGGATTACGAGACACTAGTCCTTCCTTCTTGCCACATGACAATAGAAACCGATTCCGAATCAAATGCAACAGACGATGAACCAAATGAAGCCCCTCGGGCAATAGAAGATGGGGGACAAGCAACTGTGGATGAGCTCAAAGAATTAAACTTAGGGATTGACGAGGAACCTCGCCCAATCTACGTGAGCTAACTTTTGACACCGGAGGAAGAAGGCAAATACTTTGAGCTTTTAATGGAGTACAAAGATGTGTTAGCCTGGACATACAAGGAGATGTCAGGTTTAGACCCAAAAATTGTAGTTCACTGATTAGCAATAAAGCAAGGAGTGCGCCCAATCAAGCAAGCCCAACGCCACTTTCAACCCAAACTCCTCCCACAAATTAAGGTAGAAGTTTACAAACTCGAGCAGGCAAGTTTCATCCGGGAGGTACAATTCCCGAAGTGGATTGTGAACATTGTCCCTGTCAAAAAGAAAAATGGATAAATTCGAGTTTGTGTTGATTTTCGAGACTTGAATAGAGCATGCCCAAAGGATGACTTCCCATTTCCAAATACAGAGCTCATGGTTGACGCGACTATTGGTCATAAAGCATTATCATTCATGGATGGCTCATCAGGATACAACCAAATTCGAATAGCACCCGAGGATGAAGAGCTCACCACTTTTCGAACTCCAAAGGGGATCTACTGTTATAAGGTAATGTCTTTTGGGCTTAAGAATGCTGGTGCAAAATATCAACGGGCAATGCAACGAATTTTCGATGGCATACTCCACAAAATCGTTCAATGTTATGTTGACGATCTAGTTGTTAACACAAAGAAAAGAGTGGATCATCTACGGGACTTACGCATTGTATTTTATCGATTAAGGAAATACCAACTCAAAATGAATCCTCTCAAATGCGCATTTGGCGTCACGTCTGGGAAGTTTCTAGGCTTTATTTTTCGACATCGAGGTATTGAAGTGGATCAATCTAAAATAGACGTTATCCAAAGGATGCCTGAACCAAAAAACTTACCAGAGCTCCAAAGCTTACAAGGCCATCTTGCATACATTCGACGTTTCATATCGAATCTAGCAGGACGGTGTCAACCATTCATTCAATTGATGAGGAAAAATGCCACTTTTGAATGGGATGAGGCTTGCCAGAATGCATTTAAGAGCATTAAAAGGTATCTGCTTAACCCGCCCATCTTAGGAGTACCTATGGCAGGAAAACCTTTAGTGCTCTACATTGCTGCACAAGAACAATCACTTGGGGATCTCTTAGCTCAGAAAAATGAAGAAGAGAAGGAGAAAGTATTATATTACCTTAGTCGAAAGCTAACTGGGGTAGAATTGAGGTATTCTCCAATAGAGAAGATGTGTCTTGCGCTTTTCTTCTCCATTCAAAACTTAAGGCATTACATGCAAGCGTACGTAATACACTTGGTTGCAAAGATAGATCCAGTAAAATATGTCTTATCTAGGGCAATCATGTCTGGACGGTTGGCGAAATGAGTTGTGGCCTTTCAAGAGTTTGAAATTGCGTATGTTCCCCAAAAGGCCATCAAGGGGCAAGCACTAGCAAATTTCCTTGCCAATCATCCTATTCCTGCCGATTGGAAGCTCTCACATGATTTTTCAGATGAAGATGTATTGTACACTGAAGTCCTTTCACCTTGGATGATGTTCTTTGATGGGGCTGCACGGCAAGAAGAATTCGGTGCTAGGGTTGTTTTTGTGTTGCCACAGAAACAAGTGTTACCATTTGCCTTTGTGCTTAGTGAACCATGTTCAAACAACGTGGCTAAGTATCAAGCCCTTATTGCCGATCTCCAAATGGCCCTCGATATGAAGATCTCATACTTAAAAGTCTACGGTGATTCCAAGTTGGTAATCAATCAACTTTTGACACACTATGAAGTTAAACATAAGGGTTTGATTCTTTACTTTCAAATGGCTAGGCGACTAATTGAGCAGTTCGACGAGGTTTCCTTAGAGGATATCCCTAGAAACAAGAATAGGATGGCAGATGCTCTAGCCAACCTAGCCACCACATTGGCTTTGTCAAAGGGTGAAAAGGCAAATGTCCCTATCTGCAACAGTTGGGTGCTCTCTTACACGGAAGAATATGCTAGTGAGACGAATGCCATATCAATTTCTATGGTAGAGGATGAGGATTGGCGGCAACCCCTGATTGGAACATGGTAAGCTACCTGAGGATCCCCGCCACAAGACTAAGATACGGCGAAGGGCGTCTCATTTTATACACTACAAGGGCACATTATACCGGAGGTCTTTTGACAGTCTATTCTTACGATGTCTTGGCAAGGAAGAAGGTGATCAAGCCATGAAAAAAGCTTATTCGAGAGTGTGCAGCGCCCATCAGTCTGGCCCCAAATTGTATCATCGAATAAAACGAATGGGTTATTACTGGCCCACCATGGTCAAGGATTGTATGGACTATGCAAAGACATGTGAAGCATGCCAGCTTCATGTGAACTACATCCATCAGCTGCCGGAGCCCCTGCACCCTACGCGTCCTGGCATTTTGATGCATGAGGACTCGATCTTGTAGGACCATTACCTAAGTCGTCAGGGAGTCATCTGTACATATTAGCTGCGACCGACTATTTTTCTAAATGGGTAGAAGCCATATCTCTCAGGGAAGTAAAAAAGGAAAATGTGGTGAACTTCATCCGGACTTACTTGATCTATTGGTATGGTGTTCCTCGCTATATCATCACGGATAACGGTAAGCCATTCCACAATAGTTTGGTAACCCAACTGTGCGAGAAGTTTGAGTTCAAGCATTACAAGTCATCCATGTATAATGCACCAGCCAATAGTCTTGCTGAGGCTTTCAACAAGACACTTTGCAATTTGTTGAAAAAGGTAGTAGAGCACTCGAAGAGGGATTGGCACAAAAAGATTGGAGAAGCTTTATGGGCATACCGAACAACATACAGGACACCCACGCAAGCCACTCCGTATTCATTACTATATGGTGTTGAAGTAGTCCTGCCTTTGGAGCGACAAATTCTGTCACTTCAAATTGCTATCCAAGAAGGGCTCACAAATGAAGTAAATACGCGCTTAACACTTGAAGAGTTGGAAGCACTTGATGAAAAGAGATTAGAAGCTCAACAACATCTTGAATGCTACCAAGCGCGGCTTTTGCGAGCTTTCAACAAGAGACTCCGACCTCAATCTTTCCAAGTAGGGGACCTAGTACTTGCAACGCGAAGACCCATCAACATCTCTCACAAGACTAGGAATAAGTTCACATCAAAATGGGATAGCCCCTATGTCGTGCAGGAGGTCTACACTAATGGCGCTTATAAGATAGTCGACGGAGATGGCCTGAGGGTACGTCCCATAAATGCAAAGTTCCTAAAGCGATACTATGCATGAAGCACTGGAGTTGCTCCTAGGTAAGACCCTAAACTGCCCACTAAAAAAAAAAAAAAAAAAAAAAAAAAAAAAACCTCCCGCTAGGTTGAAAACCTTGAAAGAGGCGACCTAGGCAAAAGTTAGGGACAAAAAAAAAATGAATAAAAAAATTTTAGGGACCAAAAACAAATAACTAAAAAAATCCTGCTAGGTTGAAAACCTTGAAAAAGACGACCTAGGCAAAAGTTAGGGACTAAAAAAAATTTGAAAAAAAAAAAAAAAACTCTCTTGAACTACGTTATGACTTGGGTACATAGGCAGCTTGGTATTCGTTACTAAGTTCAGTCGCATATGTTCTTAAAAAAAATTAATAATAATAAGTCCTTTGAACTACACTATGACTTGATCCATTTTGGGTACGTAGGCAGCCTAGCATCCTTTGCTAGGCATAGTCGTAAAGAAAAAACAAATGGATGCTCTCAAAAAAAATTGATCATATTAGCTCAAAAAAAAAAAAAAAAAGAAGGAGCAAGAATTGATCTGAAAATAAATGAATTTCTTTATTAATAATGAGATAGGTGTCATTACATTGTAATGACTACATCAATATAAAAAATAAAAATATAAAAAATGAAAAAAGAGATCAACCTATCCAATCTAAATGCCTCAACTCCTCTTTGCTAGTCTCTAGTAACCCTTGTAGCTCTCTAAGTTTTGCATCATCAGAAGCTTCTAAGGTTGGAGTAGCCTCAATCTCAGAAACCTCCCCCTTGATTTGAGAAATGATCACTTATTGCTGGGCTAGCTTTGCATCACAAAAGGTGCTTGACTCTGTAAACTCTGCCTTTTGCATTGAAAGCAACTTAAGTTCCTTCTTTAATTCAATCTCTCTAGCTAGGGCCTTGTCTAAGTTTTCCTTGATTGCAACTTTCTGATTGATCTTAATGACTTTCGAGTCAAGGGCAAGAATGAGGCGATGCCGAGCGTCGGTAAGCTTCTGTTCCTTGACTTCAAACGCAATGCCTTGTGAAAGAGCATGATGGAGAGAAGAATATCAATCTGCATCATCCATATATTCCAAAATACGCTCTCTTAAGGCGTTGCATCCACAACTTTTATTTGTGTGATAACTTAGAGGATCTTCTCGACTCCATCTCTAAGTGTAGTCACAAGAGTAAAAGGGGTTTTGACGATCTTCTCAATTAGCTCCCCTCCTAATGTTTTTGTATGCTGTCAATCGGCCTTCGAAATCAAATCATCAAGTTCAAAATTTGTGACAGTTGAAGTGGCCAGGATGCTCAAACTACTCATAATGGATTTATTTCGAGTCATGTCCCCTGAAGGCTTGTGAATAGGGTTTGAAGAAAGAGTGGCGTTAGTCTTCCCCGAACGTGATGGGTCAATTTTCTTAATAGCCAAATCAAAGGCCGTCGGACCTTGAATGGAAAACTCGCTCGTAGAAGGGCTAGTGGCAACTGGTGTACACTTCTCTCCTGCTTTTTTTGAAGTATAATCGTCATCTTGCATTGGAAGAATACCAAGATTGTCATTCTCAAAAAGTTCTTAGATACCAGAAATAGCTTCGAGGTCGTTGTGAAGGTGACAAAGGTCCTTAATGGATTCAAGATCAAAATCATCAAAAAAAGAATTAAGACTCACTTGTGCACTACCATAGAAGAGTCGGGAAGTGGATCCATATCAACACCACGGTCAGTCGCCTGGGTGACCCCCTCATGATCTAGATTCTTACTAGGATTGGCCTTTTGCCTTTTGCATCTTTAGTGAGAATCTGAGTTGCCACTGTTCCTTTCGGAATCTGACACATCCTTACCCTTGGTCGCTTCCACGTCTTGAGGTGTTAAGACTATGAAGAGGGTCCACGTTTAGTAAAATGTGCCTTGTCCACGCATGCTCTTCCTAAAGACTCGTCGGTAGCCTCCGAAATCCCCAAAGATAGCTTCCCATCACTTCGGCACTTCACGGGTTCAACTACTTCATTAGGCCGTCTTATTTTGAGTTTTATCTTGCTCGGGTTAACATTCCCAGTTGGTTGCTTAGTCCCACTTGAAAAGAAATCATCAAATCTTCTAGCCCACCAATTCATATAGCCCTTCGCACACAGAGCCCCATAGTCAGATGGGCAAGCAGGGATCAAGAACTCTGAACCAGTAACAAGACAAAGACATCGGCGCCAGAAGCACACTGCTTGCTCTAAGGTGAAGGTGCGAAAGTCCTCATTAAGCTCCCCGGGGATGTGTTGATTGAAACCGAACTGTTGACCAAACCGGTGAGGGCTATATGGTTCAACTATACATATACTTCCGCGATGAGAGGCCAAGTAGCTAGAGCATTGGCTGATGAAGTGATCTGCATAAAAGCTAGGTAGCTTGTCATCATCCACCAGAATCTCTCGATAGCCTTTAAAAAGGCCCAAACAATGAAACTTGAAGCTACTAAAGGCACGAAATAGCTTACCGGCTGTAACCTCATCGTAATACTTGGCTGCACCCTCTCGGGAGTATCTAAACATGCGTGGAACAGCCTTGGAGCGAGACCATTCAAGTGCAAAGTGAGTGTCGAAGTATTCGGCCAACCAAGCATTCAAGTAATGTGCAGGAAAAGTGGTATCACATTTACTAGGAGTCTTAGAAGACACAACTTCATTCAAGCCCCTATAAATGTTGGCTAGGACTGGGACTGCAAGGCAATATCTCTTACCACGAGCCATTGCACTTGCGCTCTTGAAAACACCAAGTCTGATTAAGTTTGGTCCCCCATCGGGAAGAGCGAACTCACACAGCCAACATGAGATCAAAGCAGCTAACCAAGTCTCTTCTATGAGCCTTCTCTCCATATTGAGCACATCGAATGGAGCCTCATCTTCTTTAGTCAGAATTCTGGGGGCATCGATTTTACCAGAGGGTTATGAGATTGCTTGGCTCTTGCATTCCTCTTCATTGACCTTCTGGTCGGTTGTTTTTTATATTTAGACTTACCACAGAACCAAAACTTCACCCATGCTGCTGTAGTGACCAAGTGCGAACCATCAAGCTCAATACTCAGGTGATGGAAAGTGACAAATAGATGACGATAGCATGAGGGGAGAGATGATATGTCTTTTGAGTTTGGAACGACCTCTTTGTAAAATGAGCCGTACACGAGAAGCCCACCGATCGAATGTAAGTCCCATAAGCTAATGGAGACCTCTCCTACAGATGTGTGTAATGTGTTCGTAGCCGCACACCAACACTCTAGGAAGGCTTGCAAGACATGGGTGTTCCGGTCATATGTGAATAACGATGCAAGTAAAGGCTTGTAAAGATTGGCATCACTTAAGGCTTTAGTATTGCGGCTCAATATGTCTTCTAGCCACTCCTAATATTTAGGGAGGTAGAAAAACTCACCCTTATATTGGAGTGGAGGAGTCTTGGAAGAAGGTAGAGCCCATTGCACTTCTCCCACGCTTATCCAATGACCAAGGAGAGGAAATGGATCGATGCGGTCCGCGGTTGAGTGAAGGTTGGAGGCCAAAGTAAATGTCTTTGAAATGACATGCGAATCCCTTCTATTCGAGCCATATAATTCGTGAGATGATTCGACCCACCATTGAGATAGACTTGGAGGACGAGGAATGGCAGTAGCTGAGGATGAAGGGACACTGCTTCCAAGTGGATGGACTTTCAAGACGACGCCTTTCTCTAGGGGTTCATTTGTAGAGCGCAAGAGAGTGATGGATTGATCATTGAGAGTCCTCGATGAGTCGTAAAAGATGACCATGATGGAGTGCACTTGATTGCAGCCACTTGGGGAAGACGAAGCTCGTAGAGGTCACGACTTGAGCAAATGTAGAAGAATCACAAGTTGAGCAAAGGGTTGGCAAACCTGAACCACCTGACACACCTAACAACAAACCAAAGAAAATGATGAATATCTTATTCGTTCAAATGCTCGTTACTAATAAATTGATATAAAAATAATAATAATAATAATAAATAAAGGGAGGCACGTGACATTGAGACTTAAAAAACCACGGGCAAATCATTCATTCAATATTAACATGCAAA
Source organism: Castanopsis chinensis (assembly GCA_032878915.1). Classification (NCBI taxonomy): domain Eukaryota; kingdom Viridiplantae; phylum Streptophyta; class Magnoliopsida; order Fagales; family Fagaceae; genus Castanopsis; species Castanopsis chinensis. The sequence goes on along the minus strand of JAVQMG010000097.1, from coordinate 4,307,381 downwards.
CATCATGTGAATATTAACATGCAAACATCATGTGTAGGTGTTGAAATAACCATAGGTGCATGTGAAGAGAAGGAAACGTAGAGGCTTGCATGTATACTATCCAAGCTTGAAAAATCACGTTCATAGCTAATTGGTTATTAGGCGTGGCATTGAAATCCAAGGCTACAAGGAAGCCATGTGTCCGCGTGGGGTCATTGAAGCTTTAGGCGTGTATTTAGTGTGCACCTTGGTTGTCACGTGAAGATGAAGGCAACAGCACCAATTCTAAGAGGAAGGCAGCAACCCAAAGTCCAGGATGAAACCGTCGATGCTCGAATCCGCAAGACGCTGAAAGAAGAGGATAGTAGTTCAGTGATGAAGCAAGAATCTTGCTGCAATATTGCCTCCAAGAGATGACAATTGGTGCTTAAATCCGATATATGACTCTCTCAATGCTCCGGCACCAACAGCTGCGAGGTGGAGACGACGGATACACAAACAAAGCTACGCACCTATGATTCTGGAAGGAAGGCAGTAAGCGCGATCCGTTGGATACTCAGGCGAAGGGCAGAACAAAGCTCTGGACTCAGCGCCGACTCAAGAAGGCTGATCAATGACAAAGCCGCCAATGCTCCAGCGCCAACAGCTGTGAGGTGGAGACGACGCATACACGAACAAAGCTACGCACCTATGGTTCTGGAAGGAGGGTAGTAAACGAGATCCGTTAGATACTCAGACGAAGGGAAGAACAAAGCTCTGGACTCAGCACCGACTCAAGAAGTTTGATCAATGATGAAGCCGCCAATGCTCAAGTTCGTTGGACACCAAGAGGAGAAGGATATGACGCCGCAGTTTGCTTTGAGCCTTAGCGAACAGCACAATGGAAGTAGTCCAGAAAAGAGCAATTGATGACCTGCATAGAGTGAATCAAGTCGTTCAACACAAAATAATAATAAGGAAAATACAAAGACAAGCATAAGAAAGAATGAAAAAAGAGGAAGAATGCCTGCTACGGCTGAAGAAAAAAAAATAACTCAAGAAAAAAAAAAGGTGCTCAATTGCCTCTAACCCACAAAACCTCACCTTCTTTTATAGAGGTGGCACTCGCAAGAAGCCCTAATGATTCGCGAGAGTGTGGCTAAAGAAAAAAGGCAAAAATGCAAAATTAACCCTCTAACTTTCAACGTTTTTCATTTCAGTCCTCTAACTTTAAGTTTTGTCATTTTAGTCCTCTAACTTTCAATTTTTGTCAATCCAGACTTCTGTTAAAACTTAGTTAAGATTATCCTTAAACTCACCTAAAAATGACCGTTTTACCCTCCTTTTTTTTTAAAGGATTCGGAATTAAAAGAAAAAAAATCTTAAAAAAAAAAAAAAACATTTTAAGGGGATATGTAAAAGCAATGATAAACAGAGCAAACCTAAAAGAGCCATTTTCTTCATCGCTTTCCAGTATTTACAAACAAAACCATCACAAACCATGAAAATTCACGCTTTTCTCTTTCACATTCCTTTCGTTTCAGCAATGTAAGTTTTTTCCTTTTACTTTCCGGGGAACCAAACAGTGAGGAACACAGGAAATGGTAATTTACCTGAGTGGGACACATGGCGGTTTGAGAGCAGAGAGGCGGTGATCGAAGGAGCCGAGAATGGCAACCATGTTTTCGGTGCTGGTTTGGCTCTTCTGCAGTGACTAACTTATGGCCGCAGCTCTCTCGCTCAGAGCCTCCATTGCTTGTGGAATCCCCATTGTTTTTTTCCTTCTTCTTCTTTCTGGTTTTCTAAGTTTTTCCTTCACTTTCTTTTCTTTCCTCTCTGTTTGGACATCGAGAAAATGTGAAAAGAAAAACAAAGACGAAAATTTGTTGAGATTGAAAATTGAAAATCTATTCGGAGAAGATGTTGGTGTAGTCGTTGTGGCCAAGGGAGATCCAACGGCTCTGCTTCTGGGCCATCTTCTTCATCTGCTGGAACCTCCTTTCTCTGAGCACCTCCAGATCGTCGAGGTCAAGGCGATCTGCTAGAGCCTCCTCTCTTTCTTTTTTTTTTTTTCTTCTTTTACAGATTTTTTTTTTATTTTAATACCGAATTTTTTTTTAAAAAAAAGAAAAGGGTAAAACGGTCATTTTTTAGTGAGTTTAATGGTAATTTTAATTGAGTTCTAATAGAAGCCTGGATTGACAAAAATTAAAAGTTAGAGGACTGAAATGACAAAATTTAAAGTTAGAGGACTGAAATAAAAAACGTTGAAAGTTATAGGGTCAGTTTTGCATTTTTCCCAAGAAAAAAACATGCTTGCTAAACAAGACAATTGCGGCACCAACTTGCCTAACAAAACTAAGGTGGGCTTGCACTCCAAAGAGGATGTTCCTTGCGTGTGACCAGGCCTGTGAAAGTGAAAACCCAGTATTCAAAAAAAAATAAAAAGAAGGGTGCAACCAAAACACATCTTGGATGGCAAAGCTGTAATATACAACATTGGGATGACAGAAGCCCATATTTCACTTGGATGAGAGCCTTGTGTACCCGTAAAGCTAAGTCCATCATTAAATATAAATAAATAATAATAATAATAAATAAATAAAATGAAAGAATACTTGAAGCCTCGTCTACTTTGCATCATAAAGATGCAAAGCCGAATCTTGAAGTGGGGGCATCTATAGACATCAAAATTTTATGATGTATTCACAACCGTCGATTGTTCATGATAAAATATTTGTGATCAAGTTAATCTTCAATTGATGATGTGGACGATCATCGAATAAAATCAAGCCACGTGGCAACACCAAATGAAGGCAGCCATATGGCAGCATCAGAAGAAAAGACTTATATGGAAGGTTCATATTAAATAAAATACCAAAAATTAAATTCATAATTCAACTCTCAATAAATGCTGAGAGGAGATTCCAAATTAAATACTATTGAGTTGCCTATAAATAGGGGCTTCTCATATGAAACAAGGCGGAGAAAACTTAGAGAGAAAACCCTACTAATACTCTGTCAAAATAGAAAGTCATCTCTAAGTCCACAAGCATTCCATTTTTCATCAAGGTTTATTCTTACTTCTTCAAATCAAAGTAGGGATTCTCCTTCAATCCAATTCGAGATTAAGCCAACGGCCCTTGCATCAAATCAAGCACGTTCAAACATTCATTCAACTTGGAGACATCAAAGCATGATTCAAGATCAAGTCTCATAGCCCCATTGGATCGTAAAGTTTCTTGGAGATCAAATCAGAAGAGTTTATTGTACTCTTTCATTGTAAAGATTCATACAGAGGATTGTACTCACATATATACAATTCAAATACAAGTTGATTATTTGTTACACTATTTCGTGATTGTGTGATTCATCTTTTACGAAAATTGTGTGTACAAATCCATTTATACAACGATTGTTATTATAAAAATTAGAGTCTATTTACTCATTTTTATTATATGCTAAGTTATATTGTAGATAAAATAAAAATAAATAAATAAATTGGTGAAATTACACAAAATAGGTGCACCTAAGGTTGATCCCTTGATTATGGCATTCAGCTTTTCATTTCTTCTTTTGTGAAATTATTTGACTAGTGTATGGTTAAAATTAATAATCGGATCATAAACTTAAGGGTTTATGTATAACCCATATTTTATGTATAATCCAAATTTTTAATACAAGAGAATAAGAAATGGCATTCGTTTCTTTATTCTCTCGTATTAAAATTTAAAAATGGGAAAACGAACATACTCAAGTTTTCTTATTTATTTTTATACAAAAACGTATGGGCCATAATAAATAGCAACCCGTTCGGTCTAAACCATTTCCAATTTGTACGTTTTGACCAATACCCTCTAGGGTCAAACTCAAATTCGCCCTACTAGACCCTTTTGCTACACAAATAAGTGGACCATAGTCCAATTAGGCTAATTAAGGCCCATTAGATTTGGTTTTAGCTTGAAGCCTTGAACCAAGCATTCATCTATTATAGCTCCCACTTGCGAAAAGGGTGTCAATATGATACTTGGCCTTGATATGCAGCAGGGCATTAGGAGATCACATGATAATGTCTACCCAAAAAATGGGGGTGTTTGGTACATGATTTTAAACAATAATTTTCAGTTTTTAAACAACACTACTCATATTTTCACACACTTTTTCACTCACACGTATTTTTAAAAAAAAAAACATTTTAAACTTAGAAACTGTTGTTTAAATACACATACCAAATAGGCCCGAGGGTTAGTGGCCCTTTTTATTTTTTTATTTTTACAATTTTGTCTTTAACTCATTGAAGCAGCATGTTGTAATTGATGAAAGTAAAAATGGTCTTAGTTATAGGTCCCTTTTCATGTATTGTCAAATTAGAAAGTTTTAGAAAAAGTGATGTGGGTGGCAAAATTAAGGTCAGTCTAGACCATTTGAAAGGAGTTTTTTTTTTTTTTTTTTTTTTTTTTGGGCTTAAAGACAATTTGAAAAGTTATAGGTTCTGAAATTCCATACATTAATCAAGAACAGAAAAAGAGGAAACAAATGAACACATTTATAAAAGAGCAAACTATACTCCAATCTCCAAATAGTAGTACAGTAAGAAAGAAAGAAGCCAATAGGAATCCAGCTGGGCATGTCATGATTAAATCAAGTAATCAGTAACTTTAGACCCACCACCTTTAACAAAAGAAAACCCATCCTCGATTATCCTCCCCCAAAAATCAACAAAAGTTCATGATGATTCAGCTCCCTAATCTACTTTTATTCTTTTGATTTGATAGGGGAGCTGCCAAATCTTGCTATTTTGTAGAATTTCATCATAATCAAAGGCAATTTTGTTATGATAATAATAAATAGTCAGTAAAGAGTAGTCATCAGAAGTTCAAATCTATCATTTGACATGATATCATAACCATGTTTCAAATTTTTTTTTCCTATTACTTATTTTACTTTAACTTTGATGAACCTAACTCGGTGTGCCCAAAATAAGTTGATTATTTTAATAAACATGATGTCTCCTATTCTACAGGGAAAAAGATGATAAAGCAAAAGAGAAACTAGTCCAAATTATCTGAGTGCGTGGAGGACCCTTGTGATGAATGAGTAGCTTCACTTCGAATGAAAACGGATACATGAGTTTATCATTACTAGTCTCTTCAAAGTCAAAGAGCTTTTTTCAATAACATAAAATAAAAATTATGTATATTTCTACTAGTTATTATAATTTTTTTTGACAAAATTTTCTTCTAAACGGAGTGAGAGGAGTCTCCAAATGCAACTTATGTGGCAATTCAAAAGCCATCAACATGTGTTATTAAAACAAGTTATATGACTTATTAAATATGTTTTTTTTTTTTTTTTGAGGGGGACTTATTAAATATGTTATGTGACTAAAAATACATATGAATAATTTTTTATCAATCGTCACATTGTGAGTAATGAGTATGACAAATTTTCCCTAAAACCTAATTTACCCAATGGTTTTAAATTTATTCTTTACTATATTTGTAGTTATAGAATTTTGCTTTTAACCATTTAATAAACCAACAAACCATAATCTCTTTATAATAATTTTTTTTTTTTTAATTGAAAGAGAGTTTCAACCTATAACGTTCATTCCGGGTGATTACCTTTTATTGTTAGAAAAAAAAAAAACAACAATTAGTTATTGGTGCTCTTTTTAATAATATTGATATACATTAGTTGGAGTAAATGGATTTAATATTGTGCATTTATATTCCCGTTAGTCTCTCTCTCTCTCTCTCTCTCTCTCTCTCTCTCTCTCTCTCTCTCTCTCTCTCTCTCTATATATATATATATATATATATTCCTATTAGCTTAGGGTGTGGTTCGAAATTAGAAAATTTAAGCTTTTAACTCTTAATATTATTGTATGTTCCAATTAACTCAACTTGTAAAGTTCTTTGTCTATTAAGACATCTCAAAATAGAAGACAGGACTAAAAATTTGTCAATTTGGAACGGAATGGGTATATACATAACATAATTAGAATGTACAACTATATCTAAAAATAAAATTATAAAAAAGTGGGGTAGGGAGCTGGTGTTATAAACATAGGATATATCATGTAGTTGCTTTAAATTCGGACAAAATGATTGCAAAGTGGTCACTCCCATCAATTAGTCTATAAATTTGGTTTTATTTTACCCGCAATTCACTACAACCCACAATTCTCTCTCTCTCTCTCTCTCTCTCTCTCTCTCTCTCTCTCTGCTTTCCTTCTCCTCCTCTGGTTTTGCCTGCCTAGCTGTTTGATACAGAGGTAGAAGGGAAAATAAAATTAAAGAATTGGCTTGAGAGAGACACCATAGAGAGAAAGCAAAATTGTTGCAAAATACACAAGACTAGCTCTCTCTCTCTCTTCGGCTCTTGCTAAGGACTGGTTTGGATTAGGAATCAATGGCTAGCTTTGCAGGAACAACACAGAAGTGCATGGCTTGTGATAAGACTGTGTACTTGGTTGATAAGTTAACTGCAGATAATCGAGTGTACCACAAGGCCTGCTTTCGATGCCACCATTGCAGGGGTACCCTCAAGGTAAAACTAGCTATATTTTATTTGTTTACCTGGATCTATCCTCCTTTTATATATTGAGTTTGTTGGGAAAGATAAAAACAAAACAAAGATTGTAACATGGACAAGAATGATTGTTGTTTTGTTGGCAAACAAGGAAAGAGTTCATTCTGTTTCTCAAAAAAAAAAAAAGGATTAGAGTTCATTGTCATTGTCTTCTTGCATAGATCATGTACATGTAAATACCATGTATATAGACGTTATTGATAGCTATGTCTTCTCTTGAAATTAAGAATCTTGTTAGTTTGACTGGTTAGTTCAAATCTCTTGTTCTCATTGTAAGTTGTAACTATTGAATTATCATAAAATAAATAAATTTTTAAAAAATTATTAAAAAAAAAAAAAAAAACGTTTTCCTTCTTAAAATTGTCATTTCCAATCAAGGATGGAATCAAAATTTTCTTTTTTGATGGGCCAGAGAAACATATTAACATTGAATTAATATATGAGAAATAAAATCAGTACCTATTTAATGTTAATAAAATAAAAACAAAAACAAAAATTCTCATATAATTACTTTTTACTATAATTTAAATCAGTCATTTATTAAAATAGAACTCGACCTTCTTTCAAATTTATTTCTAAATGATTGATTATGTACTAAACTTGGTAACAATTCCACTTTTAAATATAAAAAACGTAGAAAATTATCTTCCTTTTTATTGTGACCCTCGTTCTAATAATATCTATGGTTACAATTAGAAACTAAAAGAACAGGTATAATTAGAATTACTCTGTAACCAAACTTTTTTTGAGAAAGCACTCCATAACCAAACCGATAGACTATTGATCTTTAGGTTCTTATCTACCATTGGCATAATTCCATTAAAAAAAAAAAAAAACCCTATGTGTTCTTTGTTTCTACTACAATTTCAATCAAAATTTTGAGGAACAAAAGCTAATATGAAACATATAAATATACATAAAGGAAACTGACACATATTATTTAAGAACATTTAGCTACCTTTAATAGAAATAAGATATTAACAATCTTCAAAAAAAAAAAAAAAAGATATTAACCGTACTCCCAAAGAGAAATTATTATTTACACAGAAAGGAGTGCTGATGTAGTCCTCCCTGACTAATGAGATTGTGTCATTTATGCAAATGTATGTGTAAACTTCCTAATCAACACAAGAAATAAAAAATAAAAATTGCAAAATGATGTCACATTTGCATAAATAACAATATTTGCATAAATGACAATATTTTATTAGCAGTCCTCCTGGCTCCTGGTGAACCTAATAATTTCTCTACTCTAAGGGCTTAACCTTTTATTTCTTGATTTGTCCTACTGATTATAAATATTTGCTAGATGATTAGCTGACCTTTTATTTATTTATTTTTGGTGACTTCTTAGGAACAATTGAATTCTTGGAGGGAGTATAAATTTTGGGAACTTTCATTAATGAGTGTAAATTTTCTAATGGATTGTTTGATTTGTATATTGAATGGAAAATTGTTGCAAAATTTAGAACGAAATCAATTATAGATGATTTTCGCAATTCAAAAGAATATTGAATTCTATTATGATAGATCATAAATGATTGAGTAAAATGTATTAAAAATAGTCTTTTTTTTCTTTTGTTTTGTTTACATTTTATTAATGTTGTTTAGATGTTAATTGTATCCTTCATATATTAATTTAGTTTCAAATTTAGTATATTTTATATTCTTGATTGGTCAAAATATTTTGTCTATAGTTTGGCCCCCAGAGGGGAAAATTCGGTTTAGTTCCTGCCACAATGGATTTGGGAGATTTTTTTTTTTTTTAACTATCTAATTTAATAAAGAATGTAGACAATGTTACTTATCAAAAAAAAAGATAAAGAATGTAGACAATGTTAAGGATGAAAACAGTGAATACTTCATCATGTTGTATTCTACACTTGCAGCTCAGCAACTACTGTTCTTTTGAAGGGGTCCTGTATTGTAGGCCTCACTATGATCAACTCTTCAAGCGCACTGGCAGCCTGGACAAGAGTTTTGAAGGTAAAAGCCTTTTTTCTTATTAAAAAAAATAAATAAATAAAAAACCTTCTTTCTCTGGATTTATATAAATTCTACTTGTCAGAACAACTCTATAATGATACTCATTTTGTTCTTCTTTCTAAACATTCTTTCAGGAACACCAAAAATCTTGAAACCTGAAAGACAGATTGATGAGGTAATCTCACACTTGTGTTGAATCCCTTTTCAATGTTAATTTAAATGCAATGATCATCTTTCAAGTTAGTTCCACAGCAAACCAACCATTTGTAGCACTGCCTGCTTCTAACTTAACCCAGCTACTGAACAGAATGCTAAGGCAGTCTCGAATATGTTTGGGGGCACCAGAGAAAAATGTTTTGGGTGCAACAAGACCGTTTACCCAATCGAGAAGGTAACAACCGTACGATTATTTTCGAGAATGATCAGCATTATGTTAATGTGCATGTAAAATATATATAACACTTTTAATGCTCATGTCCAATTTCTCAGAATTTCATTGTGTTTCATGACATCAACTTTCATTTTCAGCCAAAACCATATATATATATATATATATATATATATGTATGTATGTATGTATTATACTATATAATTTAATTGAAATTTGCATGGCATATTGACATTAATTTTGTATTTAACAAACAGTCTATGAAGAGCTAATGATGTTTATGTCCTCAAAAGGTTTCGGTTAATGGGACACCATACCATAGAAGCTGCTTCAAATGCACCCATGGAGGTTGCACCATAAGCCCATCAAACTACATTGCACATGAAGGAAAGCTCTACTGCAAGCACCACCACATCCAACTCTTCAAGGAGAAAGGGAACTACAGCCAGCTTGAGAGCAACAGCGAAAAGAACGAAATGACTGAGGTCACTGCTCAAGAAATTGCTGCTGAATCATAATCCACTTCAACAACATCTAATCATTCTTAAGTAACCTCCACTCTTCCCTAATAGTTTTATAATTGTGTCTTGCTTGTAAAATAAGGTCCGTTTTATGAACTTATGCGGGTTCTGATGTACTGTTGGGGATTTTGATGTGTAAGGACAAGTGAGTTCAGATCAGATGTGCCGTGATATCAGTTGTGACTTGTTTCATTCTTTCAGCATCTGCATACAATATGAAGTTTTTGCTTGGGTTGAAATATCATCAGATAGATTTATCAGTAAATTACACTTTTCTACATGTTGGATAAGCAACCTTTTTCTACTATGTTTTAAGTAAATTCAACAGTGCCTAAGGATATCAGATTTCATTCTTTTTACCTTCTTTTTGTTTCTTCTTTTTTTCCCCCCTTCTTTTTTGTACTTCTGTCATCACTCCCTGCTGATTGCTGATTTATGAAAGTGGCTAATATAGTAATATGCTGGGGACATGTTGAAATTGAGCAGGGAAAGCAACAACAAAAGAAGATGCAGAGCATAATTTAAAGACATTGAAGTCAAAAGCAGTTTCACTTGAGAGATGAAAGAAGCAAAAGCTTAAAGTTAGATACATACCCATCCACCATGACAAACAATTGTTCAAAAAAAGATATTAAAAAGAAAAGTACCGCAAATATAGCGCATAAGGCAAGGCCGTCCAGCCTTGGCATAGGCTGCCTCAGGGTGTTGCACAGCTCTGCCAACTTAGTCGTGGAGGTATCAACATTGACTTCTAAGTTATTAAGCACTGTGGAGGGGTAAACCGTGGTTGTGCTCCACCTTCGCCACTCCGCACACAGGATTGCATGACACTACTTTGGGTTTATTGAGTCCTTAGTTCATGAACACCATGAGTCAAATAAACAAACAGGTGATACTGATACACAGGCAGGTTAATTTTGAAATGGGAAGAAACTGTGATCAAGGCACCCTCATTGCAATGGTGTAACTTAAATTTCGATCAAATTTCAAGGCCCAACTTTACATTATACTATTACAGTATCTATATTTCACCTCAAACGATTTTTTCCATTATCTTCTGTTGGATTAAGATATTTCTTCAATCTTGACCTAACATACAACCGAGGTCAAAGTGTGTTGGGCTCAATCCTTGCTAATAAAATCTTTTAATACAACGTAGTTTAATACCAATAAAACCTATTATATGTATAGTTGTCAGTATCATACAATATGTATTATATCGTGTGTAAAATGTTCCGTATTGTATCTTGCAGTATTCTAAATCATACGATATAATGTGCCTATTGTATGAATTGTATCGCACCGTACGATACATAGAAAAATGTTTTAAAATGAGATTTTTTGTTAAAATTTATACATTTATTTGAATCTAACAAGTTGTTAGACTTGTTTTTAACACAAAATTATTAAATTACTTAATTTGGCCTAATAAAATAACATATTCTTAAGTTTTTTTCCCCTCTCTTTCTCCTATAAATTTGGTCTATACAACACGCACACACACTTCACTTTAATATTTGCAAATTTATTTTTTATACTATGAATAAGATATTAATTGAGAATATAATTTTTTTTTTTTTTTTTTTTGTCATTATTGTTATAAGTCCAACAAACTAGCATGCCATGAAGATTTTTTAAAAAAATATATTAAAATAAAAAGAACAAGAAAAGATAGTAAATATTAATGACAATGAAGAAAATTTTAATGAAGAAATAAGTTTTCAAAATGATAAACATGATGATAGCATTGGCTTTGATGGAATTCAATAGGCAACATGATGAAAATAGATTATTATTTTTGGGTCATTTATAATATATTATCACTTTTGAATTTAAACAATTTGAATGTATATGTTATTAATATATGCTAGTCTGATTTTTCTAGTTAGCTTATTAAATATTAATACATAAGTGATGAATAAATTAGTCATTAGTTGAATATATTTAAAATTTATAATGAATATACCATTTTTACATGTATATCTATAATTTGTTATAAATTTTATTAGGTGTTTGTATATCTTACGACACACAATACGAAAAAATCAAAAATCGATTCACGATATAATTCACATTTTGACAACTATGATTACACGCAAGAAAAAGAGAAAAAATAAACTGCTGGCGTGATGTAACAAAAGCCACTACTGAATGAAGGTGATCTATCAGTAGAACCACTATTGAATTCGAATTTTAATGTCAACCCATTTACAATATTACAATACATTACCTAGGCAACTAATCACCCCAAGTAAGTCCCAAGGGATTGAACTTCCCCAACATCTACCCAAGACACCACGATAACAATACAGGAATGTGCAATGACAAGATACTACACATGCTTTTGCCCCCATTTTACTGCACATATATTCATATTTTCCCTTCTTATACAGCGCATATATCAGTTTCTCCCCCCATCCCACCAAAATAATCTTTCATTTTATCCACCTCATAGCCTTGCCTTTACGAGACATATTAACCATTTACACTGCACCAAAAGTCACCAGGAACCAAGACCAAACATTATCAGAACTCAACTTCCATCTCATGAACCACTTCTCATTGAGCTGTCCTTCAATATCTGAGCTGCAAGTATGAGAAGCTCCACCATCTCAAATCCTGCAGCAGACACGGCATCTATCTTCTCATTGATGGAGTCCCCATAAAAATCTTTGAGATTATTGCTTATGCTTTCATCAATGGAATCAACATCAGCCTCAGCTGACCAACTAACAGGCAGGGAGCTGCCAAGGGCAGTCTTGACAAGTTTTGCCTCGCAAATAATATCATCAAGAGCTTCTGAAATGCTAGTAACTGTACCTTCTGAAGTCCCTGATTCTTTGGCCTACAAGATAGGTTATATCACAAGCACAAGGCACATTAGTTTCAAACAGGTAATTGGAACAATACAGCTAGCTTTCAAGAAGGTGCTGTAAAAAAAAATTGTGACTCTTTCAACATGCAGTTAACAAAATGAAAAGCACCTCAAGCATCCGTTAAAAACAAGGAAACCTTGAACCAGGTCAATATTCAGAATATAAATGTGATTGCCCAAGTGAAAAATAAATTGCACACCCCTGCTTGCAGTTAAAATTCTATGTACCTATGGTAGTGTAATACCTTCGTAAGCGAGAGACGAAGCCTATGAATTGAAGATGTGAGATGCTCCATACTTTCCATGCTTTCCTTAAGAGTTGCATGTTCAATCTTCATTCTGAAAAAGTTCAAAAACTATTACGACATTAATGAAAATGTAGGAAGAAAAAGCACATTTTCGTAAATTAAAATTTTTTTCTGATAGGTAAGTGGACAAATTCTTGTGAAACTTTTGCATGCTTACCACACATCTATACAATCATGCATCATGCAGTTCAAAGAAAGGGTCAAAAATATTTTCACTAACCTGGCAAAGTCCATGCTATTGGACCTTCTGCTGAAGAGTTTCCCCTCATTATTATGGTAAACTTCAGCTTTGTTCCCACTACCATCTAGTGCACCAATCCAACGTCTCAGATACGTTCTCTTCAGCAAGTTTGTTAACTTTCCATCTCTTTCACAAGGATCAAGTTTTTTTCCCACAATATCAGCCAAACCTTTTCCTTGTTTAATCTCCTGACCACTTTTCCTGCTAATTGCATTACATTATGCTTAGGTACCAGTAATAAGTTAGCAGTAAAACTAACTATTGCCAAAGGTGTAGAAAATTGCACAAAAAGCAAGAAAGAAAAAGAAATAGACAGGTCACAACAAATCATCTCCTGAATGAAATACAGAGAGGTTACTGAACACCAAAATTTATCAGTTCAGAACAAGATCATAGGAAGAGTAATTGGATTCATTCCTGCATAAAATCAAGTGGTGAGTGGCAACACATTATTATGCAATGTGAGACATAAATGTGTAGAGTCTGATGAAAGAAAATCTACAACAGAAGCCACTAAAGCAATTGAATGATTTAAGAGACAAGAAGAAAAGAGTTCAATATTTTATACATGAATTTAAAATGATACAATAACATTTTATTTAAAAGAAAAAGAGAATCTAATAGGATTCCTTGAGAGGATATGTGGTTGGTCTTGAAAAAGAAAGGGCACTATGTGTTGATGCAAGCAAGGGTATGTACAATAGAATAATATAACTTTGGGTCAAATTGGTTCAAACTCCAAGAAGAGGCTTACATAGGTTCCGTGTTTACCTCTGCCTTTGGTCATGAAAGACCAGGATGTAGGTTGTTCATCAACATTACGATTTTAGTTCACAAAATCAGAGAACAGGCTTGTTCCAAAATCTATTTGTGGAGAGACTTCAGAACTGAAAAGTTTTACTCTTTACCAATTTCCAAGGACCTCCAGTGAAATGACAAGGAAGAAGAGAACAAGGTGATCTTATTGTGCATTTCAAGGTAAGGTAGACATTTTTCTTGTGCGCCCGACTAAATCAGTTGGACTACAATGTCATTAAGCTTGATGACATATGCCAGGCAGTGTTGAAAAACACATACAACACCACTAAGAACTTCTTTTGACTTTCCCTATCTCCAAATAATTGTTACTCCATCTGCAGTTTATTATTATTTTTTTTTAAATACTGGTGACTTATGAGGAAGCCATAAGCACTAATCTCAACCAAAACTTTAATCTTAGAACTTCATGAGATGGGATTTCTTCCTTAGGCTCTGTTCATATGATGCCTTAATGTAACATTTATTGAACTTTTAAAATTAAAGATTGTAGTTCTTTAAGAGTTTCTCTAATACACTCCCTAAAAACTGGAGCACTCTCCTTTATTCACTAAAATGGCCATTTACTTATCAAAAAGAGACCCCGCTTCTCCCCCACCTCCTCAAAAGAAAGTACAGGACACATTCAATTCCAATCAAATCTCAGTTCACAGGGCGCAATAGCCAATCATATTGACACATCATCAATACTTCACCCATTCATCAACGTAAGGATGTATACCAACAATTAGTGACAAAACTGAAGCTCCAAAACAGGAAAACAAAAGCAGTTGCAGAAGACAAAAGAAAATAATAACTTATATGACAGAGGTAAGATTCCGATAGAAAACAAATCATACTCCTGAAGTAGTTGATATTCCTGCTTTATTTGTGCCAACTCCATGAGAGCTTTCACCTTTTCATTGGTAACCTGGACAGGTAGAAGAATTGCAGAACCAATAAATCCAACTGAGCCATCCATGCTTTGTTACAGAGCATAATTATAGATGAAACGTAGAAGAATTTTAATTTTTGCACAAGGACACCAATGATTTCATATTCATAATAGTGCGTCAAACTACAAATTTAGAAGCTAAAATTCTAGAATGGGAATGTGTGCACTCCACTGAACCATTTCCTACCCAAAGAAAAAAAGCCACTCAACTTTATGTAAAATCATAATGCCTTCAACAGATATATCCTAGACACAGAAAGGTGTGTACTCCACAGAAGTTTCTTGTTTTGGATATTTTGAAGTGTTTTGAGCTATTGAATAATCAATTATCCTGTCTGATTATAATTCAACTGATTTTCCACTTAAAAAATTCACCTTATCCTTTGATTAACCAATCAATATCTTGAGACTAGAGAACAATCATATTTGATCCATTTTCAAGACTAAATCATGGTTCTCAAACCCGAACCATTCAATGAACCGTAAAAGAAAGAGGTTCAAGGTTTTTGAGTTTTGACCAAGGTCGAACCAAGGTTGAACCGTATTACATCATAATTAATTTAAGGCAAAAACTACATTTTCGTTCCTACATTTTCAGGCGATTCCTACTTTGGTCCCTATCTTTTATTTTCACCGCTTTTAACCCCTATCCTAAAAAACGCGTCTCATTTTTGTTCCTACTGTTACATAAGAGATGGAAAAGTCTTAGGTGGTAGACGGAATTATTAAAATAATAATAAAAAAAATTATTTTGGCATTAAAAAATGTCACATCAGCATCTATATTAAAAAAAAATTAATTTATTAATTTTAACTAAACAAAACAATTAAAAACAGAATTAAAAACCAAAAATCACATGAATTGAGATCTAAGTGTGTCTTAAACAAGAACAACAAGAACACAAATTTCTGAATTTCTAATTTTTAAAATTTTAATTAAATTAAATTTTTTAATCTTAAATCTAAAATTGTGGTAAAAAGTGGTCAAAAGTTTTGATTCTTTAAAAAAAAATAAAAAAATAAAAAATAAAAAAAAAAAACTTCTGGGAATGATGTTGAGAGAGAGAGAGAGAGTGATCTGGGACCAAAATTGATGACCATCACTTTATCAACAGCTTCAGCCAACTTCTGAGAATTGCAATGGATGAGAGAATCACTTGGGGGCTGACCCAAAAGGAGAGAAGAGAGAATAAAAGACGATCTGGGTTTAGAGAGAGAAAATGATCTGGGTTTAGAGAGAGAGGTTGAGATGTGGCTGGCGATGGTTCGATTTCTTCCTCATCAATCACAGCGAGCAAATCTACTTATCCCTCTTCAAGGTTTTGATCATGGAGGCTTCGGTGCTTGCTGAGCAACATGGATTAGAGAAAACGATGGGCAACACAGCATCTCCCCCTTGTGTGTGTTGTGAAACTCAGAACGGTGGTGGTGGCTATGGTTTCCTTCCTCACCATTCACCGCCACCAGCCACCATCAAGGTAGCCTCCTTGAACAACACTGCTCGGACGCCTCGGCGAGGCGGCGATATTCATATTCTGTGATCTCGAGAACTCAATCAAGGCCGATACAGCGAAAACTCCGGTTGCTGGTGGTGCAGTTCATCCATTGACTCACTATGGTTGAAATTGGTTTTAGAGTTTGGTTGTGATAGATTGGGGTTTAGTAGTGGTGGATCTAGGGAAGAAGAACAAGAAAAGGAATTTGTATTTGAGCTAAATTTTTGGGTTTTTTTTTTTTTTGTGTTTGTTTCCTAAGAAAATATTGGTTTATGGGTTTGTTGGAGATTGGTTTATTTACTGGGTTTATGGGTTTGATGATTTTGTTTGCCGGTTTTTTTTTTTTTTTAATTTCTGGGTTTGTGTTCTTGGTTCTGGGTTTGTATTCTTATTATTCTTATTCAAGACATACTTAGATCTCAATTCATGTAATTTTTTGTTTTTAATTCTATTTTTTATTTTTTTATTTAGTTAAAATTAATAAATTAATTTTTTTTTAATTTAGATGCTGACGTGGCATTTTTTAATGCTAAAATAACTTTTTTATTATTATTTTAATAGTGCCATCTAGAACTTTTCCATCTTTGATGTGACGGTAAGAACAAAAACGAAACGCATTTTCCAAGATAGAGACTAAAAGCAATAAAAATAAAATATAGAAATCAAAGTGAGAATCGCTTGAAAATGTAGAGACGAAAATGTGGTTTTCGCCTTAATTTAATAATATTTAAAATATAAATAAATATATTAAATTAGTACAAATATAAAATTAACTAAAATAGTCAAATTAAATATAGAAATTTATCTTTCAAATGTATTTTTCACGTCCTAAGAAAACATAAATATTGTATTTCTTCAAATATATTTATAATATACATTATTTATATGTTCATAAATTTAATTATTTGGTAAAAGGCCACTTATCAAAAAAAATTTATTTGGTAAAAGGCCATATAAGGTTTTTTTTTTTTTTTCAAGCATCAACACAAATGCAAATTGCAAATTCATATCTAAGCCAATATGTCTTAGCCTAATTTCAGGCCAATAACATATTTATATAATATAAGACTAGTTAACTTTATAAAATAAATAAAAAAATCAATAAAATATACTGTATTAATAGAGTAGTAGTAAATTAGAGACATTGGATACAGGAGTAAAAAATGTAGAATTTTAAACATTCATTATAAAAATTAAAAACGGTTGCCTGGTGGTAGTGGGGATCAAACCTATGAATAAAAAAGGTAAAACACTTACCAACCTGTATTTCACGTCTCCCAAAACGAGTCCCTACCTGACTTTTCCTACTGTCTCGCGTTTTGTCAACTTTACAGCCCACATATTATATCAATTTAGCTACACACATTCTCATTCTTATCTTCCTCTTTCTATCTCAGAGTTTCAAATTTTCAGATTCAGCCTCCTCCTTATCTCAGTTCGAACTTTCAGGCTCTCGACCTTGTTTTGCAGCATCAAAGAATCTCTATTTTCAGTGACGGTGGTAACGTGGCTCTTTTTTTTTCTCTCTCGAATTTTTTTAATTCAAAACATTTACCGGCCGATATCAATTTTCCGGTCAAAAAAAGGAACCGTGTGAACCTCAAAAACCGGCCACCTCTCAGAACCATACGGTCTGACCTCAGTTTGGACAGTTCCATGCTTTTTCCTCGTATAGAGGTTCTCAAGGTTAAAAGAACCAGAATTGGGAGAGGTACACAGTTAACCAGGTTGGACCATACGGTCCAATCCAGGTTTGAAAACCATGGACTAAATACACTCGAAGAATCCAAACCTAACAACTGGGAGATTTTCCTACTTCAATCAAGAACCCATCCAACAATTGGTAGAATAAATAAATATTTATTTTGGAAGAAAAAAAAAAATGCAGATCAACGCATTTTTGCTAGTACAATTTCCAAAAGGTATGAAGCATTATTGTTTTTTTGGCATTTTTCTTTCTTTCTTCTTTTGGTGGGGTGGGGGAAGGGGGGGGGTGTTGGGAAGGGTGGAGATTGTTGTTAGCGAAACATGGAAGTTAATCAGAAGAGACTAGGACACCAACATGGAGAAAAGATGAGAAAGTAATACATCAATATGAATGAGGACCCAATAATCAAATAGTAGAACCTCATAATAATTATGTGCTTCCAAAAATCCCCCGTCCACTCAAATATTTCTACTAAAAACCACATAAATTTCTTCATCAATTTGGTGATGATGCAAACAAATAATGTCAAAACTCCCTCAAGGCAGCACACCTTTAAAATCATGGAGCTAAAGTGCCAGAAACAAACACTGAAATTACCTGTAATAAGTTTCTCTGGAGTTCCTCCATTTTCCTTTGAAGAGCTGCATTCACATTTCTCTCTAGTAAATGTCTTTCTTCCTGCTGTGATAAAAGCAACAATGCTGCAACCTGACAAGATTCCAGATGTGAGGAAGAAGAAAAAAAACACACACACACACATGAAAAGCACACAACCCACACCAACAGAAAAGCAGGGGAGGGGAGTGGGAGAAAGAGAAAGATGCGAGAAAATATGTATTTTTAAAAAAAAAAAAAAAAAAAAACCTTCTCTTGCAATGCCTGTGCAAGGGCTTGGGAAGCATTGCCTTTTGCTTCGGCCATAATGTCTGGTAAGCCAGGACCACTCCTCTGGAAGCAATGGAATAAATTGGTACTAAAATTAGAAGTTGCAGGAAAATAGGACCAATATTCATATAAGGTGTATATATCATCATTGCATCATAACTCCACTAGAAATAATATTAGGGACAAAGTCTTGTAAGCAAACACCGATTATTATAGTCAAGTAAAGTATTTATGAACAATGCAGAGGATTACTGCACAACCTTTTCCCTTTTTTTTTTTTTTAAATGACAAGGAACCTCTCCAAGGCAGGGCCACTTTGTGTACCCACCCCTGTCAAGTAAATCCTGGATACACAACCCTGCCTGCAAGAAACAATGAATCAGTAATCCCAGGACTTGAACAGGAGACCTCATGGCAGGTTCCTAAGAGGCCAACCAATTGAGCTAAACTATGCAGGCAATCTTTTTCTTATTTTCCTTTTGATCAGGATTCTAAAAAAGAGACCATATACCAAATATGAACATTAAATTCCATTAAACCAAATTTTTAGCATAACATACCGTTTCTTTCCTTTCCACATCCAGTAATCCAGTCAATGTTGCTAAAATCTTAGGACTTGGGAGAAATTTAACAGTAACAAGTGGCCTGGGAAGGACTAATAGGTCACGCATCTAAAATAAACCATATAAAAA
The DNA here is from genome assembly GCA_032878915.1 of Castanopsis chinensis. Lineage (NCBI taxonomy): Eukaryota > Viridiplantae > Streptophyta > Magnoliopsida > Fagales > Fagaceae > Castanopsis > Castanopsis chinensis. The sequence goes on along the minus strand of JAVQMG010000097.1, from coordinate 4,287,980 downwards.
TATATGAACTTAGTTTTCAGTCTCCAGGAATAAAGTTACATGTACGAAATGCTTGTAGATTCTAAGGAGCTGAATTTCTTACAGCAATCTGTAATCATAAGCAACAATAGCAGCAAGCTAAGAGCAAAGCCCAACCCCCATTTGAAGAGGAGAGAGGGAGTCAACAGATTCAATGGAAGTTTCTTTGTTAGGCTACCTGGACTTGAGAACAAAATCCCTGGAAGTTTCCTTGGCGGGTTACCTGGAATTTCTTCCTCCCCTTATTTTTGATAAGTAAATATTGAGAGAGGGAGAGGTGGGGTGCGAACCACAAACATGGGGCAAGACAAAGGATACCATTAATCATATAAGTTGGCCTTGACAAATTTTTATTGGTTAAAACCTCTTCCTGCTTCAGTTTGGCACCTATACTCACTGTCTCAGAGTGGCAGGCAACTTTAATTTTGATCAATCCCCAATGACACAGAAGTCATGGAATTCACAGAATTTCCTTGATCACTTGGATGACACCTATTAGAACACTTAAAATTCTAGATTATCAATCATAAATAAAAACAACTCCTACAGTATATTCCATTTAACACAGTAGGTTCTTTTCTTCTTCTTTTTCCCCTTTTGGCAAGTAACACAGCGTTCGTGCTTGCGCTTAATATTATATATTGTGCTCACAGCCAGTCCCTAGCCCAGGAAGAGGCAGTTGTGGTTAGTTGACAGCCAGTGTAAAACTTAGTCACTCTATTATGAATGGATCCACTACAGATACTCGTTGGGGTGTCCCCAATACATGTAATCAACCCTAACCAAGCTGTGGAGGATCCATAGCCAATCCCAAAAACTCTGGGAGTTATACCCATATAGATCTTCAATTCTTTCCTTTATGGAAGACAAGCCCCACACCATAATTCCAAGGAAAAAAACATTAAACGATGATAATAGTATGAGAAGTAAAACAATTACAAGCCCTATCCAATTGTAATTTGTCATAGCCCCTGCATCAGAACAGCATTTGATTACAATTGGTGGAGTATTGCGCTGCTCGCCATCTCCTAGTCCAGGATTTGCTGTGGTGTTCCCGTTTCTTCTCTTCATCATTAATCTAGCTTGCATACTGAGACCCCCAAACAGAAAGATAAGGTGAAACAAAAGTTCTGTATAGTTCTTTCCTTTAAATTCTTTGGAAGGAAATAAACTACTGCCTTTTTTACTTTAAAGTCCATATAGACATCAAATGTGACGGCTTTGGAAAGGAAAAAAAAGCCTCATGTTTTATATAGATTACTAAGGCATCTAGCTGGCTATCTAAATATAGCTTGCTGGCTATCTAGATATAGCTTATATACGGAGAAAGATACTTTAATATAGTATTGGACAGAATGTTAAAATCCAGAGGCTCTGTTAGTGTGATTGGTTTAGATTATCCTTTTTTCTTACCTATCATCCAGCTATCTACTTCAAAGACACCTGCAAGTGCATGTTCATCATTGTGAATGAACTGATAGGACAGAACTTGAAATGCAGTGACTAAATAGGAAGCCCTCATTCTCATCCATCAATAGAGTTCTTTTTTTTTTTTTTAATCCACAGGCAACAGAAAACAAGGCCATAAAAATATAACCAAAATATGCCCCACACACACACACAGAAGAAACCTAGAAATGTGCAGCATAAGCCGCAGGGAACCAACCTTAGATAACAAGTCAGATTCTACAACAGTGGCCATATGTACATCTCGACATTCATATTCTTCTGGTTTTTCCTCTCCTCGAGGAGACCCCAAACTCTGTACTCTGCTCACTTCAAACTGCCTAATATTCTTCTCTATCATGTCAACTACTGACTTCATATAAGATTTCCCGTCATCAAGCAAATTCATGACTTGAACTCTATGCTGATAATGGTATTGATGCAATTCTGCTATTCCATCCTTGATCATTTTGGTTGAACATATCTGCTTGTGAGCCAAATAGATTGAAAATTAAACAAAGAGATCAAGATTTAATATTTTTTTTCTTTTTCTTTTATTCTTTTTTTTGGGGGGGGGGGGGAAGGGTTGGGGGGGTGGAAGAAATTTGCATTGTAGGGCATTAAAGAACTCACATTCTTCTTTTCAAAGTCACGAACTTTGGCCTTTAGATGATTTTCAATTTCCAACCCCTATAGACAAAAAGAAAATAAATATTTGGTAAGACACAATCAGTTATTCAGTTCAGAAAACAGAAAAGTCCATAATCGAGATTCCATACCACCCGCAGCTTATTTCGAAGATTATCCATGGATTTCCTTGTCATCTCCAGCTCTTCTTCTAATGCACTCTGTCTGAGGAATAAGTTATTCGAGTTGCAGATAGAAAATAAAATCTCAATCAATTGACAACTAGATATTATGCATTTCAATTATCATATTTAATATGGAAACTATGAAGAGCTGCTAATGTACGTTTAATTCCCAAGATTTACAGGCTATAGGAACATCAAGTAAATTAATATTTATCATCAAACCTGTGCATGGTACATAGTATATCGCACAAGCAGGTTAACACAACTACAGGAACAAACAGGTAAAAAAGTGAACCTAACCTATGCACCAATAACTAATATTCTTATACATCTAAATTTCTAAAAAACAGGGAACAACTTTCTCACTCAACATGTGATATTAAAAATTGGGCCTTTTCTTTGGCTTACAATAAGTGGGGAGGTACAATTTGAACCCAAGATCTTCTTTATGGGGAAACTGGGTAATTCCACTAAGCTACATGAGCCTTGGCAATTGGACCAATATTTAGGGGTGCAACATTCACTGCCAACAACTGAAACAATGTTGCCTCTTCAGTTTTTTATTCAATTCTTTTACAGTTACTGTTCAATATGGGAACCCAAAATGGGAGAGCAAGTAACACCCCGGTCCTTCAAGCCCAGCAGGAAAGAGGTGCCTGGGAGTCAAAAACTTTTCAACCTCTCCATCACTAGTCAATGTGGGATGTGTGTGCATGTGTGTGTATGTGACTCCACCAGTTCAGTAATAACAAAATCGTAAATGCACCGGTATCAAAGTATTTTGTCCCAATAAAATTAAATTAAATTAAATTAAAGTTAAAAAAATTAAAATTAAAAATAGAAACAGCCTAGAAACAATATTATGACTTTGGTCAAATTTGACATAGTCACAAGAAAATATGACAAAAATATACAGCAAAACTTAATAAATATTGCGGTGATTGATCACAATAAATGAGATTGGGTATCATGTGAAGAAGCCATAAGATGAAACTAGTGATCAATAATGGCTGATAAATGAAACTTAAAAGCCATTAAAACTTACGATGTATTTAGAAGTGGAAGTATCATTAAAACTCCACGTTTCTTGAGGATCATGCAAAAGACAAGCACATTTATCATCCCAAGTTGTACCTTCAAATCCTTTTAGAGACTGTTGCCTAATCTCAAAAAACTTATCAATAACCTGTAAGATAAACATATACGCATGAGATCTTAAGAAAATGGTACAAAAGAAAAGCATATTAAATTTCAGAGTATGGTCCTAACCATAACACTCTATCGGTAAGAAAGCAACATATTGAATGAAAAGTCAAACACACTCAACCAGGAAAATGAAAATCATATAGCTACCCTGAATGTGTAAGGTCTTTAAACAATATCCTGTAGAATTCTAAACAGAAATTATTAGGTGAAAATATATGCCGTTGATCATCAGGTGAAAACATATGCTGTTAATATTTCTTTTATTGATGGATAAATATAACTCACATGAGTATGCAATCCATGACTCATCCCCCACTCCTTGCTTGTCAGGGAAGTAGATGCCAAGTGGTCCAAATACCCGAGGCAACTAGAAATTTAGTACTATATCAATGCATATCCTGTTAAGCATACATTAAATGTTCCTTTACAAACCTAATTTCCAGATACATAGAGAGTTATTCTTGTTGTTCCAGACTATTTTCTAGCTTATTTTGTTTATCTAGGTACAAGTTTCTAAAGCCTCAATTTTTTCTACGCACAACTGTACTTTTATACAACTTCGTTTTAAACAAAATAAGCCAATGAATATAAGCTCATATAAACATGCAAGAAATTCTATAGCAGATTTTCTATACACACACGCAAGGATATTTACAACTCATACACTCTTCAAGATTGAACCCATGATCATTGGCAAAATTGTAAGCGATTCTCAAATATAGGGGAAGGAGATGTTATTTGATCTAAAGACCATTGGAGAGATCCTAAACAGATTCACAAAATTAGGTTTTATGTTAACTGCATTATCATATTAATAAAGGAAACATATACATACATACATATATGTGTGTGTGTGTATTAGCATAAAATTTCTAAAAGATCTCATGATCACCGCTCTTCGAGCCTCTTTATGGATTTACAAATAAATAAATAAACAACACTTCAAACACCTTCAAAGAAAAGAGTAACCAAAATCCAATCCTCTTTAATGGGAACCCTAAAAAGTGTATACTAGTTTTGGATCCTGAATACCTGACAAAGTAGAAGTCCAAGAATGACATACAAAATAAAATGAAGTGATCAATTGATTACTATGATTGCCCAGATATACAAATTCAACCGAGGATGTGGCAGAAGAAAATTTAAGGTCAGTTTGGTAGGTCGGAAAAATGGGAAGATGGAGAAGACACCAGTTTTGCATCATGTAGATTTAGCATGAGAGATTGAATTTAGATATGAATTTCCTTTATTTAATTAGAAGAAGAACATGAGGAAAGAATTTGTAATTGTATAAGTGTTTTTTTTTTTTTAAATAAATTGAACAGTGCTTCTATGTTTATCACAATAATATAAATCCTGAAATAAAGTATTGCATCACAAATGACTTTCAATAAGCATGCTTCAAATTTATTATGAATTTTTTGTAGTTTATTAAATAAAGAAATGTTTTCGTTTTTTTAAGGTATAAAATTTTATTCAAAACAAAAACCAAAGAAGTGAATTTTTTTTTTTTTATAGGTAAAATCTCACTAACAATAATCTTGCAACAGTAATATTCATTCCTTTTTTATAAGTAATGGTAATAAATATACTTACCAAAACATAAACAAAATAGTATGCAAACACACAAGTTCTGACCCCAAGAAAATGCCAACATAAGAGAGGTTTAATTATTCACAAGGGGCAAAATGCCTCCATTTCATTCTTTACTTAAAGAACCATGTTTTCTCCACTTCTCCACCCAGATTTGGGCTGATGAGAGCTGGTGGGCTCGGATGAATAAAAATTAGCCAGCCCCCTCGCTTTCCTTTGTGTTTTCACTTTTCAAGTCTACCAAACAGTAGAAAACATTAATCCCCCTCTCATTTTCTCTCCTTTCTCTTCTACACTCCCTATTCTCCCTACCAAACAGGCTTGACAGTAAAGCGGCTCTGAAACAAGGTTCTCCTTGACAAGTTTCTTATCCTTCTATCGAAAGTAGTTTTTTCCCCCTATTTAACGGGAACATACACATACTACTTACATTAAAAAGCTGTTAACATTAAAAAAAAACCATTAAAGCTTATAATTCTTGGACACCATGATACCAAAGCTTCCATAATTGGACAAATATAACACCAACTATTACCAACATCAAAGGTGTTCATTAAAAAAACAAAGATCACCTAAAAACCTACTATTTTTTTGGTCAACACTACACACAAAACAGAAACAATTATTCTCGCCAAAGGTGAATTTTTCCAGTCCATGAAGCTACACCCAATCGAGTTAGGCTCAAAAAATTTGCGTAACCAATTGTAACTGGCAAATGCTACAAAAATTTACTACTAATTTGGTTTGGGGTAACCTTTTAGGCTCCCAGAAATCCTCTAAAGATTCCCAAGCATTCCTATGTTTAGTTGCAAAGAGCTCAAGGGAATCTAGATGGCCACAAGCATCAGGATTCCCATTTTGGGGGTTTGTGTAATCCCTTTTAAAAAGGTAGGTGTCCAGATTCTCATGGCCTGGAAAAGTTCTATTTTTTTTTAAGTGACAATTATAATCCAATTTAATAGCATTTTGATTAGTTGTGTTAAATTACCGACTCGTGAAATTTTAAATAGGAGGTACAGTGGAAGAGATAGGGATCAAACTCAGGACCTCCTACTTTGATTTGATACAGTGCTTAAATAATCGATTGTCCAAAACCTTAAGCTATTGGAATATGGGAAATTTAATTATTTAACCACATACTTCTAACAAGTTTATATATAAATTTTTCTAATGAAGTGCTTATGCTATACATTCAATTTTTTTTTTTAATATTATGGTTATATTCACCTTTAAGGAATACTTTTTTCTTTTATTTTTATCTCCTATTTGGAATTTTTTTAATCTTCTAAGAAAATATATATGTTTGTTTGACAAGGCATGATGCCCTGAAAAAACATTAAAAAATATTAAATAATTATTTTGGTCATGTTTGTGTAATGTAAGACTATTATTTTAGAAGAATTGACTAAACTTGTGTACACAACCTGTATACTTGAGGGCGCCTTCTTCTTTCAGTCAATAAATTTACTTATCAAAGAAAAAAAAACAAAAAAAAAATAACCAAAAAAAAAACCTTAATTTACGGGTCACGTTATTTTTCTTATTATTCATTTATAGTGAGCCACACAAAAGTGATTGACACTTTGACATTGTATGATAAACCTCAGGATTTGGTGAAGAATAAATAATTCCTATAAGATTCTTAAGTTGGTCCCAGATTTGGGGTTTTACAGATTATTCTTCTATTTAAGATTTTCAAGTTTCTATACAATTTTCCTTTTAATATGTCTGTACTTTTTTGACACTTTGTGTTCATCATCATGGACACAGTTTATTTGATCATTAATAAAGTTATATCACCTACTTATCAAAAAAATTCATATAAGATTCTTAGAAATAAACCAAACATGGGGATCTCACATTCCTGAGATCTTATCAGATTCCTAATCAACCAAACATCTGCATACTTACCTTCTTGGGCATCCAGGTACCTAGACATCACAAACCCAAAAACCTAGATGCCAAAGAGCATATTAGATTCCCAGACATCCAGTTTCCTAGGCTACAATAGGGTAATAATTACACATAACAAAATGATGTTATATGCATGGTAGATGATGTTAACAAGGTCCTGCTATCACCTAAGAAAAACATTATTTTATTTTATTTTAGAAGTAAATTTGTTTAGACATCACCTAAGAAACCATAACATCAATGAATAGGTCCTTTACAACATTAAAGGGTAGATGGGGACAATTAAAAGGACAATCACCTTCTTGAAAGTCTTATTTTGATCTTCTTGCTTTGCTAGTTCAATACGCAAAGTATCACTAAATTTCTTCTGTTCTAGACAGTCTGATGTGAGCTCCTCTAGCCTGCGTCACCAATATCATGCAAATTAAACAGATGAAAATTTATCATGTAAGAGTCAGAGAAGTAGCAGAATTGAAATAGACTATGCACCTTTTCTGCTCTAAACATGTTTCAACAAAATTTTTGCACAACACCTTGTGGTCAAAAAATCAGTAGACACCTCACTGTACTAAGGTATGTATTAAAAGCATCCGAGAGTAAAAGGCCACAGATTTCTTTTGTAACACCAAGATGCGCTCACAAGTTTTTTGAGAAATGATAAAATTATAAAGGAATTACATGTCATCTCTAATTTAAAACAACTTCTCACTTATTACAAGTATGGAAAAAGAATAATAGGGATATGCAGAATACGTACATCAATAGCAAATGAAAGCAAGAACAAGAGGAAATAAGACGCAACAAAACTCAATGAGATTACAGATCACAAAAGGAGACCTAATGAATCTCCATCTAATGCTATGCTTTTATCTATAGGGTAATCCTAGACTTCAGAAAATTTTACCAAAGTCTTCCATAATAGACCAAACAATTGCAAAGAGCAGGACTTTCTACATCATCCTATTATCCATAATCCTAGTGCCAGCTCCCACACTTCTAGAACCTCCTTAAAAGAGAACAACACTGCCGCTTACTCCTAAAGCTTCTAAAGGAATTTACCCATATAAGGGGAAAAGGTGCAATGAGTTGTAATCAAATGATTCTCATTGTGTCTTCTATAACATGCACGGATCAAGAAGGTCAAGGAAACATGTAATCCACCATTAAGATCTTATTACTGCATGATAAATAAAATATAATAAAAAAAAAACATAAAAGTAAATTGAATTACCGAACCCACTCTAGAGGGAAGAAGATATCACCAAAACCTACCGTAAACTCCACCTACTAAAGCAATATCAACTTCAAACAATACAGAGGAAACTTGTCACAATTTTTCTTGGGGGGCAGGGGTAGTGTAGCAATGCACTTCCATTGGGGAATGAGATGATAAACAAGGAATTTGATTTCCTTCTTTCCTAGTAGAGGATTTTTTTTTTTTTTTTTTTTTAATTTAACCAAAATGTCAAATGCTCAAATATATCCTTGTCTTTCGACTTCAACTATCTATAGTCATCATAAGTTTCCCTTATTGAATTATTCTATTTCTTTTCCTCTCATGGCTTCTGTTAGGAAATTTCCATCAGTATTTGATCAGTGCATCATTACACAGATAGATACAATAGCAAATAAAACTTGTTGACTGAGGAGTCAATTTTGTTCTCTCATGCATGGTGAGTACAAATACTAAATGGACATCAAGGGTTAAGAACTGACAAATACCTCTTCTGGATATTACTCAATTTCTGTATCATAATGTCCTCCTTCTCCTTAGCCTTCTCAGCCTGTTACCAGCAGTATAACATTTTCAAAGACTCGAAAGCAGGAAAGATATTAGAGTATAATACCATAAACTCAAATTTAAGAATGATCACTCATTACCTCCATTATTGAATGGTCTCTTTCAGCAAAAGCAGCTGCTACGCAGCCTTGGAAAAATTTAAGCTGCTTCTCAGCTTCCATATTCTGCAAAAGGAAAATGAAACAAATTATAACCACAAAATAAGGTCTCCATTTATGTTTATCAAACATAAGATACAATTCTGTCTATTGGGAGGTCAATTCAAAACCTAGAGGTAATATAACTATTTTTTTTTTATAACTACTATGACTATCCATGCTGTTTCCCAAAACTAATCTCCATCTTTTCCTTTTCAAAATTATGTGCAAATACTGTTACTAACAGACTTGCAGAAGCTAACAGCAAGACTAAAAGGTAGGATGGTCATGGTAGTTTAACCATCACTATCTTCTCTCAAGACAACGTAAGAACAGATCAAGCTAGATCCTAAAAGAAGAAAGGGCAGTAGAATAAATAACTATTCAAATAAAAGTACAAAAATCTCAAGTAAAAGATGATATTCAAAAAGTTAGCAATAGTTCCAGGAAGCTTTGGATAGATATGGATTTTGATGGAAGCTTCATATGTTAGCAAATAACACAAACCCTTAAAAGGAGGAGGTGGGGGGGAGTGATACCTTTGAGACCTCTATACCATGCAGATCTGCAAGTTGGCTCTGGGAAAAGCAAAGCAAACTTATAAGTATGTAATGGGGATTAAGCAAGTTGCACACATAAAAAATACACACACACACACACACACACAACACACATATATAATAACAATAACAATAACAATAAATAAAATGAAATGAAGATCTCACTTTGATTCGGTAAGCCTCTGAAAGTTGCTCTTGAAGATTTATATTCTCTCTTGTGCAAGCAGCTAGCTTCTTCTTCAAGTTCTCAATCTCCTGCTCCAAGCTAGCTGTCCTAATAGGCAATTCATTTTATTACAACAATAACAGCAAACAAGCGACAGGCACCCCCTTCTTTCCTTTCCATCCCACCCTCCCAACCAACAAAAGATGGAAAGGGGGAATGATAGAAAGGAGAAGATAGATCATTTGGACTGAGAAGAAAAGATTATACCTTTGAAAATGCATTCGAGTAGCCACAGCAAGGTAGCTAGGTCCAGCTTGTTGCATACACAATTGTTCAATATCTTTGCGCAATTCATCACGCTCTATAAAATAAATAAATAAAATCATATATTGTATCTTATGATTTATCCACTTGAGATTTTAAAAATGGCACTGTTGAACTCTAAGTTGCGCCAACATGGACAAGGGTACGGATACGACACGGGTACAGATACAAAGGTACAGCAATTTTTGAAAAATAAAAGTACGACACGGCATGGGTATGACAATTAAATAATTAATTAAATTTCATATTTAGACATTTTTTAATATTTTTAGACATAAAATACGTTTGTCTAGAATTTACATTATGTAAGAACTACAAATAAGTAAACTATCACCCAAAGTAGTACGATAATTCACATAAAATGTTTAGAGTACAAACCAAAAGTTTAAATAGGCTACATTCAACATCAAACTAAAAACATAAAAGGAAAACAAGCTTTAAACTTTCAAACCAAAATTTTTGCATCTTTTACTTTGTTCACACTGATGCATATTCCAACCCAAGAGTATATGAGGGGAAAAAAAAAGGTTTTTCTTTTTAAAACAAAAAACTAAAATAAGCCAATATTAAATTGACTATATAAACTAAAATTTGGAAATGGGACACATTGGAGGCCAAGAACTAGATGGACCGGCATCCTCATTTACAATCAAAGCAGCAAGCTTTTTGGAGGTTGGATTAAACGCAGATATAGATGGACCGGCATCCTCATTTTCAACATTCCTACCAAAGCAGAGGCTTCTTTTGTTTTAGGTTATATTAGCACAAGATCAACGGTATGTGTTTGTCCACATGTCAAAATCTGTGAGTTTTTCTTTTTTCTTTTTCTTTTTTCACTATTTGCCGTGTCGAAGGTGTCAGCACCGTGTCCCAAAAAAAAAAAAGGGGGACACCTCCCAGACACTGGAAAATGGAGTGTCTTACCAGTACCGATGTCCGACATGTGTCCGACATTGGTACTTCACCAAAAATTGCGTGTCGGTGCAACCCAGTTGAACTTGAAATTCACCCAATGAAATTAAATAAATAAGTAAACAATTGAAACAAACCAGATTTCATACTGGAAAACAGAGTGATAAACTTAGAACATAATGCTCTAGGAAGAATGACTAAAAATTTGATAAGTGAGGAATGAATCCTTTCACTATTTAAAATCTCAGCTTGTCTAATCGGAAAATAACAAAATGCCACATACAGGAAAAGAGAGCATAGAAGATCAGGTTTCACTTTTCACACAGGATTAGTACAATTACTTAGTTCATGAATTGGCTGATTGATGAGAATTTATATGCAGAACAAGCAGCTGCATCTCAGAGTAAAAGGAGTTAAAAATTAATCCTTTTTTTATCAGGAATAGAAATCAATAAAGAACATAGTGGAACGAATACAACAAGAGGTGTACAAAGTATCTCTTGGGAAAATTGAACTCTTAAAACTCAAAAGGGCAAAAAAAAAAAAAAAAAAGGATGACAGGCTAGGCATAACCCATTACTCTTGATCTTATCAGATGGAATGTCTTCTCTATTTCCTTACACAGATCGATAGGAGTAAAAAGTACAGAAAAGCAAAGCGAAGCCAGAAGCAGTTCAAATTAAATGTTGAATTAGGTCAACATTAGACACTAGCTCAGTGAGTTTGATTGATTTGCCGCTGGAAGGTGGAAGTTATACATGGTCTAATGGCTCGGATCAGCCTTCGATGTCTAGGATAGATAGGGCCCTGTTTTCTCATGATTGGGAGGATCACTTTCCAGATGTGATCCAACGGGTTCTACCCCGTCCTATTTCAGACCACTTTCCCATTCTAGTGGAGGCAGGAGGGATTTCAGGGGGGAAAAGTCCTTTTAGGTTCGAAAATATGTGGCTTAAAACGGATGGGTTCAAAGATAAGGTCCACTCTTGGTGGAATCGTTATTCCTTCTCAGGTACTCCCAGTTTTGTTCTTGTCAAGAAGCTGAAGGCATTGAAGGGAGATATTATTCAGTGGAACCGTAGGGAGTTTGGAAATGTAGAGCATCGGAAAAAAGATTTGCTAGAGGCTTTGAAATTGTTGGATGCTAAGGAAGGGGAGTGTGGCCTTTCTGAAGAGGAGATTGGTGAAAGGGCTGTGTTAAGATCTCAAACACAGAACCTTCTCTCTTTGGAGGAAGTCTCGTGGAGACAGAAATCTCGGATGCTTTGCATTAAGGAAGGAGATAACAATACCAAATTTTTCCACAAGGTGGCCAATTCTCGGAGAAGGTATAATCATATTGGTATGTTGAAGGTGAATGGAGTGGTTTATGAAGATGAATCTGAGATGGCAAACCAAGCTGTACAGTTTTATAGAAACTTGTACAAGGAGACTGAGGAGTGGAGGCCTTTTGTGGAAGGTATGGAGTTTGATCAATTAGAGGGGTTGGAGAGGGACAGGCTTGAAAGGAGGTTTGAAAAGGAGGAGGTTTTTCGAGTTGTCAAAGATTTGGAAGGAGATAAAGCTCCAGGTCCTGATGGTTTCTCTATGGCTTTCTATCACCATTGTTGGGGAGTTGTGGAAAGTGATGTCTTAGCTGTGTTTGAAGAGTTTTATCAACACAGTAAGTTTGAAAAATCCCTCAATGCAACATTTATAGCCTTAATCCCTAAAAAGAATGGTGTCTCCAATATTCGAGACTTTAGACCTATTAGTCTGGTGGGGAGTGTTTACAAGATTTTGGCTAAGGTTTTGGCAAACCGCCTGAAGGAAGTTTTGGATCAGCTGATATCTGAATCTCAAAACAGTTTTGTGGGTGGTAGGCAAATTCTTGATTCAGTTCTTATTGCTAATGAGTATGTTGATAGCAGGGTGAAGAGTAAGACTTCGGGGGTTATTTGCAAATTAGATATTGAGAAAGCCTATGATCATGTGAACTGGGACGCTCTTCTAGATTTGTTGAAGAGAATGGGATTTAGGTTAAGGTGGTGTAGGTGGATCCGCACTTGTATATCTACAGTCCAATTCTCTGTCTTGTTTAATGGGTCTCCAGCTGATTTTTTTGGGAGTTCGAGGGGTTTGAGGCAAGGGGACCCTCTATATCCCTTGTTGTTTCTGGTTATGATGGAGGTCTTCAGTAAGATGATGAAAAGAGCTGAAGGGGCTGGTTTGCTTCGAGGTTTTAGAGCTGATGGTAGTCAAGGTGGAGGAGTTTGTGTCTCTCATCTTTTGTTTGCGGATGATACGATTTTGTTTTGCGATGCAGATGAGAAGCAGATTCTTCATGTTCGGATGCTTCTCATTTGTTTCCAGGCGGTGACAGGTTTAAAGGTTAATGCTCTGAAGAGTGAGATGGTCCCCATCGGGGAGGTGCCCAATGTCCATGTTTTGGCAGAGATTTTGGGATGCCGGATTGGGTCTTTGCCAATGACCTATCTTGGTATGCCACTGGGGGCGTCCTACAAGTCCCCTACTATTTGGAATCCTATCTTGGAGAAGATTGAGCGTAAGCTGGCCGGATGGAGGAAGTTGTATTTGTCAAAAGGTGGAAGACTAACGCTGCTTAAAAGCACTCTATCCAATCTTCCGACATATTATTTATCTCTCTTTACCATCCCCACGCATGTGGCCAATAAAATTGAGAAGTTGCATAGGGACTTTTTGTGGGGGGATTCCAAGACACATTTGGTGGGTTGGGACAAGGTGTGTGCACCTTTGGAATATGGTGGGTTAGGAGTAAGAAAATTAACTACTTTTAATAAAGCCTTATTAGGGAAGTGGTTGTGGCGATTCGGAGTTGAGGACACAAGGCTTTGGAGAAGGGTTGTAGCTCTAAAGTTTGGGGAAGAGTGGGGGGGATGGACTTCCAAGCTAGGTAGAGGGGTTCACGGGTGTGGCTTGTGGAAAAGTATCCGTATGGGTTGGGAGGATTTTAGCAAAAATATTCGTTTTGAGGTAGGGGTGGGAGATAGAGTTAAGCTTTGGACAGATCATTGGTGTGGGGAGTCTCTTCTTCATTCGACTTATCCGAATGTATATGGGAGGGCCTCCAATAAAGAGGCATCCGTGGCCTCTTCTCTGGAGCGTTTGGGGATAGAGGATCGAAGAAGCTGGAATGTTCATTTTGTTCGGAGACCTAACGATTGGGAGATGGGTGATGTGGAGGATTTTCTCCGCACTTTGGGTTCTAATCTTCCTCCCTCTGAGAATGGAGATTGTTTGCGATGGAAGTTGTCGAAGAATGGGGATTTTGATGTCCGATCGTTCTACAATAAGTTAAGAAGTCCTTTGCCCATTATTTTTCCTTGGAAAGGTGTATGGAAGGTTAAGGCTCCTCGGCGTGTCTCCTTCTTTGTATGGACTGCGGTGTGGGATAAAATTCTTACAGGTGATAATTTGAGGGGTAGAGGGATGGATTTTGTTGATAGGTGCATTATGTGCCGATGTAATGGGGAGACGGTGGATCATTTGCTTCTTCATTGTGGTAAGGCTCATAGGTTGTGGAGTTGGGTGTTTAGATCCTTTGGGATTTCTTGGGTCTTGTCAAGATCGGTTGCAGATACTCTCTTTGGCTGGTGGAATTGGCTCGGAAAACATTCATCTAGCATTTGGAATTTAGTTCCTTTGTGCTTAATGTGGTGTCTTTGGAGGGAGCGAAATTGGAGGACATTTGAGGACCTGGAAAGCTCGGATGACCAATTGTTGGCTTCTTTCTGTGGATCCCTTTTCAATTGGTCTAGGGCTTGGAGAATCACCTCTAGTGACTCTCTCTCTATGTTCCTTAGTTCTCTCATTTGTATTTAGTATTTTCCCTTTCTTTTTTCTCTTTTCTTTGTCTTTTCTTCCTGTATTTTTCTCCCTGTCTTATGCTTTTTGCATAAGGCAGTGTTCTTTTCAATATATTTCCCTTTTACTTATCAAAAAAAGAAATTTAGGACCAAGAGATGAATGACAGAAAAGCAGAGTGTGCATACCATGTTCCAACTGTTGGATGCGAGTCACCGAGGATTCACTATCATTTAAACTCTCATCCATGTCTGAAAGAAAAGTTAGATTACAATAGTTAAACCCAATAGAACAGATCACACAATTCAATCCTAAACAACAACAGTTGCACAAGGTAAACCAACATAAAAACCAAAAAAAAAAAGAGTATTCTCATCCAATCCTGGTCCAAACAAACACCATACTGATTCTAAAGTAGAAATAACAGCGTTTTGCCAATTGGGTATCTTAGAAATACAGTACCCTTTCAATTAAAACCACAAAAAAAACAGAACACAGCACACCAAAAAACACAAACACGACTATTTGCTAGCTTTTAAGAACAACAACAATAACAACATAAATAACAAAACGATCCGTTTGTTTTGACAAAAATGGTTCCAAAAAAGCGTTCCACAAAAATTAATGTTTCTACATGGATCAAGTTTATGTCTTTGATACAGACATACATACATAGACAAATATGAATTAATTTGGTAGAGTTAAACTTGTATCTTCAATTAATTTTAATCCCCATGATTGGTACCACTCTTACACCTTAAAATTAATTTTCGTTCTGCCCAGAAAATAATTATGTTAAATCAATTTCATACTAAACAAACAGCAATACATAACTAGAATTCCAGCCCCATAAAGAAAAAGAGAAGGAAAAAAATTTTGAATTATGATCAATAATACGAAAATTAACATATATAGTAGACATAAGAAGAAGGTTACCTGAGAGAATAGAAAGGAGAGAGAGATCGAACTAGAGGGCTCAAAGAGCGAACCAGAATTTGGTTTGGTTTTGCTTCTCTCTGTCTCATGTCATGTCTGTGCAAGAAACGAACCTCAATATTTTTCTTTTTCTTTTTGCCCTTTCGTTGTTGTTTTTGTTTTTTTATATCCTATTATTAATAAAAAGTTTTAACGTTATATTTATGAAATATATGAAAAGCCTCCGACTACATATTTGCTCATTACCTTATATAATATATTTCAATTTGACCTATAACATTTCAATTATATTAATTTGATCCCTAAACTTTTAGTACCATATCAATTTAATCTTTGTCGTTATCTTTTAAATGAAAATTGATGATATGTCTAATGGCCACAACAAAAAATTAGTTTTCGTTGTCGTTATCTTTTAAATTTAAATTTTATTTTGTTAATTTGCCATGTGTTCAGGGGCCTTTTTTTTCTGAGCTTGGCCACGTGTGGTCTTTTGGAGGAGTGACTTTGCTAAACTCGAGTTTGTTTGGGGAGTTGCATCCAGAACTCAACATTGAGCCACATAGTCTAACGACTACCTTTTAAGCCTACAAAACCATTAAAGCCAAAGTTTAAGAATCACAATAATGGTTGAATAAATATGTAATATGTGTTTGATATAATAGCTTTGATCAATGGTTGTAATAATAGTTTAAATAAAATAACATGTATTTAAAGGTGAAATAATCATGTATTCAATAATATAAATTTAAAGATATAGAAGCAGAGTCACTTATCTTTGATGGTTTGTAGCTTCAGCAGTGTAGCATTAGTGAGTAGACAGCATTCTAGCAAAATGACTCCAATAGTAGAGATGTAGTTTGTCATGATAACTTCGAGATTGAAGAGGAAAAATTGGTGCAACTAGAGGGAGAGAGAGTATGTCCAGCTGTGTGTAGAAGCTAGTTAAACTTGTCCCTCTTATCATGCATTTAAATGAGTTTCCTCCTTAACAATACTCTTTTAGTTGCTATGAAATTATAAATAGCGTTGCCTTCTATGAGAAGGGCTTTCGTATGAAGTATTTGTGTCTTCTAAGAGAAGAGCTTTGCGTAAGATAGATTTGTACATTCCATGAGAAATGTTTTGATAAGAAATATTTGTGTCTTCTAGGAGAAGGACTTTAATAATAGAAGTTTATGTCTTCTATGAGAAGGGCTTTTAGTATTAGTGTTTGATATCTCTTAAGAAGTGTGGAGATAATAAAGATATAGATGTTTTGTAGTATTTGTAATATATATG
Organism: Castanopsis chinensis; assembly: GCA_032878915.1. Classification (NCBI taxonomy): domain Eukaryota; kingdom Viridiplantae; phylum Streptophyta; class Magnoliopsida; order Fagales; family Fagaceae; genus Castanopsis; species Castanopsis chinensis. Next base: position 4,271,052 of record JAVQMG010000097.1, on the reverse strand, counting down.
ATATATGGAAGTATGAGAGATATGAAAGTTAAAGATAGTAAAAATGTGAAATTATAACTACTGGGGAAGCTGTAGAGATTGTTTTCCAATGGGAAAGATTTTGTAAAAGAAGAGTATGGAGATGTGTTTAAGTATTTGGAGATAGGAGCAGTAAAATAGATGTATTCTCTGAATATGGAGAGTGAGAGAATAAGTATAAGAGAGTAATAGTGTTGTAGTGTGTTTAGTAATGCTGTTAGGATTTTCTGTCAGAGGATGTACGAGGGCTTATGAAGGGCATTTATGGGTTAAGGGTTAGAGAGTTTAGTTCCTAATTTGGAAACTAAAAACTCAGAAGCTCAGAACTTCATTAAGAGCTTAAGAAAATAACTAGAGGGAGCTAGAATAGAGAATTTTATGAGAGAGTTCTTCTTCTCCATTAGTTGTCCTTTTGAGGTGTTGACAAGGGTTTCTATTTAAAGTTGAGTTTAAGGGAGTATTTTAGCAAATAATCTCAGCCAAAATCTGTCCTAATCAGCAATAAATCTTCAGAAAATCCACCCTAGGATTTGGCCAAGAATAGTATATTTAGCTTTAAGATGTTCTTGTTGTTTCAAGTAGTAGTTGTTAGGGAAAGAGAAGCATAAAAGGAGCGTATTTTAGCAAGAAAGAGATAGTTACTTTGATTGGTTCTAGTTTTAGCCAAATGAGAGAAAATTTGTAATATTAAGGTTGTTGGGTCAGCTATCATAGCTTTTCTGAAAGAGCCATCCCAACTGCCAAGAAAAACTGTCACAGCTATCATAAAACAGCTGTTGCTTGGGGCAGAAACAAATGTCAGGCTACTGAGATGGATATTCAGAATTTATTTCATGGATTTGGCTGAAAATGGTAAGATCTTTTTTAAGGGTATCTTGTTATTTTGGGTATAGCAGCTAATTGCTAGGATTTCAGCATTAAATGGCTAATGATGTTACTTTCAGCCATATGTCAAGTGCTGAATACACTGCTGGAGTTCTGCTGAAAATGTTTCCCTTTTTGGATGTTTGTATTTTTGGTCCAAGGTTTTATTACAACACATTTTTAGTAAGTAATAGAATGACTGGTTGAAGTTTAGAGATTTTGTCAATGTCTCATTGTATTGTGACTTAATCTTAGTGAGCATGAAGAGCATTTTATGCTCTGTTCTAGTAGCTGACAGAGTAATATCTAGTCTGATTGTAGCAGACAGTAGCTGGATATTAGAGATATCATGAATATTCTATGTATTTGGAGATTAAAGATAGCTAATCAGATTAGACCATGTGTTTGAGTTAGATTTTAGCTAAAAGTAGTAATGTAGAATAATATAATTAAGTTTCTAAATTTGTATAGGAACAACTAGAGATTGAATGAATAGTTATTTTTTTAGCATTTAGATGGCTAGAGTTTTTGAGTGTTTGTCATATGATGAATATTAAGGCCCTGTTTGGATTTTTTTTCATCATTCATCACTCCTCACTCAATTTTCGTCACTCGTCACTCATCATTTAAAATACCTCAATTTCCTATTCCCACCCGTTTGGCACACTGTTTTCACTTTCCATCACTCAAATATTTCAACTTTTTATGGGACCTATACGTGATCACAAAATCAAACCCTTCTATTAGCCTACCCGCCTCACCCCAAAAATTTTCTTCACTGCTCATTTCCCCTTCACCCTTCTACCCCTGTTCCTCTCCCAAAACACAAAGACAAACCCGAACCCACCAATCTCTCAAAATGGTTGAAACTTTTGTTTAATTACTCAGGCACAGATATACATAGAGAACTGTGTCTTAGACAGAAAACCAAAGAAGCAAAAGAGAAAATCTTCAAATTTGAAGAAGTGGATTTCGAAGAAAAATAGGAACAAATGAAGTGGAAGAAGGAAGAGTGACCCAACAGCAGCATGACCCAGTAGCAGCGTGACCCAATAGTGGCGTGACCCGGTGGCGTGACCCAGCGACTCGATCCAACCCTGTGAACTGCCCTTCATTCTCTTCCTCTCTTATTAGCTAAAAAAAAAAAGAATCAAACCTCAAAAAATAAAAGCAGAGTGCAAAGCACAAGAAGCAAACAACGCCAATCTATTTTCAATCACTCTCCGTTTCTTTCTTCTTCTTTTTTTCCTTCAACCCCCAATACCCACAAACGATGATCAGACCTGCGACGATCTCCACCATCACCACCAGCGGTGAAGACCAAATGGGTTCTGTGATGAAGAACCAAAAAAAAAAAAAAAAAACTACTGCGAAGACCAAATGGGTTCTATGATTAAGAAAAAAAAAAAAAGAAAAGAAAGAAAGAACTGAATGGAGTGCTACAAAGTCCAGAGAAAGAAAAGAGAAAAAAGAAAGAAAAGTGGAGAAGAAAGCCGTTGAAGAGACCATCAAAAGCAATGCCTCACGTGTGTTGCTTTGACAGTGGGTCAAGTTACATGGGTTTAATTACGAAAATGTCATTCAAAATTGAGTTTTGGAAACTAAAAATACCTAAAATGTGTTTTCAGTTTCCATAACTCATCACTCAAAAATCAGAGAATTGAGTGATGAAAACAAAAACAGAAAACACAACCAAACAAGCTTTCTTGGAGTGGGTCCCACTTATTTTGAGTTATGAGTGATGGAAATAGAGTTATGGGTGATGGAAACACAAAATCCAAACAACCCCTAAGTTTTAGGAAAAGAGCAATAGGGGGTTTTATCATTTTAAGTGTTATGCAATAAGAGATTATTACCATATGTTACCCGTTACACATAGACTCGTCAAAGTTCAAAGAGTTGGAGAAAACACACCAAGCAACACGTTTCTTTTATCAAATTTAAACCGTTAGAGATTTACTGAACATACTTCTTGGTCCTCTAAACCACGATTCCCAAAGTTTTACCAAAAAGACTTATGAGCTTGGATCATAAGGCGAAGATGAAATAACATACCTTGGGTTTTGTTGTCGTTTTATGTAAATATGAGTTTTTGTTGAAGAAGCCGCTTGCCTTAAGTGTAAGAGAGGTAATATGGGCCATGAGCTTTGATTATTACTTAAGCCCAATTCATATGTTAATGTTGATAATGTCGTGAGGTTATGATCCCAATTGATGAAGAGGAAATGTGGACCATGAATCTGCCTCTTGAAATAAGGATCTTGTGGGCCATGTGAGCTCAATCTTTGTAGTTGAATGAGATATGAGCTTATTTTGGGCTTTAAAGAGATTTACCTAAGAAATCAATAATATCTCGATGTGGCATTAGTTGCCAATGAAGTAGTGCCATGTGGGGCAAAAAAAGAGTTCTCAACACTATGTCAGCAATTTTCATCTAAAATATAACTGCATAAACTCAATTGACATGACATTAAAAGGTTAGAGACCAAATTAACACAATTGAAAGGTTAAATACTAAATTGAAATATGATGTAAAAGTTAGAACTAAATATGTAGTTTACCCAAAAATTAAAAAAAAAAATAAAAAATTCTTATAAAAATTTCTAAAAATACTTTTTAACTAAGTACATCTATTAATTGTTTCTTCTTCTTTTTTTCCTTCTTTTTTTTTTTTTAAAATTAAGGATAGAAGTTATTACACCCAACATGTTACACAATTTTTTTAATTGAAATTGTGAGTTAAAGACAATTTCATTTGAGAGCAGTTTTCAACTCACAATTTTCAATTAAAAAGTGTGTATAGCAAAGCATGTATAACATATTATAATAAACAATTAAAAAAAAGTTAATGAATGCTTGACTTAAGAAATTTTTTTAGAAATTTTTTACAAGAAAAGAAATAAGTAATAACTTTTTTACGACTTTTTTATATTTAAAATGGTATTAAAACTTTCTCAAATGGCTCCCACAAACAATATACCCTTGTATTAAACCCTTAGGTTGTTGTTCTGTTTTTACTTTTTCTTTTTTGGCTGAATTGTTGTTGTTAATAATTGCATGTTAGTAAAAGTATTGCTTACGTGTTCATTTTAAAAAATTTAAATGTATCATTGGTTATGTGGTTGAATTATACTAGTGCCATGTGATTAGCACAACTTTGTGGCACAACTCACCACATGGTGAGTCGTGATTGGCAAAGGTGTGTCAGTGGCTTATGTGGGAACACACCTCTGTCAATCACAACTCGTTATGTAGCAAGTTGTGACACAAAATTATACCCAATTATGTGTACTAACATAATAATTCTTTGAAGAAATTGTACTTTACCCACTTGTGGTTTGGCCAGTTTTAACAGTGCCTACCCGTGGTTTAAAAGTTATCACTTAACCCACCTAAGGTGACCTCTGTTAGACCTCCGTTACCCACCTCTCCTTTTTCACCGTTAAAAATAAGGGTAAATGTGTTTTTTTCATTAAATTTTATGTCTCTCTACTCTTTTCTCTCCTTTTTCTTCTTCTTCACAATCAAAACCCAAAAATGTATATGGAATCAAAACCCAGAAAATAACGTTCTTACCCAATATCCACTGCAATTGCTAAACATACTTTTACAATGACAAGAAAACCAATACACCTATAGCCATAAACAAAGTTACAAATCCATGTGAGCATACACCCACAGATTCGCTAGCCTTTCACTGCTAAATCCAAAAATTGACTACTTAATTCTTCATAAAACAATCACAAAATAAAATACAAAAATTAAGAATAAATGGTATCCACCAATTTGCTGGATTCTATCTTTACCCTAGGCTTTCTCTCTCTAAAACTCTAACCCCTTCTCTTTTGTTAGGTTCTCTAGAAAAAAAAAAAACCCCAAATTTACAAGTAAAAAGAAAAATCTGCAAAAAAAAAAAAAACCCCAGCAAAGATCAATAAGGCAACGGACGGTGGAGATCTATTCCTTTCACGTATCCTTTGACTTTCGAAAACCGTCTCCATAGAAGAAGATCTCAAAAACAAGGTAAAGTCCGACCTCGAATATTTCCTCAAAGGCAAACAGTATTACCATCGTCTAGGCCATGTTTGGAGGCGTAGCTTTCTCTTGTACAGTCATTCGGGGACAGGGAAATCAAGCTTCGTGGCAACCATGGCTAACTTCTTGTCTACGATGTTTACGACATCAATGTCTCCAAGGTCTCGAAAGATTCAGATCTGAACTCATTAGTATTAGGAACGACGAGTCATTCTATTATTGTGATCGAGATTTTGATCGGTTTCTGATGGAGAAACCAAGGACCGAGAATTCATCAGTGATAATGAAGTTTATGGATGGGATATTGAACTTGTGCATCGCTAAAGAGAGATTGATGGTGTTCACAATGAATAGTATAGAACATTTGCTCATTGACCCGGCTGTTCTTAGGCCGGGTCGAATCAATGTTCATATCCATTTCCTTTTGTGCGATTTTTCGGGGTTTAAATCTCTCTACCTTAGTACCCAAAATTATACAATAACTACAACAACTTGCGTTTAAGGTAGACTCAATGGCTTTGTTCCAAATTCTCCCATCCTACTAGAAAACACACAAAAAATAGCAATCAAAGTAAAGAGAGAAAGGGATTATGGGTTTGGGGATTTTTGGAGGTTTTCAGGTAGAGAGAGAGAGGGAGAGAGCTTGTTCCCCTTTTTTTAGGGTTCTAATTCGGTTCTAATTTTGGCTTATATGGTAAAGGGGATTTTCTAATAGAAAAGCAAGAGCTGGGTAACGGGGGTCTAACAAAGGCCACCTCAAGTGGCTAAAGTGACAACTTTTAAACTACAAGTGAGCACTATAAAAAGGGCCAAACCACAGGTGGGTAAAGTGCAATTTTCCCTAATTCTTAAGTGGTTAGTAGATTTTGAAACTTTTGATAAGACCCAGATATTCCACCTTAAAGCAAAAGAATAAAAAAAAAAAAAAAGTCTGGTTAATAGATTATAGGTGTTCTTAGTAATTATACAATTTTTTTAATGAATTATTTTAAGAAAATAAGTACTGGTGAAAGAATAATAGCCTATTTCAATTGTACAAGTTACTAACATTTTTTTTTTTAATTTTTCTCTTGGATAAATAATTAAATATGCTGACATTTTTTATTGGTAACTACTGACTACTGTATTATTAAGTGTTAATAAATAATCGTACAGACCACCGCAAGTCCTTGATGCGATGGTCATTCCACAAGTATAAGTGTTTGTGGGGTGTAAGAGGCAAGGGCCGGAGTTCAAGTCTCCAGGAGGGAGTTTCACACGCATATACACTTAAATTAAGCTATAATAGAATTCTATTTTGTATAAAAAAAAAAAAAAATTAGTACAGAATCCAACTATATCTTGATTTATTTTGAATTCAACTATATCTTGATTTATTTGTGAATGTACGTGGAATTGTTCATTGTGCTCCAAGTTAATGTTGAACGGCAATGGTTGACTTTTCAAGTTCTTTGAAGGTGTCTTATTAGTATATAGATATTGTCATTATGTAGCTATCTCTAAAAAGTTGTTCAAGAAAAAGATGGTTATTCACTATTTTAAATATAGTTTTCCTCCAAACTAGTTCAGATGAATCTCCTTCAATTCATTAAAGTGACAATTGATAAAAACCATTTAAGAGTATTATTTAAACAAGTTGCGTAGAGTACACGTAAATGGTTTTGTTAATTAACATGCAGTGGGTTGGAAAAAGTCACTAAACTTTTTCCTTTTTTTAGTTTTGATTTTTGCATTAAACGAGTTTGTAGTAAAGATTTGGAAGGCAAGGTTTCAATCATCAAGAAATGGACAGAGACTACTTTTAGCTTATCTGAGACCAAATATAAGTTAGCTTGATGACTTTTGCCTATGGTTACATTATTTGATTATTAGGTTTTCTTTGTCAATGTTTTGGATTGAGAATCCTATAATATCTTGTTCCCATTGCAACACATGTTGCACGTTCTAGCATTATAAAAGAACCAGAAATACCATGACTGTTCAAAGATTGTTGGTTATTAGAATGTGGAAACAATGAGGAATTATGTATGAACCACAATCGGATTCCAGTGGTGTTAAAGAAAGAAGGGATGAACATCAATCAATGTCATATCTCGTATGCCAAGATAAATACGTTTTTCCCTTGGACATGTGAATTATGCTATAGCATGCAAACGTTAACGTCTCATGGCCCTGCCAAATGTACTAAAAATACGATAACTCTCAAGTTGATTTACTAAGTTAGACAAACTGGTTGCATTTTTAGTGATAGCGCTCAAGTTGATTGAGACCATACATTAATACTTGGTTTAAAGACCCGGATGCATCTTTAGCATGTAGCTGTTATGCTCACTGCTTATGAAGAAATCTGTCCCTCTGTAGCCTCATAGTGCCCCTTTTCTTCTTTCTTCTAGCTATATTGAGTTTGTTTGATTAGACATTTTGAGAGCTTAAAAAAGCATTTTTAAAACCTAAAACTCCATTTTGCAATAGAAACTCCTTATGGTTTTCCTATAAACACTCATTTTAAATTCAAAACACAGCTTTGCAACAGCCTAAATAAACGCACCTATTATGCCCGACTTTTTGTGCTTGAAATAATGCTTTGTTACTCTATAAAGATATGCTTTGAATTTCAATCTATTCTTGGTTAATGGCTTAAATTAGCCCCCAAAAAAAAAAAAAGTATTGGACGTCGGCCACTTTTTTGGTCAAACTTTTTTTATGATGTTTTGAGGATAAGGTTATATTTGGGAACAGATTATAAAACCAGTTTATTTTACTATTAAGTTTATTTTTGTTACTATTTATAGGTCTCAATGCACTTTTTGGTACTATTCATGAGTTTCACTGTACTATTTCAACTAGTTTTTACCTTTATCTACAGTACTTTTAACAAAAAAATTTCAATTTCAATTAAATAAACTGTTATCCCTAACTAAGAAAAGTGCCTACACGATTTCTGGCTACCTAGATCGATTGATATCATATATGTTATGTTATATGTATGCGTGGGTGAATATAAGCTCCACCCAAATGGATGGTGTGAATGTGATCACCATTGAGAGAACAATTTACCAGAAATTTAAATGTATCATCATACAATCAAACAAAAAATTTCCAGACATCAATCATAATCCCTCATGAAGTTTCCACAGTTGCAAATTTTCTCCCGACCAATGGAACACATCGCATGGGATTAAGTTTAGGAAGTTTAATAGAGACCAAACAGTAAGAGCGATGTTTTTGATCAAACAGACATGGCATTGAACATTACAAATCGGAGGCCCCAAATTTGACATTAGAATTTCAAAGGTTCGGAGAACATGACAAGTAGTGATTACATGACAGTTCAATCAGAAGAAACTACATCTCTTTCTATTTCTTTGTACACTCTAGTTTCTACATTTTGGTGCATTTACTAAATTCAGAAAAAGGCTTGGCCACGAACCAGAATGTTCAGAAAATAGAAAGACAAATCTCCAAACTCTAAACTACAAAGGGCAAAGAGATGTTTACAGAATCTATCATTTGAACCGGATTTGAAGGTAAGTTAACCCCTGCATATACCTACCAAAAGATGGCATTATGATATTTACAAATACAGATGTCTGAAGAAAACAAACATGTATCTGGCACTTGAAAAGAACTCTGGTTCATTGCTCCTTGGCCATTTTGTGAATTAACATCAAGCTCGGATCATCTGCACCTAATTTCAGATATGGCAAATAAATTCAAAGGCTTATATAACCAAACAGAAGAAGAAGAAGAAGAAGAAGAAGAATATTAAGATGCAATCACTGGCCATCTGAATGTTAGTATCCAATAGGAAACCAATTTCTTTTTGGTTGGATTAGGCTACCAGCATAGCTTAAATTTAAAATTTTCAAGTACAGGAGTTGTAGAAACCTCAATAAAGAAACTGATGAGAAAAGTGACGGGTTTATCTGCCCTCCACCCTCCACACACACGCGCACACACACACACACACACATATATATATATATATATATATCCACAGGATTGTGAACTGTTCAAATTAGAAGCTGTTTCCCCTACAGTTCGACAAGTATTTTTAAAAGGACACTAACATAATTCTCAAGTCTATAGTATTTATATATTAAGAGCCTATAGAGACCACATAAAAGACTAACATGGTAGAACTGAGGACTACCTGGTCTTTGGTTTTATTTTTATTTCCATTTTTGCTAGCGATTAATAATGCAAGTTTGGCACTAAATATATAGTCATTTGAAAATGGTGAAAAGGAGAAACGGAAAGAAAAACCATAGCCACAAACTAAATATATGTAAAATCATTTTCCATGTTGATTTCAATCATGAACCATTCACAGATTGAAGATCCTATAAAGATAGATACAAAAGCAATTTCAGAGAATTATGAAAAACTAAGGACAATTTTACTCTTGCTTTGAACATCTGCAAATGTGGGGCATCTTCCTTCTTCCTTCTTTTTTATTTTTATTTTTTAAACTTTACTTTTATTTCGTTTTTAAAACTTGCTTATGACCACTGGAAAATTCTAGCATAAAAGACATGAAGTAGTAGAAGACTCTTACCATTTTAGGGTTGTTTCTTCCTTTCAAAGTTTTCACTGCTGCTGCTGCAAAAGCTTGTGCCGCTTCTGCATCAGCTTCTGCTAACTCTGCCTCTCTTGCTGCCTCTTCAGCCTCTGCTATGGCAGCTTCTGCCTCAGCAACAGCTTCAGCAGCAGCTACAGCTGCCTCTTGTGCAGTCATAGTCCTCATCTTGGCTAAATCTATATCAATCTGGGTTTTTGAAAATATATGAGCATCATCCTTCTCAACTTTTGGAAAAACCCTCTGCCTTCCCTCCGGAGCTAACATGGAAGAGATTCTTCTTCTGTCAGAAAATGCTGGAGTAGGTGCAATCCTGTACCTGCGTTTAACCTGTAATTTAAAATTTAGCAGCAATCAGAACCCAAAATAACTCATTCAAACTGCAACCAGTCAGCAAAAGAACCAATTTTCTTGACCTACGTTCAGACTTTCAATTTGGTCAAATTTTACATGGTCATAACTTATAACTCATAAGAGTTTCTTTTCCTGATTAAAATGAGGCTTTTCTGCAAATTTCTTAACGGTTTTTCTCTTTTTAAGTACCAAACCAGATAATCGTGCATGCCATGTAAATTTAGTTTCAATAAAGATCTTAATATCACTCATATATATGCTACAATAAACAACCCAGATTAGCATATGGCAGGATTTCAAGAATATGATACCACCATAACAGATATAAATGAATAGAATAAGAAAATAACCAAAAATGCTTCTCAAACTGGTCCAATAATAACAAAATGTTTGACCCTTTAATTTAGTACGAGATGCCATTGCTTTTCCATTTTAAATTCTTTATTTACCCTGTGTTTAGATGGAGGGAGATGGGATAGGAGAGGGTGGAGAGAGGGAAGGGGGAGGGTGGCTAATTCATATAGCATTCAATTACATTTTTATGCAAGGAAACAAATAAGACAAGCCAGGCAGAGCTTAATATTTTCAGAATTATCCATAATGGATTTAAGCAATGGTTGACTCAAAGTAAGTAGCAGTGAGTTTGGATCAGCCTAAATGATGAAATGAGCCACAAAAAATAAAAAGAAAAAAGGAGCCCTCTTGTATCTCTGACAGCAGAATCAGGCAAAAGAAGAAATACACTGATCTCCCATGCAAATCCATACGTCAAACCCTTGGGAAGTATATAGAGCCAAAGCCTTGATCCTCAAAGTCAACAAGTAAAAATTGGGAAGATGAAAGCAATGGCAATAGAGGCAACACAAAATAGAAAGAAAAGGGTGGGGTTTATTTATCAGTGTGCATCTCTTATACTTAGGTCAAGTCAGGGTCCTCTCCATAAAACAGATTCAAACTACATTCCCCAAAACCTAGTCCCTAAACCCAACAAGGAAAATTTGAAGAGGTATTGGAACTAGTAGACAAGTGGCATTTAAAAAAAAAAAAAAAGTAGTAGAAAAGTGGGAAAAGATGATGATGAATCTCATTATATTTCAAAAGTCAAAACAGGGCTTTGCCAAGAAAATGGGGAAAAAAAATCTCTCAGCTTGGATCTCTTAACCTTTTAACTCAAGAGCCCCCCCACCAAGCATAGGATGTTATTATCTTCCCTCCATTCACAACCTTACAAAGCTGACCCTAGATTGATTGAGCTCAATCCATTTAACAAACAAATCAATTAAAAGTTCAAGCTTGGCTTGAACCGTACAAGTTCTCATTTTGGCTCAATTTATCATCTAGACCTAGAACATTTGAGCAAAAAGAGAAGAGAGAAAACCTTCCATAAACCTGCGAAGCTGCAAAAATACCCACTCTATATCACCCCACAAATGCAAGACAATTTTCAATCTAAATGGATCCAAAACCACTAAAAAATTATTACCAAAAAGGAAGGGAAGAAGAGAAGAGATGAAATCTCGTTCAAGTTGTCTTACCTAAATTCTGTTATGATTGACCATAACTCTTTTTCACACAAATCACATGTCAACCAAGCTCATCCAAATAATCAAATAAAACTGAGATTAAACTAGATCAACCAATTTATTAATTATGCTCTAGAATGGAAAGAACAAATAATCCATACAAATCACAATTATTTACATTTGTTACAGAAAATTAAAAGCAACCCAACCAATTATGTATACATGTGAATTGAGAATTTACACTTGTTCAAGGGATTCCAAACTAATCTTCAAGGAAATAAGTAGTCAAAAAATCCATGGTCTTGTTTGTTGGTTCATGGCAGGATGACCTACAAGAGGTGCTTAATTAACATTCCTTAACCTTAAATTTTCCCCAAAAACACACACACAATTGGCTCAAGAAAGTTGCATTGGATGGGTATAATTACCTTAATTAGTTTCCCATTTGCTGTCAAATACTTTAACTTTGCTGATAATAACCTCTTAAAATCTGGGGGTGCCCAATATTGTTCCTACAAAATAAGGAATGCAACTCAGCTGATTTCAGAATATGATAATGATATATATAGCACCATTCCATCTGTGCTAGAAAAAGGAGCACTTGCATATTATACTTCCTAAAGCATAGCACAAACACTGGTACAACCCATGGTCTGGCAGCAAAAATGACATATATTACTATTGTGGTATAACTTATAGGTTCAAGTTCAATGGTGACTCAGTTCAATGTACAAATGTTCCATTAGAAACCTGGAAACTCGGTTTGGGCTTTGAGCTTTGAAGGGAATATCGAGGGGAAGTGTAGATAAGGTGTCTTGCTAGATTAAAATACAGTTGTGAAGCTTTACCATAACACATGCCATTATAGGTCTGATGTAACAAAGAATACCATGTTGTGCTAAAAAATCAATAAGATGAGTCGTGTGAATTAACAAGATGGAACTGAGTCTTGGGTTGGGGGAGAAGTTCTAGGGTGGGAGGTGCTATGTAAAATTTGAGTTGATTTCTTTCGTGACATGTACCAGTAGATGTCTGATGTCATTACAAACTACTTAACAACTCAAATTCAATGCCCAATCATTATATGTGTTCAGTAACAAGAGTTAAAGTTGATGACAAGTTCTCACAAAATTCACTTTTGATTCCTCAACCACAAACTATAAAAATTAACATTTGGACCCACAATGGAAAATGTAAGGACCATTTAATCCTCGCACATATACAATATGTTCAAATGTATAATTTTGATGGGCCCACTTCGCATAATGTAAGATCAAAGAGTCATGAAACTAGGACTAGAAAAGAACAAACAGTCATGAGACTAGAAAGTCTTACAGAACATCCACTCAAGAATTAAAATACATTGCTTTCCATGATATTTGTTTTTTTTTATAAAATAAAAAATTAAAAAAAAACTACCTCTATGTATGTAGCAATATTTGTCTTATTAGAACCGCCGGGCTCCTTCAAGTTGGTTATAGCCTCAAATATAAGATTGTCCAACCTATAAAAGTGAAGTCAAAATGAGCACATAAACATATATAATGTTAACATAAAAATTCCAGTGTTTCTAAATTATATTTTCCAACCCAAAAAAATATCAGTGCTTTCAATAACAGGTATAATGAAATTAATCTAGAAAATAGACCAAGTTTTCCAAAAATGGCACTTGTTTGTTAGTTGTTACCACTGTAAAATTGTATATTGAAGAAATTAAATATACACATACATATTCATATACATGTTAAACAACATAAAAGGCAATTTTGTAATCAAATTTATTTTGTGTTAGTGATTTATAAAAAACACAGCCACCACCCTGAGGCTGCATGCAGCATTCTTTAATTCTCCCAATCACATTAATCACCTTAATACCCTAAGTCACATTAACATGGTATTAGAGCATAAACCCATCACCAACATCATTCCCACACCATCACCTACAAATTCATAGCCAATAACCACCACAAACACCACTCCACCAAAAGCTACCACATCATGGTCCCTTGTTTCAGGAGACATCATTAATCATGTCACATGGTGCTTGTGACCTCGTGAACCTCATCTACTAGCCATAGGTGTGGAAACTGATATGGTTTTCCAAAGCTATACCTAAGCATGCTATTACCTGTGGGCACACCACCAAAAAACAGGATATCCACAAGAGACAAACTTGCAAGTTGGGGTTGGGGCTATATTGGGAACATGTTGCATGTTTTTTTGAACAAGCAAACAAGAGAGTAGAAATCATTGGAATTGGGGGTGTTTGCATTTTTTTCCACAACCTGATGACTCATTTTCCATGAGGCAACTCCGATTCAGGCTTAACTATTATGACACAAACTTCTCAATATATATCATGGCTCCAACTATAAGTTTCCCAACACTATATATGAATCATAAAGAAATTCTGTTAACAAACACACACACACACACACACACACAAGATGCTCGCTATATATAACAGTAATAAGATGTAAGAGTTTCATCAGTGCAGACTTCAGTGCTCCACTCATACTTTGCTCTTTTCAGTTCACTATGTTTAGCTATATTTACTGATTCAAGCCCTAGGGATATTATGTTTCAAAACTACATACCAGGAATGCACAGGCTGCATATAAAAGAACCCTTATGGACTTCAATAGAACATAAAACTGATTAAAAAGGAATATAACTGCTTGAGACTGTGTTACTGAAACTACTTTCCACCTACTAAAGTTGTGGAAATAAAATACTCAAACATCAATTGATAAAAATGTCTAACCTTACAATAGACTTCTTTGGAGTAGCAACCTGTGCTGTTTCACTAGAAACCGAAAGAGGCTTAGTGTCCATCATTTCTTCATCACTTTGAACAACATTACCAAGAGCCATAGAGTTCTCCTCCTGTTTAGGGATATGTGGCACCCTTTTAACAGCTAACCTAGCCTTCTCTCGGGAACCCCATCCATTTGCCATTACACTCATATTTCTCCACTTGTCCTATACAGCAGCAAAAGCAAATTAATTGATAAATTTATTCCAAAATACAGACAGTTCAGCATAAAGCATTTGTTTCAAATATTTATAATGGAAACTGTCTAAAAAAGTATCTACATATCCCTTTCTAGGCATAAAATCTACCCAGTAAATAATGTCAAAAGAACTATACCTTGAGATCTACATTTGAACGGAGATATAAGACACCACTAAATTCTGGATCTTTAAGTATTGTGCGCCATTTGCCAGCCCCATGCTTAATAACTCCAGCTTTAAGCGCTGCTTCCTCTTCTTGCGTCCATTTTTGCTTAGGAGCGCCCATCCAGAAAAGCACAAAGATACAACCCAAAAGAATTTGATCTGCAAAAAGGCTCTAAATTAGTACATGCACTCAACAGCCAAAATGTTCATAAGCCAACATAGAATATAATCAAAACTCACGACTAACAGATAATTCAAGGCTGAGACAAAGATAAATGCTTCTAGTAAGAGACTAAAGAATCCTACTTTGGACTGCAGGTAAACTACATAGGAACATAGAGTGAGGAACACACTTAGACAAACTCTTTAAACATTGTGTGGGTTTCCAACCATTATAAATGTACCAGTTTGAGCTCTTTCCAAGCCATCACACTTAGACAAACTCTTTAAACTATTTGAGCGCATGTATATAGCGATGCTTAGTAAGTTACATTTTGACCAAGCCAAGGAACTAAATTCAATGAGACAAGCAAATGCTTTAACAAAAACAGCATAACTGGCAATTTTTGTGTATCTTGAAGATGCTTCATTATACCGGCCATATCCAATTTTATACTACACCACCCATCAAGCATCGTACGTTTTTTAAAAACGAAGAATCATCCAAGAGCCTTTAATCTAAAGCACAATAAATAATTTCTTCAGTATCATCTCTGCTAAGCCAAAGAAACATTTTCTATAAAACTTCATAAGCCTGACTGAGAACCCCGAAGAAGATGCCAAAGAGTAACAATTCTGAATTCGCTACTCACTGCTCCCCATACCCACCACCCATCTGACAAATCCAACAATGTCAAGCCTAAAATACTAGAACCCAAAAAAAATAAAAATAAAAATAGTCATATCATAACTAAATTTATTGTGCCAAGAGCCCTGTAGCTCAACTAACCGAGACGCCCGGAGTTCCAATCCACCTCCGCAAATATTAAATTATCAACAACCAAAAAACAAAAACTAAATTTACAGCATTTTCACCTTGATATCACATAATCCACCCAAAAGAAACGATTTTGTTCAGATATGAACTAGTAAACTCATACACAATGCAAAATTCAGCTTCTTCTTGTTTTGAATCATATCAATTGCTCTTAAAAAAAAAAAAAAAAATCAAAACCTAAATTAATAGCAATATGAATTGCAAAGTTACATACTTTCTCATAAATCAAAAACCGCACAAACAATTCGATAAGGAAAATCAGCTTAGAAATCAACAAATGCGGAAACCCTAACAATGTCAAACTCCAAAAGCAGAAAGCTTTCGATTTCACAAAGTAATTAAATTTTTAAATAAAATCACGAGAATGTTAACTAGAAAAGATAATTGATGAAGAAAAATTAAATTACCAGACGTGTAGTACGATTTAGGCAGTGAAGGAAAAGCATAAAAAGCAAAATTTATCGACGACACCGTTTTGTTCTTCTCCGGTTTTTTTCTACTATTTTTGTTTGTTTATGAAAATATTTGTGAGTTGAAGAAAGAGGGAGAGAGAATTAAGGGCTGGCTCTGGCTCTCTCTCTTCCCCTTCGAAGACCACGCATACTTTCGTCAGGCCAGGACAGGAGAGGACGTAGATTTCTTTTTAACTTCTCTACTAGTTAACCGTGCCACGGGGTCACGTCACTCTTTGAGGTTTATTTGATCACGATACACCTTATCATTCTAAAGTTCTAAACTACTATTCCGATTAAATTTTATCCCTTTAAAGCATTAAAAGGCACAATCAACCCTATAATTTTAAGGGCATTCCTTCATTTTACATGTCTATTTTTACATTAAAAATTTATTTTTTCTATTTTACACATTCAATTTTATAAAACACCCACATCAATTCATCTATCTATCACATCTTTTAATTAAATAATCAATTTTCTCAAATTTTTTA
Organism: Castanopsis chinensis; assembly: GCA_032878915.1. NCBI lineage: Eukaryota > Viridiplantae > Streptophyta > Magnoliopsida > Fagales > Fagaceae > Castanopsis > Castanopsis chinensis. The sequence goes on along the minus strand of JAVQMG010000097.1, from coordinate 4,254,556 downwards.
TTATTTCCCTCAACTACCCCCTTTAGTACACGCGCGCTCTCTCTACCCATTTTTTTCTGATTTTTTGCTCTCTCTCTCTTTACCCATCTCTCTACCCACTCTCTACCCATCTTTCTACCCACTCTCTACCCATTTTTTTTCAGATCAACTCTCTCGATTATGATCAGATCCAACCAAATGATCAATCAGATCCGATAAGGCAGGGTAGCTCCGACACCGTGACCCACGATCCACCACTTTGGCCTTACTCTTGGGCCGCACCACGAGGTGTCGCAGCCCGTCCATGCTGGTGCGGGAGACGGCAGCGTGGCAGCGGGAAGAGTGCAGGGTCGACTGGGGGTACTCAAAGCCGGTGGTGGCTCTGAACATCATGTGGAATGTGGCATTCATGGTGGTCTCGGTCTCTCCCTAGCTCCGATCCACAAGCACCAACCGAATCTCCATAGCTCCGATCCACAAGCACCGATCGAATTTCCCTAGCTCCAATCCACAAGCACTGATCAAATCCCGAGATCTCCTTAGCTCTGATCAGGCAAGACCCATCTCGGTCAGATCTCCCTAACTCCGATCAGGCAAGACCCACGAGCTCCGATCAGGCAAGACCCATAAACACCGATCGTTCTAGTCAAGCACCGATTGTTCCGATCAAGCACTGACCTGTGTGTGCGTGTGTGTTTTTTTTTTTTTTTTTTTGAGCAAGTGTATCTCTATTGATTTGTCTGTGCAGATGTGTTTGTGCAGATGTGTTTGTGTATGGGTGTGTTTGTGTGCATCTGAGGAAAAAGAAGAAGATGGGGAGAGGAGAAGTTAACTGGGTTTGTTGAGCACAGAGAAGAGAGAAAAAAAATGAGCAAATAGAAAATTAATAAAATAATGGATAAACGAGCTACAGTAACCGTGTAAATATACATGGTTACTGTAGCTCGTGGATGGATTTGCATAACTTTACACATTTTTATACCCACTGATGTGGATGTTTTTTTTACTCAAAATGTGTAATTTTTTCTATTTTAGAAGACTTTACAAGAACTGGTATAGATGCTCTAAGAATTCGTTACGCTTTTTTTTTTTTAATACTTTAATCTAATCTAATGTATATGCGTGTGAAGCTCTTTCCTAGAGATTTGAATCCCGACCCTTGCCCCCTACACCTCACAAGCATTTATACTTGTAAAGTGACCATCGCACCAAGGGTGTGCGATGGTGAATTCGTTACACTTAAAAACACCTTATCATTTGTTTTACTGTTAACCCTAAATGAAATTATATTACATATAATGAAAGTTAGGCTTAGACGTCGTGATTGCGCCAAGTGGCTTCACCAAATTGCAAAAAATTTTAATAAATTTTTAGATTTTAGGAATAGATATATACATATTTTTTGAATAAATATGACAAATCAAGTAATGAAAGAAAGTAGTATTTGATTTACAACTATAACAGTTGTGTTTATCTAAAATGTTATCAACAAAGCCAAAAATCAATAGAATAGAATTACCAAAGGATGAGACAGTTTTCTCTCTCCCCTGTAGGAGCCTCTCTCTCTCTTCTCTGGTAAGAGCTTTTCTTCTCTCCCTTTTGGAAGAGATATCTCTCCCCTTCGTGGGGTGTCAAATCACCCAAAAAATTCACACACTCCTCCACAATGGAACAAGAGGTAGTAAATGGTCTTCAAAACCTTTGCCTCACAAAGGAGGAAGAAGCAGAAATATCAATCACGGCCCATAATATATCAGATCTCCTAGAAGAATGCTCCTTAAGTTTGTTTGGAAAGCTTCTAACGGATAGGCAGCAAAACCAAAGAGCATTAAAAAGCACACTAAGAGCTGCGTGGAATATGGGATCAGAATTAAGAATCATTGAAGTGGGGAATAATATATTCCAGTTCAAGTTTGGATCTCGCTTTCAGCTAGAATGGGTGGAAAATTGTGGGCCTTGGAATTTTGAGAACAATCTACTTCTGTTATGTAGATGGAGGAAAGGACTCACATCAGAAAATATAGCTTTCACTCACTCTTCGTTTTGGGTACAGTTATGGGGTTTGCCATTCGAGCTCAGGACAGAGGTTGTTGACCGTGACATAGGGAATAGTATAGGGCGCTTCATTGAGTTTGACAAGCAAGCAAGCCAATTTGATCAAGCAAAATTTCTGTGTATAGGAGGGGACCTTCGCAAAGGTGGTAATGTTGCAGGTATGGATGGTGATAGATATTAGGTTCACTTCAAGTATGAAAGACTCCCAACATTTTGCTTTCTCTGTGGTAAAATGAGACATGATGAGAAGCACTGTCTTGCTCGTCCTGATTGTCCGAACCTCCCTCCCCAATATGGAGAATGGTTGAGAGCATACAACTCTCCTAAGGGTGGGAATGGCAGATCAAAAAACTCCTCAAACAGTGGTCCCATTGTCGGTTGCGATAACAATGCGCCTCAACCTGTTCCGGCTTCACACGATGGAGAGAGCGCTAACAATGGAAGCACAAGAAATTCAAAAATCTCAACAACCCCAAGCAAGTCAGATTAGACGTGGGGATATGACAAGTTGGACACCCTAATGTGTCAGGTAGCAAAAAGTAGGACAGGAATTGACAATTTGAAAGTAGGAGAGCAAGTCTTGAGGCAAAAGGGGGACCCACGGGATGGGAAATTTGCGTGTTCCCCTATGGAAGTATCCGTTGGCATAAAGGAAATGGTCAGTGAGGTTGTCACAAAAAGAGCTCAAGTGTACAGGAGATGGATGATCCTTATGAGGTTACAGATCCACAAAAGCCCACGAAAGAGGCCTAGACATGTGAAACTAATAAAAGCAATGGGCAGACAAAGGAATTATGAAAGGCCAAATGGGAAAAGGCCGGATGAAAAAGCTTGCTAGGGAACAAAGCTTACTTCAAGGTAAGAATTCTAAAGCCCAAGCTACAAATATTGGTTCTAAACGTCTTAGCTCTCAACTCTTCTCTGAAGAGGAAAACATGCTAGCTAGGAAAAAGAAGTGTGATGGTCTCGACCGTAACTTTGGTAACAAAGATATATCGGCAGCAACTGCTTTGCGGTGCCGCCGGAAGCCATGAATTCATTAGTTTGGAACTACTGGGGGCTTGGGAACCCCCTGTCAGTTCGAGCGTTGCACAATCTTGTGAGACAATGGGCTCCCAAAATAATTTTCCTTTCGAAAACTAAGGTAAAATTAAGGCATATGGAAAGGATTAGAGATAGAATTGGCTTTGCTAATGGGCTTTTTGTTCCGAGTTACGGTTGTAGGGGTGGGCTGGCACTCCTCTGGATGAGGGAAATAAATTTGGAAATCAAAAGTTTTAGTAACCATTACATTGATGCAATTGTCACAGAAGAAAATTCAAGTTTTAAATGGAGAATTACGGGTTTTTATGGTCAGCCCCAAACGCATTTGAGGCAATTCTCATGGGATTTGCTTGCTTATTTAAAAGGACAATATGACTCCCATGGATATGGTTCGGCGACTTCAATGAGATTTTATCGATGGAGGAAAAATTGGGTGGAATTTTACGTTCTCAAAGCCAGATGGACAGGTTCAGGAATGTGGTTAACCTTTGTGGTTTTAAGGATTTAGGCTATGTTAGACCGGATTTCACCTAGTGTAACATGAAAGAAGGGGCTGGAAGGATGTATCTTCGGCTGGACAGAGCACTTGCCACAAACGACTGGTTATGCAAATTTGGGGAGGTTAGAGTTCATCACTTAGTTGATTCTACCCCAAACCATTTTGCTCTGTTTTTATCTGACCCTAAAACCCCCAAGTTGCCACGGGCTTGCCGGTTTCATTTTGAATCTATGTGGATGAAGAGGGAAGAATGTAAGGACATTATTGAAGCAGCTTGGTGCACTGGAAACGATTTGAGCACACCATCTGGGGTTGCCTCTGCCCTATCAGCATGTGCTGCTGATCTAAAAGCTTGGAGCTCTGCTGCATTTGGTCAAATTCCATGGGTAATTCAGGAGAAAAGGAAATAGCTCAGCTCCTTAATTCAGCTTGATTGCACTGGTTCTTTAGGTGAGGAAATAAATCAAGTTAGGAAGGAAATCAATGATCTCGTTGATAGTGAGGAAATGTATTGGGGCCAACGCTCCAAAACCCACTGGCTTAAGGAGGGAGATAAAAACACAAGGTTTTTTCATGCAAGGGCCTCTGAAAGATGGAAACAAAATACAATCCTTGGAATTTGGGATAAAAATGGTACCTGGTGCGTTGATCAAGATAGCATTGCTAAGGTTGCCATTTCCTAATTTGAAGATATATTTTCCACCTTCGCACCAAGGCAGATTGAGAATGTAATTTCAGCCATCCCAACCCTGGTGACTAATGAAATGAATGCAGAGCTTACTCGAGCTTTCACTAAGGAGGAAGTGGTTTCTGCCCTCAAGCAGCTGCATCCCACAAAATCACTCGGTCCGGACTGTATGTCAGCTCTATTTTTTCAAAAATACTGTAGTATTGTAGGTGCTAATATTTCAAATATGGTTCTAAATGCTCTTAATTCTGGCTTGCCTGTATCTGATATAAATAGAACCAATATTGCTCTTGTGCCAAAAATGAATAATCCTCAAAGAATGACTGACTTTAGGCCAATAAGCTTATGTAATGTGGTTTACAAGCTTGTCTCGAAAACTTTAGCTAACCGCCTCAAGGCTAACCTTCCTACTATTATTTCATAAAATCAAAACGCGTTCACAGTTGATAGGCTCATCACTGATAACGTCTTGGTAGCATATGAGATTATGCACTTTTTGAAGCAAAAGAGAGGAGGGACTAATAGTTTCATGGCTGCAAAGCTAGATATGAGCAAAGCTTTTAACAGAATTGAATGGATTTTTATTGAAAAAGTTATGAGGAAGATGGGTTTCTCTGAGACTTGGATTAGCCTAATAATCAAGTGCATCTCTACAGTGTCTTACTCAATCATTATCAATGGCACAACGTATGGAAACATTACTCCTACTAGGGGTCTTCGTCAAGGCGATCCTCTATCTCCGTATTTATTCCTTTTATGTGCAGAGGGCTTTTCTGTCCTCATTAATGATGCGGCGAGGAATAATCAATTGAATGGCATTTCCATCTGCAGAGGGGCTCCAAAAATCACACACCTATTCTTTACAGACAATAGTCTTCTCTTCTATAAAGCCAAGGGTGAGGAGTGCAGCAAGTTAAAGGAAATCTTTTGCATGTATGAGTCTACTTCGGGGCAGAAAATAAATACCGATAAATCCTCCATTTTCTTCAGCTCAAACACTTCCCAAACTCTCAAGGATGAAATCCTAACCATACTTGGACCAATGTGTGATTCTAATCATTCCAAGTATCTTGGTCTCCCCTCCATCATTGGTAGACCGAAGAAAGTTGTTTTTGCAGAGATCAAGGAAAAGGTTTGCAAAAAATTAGCGGGTTGGAAGAGTAAACTGCTCTCAATGGGGGGAAAAGAAATTCTTATCAAAGCGGTGGCTCAAGCCATCCCCACTTACACAATGAGCTGCTTTCAGCTCCCTAAGAGTCTCTGTGATGACCTTGAAAGTTTGACGAGAGGTTTTTGGTGGGGGCAGAAGCATCAGGAGCACAAATTAGCTTGGGTTGGCTGGAAAACAATGTGCAAACCTAAGTCTCGAGGTGGCATGGGGTTTAAAAATCTACAGGCCTTCAATCTTACACTTCTTACAAAACAAGCTTGGAGAATCCTCTTAAATCCATGCTTCTTGGGAGCCCGCATTCTTAAAGCGAAATATTTTCCCTATTGTGATATTCTTTAAGCCAGCTTAGGCAGCAGCCCCTCCTACACTTGGCGAAGTATCTTCAATAGTCTAGAAGTCTTGCGGAGGGGCACAAGATGGAGGGTTGGAAATGGACGACTCATTCACATTTGGATGACAAATGGCTCCCAACTCCCTCAACTTTCAAGGTCATCTCTCCACCTTGCCCCTTAATGATCTTCCCAATGGTCTCATCTCTGATTGACCCGGTTTCAAAATGGTGGAAAGCTGATCTTGTCCGAGCTGCCTTCTTTCTGTTTGAGGCTAACTTGATTCTGAAAATTCCCCTAAGTACCAATCTGCCTAAAGACAAAATCATTTGGATTGGGAATAAAAGAGGTGTCTTTACAGTCAAGAGTGCCTACTTTATTGCCTCTAACTTCCTTGCTTCGAAAGTGGAAGGGGAAAGCTCCTCTGGAGATCCTAATGCTCAGATTTGGAGGAAAATTTGGTCATTAAAGCTTCTGGAAAAAATTAAGATTTTCTCTTGGAGGGCATGTGTGAATGGCCTGCCTGTGCTCTCTAACATGGCGGCAAAAGGCATTCAAACCACCTCTGTTTACCCGGTCTGTGAAGAGGAGCCGGAATGCCTTCTACATGCTTTAATATCTTGTAACTCTGCTCTGTTAGTGTGGTCTCTCTAGCAAGATTGCCCCCTTGAGTCCCTGTTAAAGGCGAAGAACTTTATTGATCTTGTGTTCCAGCTATGCTCCTCCTCGGCTATCTTGTTCTTGGAATTTTTCTTTGCCATTTCCTGGTCAATCTGGTATAACAGGAATAATCTCATTGATGATGGACAGGGTCTGCCGCCCTTGAAAATTTGGCAAATGGCGAAGAATTTAGTGGAGGATTTTCATGAGTCTAATATGCTTGACCTTCCTCAAATACGATCTGCTCAAAGTACCTGGGTTGCTCCTCTAGCGGGCTATTTTAAAGTAAATGTTGATGGTGCTTCCTCCCTTGACGGCAGTAGAGTTTTTGGTGTTGGGGTGATCATCAGAGATAATTTTGGAAGAGTGGTCGCTGCTCTTTGTAAAGCTCTGCCCTTGCACTACCCTGCTGAAGTGACCAAATTTTTTGCTATGGAACAAGGCGTGCTCCTGGCTCAAGAAATGAATCTTTCAAAGGTTCAGTTTGAATCTGATGCTTCATTGGTCATCTCTGCTATTTCCCAAGCCCTCACTGGTGGCATTATGGGGCATCTAGTTCAAGGCATTCGCCAAGCAAAGTCTTCCTTTTCCTTTTGTTCTTTCCAGTATATGAAAAGAGACTGCAACAGGGCAGCTCATGAGCTTGCCCAATTTGCCAAACATTCTCATAGTTCAAATATCTGGAAGGGTGTTACCCCGGCCTCTGTGCTTCCCTTGTTTCAATTTGGTCATAGATAACTTCTATGGGTTATTGGCCCCTGTTGTACTCCTCTTTTCAGTTTTAATGAAATACAAGTTTCCCTCTCAAAACAAAAAGAATTACCAAAGGATAAAATTTAAATAAAAAAGTGAGATAAAAAAACGTAAAATAAAAAAAAGGATTGATTTTGCATTTTTTTTTCCCAATGTTTCTTTAAAAAACATAAAAGGAAAAAAAGATAGAACTTGCATTTTTTTTTCCTACTTTTTTTTTTTATGGATAAATTTGCATCTTATGTCATCCTTTTCCTAATAATAAAGTAAAAAGAAAAAAAAGTATTTGAGTTTCGCACTTTCACCTAAATTACTTCTTTTTATTCATATCATCTTTTTCACAACCTAAAATTCTCACTATATATATATACAGTTTTTTAGTGTTTCATTATTTTCACTACGTACTTTACAATTATTTGCTATATTTTTCCTTTCTGTTCTCTGCCCTACCTACAACATTACAGGTAATTTCTTTTTCTTTCATCAAATTGAATAGATTTTGTCTATTTGTTGCCTTTTTATTATATATAATATGATTTTGTGAATCCCAACAACACTGTCTACGGTAAACTTTCTAATATGACCTTTTTTTTAAAATTGATTTATTAGAAAACAATGACGGTCGTTTTGATGTAGTGAGATTCAATTTATAGAGGGTTGTCACGTCAACAAAATTGTGATTTTAACATGGTCATGTAGGTTTTATTCTCTGGGTTTTTTTTTTCCTTCCCCTTTTTGCTTTTTGCTTTCTTATTAGATGAAAAGAGAGCTATTTCTATGAGTCTGTAGAAGTTACGTAACAAAAGTTCTTTCATTTTTGGGTTTATTATTATTATATTATTTTTTAGAATTAGATGCAACAATTTTAGATTAATTAGAGAAAAAAATTGCTAGATTTATGTTGTTTTGTAATCTAATATTATATTATATTATATATAATAAAAATTGGGTTTAGACACCGCGGTTGCGCCAAGTGGCGGTGCCAAATTGCAGAAATTTTCTTAAATTTTTAGATTTTAAGAAAAAATATATATAAGTTTTCTTGAACTATAATTTTTAAGTGGATAGAATTTTTGTTCAACTATAATTTCTAAGTAGATAAAAATCTTAATTTGATTGAAATTAAATTACACTTGCTGTATTTTTAAGTGAATAAAAATAAAAAACATAACAATTAAAGGAATTCGTCTTTCACTCAATCCATTAATCTAATGGATTGTTTTGCATTATTGGTTCACAGTTCACGTGTTAGATAGACGCGTATGTGGAGATGGTATGGCACTTTTCCGGGAAAAAAGTGATTTAACAAAAAAAAAAGGAAAATGCTATGTCCACAATATTTTCACAATATTTTTACAACAAATCTTATGTGGCAAGTTGTTATAGGTAATTAATGGTGGGGTAGAAAAGTAATTTCAGCGATAAGTTCAAATTTAAACCAATAACATCTAACCAACTCTGATTTATTGTGAAAATATTATAAAAATATTGTGAACGTAACTACTCTAAAAAAAAATGGCCACAGAGCACAACCATTGTGATTCCGTAAACACATAAATGTTAGAGTTTCTCACATTCACAAAGACCGCCCCACAATGTGGGGCTAAGGCTCCCATCCCAAAAAAAAAAAAGTGTGGCTAAGGCCAACTGTAAATGGACACGTTGATTTGTATATATACTTCACTTGCCCAGCAATTGGCATATCACATTGTTGTTTAACTAGCTTTAGACTTTTTGTTCATATAAAATTCTTTAACCTGGAGTGTACACATATATCAAATAATTCATAATTAATACCCATCATACGGTTCTTTTGTGCTATTATTCTTTTCTTCTGCCTACAATCTCTATTATTCTCTTGTTCTGCCTACAACTTTACAAGTACGTATTTGTTTACTCTACTTTTTTTTCTCATCAAATTTATAATGTTAGTTTGATTGTTAAGAAATTATATAAGAAATTGAGCTTTCATGTTTAACTATGTTTTTTTAATTATATATTATAATATGTTTTTAATTTTTAATTGCTGCTAAAGGGCTTGAATCTGGTTAGTGCCTCCATGGAACCATAACTTGCACAGAACAATGAGGCTATATTGCAAAAATATTATTTTTTAAATATATTATACTCTTTGCAATTGTTGTGCATCTTATTAATATGTTGTTTACTCTACTTTTTTTTTCCCATCAAATTGAATATATTTTGTGTATTTGTTTAAGTTGATTTCCTAAAGTTTAATCCAATTTAGAGAATTGTTATGCATTGTCAATTTTTTTTTTTATGATGTTAGTTTGATTGTTAAGAAATTATATAAGAAATTGAGCTTTCATGTCTAATTAACTAAGAAATTATTTTTTTTTGTTTTTCGGTAACTCTTAGTCGGTTAACTATGTTTTTTTAATTATATATTATAATATGTTTTTAATTTTTAATTGCAGCCAAAGGACTTGAATCAAGTTAGTGCCTCCATGGAACCATAACTTGCACAAACCAATGAGGCTGCATTGCAAAAATATTATTTTTTAAATATATTATATTCTTTGCAATTGTTGTGCATCTTATTAATATGTTATTATGTTTGCAATTGTTGAAGGCTGGTTTTTTTTTTTAAGTTCCAAATTTTGAATATTTTTTCATTAATGTATTAAGGTTTTGGCTTAATTTTGTTTTCAACCGTTTAAATTATTGAATTCATTATTTTTTCATGTGTAATATTAATATTTGTGTATTTTTTATGATAAAAAAAAAGTGTTCTTAAAGGCTAAAACACAATACAATTAGAAACATTACTTTAAGTTAGAGTGTTATATTTATTTATTAGTAAGTTAGAATGTTACATTAAGTTAGAGTATTATATTTTTATTTATTTATTTAGAATGTTACATATGGATACATATGCTGGTTTAGGGTTGACATAACCTATAACCATTTGAATGAAATCAACACAAAAACAAATGATTTAAATATCAAAATAAAAATTAAATTTCTTTTAAGTGTACAAGTACAATTTATTTTTTAATCTTAAATTTTGAATTAATTCTTTTTTCATTTTATTTGTTATTAAAGTTAATTATATTATCAGAATATTTTTTATTAAACCATGCATCGCACAGGCATAATACTAGTTTTGTACTAAAAGACAAATTTAGTTTCAGTTGTTTAGTTTGGATGAAGGGGTAAATTGGTCTATCAAAATTAAATTCTACCAAACTTAACACTAAAATAGATAGTAGTGGAGTGAAGATATTGAAACAGAGTTACAATTTTGAGTAGTCAGTCATGTGTTCTAATAGTTTAGGGGGTAAAGTTTAATTGAGATGATAGTTTAAAGTGGAAAAGTGTAATTTACCCATTATATTCTAATTGTCAAATTTTTTTATTGAGTTTAATTTTTGTTAGTTTCGTCCTTTACCTTTGAAAAGTGAATAAATATGACCCTTCTGTCTTACTAAAAAATGTGGTTCAAATATATATATTTTTTACTTTATTAAAAATCTAAGTCAAAACATTCATGAGCATTGGCAGAGCCAAAGATAATAGTGTAATTTGCATATATTGAACAACAATTTTCTTACTGGCCCCCTCAAATCTAATAATTTGACATCTCAAAATCTTCAATTTAGACCTTTAAACTTTATAATTGGCCCTCAAAGTTGTGAACTAGTACAAAAAACCACAAAATTAACTTTGTACAAAAAAAAAAAAAAAAAAAAAAAAAAACCCAAAACTATCTACATTTAGGCCCATTCGTTTCCTGTAGACTCCTCAAATGCTAACAGTAACAGAGCCCTAATTATATAGATTACAAATTACAGTAATACATGGGAAAATAACCACAATATATACATATTTTAAGAGAAAAAAAAGAAGTTTAAGATCTAAAAGCTATCGTTCAATCATCTATCCCAAAAATCCCAAATAATGAAATTTTAGATGTTTAACCCTTAGAAAGGTCCAATATTTAAACTTAAATAAATAGATATTGCTTCCTTAGACTGTAATTTTTTATAAATTCATAATCAATTTTGAGTAAATTTTTGTAAGAGTCCTATTATATTTAGGTTGGCCCTCCCTGGAAAAATTTCCAAGCTCTGCCACTGTTCATGAGATGTGTCATTTAATATAATTTGTAGTTTGATGGTTATTTTATTAATTAAGTTACATAATGTTTAAATGATTTAATTTGCATACAAATTTTTGACCATAAATAATAGTGTACGGTAGTCGACCCACCACCAGCAGGCCCATAGGCCACAAGGTTAGTGCCACTCCCATGGTGGGCCTGACCAGCATTGCTCGAGGGGTAAACCACTGGTTACAGACTTCTCAGGGTTCCACTATGCTCGGAGTTCAGTCTGAGCAACCCTTGACGTCTATTGAGAGTCCTAAAGCTCTGTTTCCAAGGTGGGACCCACGTCTGTCAGGAACAATCCTCAAGGGTTCCACCCGTACTAGAAATGCTAAAGGTAATCATTGCTAGCCCATTGGAGGAATGCTACAACTAGGAGAAGCACAAGAGAGATAGAGGTTAGACACTGTTTAGTAAAGAGCTAGAGAATAGAGAGAGAAAACGAGTGAGATAATTCAGGAGCAAAAGTGTTCGATTAGCTTGATCAACAATTCTTATGGGCCTTAGTCTTCATCTTGAGGAACTTCCCATTGTAGGATACCCTTAAACCTACAATAATAAGTAAATTGTGAGCCCAGTTACACGGTTAGCCCATTAACCAAGGAACGGTCACGCACAATTGGCGCCGTCTATAGGAATCTCCTATTTAGCTTTCTAGAAGAAATAGATGATAACTGAGTATGGATGATCAAAATTCGGTGAGCGTTACAGGTAGTGGATCTAGAGGCTCTTCCGGGGGCTCGAGTTGGAGTGAAAGGAGACAAAAGAAGGATCAGGACCGATGGTATGAGCGAGATAGGGAGTGGTCAGGCTCAAGAGAGGGATCCTCGTACCATTACCGATCAACATCTGATATCCCCAAGCAGAAGTAGCGTAACAAGAGGGATCAAGAGTTGGAACATTTGAGCAAACAGGTTAGAGATTTGGAATTGGAAGTACGAGGTAGGCGCCACATGAGAAATCACGCTAAATCCCTTGAAGGGTCTAGCAGTACCGGGGAAAGTCAGGGAGAACTGTTGCATCAAAGCGGCTCCCGCTGATCAAGAGAGAGGTTTAGGGACTTTGTCGAGCGAAGGTCAGCATCTCCTGAGTGGTGCAGACACTACAGAATGGTGATGGACGCCATAAGCTAGGCATTGTGGTGAGCGGCTCGGTCACTGTTTTTTGATGAGATTGAGCGTGCTCAGATGTCGAGACAATTTAGTACACCGTCGTTCATTTCATATGACTGTAAGGCTGACCTCGTCGAGCACGCCAACCATTATATCCAGATGATGTCGCTTTACAGCCAGAATTATGCACTTATGTGCAAGGTCTTCTCGTCCAGTTTGGGGCCTACTGCTCTAAGATGGTTCAATGGATTAAGGAAAGGGTTAATCATAGTTTCAGCAAGTTAATCCAAGAATTTGGGGCACGATTCATGACTTGTAGTTAGGTACCACAACCTGTGGATTCACTGTTGTCTATGAAGATAGGGGCCAGGGAAACCCTTCGAAGTTATGCCAATCGCTACTAGGAATTGGACAAAGAGATCAATGGAGGCAATGAAAAGGTGGTTGCTAGTACCTTTAGACTGGGGCTCTCGCATGATTCGGAGTTGAGAGACTCGTTGACTATGAGACCATCAAAAATATGCATCAGTTAATGAGGCGAATTGAGGAGTACAAGAGGTTGAAGGATGATAGGCAACAAAGTAAAGGCGAGATCCCCGCCACTTCATAGTATGCAAAGGATTCCCGGTCAGGGGGCTTTCAGTCAAGATCAAGAAGGGAACTAAGAATTCAAGAGCCCAATGTGCGGAGTGAGGAGATTAATGTGGCATTCAAGAAGCCCGTCCATAAGATTTTGGAATGGATTAAGAACAAGCCATACTTCAGGTGGCTAAGCAAGATGAGAGGCGATTTGACCAGAAGGAATCAAAACCTGTACTGCACGCATCATCGAGATAAATGGCATGCTACTAAACAATGCCGAGTATTTAAGGATCACTTGGAGCAGTTGGTGAAATCTGGGCATTTAAAGGAATTTGTTATGGCACCCAAAAATTGAGCTACCAGGCAGGCGTTAAGAGCACAAGGGAACCCACTTCCACCACCTTTGGGAATAATTAAAGTTATTCACGCAGCTTCAATAGGCACAAGAGTAAGTCAACGTAAAGGGGTGTTAAGTGTAGTCTCGATGGAGAATGCTGAGTGTGAAACTCGGCCCAGAAAGAAATTGAAGATGAATAAGGATTGATTGAGTTCAGAGATGAAGATTTGGAAGGGACAACATAGCGCATGATGACACTTTAGTAGTTATTGCCAGATTCAATGGTTTTATAGTAAAGAGAGTATCGGTAGACTAGGGAAGTGGGGTTGAAGTGATGTACCCCAATCTATTTAAGGGGTTAGGGTTGAAGGCAGAGGATTTGTCTAAGTTTGACACCCCCTGGTGGGGTTTGACAGCAGAATGGTGATCCCAAAAGGGAAAATCTCGTTGCCCTTAAATACGGAAGGAAAAGAGGTGATGGTAAACTTATTGTGGTAAGTTTTTTTCACCATACATAGTTATTTTGGGCAGGCCTTAGATCCATGCTATGGGAGCTGTCCCGTCTACTTTGCATGTGAAGGTGAAGTTTCACAACGACCATGGGATTGCCGAGGTAAGAAGAAATCAGCAAGTAGCGAGGCAATATTTGGTAGCGGTTGTTCACCGGGAGATTAAGTAGAAAGAATCTGCCGAGTAGGACTACTCATAGCAGTTACAAGAGCCCACTGAAGGCAAAGAAGCAGATAATGCTGAAGACTTGGTTAAAGTAAGTATATTTCCATAAGAGAATATGAGTTTCCAAATAGGGATGAGTATGAAACAAGAAGATCGGGTGATATTGTTGCTAACATTGGCATTGAATTTGGACATTTTTGCTTGGAGTCCATATGATGTACTTGGGGTGGACCAAAAGTTTATTACCCATAAGCTTAATGTAGATCCTTCATTTCCCCCAAAGAAGCAAAAACTAAGGAGATTGCCCAAGCAACACTTTGAGGCCGTGAAGCAAGAGGTTGAAAAGTTGAAGCAAGCAAGGGTAATCAATAAGGTCTTTTTTTCGGAATGGTTGTCTGACACCGTGGTGGTTAAGAAGAAGAATGATAAATGGAGGGTTTGTGTTGATTTTACTGATTTTAACTAAGCATGTCCTAAGGATCTATTTTCGGTGCCAAAGATTGATCGGCTAGTAGATGCTATGTGTGGGCACTCGAGAATAAGTTTTTTAAATGCTTTCCAAAGCTACCATCAGATTGCTTTGGCCGCTGAGGATTAAGAGAAGACATCATTTATATCACCTGAGGCCTATTATCACTACATGGTAATGCCATTTAGCCTTAAAAATACAGGGGCTATTTATCAAAGGATGATGACCAAAATGTTTAGGGATAAGACTGGAAGCATGGTGGAGGTGTATATAGATGATATGGTTGTGAAGAGCCGAGAAAATTAGAGACACATAGATGATTTGATGGAGGAATTTGAAGTACTTAGGTGGCATAGGTTACGTCTCAATGCCGACAAGTGCATCTTCGGTGTGGGGGCTGGTGAATTTCTCGGGTATATGATCACTCATCGAGGAATAGAGGTGAACCTCGACCAAATAAGTGTCATAGAGTGGCTCGAGCTATTGAGCAAACCTAAGGATGTGCAGAATTTAAACAAAATGATAGTCGTGTTAAATCGATTTGTGTCAAAGTCGGTAGACAGGTGATGCCCTTTTTTATCAGCTGTTGAAGAAGTAGATGGGATTTTAGTGGACCAAGAAGTGTGAAGAGGCCTTTCAAGACTTGAAGAAATACTTAATGAGTGCACAAATATTATCTTGTTAGGATCTAGAGGAAGACTTGTACATGTATTTAGTAGTATCCAAGCATGCAGTGAGTGCAATGTTATTGAAGGATCAAAGGGGAATTTAGAAGCCAATATATTACATCAGTAAAACATTGGTTGACGTAGAAACCAGGTATCTATCGTTGGAGAAGCTTGCATTAATGCTAGTCCATGTTATTAGGAAGTTGCCCCACTATTTTCAAGCTCACATGGTGTATGTATTAACCGAGTATCCTGTGCAATCTTTGCTTAAGGGATCCAACTTCAAGGGCCGAAAAGCTAAATGGGGAACCAGACTTGGGTCATTTGATATACGGTACAAGCCTAGAAGTTCAATCAAAGGCCAAGTGCTTGCTGACTTTATTGTGGAATTCACTCCCCGCCAAGGAGGTCTTAGGGTGGTGTGCAGTGTGGAAGCTTGACCATGGAAGGTGTCTGTAAGCAGTGCGTCCAATGCAAAGGGTGCGGGAATTGGTATCGTCATTATATTACCGGAGGGAATAGAACTAGAACATTCTTTGAGGTTAGGTTTTAGAGCATCAAATAACAAGGCTAAGTATGAGGTATTTCTTGCGGGATTGAGGGCCGCACTTAGCCTTGAAGGATACATTCAGATTCTTGGCTAGTGGTTAGTCAAGTTAAGGGAAGCTTTGAGGCCAAGGATTCTTGGATGATTGATTATTTGAGGTTAGTGAACCAGATGATGAGCAAATTTCAGAGAGTGAAGATAGTTCAAATCACCTAAGGGCAGAACAGACATGGTGGCTCTTTGGCAACATTGGCATCTTTGTTAGCTAATGAAATACCTCCATTGATCATGGTTGAAGTAGTGAAAGAGCCCAATATTGACCCAAAAGTGGAGGTTTTAGATGTTTTGTCACTCGGGACTAGCTTGATGGATCCAATTGTAGAGTTTCTGTCCAAGGACCGTCTTCTGAGTGAAAGCAAAGAAGCCGACAGGGTGTGTAGGATTACTGCTCATTTCTGGTTGTCCAAGGACCGAAGATTATACTAAAGATCTTTTGGGGGACCTTATCTATTGTACCTATATCATTCCAAGGTTAACGAACTTTTAACCGAACTACATGAAGGGATATACGGTAGCCACGTTGGAGGTCGGTCATTAGCCTATTGGGCAATGACGTAAGGATTCTGGTGGCCCATAATGCAAAGGGACGCTACTGAATATGTAAAAAGGTGCAAGCAGTGCCAGAAGCACGCTCCAATCATACATCAGTTGGCAAGAAGCCTACATCCCATTAATAATCCATGGCCTTTTGCATAATGAGGGCTAGACATCATTGGCATGTTTCCCTGTGCAATTGGGAACGGGAGTTTGTTTTGGTAGCCATTAATTATTTCACCAAGTGGGTTGAAGCTAAAGCATTGGCTAACATCCGAAATGTAGATGTCAAAAAATTTGTTTGGAAGAGTATAGTGACAAGGTTCAGAGTGTTAGAATCCTTAGTGTTGGATAATGGTTTATGGTTTGCAGTTTGATAGCAAGGCCTTTCGCAAGTACTGTAACGACCTCAGAATAAAGAACAAGTATTCAACCCCTGCATATCCTCAGAGCAATGGCCAAGCTGAGGCTACAAACAAAGCAATCGTTAACAGACTGAAGAAAAGGTTAGAAGGAGATATGGGCAGACGGACCAAGGAGTTGCCAAACGTGCTATGGGCTTATCGAACAACGCCACAAAAATCAATAGGAGAAACCCCCTATTCCCTAATGTACGGGGTAGAAGCAGTTACACCTGTGAAAATAAGTTTGTTTAGCATGAAGATCTCAGATTTTTCTCCGGCCGAGAATGACAAGTTAATGGCAAAACATCTAGACTTGCTGGAAGAATACCAAGATATGGCAGCTATTTGGCTAGCCAAATACCAACGGAAGTTGGCTCAACAGTACGATAAAGGGTAAGGATAAAAGAATTTCATGCTGGAGACCTGGTGCTACGCAGGGCAGTAGGAAATGCTCAGGATGTCAATGCTAAGAAGCTCAGCCCGAATTGGGAAAGGCCATACAGAGTTACTGCTATAGCCAGGGTTGGTGCATACTATCTAGAAGATATAAAGGAGAAACCACTTCCTTGACCATGGAATATATAGAACTTGAAAAAGTATTACCATTAAGTATGTAAAGTTTAGAAGGCCAATATGTTTAATTACTAACCTACATGTAGTATTGTATATGTGTGTAATATATATAACCTATGCTGCCCAAGATAGTGTATCACAATATCTAAGGACAGAAGCCTTGCCTTGGTCTGACCCCGGTCACCGACTAGGTGGAAACCTTATTACAATTTCTAAAGACAGAAGCCTAGTCTCGGTCTGACCCCAGTCACCGATTAGGTAGAAACCTTATTACTTTTCTAAGGACAAAAACCTAGCCTCGGCCTAACCCCGCTCATCGACTAGGTGGAAACCTTACCACAAATTTTCCAAGGACCAAAACCTAGCCTCGATCTAACCCCTATCATCGACTAGGTGGAAATCTTACTCAGTAAATTGATAAAGATAGAAGCCCACCTTTGGTCTAACACTGGCTACCAACTAAGAGAAAATCTTATCCTTAAGTTTCTAAGATCAATAATTTACCCCCGGTCATACTCCGATCACCGACTAGACAAGAAGGTTTGTGTTCGGAGAGTTTGAGCTAAGATTTAAATTGTAATTAAGCATGATGAAATTCTATCAAGAATGTTTAAGAGGTACTGAGCATAATAAATAAAGCATGCAAAGTAAAATGACAGTGTGTTAGTATAACTTAAGAAGGTAAGAAAGACAAAAAAAAAAAAGAGAGTTTGATACACAAAGCAAACAAATATAATTCAAATGTTTCATCACGAAACCTTGGTGACTACAAATAAAGTTTAGAGGTTACATCACCAAACCCCGGTCATTTTCTTATATAAGAGAGAGAGAGAGAGAGAGAGAGAGAGAGAGAGAGAGAGAGAGAGAGAGAGAGAGAGAGAGAGAGAGAGTAAAGGACGATAAAAGTGAAAACAAGCATTTGTTAAAGATTAACTCCTGATTCTAAGTAGCAGGGTCTTAGACTTGCTCAGGAGGAGGGACAAGTGTATTTACGAAAGTTTGAAGGTCAGGAATTGGAAGAGTAGGTTGGAGAGTTTGATCCTGCCCAGCATTGAGGTTACTTGAAATGTCAAGTTCTATAACCTCAGTGTTGGAATTAATCTCTTCAACTAGGGTTCTCATACTCTAGCTTTCTTCTTCTTCAGCACAGGTACGATCTTGGATGGAAGGAGGTGGTGGCTCAAGATAAGGTATCTGTTTGGGATATTTGAAGGGAGATTCCTCGGGGACACCTAGGGCATTCACTGCAGCCATCCACCTTTTGCCGAACTCGTATTGTCGCAACTCGAACATGACCGGCTCCCTGGAATTCTCAGCATCAGTGAAGCCTATGTCGTAGAACTTATTCTCCTTCAGTGCTTCCTTCAAGTTGGCTACCTCCTTGTCTCTAGCCGAAACGAAATTCTCACCTTCGGCCAATTGGATCTCCATTTCCCTTAGTTTAGCCTTCAAATCCGCTACTCGTTGTTCGGCCAATGCGTAGGCTCCCTCATAATCCATAACCTTGTTTCGGCGGCTTCCAGCATGGCACCCCTCTCCTGCAAATTGGCCTCTACCACCTCTTGAGCGCTTTCTCTTTCTTGGCTTCCTTTGTCGAGCTTCTTAGCCGGTCCTCTATCATATGGGCTAGTTGAGCAGCCTGTTAAAGCAATTGAGAACTCTTAGATTCTAAGTTTAAGACTACTGTAGAAATAATAAACAAGAAAATAACAAAAAGAAGATTAAGAGAAAAAACTTATTGCGATGGTGTGCCACTCAAGCCTGAGTAACACTGCCTCATTGCTCCCGTGTGAGAAGTATTGAACATCACTGCGGTTGTGGAAGGCCTGCCCTAGGCTTCGAGCAATCTGACCGCCATGTCCGCTGGCCCAGTTCCAGACATTAGATGTCATTGGGAGATATCGGTTGCCTAGCCTAAACATTCTCTGCCATCCTACTGCAGGGGGTGCCAAGGAGGAACCAATATTTGAACCCAAGCTGTAGTAGGTCTCAGGCTTGGGATGGGTTCTTGGATGACTAGCGGCGCTATGGTTGAAGCAGGAGGGAATTTAAAGGGTGTATCATCATGATAGTCATTGGGCTCAGATGTTTCTCGGGGCCTCTTGTGCCTATAGGGGGTTGAAGGAGGGGGTGCCTACTGTTGTGTGGTTAGCTGCTCACCGACCAAGAACTGATCAGCCATCATCTTCTCCTTATAACCATCTTGTCCCCTAAATTCTTGGCATCGGTTCCTTCTGACGAAGAGTCAACAGATTCAGCTATAACTTGCCCTTTGGCCTGGACCTCCTCTTTAGGCTCCTCAACTAGTATATGCTTGGCTTGATCGTGGAATACTCTGTCCGCCAAACCATCACTGACCGGAAGCAAAGATCCTTCCCTTATTTAGCATGGGCCAAGTCGTCGAGCCACTTTAAGTGTTAGCCCTCTGGGAAGAAGCCTCAGAGCTGGATGTCAGGGTACGATAACAGGGGATTGCCCACGATCAACACTTGATCAGGGTCTTAGAAGCTCATATAAGAGGGGGTGCAGCCGAGGATAAGGTGGGAGGCTCTCAGCTGGCTATCATAGTGGACGAATATCTCTAAATAATAATAATAATAAATAATAACAAAATTATATATATATATATATATATATAATAACAATATCAGTAAGTAACAATGGCGAAGGAGCATTAATGGGCTTTAGGTGGGAACCCTATTAATTATATTTTTTGAAATCATCACACGCGTGGTCACGATACGTGTACCGTCGAATGATAACAACCATCGGATTAAGACAATTTGTTGATTTACGTGTCAGAAATGAAATCTGTCTTGTCCAAATTTAATGCGTGACGATAAGACTACTCGAGAAATAACCAGAAATTTAATGAGAGTCCTTGATTCCATCTTAAGGGGTAGGATGGAATTAAGGAAGGGCTAGCATACGGTAGTCGGCCCACCACCAGTAGGCCCATGGGCCACGAGGCTGGTGCCACTCCTATGGTGGGCCTGACTAGCATAGCCCCGGGGGTAGGCCCTCGGTTATAGACTTCTAAAGGTTCCACTATGCTCAAATTCGGTCCATGGAACACTTTGGTAGTGCCTTCGGAGATACCATCATCGAGCAACCCTTGATGTCTATTGAGAGTCCCAAAGCCTGAATACCTTGTTTCCAAGGTGGGATCCATGGATGTTAGCCATAATCCTTAAGGGTCCCACCTGCACAAGAAATGCTAAAGGTAATCATTACTAGCCTATTAGAGGAATGTTAAAAATAGGAGAAACGTAGGAGAGAAAGAGGTTAGACATTGTATAATAAAGAGCTAGAGAATAGAGAGAGAAAATGAGTGAGAAAATTAAGGAGTAAAAGTGTTTGGTTAGCTTGATCAGCAATCCTTGTGGGCCTTAATATTCATCCTGAGGAACTTCCCATTGTAGATACCCTTAAACCTATAATAATAAGTATATTGTGAGCTCAATCACACAGTTGGCTAATCAAGGAGCGGGCATGCACAAATACAAAATGAAGGACTAAATTGACAAACTCCTGCTCAAATATAGCAGATCGACTCTGCTTCCTAGCATATGCCACCACAGACTTAATGGGAAGAAGCAACCAAGGGTTGGTAGAAATGATGGCATGGAGACTATCAGGAGCAATGAGAGAAAACCCACAGTTGCGCAACAACTCCTGCTGAAATGAAATCATCACGGCCTGCTAGTACCCATGCATGGCTACAGTGCAAATACCTTCCCTCTGTGAGCTTGGAATGGTGACTGTTGTAAAATGTCTACTCCAAAATTCAAAGGCATGCCGCAAAAATGGCCGAATAGAAGTAGCAGACTCCATGATAACAAAAAAATCATCAGGAACATCCTGATTCAACCCAAACTGCCTCCTCGCCCTATCCGCTGAATAGTGCACAAACCAAATCCCCTCATCAGCTAGATAAGGCAACCACCTTGCATTGGTGGCTGCCAAGTATGTAATAACCCTCTCATCAAAACCAATCAATGGGGTGGTGGTCCCAGCAGCATCAACAAAAGAGCCCATAACAAAATCAACACACATATAACCAATACACAAATTCCTATATGCTTTCCAACAAAAACCAACTCTTTTATCAAAGAACTCAACAGCAGGATGCCCAAACGGCTTCAACCCAATCTAAAAGAAAGCCAATAGAAAATCAGACATAAAACAACCACAAAATTCAGTGACAGGCCACAAACGCGTTGACCCCTAGTGATAAATTAAATTGATTAATTAGCCAAGTTATTAATTAATCAAGTTAATATGCAAAATCACGTGGCAGCACAAACAAATCACCAAAACTAAAGTATGCAGCGGAAAAATAAAAGACACGTTGATTTGTTTATGAATGGGGAAAACCTGATGGCAAAAACCCTACTAGGTGATTTAAGGTCACCACTCTCGAAACTCCACATTATCACAACAAGCGATTACAAGTAAGGAATCCCAAGTACCTTACCAACCTACAGTTGAACCCTTACCCCAATACCCAATTGGACTTGCTCTGTAGTGACAGTTTCTCCTTTCAATGCACGGCTCCCAAGTACGTGACTAACCAATTGCGCGGATCCCAGTATGCGACTTCAATTCACCAACTAGAGAGAGAGTTGTTGGCTGCAAAGTTCTTCAAATCATCTACATGATGAAGATCAAGAAGATGCTCGGTTACAAAACCCTACGGTGCATAATACACAACAATCTTCTGCACAAGAGATGAACTAGGGCACGAACTTTGTCTTTGATCACAAATTGCATGAACAAGGATTGCTCAATACTTGTGCAACTTGCATCTTGTTTGACGACCCTTAAAATAATCCTTTTATATGTCTAGGGTTAGGAGAAAAGAAGTCCCAAAGACACATTCATGGATTGGAATTAAAACAGAACTGAAAATCTGTTTTCTTTAAATCTCGACAGATAGAGGTGTCGAGGATCTGTCGAGAAGCTGTCAAGGCTCGGGCTAAAACAGTTTCTTAAAACTCGATAGATGCATGTGTCAAGACAGGTGTCGAGCTTTAGTAACTTGCACTTTCCAGCTTGTTTCTTGGACAGACTTGATGACTTCAACACTTAATCTTGAAACACTGTTTCTTGAAGCGTTAAACACATCCTAAATGTACCCAATTACAAGTAAAGTGCGTTTTGTCAAAGGATAAGCCAATTACATAAAATAGTGACATATGTCAACAAATTAACCTACATATGTCCTAACAATCTCCCCCTTTGGCAATCCGTGATAAAACCACAACAAACAAATAAAGATATGAGAGAAGTCATAAAACACTTTAACTCATATTCACTTGTTACATACAATAAAATCTATCCTAACACAAACTCTTGAAAAACTTTGTAAGAAGAGAGTTTATGGCAAGTAGACATTGACAACCTATATTTCTGAAACACTTATAAACGAAACACATCAAGGCATCTTTGTGTGAAGCAGAAATAATAGATTGCGTACAAGTAAAAGAAACATGTGTATAAAGACAGAAAAGAAACAACACATGGAAAGATAGGTGAAAGAAACATACATCAACATATATATATCAAGAAATAAGTACAATGTATGTCAATACATGATCAATGTATCTCTAAAAAGATAGAAAAGAAAAGAAATACATGTAATCCTCACTACATCGCTCATATCAACACTCCCCTATCAAAAATGTCCTATACTAGCTCTACCCCTAAGTATGACTACTCTCATACACCAAAATTACTCCCCCTTTTTGTCACGAGTGACAAAAGGTAGAGTGTCAAGTAGACATCTCATCAGAAGAGCTCGCATCTCCATCATCATCATCCGAAGCATCATCGTCATCACCGTCATCATCAGCCTCAGTCTCAGAAGAAACATGAGGTGGCGGAGGAGAAGCCTCTAGAGCAAAGCCGCCCAAGGTCGCCTGTCGCCTGGCGATGCGACCAACACGAACGTTCACCTGATACAACTCCGTGGAGAGTGTATCGAGGCGAGCATCCATGCGCTGAAGCTACACCATGATGTCTCCTAGAGTGACGTCGCTCGAAGAAGAAGGAGCAGATGTCGCTCGAGCAGATTTGGATGTAGTCGGACGGGAGGAAGGAGCAGCAGCATCCAATTGTCTCGATCTGAACTGTGCCTCGCTACGTTTTATGGTAGCGGCGTCTATGGCAGACATGACATGAAACGGATCAGATAAAGGGAATGGAATGGAAAAATGGCGAAGTATCCTCATGATAGCAAAAGGGAAAATGAGCTTATCACGGGTGGTCGTATCTCTATAGACATCTATGATAGAGAAGATAAAGTGAGAAGGGAAGTCTATAGTGAGATGCTTTAAGAGGGACAACAAAAATCGAGCACGAGACTCTATGATAGAGTTGTAATGAGAGAATGGGTGCAACATAAAAGTCATCACCATGTTAAGGAAATGAGGACCTTTAGGAAAAGGCCGACATGGTGTGTACTGATGATCTCCCCAAGAGGAAGGACGCTCATAGAACACCGAGATCATCTCGTCTTTGGACACAGTCTATAGACGCTTACATCCGGGGTAATCAGCATGATCCACCCTTGGGACATGAAGAACCTCGGAGACTAACTCCGGAGTGACAGCAAAGCGCGTACCTCGAACGCTAGAATAGAAGAGAGGTATTGAAGAATCAATCCTGTGGATGTTGGAGTAAAACTCCTGTATCAACACGAGAGGACAGGTGATCGGGACGTCACATAGTGACTCCCAAGCCCGACTGTGAATGAAATTGGGTAGGTCAGTGTCGGCAAAGTCTGCCAGGACAACGTGGCGTTTCGAATGAACACCTCGTTTAGAGAAGTTCTCTGAGAAGTCCTTATGGGCTTTCTCATCATGGAACCGGATAGACAAAGGAGTAGAATTCGAAAAAGAAGATCCCTTAGAACGCAAAGGGTTCTGGGATGGAATAGACTTACGTTTAGGTGCCATAGACACTACTAACGCAAACATAAAAAGAGGGAGAAGAAGAGAAACACACAGAAAAGTCCCAAATAGTTCAATATAGGAAGAGAAATATTGAAAAGATAGAACATATGCATGGGAAATGTATGAGCATGTGACATGCAACATAAAAATATCTTGGGCTTAGCCCAATCCAAACCTAACAGCACACAACAAGTTTGCACACATCTAAATGCATGAAAATACAATTAGAATGCTAATGTGATGCAATACATGTAGTTTTAAAGATCAAATCTATAAAACCAACCCAAAAATTTCATAAAACTTTCAACAATTTTGAAAAACCCCAAAAATTTTCAAAAACCTTAAAAATCTCAAAACCTAGGTTTTTAAAACATGAAATGCATGAAGAATGAGAGCAAAGATGCTTACCAAGTGAGGAAAAACAAGAAAAACACTTGAAGAATCCTTAGGAAGAGGTTTGGAGAGAGTGAGAAAGGTTTTGGGAGAGAAAACACCAACTGTCGAGAGAGAGAGATCGAGCGAAATGAGAAGAAATCGCGACAGAAAGAATATATAGCCCTTCAGTAATTCTCGACAGATGCAGGTATCGAGAGGTGTTGAGACAGCTATCAAGGTAGGTGTCGAGAAAATGAATGTCGACAGATGAAGCTATCGAGGTCATGTGTCGAGAAAGAAGGATCAAGCATGAAGGAAACTCGATCGATCCAGAAGCTGTCGAGAATCTATCGAGCAGACAGAAAGTTTCTCGATCGATCCACCAGGTGTTGAGAATGTGTCGAGACTGCGTTTAGAAAAAGTCTAAGAAGCTTAACAGACAGCTAGGTGTCGAGAGGTGTCGAGGAGGTGTCGAGAGGTGTCGAGGAGGTGTCGAGATGCCTTAAAAATAGTTTTTCAAGAGGGGAAAAACACAGACATGAATGCAATCATGCATGCAACTCAACCAAAGATCCAAGCAACACATTAAGCTCTTAAAAACATCTCTCATCAAGAAAAATTTAAGCACATGATTCCCAAAACACGCATAAACACACTAAACAAATCTAACCAATTTTATATTTTAAAAATGATTTAAGACAGTTTAGTGAGCATACATTAACGCCAGTAAACCTTGTGATGGCCAAATCACATTGTACCTGCACATGTATCAAGAGTAGCAAGGAGTATTGCGTGTTGTGTGTGAAAATATCGCAAGATTACATAAGTGTCTCAATGTTATGACGATTTGAGATATGAGAAAATCATTTTAACTCACACACAATCATAACTGTTTGATAGGGACTATCACCTTTGAGGTACATCTTATAACTCCCACATCTCCTAGAAAACACGCTTGCAACCATATTTAAAGCATTTTGATCTTTTTACTTTTTATTTCTTTGCATATTTTCTTTTATTAAGCATATCATGCATGGGCATACAAGAGAAAGAAAAGAAATACCCAAATATGTTAAGCTTTTGACATTGCACTTTTGCTATGCCGAAGCATACAGATATCATTGACATTGCACTTTTGCTATGCCGAAGCATACAGATGTCATATCATGATTAGCGAGTAACAGTGGTGAGATGGTTATTTATGCCTTTCTCTTAAGATTTTCTAGTCCTATCCGTCAAAAAGAGTGATACGAGTGTTAAGTAGAAGAGATCACTTAACCTTACTCATTACAAACAAAGAGCTACAAAGCTCACTTGCTTAGTTGTGCAGAAGAATGCTCATCTAAGCTACAGATGATACAAAATTTAGAAAACTCTGTTTCAATGGCCATTTTAAGGTTCACAAGAACCAATGTATACAAACACACACTGTTTTTGTATTTTTCAATTTTTTTTTTTATTTTGAAAAAAAATAAAAACTAAACAACCAAACAAAAACAGACAAACAACATGAATGCATGAAAGAAAGATGCATATGCATGAAGGCATGATAGAAGGATGCAGATGCATGATAGCATGATTTCAAAAGCAGAAAAGAAATCAAGCACATAGAGTCCTACTTAAGATAGAAAGAATTAGAGCAGAGGACAAACAGAAAAGACAATTAAGTCTTAGGCTCCTTTCTCACCCACACAGCACAAGTCTTTGGCCGTAAAGATGAAAAAACACGTGTTCTAGTATGACTACTGAAGGACATAGAATAATTAAAATTCTCCTGAAATTGAGTTAAAAAGCTCAAGACTTTTAATAACTTTCCAAACAAAGGTGTAGGTTCTTGAGAGAAAACCTGTGACCGTTTAGACAATTGCTTATGAGGATACAACTTAAAGCAATTAGGAAGAATGTGTCCAGAAACACCATAATGATGACAAACATGAGCAGTTTTAGAACTACTCGGCTTCCTAGAAGGAGGTCTAACCTTAGAGGTAAACAAAGACCTCAACTTAGGACAATTTGGCTTAATATGACCAACAATGTGACAATGATGACAAGTGGGGACAAATTCAAAATTTTTATTCAACTTAGGAGGAGTTTTAAACATTGGTTTAGAAGCTTTAAAGTTAACATCAGATTGTTTACCTTTGTCTATCCTAGGAATATTAGCCTTCAACTCTTCATTATTCCTTTTGAATGGAGGAATATAAAAATCCTTTTCTTTTGAGTTAGGCTCAACAACAAGTTTGGTACTCGTTAATTTTTCAACTTCAGTTTTAAATTCAAGTAGTTGCTCTTCCAAACTCTTAATTTTGTCCACTTGAGATGAAATTTGATTTTTAAAATTCTCATTCAAATTAGTGGCTTCATCCAATTTTGCAATCAAATCATCTTTTTCAAGCTTGACCTTTTTAAATTTAGCTTTTAATTTTGTAGAACACTCAAGAGATTTCATACAAAAATTATAATGCTTGCAATAGGCATCATGAATATCATCATCATCATTAACACAAGATCATACAAATCAAAACAATCAAGAGTTTCCATGACAACAGGGGTCAATGGATCACACATCAAAGATTAAAACCTAATCAGAGTGTGCCTACTCTAATACCACTTAACAGGCCATAAATGCGTTGACCCCTAGTGATAAATTAAATTGATTAATTAGCCAAGTTATTAATTAATCAAGTTAACATGCAAAATCACGTGGCAGTACAAACAAATCACCAAAACTAAAGTATGCAGCGGAAAAATAAAAGATACGGTGATTTGTTTACGAATGGGGAAAACCCGACGGCAAAAACCCCACCGGGTGATTTAAAGTCACCACTCCCGAAACTCCACTATTATCACAGCAAGCGATTACAAGTAAGGAATCCCAAGTACCTTACCAACCTACAGTTGAACCCTTACCCCAATACCTAATTAGACTTGCTCTGTAGTGACAGTTTCTCCTTTCAATGCACGGCTCCCAAATACGTGACTAACCAATTGCGCGGATTCCAGTACGCGACTTCAATTCACCAACTAGAGAGAGAGTTGTTGGCTGCAAAGTTCTTCAAATCATCTACATGATGAAGATCAAGAAGATGCTCGGTTACAAAATCCTACAGTGCACAATACACAACAATCTTCTTCACAAGAGATGAACTAGGACACGAACTTTGTCTTTGATCACAAATTGCATGAACAAGGATTGCTCAATACTTGTGCAACTTGCATCTTGTTTGACGGCCCTTAAAACAATCCTTTTATATGTCTAGGGTTAGGAGAAAAGAAGTCCCAAAGGTACATTTACGAATTGGAATTAAAACAGAACTAAAAATCTGTTTTCTTTAAATCTCGACAAATAGAAGTGTCGAGGATCTGTCGAGAAGCTGTCGAGGCTCGGGCTAAAACAGCTTTTTCAAGCTTGATAGATGCATGTGTTGAGACAGGTGTTGAGCTTTAGTAACTTGCACTTTCCAGCTTGTTTCTTGGACAGACTTGATGACTGCAACACTTAATCTTGAAACACTGTTTCTTGAAGCGTTAAACACATCCTAAATCTACCAATTACAAGTAAAGTGCGTTTTGTCAAAAGATAAGCCAATTACATAAAATAGTGACATATGTCAACAAATTGACCTACATATGTCCTAACATTCAGTAATAACCTTTGGACATGAATGGTACCTCTCCTTGGCAAAGCATACGGACCTATACTTTGCCAAATGCTTGGCACAACGCTTCTATAACAAATGTTGCAAGATAGTGCAATGGGCAGAAGTAGTGACTATATGGTAGGAACTCACCTGCTTTTCATCACTCTGTAAAATATCCAACTGCACATACAAATGACCTAGAAACATGGGGCAAACGGCAGACTCACCCCAGCAGATATCTTGATGGCTAATTCAAAATAAACGGGCTTTATAGCATAATGAGGATGAGAGCCAAAGATGAACTTACAGAGCTAGAATGTGACGAAGGCCGCACGACGAGCTACATCAGAAGCCTTGGAAAAAGCCCCAACCCAATATGATAACTTCGCATTGCCACTCATTCCATTCCTCAACTCAGCCTCCATGGCCTCTTCCTCCAAGGAGAACTCCAAAGAACTAAGGTAAACATCACCAAGAATGGGCAAAAGTAGTTGGTTTGCCACGTCTTCCAAGGTCACAGTTATCTCGTTGCAAGAAAGAAAGAAGGTGTAAGTAGTGGTGCACCACCAGCGGACCAAATGGTAAAGATTGAACAAGTCCCTATAGTTGGACAAGCAACGTGACGAGATAATGGCCTTCAACACATTGACCCGCTATAATGCCGTCATGAAATTCTTGTCAGATAACTCGTTGTCTACCCACTCTTTCCAACCCAAAGAAGCACTCGACCCAAATTCAAAGAGAATGGGCACGGGTATAACAAGATTGAGGATCGATGAAGCCAAAAGGGCCTAAGGCACCTTTGTGTTGCGACGACAAATGGATAGCCATACGCAACTCGATGGCAGCGGTAAGTACTCGTTGGATACCTTCGAGAAATGAGCATAAGTATTGTACCAAGGATTGATGAGAGGAGTGCATTCACTATTCAGGTTGCGGCGTCTTTCTTCCTCATCGGAGCACTCCGATTCGGAGCGAGGAGCGTCTTCGCCTATGTTTTTGGTGGCAGGATCGTCGGAGGCAATTTCTTTTCCCTCGTGGCGGGAAGAACTTTCACCTTTCGCTAGTGACATGGTAGGATGATTGATCAGAATGGATGGGTGAAAGTATTTGAGGGTGAAGACGCAGTGAAGAGGTGCTAACCAGTCGAGTTACTAGGCTTTTGGCAGTTTATGTTCAACAATTTATGTGTTGTTTTGGTTTTTAATGTTAAATAGGAATTACAACATTCATAAACTCTCCGAAAACTATAAATCCTCAATATATATATATATATTATGGATAAGATAAACCCTCATAATCTTTAGCTCTCACAAGACAAACTTTGCCCCCAACGACAAATACAACAAAGTCACACCTCAACTATTTTTATAAGGAGTGACATGCCTCCTTACTTCTTTTCATTTCAATATGAAACTTAACTCTTTTAATAGAATTAGATCATCTCCTTTTTATTACTCCATCTGTTCCAGTTTGTTTGTCCTCTTTTCCATTTTGGGATGTCCCAAAATATTGTCCTATTTCTAAATATAAAAGTTATTAGTTTCCTAATATTCTTCTTATACCCCTACTTTATTTTCAAAATTATTTGAAAAGAAAACTAACAAATATTTTTTTAAAAATCAATGTAATTAGGGCACCTTTTCAATTGCCTCATTAAAAACAACTCTTTTAAAAGAAAGCTAATAAATTTATTTAAGGGTAGTTTTGTAAACTTATACAATTTTACAAAGCAGACAAGACAATAAATGATGTTCCCTTAAAATGTTTGACTTTTCAAATAGGATAAACAAATTGGGATGGAGGGAATAATTTTTTAGCCAATGTGAGTTTCTAAAAACAATAAAGAATTATTAAATTTCTCCTACATGAGCCTGACTCGACATAACATTGAAAGTTCTGCATTGACCAATGATGTCTCGTGGGCCTAAATTGATATTCTTTTCCATAAACAAGTTCCTAGTAAAATGATTGAGTATTTTTGCATGTTCTAAATTTAAGCATTTTACCGTCCAAGTATTCTCATCAAGAGTTCTAAAAATTTTAGCATTAAACACCTAAACAATCAACTTTATAGTATTTAACACATCACTTTACAGTAAACCTAAGGGGAGAGAGAGAGGGAAAAAAAAAAAAAAGCAACAACTTGCTACAGTAGGGTGTTAGTAATAACATCTTATTGTAGCAAGGTGCAAAAAAAATTTATAATTTAACATCATTGATGTAGATGCTTTTTTAGTGGTTTTGTTGCTAAAAATAGCTTTTAGTATTTTTCCCACCTTTAATGAGAATACTCATGCCAAAAATAACATTTTCAATCGCATTTAACATTTGGGATTGTTAGAAATTGGGCTGGTTTTGTCCCAACCCATAAACCATGGCCCATGAATCGTCCACATGGGTTATCTGATAAGTAAGTTTAAATTTAAACTAATTGATATTGATATGAGTTATCAATATCAGTAGTGGGGTAATTTAAACTTAACAGATATTGATATGAGTTATCAATATCAATAGTGGAGTAATTTAAATTTAACAGATGAGATCTTTTAGGGATCACATATATCTGATAGTAAGTGAGTCTCTACTAATATTTAAAATACTCCTATATCAGTTAGAAAAAAGATGATAGACACAAGTTTAGAGAACATACGTATAGTTTTGAGTGCTCTCTCAAAATAAGCAATCTCTCTGGGACACCATCAATTGTTCCCTAGAATTTGGAGCGTGTAAATTTGGAGAGACTCTAGTAGCCTCTCCTGCAACCTGGAGGTGTTTTGCAAAGGAGATCACGAGGAGTTTGTAAAGCAAGCAAAGGACAAGATCCGGGCATTTGGTGATCTATTCCACCAAAGGTATGTGTCTATATAACTTCTAGTAAAGTATAGAATTATTCAACATTGGTATCAGAGCTATTTTATGCTTGTTTTCACTCTTGACTGATGCCATGATCTTTAATATATGTAATCTTATATGCATGCTTAAAAATTAAAAATTTAAGTAATTTTTAATTTTCAGATCTGTAATTTTTAGAGGCATGTTATGGCATATAGAGAGAAAAAAAAAAAAAAGCTGTAATTTTTTTTTGATTGTTTACATGCTTTAATTTAGACTTTAAATGATAAAGTTGTAATTAAAAAAAAAAAAAAACAGAACACCATAAGAAAGCCACGTACTGTTGTTTTTTGGCTAAAAAAGAGGACCAAGTGAATGACTATTTACTATTTAAGGCCAAAAGTTGTTTTGACTTGGAGTCCTGGAGAGTCCCACGTATCCCTTATTGGTTGAGTGGTCATCTAATAATATATGTATATATATATATATATATATATAAAATTTATTATAACCTAATAGAGCCCACGTTGATGTAGTGTACTATTTACACTCAAACACATCTACTTTTTCCTTGTTTTCAGTTACCACGTTTGTGTATTAGTTACACTTGAAATTTTGCTGCGTGACCTGTGTGGTTTTGTTTTGATAAGGAAATTGTGCTGCATGGCTATGTGAATTTGTAATATTATTTACAAATGTTATGTGAATTTGTAACAATATAGAAAATTATATCAAAATTAAATGTTATAACATGCACAGTGGGTTTTCTTTTTATTTATTTTAATTTATAGTAAAGCACTATATATTCTTATTTTTGTTTAGACCACATTTTTTTTTTCTAACATGACATGTATGTAAATTGTAGTGGCATTTTTACTGTGATGTTAAAATAGAATTGTGGTAGTATGAGAAAATTGTGAGATTAGTTTTCGAATTTTCTCTATTATTATGATTGAATTAATATTATATGAATGCATTGATGAATGTGTGTCCAAAGGATTTATGAGACTTTTTGGCTTATCTCTATAGTTAGAGATTATATTGGAAATTTATGCAACATGTATATTTTTTTATTTATTGTTATTGTGGATGGATAAGACAA
The DNA here is from genome assembly GCA_032878915.1 of Castanopsis chinensis. Lineage (NCBI taxonomy): Eukaryota > Viridiplantae > Streptophyta > Magnoliopsida > Fagales > Fagaceae > Castanopsis > Castanopsis chinensis. The sequence continues at coordinate 4,222,379 of JAVQMG010000097.1, read as the reverse complement.
TTTTTGAAATTATTTGGTAACGTGGCATCCCCCTTTTTTAATTACAAATAGAATCTTTGTAGTAGAGTACTTAAATATGTAATTTTTGGGCCAATGTTTTTTTGCAATTTTTTGGGCCATTGTTTTTGGCAATGTAATTTAAGGCTATGTAATTTATTTTTGGAAGCCATGGAAGGGGATGTGTTTCATGGTTACCTATAATTTTCAAATTTTGTCTTAGCATTTTGTATGAAATTACCAATAGGGCTTATAGTTGAGCCCATGCACAATGTGTTGTGCACAAAGATGTATGAACACATGTTATATGTATAATTTAATATGTGGATGGTGTGATGTTTTATTCTTCACAAAATTTTATTTAAAAATCAATTAGATTTGTTATTCCAATTTACATAGTGAGAGATGATTACGAGCTTAGCGAAATTTTCGATATCACTATGTAGAAAGGAATATCATGGTCTAGTTGGATTTTTGGAAATAAAATTTAAAAATGTATGTGCTAATGTCAACTTGTGTAATGAATGTAGTGAACATGGCCACTAAGAATGTAGTTGCTAATCTAACTAAGGGAGAAAAACTAGATGGAGCCAACTATGATATGTGGCATAGAAAAATTCAATATCTGCTTAATGAACAAAAGGTCCTTGAAATCCTAACTAATGTGATGATGCAACCTGAAAATGGGAATACTGCCCAACATCGCCGTGACTTAGAGGCCTATGAGTCTTGGGTTAAGAAAAATCGTTGTGCATGCTTCACTATGTTGAGTAGCATGCACAATGATCTTATTGGGGAGTTTGAGAACTACCCAAATGCCTACGAGATGTGGAACCAGCTTAAGATTGCCTATGGAGGGACTTCAGCAACTAGGTTATGAGCTCTTACTTTGAAGTTTGAGCAATATGTTATGGATTCAAAACATAGCATAGCTGAACATCTAAGGACAATGTTAGCATTGATCCGTAACCTAAAGGCTGCTGGTAATAATCTCTCTGATGAACAACAGGTCACAATGGTGATACGTTCACTGCCTGAACACATAGTGAGAATATCAAGACTTTTGCTGATATTTCTTGTCATCTCGAGCTTGAGGCAGAGCGCATAGGGGCGTACTAAAACACCCTCCTTGTCGCCCAATCTGGGTAGCGGAAGGCATTCAGGCCTAAATGCAAAGGACAAGGGAGGAATGCCAAAGGAGCTGGTAACCTTGGGCCTAAAGAAGGCAAGATAGCAAAGCGCCAAAAGGGTAAGCATGCTTAGAAGGACAAGGCAAAGATCAAGTGCTACAACTGTGGTAAGAAGGGTCACTTCGCTCGTGAGTGCACTGAGCAGAAAAAGGTATCCTTTCTTAACAACTCTGCTATTACTTATGTTTGTACACATGTTTTTGTTGCTCATACTATTCCTGGGTGGATTGTAGATTCAGGAGCAACTAAACATATAGCCAGAGATAGAGTTGGGTGTGTGGATTACAAAAAGATACCAACAGGCACACAGTACGTTATTTTGGGTAACGGAGCTCAAGAAGAAGTCATAGGAGTTGGAACCCACCAGCTCAAATTGCGTCTGGGACGTACGTTACTTCTTCATGATGTACTTCATAAACTTGGTGTCCAATGTAATCTATTTTCAGTACTTACTATGCTTAGACTTGGATTTAGTTTCCATTTTGATGGTCCTCAGTTGGATTTTTATTAAAATAAAACCTTGTATGGACATGGTTATTTATCTAATAATTTCTTTATGTTGGATTTAGATCATTCCTCTTTTTCTTTTATTGCTCATAATGATGATGTTTCTGATTCTGTAATGTGGCATGTTAGACTTGGACACATAGGAAAAGATAGATTGGCTAGACTAGCTAGAGAAGGCCTATTGGGGTCTATCACTAATGTAAGCCTACCTATGTGTGAACCTTGTCTAGCTGGAAAGGCCTGTAGGAAGCCTTTTAATAAGGCTCCAAGGGCAACTCATCCTTTGGAATTAGTCCATTCGGACATATGTGGACCTAAGAATGTTAAGGCACGCCATGACGCCTCTTATTTTCTCACATTTGTAGATGACTATTCACATTTTAATTATGTCTTTCTGATCTCCCATTGCTTTGAAGTATTAGATTGCTTTAAGCGCTTTGTGGCAGAGGTTGAGAATCAGAAAGAAAGGAACCTAAAAGTTTTTTGAACTGATAGAGGTCGTGAATATTTATCTAAACAGTTTCAGGAACTGTGTGAGGAAAAAGGGATACGTAGGCAATTGACGATTCCTAGCACTCCACAACAAAATGGTGTTATAGAGAGAAGGAATCATACTCTATTAGAGATGGTTAGATCAATGATGGCACAAGCTAACCTTCCAATTTCGTTTTGGGGTGATGCATTGTTAACTGCTGCCTACATCCTTAGCCGTGTGCCTTCTAAGTCAATTCCCACAACACCATATGAGTTATGGATTAGTGCAAAACCCAATTTGGAAAACTTACGGCCTTGGGGTTGTGCAGGTTTTGTTCACAGTACTTCCCATAAGTATAGAAAATTGGGCCCTAGAGCAACTAAGAAAATCTTTATAAGATATTCAAAAAGCTCAAAGGGGTATGTAATGTATGGTGAACATTCTGATAGTGGAATGACTGAGATAGAGTCTCGTGATATTAACTTTATTGAAGATGATTTTCCAAGCATTAGTGAAGCAAAACAAGATCTTCAGCTTTATGAGCTGCAAGAACTTGAAGGTGTCATACCATCTTTGGGCAAGGGTGGAGAATCACAACTTCATCCTGAAATCGCCAAAGATAGTGGGAGTGATTTGGCTCCTAGTGGGAGCAAATTGCTAGATAGTGACACACAAGGATCCAAGGTACGTAGAAGTGAACGTGGAACTATTCACCGTCGTCATTTTGAGATTAAGGGGGAGTTTTTTATATGTGATTCACTGGACCTTAATGAGCCTACTTCCTATAAGGAAGCATTAGTTTCACCTGCTTCACATGAATGGATAGTTGCTATAAGGGATGAGATGGATTCTATGGCAAAGAATTAAGTTTGGGAGTTAGTTGACCTTCTGCCTGGGTGCAAGACCATTGGAAACAAGTGGGTCTTAACAATAAAGTGCAAGGCAGATGGATCAATTGACAAATATAAGGCTCGTCTCGTGGCGAAAGGCTATACCCAAAGAGAAGGGATAGACTATGAAGAAACTTTCTCCTTAGTAGTGAGATTTGTCTCTATTTGCCATATTCTAGCTATTGTTGCACATTTGGATTTCGAACTCTTCCAAATGGATATGAAGACTACATTTCTCAATGGAGAACTAGATGAGGAGATCTATATGGATCAACCTATTGGCTTTGAGGTCAAGGAACAAGGGAGCAAAGTGTGCCGCCTTAAGCGTTCCATTTATGGCCTAAAGCAAGCGTCTAGACAATGGTATTTCAAATTTCATAAAGCTATTATTTCGATTGGTTTCGAAATAATGGAAGAAGACCATTGTGTGTATGTCAAACATTAGGAAAGAGTTTACTTATCTTGTCTTTGTGTGTGGACGATATTTTGTTGGCTGGAAATGATATGGAGATGATTGTCACCACCAAAAGGTGGTTGTCCTCTATTTTTGAAATGAAGGACATGGGTGAGGCTAATTATGTGCTTGGAGTTAAGATCTTCAGGGATCGCTCAAAGAAGCTTCTTGGTTTGTCTCAAGAAACTTACATAAAGATGATCTTAGAGTGATTCCGTATGCATAATTCCAAACCCATAGACACTCCAATTGAGAAGGGACATACATTAAGCCTTAAAAATTGCCCTAAATCAGAAAAGGAAAAGAGAGAAATGGCAAGAGTTCCTTATGCAAGTGCAGTTGGAAGTCTGATGTATGCTATGTTGTGTACTTGACCAGACATCTGTTTTGCAGTTGGTATGGTTAGTTGTTGTCAAAGTAATCTAGGACCTGTTCATTGGCAAGCAGTTAAGAGGATTTTTCGATACCTCCGTGGGACATCGGATCTCATTCTTAGCTATTAGGGTGGAGATTTGAGATTGAGAGGTTATTCTGATGCTGACTGGGCCAGTGATAGAGATGAGCGTAAGTCCACTACAGGTTATGCATTTCTACTTAGTGGTGCAGCTATCTCTTGGTGCAGTAAGAAACAGTCTTGCATTGCTTTATCCAAAATGGAGTCTGAGTATGTTGCTTGTTCAGTAGTAGCACAAGAAGCTGTTTAGTTAAAGAGATTTTTCCAAAGCCTAAAGATAACATCTCTTGCAGATGAAGCTGTAAAGATGCATTGTGATAGTATGGTAGCCTTGGCTCATGCTAAAGATCCCAAGTATCATAGCAAAAGCAAACACATACAGACTCGTTATAACTACATTTGTCTTGCTATTACACAAGGAGAGGTGATCCTCCAACATATCTCCATTAGTAAGATGGTGGCTGATCCACTTACTAAAGCCATTGCTAGAGATGCCTTTCAAGCTCATGTTAGGAGTTTGGGACTTTGTCGGATTTGATATGTTTTTGGATACCTTATGGACATTTATGTTTATTAATACTTTATGCAATAATGATGTTATTCATTTTGATTCATCTTGTGATGTGATTGATATTGCATACTGAGCACACATTATTTGAGAATATGTCACTAGGCTTAAATCGGTCTACTCACATAGACGATCACCCTAGGGCTTGAGTAGCGAGTAGGATGAGACATAGTGATCACTTTGTTTTTCTGTAAATCAAGTAAGTGATCATCTTGATGCTTAGGGAGGCGTGCAAGATAATATAATGAATGTCGCCTTAGCTAGGCTAAGATGAGACTTATGGGAGTCGCACTTGAAGTGTATCCACAACTTCATGAAGCCTGAATAAAGCCAAATGTGAGATCTTGGACAAGAACTTGGTGTGTAACTGTGCTAAGAAACTCAGGTTGGTTGCCTTTGTGGCAATTGGACTAAGATTTGTACGGTGTTTGAGTGTGACAAGCCCAGTTGAGTGGGAGCTTTACCGTAGCATACAAATTATACTGTATGTGCTATAGCTGACCAATTAAGGGAGTGATTGGATAGATCCCTACTCTGTCACTATGTGAGCCCTAGTCGACCAATATATGGTCCATTTTGTGCCCTTGTTTCGACCTAGAACTATGTCATTAAGTGAATTCTTGATGTCGCTACTTTAGCATGTCATCTCAAGGCCATGATATATATGGTCTCGCGGAGCATGTCTAGGAAAGCAGTCAAGTGTGAATGAATTGACATGAGGGTACTGGGGAAGATTATTTAGAACACACCATTTATTTTATGGCTCATTGCCCGGGCGATTATGAGGAATTTTGTTTTTCAACATAATCATGAGCATATTATATGGTATAGAATCAAGTGTTGCTTTGAGTTTTTTTAAACTCTTGAGGGATTAAAGAAACTTGATTGGGTGTGATTAAATAATCTGGGGCATAGACGAGATATTATGAGAGATGTACTATGTTAGTTTAGATGGTGACTTAATATAATACTCCTACCCTACACCTTCTCATTAGGTTGTACACTCCATTTTTCGGTATAAAGAGAGGATTGGACAAGAGATTGAGAGGAGCCATTTTTTTTTTCCTATAGTGTCCAGTGTGGACGAGTGGGAGATGTTATAAATTGGGCTGGTTTTGTCCCAACCCATAAACCATGGCTCATGAATCGTCCACATGGGTTATCTGATAAGTAAGTTTAAATTTAAATTAACTGATATTGATATGAGTTATCAATATCAATAGTGGGGTAATTTAAACTTAACAGATATTGATATGAGTTATCAATATCAGTAGTGGAGTAATTTAAATTTAATAGATGAGATTTTTAGGGATCACATATATCTGATAGTAAGTGAGTCTCTACTAATATTTAAAATACTCCTATATCAGTTAGAAAAAGATGATAGACACAGTTTAGAGAATATACATATAGTTTTGAGTGCTCTCTCAAAATAAGCAATCTCTCTAGGACATCATCAATTGTTTCTTAAAATTTGGAGTGCGGAAATTAGGAGAGACTCTAGTAGCCTCTCCTGCAACTTGGAGGTGTTTTGCAAAGGAGATCGTAAGGAGTTCGTAAAGTAAGTAAAGGACAAGATCCGGGCATTTGGTGATGTATTCCACCAAACGTATGTGTCTATATAACTTCTAGTAAAGTATATAATTATTCAACAGGGATAATCTTTTTTTTTTTAGAGATAATTATAACATGCTGCTAATCCCGCAGCTCGAACCCTTTTTCCCCTAGATCTCTAAGCACTTTATGCATGGAGAGATACTAATACAGTTACAAGGCCTTGGAGCAAAAAGGATAATCTTAAATATTTTATTAATTTCTTGATTGGTATTAGGCAATGACTCATTCACGTCACTCAGAGCTTAGTTTTGTACAAGAGCATATAGTTCATGGTCCACAACTTCCAACTTTTATATTTATATTTTTTGTCTTTTACATTAAGAATTAATCCAACATCCAATGCCTCTTCAGGTTCTCCTTCCTGCTCTCAGAGACATTATTTTGTTTTATATCAACTGTGATTTGTTTTATTGCTTGACTAAGAGAAACCACAACTTTTGTATGACAAAGTTTGCGTCCCTACGGGGATACCCAATAAAATTGGATTGATATGACAAGGTTTGTGAAAAACGTGTAATAGTTTGCTACAAAACCATAGCCAAACAATGAGCCAATGAGGTCAATAGCGTATTGCTCTCAAGTCTCAAAGTCTCAACATTATGAAATTGTAATTTTATAAATATCATGTAAAGTGTTAAAACTTAGAAGCTGAATAGGAAATTATGCATACTGCCAAAAAGTTAGTACAAAAAATATAAAATTTATGTATAGTATTTAGATGCTATTCTTTAAGTTCTACTCTTAAGATTTAACTATATAATTTTTTTTTCTTATAAGATGAAAGTATATTTTTAGTTAAGAATAGTTCTATGGCTGAATATTAAGAGAATACCTGAGCATTGCCTCCATTTTATTCTTATTGTATAAAAAAAAAAAATTTAAGAGATTTTTAATTATTTTGTGTGATTTTTTCCTCTTAAAATTATCTCTATTTTGCCTGCTAAAAAAAGTTTCAAATTTTTGAAGAAATATATAAAAATTAAATCGGTCAATTTGATTCCTTTAATTAGGAGTGTTCATTGATAAGTAATACCTGACCCACTATGTCTGTGGGTGAAGTTTTTTAAAATTTTGAATTTTCAAACGAGTTTTGAATTTAAAAAATTTTTACCCGTAAATCCTTACGACGGTTTTATCCTCAATCTAAGCGCCTGAGCATGCTTTCAAGTGTTACAAATATACAAAGGTCTAGAGAGATGAAGATAATTGAAGCAACTTAGATTACCATCTCTAACGTATACACGCAGCAAAGTACATACCCAGCAGGAATTTGTTTGTTTTAAAGTGAGCAAAAACTTTTATAGATCTTAGCAGAAAATTTGTTAAAAATTAAGTAAAGAACAGTATTTTTTGGAAGTTAATAAAAAAATTGTTTTAAGTTTTTAATAGTTTTTTGTTTTTTTATTCCATTTAGCAATGTGCCAAACTCTGGAAAATGTTTTGCCAAACACACAGTAAAAAGAAAAAATGATAGTGGCTTTCAAGTATTACAAATACACTGTAGAGAGCACGCGTTATTTAAAGTCCGTTTGAATACAGTTAAAAATTGAAAATACTATAATAAAATAATTTTTAAATGTATGTATAGTTTGCAAGACCCATTTTTAATAAAATGTTACTGAAAAATATGCGTATAGTATATGTACAGTACGTTATCCCCTAAAAGTCTGAAATGCACACAAAGAAAAAAAAAAAAAGAATAAAAAAGAAGGAAAGCGCTTTCAGCGCAATCCAAACCCACCCTGAGAGAGCTTGGCTGATTGTGTACAGACTGCTATCTCGGTAGAAGGAGAAGTGAGAAACGTTTGGATGTTTTGGGGGCTTTCTTGAAGCCCAATATCAAACTGTTGCCAACGTTAAGCTTCACATCAAACCAAATTTACTCATGAACAAAGCAATTTACTTGAACTTTCCTGGATTTTTTTTTTTTTTGATAGGTGAACTTTCCTGGATTTTTAAACAAACCACTTTAAATAAACACAGTTCCTTTACAAACCAAATAACTATTATAGTAAGTATGACAGAAAAAGAGAATCACACTTAGGGAGGTGTGTTGCTTTTGAAACCTATTTAAAAAAATGTGCAAGTACGTGTGTTCAGAAATAAAATAAGATTAGCAGCTCAGGCAATCATCCAAATGATGCCATCTCCTTGCTCTTACGAAACCTTAAAGGCAAAGATTCCTCTCCCCAGCCATCCATATGTCTCCAAAAGATAACCACATCACCAAATCCAACCCATAAAGAGCTATTCAAAATTTAAAACATACCTAATAGTTTACTAATATTCCACATGTGCTAGCTGTCAAAAGCATATTCCAAAATGACATTTTGAATTGTATCGCATTTACATCAGAAGAAGTGACAGAAATTCAGATGAAACCCACAAAACGAAACATATAGGTGGTAACGAAATGTTCACTTGGCACACAAAAGGTTCATATTATTGAAAATGATAAACAGTCAGAAACGAACAATAATGAAACTACTAGACAATCGAAGATAGACAAAGTATTTGACAAATAGATTGGGAATCGAATTTCTCTACGCGACATGATTGTTCTTGCTTCAATCCATTTGCTGCAATATTGTCCCTCATCAGAAGCAGGCATCCAAGAGACAGCAACAGCACAAAGCAGCCAAACTGAAGCAAATTAACAGCCAAATCAGGGGAATGCCATCATAACTAGTTCTAGTACTACTTCATATATGCAAATTAATTACCAAGCAATAACTAAAACACATTGACCAAATAAGCAATAATTGAGTCTTGTTCATTATCATGAGTGTGCGTGCTAATGACACAGGTTATATAAGCAACAACAATAAATACTATAACTCAATTATTAGTTGTAGTGCCTACTTTACAAGAAAGAAAAACACATTTGTCAATAGACTCAATAATAATTCATTAATTTGCAGCAAGCATAAGCATAAATTAACACGGTAATTGTGTGTTTTTCTTGATATGCATAGTTTTGACCTTCTACTCCATAGAAAACACCATTTTTAGGGTTCGTTTAGATACAGCTGAAAACTGAAAACATTGTACCAAAATAATTTTTAAATATGTAAATAGTGCCGTGAAACCCATTTTTAATGAAAAAGTAACTAAAACGTGCGTGAAAAGTGCATAAACAGTATGTGCACAATATATGAACAGTGAAAAATAGTGTTTGAATAGTACTTTGTCCCCTGTTGAAAAGCGTGCAGCAGAGGAAAAAAAAAAAGAAAAAAGAAAGGAAAATTCTGAAGCAATCCAACCAAGCCTTAGAGTGGGTTTGGATTGGGCTAAAACGCCAAGCTTTTGCATTAGTCATAAACAGTGATTTTAAGCCGGTAAACAAAAATTTTAGGTATAAACAATTTTTTTTACGCATTAAAAAATGATTTTACTAAACAGACCCTTAATAGAAATATTTATTACCTCTTAACCTGCTCTCTCTCTCTCTCTCTCTCTCTCTCTCTAAGGACTTTCCTTAGTAATAATAAATAAATAAAGAGCAAGGCAGGCGAACCTAACCAGTAGCCAACTTTTAACAATGCCAATTAGTTAAACATACAGTAGATAATGTAGCCCCACACCGCACGCACAAAAGGTGTTTTCAACTATTTCTTTTTTTAAAGTTCGAAATTAGAATCAAATTTGTACTCCTACTAAGAAAGAAAAGCAATCCTACCATAGCAATAGCGTAGTTTCTTTTAGATCTAGAAGACAAAAATTCAAATTTAACTCTGCAAACTTGAATTTTTCTTTTTAATTTAGAAAAAAAGAAATCCAAAATATCTTTCTTTAGACTGATCTTCAAAAATAACCTGTGTCACCGACAGAAGATATCAATCATGTGATTCTAGAAACATAAGTACAAACTCTTTTTTTTGTTTTTTCCTTACAAATTAAAGCTCTGAAAAAAAAAATCAATAAATCGAAAAATATCAGACTGGCTCGATTCCCCAAAAAATAGAAAACCATGTGACAAGACAAGACAAGACCACGTGCGGCGGCGGGGGGGGGGGGGGGGGGGCGAGTTGACTCGTTCTAAACCCCAAAACCCGATCCGGATCTGAGTCAACGAAAAGATAATCCCAGAAAAAAGAAATTAAAAAAGAAGAAGAAGCGTGGTTGTATATACTGATTGATACATACCAGCCTTCCAGGCAGCCAACACTGCTACTCTGTTGTTGAGGAGGAGGCTGTTGATACTGAGGAGCATAGACTGGAGGCGGAGGATATCCTTGTTGGGGATATCCCTGTTGTGGTGGATATCCCTGTGGTGGATATCCCGGTGGTGGATAAGCGTCCTTGGGATATCCCTCAGGTGGATAACCTTCAAAATTCAATAGATCCACAAAATCAGATCCAAATTAAAAAACCAAACAACAAACAAACAAACAAACAAACAAACAAACCTTGTTGGGGAGGAACACCAACGGGGGGTTGTTGCTGATTGTAATAACTCATTCTTTGCTTTGTTGCTGTTGCTTCAACAGGTTTCTGAGTATTGGTTTTGGTATGTGGGTGGCTGGGTTTTCTTTGTTTTTTATATGTGGTTTGTTTGTTGGGAGAGATATTTGAAGTGTGGGTTGTGAATTGTGAATTGTGATGAGAAATAAAGGAGTTGGAACCGAGGCAGGTTTTTCTAGTACTTTTGGTGTTTTTATATTTATAAAACAAATACTATTATAGCTAAAACTATTTCTAATAGATAATAATTGTTGGTTGGACAGGTTGACAAAGAAGTGGTATTATTAGGTATATGCTGATGATGAGGTGGCATGATCAAGGACTGCGATTGATTGTATTGAATCGAAATGTGCGCTGCTATTTCGCAAAAACTCGTTGACACCGTGTCGATTTCGCGTAGAAATGCAGAGTCCAGAAAAATGAAAAAGACTACCACCAGCACTTTTTTTTCAATCCTGTCAGATTAATATATATTTAGCATTTTATTAAAATTAATAGTAGATCAATTACCTTTCAATATATATATATTTATACACGTACATATATTAGATCGGTCTGTGTTGTACATCTAGATGTTTAGTGACATAAATTTTCTAATTATTGAGGTAATGTAATGTTAGTACGTTAGATAATAATAACTTTTTTCCCCCTTTGTAGACGTTAAGAAATTCAATATATAGAGTATTTTTACGATGATAGCTTGTTATCATTATTAGTCTTATTATATGCGCTTTACGTGTGCGACGAGATTTTTTTTTTAAGTAGTCTTATTTTGTAAAAAAAAAAAATGTATTTTTTTTTATTTTATATATATATGTACTTTTTATTTTGAATATAATTTATAAGTGAATAAATCAATTTAAAAATTAATAGAAAACTGGTCTTATTTTTTAAACAATATTTTAGCAGGAATTAGAGTTGTATTTTTACCGAATTATCATTTAATTTTGTCTCTACTTAAACATACGGGTGTAGGAGCATTTTTGAGTTAAAAAATTATAAATCCAAATAGAGGAAGCCTTTTAAAGCGCGTGCGATGAGAATTTTTTTTTTTAGTGGTCTAATTTTGTAGAAAAAAACTGTATTTTTTTTATTATATATATACTTTTTATTTTGCAAATATAATTTATAAGTGAATAAATCAATTTAAAAATTAATAGGAGAGTAGTCCTATTTTTTAGGTAATATTTTAGTAGGAGTTAGAGTTGCATTTTCACCGAATTGTCTTTTAATTTTGTCTCTACTTAAATATAGGGGTCTAAGGGCATTTTTGAACTAAAAAATTAGGAACTCAAACAAATTAAGCCTCTTAAATAATCATATAGAAAATAGAAGAGTCTTTGAAAGAAGAGATCTCTCTTCACGAAATTTTAATATGTAACAAACCTCATCACAAGCGCTTCACGCGTGCGATGAGGCTTTTTTTTAAGTGGTCTTATTTTGTAGAAAACAAAATTGTATTTTTTTAATTTATATATATACTTTTTTATTTTAAAAATCTAATTTATAAGTGAATAAATCAATTTAAAAATTAATAGGAGAGTGGTTTTATTTATTAGGCAATGTTTTAGTGGGAGTCAGAGTTGTATTTTTATCGAATTGTCTTTTAATTTTGTCTTTATTAAAACATAGGAGTGTAGGGGCATTTTTGAACTAAAAAAAAATTAGAAATCCAAATAGAGGAAGCCTCTTAAAGTACGTTTGATGAGTTTTTTTTAGTGGTCTTATTTTGTAAAAAAAAAAAAACTGTATTTTTTATTTTATATATAATTTTTATTTTTAAAATTTAATTTATAAGTGAATAAATCAATTTGAAAATTAATAGGAGAGGTCCTATTTTTTAGGCAATATTTTAGTGGGAGTTAGAGTTACATATTTACCAAATTGTCCTTTAGTTTTGTCTTTACTTAAATATAGGGGTGTAGGGGCATTTTTGAACTAAAAAAATGAGAAATTCATACTAGAAAAGCTCCTTAAATAATAGTATATATATATATATATATACACCCTAGCCTCATCCCACGCGCTCCACGCGTGAGATGAGGCTTTTTTTTTTTTTTTTTGGTGGCAGTAGAAAAAAAAAATTTATGTTTTTTATTATATATATAATTTTTATTTTGAGAATATAATTTATAAGTGAATAAATAAATTTGAAAATCAATGGGAAAGTGACCATATTTTTCAGGTAATGTTTTAGTGGAAATTAGAGTTTTATTTTTACCGGATTGTTCTTTAATTTTGTCTCTACTTAAACATAGGAATGTAAGGGTATTTTAGAACAAAAATAATCCGGATTGTCCTTTAGTTTTTTTTTTTTTTTATAAATATTTAGATTTGTTTTTGGATAAACGTGAGGTGTTTAATTTATTTTTTTTATTTTAAAAAAAAAACAATAAACGTATAGTTACTTTGAAGAAGTGGGTTAGTGGAAGAGTGTTCCTATTTTATAAGCAATATTTTTGTGCAAGTTAGACATGTATTTTTACTAAACTATCCTTTAGTTCTGTCTCTACTTAAATCTAGGAGTGTAGGGGTATTTTCGAACAAAAAAAAATCCAGTTCAAATTGGTGCAGCAGCTTACATAGTAGTATAGATATATTATCTTGATATCTATACTATTATTTAAATATGCAACTATAACTCTCACTAAAACATTATCTAAAAAATAGGACCACTCTCCTATTAATTTTCATATTTTTTTATTCACTTATAAATTAAAATTTCAAATTAAAAACTATATATATATATATATATATATATATAAATGCAAGCCTACACAGTCTTTTTCTACAAAATAGGACCACTAAAAAAAAAGTCTCACCGCAAGCGCGAAGCGCATGTGATGAGGCTAGTGAGTGTGTGTGTGTGTGTGTGTATTTTAAGAAAGATATCAAGATATTTTCTTGATATCTTAATAAGTTGTAAAACCGGCCGTGCATGTTTGACGCGATGTTCACTCCACAAATATAAGTGTTTATGGGGTGTGAGGGGTAAGGGACCGAGGTTCAAGTTTCTAGAAGGGAGCTTCACACAAATATACACACACACACACATACACACTTAGATTAAGTTAGAGTAGAATATTGTATCCTTAATATTGACTCTTTTGCACCTCAATTGACAAATCTTGAATGATGAAATTATATATAATATATATTATTTTCATTTCAAATTGGTTAGCATAATAGAAATTATTTTTAGGCGGTAAAAACTCAAAAAAAAAAAAAAAATCTTAATATTAACCTATTGTAGAAACTCATAATTGTTGAAAATTAGAAGAGGAACTTTTTCTCTCAAAATTGTTGAAAATTAGAAGAGGAACTTCTTTTCTAAAAAAAAAGAAGGGGAACTTCTAAATCATATCATATATTATCTGGGAAATGCTAATAGATACCCTTAAGGTAATGGTTAATAATTCATTTAAAGAAAGTTTTTATGGGAAAAAAAAAGTAATTAATATTTTAATAGCTTTTTTCATTTCTCATAAAATTGGTGTCAAAACTTTCCTAAAATGGATTGTTAACTATTGCCCTAAGGACACTCGTTAGTATGACCCATATTATATATTAAAAGCAAAATCGTATCATATCATTTTTTTTTTAGAATCATATCATCTCATATTATATCATACTAGACTCGTCATATGCACTTTGTATGTGTAATAATGGTCTTTTTATTTATTTATTTGTTTTTTTTTTTTTTGGCTTAGTGTTATAATGTTTAAAAGTATATATAAGTAACTGTGTATTTTTTTTTTTAACGAAAGATATAAGATAATGTAGAATAATATTTAAAAATGAGATAAAGATTGATGGTGAGCTAAGAATTGGACCAACTCCAGACTCGTCGAAAAGAGTCGTCTAGGACGAGTAGGTAAAAATGAACGTCCTTTATAGGATGGTCGTCTAGGGGCATAGAGGTCGTCAGTGAGTCAAGTGCCTGGATGACCCCCGACACTTGGAAAATTCCACGGAGGTTTATCCACATGAGCTAGCAAATTGAAACACATGTCATCATTTCAAGGCATAAATTCACTTCCAACGATAGTTATAGAAAAAGATAAAATATTCTAACTCCTATAGCGACTGTGGAAGTTAACTTTAAGCCCTCTGACCTCCTCAAATATTGGGAAAGTTACAATACAAGTAACCGCTTCAAGAACACACTACATAAACACTCATTCATATAAAATGAAGGTAAGTTTTGAACAACTCCTGAAAAGTTGGAATTCTAGAATTTGAGAGAAAAATTAACTTTGGCATCGAAGGGTTTTTGGCTGGTCCACTGCAGTTATCCTTTGATCGTGTGTTCTTCTTTTCAGGCCTTCCAAACAATCACTAGCCCTTTGAAGCCTAAAGCATTTAGCCTACTGATTTTCTTTGTATCATCACCATTTGTGGGAATCTCGATTGATTATGTTTTGCAATTTAACTTTCCTTGACAAAAGGTTGTATGGTTCAGACAAGATTAAGGGCTACTAGCTTATGTCATTAGGTGATAGGGATGCTTCAAATAATCCCCACCATGATCGTTAGTCAGCACCTATCATGCAACCACCTTCCATCCAACACATACAGTCCATGGTAGTTGCTATGGAGGGATTAACCCGTCAGAACCAAGAGCTGACTAGGGAGATTAGTCTAAGGAGGTAACACCATGAAAGACACGCGGAAGGGCAAGCCCAAAGTAAAAAAGGTAAAGGAGAAAATGTTCAGCCCGAGAACCAGTCAAGGGGTATTGCTTCAAGAAGGGTGCCGCACTTGGAGAGGGAGATGGACTAAATGAGGAAGGCTATGGTCGAGATGAGAGAAAACATGAGAAGGGCAAATCCTGTAGATGATTTAGTTCATCGAACGGACTCCCCTTGCACGGCTTCCATCAATAGTCAACCTTTTAGCGATGTCCCCACACGCAGTGAGCTTGGCATTGATTAGAGAAGAAGGGAGGATACAGAAGTCGGTTTACTATACGAGTTAGGTGCTAAGAGGAGCGGAAGGACGATATCCAATAATGGAAAAACTAGCCTTTGCTTTGGTCATGGCTTCTAGGAAGCTGAGGCATTACTTTCAGGCTCATGTCATTAACATCCCGACAAATCATCCACTAAAGAAGGCAATGAACATGTTGGAAGCCGCAAGACGACTAATCCAATGGGCTGTAGAGCTTAGTGAGTTTGATGTCAAGTACCAATCAAGAAGCGCGATAAAAGCACAAGCATTGGCAGATTTCATTGTGGAGTTCACTCCCAGTCAAGACGAGCTAGACAAAGAGGAAGGGCTCAAAGGTAGGTCATTAATGTAGATGGGTTGTCCACATTATATGTAGAGGGGATTAGAGTTATACTCAAGTCCCCAGAGGGAGATAAGTTGAAATACGCAGCCCCATCTACAATACCAAACTACTAACAATGAAGCTGAATAAGAAGCTCTTCTTAAAGAATTAGAATTAGCTAAGTCCTTAGGGGCTGAGTCAGTAGTCGTCCAAGGAGATTCTCAGTTGATCATCAATCAAGTGAATAAAATGTGTGAAGCCAAGGAAGACCGGATGAAGAAGTACCTCAACAAAGTAAAACGACTTGTCAAAAGATTCAAAGAAGCCATTTTTATTCAACTCCTAAGGGAGGAGAACATGAAAGCAGATGTTTTGGCAAAAGCAGCTTCAGCAGGGGAGTAATGGATGACCATGACCAAGTCCAATATGCGAGCATAGATCTTCCAGAGGTACAACAAATTTTAGGAGAAGGAAATTTGATGACTCCAATAATAGTTTATCTCAAAGATGAAAGGCTTCCGGAAGACAAGGACGAGATTAGGAAGTTGAGGATCAAAGCTGCCAAGTATGTCCTTATAGACGAGATACTGTATAAGCGAAGCTTTTCTCAGCCTTTCTCAGCCTTACTTAAGATGCTTAGCTCTGGACGAGTCGAATTACGTATTGAGGAAAGTTCATGAAGGAGCATGCGGAAATCACTCAGGAGCAAGAGCACTAGTCCATAAGGTCGTTCATGCAGGCTATTACTGGCCAACTATTCAAGCAGATGTTAAGGCTTGTGTCAAAGTGTATGACCAGTGCCAGTGCTTCAGCAACGTTCGTAGACAACCATCAGAGTATTTGATCCCAATGATGGCCTCATAGCCCTTTGCGCAATGGGGACCGGACATTTTAGGTCCCTTCCTGCTTGGAACCAGGATGATGAAGTTTTTAGTAGTAGGGATTGATTACTTTACTAAGTGGGTGGAAGCTGAGCTCTTGACGAAAATCACTTAGCAAAATGTCAAGAATTTCGTGTGGAAGAACATTGTATGCAGGTTTGGGATACCCATGGTACTAATATCTGACAAAGAACGACAAATTGATAACACACATGTCAGGGAATTTTGTGAGCAACTTGGAATAAAAAATCATTCTTCCTCACCCTCCCACCTATAAGCGAACGGCTAAGCAGAAGTTGCAAACTGATCCTTATTGAAAATCATCAAGACTTGGCTTGAGGGGGCAAATAAAGTATAGCTAGACAAGCTACTAGGAGTTTTATGAGCTTATAGGATGACTGTGAGGACTCTTATAGGAGAAATCCCTTTCAAACTAGCCTATGGAAGTGAAGCAGTCATACCTGCAGAAGTACACATGGCCAACCACAGGGTAATGCAGTATCAGCATGAGGAGAATGAAGAACAACTTCTTCTTAACCTCAATCTCATTGACGAGGTAAGGATGGATGCGGAGCAGAGGACAACAATGTATAAAAATCTTATGGCTAGGCAATATGATACAATGGTGATGTTGGAAAATCACGTGTTTGTATCACGTACAAAACATACGCAGCAAAAATTTAATGGATCTACTTCATTCACAATCGATAACATATACTATGTAAGTTACAGAATTTAAGAACATGAGAGCGTACCTTGGTATAGTAAATTTTAAAAAAAAAAAATCAGAAGTACTTGGGAACACTTTTAATCTTCACTCCAAATCCACTTTATGCCCAAGAAGTGTAGACTCTCAATCATTTTTCAAAAGGAGAATTAGAGAGTGTCTCACACTCACATACACATCATTTCATACATATATATAAAATTCTGTATGTTTCTCCCTTTATAACTAACTGATTATCTAATTGGGCTGACCTATTGGGCCTTTCCAATTGGGTTTTAGTGTGTGGCTTAGAGTGGGACCAAAATGGACTAATAAGACACTAGCTCCAATGGGCCTTGGGCTTTTCTGTTAACTTTTAACAAGTCTAAAATTACCATTAATTATATTTAATACCACTATATAAATATAATTGCACTCTAGGTCTTATTTATAAATTATATCCCAAGACTTTATTATACATGCAATCCCTTCATAAAATATTCATAGTAATACAAATTCATGAAAGTAGACTATCACTTTGTAAATTACTACATCTTAATTTCTTGAGTATACGGTTTAATCCTTTAAGTTATTCATCATATATTTATGAAATTCAATTCCATAAATATATACTTTAGTAACTCCTTACTAAAGTGGTTAGACCTAATACTCTGAATAACCAAATCCATTAAACTTATCTCAAGGAAATATTTTATATCTCCGTTAAGAGACTATGAATTCCATCTTGAGAATATATGTTCCATCAACACTAAATGTGGCTGCCCAATATACTGAGGT
This sequence comes from Castanopsis chinensis, assembly GCA_032878915.1. Classification (NCBI taxonomy): domain Eukaryota; kingdom Viridiplantae; phylum Streptophyta; class Magnoliopsida; order Fagales; family Fagaceae; genus Castanopsis; species Castanopsis chinensis. The sequence continues at coordinate 4,204,106 of JAVQMG010000097.1, read as the reverse complement.
TTTGATCGTGACTTTAGACCTCACTCCTGATATATCAAAGCAACCTACACTTCATGATCAGGTTCATTATCCTTTCTGGATTAAGAGTTCATGTAAATAGAAGTCGTGAGTTTATTATTCATTTGACGGTCGTTAGGAGAATAATAAATCTTACATCGGTCTAGTTCAATATGTCTTAGCTCTTAAAATATATCAACATATCAACTAGAAGTCTCCATTTCCATGATTAAGACAAATTATCTTAGTTGATATGTTATAGTCTTCGCAGATGAAATGCCCAATTTCATCATTGATTACGAACTACAATTTTGAGTTTACAAAGAAATTGTGATTTATATCTTCTGTGGCTAAATCACATACTGTGCATCTCATGGACTATATGATAGTGTCCCAATATTCATTGTTACCATTGTTTTAGATAATAATAAAATAACTTTATTAATCACAACACTAAGTCATACATAACATTATACAATAGGATTTAAGGGCACACATCTTAACAGGTGAAACCCAGGCTCTTCAACATTGGGGACCTCGTCCTTAAAAAGGTCTTTTTGGCAACTAAGAACCCAGCCCATGGGAAATTAGGACTTAATTGGGAAGGACCCTATAGGGCCATTAATTGCAAAAGGCAGGGATCATACTACCTGGAAGCCCTAGATGGACAGAAGTTGGAGCACCCTTGGATCATCGAGCATCTAAGAAGGTACTATTAGTGAAGGGCCAGCTTGGACGGCGCCATGGACGAAGTTGAAGTGTTTCCCTTGTCTTTATCCATATTTATTACTCTATGTTGATTACTACTACTGCGTGTCTTAAATATTTTAATTCCCTAAAAGTGCATTAGGCTCTAACTTATGCATTATCTAAAGACAAGTTTGTGGAGCACAATGTTACTTACTTTATCTGTTTGTATAAGTATTTTTTTTCCCTAAGGCGTTGGCTTCTAAGCATGTGCCATGCTTGTGGATGATGTTTTATAGTATGTATATGCAATTTGGATTTCTAATGTATGGGATACATAAATCTAACTCATAATTTCTTCCACAAGAAGGCTAAGGCCTAAGACGAGAAAAATTCTTGGACACAGGGATGTAACGTATACAAGCTTTCCTTGAAATAAGGATAAAGCAAAGAAACAAAAGGCATACTTGTCTAACCAATAAACGAGAAAATGCACGCTCATCCAAGGGATGGGATAAAACCTCAAGCATGAGCGTCCAATAAATGGATGAGAAAATGCATGCGTATAAGAATACTTGAAATCCATGGATAAATACAACTAGCCAAGACGATCCAATTTTTGGATGAGTTAAATGTTGGGGGCGTCTTACCTAAAGACAAAAGTAAGCTGTCCAGCCTATTGACGAGGAAAAAGAGCTGGTTGTCAAATTTCTAGACAAACAAAGCTGGCAAAGGCAACGCCATTTATAAGATGAGTTATACTTGTGAAATTCAAAGAATGGAAAAAATGTTAGACATAAGGAAATTCTTGAACAAGGACGAACTAAACACCATAAGGGGACAGACCACACTTAAAAACCAATATAACATGGAAAAGTTCATCCATACGACAACACGTTCAATAGTAAATAAAGCAAATGAAAATAAACATTCATTTATAAAAGCTTAAAAAAGGGTAGACGACCACTGTCCAAAAACCTTTATAAGTTGAGCCTAGAAAGCAATTGTTTGAAAGCTCGTCACAAAGACTATAGACGAGATAAATGTACTTGAATAAATTTAAATGGCCCAAAACAGTGGACCTCATATATAAAACAAAACAAAAGAAAAATGACAAGGTAATTTTTCAGATTTTTCACTGAGGAGGATTATTTCCATCGTTAGGCTTGTCCTGGGTGGGCTGGGTGGTGGCATTATCTTCAACATTAATATCTTCAAAGCTCGTTCGGAGTAGAGAGCTTGCAGCACCTAGGTTCTATAGTTCCTTAGCCTCGTCTTTAGCCTGGGCTACCACTTCAGCCCAGCTCTTGGAGTCATCCTTGACCTCTTGGACCCTCGTCTCAAGTAAAATCCTCGTCTTGTCCAACTCCAAGGCCTACTTGGATACACAATGAACTTTGACATTGCTTGCATAGATGATCAAAAATTCTGTTAAAAAATGTATATACAAATACATATTACTATGACAAGACGAGGGAGAAGTAATTACATACCTTGAATAGATCTTGAACACCAGAATGCTTAAATTCTTTTAAGGACATGTCATAGCACGCAGCCATGTCCTCACCAGTTATAGCCTTCTCAATCCTTTCCCAAGCTAAGTCCTCATTTTCCAGAAAGATCATAGAAGCCCTTTGGGAAGGTTGAGGCGAGGAAGGCGTAGTGGTTTTGGCCGGAGTGACTTTAGGGGGAATGGATGAGTCAACGTCAAAAACTTGGATGGACGGTTGAGAGGTGGGAAGATTAGGCTTGACAATCCCAGGTGTAGACAACCCATGCTTCACCTTCTTTCCTCGACGACTGGGGAGGGTTCCCAAATCTAGCGTTTTGGATAAAGATTTTCTTTTGTCCCCAACAAAAGGACTAAGCTGTGATTGAGCCTCAGGCTTGGCCGCCTCATCCACCACCTCCTTTCCCCTATTCTCCTTCATGGTTGCCATCCCTAAAGGAAAAATATTGGAGTTTAGCTAAACAGTATAACCCAAATAATACTCAAATAAATTCCAAGTAAAATAGAAAATTCATGTCTGCGAACAGTAAGCTTGTGTGCAATAGCTTCAGTAGATGGCTCAGGGCCAAGTCCCTATGTAGTGAGACGTTAAAGGGTCACCAACGAATGAAAGCTCCTATCAATGTATAGACGAGCTCTGTGGATGCAATCACGATGAAATTTGGTTAAAGATGGTTGTCTAACAACTGAAAGATAAAGAAGGGGGCTAGACGGTTATAAATAAAAGATAAAAACACTATATATATATATATATATAAACAACAACAAAACAAAACACAAACATACCTTTAAGACGAAGGTTGCCTAATTCTCTGGTATATGGAGAAAATAGATCCCTGCCGACCTCTTTAGGGTGCCCAAACCGGAAACCAGAGACGAAGAAAAGCTCCGTCTTCCAATTTCTATCAGGCGTTACCAATGACTTGATTAATCTACAATTCTTGCCCTTGGATGTAAACTGGTAAAAGCCAAGGGACTGGCTGATCTCTGAGGGTTTATAGCAGAAGAGGAACTCGTCCATAATGAGAGGACGGTCCCCTTCAAAATTCTTCCCTCCACAAAACTTGCATAGAGACAACTAGTCTCCATGTGTTGGGGTTAAATTAACACACTCTCAAGCCTAGCCTAGTAAGTAATTCTCTAGCAAAAGCATTAAGGGGTAACCTAAGTCCCCTTAAAAGATAAGCCTCGTAGACGCCTATTCCAAAATGAGGGTTGCAACACCACTCCCTACGGACGGCTAACCTAGGGTTAAGGTTGTTTGGAATTTGGTACTAAGCCCTAAGTGAATTAAGTCTCTGTTCATTCATTTTGGAAGGGATGCCTATGGTGCAACTATAAACTGTCTTCACCTCATCTAAAAGAGGAGATGGAGGGACACTTGTCGAGGGACTAGCTCGAGACCCAGAAGCTGCCCTCGTCCTAAGCTGCTCCTGAAGGACCCCCAGGGACGTCGGATGTGTATTCCTCATCCGTAGTGCTTCCCCCAATGCTACTAGAACTATTACTGCTACTACTAGAACTATAACTAGTTGTATCACGGTACTCGTCTATGGCTTTATCAATACTATTGCTAGACGAGGAAACAACAAATTCAGACATTTTGAAGAAAACTTAAAACCTAAAGACAAGGATAAAGAGAATACCTGAATCTAGATGGAGAGAGACTATGGGCGCAGAAAAACTTCTAGTTGAGGAGCTAGACGACAAGTGTCAAGGAAGAAAATTTCAGAAATATGAAGGGTAGGAGAGGAATTCTACTATTTATAAGCAACGAAATTTGGCATCTGAAATGACATGACCAACCAAAAAATGACACGTGGCATACGCCACGAAAAAATGAATTGACACGACCGATTACCAATGAAATCAAGACACATGGCACACGCTGACATAAGGACATACGTCCCAAAGAGTAGTGTTAGGCTATACAATACTCTAGATGACTTTTGGACGAGGGGGCAACTGATGGTGAGCTGAGAATTGGACCAATTCTAGACTCGTCCAAAGGAGTCGTCTAGGACGAGTAGGTAAAAATGAATGTCCTTTATAGGACGGTCATTTGGGGGCATAGGGGTCTTCCGTGAGTCAAGTGTCTGGATGACCCATGACACTTGGAAAATTCCATGGAGGTTTATCCACATGAGCTAGTAAATTGAACCATATGTCATATTTCAAGGCATAAATTAACTTCCAACGATAGTTATAGAAAAAAGATAAAATATTCTAAATCCTATAGCAGTTGTGGAAGTTAGCCTTAAACCCTTTGACCTCCTCAAATATTGGGGAAGTTACAATACAAGTAACTGCTTCAAGAACACACTATATAAACACCCATTTGCATAAAATGAAGGTAAGTTTTGAACAACTCCTGAAAAGTTGGAACTCTAGAATTTGAGAGAAAAACTAACTTTGGCATCAGAGGGTTTTTGGCCAGTCCACCCTGGTCATCCTTTGATCGCGTGTTCTTCTTTTTAGGCCTTTCAAATAATCACTAGCCCTTTGAAGCCCGAAGCATCCAGCCTACTAATTTTCTTTGCATCATCAGAGATAGTGTAAAAAATTTTTGGCTGAATGGAGAAGATAAAGGAAAAAACCTAAAACTTTGGAACAGTAAATTACTCTTTTAACCAGTTTGTATTTTTTAATTTAAAATTATTTAAGTAAATGAATGGGTATTTTAGAGAGTTTAAGAATTTGTGTGAGGGTATTGTAGTACACAAAATGTTGAAAACCAAACTGGGAATCCTGTTATTAATAGTATAGAAGATAGATAGATACTATACAATAAAAGTTGGGCTTAAAAGCCGTGAATGACTTTTTTTTTCCTAATACATAACTTTATCCTAATAATTCATCCTCTCTTATAATTTTTAAAAAGATTAGATATCTAAATTCCTCACAATTGAAATATTTCTATATATATATATATATATTCCAAGGCAAAGCTTCTTCTTCTTATTACAACTCTATTTTTTTTTGGGATAGAAACAAAGCTTATTCTTCTAATCAATTTTTCTCTCCCTCATTATCAATAATTCTCAATCTCATAAAATTTATATGTTTTTTAGCTAGAAATTTCACAATCCTTCATTTTTATCTTCTTAACACTTAGGGAACTCGATGTTTATGAAATTCATAGCAGAAATCTTTATCAAACCTATTGATGGGGATCAACTAAGTATCACTCGTCCTTGGTCGTCGTCCAGAGTTTAACCATGCCCAGATTAAGTCATCCAAGAACGAGAACATGCACAAACACTCATCCATTGACAATCAAGTGATCCAATGGAGGAAGTTTTCCATAGACAAGTTTATCTACAAATGACTAAGTTCATGGATAACCAAATTATACTTTGTGAATTTTATGGAAAATCTTCCATTAGTTTCACATAAACAAAACACTACACATTGCTTAATATGTGGAAGGAATTCCACATACTTTGCTCCATATAACCCATTTTCTTTATTAACCACCAACATCATCCATGATGGTGGTGGATCCAAACAAGTAGACCCACGCCTTACTCTTTATAAAAGGAGTAAATCCTATTCACCAAGGTAAGTCTCAACCATTCACTAGAGAGAAAACTGATTTAACCGTCGGAAGGTCCTTGGCTAGGTCACACTGGTCAGCTTTGACATATCTTTCTTTCTTTTCAGGATTCATAGCCATTACTGTAGCCTGAAGTATTTCAGCCTACTGATTTTCGTGTATCATCAGTTGGTGCCATTTGTGGGGAGGAGAAAGTTTCTTAAGTATTAACTTTTTTTTCCAAGACAAAAAGGCTACATGGTTCAAACTAGGTCAATGGCTACTAGTTCAGGACACTAGGAGAGTGGAAATGCCTCTAGTTACCCAAATTGCGCACCACCACCCCCCTATGACCGGCCAGCAACAGTTATAATTCAAGGCAACAACGATGACATAATTGACACAACAAAACCAAGAATTAACTAAAGAAGTTAACAGGCAACATCAACAACATGGTGGAGAACGAGGCCAAAATTCAGGATATAAAGGTGTTGAGAACAATGCTAAAGGGGACTAGTCCAGTGGTACCATCACTCGTAGGGTACCACATTTGGAGAGAGAGATGGACCAGATGAAGATGAAGGATTTCATGAGAAGAGTGAACCATGTGGATGATCTCGTCCACAAGACAGATTCCCCCTTTGTTGTGTCCATCACTAGTCATCCCTTGCCTTCCAAGTTCAAAATGCTTACCTTGGATTAGTATGATGGGGCACGTGACCCTTGTGATCATATCACCACGTTCAAGACAACCATGGATCTTCAAGGTGTTCTAGATGAAATTTTGTGCAAAGCCTTTCCTACAACCTTGAAAGGCCCAGCCAGAGTATGGTTTAGTAAACTACCATCAAATACCATAACTTCCTTCCAAGAGTTAAGTTGTCAACAACTTTGTAGGAGGACAAATGCATAATTGTTCCTCGTCCAGCCTGTTGAATATAGAATAAGGAGAAAATGAGAGTTTATGCACTTTCATTAGCCGTTTTAACAAAGAAGCCTTATTGGTGGTCGAGATAGATGACAAGATTCTCTTGGTAGCTTTCTACAATGGAGTCAGTTCGGACTTGTTCGTTCATAAGCTATATGACCAGGAGCCACAGATGATAGTTGAGTTGATATATTCAGTCCAAAGTTTCATGAATGCAGAAGATGCCATTATTGCCAAGAAGAAAAAGAAAGGTGAAAGGCTAGAAAGTAGTTATATGCACCATTAAGAGTAGGATCCTCTCGTCCAAAGAAAGCCAAAGTTAGGGAGAAAAGAGATTGCGATGGCAAGAAGGCAGGATCGTCTTTAAGACGATACTCTAACTACACTCCTTTGAACACTTCACTTGATCAAGTGTTAATGCTAATAAAAGATAATCCATCCTTGAAGTGGCTAGAAAGAATGAAGGGAGATCCTAGCAAGTAGAATAAAAGCAAGTATTGTTGCTTTCATCGTGACTATGGGCATGGTATAGACAAGTGTTATGACTTGAAGCAACAAATTGAAGTTCTCATCAAACAAGGAAATTTGAAAAATTTCCTTGGATGAGATCATAAGGATGAAAGACAACCAATGAAGGGCAAAGCAAAGGAACCAGTACGTCCACCGTTTGGAGAGATAAAGATTGTTGTAGGGGGGTGTCAACAGGAAGCTCATCCAGAGCTAGAAAGACTTATCTATGGGAAGTTCAAAATGTTTAGATATCCAGACGACTGCCAAGGATGATCAAAGATGATGAGCTAGCCATTACTTTCACAGATGAGGATGCAAGACGATTGCACCACCCTCATGATGATACAATTGTTATTACTTTGATAATTGCAAATTATACAACTAGACGGGTGTTAATAGATAATGGAAGTTCAGGACATCCTTTATTATTCAGCCTTTCAACAAATGAGGATTAATATGGAGTTACTTAATCCAATGAATTTGCCATTGATTGGGTTTGGAGGGATGAAGGTTCTACCATTAGGTACAATATCCCTACCAGTTGTGGTTAGCTCTTACCTGCGACAAATCAATAAGGAGGTAAATTTCCTTGTTGTGAATTGTTCGTTCTCATACAATGCTATTATTGGACGGCCATCTCTGAATAGTTGGAGGCCCACAACGTCCACTTACCACTTGTTTGTCAAGTTTCCAACATAGTATGGCATCAGAGAAGTGCATGGAGACTAGCTAGCTGCTAGAGAGTGTTACTTAGTAATGCTTGCTGATGGTGAGCTGAGAATTGAACCAACTCCAAACTCATCCAAGAGAGTCATCCAGGTCAAATAACTAAAAATAAATGTCCTTTGTAGAACGGTTGTCTCGAGGCATAAGGGTCGTCCATGAATCAAATGCCTGGATGACCCTCGGTACTTGGAAAATTCCGTGGAGGTTTATCCACATGAGCCAGTAAATTGAACCACATGTCATTATTTTAGGACATAAATTAACTTCCAATGACAATTATAGAAAAAAATGAAATATTCTAACTCCTATAGCGGTTGTGGAAGTTAACCTTGAACCCTCTGACCTTCTCATTTGTAGGGGAAGTTATGAGACAAATAAACTACTCCAAGATCACAATATATAAACACTCATTCACATAAAGTGAAAGTATGTTTTTTACAATTCTTGAAAAGTTGCAACTCTAGAATTTGTGAGAGAAACTAACTTTGGCATTGGAGGATTCTTGGCCGGTCCATCCCGGTCACCTTTGATTGTGTGTTCTTCTTTTTAGGCCTTCCGAACAAGCCCATTGAAACCTGAAGCATCCAGCCTACTGATTTTCCTTGCATCATCACTTGCCATGGACAAGCAAGTGCAGACGATGAACATTGAAGAAAGGAGAATGTTAGTTGAACTGATTGAGGTATTAGAAGATGTGCTACTAAATGAGTCCTACCAGAACAAGTTTACTAGGATTGGGACGAGTATGGAGGAGAAGACAAAGTAGGATTTTGTTAGATTCCTTAAGAGAAGCACAGATGCTTTCGCTTGGAGCCATAAAGATATGCCTGGGATTGACCTAAGCGTGATTACCCACCGTCTAAACGCATCTTTGTTTTACAAGCCTATTCGTTAAAAGAAGAAGGTGTTTGCCCCAGAACAAGATAATTCCATCAAAGAAGAAGTTCATAAGTTAATCACCACAAAATTCATTTGCGAAGTTTACTACCTTGATTGGCTAACTAATGTAGTGATAGTCAAAATGGCTAATGGTAACTGGAGGATGTGTGTAGATTTCACAGATTTAACAAGGCATGCCCTAAAAATAGCTATCATCTTCTGTGCATTGATCAGCTAGTAAATTCAACAGTTGGACACCAACTATTTAGTTTCATGGATGCATTCTTAGGGTACAACCAAATCAAGATGGACAAAGAAGACCAAGAGAAAACATCCGTTGTCACAAGCCAAGGTTTGTTTTGTTATAAAGTTATGCCATTCGGGTTGAAAAATGCAGGAGTTACCTACTAGAGGTTAGTCAACCACATGTTTTGTCCATAGATTGGGTAAAACATTGAAGTATATATGGATGATATGCTGGTGAAGAGTGCGAAGGAGACGCAACATTTGGACGATCTTCAAGAGACCTTTGCTACAACGATATATGATGAAAATTCATTAGTTTTATGGTTTCACAAAAAGGGATTGAGGTAAATCCTGATAAGATTTGGGCAATCTTGGACATGGAACCTCCAAAGATTATTAAAGGCGTCCAAAGCCTTATTGGAAGAGTGGTGGCCCTTAACAGGTTTGTTTTAAAAGCCATTGATAAGTGTTTATCATTTTTCAAAGTATTAAGGAAAGCATTTGAATGATGGACAAGTGCCAACGAGCATTTGAAGTCTTGAAGACTTACCTCACTTCAACCCCGCTGTTAAGCCCGTCCAAATTAGGAGAGGAGCTGTATCTCTACCTAGTGGTGTCTCCCCATGTAGTAAGCTCAGCCTTGATTAAAGAAGAGGGAAGGATACAGAAACCCGTCTACTACATTAGTAGAGCCTTAAGAGGAGCTAAAGGTCAGCATCCACCAATGGAAAAGTTAGCATTTTCATTGGTGATAGTAGTAAGAAAGCTTAGACCTTATTTCCAAACTTATGTAATCAATGTCCTGATAGATCACCCATTGAAGAAAGCTATGAATAAGTTGGAAGTGGCTGGACGATTGATCCAGTGGGCAGTGGAACTTAGTGAATTTGATGTGCGATATAAGCCAAGAGAAGCGATATAAGCCAAGAGAAGCACAAGTCCTTGCAGACTTCATTGCTGAATTTACTCCTGTTAATGATCAGCAAGATGAAGGCTAAGGGGAAAAGTAGTGGGTCTTCCATATTGATGGATCTCCCACATAGTATGCAGGAGGAATTGGGATAATTTTACAATCACCAGAAGGAGATCATCTAGAGTACACCGTTCGTCTGTAATTCCAGACATCTAATAATGAAGCAGAGTATGAAGCCTTACTTCAAGGTTTGGAATTAGCCAAATCACTTGGAACGGATTCAATCCTTATCCAGGAAGATACGTAGTTGGTGATTGTTGGACAAATACATGTTTTTATTGCATACAAAACATATGCAGCGAAAAAATAACGAATCTACTTCATTCATAAATGTTAACATGTTCTATGTAAGTTTCAGAATTTAAGAACAAAAGAGTGTACCTTGGTGCGGTAAATTTCAAAAATGAAGATCAGAAGCACTTGGGAACACTTTTAATCTTCACTCCAATTCCACTAACGCCTAAGAAGTGTGGTCTCTCAATTAGTTTTCCAAGAGAGAATGTCAAATTGTCTAACACTTCTTACATACCATTTCACAATCGTGTTCTATTTTTCACACATAAAAAATTCTGTATGTTTCTCCTTTTATATCTAACTGCTTATCTAATTGGGTCTTTCCAATTGGGCTTAAGTATGTGGTTAAAGTAGGACCAAAAGGGACCAATAAGATACTAGCTCCAATGGGCCTTAGGCTTTTCTGTCAATTTTTGACAAGTCCAAAATTACTATTAACTATATTTAATATCACTATATAGATATAGTTGCATTTTAGGCTGTATTTATAAATTATATCTCAAGAATTTATTGTGCATGCAACTCCTTCATAAAATATTTGTAGTAATACAAAGTCATGAATATAGACTGCCACTTTGAAGATTACTACATCTTAATTTCTTGAGTACTCGGTTTAATCCTTTAAAGTTAATCATCATATATTTATGAAATCTAATTTCATAAATATATACTTTAGTAACTTCTTACCAAAGTGGTTAGACCTAATGCTTTGAATAACTGAACCCATTAAACTTATCTCAAGGGAATATTTTGTATCTCCATTAAGAGACTATGAATTCCATCTTGAGAATGTATGTTCCATCAACACTAAATGTGATTACCCAACATACTAAGGTTTTGATCGTTTCTTTAGACCTCACTCCTGATATATCAAAGCAACCTACACTTCATGATTAGGTCCATTATCCTCTCAGGATTAAGAGTTCATGCAAATAGAAGTCGTGGGTTTATTATTCATTTGACAGTTGTTAGGAGAATAATAAATCTCACAGCGGTCCAATTCAATATGTTTTAACTATTAAAACATATCAACATAACAACTAAAAATTTCCATTTCCATTTCCATTTCCATGATCAAGACATATCATCTTAGTTGATATGTTATAGTCTTCGTAGATGAAATGTCCAATTTCATCACTGACTATGAACTAAAATTCTGAGTTTACAAATAACTTGTGGTTTATATCTTCTATGACTAAATCACATAAATCACATACTATGTATCTCATGGACTATATGATAATATCCCAATCTTCATGTTACCATTATTTTAGATAAAAATAAAACAACTTTATTAAACATAACATTAAGTTATACATAATGTCTTACATAGCATCATACAATAGGATTTAAGAGCACACATACAATGATAGGCCAAGTAAATGAGACGTGTGAAGCCAAAGAAGAACGAATGAGTAGATACTTAGAAAAAAGTTAAGTAATGCATCAAAGGCTTTACAACAGCCCAATTTCAACAAATACCAAGTGAAGAGAACACAGAAGCTGATGTTTTAGCCAAGACGGCATCTTCAGACGAGATGGTAGGTGATCAAGTTAAAGTCCAATATGTCCTGAGCATAGATGTTCTAGAAGTAAACTAGATAGATGGAGTTGCCAACTGGACTACCCCAATTGTGTTTTATCTCAAAGACGGAATACTCCTTAAAGAGACAGAAGAAGCAAGGAAACTAAGGGTTAGAGTTGTGAAGTTTTTCCTCGTGGATGAGGTGTTACATAAAAAGAGGTTTCTCTTAGCCTTGCCTGAGGTGTTTGACTCCAGAGGAGTCCCACTACGTCTTGAAGGACATCCATGAAGGAGCCTGTGAAAACCATCCAAGGGCCAGATCTTTAGTCCATAAGATAGTTTGTGCAAGGTATTATTGGCCAACCATGCAAGTAGATGCCAGAGCTTATATCAAAGCATGTGTCAAATGTCAACGCTACAGCAACATCCCTAGACAACCATCAGAATACCTTACCCTAATGGTGGCTCTTTGGCCTTTGGCTTAGTGGAGACTTAACATCCTTGGTCCCTTTTCCATGGAGACGAGTTAAATGAAGTTTTTAGTAGTAAGGATTGATTATTTCACCAAAGGAGTGGAAGCAAAGCTCTTGGCAAAAATCACTCAGCAGAATGTTAGAAGCTTCATCTGCAAGAACATTATCTGCCATTTTAGGATCCCTAGGGTCCTTGTCTTGGACAATGGATGACAATTTGACAACACACCTTTTAGAAAATTTTGTGAGCAGTTAGGAATTAGGAATCACTACTCCTCACCCACCCACCTACAAGCCAAGGGACATGCTGGAGTTACAAATCGATCCTTACTGAAGATCATCAAGATTGGGCTTAAGGGGGCAAAAGAAATATGGCCAGATGAATTATCCAGTGTTCTTCGGGCATATAGGACGACCATAAGGACTCATACTGGAGAAAGCCCCTTAAAGCTAGCATATGGAAATGATGCAGTGATACTAGTGGAGATTGGATTAACTAGCTACAAGGTGGCCCATTATAAAGAGGAGGAAAATGAGAAACAACTTCGTCTAAGCCTCGATCTCATTGATGAGGTGAGGATGGACGTAGAACAGAGGGTGGGACGTTACAAGAACCTGATGACTAAGTAACATGATGCGTTGGTAAAACCGAGACAATTCAATACTAGAGATGTGAGAGACCGCCCATAGAGGGGTACCTTCAAAAAAGAGATTTTTGGGTAAATGATGTGGAGTCGCCACTTATTTTTTATACAAAAAAATAAGAAAAAAAAATACATGACTAAATTGTTCCTTTATCATTGATTGAATAAAAAGGTACAAATTTGATAAATGGAAATTACATGGCTTTGGGTCCTAGTTACAAACTACCAAATAATTACATAGCTTTTTGTCCTAGTTACAATCTATCCAAAATAAAAGAATAAAGACAAGACATAAATCCACCTACCCGAAAGAACTAGATTCAGAGGTTAGGTTACAGAATGGGAAGGTGTTAGGCACTCATTCTACCCAGACAGAGTCTGCTCTTCTAGACTCTTGTGACCAATGGTCGAGATATAATGAAGGATTCAAAAAGATAGCCTTGTAATTGATTATTTAAATAATTCTTAAGGGGAATAAGAGTATGATTTTAACTTGGATATATAAGTTAAAATGAAGAATTTGTCTTTCTACTAGTTCTTTTGCATTTATCAATTCTCTTAATGGTGGGTTTGGATAGCAGGATTTGGATTTGAGTGATTAAAATTCAAATACCTTATTTAGATAATTTTAAAAAATAAATGTAAATGATCCTTCACAAAAGACATAATATAACCCAGAAGAGTAGATGGACATTTGTCAATGATAGAAAACAGCATGGTCTAAGCCCACTCTGGTTTAAAGATCAGTAACAAGTCATTATCTCATAGTTTGTTAAGGCAATTGCTCAGGGTTTTACTTCTATTTGATTAAAGCAATCAAACCAGTTCTATTGGATTAAACTAATCAAACACTAAACAGTTCCAATTATAAATTCACACCTCTCGACAGCTAGCTATCCATCGAGACCCTTGGACTAATTTTTATCGACAGATCTTACCGCATCTTTGATCCATTGAGCTATTTAGAATTTGTCTCAATAGGTTCTCGACATATTCTCGATCCATCGAGAAAACTTCTGTCTGGCCAATAGCTAAAGGATAGCAAGCTCCATCTGCCCATACCTAGGACACATTTCATTGTAATTAACTAATGGAAAACACCGGAATACATTCTCCAATAACTGATGGAAGGCATTTATAAGCATTCAAATTCTCCTTCAAGCATTTCTGCACCTTTGTTCATTGAAGGATGGTCACTTGGCTTCATCTGTATGCACCATAATGTGATAAAAAAGTCAATTAGTTGAATTTTGAATGCAAACTAGTTGATGCTTCAATTTGTTGATTTACACCCAAATCTTAGTTTCTTGAGTTCTTGCTATTTGGTTGTTTAAAGTTCATATCTTTGTCATTAGTAGGGATGCCCTTTAATAGAATTTTGGGGTGATTCTTCATTTTTGGGTTAGAAATTTATAAACACAAAGGGTGGGCTAGCATTTTGGCTCTGAACATGTTTAGAATATTAGGTAGTGTAGATGCCCTAAATGAAAAATTAGGCATACAACTTACCCATCACGACATGAATTGGGTGTATAGTTGTCAGAAAGGTGCTGATGAGAGGGGGGAGGGGGTTAACTTTCCTTATTTATTGGCTTTCATGATGGAGGAACATGCCTAGAATGCAAAATAGAATGGTGTCAAATCAATGAGACAGCAAAGATAATGAGTGTGCACTTTAACAATAGGACAGCTACCAAGCATGGGAAATTGAGGTAAGCAATGGTTTGGTGATTGTATGTAAAGTATCCATTCTTACCTCTATAGAAAGATCCCCTTAATGCATGATATGAATGATATGTTGAACAAATATGAAAAACTATAGTACACAAGTCTATTTATTAATACCCTCTTATTTTAAGAAAAATCCAAATCTGTGTTGTGGTGAAAAATTGATTTTTGGTTTTAAAAAAACCAGATTTGTTTTTTGTGAATTTGAAAAACTAGTTTTTGGTGAAAGAAAAATCAAATCTGTTTTTGGGGATAAAGTAAACAAAATCTTTTGGTTAAAAAATATCAGATTTGTTTTTTTGTGGACGAGAAAAATTGGTTTTTGGGTTTGTAAAAATTAAATCTGTTTTTGCAATAAAAGAATGTTTTTTTTTTTTTTTTTTGTAGAGGATTAAAAAAAATTAGATCTATTTTTTATGTGGAAAAAGAATTTTAGAAGAGGATTATATTCATAAAATCAACCTATGTGACATGCATCAAACAAAACAAACTAGACTAGTCATGACCCTTTTTTATTTCAACATTTGCTTTGTTAAAAAAAAATCAGATCTACATTTAAAGAAAATACAGATCAGTTTTTGACTAAATAAAAATTCAGATCTGTATTTAAGGAAGATACAAATTAGTTTTTTAATTTGAATAGAATTAGATTGACATCTAATGAAGATGTAAATCAGTTTTTGAGTAAGAAAAATTTGGATCTACATCTAATAAAGATGTAGATCAGTTTTTGGATTAAGAAAAATTCAAATCTACATCTAACGAAGATGTAGATTAGTTTTTTGTTAAAACATATGTGATTCATATTAGGAACATATGTCAACATTTTATGTAATTGGCTAATCCTTTGACAAAATGCACTTTACTCGTAATTGGGTAGATCTAGGATGTGTTTAAGACTTAAAGAGACAAGGTTTCAAGTTTAAGTGTTAAAACCATGCAAATCTATCCAAAAATCAAGTGAAGAAGTGTTGTTCATGAAAGCTCGACAGCTAGTATCTATCGAGATTTAAGAGAGCTGTTTTAGCCCGAGGCTTAACAGCTGCTCGATAGATAGGGTATCTATTGAGGTTTATGAAGTTCAGTTTTCAGAGCTAATTTTCATCCAATCTGTGAATGTATGTTTGGGCTTTCTTTTCTCACAACACTAAACATATATAAGAATTATTTTAAGGGCCGTCATAGGTTGCACAGTTGCACAAGAGTACAATTCCACAAGTGTGAGGAAAAGTGTGATCGAAAACCTAGTTTGCCCTAGTTCTTTCTCTTAAAGAAGCTGCAGTGTTTGTACACCGTAGGGTTTTGTGACTAAGCAACTTCGTGATCTTTATCGTGTGGTGAACTGAAGAACTTTGTAGCCAACATCCTTCTCAAGTTGTTGATTAAGTCGCATGCTGAAATCCACGCATCTATTGGTTAGTCACATACTAGGAGCCGTCCAATACAAGGAGAGATTGTCACTACAGAACAAGTCCAATTGGGTATTGGGGTAATGGTTCAACTGTAGATTGGTATAAGATACTAGAATTTCTTTACTTGTAACCGTTTGTTGTGATAATAATGAATTCTCAAGAGTGGTAACCTTAAGTGGCCAATGAAACCAAGTTTTCTAAACATTGTATCTCTTGTAGCTTAGATGTGCATCTCTATGCACAATTAAGCAAGTGAGTTTTGTGGTTCATGTTTGTGATGAGTAAGATTAAGTTAACTATTGTACTTAACACTCGTACCACGCTTTTTGACGGGAAGGACTAAAAAATCCTAAAAGAAAGACATCAATAACCATCTCACCACTGTTGCTCGCCAATCATGAAATGACATTTGTATACTTGAGCATAGCAAAAGTGAAATGTCAAAAAGCTTAACATAATTGGGTATTTCTCTTCTCTCTCTTATATGCCCATGCATGATATGCTTAATAAAAGAAAAATATGCAAAGAAAAATAAAAGAAAAAATAACCAAATGCTTTAAAACATGATTGCAAGCGTGTATTCTAGGAGATGTGGGAGTTATAGGATGTACCTCGAAAACGATAGTCCCCATCAAGTAGTTATGATCGTGTGTGAGTTAAATTGATTTAATCATATCTCAAATCGTTATAACATAAAGACACTTATGCAATCTTGCAATATTTTCACACATAACACGCAATATTCTTTGCTACTCTTGATACATGTGCAGGTGCAATATGATTTGGCCATCACAAGGCTTACATGTGTTAATGTATGCTCACTAAACTGTCTTAACTTGTTTTTGAAATATAAAATTGGTTAGATGTGTTTAGTGTGTGTGTGTGTGTGTTTTTGGATCTATGTGCTTAAATTTTTCTTGATTGAGAGATGTTTTTGAGAGATTAAAATGTTGTTTGGATCCTTGGTTGAGTTGCTTGCTTGATTGCATTCATGTCTGTGTTTTTCTCTTCATGAAAAATTGTTTTTAAAGCAATCTCGACAGCTCCTCGACACCTTTCGATAGCTAGACTATCTACCAAGCTCTTCAGCTTTTTCTTGTCACAATCTTGATAGCTCCTCGATCCATTGAGAAAGTTTCTTTCTCCTCCATAGATGCTCGACAGCTCCTCGATCCATCGAGCTCATTTTTGCTGTGGACACCTCTGGATAGCTGCTCCATAGCTGGATCTTTTCAAGCTTTTAAAACTCGACACTTTTGATCTGTCGAGAATTAAGAGGTTCTATAAATAGGATTCATGCGTTTTTTTTTCCTCACTTCTCTCGATCTCTCTCGATTGTTTTTCACTTCCCAGATACCTCTCTCTCACTCTAAACTTCATTCCCAAGATATTTCTGGCCTAAATTGGTCTTTCTTCTTCTGGTAAGATCTTGTTTCTCTCATTCTATCATGCATTTCATGTTTTCTGACCTAACTTTTGGGTTTTTTGAGAAATTTTGGGATTATTCAAAATTAATGAAGTTCTTGTAAGATTTTTGGAATGGGTTTTGTTTAAATGGTTTTTAAATCATCATGCATTGCATCACATTTGCATTATAACAATGTTTCATGCATTTTAAATGTGTGTTTACTTTGTTGCAATGATTTTGTGCTGCTAGGTTTGGATTGGGCTGAGCCCATGACGTATTTACTATTGCATATCACATGCTCATGCATTTTCATGCATACGTACCTTCAAGTTTCTATATTTGTTATATTGTATCTTATTGGTGCTTTTCTGATTCTGTCTCTCTCTCTCTCTCTCTCATTTTCCTTCTTACGTTAGTTGCGTCATGGCATCTAAACGTAAATCCACTTCGAATTGAAACCCTCTTTATTCCGGGGCATCTACCTCTTTTGATCCTACCCTTCTCATATTCAATTCCGTGATGATAAAGCCCGCAAGGACTTTTCAAAGAACTTTTCTATAGGAGGCATTCATTTGGAACGCCAAGTTATTTTGTCGAACTTTTCTGACACTGACCTGCCCACTGTCATTCACAGAGGGGTTGGGAGTCACTGTGTGACGTCTCGGTCACTTGTCCATCCATGCTTATTTAGGAGTTC
This sequence comes from Castanopsis chinensis, assembly GCA_032878915.1. Taxonomy (NCBI): domain Eukaryota; kingdom Viridiplantae; phylum Streptophyta; class Magnoliopsida; order Fagales; family Fagaceae; genus Castanopsis; species Castanopsis chinensis. Next base: position 4,185,934 of record JAVQMG010000097.1, on the reverse strand, counting down.
TATTCCAACATGTGTGGATTTGATTATTCAGTACCTCATTTTTATACTCGCGTTCGAGTTACGCGCATCGTGGTCACTCCGGATATTGTATCTGACATGCTCCATGTCCCCAGGGTAGCGCATCCTGACAACCTTGGTTGTGATTGTCTTAAGACCGTGTCTAAAGACGAGCTTATATCCTCTTTTTGTGAGCATCCCTCAGATTAGGGTGATTGTCAAGTCACTTCTTGTTCGACCTTTGCTAAAGTTCCTAGGTTCATTAACATGGTTATGAACTTTGTTTTGCATCCTTTCTCTTATTATAACTCCATTGCAGAGCCTCGCACTTGGTTTTTGTTATCCTTCATTGAGGATCTTTCCATAGACTTCCTCTCTTATTTCATTCTTTCATTCATCGATGTCTATAGGGATACAACAACATTTTTTCTGCTCCCTTTCCCATTTTCGACCACTTCCATGTTATATGTGCCATAGATGCTGCTACTATTAAACAGAGTAAGGCGCAGCTATGTTCGGGGTGGTTTAGGTCGACGATTCCTCCAGTTTCTACAACTCCATCCACATTTGCTTTCTCTTCTTCTACAGGCGGTGTGACTCTTGAGGACATCATGGCATAGCTTGTGCGCATAGATGCTTGCCTCGACACTCTCAGTGATAAGTTGTGTCAGGTGAACACCCATATTGGTCGTATTGCATGACAACAAGTTGTCATAGGTGACTCCGTTGCTTCTCCTCCTCCTACTCTAGAGGCTTCTGAGGATGACGATGATGATGCTGATGCTTCTGATGCTAAGAATGATGGTGCTAGCTCTTCCATTGCTGATGAGATGTCTACTTGATATACTTACCCATTGTCACTCATGATAAAAAGGGGGAGTAGTTTTGGATATAAGAGTAGTCATACTCATAGGGGGAGGGTTAGTATAGGAGATTTTTGTTAGGGGGAGTGTTCATATTTTGGGGGATGTAGTGAGGATATTTTATGTATCTTTTTCTTTTCTCTCTATTTTAGATACATTGTTCATGTACCTTAGATCTTGTGATCATATTGTGATAGCAAACTTTGTACTTGTTGATATATATAAATTTGAGGCTGTTATTGCAGTTCTTTAACCTATCTTTACATGTGTTGTTTCTTTTCTCTCTTTATGCACAGGTTTCTTATATATTGTATTTTATCTTTTATTTCAGTCTTACACTAAGATGCCTTGATGAGTTTTGTCTAAGTGTTTCAAAAATACAAGTTGTCAAGGTCTTCTTTCCATAAACTCTCTTCTTGCAAAGTTTTTCAAGAGTTTGTGTTAGGATAGATTTTACTGTACTTAACAAGTGAGTATGAGTTGAGTGATTTATGACTTCTCTCATATGTTCATTTGTTTCTTGTGGTTTTGTCACAGATTGCCAAAGGGGGAGATTATTAGGGCATATGTGATTCATGTTAGGAACATATGTCAACATTTTATGTAATTGGCTAATCCTTTGACAAAATGCACTTTACTTGTAACTAGATAGATCTAGGATGTATTTAATGCTTCAAGAGACAAGGTTTCTAGTTCAAGTGTTAAAACCATGCAAGTCTGTCCAAGAATTAAGTGAAGAAGTGTTGTTCATTAAAGCTTGACAGCTAGTATCTATCGAAGTTTAAGAGAGCTGTTTTAGCCCAAGGCTCGACAGCTGCTCGATAAATAGGGTATCTATCGAGGTTTATGAAGTTTAGTTTTTCAGAGCTGGTTTTCATCCAATCCGTGAATGTATGTTTGGGTTTTCTTTTCTTACAACCCTAAACATATATAAGGATTATTTGAAGGGCCTTCATAGGTTGTACAGTTGCACAAGAGCATAATTCCACAAGTGTGAAGAAAAGTGTAACTGAAAACCTAGTTTGCCCTAGTTCTTCTTTCTCTTGAAGAAGATGTTGTGTTTGTACACCGTAGGGTTTTGTAACCAAGAAACTTCGTGATCTCTATCATGTGATGAACTGAAGAATTTTGCAGCCAACATCCTTCTCAAGTTGGTGATCAAGTTGCGTGCTGGGATCCGCTCATCTTTTGGTTAGTCACATACTAGGAGCCATCCAATATAAGGAGAGATTGTCACTACAGGAACAAGTCCAATTGGGTATTGCGGTAAGAGTTCAACTATAGGTTGGTATAAGATACTAGGATTCATTTACTTGTAACCGCTTGTTATGATAATAGTGAATTCTCGAGAATGGTGACCTTAGAATCACTCTGTGGGGTTTTTGCCGTGTAGGTTTTTCCCATTCGTAAACAAATCACCATGTTATTTTATTTCCACTGCATTTTTAGTTATTTGGTGATTTTTTTGTTCTACCACGTATTTTGCATGTTAATTTGATTAATTAATTAAACTTGGCTAATTAATCAATTAATCCATTTCAAGGATTCAATACGTTTTTGGCCTATCAAGGAATTAAGAAAAATTCAGATCTACATCTAATGAAGATATAGATCAGTTTTTGATTAAAGCAAAAAAATATGAGAACAAGCAGATTTTTGAAATAAAGAAGTAGATCTTAACAATAACAACATCATGAACACATTCTAATAAAGATATATTGACAACATATGAGATGAGAATTGTAAAATCAATACTAATACAAATAGTCATCATGCATCACAAAACTAAAAAGAAAGAATTTGAAAAAGTGAAGAAAAGACTACCTCTTGCATGGACGTATTCTTTTTCTCAATAGAATATTTTAGGGTTCAAAGAGATTTATGCGGTTATCTTTGAAACCTAAAAACCCTAGTTTAAGAGGGAATATCTGAAAAGGGGATAAGAAATTTGAGAGTGTGAGAAAGTGTCTCTTGAGTGCATAAAAGAGCATGCTAAATTTTGAGGTCTAGTCCTTGTTTATAAAGGCTGGAATACTTAAAAAAATAAGCAACGATGCTTAGAATATGAATCAGGATGCATTGTTCTATGAAAAAGTTGAAAAGGATGTGTTTAATCATCACCAGAACTCTGTCGGACCAAAAACCTGAAGTGACATTTGGCACTTTGAAAGTGCCATTCGGCACTCCAAAAGTGCCAAATGGCACTCTTGAATGCCAATCATGCTTTCAAGATCGGGTGTCTTTTGGACTCATTTTTTAGGGATTTCCTGTGTCGTGACATGCACTTAGACATGTTCTCAATCCATATTATAATTTTTGAACTCTTTTTTAGATAATTCAGGTTTTTTTAGCAACAATTATCTTGTAGATAAATAGTCCAAAATAAATCTTGATAAAGTTCAGACTATCCACTTATCCCCTTTTATCCCATGCAAGCAATCCTATTTTGGACACTAATTAATAACTAATGTTAGGACATATGTAGTTGTTCAAGCTTGTGAACATATGTCGCTATTTTATGTAATTGGCTTATCCTTAGACAAAACGCACTTTACTTGTAATTGGGTAGATTTAGGATGTGTTAAACACTTCAAGAAACAGTGGTTCAAGATTAAGTGTTGAAGCCGTCAAAGTCTGTCCAAGCTACAAGCAAGGAAGTGCTGGTTTTTAAATCTCGACACCTACCTCGACAGATACATCTATCGAGATTTAAAAGAGCTGTTTTGCCCGAGCCTCGACAGCTGTCTCGACACCTCTCGACACCTCTATCTGTCGAGAATTAAAGAAAACAGATTTCCAAGTCTGTTTCAAGTCCAATCCGTGTGTGTGTCTTTGGGACTTCTTTTCTCCTAACCCTAGACATATAAAAGGATTATTTTAAGGGCCGTCAAAGCAAGCAACAAGCAGAGATCACAAGATACAAGTTGCTTCTTCTCTGTTCATGCAATTTGTGATCTGTGAGACAAAGTTCGTGCCCTAGTTCATCTCTGATGATTTGAAGAACTTTGCAGCCAACATTCTTTCTTCCTCAAGTTGGTGAGTGAGTCACGTACTTGGATTCGTGCAAAGGAGTAAGCCGCGTACTGGGATCCGCGCATCAAATTGGTTAGTCACGTACTTGGGAGCCGTGCATTGAAAAGGAGAAACTGTCACTACAGAACAAGTCTAATTGGGTATTGGGGTAAGAGTTCAACTGTAGGTTGGTGAGGTACTGGGATTCCTTACTTGTAACTGCTTGTTGTGATAATAGTGGAGATTCGGGAGTGGTGACCTTAAATCACCCGGTGGGGTTTTTGCCGTAAGGGTTTTCCCCATTCGTGAACAAATCACCGTGTCATTTATTTTCCGCTGCATTACTTAGTTTGGTGATTTGTTTGTGCTGCCACGTGATTGCATGTTAATTTGATTAATTAATAACTGGGCTAATTTAATTAATCTAATTATCACAAGGGGTCAACGCATTTGTGGCCTGTCAAGTGGTATCAGAGTAAGCACACTCTGATTAGGGTTTAATCCATTGTGTGTGATCCATTGACCCCTGCTGTCATGGATAGAGGACAATCTTTAATTATACCTCCTTTATTTGATGGCACTAACTATGCATACTGGAAAGTACGCATGAGAGCTTTCTTGCAGTCTTTAGATGAGAAAGTGTGGCAAGCTGTGGAGATAGGCTGGACCAAGCCTACAGAGGCGCCGGCTGACTGGGATGAAGCTAAGATCAAGGCGGCAAACTTTAACAGCCGAGCATTGAATGCCCTATTCAGTGCAGTCACCAATGAGGAGTTCAAGAAAATATCCTCAACTGAAACTGCTAAGGAAGCATGGACCATCCTCCAGACAACCTATGAGGGCACCAAGGCTGTCAAAGATTCAAAGCTGCAGAGGCTCACCACACGCTTTGAAGAAATCAAGATGGAGGAGGATGAGTCGTTCGATGAGTTCTATGCCAAGCTGAAGGACATAGTGAACTCAGCCTTCAATCTTGGGGAGACCATCCCAGAACCCAAGATAGTAAGGAAGGTGCTCAGATCGCTGCCGGAAAGATTCCATGCCAAGATTACGGCGATCGAAGAATCAAAGGATATTGACAGAATTCCTTTGACTGAGTTGGTTGGAAACTTGCAAACCTATGAGTTAGGGCTGACTAGGTTAGGCAAGTCGAGCAAGGGCAAGAGTTTGGCACTGAAGACCAAAAGCAGTGATACGGATGACTCGTCAGATGATGAAGATTCCAAGATGAAGTCCTACATCACAAGGCAGTTTAAGAAATTTATGAAGAATGCCAACGGAAAGGGTTTCAACAAAGACCGTAGACAATCGAGTTCTTCTCAATTCAAGAGTTCAGATAAAGGGAAGAAAGATGTCAAGGATGGCGGTCAGTACACTGTTCCAGCTGGGCCAAAATGTTTTGGGTGTCAAGGCTTTGGACACATGAAACAAGAGTGTCCTACGTACCTCAAGAGCATAGGAAAAAGCAAGGCACTTGCTGTTACCTTGAGCGACACAGAGCCAGAGGATGATTCCGAAGATGAAGACGACGGAATCTTGAACGCCTTTACTGCCACTGTTAATCCTACTGATGGGGTTAGTGAAAAAGTGGATGAAGAAGAAGAATTGGTGGATTCCAAGTGTGAAATTATGGACGATCAAGACGATATCCATACCGCCTATGAGAAGCTATACAAGCTTTCTGAGAAGCATGAGAAACTATATAGGCTGGCCACCAAGAAGCTCAGTGATGTGGAACTCAACCGTGAGGAGCTGTCCACAAAGGTCGATGAAGCGAATCAAACCATTGGAGCACTGAGGTTCGAAAATAATTTCTTGGTTGAGAGGACCAAGAAGCTTGAAGCAGAGCTGTTTCAAGTCAGAGCACAACTGGAGAGGACATCAAGCGCTAAGCTGGACAAAATGCTAGATGCTCAGAGATCTTCTTCGGATCGTACTGGATTAGGGTATGAATTCTCTCTCTCTAATACTCCTACTTCTAGTACTACTGTTTTTGTTCCACCCGCTAATAACATTAAAACTGAGGAGAATAATGTTAAAACTGATTTAGCTAGTGAGAACGTAGACAAGGAAAGGTCCATCCTAGGAGCACCCCCTAAAATTGAGAAAAGGGAAGCTAGAAACCCTAGGAATAAGAGGGCTAACTCTCAAAAGACCAAACAGAAGAAGCCGCATCTCTGTTATCATTGTGGTCTTGCCGGTCACACTCGACCAAATTGCTACAAGTGGCTTGCCACTCAACAGAGCAATGGCGAAATAGCATCTGGGAGCCAGGATCAGCTTCAGTCTTCTCTCGCTCCTCTTGGAGACATTCTAAAAGCTCTTATGTTCCTTTCGAACTTGAACGGTTCATATTCTTCTCCCTCTTCACCGGTTCAAGAGTCGACCAATAGGAAAGGATCTTCCAAGGTGTGGAAGCCAAAGGGATTTAAGTGATTTCAGTCACTTCTTCTTCTCTCTCCTGTTTTCGTGTATTGCATTACTTGTGTGGTTCTTTACTGTTTTGAGTCAGTCTAGTTTTATGCATGTTTTGTTTTCTTTAGCATGTTTTTGTCTGTGTGTTTTCAGTTTGTGTTTTATTTTTGCTTCTCTAATAAAAATAAAAAAAAATTGAAAAATTGAAAAATACAAAAACAGTGTGTGTTTGTGTGCATTAGTTCATGTAAGCTTTTAAAATGGCCAATGAAACAGAGTTTTCTAAACTTTGTATCATCTATAGCTTAGATGAGCATTCTTTTGCACAACTAAGCGAGTGAGCTTTGTAGCTCTTTGTTTGTGATGAGTAAGGTTAAGTAATCTCTTCTTCTTAACACTCGTATCACTCTTTTTGACGGGTTGAACTAGAAAATCCTAAGAGAAAGGCATAAATAACCATCTCACCACTGTTACTCGCCAATCATAATATGACATCTGTATGCTTCGGCATAGCAAAAGTGCAATGTCATAAGACACCTGTATGCTTCGGCATAGCAAAAGTGCAGTGTCAAAAGCTTAACATCATTGGGTATTTCTTTTCTTTCTCTTGTATGCCCATGTATGATATGCTTGTTAAAAAGAAAATATGCAAAGAAATAGAAAGCAAAAAGATTAAAAATGCTTTAAAATATGGTTGCAAGCGTGTTTTCTAGGAGATGTGGGAGTTATAGGATGTACCTCGAAGGTGATAGTCCCCATCAAACGGTTATGATTGTGTGTGAGTTAAAGTGATTTTCTCATATCTCAAATCGTCATAACATTGAGACACTTATGCAATCTTGCGATGTTTTCACACACGACACGCAATACTCTTTGCTATTCTTGATACATGTGCAGGTACAATGTGATTTGGCCATCACAAAGTTTACATGCTTTAATGTATGCTCACTAAACTGTCTGGACTTGTTTTTGAAATATAAAATTGGTTAGACTTGTTTAGTGTGTGTGTGCGTGTTTTGAGATATATGAGCATCATATTTCTTGTTGAGAGATGATTTTGAGAGCTTAATGTGTTGGTTGTATCTTTGGTTGAGCTGCATGCATGATTGCATTCATGTCTGTGTTTTTCTTCTTTTGAAAAACTGTTTTGAAAGGCATCTCGACACCTCCTCGATACCTCTCGATACATAGCTATCTGTCGAGATCCTCAGACTCTTTCTTATCGCAGTCTCGACAGATACCTCGATAGCATCTGGATCGATCGAGAAACTTTCTGTTTGCTCGATAGCTCCTCGATAGCTTCTGGATCGATCGAGGTTCCTACTTGGTTGTTTCTTCTCCCTCGATAGCTGACCTCGATAGCTGCATCTGTCCACGTGCTTTTCTCGATAGCTTCCCTCGATAGCTACCTCGACAGCTCTCGACACCTTCAGCTGTCGAGAATTACTGATGCTCTATAAAAGGGTCCTTCGCGATTTTTCAGGACATTCTCTCGATCTCTCTCGCTCGAAAACTCTCTGATCTCTCTCAAAAACTTTTCCCTCTCCCTCCAAACCTCTCTCAAGGCTTTCTCAAGTGATTCTTCGTGTTCTTCATCTTTTGGTAAGCATTCTATCCCTCATTTTCATGCATTGCATTGTTCTAAAACCCTAGGTTTGTGTTTTTGAAAAATTTTTGGGAGTTTTCAAAATGTTGGGGTTTTCATGAAATTTTTGTGTTGGTTTTCTAGTTTTAATCTTCAAAACCACATGCATTGCATCACATTAGCATTCTCATTGTATTTTCATGCATTTAGATGTGTGCAAATCTATTGTGTGCTGTTAGGTTTGGATTGGGCTGAGCCCATGATGTTTTTGAATTACATGTCACATGCTCATGCATTTTCATGCATACGTTCTTTCCATTTCAATATTTCATTCTGCCAATATTGATTTGTTTGGGACTTTTCTGTTTGTCTCCTCTTTCCCCCTCTTCTATGTTTGCGTTAGTAGCGTCTATGGCTCCTAAACGTAAGTCCATTCCGTTCCAGAACCCTCTGCGTTCTAAGGGACAGTCTTCTTCTGACTCTACCCCTATCTCTGTCCGGTTCCGTGATGAGAAAGCCCATAAGGACTTCTCGGAGAACTTTTCTAAACGCGGTGTTCATTCGGAACGCCACGTCGTCCTGGCAGACTTTGCCGACACTGACCTTCCCGATGTCATTCACACTCGGGGATGGGAGTCACTGTGTGACGTCCCGGTCACATCACCTCTCGTGTTGATACAGGAGTTTTACTCCAACATCCACGGGATAGATTCTTCAGTACCTTCTTTCTATTCTAGCGTCCGAGGTACGCGCTTCTATGTCACCCCAGAGCTAGTCTCTGAGGTTCTCCATGTACCTAGGGTGGATCATCCCGATTACCCTAGCTGTGAGCGTCTCTGGACTGTGTCCAAAGACGAGATGATCTCGGCGTTCTGTGAACGTCCTACCTCTTGGGGAGATCACATGTACACACCATGTAGACCTTTTGCTAAAGGTCCTAGATTCCTTAACATAGTGATGACTTTTGTTTTGCACCCACTCTCTCACTACAACTCGATCACAGAGCCTCGTGCTCGGTTCTTGTTGTCCCTCCTTGAGGATCTCTCTATAGACTTTCCTTCTCACTTTATTTGTTCCATCATAGATGTCTATAGAGATACGGCCACCCGTGATAAGCTCATTTTCCCTTCCGCTATCACGAGGATTCTGAGTCGTTTTTCCATTCCCTTCCCTTCGTCCGATCCTTACCGCGTCATGTCCGCCATAGACGCCGCTACCGTAAAACGTAGCGAGGCACAGTTCCGATCACGACAGTCCGACGATGCCACTCCTTCCACCCGTCCTACCACCTCCAGATCCGCTCGAGCTTCTGCTTCTACTTCTTCGAGCGATGTCAGCTTGGGAGACATCATGGCGCAGCTACAGCGCATGGATGCTCGCCTAGATACACTCTCCACAGAGTTGTATCAGGTGAATGTCCGTGTTGGTCGCATCGCCAGGCGACAGGCGACCATGGGCGGCTTTGCTGCAGAGGCTTCTCCTCCGCCACCTCATGTGTCGACTGAGACCGAGGCTGATGATGATGGCGATGATGATGATGCTTCCGATGATGATGATGGAGATGCTAGCTCTTCAGATGAGATGTCTACTTGACACTCTACCCTTTGTCACTCGTGACAAAAAGGGGGAGTAGTTTTGTATGAGAGTAGTCATACTTAGGGGGAGTGTTAGCATAGGACATAGGACATTTTTGTTAGGGGGAGTGTGGATTGAGGGATGTAGTGAGGTGATCTATGTATTTTCTTCTTTTCTTATCTTTTAGAGATACATTGATCATGTACTTACATACATTGTACTTATTCTCCTTCTCTATATGATGATGTATGTTTTCTTTTTTTCACCTATCTCTACATGTGTTGTTTCTTTTCTGTCTTTATACACATGTTTCTTTACTTGTATGCAATCTATTATTTCTGTTTCACACAAAGATGCCTTGATGTGTTTTGTTTATAAGTGTTTCAGAAATACAGGTTGTCAAAGTCTTCTTGCCATGAACTCTCTTCTTGCAAAGTTTTTCAAGAGTTTGTGTTAGGATAGATTTTACTGTATGTAACAAGTGAATATGAGTTGAGTGATTTATGACTTCTCTCATATCTTCATTTGTATGTTGTGGTTTTGTCACGGATTGCCAAAGGGGGAGATTGTTAGGACATATGTAGTTGTTCAAGCTTGTGAACATATGTCGCTATTTTATGTAATTGGCTTATCCTTAGACAAAACGCACTTTACTTGTAATTGGGTAGATTTAGGATGTGTTAAACACTTCAAGAAACAGTGGTTCAAGATTAAGTGTTGAAGCCGTCAAAGTCTGTCCAAGCTACAAGCAAGGAAGTGCTGGTTTTTAAATCTCGACACCTACCTCGACAGATACATCTATCGAGATTTAAAAGAGCTGTTTTGCCCGAGCCTCGACAGCTGTCTCGACACCTCTCGACACCTCTATCTGTCGAGAATTAAAGAAAACAGATTTCCAGGTCTGTTTCAAGTCCAATCCGTGTGTGTGTCTTTGGGACTTCTTTTCTCCTAACCCTAGACATATAAAAGGATTATTTTAAGGGCCGTCAAAGCAAGCAACAAGCAGAGATCACAAGATACAAGTTGCTTCTTCTCTGTTCATGCAATTTGTGATCTGTGAGACAAAGTTCGTGCCCTAGTTCATCTCTGATGATTTGAAGAACTTTGCAGCCAACATTCTTTCTTCCTCAAGTTGGTGAGTGAGTCACGTACTTGGATTCGTGCAAAGGAGTAAGCCGCGTACTGGGATCCGCGCATCAAATTGGTTAGTCACGTACTTGGGAGCCGTGCATTGAAAAGGAGAAACTGTCACTACAGAACAAGTCTAATTGGGTATTGGGGTAAGAGTTCAACTGTAGGTTGGTGAGGTACTGGGATTCCTTACTTGTAACTGCTTGTTGTGATAATAGTGGAGTTTCGGGAGTGGTGACCTTAAATCACCCGGTGGGGTTTTTGCCGTAAGGGTTTTCCCCATTCGTGAACAAATCACCGTGTCATTTATTTTCCGCTGCATTACTTAGTTTGGTGATTTGTTTGTGCTGCCACGTGATTGCATGTTAATTTGATTAATTAATAACTGGGCTAATTTAATTAATCTAATTATCACAAGGGGTCAACGCATTTGTGGCCTGTCAACTAATCACACAATTATTCAATTAATTTTAATTGTTTAACCAATCAAAATTAATTTAAATTAATCATGCGTGGTTGACTCTACCTAGACACAATGCATGTTGACCGTGCAAACTTGATCATGCGATATCTTTCGATCCGACGGTTTGATTTGGAAACCGGACATACCGTCGCAACCATTAGAATCTCAAGATCATTTTTATGATATGCAATGAATGAATTAATGCATATAATGCAATCATGATTTTTGGGCATATAATTGTTCACTCTAGTCATCCTCTTTGATTAAATCATGGGTGCAAAATCGAGTGTCTACAGGGGACCTTGTCCTAAAAAGGGAATCCTTAGCCACTAAGGACCACACTCATGGAAAGTTGAGACCTAATTGGGAAGGACCGTACAAAGTTATCAATTCCAAAAGGTGAGGTTCATACTACTTAAAGGCCCTAGATGGACAGAAGCTGGAACACCCATGGAACATGGAGCATTTGAGGAGGTACTACCAGTGAAGGTGACTCGTCAGGAAGGTCAGCATGGACGAGATTAAGGGTTACTTTTGATTATTAGTAGTCTATTTATATTATCTTTCTGTTTTTATGTTTTAGAAAAGTATGTTATGTTTCTAAGTATTTGAATTCCCTAAAAAGCACTAGCAACTAGTATCTGCTTTGGATGGTGTAATGAACGAAGTCCCTTTGTGCATAAAGTAATTTAAATTCCCTTAAAAAGAACTAAGTACTAGCAAGGACAATATGCTTGGACGATGCTATGTACTAAGCTCTTTGGTGTCTATGGACAATGTTATGTACAGTTGATGTATATAAAGTAGCTTGAATTTCCTAATTAAAGTGTTTATAATTCTGTGAAATTAACATCGTATTGAAATTAAAGACGTCTAAAAACTCTAGACACAGAGATATCTCATCGTAAGCCATCCTTAGTAGAAAAAGGGGGAAATTGTCATGAGGCAATGACCAAGGGAAAGAACAAACTTCCATATGAAACTCATCCAAAGAATTAAAGATGAAAGAAAGGCATGCATGCAACATATTCCATGAACGACAATCAAAGGTAAAATTCAAAAAAAAAAAAAAAAGAGCGCAAAGGCAATAATGACAGACAACACAAGGACAAGGGGGCAATTGATGGGGATTAACTAAGTATCACTAGTCCTTGGTCGTCGTTCAAAATTTAATCATGCCCAGATTAAGTCATCTGAGAATGAGAACATACACAAACACTCATCCATTGATAACCAAGTGATCCAATGAAGGAAGTTTGTTAAGGACATATTTTTTATAGTTGGCTAATCCTTTGTCAAAGCGCACTTTACTTGTATTTGGGTAGATCTAGGATGTGTTTTATAATTCAAAGAACAAGAGTTCAAGTCTAGTATTGAAGCCATGAAAATCTGTCCAAGAAATAAGTGAAGAAGTGCTGATTCATTAAAGCTCGACAGCTGCTCGACAGATAACTATCTATCGAGGTCTCGACAGTTAGCTCGACAACTATATCTATCGAGCTTTACGAGATTCAGATTTCCAGATCTGATTTTCGGCTCATGCTGACATATATGTGTAGGGTTTCTTTTCTCATAAATCCTAGACATATATAAGGCTTATTTTAAAGGCCGTCACATAAGAGAATACAAGGAGAACACATGCAAAAAGTGACCGAAGCCTTATTCTCTCTGAAAGAAGCTACTGCGTCTTTGCGCCTTAGGGTTTTGTAACCAAGTGCTTCTTGATCTTCATTGTTGATGAAGTGTAGAACTTTGTAACCAACATTTTTCTTTTTTAAGTTGGTAAGTGAGTCATGTACTAGGATTCGTGCAAAGGAGTTAGTGACGTACTGGGATCCGTGCATCAAAGGATGACGTTCATATATTGAAGAGTTCAGAGATTTTGAAGCGGTAGAAGGTTTCTGCTGTAAGTTCATCTACAGGGATTGTAGAGTCTAGGGACAAAAGTTTTGTACTAGATCTGAAACTTCTCTTTACTATAGTGGATTGTTTTTTGAGAAGGTTTCCTCCCAAGTTTTTTACTGTGAAACTAGTTTGTTTTATTGGTTTTCCTAGGCCATCATATCTTGTCTTATTTACGTTTCCGCTGCATATGATTTTGACATGATATTGATGTTTGTTTATTTATTTTAATAAGTTTTATACATAATAAATCTAATTAAAAAATTGAGTTTAAAACTTGTTAATTCTATCAACCGGGGTCTAAATTTCCCAACAAAGTTCTCCATAGACAAGTTTTTCTACAAACGACTAAGTACATGGAAGACCAAATTATACTTTGTGAATTTTATGGAAAATCTTCCATTAGTTTCACATAAACAAAACACGACACGTTGCTTAATATGTGGAAGAAATTCCACATACTTCGCTCCATATAACCCATTTTCATATTAACCACCAACATCATCTACAATGATGGTGGATCCAAACAAGTAGACCCACGTCTAACTCTCTATAAAAGGACTAATTCCTATTCACCAAGGTAAGTCTCAACCATTCACTATTTTCCTTCCTTGTGTCCTAGAGAGAAAATTGACTTAACCATCGGAGGATCCTTGGCCTGGTCACATTGGTCACCCTTTGACAGGTCTTTCTTTCTTAACAAGATTCACAGCCATTATCGTCACCCAAAGTATTTCAGCTGACTGATTTTCGCGTATCATCACCTACCATCCACACTATTATAGATTTACAGATATGTATTTCTATTTTCTATTTTTGTGTTTTTTGTTTTTTTTTTTTTTTTTCTTTTTGGTTTTGCTTACGAGTCTAAGGGTAGTTTTAAATCCATGAAATTCATTATATAAATAAATATTTATGTTTTATCTATTTATTACTTATGAGATATCAAATTTTGTATTCTCTCCTACAACAAGGGTTTTATCTTTTTTTATTTCTGGGTTGTATTTGTGTTATGTTTATTTGTGCGTTATTAGATTAAATTAATTTTCTTGAATAGTAAAATTTTATGTTTGTATATTTCATTTTTTATTTTTGTTGTTAATAATATTATGCGTGTGAGGAAGAGACTGTCTAACATCATGAGCATGTAACTTTTTTTTTTTATTTAAATTTCACTGTAATTAATTTTTATTTTGGTTTTTACAAATATCAATATTCATTCCTATATTTAACACCCAATATATATTTGGATAATATTCATGGAAAAAAAAAAAAAACTATAACATCGCATGTTATGAATATCAACAACATATTCCTTCACAAGATTGCTAATTTGCTATCACTAAGTAATATTAAATCTAGATCATGAAAAGGAATTCACATCTTAATATGACCATACAACTTTGTTTGAACTAATAAATTTTTCTAACAACTATCTATATCCTTTATATTCTTTAGGATTCCTTTAATATTAATTTTTCACAACTCTCCACCCATCTTTAAAGAGATCTTGTTTAGATAAATGATGCCATTAGTGTATCAAAACGTAACTCTAAATAAAAATTTGAAAAAAAATAATACTATGTAGTCTATACTTTGCAAGTGCACAACACAATTCAGATATCGATGTAACTACAAATATTCTAGCAAATAAAATCCTTTGGTTAAGTTTCCTTAGGTTTTTTTTTATAAATAGGTTGTGTGATTGCTTGAGGCCAAAAAACAGTACTCTATATACACTTTATATGATCTAGACTCGAGTAATTATTAATTTATTATTTTTCAATAAAATTATTCTAAAAATTATAATCAAAACCATACAATGCACGAGACTATTTTCTTAATTTTGGTACAACTATTTATTACACTACAAAAATCAAGGAGTCCAATTTATTCTTCTTGAGAAATGATATGTCCACAACATTTTTACAAGAAATCTTAAGTGGCAGGTTGTTACTAGTTGTTATTGTTGGAGCAAAAAAGTAATCTTAGTGTTAGGTTCAAATTTGAACCTATAACAACTAACCACCTATGATTTATTGTAAAAATGTTGTAAAAATATTGTGGATGTAGCACCTCTCATTTCTCTTATTTTTTTTGTTCTGAATGAGTTATTAAGTGAGAAAACCATAGAATCAAAATTAATAAATCTTAAAAAAAAATATCATCATCGATTCATTTTTCTTACGTTATTATTATTACTAGAGTGTAATATCGTGCTTACGCACGTGACTTGTCAATTGTAGTTGTAGTATGGGTAATACATATAGAACATTAGTTAATGTAGTCTAATTATGACATTGATATATTCAAGATTTTATCATTTTAGAACTACTCATACATATTTTTCTTTTTTTGGAATTCAATTAGATTGTTGCACGGTTCATATTAATGGTGATTGTTGGAGTTGCTCTCTATATGTTTGTCATAATGTTTCTATGATTGATTATTGACCACAATTTGATATTTTGGTTTTGGCCTTTGTTTCATAGTAAGAGCTTATTGTTTTGTCAGTTTCTTACACTTCGCTTAAACATATACGACCATTAAATGAAGGATATTGAAAATTTGAATAATTTAACAAAATTGGAAATGGCTAAGAATTTAGATTAGGTATGTTTGAGGAAAGTTTCAGGGCAATTTTCTGAATTATTTTTTCTACTTCTTTATCAAAAAAAAAAAAAAAAACTAAAGAAGTTTTCATCTTTCACTTGGATTTTACTGAATATAATAATGAAAGAAATAAAAAAATGTAATAAGCTTATTTTTACATCTATAATGAAAGCAATTATCCTTTTAGTTTCGTATGAAATCATTTTCATAGCTATATAATATAAGTAATGAATAATTTGGTTACCTAGCACACAAAAACATATTATTTTACTACTTTACTTTTCATTTGCAAAGTTGACATGAGGTATAATTCCACCCAATTTCTACTTCGATGTTTACAATATCAGCGTAGCAAATAAGAAACCTTTCGTGCAAAATCATTTATTGGGTTAGTTTTAGTTTTTATAATAAAGATGTATTTGAAATAATTCAAGATAAAGAAAACCTTTACTCCTCTTGAGCCTTCCAATGCTTTAATTTCTACCAATGACATCGTAGTTTGCATTATCAGTTCTAATTCAGATTTTGGTTTTTTGTCGCATGCTGGAATATGTTGAACAACATTATCTCCTTCATCCTCAACTATGCGAGATCATGTGTGGCGCTAAAGTGCGTCCAATCAATAATTAGGCAATCATTGCAAGAGTGCAAGAAAAAGGGTTTGAAGGAAGGGTAGACCGTAGAGGGAGGCTAAGAGATGGGCTTTGTGTTGAGCTTGAATGTGATTAACTCACATTTAATTGAGAATAAAAAAATATTCAAACCTAATTTAATAAGAATTTGTTTATTATTGGGTTACTTTATCATGAATCCAAATTAATTTAAATGAATATAATTTAGGGAACTGTATAATTTTTAAAACCACATTAACATTGTATATTACATAAATAATATATATTTCTAAAATTTATGTTTATGTGTAGAAGAAAACATAAAATCAAAGACGTATATTTATATTGTATTTTACTAATCACATGCTAAAATGATAGGTGACAGTTTCTTGTTAATCACAACATGAAACTCTTGTGCACAATTACAATGTCATACTGAATTTTGATAATCTGTACTCAAGTGTCACAAATACAAATACATGAATAATACACGAATATAAAGAATATAATAGCAACTAAAGTCAAAGTAAAAAAAAACTTTTACCTCAACAAAATAATGAGCTTCAAATCTCTATTCACTATTACCGAAACAATCGATGAAACTACAAAACCCACCGAATTTAATACCTAAAAAAATTCAACTTCCCCCAAAAAATAATACTACCACAATGAAATTAAAAAGATCTAATTAAAAAGTAAAACATGAAGATCCTACCTCATATTTGACATTGTGTTTCTCAGAATCCTTGAAAGGAACATAAAACTTAGCAAGATGGGTCTTCCCTTGCTTGTCTTGTAATAGTATCATCATGTTAGTATGAATTGTATAAGCCAAAACCAAAGATTATGTTATTGAAAAATAAAAAATAAAAATGAATGTTATAAGTGGAATACAATTCTTGAATATAATAATAATAATAATAATAATAATAATAATAATAATAATAATAATAATAATAAACACAGAGATAACGGAATAGAGCATATGGTAATAAATTTAAAAATGATATAGAGCAAAAATCCAAGTTACAACACAAATTAATTCTAATGGCAAGTTGAAGTCTTCGCGAGAAACGAGATGAAGAGCAGTGATTTTGATTTAGTTTGGTCATTACATTTGAATGTTAGTAATGTGATCCTTGGATTTTGTTTTTGGCACAAGATGAAAGAAGTAGATAAGTTGAATGAGGGTTGTGACTTGTGAGTCGAAAATTGAAAGAGAGAGAGTGAAGGGGGATGTAGCATAAAAAACATAGTAAGGAGGTACAAAAATGTATCATAAACCTTGAATAAATTTAATATAGTGTTCTAAAAGTTATGGACGCTCATTAAAAATATGGGGATATCGATAGATTACATTTTCAATTTAGCACAAAGGAAAACATAAAAAATTGTGAATGCCATGTGAATACCTATTCCAGTAAGCTGAGATGCATAAAAAGGATCCTAATCAAGCTCTACAGTGTACTGCAATCCATGGACTATTGGAAAAACTGGTTTTGCATCTCATACAAAACACGCAACGGAAGTAACAAACACCGATCTATTTCATTCATAAGAAATAACATGTAACCTTGAATTTTAGAATAAAGAATAGAAAGCGTATCTTGATGTAGTGAAATTCAAAACTAAGACTTGAGAATACTTTTAATATTCATCTCAATTCCATATGGTGTCCAAGAAGTGTGGTCTCTCAATCAGTTTTATTGTACGTTGAATCTCAAAGAAAAATCCTTCTTCTTCTCCTTGTAGAGAAAAACTGTTTTATTTCTTTTCATCGTACGTACATTCTAACTACCTTGGTAGTTACTTTATTTAATAACTCTTATTAAAAAAAAAAGATTATCAAATTGCATTAGCCTTTCGGGCCTACCCAATTGGGCTTTAGTTTGTGGCTTGAGATGGGACCAAAGGGAACAAATAAGACTCTAGCTCTAATAGGCCTTGGGCTTTTCTGTAAACTCTTGACAAGTCCAAAGTTATTATTAATTATATTTAATACCACTATATAAATATAATTGCACTCTAAGCCTTATTAATAAATTATATCTCAAGACTCTAATGATATCATTTGGCCCCTCCATGAAATATCCATAGTGAACAAAGTCATAATAAACTGTCACTTTGTAAATAACTATTTTATCCTTG
Organism: Castanopsis chinensis; assembly: GCA_032878915.1. Taxonomy (NCBI): domain Eukaryota; kingdom Viridiplantae; phylum Streptophyta; class Magnoliopsida; order Fagales; family Fagaceae; genus Castanopsis; species Castanopsis chinensis. The sequence continues at coordinate 4,167,619 of JAVQMG010000097.1, read as the reverse complement.
AGTACCTGGTTTAATCTTTTAGTTATTCATATTTATTGAAATCCAATTTCAATAAATATAAGCTTTAGTAACTCCTTACTAAAGTGGCACCCTGAATAACCAGTTTCCATTAAACTTATCTCAAGGGGATATTTTGTATATCTATAAAAAGAGATTATGAATTTCATCTTGAGAATATGTGTTGACGTGTGGTTACCCAACATACTAAGGTTTTGACTGTGAATATTAGATCTCACTCCTGATATATCAAAGTAACCTACATTTCATGATCGGGTTCACTACCCTCTCAGGATTAAGAGTCTATAAAATTAGAAGTCATGAGATTAATTATTTAGGTGACAGTTGTTGATTGAATAATTAATCTCACAATGGTCCAATTCAATATGTCTTAACTCTTAAGACACATCAACATATCAATTAGAAGTCTTCACTTCCATGATCAAGACAAATTATCTTAGTTGATGTGTTATAGTCTTCCCAGATGAAATGCCCAATTTCATCATTGACTACGAACTACATTTTGATTACACAAGGAACTTGTGATTTACATCTTCTGTGACTAAATCACATACAATGCATTTCATGGACTATGATAATGTCCCATTAGTTCATTTATAAATAGTCTCATATAATTAAACAATTTAATTATTTATGACATGCCAATAAATTGGATTTTTATGGCATAAACCCCAACAATCTCCCACTTGCCCTCAAAGACAATTTACCACATATCCGACACTTATTTCCTTTTGGAGTAATTCATAATTACTCTAAGGTAAGGTTTGAAAACAAGTTTTAGCTAGATTTATTACATAAATTATCTTTTCTACTACTACATCTCATGTACTCATATTTCTCTAATGAGATAATAATTACGCTTAATGTGTATCTTCACTAGCTAGGATGAACACATATCTTGAAGTCCAAATTCATGAATCACAATCAAAATACAAGTTAGTATTTGTTCAACCAGTAACCATCAAATCCTCACTTTGGTTGACAAGCATATAATCCCTCATTCTCCTAAGATATTTAAGTATATGCTTTACTCCCACTAAAATAAGTGATCTTAGATTCAATTCAATTGATATTTGCTTACCATGCTCACCTTAAAATAGATATTTAGCCTAGTATATAGCATAGTATAAAGACTTCCTATTGATATGGTATAAGGAACCGCCTTAATATGCTCTTCCTTTTATATATCTTAGGACTATAGTCCTATATAAAGAAACTTCATACTTAAAAGGAAAGAATCCTTTCTTGAGGTATTACATACTATACTTGGCAAGAATCTAATCTATTAAGCAGTATGAGATAGACCCAATATCCTAATTTCTAAATTTTAACAAAGTTTAAATTTTTAGGATGTGACCAGTCTTTCCCAAGTACTTTATATCAAATTGGACTAGATAACAAAAAAACTCTATTGATGACAATAACTCTACATCATTCTAAATGATTAGAATGTCATCAACATACATTAAGAAATTTATTATTCTATATAGATTTTACACACATAAGGCCTTTTAATACTTGATCAAAATCAAACAACTTGATTACTTGATCAAAGATGATATCTTAGGATTTAGATGCTTGTTTTAGTCCATAAATGGACTCTAAGCAACTTGCATAATAAACACTATTGGTTCTTTGCTATAAACAAGTTTAGTTACATCATATAGATGTCTTACTCAAGATTGCCACTAAAAGAAGCTTTCTTGATATCTATTGCTATATTTCATCTAAATGAAATATAATGAATAAGAGAATCTTGATAGAGTCAAACTTGACTTTTTGGTGAAAAAAAAAATCTTTTTATAGTCGAACCATTTCTTTCTGAATAAATCTCTTCGCCACTGGTTTTGACTTTGAAGGTTTGCACCTTCAAATCTATCAATCTCATTTAATTATAGACCTATTTGAAAATAATAGGCTTAATGCCTCTAGATGCCTTTACAACTTCTAGACTTTAAATAGAATCTAATTCTATTCACATAACCTTAATTCAGTAATTCATATTCATATCATCTATTGCCTTTACGTAGGTTCGAGGATCAAATTCATACACTTGTGAAATATCTTCAAAGGTTTATTCCAAAAGTATGAATTTATTTGGTAATTGATAATCCTTCCACTACGATAATGTACTGTGTAATAATTATCTACAGAATAATGTCTTGTGGTGTATCTAATACAACCATCTCATTTCTAAATGTATTTTATAGTTGTCTTACAACAAATTTTGACATTTTTCTTCTAGAACATTCTACCTTTAAAAAAGCCCTATTCCTCCTTTATGTATGTACTGACTTAAAGAAGTAATTGAAACTTTATTCCTTTATGAAAAGGAACCCTAGATCATATTATCCTCTAAATAGAATTCATAGACTGAGAATATGACAAAATAATGGTTCTAAAAGCCCATCTTTCACCAATCTTGAATATCATTTAGATTAAAAAGATCTAGACATAAGGGCAAAAACATACAATACCAAAGGATGAAACTTTCTCTTTAAAAATGAAAACATGTAAACTTCCATCTAAAAGACAATCATGGACAATGTTTAGCTTTACCAAAACGGAAACACTTTCCTTTTGGTTATATTTTTTAAATCTAATTTCCTTTTGGCAACTACTAGGACAACTAGCTTGTCCAACTGTTTGGTATTATAATTCCTATTCTTACCACATTTACCTTTCGATTTAGGCTATGAATTTGAATTAAATCATAATGATTCTAGCCTTAGCTTTTAGGATGTCTTCTGTTGTGCAAAACTCACTTATCAATTCAGATAATATAAAAGAGAATTTATTTATTTTCAAAACAATCTGAATTGATCAAATGATTCTAACATGGACTTATGGATCATATCCATATGAGATTAACAATTAATCTCTACATCCAAGAATTCCAATTCATTTTAAAATAAAACATTTTCATAAAATGATATAGAATTGGAACTCCTTAAGCCTTTCTTAGCACTCAATATGATTCATACCAAACATCTCATTTAGACTTAATATAAAGTCCAAATCTAGTACTAACTCTTGCATCTCATGCTGTAGCATAATTGAGATAGAAGCCAATGTAACATTCTAGCATTTCAATGGAGACTATGATCACATCATAAGCTGTCTTCCATAAATGCATCATGTATAGGAAATTATGAAAATGCTGAATAGAAACATATTTATGTACTTCAGCTCCCATAAGCACCATATCCAAAATTATTTCTTAGTTAATGTGATTCTATTAAAATAATAGTTAGAGAACAAAAATTTATGACAACTTTATTTTGAGACTATGAACTTAAATACCAAAACATTATATTTTGCAACCATAACCATATAATATAGAACCCTAAAACCATATTATATTAGGTGCAACTTCAACCCAATCCCACAATTAATATTCCTCGGTAGCAAGTTTATACCAATCACTATGATTAGGCGATAAATATTCTCATTATTAATGCTATCATGGTAACTCTTACCAAACAAAATAATTTGCCGCTTTTCCTTCAGCCTCTAAGTAATAATGACATAGCTCCTTTGGGAGGTTAACATTACACTTAGTCTAGTGTATACTATTATCTAGAATCATGTGTAGCCGCATATTGTCTCCTTTTATAGTTTTAAACTTGTAGTACCATGAAACAAAACACCCTCCTTTGGGATCGTGAGGCATATACACCAAGGCGAGGTGCTTGTTCATATTACTTTAAACGGGTAAGTTCAATTTTGTAGTACTATGAAGTAAACACTCTCCTTTGGGATCGCGAGGCATATACGCCAAGACAAGGTGCTTACCCACACTACTATGAATTGATAATGGAGGCCGTGAGATCCAACCCTTGTATCTCTCTCCCACTAAAAATTTTAAAAAAAGTGGATTGTCCTGAAATCATTGTGATCTTATCACAATTTTAACCTTACACATCAAATGTGTTTAATTGTTTAAATTCAATGTGATGTTACTAAGTCCCGTCACAATAGCGTAACGAATATTCATGCAATCACAAAGAAATTTAATCATATAATCAGTGAAACAAATACCCTCCGCTTGGAATACAAGACTCGAAGTCAAGACAACGTATCTATTCACATTACAATAAACTTAACAAAAGGGTTATTTCAGCACTCTCACTCGTTATTTGGGTTTTTCTTAAATAATTGTGATCTCATCACAACTAATAACCTTGCACTTGTTGAAGACTCTAATATCATTAGAATCACTAACTAAAATGGAAACCCTAAACTATTTAGGATTCCTTAAACACTAATGAATCAAAAATTAGTTATATAGAACTCTACCCCTTAATTTATTAGATAAAGTATTCTAATCTCATTAGAAACTATATAACTTTAATTAGAATTTTAATCTCATTAAAAACCTCTAATTAAAATAAATTAAGGACTTTTAATCATACAACAATTTAGGACAAAGAGTTCTATTTAACTAACAGCTTTGATCTCATTAGGTTTTTTAGTTAGATAATGATTAAGGTATGTCCTTAGCTTTTAAAGACTATAAAATTAATCACATAGCCTTAATCACATAGACTATAAAACTAACAAGTGAAAATTCAAAATTCAGTGCCTTCGATCGGTCAAACCTATTACTCGATCGATCGAAAAATGAAGAAATTCATCATAAAGGTTTTGCCTCACTTGATTGATTCTTGATTTCTCTTTGATTGATCAAAATTAACCTTTGATTGGTCGAAAGGAATTCTCGATCGATCGAGAAAATGAAGAATTTCATCATAAAGTTTCTGCCTGACTTAATCGGTTCTCGATCCCTCTTCGATCAATTGAAAAATACATTCGATCAATCAAAAGGAATTCCCGATCGATCGAAACTCACATAACTGAATTTTTTCAGAATTTTCAAGCATTCGTTTTTTTACAGTTTTTGCAGTTTTCTATCAAAAACATCTTTTGATTTTATGAATGAAGGTTCACATATCAAACATTAAGGTTTTCAAGATCATTATCAAGAACCCTAATAATGCTAAAAACCCTTGATAACATAGTCCTAATCTCATTAGGAATAAATTTCATAATCCTAACATTAACATGATAGCATGTATATTAATAAATTGAAGAAGAAAATTTCTTGAAGTTTACATAGATACTTTTCCAAAAGGAACAACATGCCCACGGCCAAAATTAATATATATATAGATTCCAAGAATGAAAATATTCAAAGAAATTAAATTAAAGTGGGCCATATCATACAATCACAGAATTGCTCACATGATATTATTTATATCCGTGTATCTCCACATAATTTGCAACATATGAAACACACACATCAATACTAACAAACGGATCCAAGCCATCCAAGGCAATTAACACATGCTTATAAGATGGCGAACAAGCACTAACGTTAAATCTTCTTATTATCATTATCCTCAATATGTCTTAACTCTTAAAGACACATCAACCTATCAACTAGAAATTTTCACTTCCACAATCAAGACAAATCATTTTAGTTGATGTGTTATAGTCTTCGTAAATGAAACGCCCAATTTCATCACCGAATACGAACTACATTTTGAGTTTATAAGGTACTTGTAATTTACATCTTTTGTGACTAAATCACATAAATCACAGAAAATGCAACTCATGGACTATGATAATGTCCCATTAGTTCATTTATAAATAATCTCATATAATTAAATAATTTAATTATTTATGATATGCCAATAAATTAGATTTTTAGGGCATAAACCCCAACATGGACTTAGCCATGATCCCTATTGTTATCAATATTGAGATTTTCCCAGCGGACCTGGCTAGGTTTCTTGGCATTGGTAGGGCTGGAATCAAAAGTTGTTTGAAGCTTCAACATAATAGCAACGCTCTTCTTTTCAATGGCCCATAATCAAGATGATTGGGACATGTATAATATCTAGTATTAATGTGCATGGTTGCATATCAACAAGAGCAAACTCTAAAACATGGCCAATAGTTAACTCAAACCCAAGTGGTTTTTTTATGATCTGTAAAAACAAAAAAAGTGAATGAGGATGTAAAATAAAGACAATAATATAAAATAAAATAAAAGTGATATTCTACAAAAATAAATTATATCTGTATAAATAAACATATTTTAGATGTATAAAAATGTAATAATTAATATGTATTTTCTTATATTTATAATTTTTTTAATTTAATATTTTTCAAACATGTATTAGCTGTTATGTGTATCTTAAGTGGATTCTTCTCATGCACAAAGTGCTTGTGTTCTAGGAGAGAAATGATAAATATACACATTGTACATTTATTAACATGCAAATTTTACATTTATCAATTTAAACTATTAAATTATAAAACTATATAATAAAAAATATTTGTAATTTATAAAAAATGTGACCACAAAAACTAGTATTTGAAGAAAAACAAAGACTGGTTTCTAAAACTAATCTTTTGCTAGATATCCTTCATATTCAAAGAGGACTTGGGTTCTGTTTGATTTTTAAATTAAATTTATAATTTCATTTCCTTTCAGTTACGTATGTACTTATACAAAACTTTTTATGAAAATTAGTTCACCCACTCACACTAAAAACAAAACAAAATGAACTTAATTATAAAAATAATTGCTAACAACTTTTAAATAATATTCTTTAAAGTGCATTTGAGCGTAATTTTTCATGTGAAAGTTTATTTGCTTATTATTTATTAAAAGTTTGACTAAAGCATATGATACATAATAAAGGTAAAACTTTAAAATTTACGAATAAGTAATTAAGTTAAAAAGTTAAAAAGAAAAAGTCATTGTCAACTAGAATTTGTGTATATATTGTCGACCAATAGTTTATTTAAATTTTTGAGTAAATAATAATTATTAGCTATTACTTATTACTTATTAGCATATTTTGTTATGTATGATTTTTATTTATTCTTATTGTGAGAACGAGGATCCCTAATCTAATTTAAGTGGGCAAGCAATATTATTCCCAATGATACACCTCGGACCTCGGGGACGAGCATTAGCTGTTTGAGGTGCATGAGGTTAAAATATCACAAAGGGAAGAAAGCAAACTTAGCACAAAATACGAAGTGGATGAAGAAAGAAGGGTGTAGAAGCCATCTCCTTCACATTAAATACAAGACAACCACTTTCGTGGCTGCATTAATGAGAAAATGACCATAAACAGTGGTGGCACAATTAAGATTGTAAAGTAAATGCTTACTAGCATGTTTCGAATGAAACAAAAGAGATCGGGAGGTTAGTGTGCACACAACTCATACCAGCAGGAGTTATTCTAGAAGTGGAAGCCATGTATCTCATGGGGAGGATACTAGAAACATGTAGCTAGAGATAGATCACTTGCGTCAGAAGTTATGTTGGAAGCAGAGGAGGGGGACACCATCAGGCACAGAATCTCTGTCTCATGATGATATTAGTTACAGACCCCGCTCAAGGACTCCTCCCAATGAGTCTTTTTCCTACCACGAGGAGTGTCATTGTAAGTAGAAGGATAGGAGCTCGACCTATAGGGGCTTGGAAAATGATACTATGAGCAATGCTTTGCGTCACATCTCAAAGTCCTCATTTAGTCGGAAGATTGATAGGGCAAACCTTCCTCGGTGGTTCACGTAGCCCACGTTTACCATGTATAATGGTAGAACGGACCCGGTGGAGTATGTCAGTCATTTTAATCAAAGAATGATTGTTCATTTGAGGAACGAGGCATTGATGTGCAAGGTGTTCCCATCGAGCCTAGGGCCAGTTGTGATAAGGTGGTTTGATGGTCTGGACTCTGGAGGAAGGATCAGTTAACTCCTTTCAAGAGCTTACTAGGGCCTTTGGAGCCCGATTTGTCACTTGTAGTAGGGTCCCCCGTCCCCTGGACTCTTTGCTATCTATGACTATGCGAAAAGGTGAGACTCTAAAGACGTACTCGGATAGGTATTGGGAAATGTTTAATGAGATAGATGAGATTTTCAAGGATGTAGCAATAAGGACATTCAAGGTCGGTCTGCCCACTGAGCACGATTTAAGGGAGACGTTTACTAGGAAGCCTACCGAAAGTATGCGTCAACTAATGGACCTAATTGATGGGTATAAACGAGTGGAGGAGGATCAGCAACAAGGAAAGGGAAAGGTGAAGGTAATTTCCTAGGACCGAAGAGACTTTAAATCAGAGAGGTATAACAATAATCGGCCCAGAAGGGATTTTGCTAGACATGCTAGGCCTACTAATGCCCAGGTGGTTAACACAGTGTTCAGGGAGCCTGTACACCAAATACTAGAAAAGATAAAGAGTAAGCCATATTTCAAGTGGCCAAACAAGATGAGAGGAGACCCCATGAAGCGAAATCAAAGTCTTCATTGCCAGTACCATTAGGATCGAGGACACACTACTGAAGATTGTAGGACTCTACATGACTACCTCGAGCAATTAGTCAAAGTTGGGAAGTTGGGGCATTTCTTGTATTAGCCCACGGGGCAGGGTAGTCAGGTTGGATTAGCCCACCAAAGGGATGCTTCCTCAAGACCACCCCTAGGAACAATCAGTGTTATTCTTACTGCCCCAGGTCGAACTGGTTCATACCCATCAAGGGTTATGTCCATAGTAAGGCCATAGGCTGATGATTTGATCCTTGATTTTAAGCGTGGAAGAATCGAAGTCCGACCAGCTCTAAGCTTATATAATGAGGATAAGGTTGGAACCTTTCAACTGCATGATGTAGTTACCTACCGAATAGGGGGGGATGATGTGAAGAGAGTCTTGGTGGACCAGGGCAGTGGGCTGAGATCATTTACCTTGACCTGTATAAGGGGATTAAGATGAAGTTCGAGGATTTAGTCAACTATGATTCTCCTCTGGTAGGGTTTGATGGGAAGACGATTGTCCCAAGGGACTAAATCAAACTTCCTTTTCAAGCAGGATTAGAGGTACTTGAGGTATATTTTATCGTGGTAGATGCATATTCCCCTTATACTACTATCATGGCAAGGCCTTGGCTTCATGCCTTGGGGACTATTTCTTCAACTTTGCACTTGAAGGTGAGATATCCCTCAGGGGACCAGGTCAAGGAGTTGGTCAAAAGTCAGGATATGGCCAGGCAATGCCTAGTTACGATAGTTAGGCATCAGTTTAAGGGTGAATCCTTGGCCACTGTAGAAAGGGCCTTATAGCAACTAAAGAAGACGAAAATGTCCTCGGACACTATTGCTGAGGGGGAGAGATGCGAAAAGTTGGAAAGGATTATTATTGATGATGTTGATGATAAATATTTTTAAGTGGACGTTTAACTGCCTCCTCGGGAGAAGGAAGATTTGGTAGCTTTCCTTAGAAAAAACGTTGATGTGTTTGCCTCCCAGGGTGGACTCAAGTTTCATTTGTCACCATCTGAATGTTAATCCATCTGAAACCCTTAAGAAACAACCAGTTTGCTATTCCTCCAAGGAACATTCCGATGTTATAAAAGAAGAGGTGGTGAAGCTTAAGCGCACAGGGGCAATAAAAGAGGTTTTTTACCATAATGGCTGGCCAATATAGTGGTGGTAAAAAAGAAGAATGGTAAATGGTGAGTGTGTGTGGACTTCATAGATCTAAACAAAGCTTGCCCCAATGACCTCTTCCCGATACCTCGAATAGACCAGCTGGTGGATGTGACAGTTGGTCATCCTCAGATGAGTTTGTTAGATGCCTTTTTGAGGTACCAATAGATACCATCAGCTCTAGCTGACCAAGAGAAGACTGCTTTTGTAACACCCACTGGGAATTATCATTACAAGGTGATACCATTCGGATTGAAGAATGCTGGGTTTACTTACCAAAGGATGATGATCAGGATTTTTGAACCCCAACTTGGCAAGAATATTGAAGTCTATATTGATGACATGGTGGTGAAGAGCAAGGCTGAGACCGAGCATGTTAGTGACCTCAGAAGTGTTTTTGAGGTGTTAAGAAAGCATAAATTGCGCCTTAATGCTTCTAAGTGTTCTTTTAGCGTTAGTGCAGGCAAGTTTCAAGGTTACATGGTTACCCATCGTGGGATTGAAGTTAACCCTGATTAGATTAAGGCAATCAATGACTTGCAACCTCCTCGGAATCCTAAGGAGGTCCAAAAGTTGATGGGAATGACTACAATCCTGAACAGATTTATCTCTGGTCCGCGGATAGATGTAGGCCATTCTTCCAACTCTTGCATAAGTGGAAGGGGTTTGAGTGGAACGAGGAGTGTGTCCTAGCTTTTTAGCAATTGAAAGAATACCTTTCTCGGCCACCCATTATGTCTAGGCCCAACGAAGATGAAGTTCTTTTCGCCTACATTGTCGTGGCACTTCATGTGGTTAGTTTGGTATTGGTGAGGGTAGAGAATAGAGTACAGTGGTCAGTCCATTATGTGAGTAAGTCACTACATGAAGCACATGTTCGTTATTTACCCTTGGAAAATGCCATTTGGCAGTGGTGCATGCCACACAAAAACTCCCCCATTATTTTCAAGCTCAAACAATTATGGTCTTAACTCAACTCCCTCTGTAGTCATTGCTTCGAAAGGCTAATTATATGAGGAGAAATTCCAAATGGGGCATGATCTTAGGGGCATTTGACATCAATTACATGCCTCAGACCTCTATTAAAGGGTAAGTTCTTGCAGATTTGGTAGCCGAGTTTACTGAGCCTCCAATAGATGGGGGTAGACGAAGAACATGGTCCAAAGAAAAGGCAGGTTCAGAAATCTCTCTTTGGGGGCACCCATCCTGGCAGTTGTATGTTAATGGTGCCGTGAATCAGAGGGAATCTGGGGTGGGGTTGGTAATAGTGTCCCTAGATATGATCATCATTGAAAAATCTCTAAGATTAGGTTTCTCGACCACAAATAATGAGGTTGAATATGAGGCTTTGCTGGAAGGGATTGCTATGGTTTAGAAGATGAAAGGAAAGGTTGTTGAATTATTCTCGGACTCAAGGTTGATTGTAGGACAAGTGAAGGGAGGGCTGGAAGCTAGGGATTTGAGAATGTAGGAGTATTTGAATCAAGCTTGGCATTTGCAGTCAGGTTTTGAATTCATCACCATATGACAGGTCCCAAGAAGCAATAATACCCATGCTAACTGCTTGGAAACTCTAGAAACTTCCTCTGGACAAGATCTACCTTGGGTTATACTTGTTGAAGACCTACTTAAGCCTATCGAGGAGAAGGGGAAATGTCAAGTTCACCAGATCATGGTTGGGCCTAGTTGGATGGATCCTTTGGTTCTATTTCTCAAGTAGGGTTTTTTGCCTAATGAGAAAGGAGAGGCAGAGAAGATACGGAGGAAAGCTCCTCGATTTTGGTTGTCTGAGGAGCAAAGTTGTACAAGTGCTCCATATCTGGACCATACTTGCTTTGTGTTCATCCTGAGGCAGTGGAACCACTTCTAGAGGAGTTGCATGAGGGGATATGTGGAAGTCATATAGGGGTAGATCGTTATCACATAGAGCCCTTAGGGTATTGGTGGCTAAGAATGCAGAAGGAAGCGCAATAGTACGTTAAAAAGTGTAATCAATACCAGAGATTTGCTCAGAATATCCATCAGCCTGGGGGGGTACTCATCCTTTGTCTAGTCCATGGCCATTTGCTCAATCGGGCTTAGACGTCATGTGGCCATTTCCCAAGGCTGTAGGAAACCGAGGATGGCTTCTAGTCGGGACTGATTATTTCAAGTGGGTAGAGGCTGAACCATTGTCCAATATTAAAGATGTAAATGCAAAAAAGATCATCTGGAAGAACAACATTACTCGATTTGGGATTCCTTACACCCTCATTTCGGAAAATGGGCTTTAATTTGACAGCAAGGCCTTTAGAAGATACTGCTGTGAGCCGGGTATTAGAAACTGGTATTGAAATCCAGCCTACCCACAAGGAAATGGACAAGTAGAAGCAGTTAACAAAATTATAATAAACAAGATTAAGAAGAGACTAGATGAAGCAAATGGCAGATGGGTAGAAGAGCTGCCACACGTCCTTTAGACATATCGGACCGCCCTTCGCTAGTCAACGGGGGAAACGCCCTTCTCAATGACTTATGGGTCCGAGGCTGTGATCCCTCTAGAGTCCAGGTTTCCAACATTAAGGACGAGCTTGTTCACTCCAGATAGTAATGATCAATTATTGGAGAAGAATTTGGACTTAATTAACGAACGAAGGGAGGTAGCCATGGTTCAATTGGCGTATTAACAGTAAAAGTTTAAGTAAGGGTATAATACTAGTGTGAGGGTAAGGCCATTAGCCCCTGGAGACTTAGTGCTAAGGAAGGTGGTGGGTACTGCAAAGAATCCATCATAGGGAAAGTTGAGGCCCAATTGGGAAGTGTATTGCATCACCTCGGTAGCTGGAATATGTGCCTACTTTTTGGATGATTTAGATGAAAATGTTGTACCACGTCCATGTAATGTAAATAATTTATGAAGGAATTATTATTAATGAAGGGTAATCATGCCATTTTCTATTTTTAATCATTGCATGTCTTATCTCAATTGTTTGTTCAAATGTTAAACAAAACCTCAGTCATGTATGATTCCTCAAACCACATACCTTGGGTAAATAAATACTAATGTTATTCTAAACAGAACCTTGGGTAGGTTCAACTCCTCGGATTACCTGCCTTGGGTAAATTAACACTTGATTTATTTTTTATGTTAAACAGATCCTTGGCTAGGTTTAGCTTATTGGGTTACCTGCCTTGGGTAAATTAATACTTGGTTCATTTTTTATGTTAAACAGAACTTTGCTAGGTTCAACTCCTTGGGTTACCTGCTTTGGGTAAATTATCACTTGGTTCATTTTTTATGTTAAACAGAACTTTGGCCAGTTTCAACTCCTCGGGTTACCTGCCTTGGGTAAATTAACACTTGGTTCATTTTTTATGTTAAAAAAAACCTTGGTTAGATTTAACTCCTCAGGTTATCTGCCTTGGGTAAATTAACATGGAGATCATCTATACTTATAATAGAGCCTTAACTGGGTTCCACTCCATGGGATACCTGACTTAGGTAAGTTAATGCTTAAGTGGTTTTTATGTACAAAACGAGGCCTTAATTAAATTAAATGTCTAGGGCTGCCTGCTTTAGGGCAGAACAGTATTTAAGTTATATTTTTGGTATTCAAATTAAACTTGGTTATATTTTGTTTCTTATGTCACCTACCTCAGGAAGTAAAACCTCAATACAAACACATCCTTATATATATAGACATGGTAGCTAAATAGTAAATCATAGAAATGTAAACATATATTAGAACAACACAGCTTTAACAAAAGTTTTCCATTAAGCAAAATTTAAGGAAATACATATAGAGAAGGATTTAGGGCCTTCTTAGGATTCCATAACTCAGAGTTGGAGTCCACTCCAACAGCATTCAGGGCCTTAATCCTTGTATGGAGGCAGAAGCTGCGACATATGAGTGAGAGCTAAGATTTGAGGCGTGACTCAGTCTCCTTTTGCCCTTGGTCATATGCAGCCTACTCGACCTTGTTAATGTCCTTGGCCTTTTGGCTAAATTCCTTCTTCAGCTTAGCAATGGTTGTCTGGGCAATGGAAAGCTGGCTCTCTACCTCCTTCAACTGCGTGAGCTACTCCCAAGCTTGCCTTTCTAAGCTTTCAATGGCAAACTTAGCACTCCTTCTGGCCTTATCGCACTTAGCTAGCTTGATGAGAGTCTCCTTCAGGTTTTTATCCATAAGAGCTTGGGACTTCTACGCAGCGAAGCATTTGGACTCCTCCTCATTCAAATCTCAAAAAGCCTAGTTGACCCACTTCTCTGCCACATGCGCTGCTTGGGTAGCCTGTGTATGAACAATTAATGTAAGAGTTAGAAGGAGAGCACGCATAAAAGGAATTTTAAAGACAGAGAAATCTCACCAGGGCTAAGTCCCTCTTCAAGAACAGGAAGACCTCATGCTTCTTTAAGTTTTGAAGCTTATCCATGTCCTTTGGGAGAAGAAGGGCTTGTTCCACAGCATTCATTATGTAGCCTACTCTACTGCCATCAAAGTTGCGAATAGAGCCATCCTCTCGTAGAGGCGAGTCATTCAACTCAAAGATGGGGTTCTAATTCAGAGCTCGAGATCTTCGCTTAGAGACTATGCTCGAGCTTTCCACTCCCTTCCTTCATTGGAAATGGGTCATTTTAGTCACCTTGGTGGGCTCGGGAGGGGTCTTCTCTTGGACTTCTCCTTCTTCCATAACTCCCTTGCCTCATTTTTTGTACCTTTTTCATTTTTTTTTTCCTGCTGGTTTGGTTTGTGCAAAGGAAGGAGGAATTGGAGGTATAGGTCTGGGAATTACAAGAACCTTAGGGGCTGCTATCCCAGCATGGGACTCTAGTAGAGAAAGTAAATCCGGCAACTTTTTCTCTATCACCATCCCTTTTGGTACGCCGGTATCTCCTAGGTCTTCACTAACTAGGGCTATAGATAGTTGGGGGCTAATTCCTTCCTCCTCGGACATGTTGGTGTGGTGGAAGATTTCAAAATCCTCGTCTCGGGCAGGATTTTCAGTACCTTCTTCCAAGTATAATCCTCAGATTCTATCTTGGTTTCTTCTTCTGAGGATGTATCTCCTTTATGACAGGCTGAGGATTCTCGGGGGCAAAGAGCTCAACGGGTTGAGGATCCTCAAAGGTAGGGAGATGATTACTTGTGTAAGACTCGGTTCAGTAAGTCGAAGTTCACCAAACTTCGTCTCTTATTGGTGGCTCTTTTCTCTAAAGAAGAAAAATTAATAATTCATGTTAGTTTGCAGGTTGGGCAAGCCCATATCTGAGCAAATAAAAGAAAAACATACATTTGTAGGGGTAAAATGATAAAAAGGGTTTATAGTTTCCTAGTCTAATATTGATTTTTGTTAAGTGTACCTAAGCCATCCCACCTGGAGTTCCATCCTTGGTAGGGCAATGGAGTCTGTCATGCCACTCCCTTGAAATGATGAGAAAGTCATTGTCCATGCCTTTGTTCGTCTCGGGGAGACAAGAGATCAACCTAATGACAGGAACCCTAGTTTTACGTAATAACCCCCCCCCCCATCAGCACCTTTCTGACAACTATACACCCAATTCACGTCATGATGGGTGAGTTGTATGACTAACTTTTCATTTAGGGCATCTACACTACCTAATATTCTAAACATGTTCGGAACGCACTAGGTAGGACACAGTCTAAAAAGATTTAGAAAATCACTGGTGACTCTACCCATAGGAATTCTCATGCCTCCTTCAATGAAGGCAATCATAGGAATTACAACAGCAGCAGTAAGCCTCTTCTCATGCCACTCACCTGGGTTGCAATGTTGTATGGGTACATGGTTAGGACTCTTATAAAACCTATTAAACTCCTCTTGGTGTTCAAGACTGTCTACCAAACTAAAGAATCTACCCATTTTGAAAAAAAAAAAAAAAAATCTACTAATGTGAAAGAATAAGGGAAGAGCTCTAGTTAACAAAAAATGCACACTTAAGAGTTCAAAGAAGGACTCCTTGGGCGAGGTTATCAAGTGAGAAGAGAGCATTTATGTTCTTTTCTGCTTCTAAGGAGACGAAATGGGGAGAAGGATCTCACATTTCCCTATATATAGTTTGGAAAAAGGAGGAGCAGTAATCTTCCCACCCCTTCTAATGGTGAATTCTAAGTCGTTCGATTTTGATCTTACCGTAGAACGTGGGAAACAGCAGGCAGCCAGTTGCATTTATTGAGGAGTTGGGGATTTCGAAGCATCAGGAGTGGGTCACAGTCAGTTGAAAGGACGTGCTCACATGGGAACTTATTTACAAGTGTACCCTTGTCAATGACTTTTATTAGCCAAAACCTCACTTTTCTTGTTCAAGAGTGAAAAATGAGGTTTTAGGGGGATATTGTGAGGATGAGGGTCCCTAATCTAATTTAAGTGGGCAACCAATATTATTCCCAAGGATACACCTCGGACCTCGGGGATGAGCATTAGCTGTCTGAGGCGCATGAGGTCAAAATATCACAAAGGGAAAAAAGTAGACTTAGCCTAGAATACGAGATGGATGAAGGAAGAAGGGTGTAGAAGCATCCCCTTCGCATTAAATACAAGACAACCACTTCTCTAATCACATTAATGAGGAAATTATCATGAATAGTGGTGGCACAGTTAAGATTGCAGGGTAAATACTTACTAGCATGTTCCGGATGAGACAGAAGTCACAAGAATGCAATCTCAGCCCTCCAAGTGTAGGAATAAGATGATTTGTGTTGAAATATAAAATAAAAATTAGGATTCATAGGACAGGGGATCGAGAAAAAGGGGGAAGAATGGACTTTGTACCCAGGAGCTAAAATATTTGTATAAGTAAGAAAGAAACATACATATCTAAAATAGACACTTCTCTAGCCAGATCGAGGATCTTCTTTTCTTCATGATCTGTTGACTTAGTCATTCCATATGTGTTTTATCTTATTGTGATTAACTTTAACTTATTGAGTAATTAATATATAAATCATTCCCTAACAAATCCATTGTGGTGGGCTTATTGGGCCATTATCTGAGCCATTTTTGGGTCGTGGGTCAAGTTGTGCCCTTACACTTATTTTTTGTCAACTTCCAACCAAAAAATAAATCTTCCACAAAAAGATAACTAAAACGCATTTTAATTCTGTAGTACAGAAGCACCATCGTATATAATAAATCATAGTTTTAAAAACCGGACCGGATCGACCAATTCAACCGGGAACCGGACTTCAATCCGGTCCGATTATTATTAAAAACCGAAAATTAAGAAAAAACCAATAAAACCGAAAAAATTGCTGGTTTAATCGGAAAACTGGAAACCGGTATGGTTAAACCGGTTTTTTGCTGCTTTGTTCATTAACACTTCAGCCACTGTGTTTCTGACAAAAAATAAAAAAGATAAGAGATTTTGCCTTTGAAGATGCTATTAAGTCTAAAGCTGTGAAGCCTCAGACGCCCACATTGATGCCAAAAACATCAGATTTACTATTTATGAGTTCACACAGCTGAGTAAGCCTAAACCAAAGAGATGCAGGTACAATGTCAATCTGTCCACTTCAGTTTAAGAGCTTTTCTTGCTGCTCTTGTAGACTTTCTCATGCACTGATGCACATATATTGATGAGAGAGAGAGAGAGAGAGAGAGTATTGAAGGCAAACCAAAGAGATGAAAAATTAGAAAAAAAGTAAAAGAAGAAACTGGTACAGAGCTGCAATGATGCCCATACATTGACGAGAGAGAGAGAGAGAGAGAGAGAGAGAGAGAGAGAGAGTATTGAAGCCAAAGAGATGGAAAATTAGAAAAAAATAAAAGAAAGAAACTAGTTCAGAGCTTTTAAATAACCAAGATAAGGATATAAGATTTCAAAACATGTGGTAGGAGAAGTATCAACGTGTAAAGGTAGGAGTGGGATATGTGGTGGAAAAGAAATATCAAGGTAGTGATATTGTTCCTCAACTGGTGACTTTTTGTTATTTGAAAAATGAAAGAATAACTAAAATAATTTTTGTAGTGTGCTTGAGTTTCACTGTCTAATGTATAAATTAAGAGATGTTATGTACATAATATTTTTACAATATTTTCACAATAAATTATAGGTGGTTGGTTGTTATTGGTTTAAATTTGAACTTAAAACTAAGATTACTTTTTTGTCCTAATAATTACAACCAGTAATAGTAAGATTTTATTGTAAAAATGTTGTGAAAATATTGTGGACAGATCATTTCTTAATGTTTTATTGTTATTTAATTTAAATTTTTAGTTGAAATATTAGTTATAATATTATTTATTTATTTATATTTTATAATTATTAATTAATTATTTATGACATCATCAGTTTGACTATCGGTCCAACTTCGGCCCGACCATAAAACCGAAAATCACTCTCCATTCCGATTCTTTGACCGTATCGGTTTTTCAAACCATGCATAAATCATACGTGGTCTCTAGTATAAATGTAAAAGTAAAACTCTAGTCTATGGATTCTTTTTTAATAATCATTACCACCTACTCCTAAGTAACTCAAGGTTTCCTAAAAAATTTTTCTCTCCCCCGTGGAGTTTCTCCCTCTCGTGCATACGAGTTTTCTTTCTCCCTTGACCTTGGTCTAGGGCATCTTTTTTCTATTTTCAGTGCTTAATAGAGTGAGTGCTACTAGTCTAACATGGCTGATGAAGTTATAGATGGTTTGGAAAACATGAAGTTGACTACGGAAGAGGAGGAGGTGATTACCATCTTTGATGAAGGAAGAGTGGAAGCCATTGAGGATTGCACACTAAGGCTGGGTTTGGATCCAGCTTCTTTTTTTATGCATTTACGTTTCACGTTTTGCACCTTTTTTTTTTTTTTTTTTTCGGTGCTACCGCGGGAACAGGTGCAGAGCGCACTGTGTGTGTACTGTGCATGCACTATTCACGTACTTTTTCAGCAATTTTTAATTAAAAATGGGTTCCGCAGTACTATTCACACATTTAATAATTATTTTGCTACAGTGTTTTCAGTTTTCAATTTTCAGCAATAAGCTCTATCCAAACGGACCCTAAGTTAGATGTGTAGATTTTTGACATGCAAATCTTTTAATAATAGAGCAGCCAAAAATACTATGAGAAGGGCTTGGGGGTTGGAAGATAGTTTACGTATCATAGAGGTCGGAACGAATCTTTTTCAGTTCAAATTTACTTCTGAGTTTGATCTAAACAGAATTTTACGAGGAGGTCCGTGGTCCTTGATAATCAATTATTGATGCTCAAGCGTTGGAGGAGAGGTATGACAGTTGGGAATATTAGAAATCTGGGGGGCGCCATTGGATATGTTTTCTGCATATGTTGCTAAGGAAATGGGAAGTAGACTTGGGGTTGTTGAGGAAGTAAAGTAAAGAAGAGGGCAGGATGAGTTAAATCACTTTATGAGGGTTCGGGTTGCTCTACCTATCTCAAAGCCTATTCGCAGGGGAAGTTTTATTGCAGGATCTAATGGGGATAGACATTGGGTGACATTTAAATACGAACGATTGTTGTTGTTCTATCATTATTGTGGAATGCTTGGACATGAAGTTAAGAATTGTGCTGCACACTTTGCTGTGACTAAGAATGGAGGTAAGGCAGAGTACCAATATGGTGATTTCCTTAAAGCAATGGGGGGACGACCAAGAATGGAACCATTTATAGAGAAACCAGAGGGGCCGAAAAAGAGTTCGGAGGGTGGAGGTGACAAGTCCGATGCTGGTTATTACAGTTCGGAGGGTCCTCTCAGGTCTGAAGCTTGGCTGAATCGGAGTAAAGCAGTGACAGCGGAGAGATGGCAGAGCAAAAACCCTAGTAACGATGAAGATGGAGAGGCCGAGTTTTCAGGAAACATGCCACAATTTCAGGAACGTGATAGGGAGGATCTTACCCATGCAAATTACGTGGTGAAGTGCAATGCTGATGTGCACAACTCAGTAGCTGATTTGAAGGAAATTGCGATACAGAAGAATAACGGGCTACTTAGTGGGCTGGAAGGTAAGGAAAGTGTAAGCCAAGCGTTGGATCAAAGTGTGTCTGGTGCATGTAGGGACGAATATCCAACCGGGCTGAATGCTACAAAGCCCAAGTCTTCTTGGACTAGATTCAATAGGATGGATTTTGGGTGGGGAGGATTACAGAAGGTGTTGTTGCCGGCTATAGGTAAAAGGCACCTCCAATCAGCTTTGGAAGACAACCAGAATAGGTAGGGAGAGGAGGGAAGAGTTAAGAAGGGGAAGTTTGAGAATGTGGAAGCTTCTTAATTAGAGAGAGCGGCGGGGGTGGATGACCACCCTTGCCAAGAGCAATGAGGCTGATATGTTGGAACTGCCAAGGGCTTGGGAACCTTTGGACAGGTTGAAGCCTTCACAAAATTGTGAGAGAACAAGCTCCCACTGTGTGTTTTCTTGTGGAAACACAACTGGACAAACAAGGATTTGAAAATTTGTATGGAGATTTGCAATTTCAAAATAAAATTATAGTTAAACAGCCCAATGTAGGGGCGGTTTGGCTTTATTATGGAAGAATGATGTGGTGATGGATTTGATTAATTATTCGCCTAATCATATTTTTATGAAGGTGACTAATGAGGATGGTTTTGTTTGGTTTTTTACCAGATTTTATGGTTGGCCTGAGGCTCAGCATAAAGAAAAGTCTTGGAAGTTGATAGAACACTTGAAAAGTTTTGTTGATGGGGCATGGCTCTGTGCGGGAGATTTTAATGCAATTCTAAACAGTGCAGAGAAATTAAGTTTACGGCCACCAAATTCAGCGGAGATTGATGCATTCAGAAGGGTGTTGGGCTCTTGTAATTTTGAGGATTTAGGGTGCAGAAGGTATACTTACACGTGGTCCAATAAGAGGCCAGGTGAGGCTAATACTAAATTGAGATTGGATCGGGCTGTGGCAACTATGGAGTGGCGGGCTAAATTTCAGATGTCTACAGTTTCTCATCTTCCACCCCATGCTTCGAATCACTTGCCAATTATGGTGCACGTGAAGAGTGTTCAGAAGAATCAACAGAAATTTGAAAAGGGGTTTAAATTTGAAGAAGCTTGGCTATTATGAAATAATCGTGGTGATGTGGTTAAGGATGGGGTTCTTTCAAATCAGAGCTGAATGAAGCAGCCATGAAACTTCTTCAAAACCGGCTTGAGGTGCTAAACAGTGCTGAAGTGGTGACTGAAAAATCAAAGGCTGAATATGTGAGTGTTAGTAAATAGTTAGATGACTTGCTTTTGAAGTAGGAAATTTACTGGGCACAACGGTCTCGAATCTTGTGGCTTAAACATGGTGATAAGAACACTAAATATTTTCACTTAAAAGCCTCCCAAAGAAGAAGATGAAATTTTATTAAGGGTATTCAATGTGCATAAGGAAATTGGGTGGATGAGGTGGAAGATATAGCCAAGGTGGCTAATGGTTACTTTGACAATTTATTTTGTGCAGGTACATGTGATTAGATGGAGGAATGTCTTAATGCAATCCCAAGGAAGGTGACACCTGCTATGTAAGAAACTCTGTCCAGTGAGTTTAGTATTGAAGAAGTTAAAATGGCGTTGTTCCAAATGGGACTAACAAAGGCACTTGGACCTAATGGTATGAATGCTCTGTTTTACCAAAGATTTTGGCATGTTGTGGGTGATACTGTAGTTGATGCTGTGTTGGATTTCCTGAATAATAGTCATATGTTGCCTGATATTAATCATACTTACATTGTGCTTATTCCCAAAGTAAAGAACCCAGAAAATGTCTAACTTTAGGCCTATAAGCCTATGTAATGTGATTTACAAAATAATCTCAAAAGTGTTAGTTAATAGACTAAAATAGGTGTTACCTAATATTATTTCTCTCACTCAGAGTGCTTTTGTTCCAAGCTGTCTTATTACTGATAATGTATTGCTAGCATATGAAACACTGCATTGTAGGAAGAAAGGGAAGAAAGGGTATATGGCTTTGAAGCTAGATGTTAGTAAAGCTTATGATAGGGTGGAGTGGCCTTTCCTTCAGGGGGTTATGCAGCGGCTAGGTTTTCCTGAACATGGATAAAAAGGGTGATGAGTTGTGTCACTACGACTTCATTCTCTATTCTTGTTAATGGGAGAGCGTATGGTAATGTATTGCCTTCTAGGGGTATTTGTCAAGGGGATCCCTTATCACCATACTTGTTTCTGTTGTGTACAAAAGGGTTTACTTCTCTACTGGCCAAGGCAGAGATTGAAGGGACTTTGCATGGGGTGTCTATTTGTAGAACTGCACCAAAGGTAACTAATCTTCTTTTTGCAGATGATTCATTGATTTTTAGCAGGGGCCTCACCAACTGAAATTAAAACTGTTGTAGAGATTCTTCAAGTTTATGCTAAGGCCTCTAGGCAGTGCATAAATTTGGAAAAGTCTTCAATGTATTTCAGTAATAACACCTCTGATCGCCAGAAACAGGAGGCATTAGGGATTCTTGGAGTGAAGGAAGTATCTTGGTTTGACTCATATTTGGGTTTGCCTACTTTAATTGGAAGGGCAAAACACCATACTTTTTCTTTCATTAAAGATAAGGTGTGGAAAAAATTACAAGGGTGGAAGGGGATGATGCTTTCTAGAGCTGGGAAAGAAGTTCTTATTAAGGTGGTTGCTCAGTCTATACCGACGTATACAATGAGTGTCTTTCAACTCCCATTGAAATTATGTGATGATTTGGATGCTTTATGTGCTAGATTTTGGTGGGGACAAGTTGGGAACGAAAGGAAAATTCATTGGAAGAGTTGGGATAAATTGACTTTGTCAAAGAAGGATGGTGGAATGGGATTTCGGGACCTTAGATCTTTTAATTTAGCCATGTTGGCTAAGCAAGGGTGGAGGTTGTTAAAAGACACAAATTCTCTTCTCTATCAGTGTTTTAAAGCAAGGTATTTCCCTAGAACTTTCAATTCTTGAGGCCATAGAGTCACCTAATTGTTCATTTGTGTGGAGAAGTTTAGCGGCAGCCATACCTATTTTAAGAACTAGACATTGTTGGCGTGTGGGTGATGGATCCTCTATTAATGTCTATCGAGATAGGTGGATTCCAAATTACCCCACAAACAAGCCTTTCTTTTCGGTAAGGGATGATGATGAGGATGTATGGGTGTCAAGTTTGATTAATCAAGAACTCCATGTGTGGCGAAGAGATTTTATCATGGCTAAATTCAATAAGGAAGAGGGAGAAGCTATATGCGATATTCCTCTAAGTAGGAGACAAGTTCCTAATTCAGTTTATTGGAAGCATAGCAAGGATGGCAAGTTCACAGTAAAGTCAGCTTACAAGGTGGTCAGGTCTCTATTGAAAGAAGATTGGGCTGAATCATTATCAGGTGGTACGGTTAATAGGGTGTAGGCTGATATATGGAAGTTGCGTATCCCCAATAAGATCAACGTGTTTGGGTGGAGAGCATGTCATGATATTCTCCCAACAAGAAGGAACCTAAAGAAGAGACGGGTCGTATCGGAAGAGTTGTGTCCGTTCTGCTTCAGATTTGAAGAATCAACCACTCATGTTTTATGGGAATGTACATCAGCTCAAGATATTTAGCATGGTAGTGCTAGGGCCTTGCAGAAGTGTGGGACGGGGCAACCTGATTTTGTTGCTTTGTTGGAGCACCTGATGGATCGGTTGGAGAAGATAGAGGTGGAGCTTATGTTGGTGCAAGCATGGTTGATTTGGAATCAAAGGAACAGAGCAGTGCATGGCGGCAAGTTTTTGGAACGGAAATGGTTGAATAAGCGCGTCGCTGAATTGCTTGAGGAGTTCCAGCGATCACAAGAGAGGCTACAAACGGATATAGTGCACGATGTGATGGCCAGGTGATGCAGAATGCTGAAACCGATTGGCAACCGCCACCTCAGGCCGTGTATAAGCTGAATTATGGCGCGGCAATTTTTGCAAATAGCTCCAGTTCTGGGTTCGGTGCTGTGATCAGAAACTCAAGGGGAGAAGTTATGGCAGCAATGACAGCCAAGGGTTTGGCAGTCTAGTGCAGTGAGGAAGGAGAATTGCTTGCTTGTCGTAAGGCGATGGAGTTTGCAATAGATACTAGGTTCACGGCTCTGATAGTGGAAGGAGATAGTGTCAATGATATGAGGAGTATTGCTTCAACCAAGGACAACCAGTCAGCACTTGGGCATATTGTTGGCGACATTCAACATCTAATGGGAGCATTGGAGTGGACTTCTGTGAGCTGCACTAAGAGAAATGGAAATAAGGTGGCACATGTGCTTGCTAGATATGCCCAACATGTAAATTCTGATTTATTTTGGATGGAAGAGATTCCATCAATTGCGCTTGACTGTGTGAACTTTGATGCTTCGTTGCTTTAATTGAAAGTTAGAGTCAAGTTTCAAAAAAAAAAAAACTCTAGTCTATGGAGCTTGACCAATCAGCATGGTCCTCAACCACGTACTAATTTGATTCATTTATTAAGGTTTCTTGAATTCCATTCACTGATTCACATGGCACAGAAGATAAGTCCAATCATAAAGAGTTCTTTTTTAGAGGGCACGTTACACCGTAGTGGGAACAAAATTATTTTTTTAATGTGTTCTTTGTCCAGTTCACTCAAAAATCCTTGGTAAAATTTTATAAAAATATTTTACTTAGAAAATTTTGGTAAAACAATTTATAAATTGAAACAAGTTGCTCTTTAGGTATTGTCAAATGGTGGATTGGTAGCTCGATTTGCAGGGGGAAGCTACATGGAGACGATTGGTTCTCCTAAATTTGTCATGATGACACATTAGATTGATTTATCGACTGAGTCTCATGATTCGCAGACAGAGAGCCTTGAGTTCACAGTCGGTTTAGCAGAGCCTTGGGTTCATGATCGCAAAAACTAGCTTCTCAAATCAAATCTATTGCCCATGGCAGATTTGGAGCTCTCTCCCTCTCTCTCTCTCTCTCTTTGTTTTGTAGGTAATTTTGTTGTGAACGATTCATGGTTGACAAATTTGGGTATTTATTTCAAATTGAATTTTAGTTTATGTAAAGTGGATATATTTTTATTTTGCATCACCCAAAAACAAAAAATGAAATTGATTTATATAACATTTTCAGGAACGGAACTAAATATTGAAAATAAGAAATTATCTGAAAATATTTTACAAGCAAACAGACAGAGCTTACATGTTATAATTGATGAGATAATTGGGATATTAGGTTAGGATTTAAGAAAAAGAATTGAAGGACGGAAGTAAAATTGATAATTTGATATGGTTCAGTTTGACCCTTTAATATCCATAGCAAAATGTCATAAGCGATTATATACTTACTACAATGAACTTGTTTATTATAGAGATCCATTAAAGATATGTAGAAACTAGACGACACCTAAGTTGGGTTAATCATATTTTCTCTCTCATGTAGAAGCTCTTCTCTCTCCCTTCTGTAAGAGCATCCTCCCTCTCTCCCTGTAGATGAGATCCTCCCTCCCCACCCTCTGTGGGGCTTCCCCCATAAAGTCTATTCTCTCTATCTCTTCTAATCTTTTCAATACTTTTCTCTTGAAAGCCATGGAACAAGAAATGATCGATGGACTACAAAACCTATGTCTCACGAAAGAAGAAGAAGAAGAAGGAATACCCATAACGACAAGAAGTAAATCAGACCTCTTGGAGGAATGCTCCTTAAATCTGTTTGGCCGTCTACTCTCGGATAGGCAGCAAAACCAAAGGGCTTTGAAGAGCACCCTGCGGTCTGCATGGAAGATGAATTCAAAATTAAAAATAGTTGATGTAGGAAACAATATTCTTCAGTTCAAGTTCAATTCTAAATACCAAATGGAGTGGGTGGAGAATAATGGCCCATGGAATTTTGAGAATAATCTACTCCTCCTTTGCTGATGGAAAAAGGGACTCTCCACAACAAATATGGTCTTCACCCACTCTCCCTTTTGGGTGCAACTTTGGGGTTTACCTTTTGAGCACATGAGTGAAGAGGTGGGCAGAGATGTAGGAAACAGCCTAGGGTACTTTATAGAAATGGACAAACGAGCATGTCAATCCAACCAAGCTTTGTTTATGAGAATCAAAGTTGAGATTCCGATAGATAAACCACTCCGTAGAGGGGGTAATGTTGTGAGTCTTGACGGTGAAAAATTCTCGGTAAATTTCAGATACGAGAGGCTTCCCATATTCTGCTTCCTATGTGGTAAGCTTGGCCATGACGACAAGCATTGCCTGGAATTTCCGAACCGGTTGAACACACCTAAGCAATATGGTGAATGGTTATAGGCAGGGAGTGCTTTCAAAGGGAACCTAAGCTGACAAAACAACACCCATAAAGATAGGCGTGACAAAGGAAATGAAAACATCCCCAAAAGAAATGGCCAGTCATCGGCTAAAGAAATGGCTCAAAACCTCCACGGCAAAGAGACAGAGAACGGTGGAGGTAGCGCAGGAAGCAGCAGCTTTCAAAATTCAAAAAAAGATTTTCACACGAGTGGAGGTGACGAATCTGAAGTCCAAACGTGCCAAGCAGCAAATAATGGGGTTGGATGGGATGGATTGGAAAAGGAGGGTCTGCTTTTGAAATTGGGGTCTACCTAAGGAGAAGATATGATAACACTTAACTCAGAAGCTAGCATCAAAACAGGGGTAGGGAGAGACGTGAATGACGCTTTCTCTAAAGTGGGCTTCCCTTTTCATGAAATTGAAAACTCCCTTGAAGTAATAAGCCCACATAAGCCTAATAAGGAGGTACGGGATGGTGTCATAGTTAGGGAACACAAGCTAGCCCAAGAAGTAAGTTACAAAAAAATAAGGGGAGGCTAAAAAAGGTAGCCAGAGAGAAAGGATAGGCCCATTCCCAAGAGTTTGAGAACATAAATAAAACTCTAGGGTCTAAATGCAGAGCTCTATGGTTTTTGTTGAGTGAGAAGAGAATATAATCCACAAGAAGCAGTGCGGGGGCTCCACTGGAAACTCGAATGACTTGAATTTATCGGCTGTGGCTGCTAGGCAGCATCGTCGAGAGCCATGAATTCGTTATGCTGGAACTGTCAGGGGCTTGGGAACCCCCGGTCAGTTCGTGCGTTGCACGATATGGTGCGACGATGGGATCCTAGGTTAGTATTTCTTTTGGAAACTAAGCTTAGGAAAAGACATATGGAAAGAGTCCGAGACAAATTTGGCTTTGTGAATGGTCTTTTTGTGCCAAGTCGGGGCCGCAGCAGAGGTCTAGCCTTTCTATGGAAGAGGGAAATAAACCTGAACATCAAGAGTTTCAGCAATTTTCATATTGATGCAACTGTCACTAAGGTAAGTTCTAATTTAGAATGGAGAATCATTGGTTTTTATGGTCACCCTCACACACATTTACGTCGTGAATCATGGAATTTACTCTCTCTTCTCAGTAACCAATGCAACTTCCTTGGTTTTGTTTTGGAGATTTTAATGAAATTGTTTCTATGGAAGAAAAATGGGGAGGTGCTATTAGACCGCAAAATCAGATGAAGAATTTTAGGAATGTCATCAACCTTCACGGCTTCAAAGACTTGGCCTACAGTGGGCCGAATTTTACTTGGTGCAATGTGCAAGAAAGGGCTGGAAGAGTTCTCCTAAGGCTTGACAGAGCTTTAGCCACCAGTGATTGGATTCACCATTGCATCACTTGGTTGATTCCACCTCGGATCATTGTGCCCTGTTTATATCTAACTCCCTAGTTACTAGAAATCCTAGATCACAACGCTTCCATTTTAAGGCCATATGGATGAAGAGAGAGGAGTGCAGAGAAGTTATTAATTCAATGTGGGGTTGTACTAGTGACATGAACACACCAGAGGGTATGGCTTGCGGTCTAAAGCTATGTGCCTCTGAACTAGCACTATGGCATTCTTCTACTATTGGTCAAATTCCTAAACTAATCCAGGAAAAGAGGAAAATGCTCTTTAGCATGACTGAGCAAGACAAAGATGGTTCTCTTGGAGTGGAGATTAATAAGGTCAGGAAGGAGATAAATAGGCTTTTGGATGATGAGGAGATTTACTAGGGGCAACGCTCCAAGGTTCACTGGCTTAAAGAGGGTGACAGAAACACGAAGTTTTTTCATGCCCGGGCATTTGAAAGAAGGAAGCAAAACATGATCACTGGAATCTGGGATAAGTTTGGGAGGTGGTGTGAAGACAAAGATAGCATTGCCAATGAAGCATTCTCCTACTTTGAAGACATCTTTTCCACCTCTAATCCGAGTCTGATTGAGGAGGTTACAGTAGCAATTCCTGCAAGAGTAACAGACAAAATGAACATGGAGCTGACTAAAAACTTTACTAGAGAGGAAGTAGTGACTACTCTCAAATAGATCCACCCCACAAAATCTCCAGGGCCTGATGGTATGCATGCTATCTTCTTTCAAAAATATTGGGATATTGTTGGTGCTAATGTCTCAAACATGGTTCTAAATGTCCTTAACTCTGGCATATAATTAGATGTTACTAACAAAACCAATATTGCTCTCATCCCTAAAACAACCAACCCCAAAAGAATGACTGCCTTCAGACCAATCAACCTTTGCAATGTGATTTACAAGCTTATATATAAAACTCTAGCTAACCGTCTTAAAGATTTCCTTCCTCTTATTATCACAGAAAATCAAAGTGCATTTACTACGGATAGGCTCATTACAAATAATGTTCTTATAGCATATGAATTAATGCACTACCTAAAGCATAAAAGAGAAGGCGAAGACTGCTTTATGGCAACAAAGCTTGATATGAGCAAAGCCTTTGACAGGGTTGAGTGGAGCTTTATTGAAGGGGTTATGAGGAAAATGGGGTTCAACGAGGGATGGATCAATTTGATCACGAGGTGCATTTCCTCTGTTTCATATTCTGTCATTATCAATGGTGAATCCTTTGGAAATATTGTTCCCTCTAGAGGTCTCAGACAAGGGGATCCCCTCTCCCCCTATCTTTTCCTTTTCTGTGCTGAAGGACTCTTGGCCCTCCTCCACGAAGCAACTAGAAACTAGCTTTTGAATGGCATATCTTTATGTAGGGGATGCCCAAAGATAACTCATCTTTTCTTCGCTGATGACAGTCTCCTCTTTTGTAAAGCCAATAGTGAAGAATGTAGGAAGCTCAAAGAGGTCCTTGAGAAATATGAGGCTGCTTCTGGGCAAAAAATCAATTCAAATAAGTCCTCAATCTATTTTAGCCCAAATACTTCTCTAGTGCTAAAGGAGGAAATCTTTAACATTTTGGGACCTATGCATGATGCAAGGCACTCTAAATATTTAGGTCTCGTTTCAATCATTGGCAGATCTAAGAAGCAAGTCTTTGTGGAAATCAAAGAAAGGGTGAGTTTGACGTTGGTCGGTTGGAAAGGAAATTTGCTTTCTTCTGATGGGAAAGAAATCCTTATCAAGGCGGTTGCCCAATCCATTCCCACTTACACCATGAGCTACTTCTAGCTTCCGAAAGGCCTCTATAGTGAGCTTGAAAGAATAATGAGAAACCTTTGGTGGGGGCAAAAAAACCAAGAGTCAAAAATAGCTTGGATTAGTTAGAGGAAGATGTGCAAGCCAAAGTCTCTTGGGGGTTTGGGGTTTCGAAATTTTCAACCTTTCAACCTTGCCCTTCTTGCCAAGCAAGCTTGGAGAATTCTCTCAAATCCAAGTTCACTGGTTGCCTGCATTCTCAAGGCAAAATATTTCCCTTATGGTGACGTGCTTAATGCTAGCTTAGGCAGCAAATCCTCCTATACCTGGAGGAGTATTTATAATAGCCTGGAGGTTCTTAGAAGAGGCACTTGTTGGAGAGTTGGGAATGGTCTAAGGATTTACATCTGGGATGATAAGTGGCTTCCAACCCCCTTGACCTTTAAAGTCATCACCCTCCTAGGATCGCTAATGACTACCCTATGGTTTCCTCTCTCATTGACCAGGTAACTAGGTGGTGGTAGACCAACTTAGTTAAAGCCCTCTTCCTTCCTTTTGAAGCAGACACTATCCTTAAGATTCCCTTAAGCTTCAATCTACCAGATGACAAGATTACCTGGATTGGGAATAAAAAGGAGATTTTTTTTTTTTTTTGTTAAAAGTGCTTATTATGTTGCTATTAATCTCCTTTAATCATCTGAGGCTGCTGAATGTTATTCAAGTGACCCTGATTCCCCCTTTGGAAGAATCTGTGGAAGTTAGAGCTTGTTTAATGGCCTGCCAACTCTGGTCAATATGCATTTGAGAGGTCTGTGCTCCAACACCAACTGCCCGATCTATCATGAGGAATTGAAAGCTTAACTCATAGTTTAATCACCTGCAATTTTGCCCTCTCTATCTGGGCCCTGTGGCAAGACTGCCCTCTCAGTTTGCTGCTGGAAACCAGAGATTTTAAGGAGCTAGCATTCCATTTTCTGGTGAATACCCCGCAGCAGCACCTATTGGTTTTCTTTGCCACTTCCTGGGCAATTTGGCACAATAGGAACTTGTGTTTCCATGATGAAGGCTTCCTCTCACCCCTTCAAACCCACGAGCTGGCTCAAAGATTAATTGATGATTTCCATGGCGCCATCAAGATGGATTTCCCACCTAAACCTTCCAACTCTATGTGCTAGTCTTGCCCACCTCCTTGAGTGTTTAAAGTAAACGTTGATGGGGCGAGCTCCCTTGACTTGGGCGGGAGTGCAAGGGTCGGGGTGGTCATAAGGGATACAATAGGCAGAGTTATCGCAGCCCTCTGTAAGTCTCTGCCTTGCATTTTCCCCCTGACTGGACGGAATTATATGCTCTAGAGCAAGGCATTTTGTTGGCACAGGAAATGGAACTCTCCCAAGTCATTTTCGAATCTGACACTCTCTCGGCTATCAATGCTATTCACCAAGGTCATACTGGAGGCGAAGCTGGGCATCTAGTGGACGGCATTTTGTAGGCCAAAACTTCATTCTCTTGCTACTCTTTCTCCCACTTGAAAAGGGACTACAACAAAGCTGCTCACGTGCTTACTCAATTTGCTAAGATCAATCAATGTACTCAAATTTGGAAAGGTGTTGTCCCACCTTGTGTTTCCCATCTGATCTAGAGCCCCTATTTGTTTTTCCTACTAGTGGCTCTTTGTTGTAATCCTTTTCTTGTTTAATGAAATTGGTTTTCCTCTCAAAAAAAGAAACTAGACGACACCTTGAGTTTTGGATTGTAAGGTTTTTAAAGAAGATATGGCCACAGATCAGTGCACCAATGATTAGGATAATGACATTGACAAATGAAATTTCCCAAATGAAGGTGGTACCAATAGTCAAAATGATACCATTTATTGTGGTTTATGGAAAATTGCAAAATAAATTTTGAAAATTTGGGGCATGATTGATACATTAATTTAAACATATGTTTTCAGTTTTTAAATAACATTACACGGATTTCTACGTACTTTTTCATTCACACATATTTCTAAAAAAACTAAAAACTGTTATTTAAATAAAAGTACCAAACGTACCCTAGATATTTTAGATTTTATACTAAAGTTTTATTATGCTTAGCAAAACTCCAAGCTTCGATAGTTTTGACTGTTAAGTTATATATTGGTGTGTTGATGTGTATATATATTCCAAATCAGCCTCTCAAAGCGATGTCATTTCACTCAAAATAAAGAGCACTGTTGATGCTTCCAAAATGACGTCAAAAAATACATATTAGCACGCCAACATGTCACTTACTGGTCAAAACTAAGTGCGAGATCTTGCTAACATAACCAAACTTCTGAATATAAAATCCACTACTCAAATGTCAGCAAAATTCAAATAATCCCAAATGTTGTGGTTATACTTTACAATTTATTAAAGAGAAAGAAAGAAGATAACATCCTTTGTGGACCTCGTCGCCGGTAGCTGGTCATCAATTGGTTTTTGAGGGGGCACATTTAACCCTTTAAAGCCATCATGATTGAATGGCTCTGTGGGATTAGGTTACCTCTGCGAGGAACATAAAGTGACCCATACAGATTACCGATAAGGACAGATAGTTTTTTATTTATTTTTTATTATTATTATTATTAATATTCAGCAATTGGGACTGTGGGGTTGGTTGGGTACTGGGAAATTCAAAGTTTCAAACCCAATTCCCACGGAAAGAACAGGGCAATGTTATTCAGCCACAAGCTATTGACAAAACATATTAGTTGTTGCATTCAAATTCATTTTACATTGGCCATTAAAGGATACATGTCCTCCATTTTAATTTTATCATACCCAAAAAATGAATGCATACATAAAGTATTAAGATTATTTATTTTGTATTTTTTCTACATAAAAATAGGTATTTATGTAGCTTAAGTTAGTTATTGTCTTTTTTATTTCTAAAAATACTTCTAATTTAATTAACTTATCTTTATCCCTAAAACATAAAAATGAAGTTGAAATTGTAAATTGACAAAAATTAAAAACAAAAAAATTACTCGCGCTTTTAAAACTACCTCATGTTCTATAAAACTTCCCACTACCCTATTGACACAACCAAAACTACACCATGTTCCAATAAAAGAAAACTACCCCATGTTCTAATTGTATGATCTATTTAAATAATTTAGCGAATTATATAAGAAAGATACATGTAGATAGTCTGATTAAATAAATAAATAAAAGTTAGGAGAGTTTCCTTGCATGATTTGGAGAAAAACTTTAACCCTGTTAAAATTCCTCTGTCAATTTTTTTTAAATAATAAAATTTCTATGTCATTACTCATTACGAAATGGTATATGGTGTAATACTTATCTATAACCACTCTCTTGTATAGGGATGGATTTCATATTGGTGGAGTCCATCGATTCATTACGTGAGAGAGTGATTAAATGTGTGTTTGGAGAATGATTATAAGCTAGTTTTTTGCTTATTTTATATATTGTTTTTAGACCCTAAATTACTTTCTGTGTCAATTTTATTTCAAATAATTTAATTTCTACTTCTTTTTCTTTTTTGTTTGTTGGTCTTACCCAAAATAAGTAATTTTGAGACAGACACAAAAATATTAAACAAGCAATAGATGGTAGAATCATTGACAACTCAAATAAACAAACAATGTATTCATTGATAGTTGGCTTAATGTGCAAAAACATGATGAATCATCAAGGCATTTCGTGGAGTACTCTGGCAGGCCGGTGCTGTCAGTAGTGTTGTCCATAGCTCTTGTTCTTAAAAAGCCAAATGGACGAGTTTTGAACTTTGACGTGGTTAATAGATTGAGTTGATAATGTTGCTTACTTTCCTTTCTTTTGATTAATTTATCATATCAAAGTGGCAGACAGATAAATGAAAGAGGAAAAAAAACAAAACGGAAACCACATGTGGTATTGTATTTGTGTTTGGAAAACTTTCAAATCCTTACACAATTTGGAAAATTAAAGTGGTCCATGGTTGTTAGAGTTTCCAATTAATATTTTATTTTAATGTTAAACAATGACTAAACAAGAGTTGTTTTTTTTTTTTTTAATATATTCTTGGGAGTGAACATTTAAGTTAGTGTAGATAAAAATAATATTATCATTCAACCACTTTCAACGCTTGACAATGTATTAAATAAAATCAGACTTGTACAATACATTTTATTTGCTAATTATTATTATTATTATAAGAATATGTTTGAACTAAAGCAGAGGGGTTCTAGCAGAAAATTGTCTTTCTGCCTAAATTTCCACCAAACCAGCTCATTGCTTAAATTGCAAGGAAAGAAAAAGAAAAAAAAAAAAATAAATCTTCTTTACCTGTTCTCTTGGTTTCCATTTTTTTCCTTATCTTTCTTTTTTCAATAATATTTTTCTAATGTATCTGAGGAACTGCCATGCACTGATGTTTAAAAACACTAATATCCAGTTAAAGTATCTCTCTCTAGATATGTTCGTGTGTGTTTCTTTTAAGTTCTTTATTTATTTATTTTTTGAAGAATCAGTAAGGACTCTTTATTTTTTCAATATAGAAATTAAACCCAGACTGAAACAGTTTTAAAGGGGGGGATTCAAAGCTTATAAGCACAACCAAATTCTAGCCCTCTTCTCAACCCAAAAAAAAAAAAAAAGAGAGATTCTAGCACACCAAAAAAAAACTATTACCCTTTTGACCCTTAATGGGATTGTTTTCATTTTTTACCATTTAAATTTTAATAATTTTATTTTGACCCTTCATACTTGATTTCGTTTTCATATTGCTCTTGCAATCTATTTCAGTTAGTCAACAATGAAGTAGCCGCATTCCATAGTATTTTAGAATTATCATTTCACGAAATAGTTAAATAAAAAGTGTGTTTTATGGATAGATACTTAGATTACTAACAGTAAAGTTAATATAAAAATATAATGAAACTTAGAAGTTAGAATGAAAATTTTGATATATAAAAAGACCAAAATGAAAATTGCTTCAAACTTTAAAGCCTAAAGAGAGGTTTCCTTTTGTTTTATTTTTAGAAGTACTTCGTCCATAACATTTTTATAAAAAATCATCGGTAATAAGTTATTATTGGTTCTAATTTAAATCCATTACTGAATTATTTTTTTTTCCTGCCAGTAACAACTTTTTACTTAATATTTGTTATGGAAGTGTTGTGAATATAGAAACTCATAGTATGGTCTGAGTTAATTAGGGCGGGTTGATCAGAGTTACCAAGACGAGTAGTTTTTGAACCCCATCAAACCTCCTTGGAAGCTATGTCCAAAAGATAACTAGGTCATGCTTAGGAACTAGATACAGTGGTTTTGTTTGAAAATCAAAAGACCCAACTATCTTTTAGGCCATCCATGAGTATGACGGACGAGCATGGCCTAAAAAATTAGTTGGGCCCTTACAAGTTAAAACAATACCAACCCCTTCAGTTTTTTTTTTTTTTTTTTTGACAGGACCGATCCATTGTGTCATAAATAGCCGCCGAAAGACTAAAAAATTTGAATCGATTTTTCATTGTTTTTTTGTGTGTACCATATCATGTTGTGTATTAATAAATAATATGTTTTTAAATAAAAATAATATTTTACCAAATAAGTCCTTATGAAATTTATCTAAGGAAATAATCTCATTTGTAACTCAACTCGGTGAAAATCGAGTTTTAAGTAAAAGTTGACTTTCCAAAAGTCGAGTTTTATGCAACTACCCACTAATGTGGCATTTTAAAAAACACTCATCCCATTAAACTCAAATTGCACAATTCTTTTTTTCTAAAAGCTGAAGTTTAAGAAATTTGAGTTCAAAAATTAAAAAAAAAAAAAAAAATACTAGGAAAACTCAAGTTCTAACACGACTAGTGAGCTGCATTGAACTCATCGCACTTGGAACTAGATTTTATTAAACTCAAGTTGTACTGAACAAAATTTTACTAAGAACTTGAGTTTATAAAAAGCAAGTTCATTGCCAAAATAGAAATTTTATTGAGAACAAGATAGAAATTTGATTAATGTTTAAGAAACTATTGTAATACACCAGTTTTGCCTTGGGCACCTAAGCCACAGAGGCATTACAATACAGCCAAAATGCTAATGCCTAGGCTAGGAGTAGGAAAGACATAACAACACCACCCTACCCGTGCCCAGTTTTTTTAAAAAAACTCCATCCCCCTGGAACCTGTGCTGCATTTAGGCGCTGGTACTCCTGTAGAAAACCAGCAGCTTCTCTTAAAATCTATTCCAAGTGCTGTTGAATTTTTTCAAAGTAGAATTCATTCCTCGCATTCCATATTGCTCAGGATACTGTCGCCTAGTGTTCCAGTTCTTGCTGCGTAAGTATGGCCACCATCTGCTTGAACACACAGAAGAATTCTTGAGCTGTATTTGAGCATTTCTGAATTTTTCCTCGACATAACACCCATACGTTAGCCAGCGGGCACTCCCACAAGATATGTTCTATAGATTCTGGACACGGCAGCACAGTCCACACGTTGGCTCCCCCTGCACTTTGCGCCTGTGTAGATTTTCTCAAGTAGGCAGAATATTAGAGCACGCTGGCCAGAGAAAATTCCGTACCTTTTGGGGGGCATTTAGCTTCCATATTTTCCTCCATATTGTTCGATCCAACCCAGCCCTTGCATTCTCACATTGGGCTTTATCTTGAAGTCTCAATGCTACCTGGTATGCTGAAGTTTCTGCTGATATTTTCCTGCCAAACCAGATTGTTTCTGTCTGTGGTGTTCTGTAATGGAATTGACAGGATCTCCATTCTGGTTCTATAGGCAAATAGATCAGCAATTTCCTGCCTATCCCACTGCATAGTCATAGATTCATAAGTTCCCTTACAAGAATATTTGGCCGAGTCTCCCCAATGAAAATTGGTTTTGTGTGATAGCCACATATGCTTTGAAACCTCTATTTTTCTACAATCTCCCACCTTCCAAACCGCTTCCTTCCATATGATTTCCATTGCTGCTAACACACTACGCCATACATAGGATGGGTTGTTACCAAGGCCTGCATCCATGAAAGAGCAATTGGGAAAATGTCTTTGCTTTGTACACCCTATAAAACAAAGAATGAGTATTGTGGATCAGTCTCTATGCTTGTTTAGCTAGTAAAGCTAAGTTAAAAGCTTGAATATTCCTAAAACTCATACCACCCCATTGTTTACGGGTACACAACTTCTTCCAATTGATCCAATGTATTTCCTCTTCATCCTTTGTCTGCCCCCACCAATATTTGGCAAAAAATGAAGCTATCATTTGCAAGTAGAAGGTGAGAAATGCATACCCCCCCACCCCCCCCCCCCCATTGCAAGATAAGATACCATGGAGAGTATGAGATGCAACAACCTGTCTGATCAATGAAGAGAGGCCCTTTGCACATAATAGGAACAGATATGGGGATAACAGGTCTCCTTGCTTAATACACTGAGATGGATTGATGTACCCTTGAGGTTCACCATTTATAAGCACCGAGTATGAAGCAGTACAAACTGTTTCCATAGCTAGTTGAACCCATCGAACAACCAAGCCCAACTTGATTGTAATACGTCTAAGGAAGCCCCATTCGACTCAGTCATATGCTTTGCTAATGTCCAGATTGATTGCCATTTGCCCCTTTCTTCCAACACTTTAGAAACCAATCTGGAGATGACATTTGTGAGGCTAATCGGTCTAAAGTCAGCTACTGTTTTAAGCTCATTTATTTTGGGTATGAGGACAATGTAGGTGTAATTCATTTTTTGCAAAAAAATGACCCAAATGCAAAACGGGCAATACAACTTTGGTAATATCTCTTTCTACTATATTTTGATATGTTTTAAAAAAGAAAAGGGACATACCATCAGGGCTTGATGATTTTGAAAGGTGCATTTGGATGAGTGCTCTTTTGATCTCATCAGGTTTATATGGTTGGAGGAGAGTTTGGTTCATATCAGGAGTGACAATCCAATCTACCTTGTCCAAAACAGCCCTCATCTCATTCGAATTTGTGGTGGTATAAAGTTGCTGGAAATATTCCTTGACCACCCTCTCCTTCTCTTCATCTATTGTGCACCATCGGCCCCCCTCATCCATAAAGCCAGCAATGTAATTTTTCCTCCGGCATCGGCTAGCCCTTTGATGGAAGTATTTCGTGTTCTTATCACCTGCAGGCAACCAAATAGCATGCAATCTTTGTCTCCAAATTAGTTCCTTTGGATATAGTACTGCATTAATCTCACCGCTAACAACCTGTATCTGGTCCAAATTGTCTGCATCATTCATTGTTGTGAGTTGCTCTAACATTTGTTCTTTTTCTACAAGCCGAGATGTAAAGCTCCCCATAGTTCGACTCCATACTACAAGGGCTAATCTGCATGCTCTAATTTTTTAGAAAAGCTGAAACATTGGGCTGCCCCTAGGAGCTTCCCTATTCCAAGCTTCCGGTATAATATGTTCATATTCTGGATATGTCGCCCATCTTTTTTCGAATCTCCGTGGAAATTTTTTCCTTCTGCCATTATGTGTATCCCTTTGTAAAGTGTGTAAAATCGGATCATGGACTGAGTATGATGCTTGAAGGTGCCTCACTGTGGCATGTGGAAATAATTCTCTCCATTCAATTGTTGCACAAGCCCTATCAAGCCTCTCTTGAACAAAATCTTCACCTTGTCTATCCTTCCGCCATGTAAATATATTACTTTGATACCCCATGTCCACTAATCCGTAGTGCAATGGTGTACCCCGAAACTCCTTCATAAGCCGAGGATGCCTTGGAAGGCGTCCTTGTTAGGATGTGTGCCCTTAAATCCTATTGTACGATGCTATATATGACATTAATGTTGTAATTAATAAAGTTGTTCTATTATTATCTAAAAATAATGGTAACATGAATATTGGGACATTATCATATAGTCCATGAGATGCATAGTATGTGATTTATGTGAAAAGTCACAAAAGATATAAATCACAAGTTCTTTGTAAACTTAGAATTTTAGTTCGTAGTCGATGATTAAATTGGGTATTTCGTCTGCGAAGACTATAACATATCAACTAAGATGATTTGTCTTGATCATGGAAATGGAGATTTCTAATTGGTATGTTGATATGTTTTAAGAGTTAAGACATATTGAACTGGACCGCTGTGAAATTTATTATTTTCCTAACAACTGTCAAATCAATAATAAATCTCACGACTTCTATTTACATAAACTCTTAATCTTAATAGAATAATGGACTTGATCATGAAATATAGATTGCTTTAATATATCAGGAGTGATGTCTAAAGTAACGATCAAAATCTCAGTATGTTGGGTGGCCACATTTAGTGTTGATGGAACAAATATTCTCAAGATGGAATTCATAGTCTTTTAATAAAGATATAAAATATTCCCTTGAGATAAGTTTAATGGCAGAGAGTTAGGCCTAACCACTTTAGTAAGGAGTTACTAAAGTATATGTTTATGAAATTGAATTTCATAAATACATGATGAATAACTTGAAGGATTAAATCGGGTACTCAAGGAATTAAGATGTAGTAATCTTCAAAGTGGTAGTCTATTTTCATGACTTTGTATGTTTTACAAATATTTTATGAAAGGGTTGCATGTACAATAAAGTTTTGGGATATAATTTATAAATAAGGCCTAGAGTACAACTATATTTATATAGTGGTATTAGATATAGTTAATGGTAACTTTGGACTTGTCAAGAGTTAACAGAAATGCCCAAGACCCATAGAAGCTAGTGTCTTATTGGTCCCTTTTGGTCCTACTCCAAGCCACATACTTAAGCCCAATTACAAAGACCCAAAAGGCTGGCCTAATTAGATAATCAGCTAGATACAAAGAAAGAAATATACAGAATTAAGTAAGTGAGACATTATTGTGAAATGATGTGTATGTGTGAGAGAAATCCACTCTCTAATACTCCCTTGAAAACTGATTGAGAGATCACATTTCTTAGGCATTAGTGGAATTGGAGTGAAGATTAAAAGTGTTCCTAAGTTCTTCTAATCTTTGTTTTGAAATTCACCGCTTCAAGGTACGCTCTCTTATTCTTAAATTCTAAAATTTACATGGTGCATGTTATCAATCGCAAATGAAGTAGATCCGTTAATTTTTCACTGCGTATGTTTTGTATGAAATATAAATCATCTTTTTCCAGAAACCCATGTTTCTCTAAAGGATATAGGATTTTGTTGAAATCTCCAATGCATACCCACAACACATCATCACGAGAGTGAAGGTGTTTCAAATACCACCATGATTCTTGCTTTTATTATTCCTCCGACTTGCCATAGAACCCTGTAAGTCTCCATGGTTGGTTTGGTTCAATCATGATATGAGCATCGATGTGATTCAAGGAGTAGGTTTGGACATCTAAATTAACCTTATCCTTCCAAAGCATAGCTAAACTACTTTCCCTACGAACATAGGAAATAGCAAGCAAATTGTCATATCGTAAATCCATATGAATCTTTCTCATTTCATCAACCATCAGTTTTTCCATCGAGAACAAAGCATTGGGAGATTTTTCCCTCACCAAGTGAGAGAGAACTGCACCTGCACCGAGGTTCCTAAGCCCTCTACAGTTCCAACTCTTGATTTTCTTTATGCTCGGCAGGGCTGGATATTAGCATCCACTGTTGTGCATTTTTGATCATCTGATTAACCCTTTGATTTTTTTTTGTCTTTCCCCATTGTTACCATATGTTTCCTTAGTCACCCCTCTACATTTCTTCCCCTTTGCCTCCTTTCCCGATTCATTATAGGTCCCTTGGTTTTTTGTTTTTTGATTCCTAGCTCTTTCTTTTCTTTTCCACGTGTATGTAGTACTTGCCTGATTGCCCTTACTCTCACATGAAGACCCACGTGACTCATTAACAGGTTCCCTAGCCGCTAGGGTCTCAGTGTTTGATGAATCAATGATACTTGCGTTATCCTTTTCCGTAAAGGTAATTAGCATACTCACTAAAGTTCCTCCCACAATATTCGTAACATGCTCCCTTATTAAATTATCCATTACCATCACCGAGTCATTATGAGTGTGATCCATGCTATCCATTTGTAACCAATGCATTTAATTCTTCCCCCATTAAATCAATTGCCTCAGCTTCAGCAAGTGTAATGGCTTCTAGGTTGTCACCTATGTTCTTCGATTCATCTCTCTGCTGCTCTTGGGTTGGTTGTGGCTGATCCCTAGCCCGGTTCTTCACCTCCTCCGTGTTTTGTTGTGGTGGGCTAGTTAGTTTTCCTCCCCTCAATTCCTTGGCCAACCTATGTCCAACCCAAAGAAATTCCCCATACGACTTAGCTCCATCAACAGATGATATTGGTTGAAGGCAGCTTCATGTCCAATCAGGCCACAGTTGAAGCATAACCCAACCAATCGCTCATACTTGAAAGCGATCCAAACTTTATGCCCTTTTGGACTAAGGACTGGAGCGCCTCGCTTGATTGGCTTTCCTAGTGGCAATTCCACACAGATTCGTAAGATGTGCTTGGTCTGCGGTAATTGCCTTGTAATCTACCTCCATAACCTCAATACTCTCCCCAATGCCCTTTCCAGCCTCCTCATTAATAAGGTCAAAAGGTAATCCCCACACCTGCACCGATATCAGTATACATGGGAACTCCACTATATAAGCTGTCATCCCTTTCTCCCATCTTTTCAATAAAAAATTATGGCTGTCAAAACTCCAAGGGTCATTCTTCAAGACCCAATTTAGTTGGCTTTCATGGAAAACTTAAACTGAAAAAGGTCATCACCAACTTCAGTGATCCTTAAGTCTTTACCAAATTTCCAAACCAATTGGAGAAGGTGTTTTGCTGCTCTAGTGTTAAGTGGTTTACTCGTTTGAAATCGACCCATCAGGCTCAAGGAACATTCTTCGAGTATTTTCACCCGATTATCTGATCGAACCTTTATTATTTCTCCCTCCTCAATTGTCAAGCTTATCCGTTAGAGTCTCTCAATGAACTTGGAGTCCATGTGAGAAGACAGTTTGCACTTGCACCTTGAGAGTATGTTTAGGCGTGTACAGCAAGAAAACTTCTTATTACTAACAACTCAACAATATTACTAGTAAGAAACAAAATCCCACTCATCCCCCTATGTTGGTAATGGGAAGGAATACCACTGCCGAAAATAAGCCGTGGAATAATCTCACCCAAGATGAGAAAAAGAGCTCCCACTGAGAGGAGAGAAAAAATTCTTTTAGTTAATTGAATTCTTTTCTTAGATCTAGCTGATATAAGTTTTCATTTCTTAGATATATAATCGTACAATCAATTTTTTTTATAGTGTTTGTCATATTAAATAGTTGTAATAGAGTTGAAATGTTGAAGATGTGCATGAGTTTTGAATGCCATGACCTTAAATGGATGCAGATTTTTGTATTGTGTATGTAATCGGTAATAGGATCCATGGTGAATTCCAAACATCTAGAGCAATTTCATTCTCTATTTCTAACACACCCCCTTACTCAATAACTCTATTTTTCTTTTTCTTTTTTCTTTTTCTTTTTTAATTAATATTTTTTTTAAATCAAGAATTGATTACCATTTTCTACACCCAAGATCCTTGTTTTGGTTTTGGAACATTCCAAAGTTGTTTCCCCTTTAGGTATTTGGCTGAAAGTAGATTAATCCAATCTTATCTTCCTTTTTGATTATATTCCAACCCAATTTGTCAGTGACTACTGCGTTCATATGTTTCATTCTTTTAATACCAAGAATAATAGATATGCAAATCAATCCTACATGCAAATTAAAATATATTTGCAGACTCCGTATAATTCTGATATTTTACGGACTTATGCAAAGTAGAAACAAAAAGGTCTAGCAAAATGAAATGCTTTATTCATCGTAGTGGATGATTCATGTCTACACTAGTATACTATTTTCATCCAAGACGATGAATCCATACAGAGCAATTGGGTACAGGACATTTCGTTAAGTCAGTTCAGGTCCCACTATCATTCACAGACAGCGAGAGAGAGAGAGAGAGAGAGAGAGAGAGAGATATGCCCCAAAAAGGTTCAACATTAACAAGTTGCCAAATTTTGATCAAAATTTTGTATGATACAAATTCAATTTATGGTTTAAATACTAGCAGGGGATAACTAGATCAAGCTCAAGGTATGGCCCCAAAAAAGAAAGACAACATTTCCAAGAGATGTGGCAAAAATTGGGCAAACGTGCTTTTGCCAAAATCCAACAAGCAGGGATCAATTAAAAGTTGAAACAAGTGCAGTTAACTCCGAAATCCAGACTTGAAGTCTAATGATGATCAAGCCAAGCTGAAGCTTCCAAGGAAGAATGTTAGAAAGGAGCTGCTTGCAGGTAGAAATTTAAGACCTGAAAGACATAATTAAATGTCTAGCTCCATTGAAAATCAAGGAGTTTGAGTTTCTTACCATGTTTATAAACTATATACCCCGGCGATATTCTAGCTTTTTGGTATTCTCTAGCATTATCTGCCAACAAAACCAATAGAAAAGTCCAATAAATCCTCATGACCGA
Source organism: Castanopsis chinensis (assembly GCA_032878915.1). Taxonomy (NCBI): domain Eukaryota; kingdom Viridiplantae; phylum Streptophyta; class Magnoliopsida; order Fagales; family Fagaceae; genus Castanopsis; species Castanopsis chinensis. The sequence goes on along the minus strand of JAVQMG010000097.1, from coordinate 4,125,251 downwards.
TAAAAGAACAACTGAAGCAAAATTACCTGTGTGTAGATGTCATTCAGCATTGATCAAGTACAGAGGTCACTCAATATGTTCTAACTAAATCAAAAACAGTGTGAAGGCCAGCGTTATGATTGGCTACCAAAAAAAAATGTACTTCTCTAATGTAATTTGCTATTGCTTTGCAGCCTTCAATTGCAAGTTGCATGACATTTTCAAAAATGTCAATTGGTAACTTAGAATCCATCTGCAAGAGAACATTAGACATGAGTGCTCCAAAAAATATATTTATATATTTACCTTTCTTGGGTAATGCTGCTAAATCAAACAAGGAAAACCCTTAATGGCAAAGTAATAGGGATGCACAGAATGATCATTATTAATTGAACCGTTGAACCTAATAAACTGCAAAATTTTCAAAAACATCACCCAAACTTCAAGGGGAAATAAGTTTTACACTTCAAAAACACGGCAAAAGCTGTATCACACAAATCAATAAGGTAATTAATAAAAAGTCTAATACCAAATACTCAGGCTGAGTTAATGGATCAGTATAATAATCAAGGTAGGTTAAAACAAGTTCTGAACATTCCAAATCCTTGTAGGGCAAGCAAGCATGGGAGAAGCATATATTGCATAAACCTTGGCCAAAAACAGTTCAGCAGTTGGTGGCTAGGGATTGAAATGTAGGCAAAAAAGTTAAAGTGGGGAGAAAGAGAGCTTTGATTTCTTTGTATGTGAGGCTCAGAGCTGTTTTGAAATCCAAATGCAGATACTTTCAAAAGCACTGAATGAGCCCATTATGTCAAACATCATGAAATTTTAGACCTGTAAGAGGCACTGAGAAGGATAAATAAGAGCAGATTTTCAGATGTAACCTGAAGAAGAGTCACTTTGTCCAACTTAGGTAGAAATCCCACGGTGACATCAGGACCTCCGGCACTATCTTCTACATAGTTCAAATCTGTTTGCATGACAATTTTCAAAATAAGAATTCATTTGGAAAAGCAACAATGTAGATGTACCAAAAAACCAGTAAAAAAAAATAAAGGCATGTAAATTTACTAAGCAGAGGAGTGTTATTGAGATATCCAGAGCTACATGAGGTAACAAGATCACGCATTGGGATCCCAGCATCTGCAAGGGCTAAAGTTGCAGCATTGATACATGCAGATCTAGTTCCTGCAGAACACAAATTCCCAGCTCATGAGTAGAATTCAACATAATATTTTAGGTCCATTTGATTACATGTTCAACTGGTATTATGTACTCAGACTCGTGAGCTGTCTTCCATATATGCTTACAGTGTGTCCTTAATCCTTATTTTATTATTATTATTTTTTTTATTAACAATAAGTGTCTGCAGTGGCAGCTTAATTCTTAACCAAACACTGGCTAAGAATGGCATGAAACACATACGGGAATGTATCTTACAACAAGGATGTGTGCCAAAGTTTTCATCTATTATCTTACATAGTAACTTCTCTAGAAGCCATTATCTTAAAAAAGAAAAGATATAAATAAGACCTTCTATAAAGATAAAATGGACAAAAGATATATGAAAGCATACCCACACACACACACACACACAAACACAAAACGAGGGAGACAGAAAGGGCTTGAATTAATTAAAAAGATAAAGATACGAGCTGATGATCAGTCAGGAGTAATAAGTGCATAGGGATTCATTTGAATCTCAACTTACGACCATCTGCTTGGAGTATTTGGACAAAAATATCTATCTGCAAGATTATAGACAAGGTTTCAGAAAAGAACTAAGAATTACATATTCATTTAGGAAATGTTTCCAAGATGCTGGAACAGAACCTGTGACCGAGGCATCAAATTTGTCAATATGCAAGCTTCCATGGTCTGGAGAATTACCAAAGATATCTCTGTCGATCGTCTGAGTGCAAGAAAAAAACTTGTATCAACAACAGAGCAAAAGATCAAATATATGCATGCCAAGAACCTTGTAGCTCAACTAACACCTCTTAGTGTTTCCAATGGAGGCATCCCGGGTTCAAATCCCCCCTCCCCAACAAGCGAATTATCTAAAAAAAAATCATTCATATGCATGTCATATTCTGATTTTGGTGATGCATCAAATTTCATGATGGATAGGGATTTAACAATGGCCAAAAAAATGCTTACATTGAATCCATTCAACCAATCAAAAAATTAAAAATATGACAAATCTAACAGGTAGCCTTATTAGCCATTAAGAACAGTAATACCATTGCTAATGTTATATACCATTGCTAATGTTATACAAGTTTACAAGGCAATATCATTCTTCAATTTGAACATCTTGTTACAGTGAAACACGATAATCTGAATGCCTAGCATCACGATCTGGAAATTATACTATTAACTGGAACAATGAAATTTATGCGCAAAGTAGATAAAAACACAAGTAAGAATCATGGATTGTCAATTAACACCCGCCTCCTCTATCTTTGGCCACTGGGAGTTCATCCTTATTGCCAATTGTAAGAGCATGCAAGCAGAAAAAGAAATACTTCACAAAAAGCTTTAACTCCGGTAAGCATATGAGCACTAGCTCTAATAGCATCTCCTCCCCTGATCTATATAGGAGGCAAGCAGGCTGCCTGATGCAGGGCATTTCAAGTATCTATATCTTAATTCTCTTGTAACTAATTAGTTAGTTAGATAATTGCGTAAGCATTAGCCAATAGGATTTAGACGCATGTCAACCATCTAGAGGTAGTCAATGCCAAACAACTTGTATGAGAAGCAGAGGGTAAATAAGGTTTTTTGCTTGTGAATGAAATAAGCATTTGAGAGCTATTTTTGAAGAACTTTGTGTTCTTTGTAGAGGTGCCTAACCACCTATCAATTTGTTCTAAGCAACTCACATCCCATTTAGTTCTAATTCATATCACATCCCATCATCCTCCCTACATCACTGCCACCAAGCTAAAGCATATATTAATCTTACAACACATATCAGAAGCAAGGGCAGTATAGAATATCCCCATCCCTCTTGGATGATTAAAATCAAGACAAGTGTTGATGCTTGTCAACTATATAAGTAGGTATTTCAAGTAAAAGTGAAGCATAAGTAGGTATTTATCTTCTTCTTCTTCTTTTTTTTTTTTTTTTAATGAATATGTCAAATAGTACTTCTAGAGACAAGTTGATGGAGTCCTAACTTATTCAAAATTATGAATACCATGAATAAGATATTGACACGATTTAAGTTCATCAACTACCAACAAATAATAGTTTTAGAATTTCACAAATTATTTAGCCTGTCTACAATTAGATAAATACACTCCCCTAAGAATCAGAGTATACAAACTGTTTTTTTTTTTTATAGGTAAGAAAAAGTATATTAAAAAAAATGCTAGATGCAAATTAGCACCAGCATAACAAAAGTACAAAAAGGAAGGAAAAACAAAAACATAAAAAGACATTATTTACAAAGAAAGAGAGCTAAGGAATAGAGGAAGAGAGTCACTAGATGTGAGTCCCCAAGCCTTAGCCCAATCAAATAGGGAACTAAAAAAGAGAGCCAACATTTGGTCCTCGGATCTATTCAAATCCTCAAACGTCTGCCGATTTCGTTCTTTCCAAATACACTACATCAAACACAACGGAACTAAGTTCCAATTGTAAGACGAATGCTTCTCCAACCAATTCCACCAACTAAATAGAAAATCTGACACCGTACATGAGGGAACCCATGAAATCCCAAAAATCCGAAAGATAAAGCACCACGGCCGATAAAACTTTCCACAATGTAACAACAAATGATCCACTGTCTCATCACAGCAACAACACATAATACACCAATCAACAAAATCAAAGCCTCTAAGCCGCAAGTTATCGCCCGTAAGGATCCTATCCCATGTGGTTGTCCAAACAAAGAAAGAGATACGCCGGGGTGCCTTAACCTTCCAAATATCTTTCCATGGAAAAACAACGGAAGAAGAGCCATGTAACTTATGATAGTATGAGTGAATAGTAAAATTTCCGTTTTTTGTCAACTTCCATCTCAGACGATCACCATCAGTACCTAAAGATAAATTAGCTACCAATAATCGAAAGAAATCATCCACCACATTTGCCTCACAATCATTAGGACCTCAATTGAAAAGAACATCTCAAGTTCTCCCATTCCCTACTCCTTGACATATCAAAGATGATTCTACAGAAGCCTCTTTGTTAGTAGCAAAATTATACAAGACTGGAAAAACCAATTAGAGAGAAAGATCTCCACACCACCTATCTGTCCATAATTTCACTCTATCCCCCACCCCAACCTTATAATGGACATTGTTGTTAAAAACCTCCCAGCCCATTTGGATACTTCTCCATAAACCATAACCATGAGCAACCCTTCCCAACTTAGAAGTCCACCCTCCCCATTCTTCCCCAAATTTCAAAGTTACCACCCTCCTCCAAAGCCTATTCTCCTCAATCCCAAAACGCCAAAGCCACTTTCCTAGTACCCAGGCCACCATTAGCAATAGCCATACACACCTTATCGCATCCCAATAAATGAGTCTTAGGGTCTCCCCATAGGAAGTCCCTTTCGAGCTTCTTAATTTTGTTTGCCACATGTGTAGGGATGGTGAACAAAGATAAAAAATAAGTGGGAAGGCTGGATAGTGTGCTTTTAAGCAATGCCAGCCTGCCTCCTTTCAACAAATACAACTTTTTCCACCCAGCTAGCTTCCGTTCAATTTTTTCCAAGATAGGGTTCCAAATTGAGGGGGACTTATGGGACGCCCCTAACGGCATACCAAGATAAGTCATTGGCAATGCCCCAACCCTACAACCCAATATCTCTGCCAAAGCTTGCACGTTATTTACCTCCCCTATAGGAACCATTTCACTTTTAGCTAAGTTAACCTTCAAACTAGTCACAGCCTAAAAGCATAGTAGCAGCAATGGAACATGTAGTACTTGCTCCACCTCTGCATCACAAAACAAAATAGTATCATCCGCAAATAGCAAATGTGAAACACATTTCCCTCTACCCCTCCTACCATCCACCCTAAAACCACTAAGTAAACCTGCCCCCTCCATTCTCTTCACCATCCTACTAAACACCTCCATCATAACTAAAAATAATAAGGGAAACAACGGATCCCCTTGTCTCAAACCTCTAGAGCTACCAAAGAAGTCAGTTGGGGTCCTATTTACCAACATAGAAAACTGCACTGTAGAGATACAGGTTCGAATCCAGCTACACCATTTCTCCCCAAAGCCAATTTTCTTCAATAACCTCAGAAGTGCCTCCTAATTCACATTGTCATAGGCTTCCTCAATATCAGATTTATAAATCACCCCCAGAATCTTACTCTTCATTTTGCTATAAACACATTCATTTGCAATGAGAACTGAATCAAGGATCTGCCTACCTCCAACAAAACCATTATGAGATTCAGATATCAATTGATCTAACACCACTTTCAATCTATTTGCCAAAACCTTGGCCAAGATCTTATATAAACTCCCCACCAAACTGATAGGTCTGAAATCACGAATGTTAGAGGCATCATTCTTCTTTGGGATCAAAGCTATAAAAGTAGCATTAAGAGATTTCTCAAACTTACAATATTGAGTCAAAGACTGCTAAAACATCTCTTTCTACTACTCTCCAGCAATGATGAAAAAAGGCCATACAAAAGCCATCTGGACCTGGAGCTTTATCCCCTTCCATATTTCTGACCACTGATAGGATCTCGTCCTTCTCAAATCTCCTCTCCAACCAACCCCTCTCCAACTCCCCTATTTGATCAAACTCCAGTCCGTCCACAAAAGGTCTCCACTCCTCAGACTCCTGATACAAAGTTTTATAAAAATGAACTACCTGAGCAGCCACTGCTACTCCTTCCTCATAAATCACTCCATCCACTTTTAAGAAACTCAGACGGTTATACCTTCTATGAGAATTGGCCATCTTGTGGAAGAACTTAGTATTATTATCTCCCTCCTTAATGCATAACATCCTCGATTTTTGTCTCCAAGAGATCTCCTCTAGAAAATAAGATACTCTACTTGCGATCACACTTCATTTTTCTCATTTCTCTCAATCTCAGTGAGTCCAAGGGCCCATTCCTTAACATCTAGTAACTCTAAAGCCCCTAATAATTCTTTCTTCTTGCGCCCAACATTGCCAAACTCTTGGCAATTCCACTGAATAATGTCTTCTTTTAAAGCTTTCAATTTTTTAGCAAATACATAACTAGGTGTACCCGAAAAAGAATGCCGATTCCACCATGAATCTACTCTATCAACAAACCCGTCCGACTTCAACCACATATTCTCAAACCTGAAGGGACTTTTTCCCCTCGCCATACCACCTGCCTCCAAAAGAATTGGGAAATGATCTGAAACTGGTCCTGGTAGAATCCGTTGGGTCACATCCAGAAAGTGTTGCTCCCAGTCATGTGACACTAGAGCCCTATCCATCCTAGACATGGATGGCTGGTCTGTACCACTAGACCATGTATAACTCCTTCCCTCCAACGGCAAATCTATCAAATTTAAATCTTCAATAAATTCAGAAAATTTTTCCATAGCCGGAGTAAGCCTAGACCCACCCCTCCGTTCACTAGGAAAACGAACAATATTAAAGTCCCCAAAACAACACCAAGGAACATTCCAATACTATTGAATACCAACCAACTCATCCCACAAATCACCCTTCAAATTGTTATCATTTGGGCCATACACCCCTGAACATGGCCAAATAAAACCATCCTCCGCCCCTTTCCACTGAACCAACACTGAGAATGAGCCCACGAGAACCTGAGAACCTCCAACTTTTCTAAAACCCTCCTATCCCACATAATCAAGACCCCAGCAGCTGTCTAATCAGCATCTAAAGCCACCCAATCCACATAAAAACAGCCCCAAATACTGCAAACCAGCTGCCTATCTTTGCCAGCAAGCTCTGTTTCTTGGAAGCATACAACATCACACCTCCACTCACGTAACAAATTTCTCACTAGCAACCGTTTCTGGTAATCATTCAAACCTCTAACATTCCATGAAACCATTTTCAGCTTCATAAAGACTTTTATGGCCCCACAACTTTCTCTACCACACTTCCACCACACTATCTTCCATCAAAGTTAACCGTTGAAATTAAATTCCTCAACTCTCTTTTCCCTTTACCCGTGGAGGATGCTACTTTTTGAATAGCAGCTGCTTCCTTCAACTGTTGGTGAATAACCGCTATCTCCCTTTCTAACCTTTGAAGATAAGCAATGCACAACTTTTCATAATGATTCATAGAAAGCACAATCACTTTACTAAAACCTGGGATTCTGTTCTTCACCCAATTAGAGACATCCAACGTACCACCAATATCTAACACCTCAGAATCTTTGTCCACTTCCATTGACAAGGCCAGCCCCGGAGGGATAATAGTAGACAACGGATTACAATCTGCCAAGTTCTCCTCCACACCTGAAACCACCTCTGAGAAAGCCACTTCCTCCACCATCGAGACACTCAAACCAGATAGGCCACAATCTGAACTTGATTCCATCAAACCAAGTAGGCCACAATCTGAACTCAATTCCACAAACCCCTATCTCAGCTACCGTGAGCCTGTCGGAGCTGATCCCATCAGAAAAGTTGTGACTAACGAGCATCGGAGGCTCTACGTATCGCTCTACCTCCGCGTTAGTGGGCATCAGAGACTCAGGCTTATCTGAAGGGGCTATAGTTGGTGTCACCAAATGGGCCAAGGGTGTCGGGCTAGTCATAGAAGAAGGCTCACCCATTTCGTAAACACTTGGGCCTGAGAAGCAAGCTTCATTTGACTTATTAATGCCCAAACCATTTTGGGCCACAGTAGGATTCAAGCTTTGACCCACAGTGGGTTTACTTGCTTCCCGTGTAACCCATTTAAAGTATTTTGGTCCACCTTTATGATAATCCCATGAAACCTTCCTTTTTCCTTTCTCACCCACCTCTACAATCAAACCTTTCCCTGTCCAGCATGTATTCCTTAATGCATACAACTTACCATAATCAGATTCTTTTGAATTTGAATTAAACCTTAACGGAAGCCTCAATTTATTTCCTGCCGAGATTTTCTCTACTAAATTAATATCCCCATTAATGCTCCGAGATATCCCATTTCCTCCACCAGCCGCTAACGGGAAAGTATTGGCCACCGGTTTAGTACTCAGCACCATCTTTGCATGGTCTAGATCCGGCCTACCATCTTCTCCTCTCCTAACTGTGTCATCTTCCCCTTGTCTGTGGTACTTAATTGCTTTAGCTGCTTTCTATCCTCTACTTTTCCTTGATAGCCTTGCACAGCTTCAGCAAAAGTTTTAGAGTTTTGAATCTCCAAATTATACCTGTGCACCAGAGGATTAAAATTTGAAAGACCAGTTCCACCCACCGCATATTGGGAAGGATACAACATCTTTTTTAGTTCAAGCCCAAAAGCCCTCCAACCATTTTTCTCTTTGCCTTCAGGGATAATAATCGACCTCCTAGACCCGCCAACTTTGAGTTCAGCCAATAGAAAGAACTGACCAAAAGAATTGGTGCTCCATTGGAGAGTATAAGCAATGTCACTGTCTCTAAATGTAAAAAACTGTTTGGAATTTGCCCCAACAATAATGTGTTCAATATTATTCATCAGCCATTGTGTTGCATTTTTACCCATGAAGACTGATCTCATAAAGAATTTGCCCCTCTCAAAAATCCGTAACAAGAAATAACGCCCCCTTCCTCTACAACTAATTGAAAAAACTTGGATTCAATGAAAAAACTGTGAAATCCCCCCATGTCTGATCGGAAAATATGAAGAGAATAGGATATCTGGCTAATCAGAGGTAGCCGGGCCTCAACTCTTTAGTAATTATGTCAGTTTACAAACTGAAATTCCTAAAAGTTACAAAATTTTCTCTTTAGACACGTTCTTTATGCATTTAAAACTACATAATAGCGCTTGATATTTTTATGCATAGCCGATACTTGCAAACGCGCAGCTTTCTTCATAGGAAAAACCTACTGATTGAATTATGGCGATGTAACAAAAAAATTTACAAAATAGGTGACCTAATACAATGAAGAAAGAGGATTACCTGTCACCCTTTGGTTTTCTCATGCGATCCCCGGTACTAAAATTAGCCATGCTGTACTCACAACGCACCTGAAACATGAACAAACACGAATAATACGATTAGAAAGTTACGAATGCATTTATAAACTTGTCTTTACAACAAAAATTTTAAAAAAATAAATAAAAAGGAAGTGAGTTACCAGTGCTTGGTCATTAATTTGTTGAGTCCTATTTTGGACCTGCAAATGAGAGCATACATTATTTATTAATTAATAATCAGATTGCAAATTAAACAAAGACTGGCTTTGGCTTTGGCTTTCTCACAAAAGTAAAAAATATGCACCTCTCTAGGGCCATATACTGCAGCAATGACTTTGGTGTTACCCATCTCAAACACAGCGGAACTGAAATTGATAGTTAAGAAAGAAGAAAAAAACCAGCTATTCTTAAGAAAGAGAAAGTCCAAGCCAAGGTTTTAGTACGTACCAGTCAGCTTTGGCTACAGCACTAATCTCAGCTCGAATTTGTCTCGTCTGTAGTAAAAAAAAATAAATAAAAAAGGTTGAAAAAAAATGAGAATAAGCGAAAGCGGAAGCGAAAGCGAGAGCGAGCGAGAGAGAGAGAGAGAGAGAGAGAGAGAGATATACTTCCATGGGACGGCGACCATCTAATCGAAGACCTTCAGGGCTTACAAACTCCATCTCTATTCTCTATCTCTACTACCAACCAAGGTTAAGGTTAAGCTTGTGCTTGTGCTTGTGGATTGCAACAAGAGAACTGAACTGGGACTCCCAAAAAATTCCTAAATCTAAACAAAGGCCGCCAGAGCAATGAACCACGCTCCAAAACCCTTTGCTTTAATCGACGCCGTTGCTATTAATATAAACTTCTTTTTCTTTTTTTAAATATGTTTTAAGTATTTACTGTTGAATATATGACAACTCAACTTGTTACTTGCTGATACTACTTAATAGGGGTGGTAATTCGTGTTCGCAAATCAGGTTAGTACCGTGTCAAGCTATGAGTATTCGGTTTTATAGGTTGACCCGAACCTGACCTGTTTAGTAAACTTGTTAGGAATCTTCAGCCAGAACATAACCTGTTTATTAAACAGATCGACTCAACCCAACACGTTTAACTCGTTTAACTAACAAGTCATGTAAATGTCAATACAAACGATTCATTTAATAATCTATTTGATTAATAGGTCATACCAAACCTATATAATTTTTATCAATTCTCATTATCTAAAATTAAAATACAATTACAATTATAAATATAGTAATAAACATATAAAAACAACCATTAATTAAGCAATAATATCAAATTAACTAAAAATATAAGCTGAACAGGTCAAACGGGTTTGCATATTGAACACGAACACGACCCGTTTGTTAAACGGGTTAGCCGTGTCAACCCGAATATAACCCGAACTCATTTAGCCTCAACCCATGACATGTTTATAAACAGGTTAGTCATGTCGAGTGTTAGGACATAGGTAGTTCAAGTGATTTCAAACATATGTCATCATTTTATGTAATTGGCTTATCCTTTGACAAAACGCATTTTACTTGTAATTGAGTAGATTTAGGATGTGTTTAACGCTTCAAGAAACGGTGTTTCAAGATCAAGTGTTGAAGTCATCAAGTCTGTCCAAGAAACAAGCTAGAAAGTGCAAGTTACTAAAGCTCGACACCTAGTCTCGACAGCTGTTTCAGCGCTGAGGCTCGATAGCTTCTCGACAGATCCTTGACACTTCTATCTGTCGAGATTTAAGGAAAACAGATTCTTAATTTTGTTTTGATTACAATTCGTGAATGTGTCTTTGGGACTTCTTTTCTCCTAACCCTAAATATATAAAAGGATTGTTTTAAGGGCCATCAAAGTAGCGTAAGTTGCACAAGCATTGAGTAATTGTTGTTCATGCAATTTGTGACTTAAGACAAAGTTCATGCCCTAGTTCATCTCTTGTGAAAAAGTTGCTGTGTAATGTGCACCGTAGGGTTTTGTAACCGAGCATCTTCTTGATCTTCATCGTGTGGATAAATTGAAGAACTTTGCAGCCAACAACTCTCTCTCTAGTTGGTGAATTGAAGTCGTGTACTGGGATCCGCGCAATTGGTTAGTCACGTACTTGGGAGCCGTGCATCAAAAGAAGAAACTGTCACTACAGAACAAGTCTAATTGGGTATTGTGGTAAGGGTTCAACTGTAAGTTGGTAAGGTACTTGGGATTCCTTACTTGTAATCGCTTGTTGTGATAATAGTGGAATTTCGGGAGTGGTGACCTTAAATCACCCAGTGGGGTTTTTGCCTTCAAGTTTTCCCCATTCGTAAACAAATCACCGTGTCATTTATTTTCCGCTGCATACTTTAGTTATTGGTGATTTGTTTGTGCTGCCACGTGAATTTGCATGTTAACTTGATTAATTAATAACTCAGCTAATTAATCAATTTAATTCATCACAATGGGTCAACGCATTTGTGGCCTATCATCAAGTTTGTGGGTTATGTCAAATTTTGCCACCCTACTACTTACTGTGAGCAAAAAAGAAATTTTATTGGTAGATTCAAATTAAAACCCTTTGCTTTTAAAAAGCAAATCAGCTTTTTAAACCAAATAGTAAATACTTGGAAAAAATTTTCTCTGTCGCTAGCAAAGGTTGGGATCCCTAACCTCTCCTAGGCTGTAGAATCGTTGTCCCTATTAGAAGGTGTTGTTTGTCATTTAGGGTAACAAAGTTACACTAAGGTTTTGTAGGGTTTACTTCTTCGGGGATTAGGGAAACACTCACTATCTCTTTCGCCATGGAAGGTCTCACCATACAGTGGAATGGGCTCTCTCTCTCCCAAAGAGAAGGACCTAAATTCCGTTTACATACTAACTTGGCTTCTACCGAATATACCATTTCTGCGAAATTTTTGATGAAACAAGCCTTGAACACTGATGCAATCGCAACAACATTCAAGCCTCTATGGAGATCCAAAAACGGTTTTAGGGTGAATAACCTTGGTAATCATGTTATTCTGTTCACCTTCGATAACGAGGCAGAGGCTAATACGATCATCGCTAATGGTTATACAATGGTATGATAAGGACTCCATCGCAGAAGTACTGTTGTTTAATCTTACTCATTTTTGGGTGCAGTGCATGGTATTCCGCTAAGATATATGAACCTGACAGTAGCGACAAGGCTATGTGAGACTGTTGGGAAGGTCATATGTCAACCAAAAACAACCATTGAAGATGGTGGTGGTTTATAAGACTACGGGATCTTATCGACATATCTCAAACTTTATGTCACAGAAGGGTGATTTGCCTCAAGGATGATAAAGAACAGTGGGTCTCCTTCAAATTTGAGTGGCTTCCTAACCTTTGTTATTGGTGTGGGCGTTTAACACAAAATGACCGCAACTGTGATTTGTGGCTAGACAGTGAAGGTGCTTTAGAGGAAATAGATACTTGATATGGTCCATGGATACGAGCCCCTCCTTTTACGAGCTCATGCAAGGCAGTAATTACAATACCAAGGTTCTATGTGAAAAACAATGGCATACCTAAGGAAAATAAACCCACTAGCCTACCACGGCAACCACTAGTGACAGCCTCGCCAACATGTGACCAAAGGCCCTGTTAACCTAATCCAGTAAGTGCTGAAACGACAAAAACCCCAAATTCAAATTTAAAAAAAAAAAAAAAAAAATCTTTCCTTACACAAGATTGTCTGGCTGGCCATACTCAATCAAATCCTGATTTAGTGCATACTCATGCTAGCATGGATACGTTGGAGAAACGTATTAAGGAAATAGACCGTGATTTACATAGGTTTGACTTACCTGGGAGAGAAGATCACGACTAGAATATGAGAACTGAAAACATCTCCCCCCAAAACACCCTAGTAACTACTACCATATCTCTGCAGCCCAAAAAATCCTCCCCAATCCCTACATTTACTCCCCCTCCCTCCCAAAACTCTAATAAACCATAAACACCCCACCAGGATCCAACCCGACCCCACCAACCCACTATGATCCCAAAAATATCTCTCATTTCCCCATTCTAGATAAAACTCCTAATAAGACACACCCCTTGGTCACACGTACCCCTTTTCCCTCCCAGATTCCTAAACAACTAGAAATACCCCAACAAAATCCAAACCCAACCCCACCACCTCATCATAATCCCAAAAATACTTTTGTTTCTCCTTCTTTAGACAAAGTCCCCAGCAAAATAGCTCCCTTGGCCACATGGAAATGAATCCTAAGAACTGCAACATAAGAAATTTCGATTAAGGCTGAAACACTAGGGCAAAAATGAGTAGCATTTCATCATGCACATCAGTCCGAGTTACCTAATAAAAAATATATGGTTTCTCAAATTGATAATGAAAACACCCTGATATTGGCGGAGGCTAGTTTCCAGTCCTGCTAGGAACAATGAATCTACTAGTATGGAGCTGTCGTAGGCTTGGGAACCTACATACAGAAGATCAACTCATATATATGGTGTAGGCAAAAGATCATTTGGTTATGTTCATTGCCGTAACATGGACCGATAAATCAAGGCTAGAGAGAGTACAAAGGAAGCTTCAATATAAGCGTATGTTAGAATCACCAAGGAGAGAAAAGGCAGGCGGACTGGCAATATTTTGGAAGGAAGATTTTCCCTTAGACAATGAGACTTTTTCTCCAAATCATATTGATACCACAATCAATAAAAACTAGACCAACGAATGGAGATTTACGGGTTTCTATGAAGAGCTGAATGCACAAAAACGGCATGAATCCTAAACCAAACTACGACAACTGAAGAACAGGGGAGTTTCACCATGGTTGTGTGCCAGAGATTTCAATGAAATCACTCTGCAATCTTAAAAAAAATGGAGGACAGCCAAGTCCACACGGTCTGATGCAACTCTTTAGAGATGTTGTTGATGAATGTGCCTTTAAGGACCTCAGATTTGTGGGATTCCCTTTTACTTAGCATAAACATTTTGCTAACTTCACTATTTGGGAAATGTTGGATAGGGCAATGGCTACTAATGAATGGTTCACTATGTTTCCAAGAACAAAGGTTCATCACTTGGACACAACAACATTTGACTATAAACCATTGTGGATTACCCTTGACTGTATGGAATCCAATTTTCAGAAACTTTTCTACTTCAAATAGATGTGGATGACAGAGAAGGGTTGTGGGGAGACTGTTGAAGCTGTTTGGATAGAAAATACCTTGGACTTGTGGGATACAAAGGTGCTAAAAAATAGACAAATGTGGCCATGAGTTATCGCAGTGGAGTAAGAAGTGCTTCGGTAATGTACGATGGGATTCGAAAAGAAGAAGAAGAAGAAGAAGTAAAGAATTGCAGTAAGCAAAGAGGGTCTCAATCCGAACTGGTGATTCTAGACGGATGATGTTGGGAAATTTAGACCCCGGTTGATAGAAATAACAAGTTTTAAACCCAAGTTGTTAATTGTATTTATTATGCATAAAACTTGTTAAAAAAAACAAATATCAATATCATGTCAAATATAAGTGCAGCGGAAAAGTAAATAAGACAAGATATGATGACCTAGGAAAACCAATGAAACCAATCAGTTTCACAGTAAAAAACCTGGGGGGAAACCTTCCCGAAAAGCAATTCACTATAGTAAAGAGAAGTTTTAGATCTAGTACAAAACCTTTGTCCCTAGACTCTACAATCCCCGTAGATGAATTCACAGTAGAAACCTTCTACTGCTTCAGAACCTCTGAACTCTTCAATATATGAACGCCACCCTTTTGATGCACGGATCCCAGTACATGACTAACTCCTTTGCACAAATCTCAGTATATGACTCACTCACCAACTTGAGGAAAAAGAATGTTGGCTGCAAAGTTCTTCACTTCATCAACAATGAAGATCAAGAAGCACTTGGTTACAAAACCCTAAGGCCCAAAGACGCAATAGCTTCTTTCAGAGAGAATAAGGCTTCGGTCACTTTTTGCATATGTTCTCCTTGTATTCTCTTATGTGACGGCCTCTAAAATAAGCCTTATATATGCCTAGGTTGTGAGAAAAGAAACCCTACACAAATACAAAAGTCTGGCCCAAAAATCAGCTCTGAAAATTCTGATTTCCATAACCTCGATAGATACCTCGATAGATCGAGAAGCTATCGAGCTTCATTAAACCTCAATAGATAGAGGTATCGAGCAACTGTCGAACAGCTGTCTGCAGGTGTCCAGCAGATGTCCGCAAGTGTCCAGCAGGTGTCTAGCAGGTGTCCAGCTTTAGTGAACACTTTTTCTTCACTTGTTTCTTAGTCCAATCTTCATGGTTTTAATACTAGACTTGAACAACATGTTTTTTGAAGTATTAAACACATCCTAGATTTACCTAAATACAAGTAAAGTACGTTTTGTCAAAGGATTAGCCAGCTACATAAAATATGTCTTTAATAGATGAGAATTTTAGAATCTGAAATAAACTTGCTTCTTGATAAAGAGGCAAAAATATGGAGACAACATTCCAGGATTTTGTGGATGAAAGACGGCGACTGCAATACTAGATTCTTTCATAGCAAAGCTTCCCAACAGCGCCACTGTAATTACATTACCAAATTATATGATCCCATGGGTAGGTAGTGCATAAGACAAACATAGGTCAATGAGATCATTATAGGTTTCTACAGCTCTTTACATTGGCAAACCCAAACAGCTTTACTGAAGTTTTGGAGGTCATACCTCATGTGGTCACCGATTCCATGAATGACACACTTATAAAGGAATTCACAATTGAAGAGGTTAAAGTAGCCCTGAAAGAGATGACCCCTTTAAAAGCACCCGGCCTAGATAGCATGCCCCCTTTGTTCTACCAAAGTTATTGGTTCCTAGTTGGTTCAAACGTGTCTCAATCCATTCTACACTATCTGAACACAGGTACGTTGCCACACTCTCTTGGCCATTCCTTTATAACCTTGATAACTAAAGTAAAGAATCCGGAATATGTGTCCCAATTTAGACCAATAAGCTTGAGTAATGTACTGTATCATATTTTTCTAAAGTCTTGGAGAATAAACTTAAATAGATAATGCCTCAGCTCATATCGGAACATCAAAGTGCCTTTTTGTCTGATCGTTTGAATTCTGACAATATTTTAATGGCCTCTGAAACCTTGCATCATATGAGGAACCACAATAAAGGGAAGACAGGTTTTATGGCCTTGAAACTTGATATGAGTAAGGCTTATGCTAGGGTGGAATGGTCTTACATGGAACAAGTATTTGTGAAGATGGTTTTTCCGTAATAGATGGGTGAAAATTATGATGCTTTGTATTACCACTGCATCATATTCAATCTTGATTAATGAAAAACCCCATGGAGATCTTACTCCTACAAGAGGACTTAGGCAAGGGGACTCCCTCTCCCCCTACCTATTCCTCATATGCATCGAGGGTCTACATGGCCTAATAAAAAAGGCAGCCAATAGTGGCAATATAAAAGGAGTCTCTATTTGTCAAAATGGACTTAAACTAACCCACCTCTTCTTTGCAAACAATAGTTTGATTTTTTGCAGGGCCAAAGAGAGTGAATGTCAAAGCTTACTAGATATTTTGGCTAAATATGAAAAAGCATCGGGACAACAGATTAATCGCACAAAGACTACTGTTTTCTTTAGTAAGTCCACAATGGAAGATGTACAAACCTCGATCAAAATTATGCTTGGAGTTTCAGTCATACAACAATATGAAAAATATTTAGGCCTCCCATCACTTGTGGGCTAGAGAAAGAAGGAGAGTTTCACTCAAATCAAGCAGCAAATCTAGAAAAAATTAGCCGGTTAGGAAGCAAAACTTTTATCTCAAGCAAGAAGGGAGATATTGATCAAATCTGTGGCCCAAGCACTACACACTTATACTATGACATGCTTCAAGCTTCCAATTTCTTTATGCCATGAGATTGAGTCAATGATTTGCAGATTTTTTTGGGGACAAAAAGGCAATAGTAGAAAAATACATTAGGTGAAATGATAAGATTTGTGTAAACCTAAGAACCAAGGAGGTATGGGTTTCAAAGACCTTGCTTTGTTTAATGATGCACTCTTAGCCAAACAGACTTGGCACCTCCTTTATGATACCAACTCTCTTTTCTGTCAGGTGTTTAAGGCAAAATTTTTTCCACACTCCACAATCATGGAAGCAAAAAATCCAACGAATGCATCATATGCTTTGAAGAGTACATTGAAGGGGAGTTATGTTATTAAGAGAGGGGCAACATGGAGAATTGGGTCAGGTATGTCTGTCCAGGTATGAGGTGATAATTGGCTACCTAAAAAGCACAGCCCAAGAATTATTTCACCAGTCGTTTCTGGTGGGGAAGCTGCTACGGTTGGAGATTTTATTGATCAAGTTCACAAAACATAGAAAGAGGAGTTAATTGACAAAGTATTTTATGGTTTTGAAGCTTCAATCATAAAAAATATTCCCGTGTCACTCCATTTAGGATGATGTCCTCATATGGCCATTCATGCCAGATGTAAATTATTCTATCAAGTCGGGATATAGATTCTTACAGGAAGCATGCAGGGTTCAACAACCAAGACAGTCCACAAACCAACCCTTGAAACCTCTGTGGAATAAAATTTGGACCCTTGATGTCCCAAACAAGGTGAAAACCCTGGAATGGAGAGCATGTAAGAACTCTCTACCCACCAAGGTAAACCTGGCCCGTCGCAAGATCACTTCTGATGGTCTATGTGAAATCTGTAGGCAGCAAGATGAGAATGTCATGCATGCCCTTTACCGCTGCCCCGCCTTGCAAGCTCTTTGGAACAGGACCCCAGCGTGGAACCAAGGTATCCTCAAGCAAAGCACATGCTTCACTGAATTTATTGGTTTTATTTTTGTAGGTACAACGGACCCGAAGCTCTTTACATTGGTCTTATGGAACTTGTGGAATCGATGGAATAATCTTTGATGATGCCGAAGTTCACCAGTGAGCTGCACGGTCCTCACGAGAGCGGAACGAGAACCTACAAACAACAAGAAAAGACCTAGTAGAGAGAACCGTTGTGGTGCCGGCCAAAAACCCTCCGAAGGTCAAGTCAGAGAACTTTCTTTCCAAAACTAGAGTGCTAGAGTGGAATTAATTATGCATACCTTGGTTTGTGAGGGTTTTGGAGTATTTATAGTCGTGTAGAGTATTCTTCTTTTGGGCCTAAGCGTGTAGATCAAGCAAAAAACCATAGTAGTCCAAATGGGCCGCAAATGGGCCACAAATGGTCTGCAACCATGCTCCTGTAAAAGGCCTTGGGGGCCCAGCGCACGTCATGTACTACACATATCGTTCATCACGAGCCCATCACTTATTTTTCATCTTCAATCTTCAACTAGGGAAACCAGCCTTCCCCCTCGACAAGGTGCTGGAACACTATCAGGAGTGATAGATTGAGTCCTACTCTAGCCCATTGACATCCACAAAACCACAGAGCAACTAGCCAGCAACGTGGTCTCCGCCTCAAGACAACTAATAAAAAATCAATTTTTATGGTGCCACTTTTGCTGAAGATGAAAGCACAGGATTGGGAGTTGTAATTCGTAATAATGAAGGACATGTTATAGCGTCGCTGTCGCAGCAAATTCCCCTGCTAACTCTAGTCATTGAAGTCGAAGTTCTTGCAAAAGGCGAGCACTTAAACTCACTGCTGAGCTCGGCTTTGATCATATCATACTTGAAGGGGACTCAGAAATTCTACACAAGGCATTGCTAGCAGAATGCAACAACTTCACGCCGTATGGACATTTAGTGCAAGACATTTTATTTCTTAGTAGGTTCTTTTCAACTTTTAAAACATCTCTTGTACGTCGCTCGGTAATAAGTTAGCTCACTCTCTAGTGAGGAAATCCAAATCCCTCAATCATATGCAAATTTGGATGGAAGATGTACCACCAAATCTCTAATCTGTATTACAAGCTGATTTTAACAGCCTCCCTTAATAATATTCAACAACTCCTTTCTCAAAAAAATAAATAATAATAAAACCCTTTGCTTTAAACAATGTCATGCTATTAATATAAACTTCTTTTTCTTTTTAAATTTCTTTTAAGTATTTACCAATGAAAATGTGACAACTTGTTACTTGCTGTTACTACTTACTGGTGAGCAAAAAAGAAATTTTATTAGTAGATTCAAATTAAAAACCCATACAAACCTACAACTTAAGATTTGTTGTGAAAGTATTGTGAACATATTGTGGAAATAATACTTCTCATAGTTTAAATGTGTAATAACAAATTAAAGCTATAGATATTCTAAAGTAATAAAAAAGATGTTTAGGGTTTGATTCCTCTGTCTCCTATTGTTACTATGGGATTTTTTTTTTTTTTTTTAAAGACAAAGTTTGGCTCCAACATACCCTAATAAGCATGTGTTTTGTCATGTGCAATACACATGAGTAATTTTAACCACAATATCCTCACCCAACTCTCGTTAACTCACCCATATTTCTACTAAAGAAGAAGAAGAAGAAAAAGGGGGAAAAAAAACCTCAACAACATAAAATTTTTCCTCTCTCATCAACGTCATTGTGTTAAACATATTATAACCCAAACCAATTGTAGACTCATGCAATTGTAGAATATACAAATTAATCATGGGAGTCTATGGTTAGCCAAGGTTAGTCTAGGATTTCCTAGTAAGAGCTTAATGAACGTATGTAGTCGTTACGAGCAGTTCACCATGGACATAGATTGTCAAATTAAACCATGTAAACCTTTATATCTCCCTTTCGTGCTTTTGCTTATCATCATTCAACAATCACTCACAATCACACAACTTCTTTAACATCGCCCAATGGACCACAAAGCTTTGATCAATCCTCTCACTCTATTGGTCACTCTCCAAACCCTTGCTTGCCTCCATTGTCAGCTAACCCATCGAGCTCCACCTTCCACCATGTCTCTGCCACTTCGCCACTCTAGTGGTCAAAACCACCACCCTCACCTAGATGAAGATATAGAGATTTGCCTTTTAATTTAAGGTTGATCTTCCATTAAAACTAAATTTCTTTATGATCTTTTTTTTAGGGGGATTGTGATCTATTTATTGACAATTATGATTCATTTATTTTGTTTTTAAAATTTTGGAGTCTTGTATATTTGCATTGTATTAGTAGCATGGCAATTATTGAATTATCAAATCCCCACTTCCCTAGCAATCGGATAATTAAATTTAAAAAAAATGGTGTGGCAATTAAGTTTTTGCATGAAAATTTAGTGTAAAATTATAAAGAGTCATGTTAACGGATGCTTTTAGGGCAATTGTTAATAAACTATATTAGGAAAATTTCAACAAAACTTTTACGAAAAATATAAAAAGTTGTCAATAACATTAATTGTTTTATTATTTTCCCATAAAAACATTTCTAAAAATAGTTCCTAAACTGATTCACTTAAAGTATTCGTTAATTTTTCCCACTTATTTCATTGGTTGCATTTGTTTTTCTCAATGGAAAAAGACAAGGAGGCAAGCAGATATGACTATCCTCCATGGAGTAAGCAATGTCTGAGTGGCCTAGATGGGTCTACATGAAGGGGTCTCAAGTGGGGCACTTCATACTTGCAGGACTTCATCTAGGTGGATTGGGTTATAACTTCATCTAAAGCACTAATGTTTATAGGCCATGAAAGGCAATATTTTTATAATCAAACTAACATCATGTCAAATATTAGATATTAATTAAAATTAAACACTTGAACATGAACTGATTTGCAAAAATAACAATAGGGTTATTAATGGATTAATATGCTAAATAAATGTGATATGAATGTATTTATTTCACTAACTCAAACACCCAGAAAAAAGGAAGGAAAAAAAAAAAGAAAAAAGAAAAGAAAGAAATTCTTTCTGGCGCTTCATTTCATGTCTTCTGCTACATTTTGTACCCCTCAAAAGAAATGACAAGTAGTTAGGCTTGTAATAAATTTATATGCTATCAAAAGGGTGGGGTCCCTCTTAAGATTAGTTTGAATTTTGACAGTATGTTTGATTGGGATGAAAAGCAAGAAAATAGAAAATGAGATAGAAAAGAAAATGGGATGGATAAAAGTTTTCCATCCTATACAGGTTGCATTTGTGCCTGATAGGAAGGGTATAGATAATGTGGTGATTGCACAAGAGTTTTCTATACATTGGACAGAAAAAAAGGGAGAAAGGGATACATGGCTATTAAAGTGGATTTGGAGAAAGCCTACGGTAGGATGGAGTGGAGTTTCATCCACAAAGTGCTTTAAGCTTTTTGGTTTACTCAGAATCTCATCAGGGTGATCATGAGCTGCATAACCACAACAAGAGTCTCAATTTTGTTCAGTAGAGGTGCCTTGGAGCCCTTTGCTCCATTGAAGGGAATCAGACAGGGGGTATCCCCCTATTTATTTATCTTGTGCATGGAGTACTTTGGTCATTTAAATGAGCTGAAATGTACTAAGGGTGCTTGGAAACCTTTAAAAGCTTCTAGCGAAAATGAACGCATCTCCCACCTATTTTTCGCGGATGATCTTATCATGTTTGCTAAGGTGGATGAAGAAGCATGCGAGGTGATTTTAGAAGTCTTGCAAAAGTTTTGCAATGAATCTGGCCAGAACGTTAGCCTTGAAAAATCCAAGATTTACTTCTCTCCAAATGTTGATTCTGAAGTTAAAGATGAAGTCTATGAAAGACTGTGTATCTAAGACATAACAAGCATTGGAAAATATCTTGGATTTCCAATTAAACATAGAGGAGCAGCTAGAAATCAGCTAAATTTCATTGCCGAAAGAGGTATGAATAAACTCGCAGGGTGGAAAACAAAGTTCTTATCCTTTGCTGGAAGATCTGTGAGGTGAAGTCAATTATGGCTGCTATTCCTAACCACATGATGCAAGGAAGGTTATTGCTTGTACATCTATGTGATAAATTGTGTAAAGTTGTAATTTACAATTATTATGTGTTGGCTTTAATTTTGTGCCAAATTTGATTGTAATCCTATTCAATCTTTTGTACCCTGTATTTTATGTGGGTTTTATTTGTAAGGGCTGTGTGTAAGAGAGAGAGTGTGAAGACTCAAGGCATCTATTGAAGACAAATGAGTTTTCGTGGGTAGCTCACGACTAGCCATCACGCGAAGTGATGCATGTGCCCAGCACATGACTTGAATGCGAAGAGTCATGACAGATGATGACAGGTGGTTTTCGCGAGTGTCTTGCGGGTAAGGTCTTCCCTCGAGATACCTGCAAAAGAGTCTGTTTTGCTATTTTATCCTATCTGCTCCACTACATCCTCATACACACTATATATACCATCATTACCCACATATTGAGTAGAGAGCTTTTTAGAGAGAAAATCCTAGCCTCAAACCTGTGAGAGTGTGAGGTTGTCATATCCACAATTCTCCACAATATCCATTATGGTTTTCCTCCACTCCTACCTCTTCATTTCCAAATCCTTGAGAGGTTGATAGTCCAAATACTTACCACACCCATATTGAGTGTCTAGTGAGGTTTGGTGCTGCTGGGAAGCATTGGAAGAAGTCAAGCTTTGGCGAATGCAATCTGGTGAATTGAGGGATCCGGAAAGCTAGACAAGGCACAGTTTTGAGAAGCCTTGTTGAAGTAAGAGCTTGGAAGGCTTAGGTGCACTGGGCAGATTAGGCTTGAAGGGTCTCTTGCTATTCCTGTATCCCAAGTTATTATCTAGTGGATCGATTTACCACTTAGAGGGCGGCGGAGAGATTTTTTGCCAAATTCTTCAGTTTCCTCTTCAATACCACATCAGAGTGTTATCTTGTGTTTGCATATCTCTTCCCTACTCTTTTAGCTTTCATTTTTACTGTTGTGATTTGTTGAATATGGCTTAAACTAGTTTTATTGTTTGTTCGCTCACATTTAATCTATTCTGCACTTAGTTTAAGTTAGAGTAAAATCAACTGAGTCGTAAATTTTTAATTTGGGGTCTAAACAGCTCTTGTGTTTTTAACACAAATCCGAGCTTTCAAATTAGATAAAATAAATAGAGATTTCCTATGGGGAACTGCTAGTGAAAAGAGGAAGCTACACCTCGTTGGATGGAATAAAATCATATCAACCAAGAAAAATGGAGGATTAGGAATCCAAGTAGCAAAGGCAAAAAATATTATATTATTGGCCAAGCTAAACTGGAGGATGAACTAAGAGAAGGATGCCTTGTGGTCCAGAGTGATTTTGAGGAAATATTGGTCCTCAGATAGGAGAAGATCTAGGGACCCTGACAAACTCCCTGCCTTTCCTAATTAGGTAGCAATCAAACTTGGCTTCCAAACTTTTGCAGAAGGTATATGTTGGGGTGTAGGGGATGGCACCAGGATAAAAGTGTGGTCTAACTATTGGATCAAAGAAGAATCCTTAAGGGAGCTTGTGGAAGGTCCTCTAACACAACAAGAGAGTGATATGGTGGTCTCTGATGTGATTTATGGTCGAGGACAAGGGTGGAAATGGGATGCTATCTCATTTGAGCTACCTCCTATTATCAAAGACAAGATTAGAGCTATTCCTTGCTAGCGTTTTGGGAGGGGAGAAGACACCATTTTGTGTAAATACTCGAAGAATGGTGAATTTTCCACTAATTCAGCTAATGCTCTTGCCAACCCTCCATAGGAGAGAAACCAACAATTTTAGGGGCAATGGATATGGAAACTGGATATGTTGCCAAAAGTTGTTAATTTCCTTTGGCTATGTATGCACAATAGTGTGCCTGTGAGGGATGTGTTATCATCGAGAGGCATCAACTATAAAAGAATGTGTTCACTGTGTAGAAACCACAATGAATCAATTAGCCATATGCTCATGGATTCTAGCATAAGATTCGTGTTATTACTCCCCTGGTTAGCTCCTTCAATAGCGATCTATATGACTGGCTCAGGGTTAATTGCCAAAGTAAGGATATTCACTCCTCTTCAACTCCCTAAAAATATATATTTCCTTTTTTGCTATATGGAATCTTTGGAAACATAGGAATAGGGTTGTATTTGAGAATACTACTCTAAGTCTCAACCTGCATAGGCTAATGTACCCGCCAGGCCTTGGAATACTTTTTCTGTGTGGGGAAATCTAAGCAGCAAAGAAGTATGGTTGTTATCCCCGTGAGGTGGAATAAACCTCCATCTAGTTGGTTCAAACTGAATACTAACAGAGCTTTAATGGGGAACCTAGGGAAGGCTGGGGGAGGAGGACTCATTAGAGATTGCTCCGGCACCTGGGTTAAGGGATTTCTAGATCCGTTGGACTTGCAACTAACATCTTAGCAAAGTTTTGGGCCTTCTGGGACGAGCTGATCCTAGCCATCCAACCCAGTATCCTGAATTTAGAAGTGGAACTAGATGCGAAAGTTGTTGTAGATTTGATTAATTCCAAAACTCATTCTAATGCAGCATATACATCTCTTCTGGTTGATTACAAGTTGTCATTAAGCAAAATTCCTCTTGTCAGGGTGAATCATGTGTTTCGGGAAGCAAATCACTGCATTGATGCTCTTGCATAGAAATGATGCACACTAGAGGAAGAATTTTGTGTTTTCGATTTTGCCCCACCCTTTGTTACAAATTAAGTGTGCTCGGATGTAAATGGGGTTAACTATTGTAGGCTTTCGACCGCGAACTTAGCTATTTTGGCTTCTTAGTGTTTTATATATATATATATATATTCACTTTTAATCAAAAAAGAAGAAGAAGAAGTTTTCCATCCTGGCCCACCATTCTTTCTTCCTCTCTAAATTGAGGAGAAAATAGAAGAGAACGTAATATTGAGAATAAAAGTATAAAATTATCCTTACTTTTTTATTCCTTTATTTTTAATATGAGGGTATAATAGTACTAATTGACTCTTTACACTTTCATTTTTCAATTAGTTCTAATAAACACCCATCACAAAAATATACATATTTTTTATTCCACACTTTTTTATTATTCTACTTTTCCATCATTCCAACCTAATAGCACCTCAAAAGGATAATATTTGTGAATAGTGACCCCCTAGATTCTGGACCATGGTTTAAAGTTGCATGCTAACTTGCAAATCATCACTAATATTAAGATTCCTATTGTTTATGACTTCGTCATTTGTTTGAATGTTTTGGTTTGGTGGAGGGGAAGGTTAGAGCAATATACAATGGGTAGGGATGGCCATACCCATTGGGTAATGGATATCCAACCCTACCCGATCCAAATATTCTAAGTAATACCCGGTTCTTAATGGGTAGAAGGTAATTGGGTAGAGTTTAGATATTACCCATTATTACCTATTTAACTAATTAAATCTAACTCAAACCCAACTTAACCAAATTATTATGGGTAAACCCCAATTCACCCAATTACCCAATAATCAAAATTACCAAATTGTCCCGAAAACTTGAAAATGACCAATTTACTCCTAAAATCCTCTAAAATTGCCGAAATGCAGCCTAAACCTAAAAAAATGACTAAAATACCCCCTCAAAACCTAAAAATTACCAAAATACCCCCCAAAAGCTAAATATTATCAGAATACCCCTAAAAACTTAAAATAAACAAAATACCCCCAAAAACTAAAAATTACCAAAATACCTCCTAAACCTAAAAAATAACCGAAACACCCCCCGAAACTTAAAAAATGACCAAAATACCCCCGAAACCTAAAAATGCCCAAAATAACCCCTAAACCTATAAGATGACTAAAATACCCTTGAAATCTATAAAATAACCGAAGTACCCCCGAAAACTAAAAATGATCGAAATACCCCTAAAACCTATAAAATGACAATAATGCCCCTAAACCTGTAAGATGATAAAAATACACCCTAAACCTAAAAAATGACCAAAATTCCCCCAAAGATTAAAAAATAACTGAAATACTTCCATAACCTAAAAAATGGCTAAAATTCCTTGAATCCTAAAAATTACCCAAATACCTCTGAAACCTTAAAATTACCAAAATACCTCTGAAACATAGAAAATTACTAAAACAACCCTAAAATCTGAAAATTACCGAAATACACTAAAAACTAAAAAATGCAACAAAAAAAAAAAAATGCCCCCGTAACCTAAAAAAAATGACAAATTATCCTTAGAATAAAAAAAAATTTGGCTGAAATAACCCTGAAACCTAAAAAATTATTAAAATTCCCTTAAAACCTACAAAATGATCGAAATATTCTTAGAACCTTTAATTTGATGAAAATACCCTCAAAACATCCAAAATATCCCAAACCTCTATTTTGGTAATTTAAGAGGTTTCAAGTGTATTTTGGTCATTTTACAGTATAGGGGTATTTTGGTCACTTTAGAGGTTTCAAAGATATATTTGTCATTTAGATATTTTGAGGGGGCGTATTTTGGTTGTTTTAGAGGTTTAGAATTATTTTGGTCATTTGATAGGTTTTAGGGTATTTTTTTGTAATTTTAGAGTTTTGGGGCTATTTTTGTTCATTTTAGAGGTTTGGGTGTATTTTGATCATTTTAAAGGTTTAGGGGTATTTTGGTCATTTTATGGGTTTGAAGGTATTTCGGTCATTTTTTAGATTTATTGTGTATTTTTATCATCATATAGGTTTTAGACGCATTTTTGTCATTGTTTAGTTTTTGGGGGGTATTTAAGTCATTTTTTGAGTTTATGGGGTATTTTGGTAATTTTTAAGTTTTGCAGGGATGTATTTTGGTAAGTTTTTACGTTTCGTAGGTATTTCAGTCATTTTTTAGGTTTAGGGGTTATTTTGATAATTTTTATGTATCGGGGGTATTTTGATCATTTTTTAGATTTATAGGGTATTTTGGTAATTTTTAGGTTTTGGAGGATGGGTATTTAAAGACATGGCAAAATGAGCTGAAATTTGCTGGCTTAACCCGAATCCGCTTGCTTTGAACCTACGTAAACCTGCCCATTTTTTCCTGAGTTAAACATAGGCCAACCTGCGGCCCACCTGTTTTTTTTGTGGGCCGACCCGACAAGACTTGCGGCCCACTCGTTTTTTTAACTTTTTCTTTCCTAAAAAATATTTAAAAACTATATGGCATTTTGTCATGGTGTGCTATACTACTCCTAGGTACATAGCATTATTATAAAACGCACAATGAACTTGTGTGTTTTGGCTATTCTGCCTCCTATTTACTAAAAAAATATAAAGAGTTAAATGAAAGGGAAAAAGGTATACAAAAGGAATAGTAATATACTAATACCTATCTAAGTATCGAACAGCTTGCCCAAGTTTTTTTTTTTAATCCAAGTTTATCTATTTAATATAATATTAATAGCAATAATGTAATATACTAATATCTATCTAATCTAAGTATCTAACTTGCACAAAGCCACAAACCCGGTAGTGACAAAGTGACAAACAGTAAATAGAAAATAAAAAAAAAAAACAGAATAATTCAATAGTAACTCAAATTAAAAAGAAAAATCCAAAGTTGGAAGTTCTCTCTTCATGGAAAGAACATTACAACCAATTTCTAGAGTTCTCTTTAATGGCACGAGATCTTATAAACATTCCTACAACTATTGTTGTATCTTAATCAAGTTTTAGCACAGGGAAAAAAAATTCTTACTGTGAGAGACTAGGGAAATTTTGATGCTTTCAAAAAAGAGATTTGGGTGCTTTTACTAGGCACCTCTCTTTTTGGGTAAGTGATGTAGAGTCACCACTTATTTTTTAAACAAAAAAATAAGAAAAAAATTGAATACAACTTTACATGACTGAATTGCTCCATTCTTATTGATTGAGTAAAAAAAAGTACATATTTGATAAATTAAGTATTACATGGATTTGGGTCCTAGTTACAAAGTACCAAATAATTACATGGCTTTTTGTCCTACTTACAATCTACCAAAAAAAAAAAAGATAAGGCCTAGGTCTACCTATTCAAAGACACTAAATTCGGAGACTAGGTTACAGAATGGGAAAGTGTTAAGCACCTATGCCGCACAGATAGAGTCTGGTCTTCTAGACTCTCTTGACCAATGTACCCCTTTTACGCATGACATAAATGATATTTTGCACTCATGAAAGCTTAAATAAACTAAGTCACACAAGTTTATTTATGAATGCATTCTCTTCTTTGTTAAAAATTCAGATATGTGTTGTTATAAAAAAAATTGATTTTGGTTTAGAAAAAATTGATTTTGGTTTAGAAAAAATTAGATTGCATCTAATGAAGATGCAAATCAGTTTTTGTATTAGAAAAAAAATCAGATCTGCATCTAATGAAGGTGCAAATCAATTTTTTTTATTGAGAAAAAATTAGATCTGCATCTAATGAAGATGCAAATAAGTTTTTGTATTAGAAAAAAAAAATCAGATTTGCATCTAATGAAGATCCAAATCGGTTTTTTGATTTAAAAAGATATGATAACAAGCCGAATTTTGAAACAAAAAAAAAGATCTTGACAATAAAAACATCGTAAACATATTCTAATAAAGAAAATATCGACAACATATGAGCTAAGCATTGCAAAATCAAAACTAAACAAATATTTATTCATGCATCACTAAATTAAAAAAGATAGAAGAAGAAGTAAAGAAAAGCTACCCCTTGCATGGACGTTCTTTTTTCTTGAGAGAATATTTTAGGGTTCAAAGAAATTTATGGAATTGTTTTTTAAACCTAAAAATCCTTGCTTACAAAAAAGAAGTTCTTAAGACTAAAGCCTCTAGAATCCCTTTAACATCAGAGAGAGAATTTTAGAAAGGGAAATCAGAAAGAGAGAAAATCTGAGAGCGTGAAAAAGTCCTCTAAGTTTTGAGATCCAGTTTTTATACGAATCAGGACGCGTCCTTATTGCTAAAAAATCTAAAAGAGTGTGTTTTATCGTCACCTGAATGCCCTCGGGCCAAAACCTTAACGTGTGCCATTTGGCACTCCAAAAGTGCCGAATGACACTTTTGGGCACCAATACCGCTTTCGAGTTCGGGTGCGTTTTGGACTCCTTTTTTAGGTTTTCTTGAGTCGGGACTTGCACTTAGATGTGTTTTTAATCCATATTCTAAAAATTTAAACTCTTTTCTGGATAATTTAGGTCTTTTCTGCAATAATTATCTTGTAGATAAATACTCTAAAATAAATCTTGATTAAGTCTAGATTATTCACAATTTTATTGCTATCCAATTCTCTCATTTTATTCCCATGCAAGCAAGCCTATTTTTAACACTAACTATCAACCAATCACAAAATTTTTTGATTAATTTTAATTGTTTAACCAATTAGAATTAATTTAAATTAATCATGCGTGGTTGATTCTACCTAAACACAATGCATGATGACTGTGCAAACTTGACTATGTCCTTTGATCCAATGGTCCGATTTGGAAACAAGCATATCGTTGCGACCGTTAGAACCTCAAGATTATTTTTATTATATGGAATGAATAAATTAATGCATGTAATGCAATCATGATTTTTTTGGGTACATGAATGGTCATTCCAGTCATTTTCTTTGATTCATTTTCTTTGATTAAATCATGGCTACAAAATTGAGTATCTACACTTACTCCGTATCGATCAAGTCTTTTGCCTGAGAACGTGGAAGCTACATTGTACATTAAAAGTTGGTTCTATGGATTTGAAGGTATTTTAATTTATTAATAGAGTCATATAAATTATATATTTTTTACTCTTTATTGCTAAGTTTTGATTTGCTTTCATGGTACACTTACGTTATTTTAAAATATGGTATTGTAGATGAAGATATTGATGAAATTGACCAACTTGAGCTACAATTCGCAAGTATGAATATTTGTAGTGCTGAATCTACTACTAACGTTGAGTAGATTAAGGTATAATTCTCATAAAATATTTACTTGTTCTTTTTTACATTAAATTTTTGTGTTTATTTTTAAAGGTTTTTATTTATTTATTTAGTTTACCTTTCTATATAATCTAACGCTATTATTATTTTAAATGCAATAGGATTTGTGCACTTAAGAAGGCTGATAACTTGACATAGTCCATAACATTTAGTTTTGTAATTACAATTTTTTTGGGGTTATTTTGCAGGAGTGATATCATTAGTGAACTTTGAATTTGAAGTATGTAAATAATTTTAATCATGCTCAAAAGTCAAAACTATTTGAATTGCAAGAATATGGAAATCTTTATGTTATTTGATTTGTCTGTTTTTTCCCTTCACATCACATGTATAAGAGTAAATTAGTAACAAATAGTCTAACTATTTGATTTAATTCACGCTCTAAAAATTTGGCATTTATTTGTTTTTTTGTAATGTGAAAAATGTGGCAAACTTGACCTAACTTTCAACCCATTTAAAATGCTAATTTTTGGCCTGGCTTGTTTTGGCCCGCAGCTCGAATGACCCAACCATTTGCCATGTCTAGGCACTTTGGACATTTTTTTTAGGTTTCGTGGGTACTTTGGTCAGTTTTAAGGTTTCGTAGATATTTCGGTCTTTTTTTGGTTTAGGAGGTATTTTGGTAATTTTTAGTGGTTTTTGAGAATATTTGGTGATTTTCAGGGGTATTTTGGTTATTTTTAGGTTTCATAGGTATTTTGTTCATCTTAGAGATTTTGGGATATTTTGGTCATTTTAGTGGTTTTTGAGCATAATTGGTGATTTCAAAGGTATCAGGGGTATTTCGGTTATTTTAGAAGTTTTATGGGTATTTTGCTAATTTTAGAGATTTTGAGGATATTTTGGTCATTTTAGTGGTTTTTGAGCATATTTGGTGATTCTATAGAAATCGGGTTTGGGTAGGGTATGGATATTCATGGGTAAACAAATCAGGTAACAATTGAGTATGAGTACTAATTGGGGAAGATAATCGGGTATTCATGAATATATTAATTGGGCAACAAAATCTTCTTGTTCAACATGATAGCAAAGTTATTACCTCAAAAAAGAAGAAGAAGAAGAAGAAGTTATTTTCACTTTCCAATTTTAAAAATATTCCATTGAAGCAAAAAAAAAAAATCGTTGCCAACTTGCCATGATGTGTAGTAGAAGGGTTTATGCATAGACCAGATTGGGCGGATTGCAATTTAAATTTTTAAGCAAATTGCCTTTGGCAAGTTAGGTTGGAGTGGAGTGAAGTGGAGTGGTTAGCAGCTCAAGAGGTTTTTTTTAATAGATTTTTTTTTATATCCCTATTTAAAGCATTCAGAAAAAAGAAAAAAAAAAGTAATAAGAATTAAGCATGTGTAAAGCCTTTTTTGTAAAATGTGAAGCACTCTGTCTCTTACTAGAATGTTTCTACACCAGGCTATAACGACAAATCTTCCTTCTCTTCCTTGGTTTGTGCCTAATGGTTTTTAGGATTGTTTCTCAGCCCTCCCGAGGACATGTCAGTATCCTTGGGGTCCTCGGGTACTATAGTATCCTTGTGCTTTAGGTGAGTTGTTTATATTTTCCCCGATGACTCAATTTCAATGCTTTTCGAGGTTTTTTCTTTTGATATTGGCCTTCTCTCATTTGTTCATGTTCTCGGATTCTCGTCCTCCCACATAATAAATAAACAAAAGAAACTTCCATGAAATTGATAATATTTTTATTTATGTTTGTTAAAAAAAGAAAAAGAAAGTAATTTTTTTTATTTAAATCTTTTTAAAAAAAACAAAGGAAAACCCTGAGCCACCGACCTATAATAAGTTCTTTTTGCCCATTTTTGCAAATTGGAAGGGCTTAAATGTTTGATAAATCAACCCATGTCCTATTTATAGTCAAGTGGGAAAGAAAAGAAAAAAACAGGCAACCCATAGAGTTTATTTTTCAAATCTTTGTTAGGTGGATAACCTTCCATACAAGACTTTACCATATATAAATAAATAAAGTTAAAAAAGCGTAAAATAGAACCAAGCCGTAATCATAAATTATGAAACGCAAAAGTCCAAAAAAATAAAATAAAATAAAAGCCAAGAAGAAAAGAGCCCCTCAACGGCAAAATGCAAATTCCATGTCTGGTCTCCAAATATATTGACCCGAAACGTGCAAAAGCAAAAACCAAAACCAAAACCAAAACACACGCACCCACCCACAGAGAGAGAGAGAGAGAGAGAGAGAGAGAGAGTGAGCAAAAGGTGGTGTTGTGATAGATAGGTCGCCAGTTGGTAGCTTTCCAAAGAATATTAGAAATGATTACAGACAGTCTCTCACACTCTTCTTCTTCTCTCTTTCTCTTCTCTTGTGAACAAATAAATAAATAAATAAAAAAGAAGGCAAGGCAAAACAAGCTAAACACAAGTTAATGTAATAATAATAATAATAATGTCATCCATCACGCAACTGATATTTTTCTCTTCTCTGCTTGCTGCAACGCATTGTGTCATACTCATACTAAGTCATAACAACGCCGCCTAACCCTGTCCTTATTCCTCATAATCATCATTCTTTTTTTGTTCTCATTAAAAACCATTCAGAGATTCTTAAAGGTACTCATTCAGATCACACAAGCAATCAAGCACAAGAGTTTTAGAGAGAAATGGCTGTAGGTGGAGGAGGAGGTGGAGGTGGAGGTGGAGGTGGCAGTGAGTTTCATCCACACCCGGTGAAGGAACAGCTTCCCGGCATCGACTTCTGTGTCTCTAGTTCTCCTAATTGGCGTAACTCTCTCTCTCTCCCTCTCTCTCTCTTCTTCGTTCTAATGCTCTGTTTTATTCATTTTTGCTTCGCCTTCGTCAACTTCACTCTGTTCTGTTTTCCTTTTACTCTGTTTTTTTGTTTTTTGTTTTTTGTTTTGCTTTTCCCATTTCTACAAATAAAAATCGCTTTTAGTTCTCCGCTCCTTTTCCTTCATAATCTCTCTCTCTCTCTCTCTCTCTCTTGTTATTGTCACCATTTCCGAGGCCTGAGCCCTTCGTTGTTTCTGTGATATTCTTATGTATATTTATTAGTATCTTCTCCTCGTTTCGTTTCTTTTTTCTCTTTTGTTAATATCTGTCCTGTTTGGTTCCCTAGAATCTAGATAACTAATGGAAAGGAAAAGGAAAAGGAAAAGAATGGGGTTGTCGAGATTAAAAAGAGAGAGAAAAATTTCTGAAAGTTTTGATTCCTTAAATGCTTGTATTTTAACCAAAAAAAAAAAAACTAAAGAATCCATTTGAACTGAACCATATATTTTATATGGTGGCTCCCCTGTTTTTCTTACTTTCTTTTTTTTTTTTTTTTTTTTTCCATTTCCTAAAAATTAACATTTACAAAATAATTTTGGTTTCTAGGTTTGAATTGTGCAAAAGTATTGATTGCTAAAATTGGTTTCATTGACTGTAGCTGAGGCCATACTTGTGGGATTCCAGCACTACCTGGTGGTGATCGGAAGCATTGTTATAATCTCAACCATTATTGTTCCTTTAATGGGTGGTGGCAATGTAAGAATTACTCTCAAAACATGCACAAAAATATATCATTCATTTTCCTATTTTAGATGATTAAATTCATCATTTCGTAATCGTTTAAATTTTTGGGAAAATTATTAATTTATCATGATAGCAGAGTAAGTGGTCCTGGGTTTGGTAATTTACCATAACCAAATAACACATTATTGCAGGCGGAGAAGGCTGAGGTGATAAACACTTTCCTCTTTGTTGCTGGAATCAACACATTGTTGCAAACGGCTTTTGGGACTCGGCTACCGGTGGTAACGGGGCCTTCTTATGCTTTCATTATTCCAATCATTTCCATTGCCTTGTCGAGGAGGTTCAGTGATTATGTGGAACCCCATGAGGTTGGTTCTTACATTAACTTACTCCCTTCCCAATTTTTTAGAGTAAGGTTTGATTCCAAGACTAAATGAGTGGATGACAAAAGAAAATCCTTAGAAATGCTTTGTTATTGGAAAAGAAGAGTAAAGAATAGAGTTTACTGCTTATTATTTGTTGGATATGCCGAATTTTGTGTGCTTATGACTTCTCTTATTTGTTTGCGTACTGTTTTAGAGGTTTAAACAAATCATGAGGGCCATACAAGGAGCACTTATTGTATCATCTTTCTTCCAAATGGTTGTTGGATTTTTTGGTTTCTGGAGAATCTTTGCAAGGTATTGTACCGGAAAAGAGTTCTATTGGATTGGAGGATGTTGTTAGTTACTCTTCCATTGTTTGATTAAGGAGCTATGTCTTATTGTGCAGGTTTCTCAGTCCTCTTGCTGCGGTTCCTTTTGTAACTCTCACTGGACTTGGCCTTTTCATACGTGGTTTCCCACAGGTAAGACCGCTGAAATTTTCATTCTGTTATTATTTAATGCACATAATTGTTGTGCAAGGAACTACTTCTAGTTTTATATTTTCCATAACCTCTAATAATAGTTTAAGTGATAATCAATGTAATTCTTAATTGAAGGAATCATCTTTGATAACGAATATCTAATTAGGGGGATAATAAAGAAGAAGAATGGAGATGCATTGCTTCCTACAGAAAGTTTTTGCAAACCCAAAAGTCAAATTGCTGACAGAACTTAGCTAGTTCAAGACTTATCTTGTTTAGTTGACTTTTTTTTTTCCTCCTACATGTATTGTCTTATGAAAGTAACATTTCTGTTTAATTGTTGGCTGTAGTTGGCAAAATGCATTGAAGTTGGACTCCCAGAATTGATTATTCTGATTGTTTTATCTCAGGTGGGCAGCCTCCTAAAGCAACCTATAGTTCATCAGCTAAATTTCCATTAATATTTAAAAACAAAAGGACATCTTTAATTATTCTTGATATTCATATTTGTATTCCTACTTGATAAAGAGGGTATTTAAAAATTACGCTAAGTCTTCTTCTGCTTGAAACTTCTGTTTGCATTCATTCTTTGATTTGGTTAAAAATTGAAAAGAAACAAATGATATATAAGATCTAGGGAAGAACCATGTAATGGTGCCTATGGGCTGGATATCACTTCCCTGCATTGTGTTCTCACTGTGGAAGGAATCTTATAATCCCTCACCTTTTTCATTTTTTAATTTACAAAGAGAAAAGTGTTTATCAAGTGCATAAAAATTAAGACAACTTTTTCTGCCTTTTTTTTGTCTCTCATATTTTGACTTTTGAGACAGGTAACTTGAATTTCTTTTGAGCTTTTCTCTTATGATTAACTAATTTAATATTTGATCTATTTGCAGTATATTCCTTCTGTGCTAAAATCGAACAAAGTCATATTTGTTCGATTTGCTGTTCTACTCTCAGTCGTGATTGTATGGGTATATGCAGAAATTTTGACTATAGCTGGTGCATATAACCGTCGATCTGTAAAAACTCAATTAAGCTGCCGCACAGATCGTTCTGGGCTCATTAGTGCTGCCTCTTGGTGAGCGATGTGTAAAATCTCAGCTGTAGTCCATTTAATTGCATCTCTCATTTAAGCACTTGTCTTCACATGTTTAATTAATTACAAACTATATACTATTTTTGTTATTAGCGTTTCTTTTGTACAATGTCTTGCTTGAGAAACAATCCTGCAGTGTCTTGTTTTTGCCAGCTGTAGTGTAGATCATGTACAGTATCTAGAGCTTAGAAATACCACATTAGTTAAAATCTTAATTATGTCTACTTTGTTTTAAAATAAACATGTTCTGTTTTGCAATAAGTAACACTACCACTTAAGTGTGCACTTGTTGATATGTAATAAATATCAAACTATATATAGTAGCATGAAGATGAATTAGTAACTTAGTAGTTGAATGAAAGATCTTTCACATGTTCTCGGTGAAGTTTCCTGATTATTCAATGGCAGTGATATAGGGAAAAAGGATTAAAAAATAATATGCTTTTGTTTTTGTGCTTCAAAATTTAATTTACTTGGCATAGGAGCTTGCCATATTCATAATAGGTAACTTGAAGCGGTTCGCACTTCACATTGATATTGGGTGGTTTGAGTTATATATTTGTATATTTTGGATTATGCCATATTAACAATTGTGATTTATATACTAGGCTACTTGAATATGGCAATTTGTTGATATTGTTGTCTTAAGCCGTAGTTGGAAGTGATGAGTAATCCCCCTTTACACCTCTCAAATGTGTTCCCTTGTCAAGGTTAAAAGAAACCCAGATTTTTTTTTCTTTTTTGTGAGGAAGATTTTACTAGAACTTTGTTTGTTGAGAAATGTGAGTCATTAGATTGTACTTTGTCATTTGAAAATTAAAAAAAAAAAAAAAAGTTCTTGGCCACTGTAAATGATTAATCAAATGTATTTTATGCTTCTTGTGGGAACTAAAACTATTTTACATTGCTATATGCAGGATTAGAGTTCCATATCCACTTCAATGGGGGCGTCCTACATTTAATGCTGGAGATGCTTTTGCAATGATGGCTTCTGGTTTTGTTGCTATTGTTGAGGTTTGATTTATTCCTGAACCCCTTTTTTTCTTTTTGTAATATAGATAGTAATATGGTGATTTGCCTTTTCTCATTATTGATTATAATGAGAATGCAACGGATATCAAATTATGCGTACCAATGCTCATCTATAGATTTGGCTTGTGTATTACAAAATAAGCTAAGACAATACTTGTGAACAATGAAGGTGTCTACTCTACTTGAGATGCACGTAGTAATAATTATCATAAGGTGAATTTATCTTTTAAAATTATTTGATGGGAAGAAAATTGGATATAATTGTGAAACTGCTTTATGGAAAACCCATTCTCTTCCTAACCTAACCCGTACTATTATACATATGAAGAGAGTCCATATTACTTTTGTCTTTTTTAATCTTAATTTCTACTCTGATTTTCATGGGCAGTCCACGGGCACGTATATTGCAGCAGCAAGGTATGGGAGTGCCACTCATGTGCCTCCTTCTGTACTCAGCCGTGGTGTTGGCTGGCAGGTACAATTGATACTCTGATGTCTTATTATCCATTAACCGTTCATTTTTTGTAACTTGTTTAATTCTAATAAATTTCAGGGAATAGGCACTTTTCTGGATGGAATTTTTGGTGCAGGAAGTGGCTCAACTGCATCAGTGTAAAAATTTATAAAATTAATTACTTCCTTGGAGAATCTTAGATTAGAACTTTTGCTAGTTTCACTTTATTGCTTAATTATATTGTTTGCACAACCGGCTTGTGAAAATTAGCCCTGACTTGATGTTTCCAGCCTTTAATGGTGAAATATAATGATCTTCTGTAGATGGCTTTTGAAGACCTATGAATTAGATTGATTCATGGAAAAACCTGTGGTCTATTAGATGTTTTGCAATATATCTCTATCTATCTCTCTATCTATACACACACATGCACAATGATGTGATCTAACTATGTACCATTTATTCCTTTCAAAGTGAAAATGCAGGTCTGTTAGGATTAACACGGATTGGAAGTAGAAGAGTCGTTCAAATATCAGCAGGATTTATGATTTTCTTTTCTGTTTTAGGTGTGGAATCTCATACATTATTAGCTTAATTGGTCATTGTTACTTGATATGTTTTTGAGACATATTTCCAATTTAAGTAATAAGGGAAATAGGGGCTTGCCATTTGTCTTAGATATTTTCCAGAGCTATTATACTTCACATAATGAATTTTCTTATGGGTCCATAATTCATGTCCAGGAAAATTCGGGGCTGTCATTGCTTCTATACCATTACCAATTGTGGCGGCATTGTACTGTGTTCTCTTTGCCTACGTGGGTATGTATCACATTTCTATGGTGATCAAGATAGAAATTGTTAATTTTTAGTAGTTTATTTATTTTTATTTCTGTTTAAGCCGTGACATGTATGGTCATAGTCAATGGCAGAACTAGAGATTTTCTTTCTGGGGAGGGGTGGATGTAGTATAAGTTGTGTAATTGTTATGTAAAATCATTCAAGGAAATGTAAACTTTCAATGTTTATTTTGCTTCTTTTTAAAGTTTTTTTTTTGGAACTTATAATTTGATAGTTGGGGGAGGGTGGATTTGAATTCTAGATGTCTTTGGAAATACCAAAAAGTGCCAACTAGTTGAGCTACAAGACTCTTACCTTTATTTTACTTTCTTGGTGAACAAAAAGAATACAAATAGATATTCAATGTCAGTATAACGTCATTAAAAAAAAAATTTGAATTGAGTTTCAAGATTTCTTTCATTAAAAAAAGGATGCTTATTTCATTTCTTTGTATACTTATTTATAGTTTAATTAAACAAAAATTTGTAACTGTTCAATATAATTATAAGAAAATATTTTTAATATTTTGACCCACTATACCTAATCCTATTATTGATATTTTTATCTAATTGATTCAAATAAAATCATTATAGTTTTTTTGTTATTTGTTTTTATTTTATTTTTTGTTTTGGAAATACATTAAAACACATTCAACAAACTCTAACTTGAATACTTTCTCAAATATTTTGTCTATACAATTCTGACTTTTAGCTTTCTTGATGGGTAAATGTTGAAAATTGAGTACTAAATGGAAGTACAATTATTTATTGGAATTGGAAATACTTTGTTGATGGATAATTCTTAAGAATTAAGCACTAAATGGAAGTAAAAATAAATTAACTAGAATTGGCAATGAATTTAGATTTGGCTTCATTTCTCTTTGACACTATATATTTTATTTGAGTTGGGGCCTTGTACTGTTTCAAATTTTAGCAAAACAGTTGGGGTGGGGGGGACATAGTATTTATATTGGAGGAACTTGTTAACATTCTTGAATTTCAATTGGATATCAAAAAAATTATGGAGACTTTGGGAGCTCAAGACCTCTCCTGGTCTCCAAGTGGTTTTGTCAATAGTCATAGTAGAGTTAGAAATGTTTTGAAGAAGAAAATTTAAGAAATTATAAGTTTGGTGACCGAAAAATAGTGACAAAGAAGTTATGACGTGAATGCATATGAAGCTTCGTTTTTCTCTTATTTCCTATGGATAAGTTGATCCTTTGAAACTTAAATAATTAAAAAAAATTTAACCTGTTTTTAATAGAAAAATGTGATGAAGGACCATTACAGAAACTAGTTCAAAATCATTAGAAATCAGAATCAGTAGTGAAGTTTTATCATCTATTTTGTTTAGTTAATCAGGACAATCAGCCCCTTCAAGATTCACTCGCTAGTTGTATCTGTATATTTAATTTACAGATTTGATCGTTTTTCTTTCTTCAAGCAGTTGCAATGGTAGCATTTTAAAAATCACAAATCTCAAAGCATTTTACAGTGCCATTCTCTAAGTACCGAGTCATCTTGTATGATGTTCATAAGCCAAATTCCTATTTTCTAACTTTGTGGTTTCCTTAAACTTTAATTTCCTTAGTTTGGAGTGCCCATATTTTTTTGTCCTCCTTTCTTTTTCTCATTTTATTTTATTGACCTAGTGGCAAGAAAAGCCCTTTGGATGTCATGAAGAATCGACGATTTATGTCGTTATGTTAAACCAACTTTCCATTTATCAATTACAGAACACTCTTCCCCCTTCTTTTTGTCCCATAGGGCCATAGTTCTCAAAAGAAAATGAAAACTATAAAAATCTGTTTACAAGTTTTGTCTCTTTCGTGATCCTGTTGCATGTTTCATCCCATGGTAATCATATTTAGACATATAATGAGAAGATACATTGTCTATTTTCCAAGCTTGTTATGAGATTCTTATTAGGATGAGGATTTCAACCTTCTTTTACACAATGATTTCTTCCCCATTGAAAGAGTCACTTTCGTCTCTCATTGCCATACATATGTTGTACCTATGTAACCATGTAATAGACTTGGCCTACATTTTGTCTAAAAATTCATTTTAAAGAAAGTTTCAGAAATTTGACTGCAATTCAGTTATATGTTTGAAAAAGTATCCATGAAAAATAAGAATCATTCCTGCTTGCTTTAGATGCATAAAGCTAGGGTTTGATTAAAATAAATAGAATGTTTGATTTTGTTTTTGATTTTTTTTGAATTGAAGAAGACTGGTATGCTGCCTTAAAATTTTTTTTGATTGAGATGAAGAATTACCTTGCCTTT
The DNA here is from genome assembly GCA_032878915.1 of Castanopsis chinensis. Taxonomy (NCBI): domain Eukaryota; kingdom Viridiplantae; phylum Streptophyta; class Magnoliopsida; order Fagales; family Fagaceae; genus Castanopsis; species Castanopsis chinensis. The sequence continues at coordinate 4,085,317 of JAVQMG010000097.1, read as the reverse complement.
TGATAATTGAGTATTTCAACCCAGATTCTTCCTATGGAGGAGACTGAGAGTGCCATAGAGCCGAAAGGCTTTTGACGAATATTACCTTTCTGTTCACAGTTAGTGGGATATTTTTGGAGTACTACATTCGAGCAACAAATTGATTAGTTGAAGAACAACACTACTCATCTTTCTTAAATATTTTGAATCTGAATTTTAATTGTGCTGTTTAATTTCTTAAATAGTTTTTAACTCAATCATTTTTAACACTTTTCTTTGGATTGAGCAGTTTCAGCTGGCCTTGCTCTTCTTCAATTCTGCAACCTGAATAGCTTCCGGTCAAAATTCATTCTAGGCTTTTCCCTCTTCATGGGTCTTAGTGTGCCTCAATATTTCAACGAATACCTTTTGATAGCCGGTCAGGGACCTGTCCACACTCGTTCTATATGGGTGCGTATGTTCACTTTTTCTTATAGGTTCATATTTATTTACTTTTCTTATGGTAAAATTGAAGTTATAAACTTATATCTGTTTGCACTTTGGACTACTTTCAGTTCAACGACATTGTGCAAGTGATTTTCTCTTCCCCAGCAACAGTGGCTGCGATAGTTGCTTTTCTTTTGGACTCCACTCTCAGCCGTGGCCACGACTCAACCCGTCGAGATAGTGGGAGGCATTGGTGGGAGAAATTCAGATACTTTAACCAGGATACTAGGAGTGAGGAGTTCTATGCATTGCCTTGGAACCTTAATAGGTTCTTCCCTTCATTCTAATTTTAGAATGGAGAAATTTTAATGAACATCTCAAATTTGCTGTGCCTATGGCAGTCTTTTCTTCCGCCATTGCATTTCCTAGTATAGAATGAGAAAATATATAGCAACAGTTGAGCATAGGACTCTGACTTCTTGTTGCATACGTAATTGCCTAAGTCTTTGTATATAGCTTCTTATAGTCTTCTCAAATATATAACGAGAAAATATATAGCGACAGTTATATTTGTTGCTTTTATAAAGCCAAAACTACATTAATTGTTGCGTTCTATTGTGAAGTGAAAAATCTGTTTAGACCTCCTATACCAATTGAAATCATTTTTATTTTGACTCTAACCAATTTATATAGTGGAATAAAAAAAAATTTACTCTTAACAAGTTTCTTCACAATTTTTCATACAAACAAATATATTAATCAAAGGTATCAATATTAAATTTAAGGCAATAATAACAATAATAAAAAAGAAGTAAAAGTATACAAAGTTGTTAATGAAGTAGTAGATCAATGAAGAATACCTTCAATGAAAAATCACTTCGGGATCCAGTCCAAATGAAAATTCACTACAAAGGAATAGTTACAACAGTCTATTTACAAAGTTTCTATACATTTAAAATCTTTGGAATCCTTTTACAGTATTTTTCTCTATGAACTCTGTGGTAGACCTTTTTGTGTTGTTGGGCTTTGATTCTTCCTGTTGTACTGCGACCCATGGTCTAATCTAAGAGAGTTGGGGCTGGCCTAAACGGACTACGCCTTAGGCCAGTTTGTGCACAAGTCTAGCCATCCCAATATAGACGCATTCTAGTAGAGGTATCACATGTTGAGTGTACAATATGTTCACGACAGGAACAACTATTACAGATGTTATAGTAGGAATACAGCATAACAGAATAACTATAATACGGAATAAATGATACTAACATCAAAATAGAGAAATATAGCTTAGTAAGGGTATAACGGAATATAGCTTAATAAGGGTATAATAAAATAATATAACAAATGAAAATAATGCTACATAAGATAGTTTGATAACTAAATGTTGAACTAATCACCCAATAAGCATTAATAACGAAAAGGGAACTTGTCTACCAAAAAAGTAGGTTTAACTTCTCAGCAGAAGTAAGTCCAAAAAGGAAACTAATCCCCAATGTGAATAACCTCAAGGAAGACTTCTGCCATAGAAGTTATGCACTTTGGAAAAAAGGCCTAAACGGTTTAAGTTTCAATCCTCAATCTCTCAGAGAGTGGGTTTGTCAAGAGTGAGAAAAAGATGTAGTCTATTGATGCATGAATTGATGCATGCCTCTACTTCTACCACTCATATCTCTCATGGTAGTGGCTGCTACCATTGTTTTGAATGTGTTGGCTGCATCACTTCCTATTTCCAGATAAAATTGCTTGTCTTGTTTCTTGCCTCTCTCTATTTTTCACTACCCTTATCTAGATAAGGATTAAACCTCTCCATTACCTACCTCTATGGCATGCATCAAATGGTCCCAGTTTATACCTACCTCTTTTAGATAAGATGCCATCCTAGTATGACATTTCTCTCTAAAGAAGTTTGAGTGGGAATCCCAAAATAGACTCTCTCTTTCTCCCCACCGCCAGACCACATCCTTTGAAACTTTTGACCCATGGCCTACCTCCCATGTATTGGATGAGTACAAGTAGGTGGTGCCCTGGCCCTTTGTGCGTGCTCTACTTCATCTGAATTTGTTTCTTTCTAGTCTTCACACCATTTTTGTTGCCTCTATGTTTGTTTGATTCTGCTATACGTACTGGTTAGTGTTTATTTTTTGTGGTGTGAAGGATATGTGGGTTTTTGGGCTCATGTTCTCTGCCTCTTATCATTTCTTAGGTCGGGCATTGATTGGGCAAAAGCCCTCGTCTTCTTGTCGAGCTTATGCTTTCCTTTTCTATGTTTGTGGGCTTTTTTAGTTATTGATCTTGCCATATCACTTCGTAGTGTTTGCTATAACTTTTACCTTTCCTTTTACATCTTGTTACCCCGTGGACTTGTGGGCTGATGTTCTTGCCACGCCAACCCACTTCTTCATCGATTTTGTACTTAGGGCTTCCTAGGCCTACTTTTCACATCTTAACCTCTTTTGGGCTTTGTTGGCCAACAATCCTACTGTGCCAGCCCATTTCTCGGGCTTCCTCAGCCCATTTACTTCTTTTTTACATCTTTTACTCTTATAAGTTTTTTGCTAGATCCTTTGAGCTTCCTTGTCCCAATTACCACATCTTTACCTCTTATTTCTTTTTGAGCTTATTGGCCTTTAAGCCAACTCATTGAGTTTACTAATTCATTTCCCGGGATTTCCCGGCCCATTTACCTCATTTTATTCCCATGGGTTTACTATTTCATTCTTTTGCTTCTTGAGCTCGTTTACTTTTTCTTTACCTTTTTTTTTAGTATATTTTTTCTTGCAAGATTGCCAACCATCAATCCTGCCATTTCAGTCTATACTAGAGAGTATACTGAGGTGTTTTGTCATTTTTATATGACTCATGTGCACATTCTTAGGGGGAGAAATTCTACCTCGTGTACATTCGTAAGGGGAGAAAGCCATAGGAGAGATGCATATACCAAAGGAGAGAAGACAACTTTTTTTAGAAAACCTTGTTTTGCTTTATTTTTTATTATACCTGTTTTCTCGTTGCTTTATAGTGCTTTGAGTTACTTTTAGTATTTATGTTTTGTTACTTTCATTGCATCGTGTTTATGTATTAGAACACTCTTGTGTCCTTGTTGGATCTTATATCCTTAATGCAAAGACCTTTTGTGTTTTACATTGGTTGTGTGTTGGATATGCATATGTCCTTATGTCTTTGTGCTTTAATGAGTACATGTTCGGATGATCATTTGCTTTGCTATATGATCATTGTAGTCATTTCCATATGACTGTTTTGGTGTATAATCAAGTTGCTCATATGTTTCACATCACGTTTACTTGATCGCATTTTACTTATTAAATTATACTTGTCCTCTTATTACTTGCTTTACCTTGAGGGTCTAATGTGTTTTATGCTAGTGTTTCAGGTTGTAGGTATATATGTTCCTAGTGCTTCACAGCTTCTAAATTTAGATGTGAGTGAGTTTTGCCATTGTTCTGAAACTCACATTTAAGTTTAGAGTCTGTTATAGAGTGTTTTGTCACGAAATAGCTAAAGGGGGAGATTGTATAGTTGTGATTTACAACTATATTTTATGTTGGCTTTATTCCATGACAAAAATGTTGTAATTGCATAAATTTGTTTCCTTGTATTTTTGTGGGATTCTATTGTATTGGATTTAGTATTAAGTTGGTGAAACCTTAAGCTTAATTGAAGATCAGTGCATTTCGTGACTAGCTTACGAGAAAGGTTCCCGCGAAAAGGGCATGAGAGAAGCACATGGCTAGAAGTTGAAGAGTCGTGTTAAGCTGTCAATTTCGGGAGTGTCTCGCGGGTAAGGCCTTTTCGCGAGATACCTACAAAGCTCTCTGCATGGAGGTTTTTTAAGTGTGACTTTCTTACCCTTCACCCACACTATATATACCCTCATTACCCACAAAAGTATGAGAGCCATTCAGAGAAAAAAAAAAACCCTAGATAGGCTTTTAACAACACACACACACACACACACACACACACACACACACACACACCCATCTTATAGAGAGAGAGAGCTACCCATTCTTAGTGAGAAATCATTGTAGCCTCTTTTCTTCCCTCTCTCATTGTCATACCTTGAGAGGATATTTGTACTCAAACACAATTCATACATTTTCAGCATGTAGAGAGTATTTTAGAGATTGGGAAGCTTTGGGGATTTGCCAAAAGAAGCCAGTGAGGATTGGTGGATGCAATCGGGCGTATTGCGGAATCTGGAAAGCTAGACAAGACACGGTTTCAAGAAGTTTTGTTGGAGTAGGAGCTTGGAGGGCTTAGGTATATTAGGTAGATTAAGCTTGGAGGGTCTTTTACTATTCATGAATCCCAACTTATTGAAGGGCGGTGAAGAGGTTTTTCGCCGAGTTTTTCGATAACACATCGGCGTGTTATCTTGTGTTTGTATCTCTCTTCCCCTACTCTTTTAGCTTTCACTTTACTGCTGTGATTCGTTAAATATGGCTTAGAGTAGTTGTATTATTTGGTCGCTCATATTTACTCTATTCCGCACTTAGTTTAAGTTAGAGTAAATCAACCGAGCCGTAATTTTTAATTTTGGGTCTAAACAGCTCTTGTATTTTTAACACAAATCCGAGCTTTCACAGTCTACTGGATTTATTTCCTCATCCCTTTACTATTTTTCTTTTCTTGCCTTCTCTATATTGTTACGCTTCTTCTGCTATTAGGCCCTTTTGTAAAAAATGGGCATCAACAAACTTTTCATTGGCTTGGCAATCCAAAGAACTTCATTGAAGATTTGCTACAATGAACTCATTGGAAAAGCTCCTTTCAAGAAAGGATTAAGACTCTAGGTTTATAAAGACATAAGTTGGTTTTTTTCTTGTTTTTGAAATAAAGCAAAATGATAATTTATTTGTTTAGCTTTAGTATATCCTTCTTTCTTATATCTAAAAGATGTACAATAAGTAATTTATACAGGTGCATTAAGGGTCCGTTTGGGAACAAATTATTTAGCTGAAACTGAAATTTTTTTATTGAAAGTACTATAGACAAAGCTAAAAGTTGGTTGAAATAGTACAGTGGAACTCATAAATAGTACCAAAAAGTGCAATGGAACCCATGAATAGTAGCAAAAATAAGTTGAATAGTAAATAAGCTGCCAAGTATATAGTGTGCATTTGGCTCTAACTTATTTTACTATTCAGCTTATATTTGCTACTATTCATGGGTCTTACTACACTTTTTGGTACTATTCATGGGTCTCATTGTATTATTTCAGCTAACTTTTACATTTATCTATAGTACTTACAGCAAAAAGTTTTTAGTTTTAGCAAAATAAACAAATCCCAAACAGACCCATAGTCTATCCAAACACATCCTAAGTAAGGTTAAAACTAAGCAAAAACCCCATTTACTAAAAAGTAGGGACAACAAATTGCCTCACTTAAGCAAAATTGTTGTTTTCTTGAGCGAAATTCTCGGATTTAGCATAGTTGCACTAACTTTAAATAATCACATCTTAATCGTTTCATACCAAATTGGGTCAAATTTGTTTCAATTTGAAGTAGCTAATGGTTACTTTTTAATGAAACGAGTTTCACTTAAAAAATTCATTATAGTGCAAAATTATCTTCTTAAGAGATCATCAACTTCTTATCTTTGAATATATTAAAACATTATCTTCTATGAACAACTTTTGACCTAGATTCAACCCTCACAAAATTTATTGATTCAATCAAATTTTAATATGTTTTGGTTCTAGGATTTGCCAACATATCTTAGAACCCTGAGAGCATCTACATCAGTGGATGAAAAGTCTTGCATAATAGAAAAATCACTGATCCAAAAAACACTCACATCAGTGGGTGCAAAACTGTGCATTTATGCACAAGTGCTATAGTAACCGTGTATATATACATGGCTACTATAGCTCTTGTATTTAATATTTTACATTTTTTTTATCTCTCTTTTACCTCACTCTCTCATTTTTAGCTTCTTATTCTCACCTCTCTCTTGTTTTATCTCTGGTCCCTCAGTCCACCGATTAGTCCAGCTTCACTCTCACCGATCAATCCAGTGCTGCCACTGATGAGCGAATCGCAGAGTTTTCACTTTTGAACGAATCACAGTGCCGCCACTGATGAATGAAGAAGCAAGTTGCTGAAGAAGCAAGTCGTTCCACCTTTACTTTCGCTGTGCTATCACCGATCACTGCCAACACTCACTTGCCGAAGCTCACTCATCGATACGATCGTTGAAACTCACTCATCAATACGATTGCCGAAACTCACTCGCCGATACGATCTCTGAAACTCACTCTCCGATACAATCTCACTCACCTTTGATCCTTTTTAATTTTTTGTTTGATTAGTTTTGGATTTTCTGTTTGATTAGTGGGATTTGGGGTGATGGTGGTTGATGATGGTGGGTTGATGGTGGCTGGGTGGGTTGATGGTGGGTCTGGATTGATTGTTGATGGTGGGTGAAGATGAATATTTTATTTGAACAAATGTGTATAATAGACAAACTGATATGAGTATTTTGTAAAAATAAAAGTGTAAAATAAAAAAAATAAATTTTTTGTGTGTGCAAATTTACAAAAATTTTACATTTACCGACGTGGATGCTTTATCTCCCTATTTGACAATGCCATGAGAATACAAACTCAATGTACTACAATTAATCTCAGAAGCCACATACCAACCTGGATTCTTTTTCTTTTTCTTTTTTTTCTTTTTCTTTTTCTTTTGAGGGAATCATACCAACCTAGACTTAGTTTCAGCTACATGACATGTCTAGATAATAAAATCTGTCTTTTCCTGAAACGTGGACAACCGCAATAAAAATGCATAATGAACAGGTATAGGTAAAAGAAGTTAGTCCAAAAAAAAAACAAAGAAGTCAGCTTTTAAGCTTTAGGTACATAACACAAGATTGTTCTAGGTAAATCATAAACAATTAGGGTTTGATTGGAATGTGTGTATAAACAATAGTTTAATTTTTTTTGAAAATATATATGGGTAAAAAAATATATATACGTAGGGGAAAGAAGGGGAATGTGTATTGATTTTGAAGAACAAAGCTGTGTGTAATGGAGAATGACTAGAAGATTAGGGATTGAGATCCCGTGCAATACCTAGGGTATTGCATGGGGTGCAATAGCTGTAATATCAGCCATAGATTAAATCTAATGCTCAAAAAATTGACATGTCTATGTCCAAGCTGGCAATCCGCGTGCTTCACATTTCTCCCACTTCTCTCATCTTTTCAGTTTTCACTTCAGCAGCCCCAATTTGAAGTGAAGTTCAGAAACTCTTTCCTCTCTTCTTTCCCTCTCTTCCACCAGCGTTTCTCTCTCTGCCTCCCTCTCCCTATTGCTCTTCTCTGCTCTTTTCTCAACCCCGACTGTGCCTCCAGCACACCCATTACTCCGCCTTGCCGATTTTGACAAGAGTGGGCTCGGTTTCGTCGGACTACCCCAAAATCCACAAATCTCTTTCCGCCTCTACCACCGACACTCTGCTCTGAGCTCTTCTTAAAGCAGCAGGGGGTGTCAATGTCAACGGCTTGTTGTTTGTATCTGTTGAAGTCCAATCGTTAGGTTTTGGTTTGGATCGGTTCTTGGAGCACACTATTTCAGTTGTTCCAGTCATTTCTCTAAGGTAGTTTTTCTAAAATTCCTTTTCAAAAAAATCTATTTAGCAGCTTTTTGTGTGTGTTTTTGGGTAATGGAAAATGTAATGGTTGCAGAATTATGCTTATAGTTCTAAGTTTGGAATTTTATGAGTTTTAATTAAAATCCAGTTCTTATGTTGCCTTCACCTAATAAGATGCTTGAAACATATATATGGGAAAGGCCTAGTCTTCTTGGACAGATGAGGCTTACTTTTTGCAAACCATTTTAATTTCGTGTAACTTTTGCCATATAGTCTACACCCCCTCTGACAAACGGCTAATTACAATTTGAATTTCGATGTTATAGACTATAGTGGTCGAATACTATGCTTCTAATTCTCAAATGTTTTTAGCCTGCAGTGTGCAAGAACTTCTTTACTTGAGCTAAATTAGACAAGCTATTGGATTTCTGATATTATTGGCATTTTTAAAGCTGGTTTTTGGGTAGGCACTGAAGGTGTTTGTTGAAATGCTTCATAGAGTTATTAGTTTGTCTCTTTGTATACTGCCTTCTTCTTTTTTTGGATTTTTATATTAGCAATAACTGCTAGTGCTTAATAATTTGAATTTTAAGATGCTCCAAATAGGGAGATATTCTTCTTTTTCTTATACTTATTGTTATTATTTGATTGGTAGATACTTGTCAATGATTGGTTGAAAAAAATTAATGATATCTTTCATAAATCTGTAATGATGTTAAATGATATCATTGAAAAAGTGTTTTATATTTTATGTATAACTTAGCTATAATTATATTTGTAGGTTAGATTGAAAATTGCAAGCTTTAGATGGAATGTACACATATAGTCAAGACGCAAGACATGAAATACCTTTAGTTGGGTGCTTTGAAAATATATATTGCTGAGTAATGTATAGTAACTTTGGAGAATGTTATTGATGACTTAAAGAATTTTTATGTTAGGCCCCTTTTCAATCCACTAAAGAAGGATCATGGAGCTCTAATGATAAACTGAATCACGTTGGTGATTTAGGTAACATTATAGCAGAATGTGATTTCATTTGCTATTATACAGGAAATTAATTGCAGTCTCATGTATCTTTTTGATTCACACTTATGGAGTAGCTGATTTTTCCATTAAGGACAACCAAGTTATCCATTTATGTCAATTATAGACTCATAGTATCATGCTTTGGCTGCCAAATCTATACTAAATTTATCTTTTCTCTTCTTTTTATTGCATTTTAATTTGAGGCACAAATTAGATATGTCACACAATAAATTGGGAGGGCAGTTAGTATCAAACTCTGTATAACAAGTCTTCACAATAAAATCAGATTAATTTTGTTTATTGTAAGTTGCTTTTAATTTTTTATAACAAGTCTTCACTATGGGTGTTATTACTTGTTAGTTTACCTAAACTGTTGGAATGAATATCTTAAATTTTCTGAGCATTAGATTTAATCTATGGCTGATAGTCTAGGACAGAACTAGACTATCAGCCATAGATTTAAGCTATTGCACCCCGTTCAAAGTTGAATTTTAATCTACAACTCTATAGTCTAGGACAGAACTAGAACATGATGCAGAGATGCACAACTACAGATATTCTCATTTATTACTGTTTCAAATGTTTTCTACTGCTCCACTGGTTTGTGTTAGTGAATCTTATGGATTGAGACTTCCTCGTGAATTTGCACTTCTCATGAAGCAGCTTCTATATGTCAAAAGAGTTTCTAGATAATTTGTGCGAAATGCACCCACAGAGATGAAAATTAAATTTTTGGTTTTTTATGTTAAAGGATTATCTAATGGTTAAAATAAAGTTGGTGGCCACATTGTGATTTTTGTTTCCCTAGATTCTTGTATATACACATGAACAACATGCCTATTGAAATTCCATTTTGACTCCATGGGTGGCAGTAAAAGGGGCTCTTTGTCAAGAGAAGAACAACAAATCTCTTTAAGAACTGGAAATTTTTATGCTAGCAAAACCTTTGGAGGGGTGGAAGAAATTGTAATTCCAAGATTTGTTAGATATATGTAAACGTTAAAAACAAATAAATAATGCTTTTAGATTGAAACTCTGAAAGCAAGAGAGGTTATATAGGCTCTTTTAAATTTAAAAGGTTTACTTTGCTTATGCCTATGCATGTGATGCGTGGCTTAGTTATAAACTTATAATTATATTTGTAATGTACAGTCAAGAAGCAGGAGGCATAGAACTTAATGAGCAAGTCATGCTATCTAAGGTTGTCGAAGAATTTGATCTTGAAGCATACAATTTGTGGGAATTATGTATTATGAATTTATGATGATGGGAAGAGTTGTTTCTTGTTAACAAAGTGTATACTTCAACAAAACTATTGTTATATGGCCTTGTGGTCAAAGTGTACATTCTAATAAAACTTTGTTCATTTTTAGATCAAATTTGTTTCTTGTCTACTCTCTTGAATTAAATTTTGATTGTAAAATAGGCCAAGCATCCTTTGAAGACTCTTGATATGTATTCTTTGTTTTCAAAAGAATGAGTCATGTAAACCTTATCAAAAAAAAAAGCAAAAAAAAAAAAAGAATAAGAGTCATGTAAACACTTTGATATAATTTGTGTTTTTGAGTCATCATCAATACGAGTTCTTGCTTCAAGCAAATTCATACATGTAAAAACAACTCCATTTAGTCTAGATAAAAATTCAAAATGCATTAAGAAAGCTTATAACAGAAACAAAATTGTATACATTACATATATTCGTCAACACAAAATCAGCTACAACTTGAATGCAACAACTTGCTCAGCTATTCAATTCCGTAGCAACAACAGAAGGCTAAAACACAACACCATGTGTTTTGTTTCCATGGAACAAGTCCATTTCATACTTTTTTTTTCCCCTTTACAGAAGATTTATGGTGATAAATACAAGGTGTGTCCTCATTATTGTTGACAAAGCCATCAGTTGATTCTTGGATTCCCCATAGCCAAAATTGGAAATGGAATTGGCCAATTGAAATTGATTGTCTTCTTGGTGCAGGAAGTGAAAAGAATCAACCTTTTAACTCTATTCTTCACCTTAGCTAGAGCCTAGATCCTTCTCTTGTCAGCAGGAAGTGAAAAGAATCAACCTATTAGGGGAGCATCTGGGTCCATTTCACGATCTGATGACCTCCCTCAAGATTACACAACATGCGTATAAAATAGCTTAGCTTAACTTCAAAGTTTCAAATAGATTTTTTGACAAACATTTTCCATGCATTTCCAAATCAGCTTTAAAATAAAATAAACACAATAGTAACAAAACTAAGACAATGACAGAAAATGAAAGAAAATCATATTCAAAGTCCAAATTTAAATATAGCATTCTGTCAGACCATTATTCAACTAAGAAAATCGTATGTAACAACTGTATTAACTGTATTGGTTTTAGTTGGTCCAACACCAGCCCCTGCATGAGTATTTTTTGAACTCTATTGATATGACAAATTTTGGCTCACTTACTGGACAAGGGAAACACAACAAATTTAAATAGGCAGACCATTTTAATGAAGTGGTGGCAGAATACGTATTATGTACATAACATATTTATAGGCAGCCTTGGCCTTAAAAAAATGAGAATATAGCACAAAGGGACACCTATTTTAAATATATATATATATATATATATATATATATATAACACATTCCTGGAACTCTAAACGAGTTCCAAAACTTAAAAGGTCAGGCTTATTGGTCACTCATATGGAGCTAGTGGCAGACCATATAGCACATTCCTGGAACTCTAAATGAGTTCCAAAACTTGGAAGGTCAGGCTTATTGGTCACTCATATAGAGCTACTGGCAGACCAGTATACCAGCCATCATATTGAGAGAGAGTGATATACTTATCATTCTAGCAATGTAACTAAAGCAATATGTTTCTGTTGCACATGGAGTGTTGTTATGATTGTCAAAGGGGGTCATACTAAATGACACAATTGGTGATCTAATATAGAACGAAATTCCAAATGCCAGAGCAAGCTACAGCTCTGGAGCCCCCATGGAACACTAGCCAGAAAATCTGGAATAATGCAATAACATGAGACTAGTTGACCTAACTATCAAAAAAAATGAGACTAGTTGATTTAAACTAAAGCCAAGGATACAATGAAAGTTAGTACAATCATCAGATCCAGCGTGCAACAGCAATACCAAGGGTAACCAAATGCTCATACAGAAGAAATATCAAAAGTTCCTTTGCTACTAAATCATGTATAGCACTTTGAATAAAATGAGTACATATCTCTCTTGCTTTGTTTATATTCCTCTTGGATGTTTAATTCTAACTGTGGAGTGTTTATTTTCATATATATATAAAAGAGAAATGAAAAGAAAGCCTTTCACCTAGGAGAAAGTATATCTATATAAACAAGGTTCATTTGAAACTATCCCCAAATTTGCTTCTTCAGTTTGAAACAATGGAGATCCTCTGGTCCTAAAGCATATTCAAGTTTGGAGCCAACAACCGGGTGAACCGGTCCAAATATAGAAGCTGCTTCATGTGAAGTGCAAATTCACGAGGAATTCTCAATCCATAAGATTCACTAACATGAACCAGTGGAGCAGTAGAAAACATTTGAAACAGTAACAAATGAGAATATCTATAGTTGTCCATCTCTGCATCATGCTTTAGTTCTGACCTAGATTATAGAGTTGTAGATTAAAATTCAACTTTGAATACGATTTACTTGGAGTTCTAGTATCAATGTGAAATTGGAATTTCTAAACTTACACATGGGAATTTCAATAATAATTCAAAGTCTGAGTCATAGATAGAAAATTAAAATAAAAAGCATACATACAGCAACAAATATATTTCTCAATAGTAACAAATTCCATTGTCAGAAATTATTATTAAGCTAAGAAGCATAGTAATGTTTCAACGAAAGAAACTAAGAAATTCATAATCTTTAGTGCCTATAAATGAAAGAAAATGATGATCTTTGGTAAAGAAATTAAGGGAAAAAAAATAAAATTCATAAATCTAATATCAAAATGTTTAAATGGCAAAGCCAAGAGACCCATTCATACAGCAACCTACAAGCATGCCACTTTTCATGTAATCACAGTACATTCTGCCATACCCAAAAAAACCCAACCCAAGCAAAATCACCAGAATTTACATGCATCACAATATCAAACTAATCAAAACTAAAACAAAATGGTAACCATGGGTTTCGATCATGTCTAAAAAGCAAACCAAAAAAAGAGGGGACCTGACTGCCACCAGTGTTGGTGACGCCGTTGAGAAACACCGCCAGAGATGGTGGTGTTGGGGCAAGCAGAAGCTTGGCCATGGCTGGACGTAAGAGAATGAGAAAACAGAGAAACCTTAAGAGAGAAGAAGGTCAGACCGGCAAGCACTGCCGGTGGTGGTCGTGTGGCCCTCGGAGGCTTCCAGTTGTAGCCATGGTAAGGTTTGGTGGAAGAGAGAAAAATTTTGAAATTTGGATTTGGTGAATCAGAAGACGATAGAAAGGGCAGAAGAGAAGAAAGAGAGCGCAGCACCAGGGGAGACACGGATCGATGAGGTGGCAATTATTTACAACCGTCGGATTAAATCAAAGGTTGAGATTAGAACTATTGCACCCTGTGCAATACCCTAGGTATTGCACGGGATCTCAATCCGAAGATTAGAGACTAATTGATCTCTGTAGTTGGAGAAGGGGTGGTGACCATGATGGAGCTATTCAATGGGAAAAGAGAAAGGAAAAAAAAACATTTGCTACTAAAAATAATTAAAAAAAAATAGAATATATATATATACACACATAAAACAATGTAATTTTAATGTATTAAATTTACGACATTGTCCACCTTATTAATGGACATGAATGGAAAAATGTTTTTCAAAATACAAGATAACGTTAAGGTTGTGAATCAAAATTACAAAAATTTTATAGAACATAATCAAAGACACCAAATTTTAAAGGTGCGAATTTCCTGAGCCGTGTTAACATCAGGGATATTATTATAATGCATGGATTGTAACGTGTGCAGGAGAGGAGAACTTGTGGTTAGAAAGATGCGAGTATAGTATAGTATAGTATAGTATACTCTTTTTTTTTTTTTTTGGATAATCTAGTATAGTATACTCTCAACTCAAAGTCTCAAGTCAAGTATAATCGTCAAGGAGCTCCTAAGTCATAACTTGAATTCTGGCACGAATTAGACAAATCAAAAGCTACAATACAATCCTATCAAAAAAAGAAAAGAAAAAGAAAGCTACAATACAAAATGCTTAAATGCATTGGTAAAATTCAACTCCAATTCAGACTGAAATTCTACTACAATTCTTTGGGGCCTCGCATTTATGTAGTTATCTTTCCCTTTCAAATTCATGGGAAAAGCTGACAATTTTGACAAAATGCTTAGATTTGATGTATTCCACGTTCCTATTCCTATTTCTCTGACTAATATATGTGTGAATCTCATGAGCAAAATCTATAGATTTTTTTTGTTGGGGCTAATAGTGCAAACTCTATAGATGAAATATAATACACAACATATATATTTATTAATTTCACAAGTTTTATAACTGAATTGATTGATATTTGTTATTGAACCATTTTAAGAAAGTTTTTAAAATTTTTTTTTAAAATATGAAAAAATGTAAAAAAAAATTAATTATTATTTTTTTTTTCATTTTTTTTATAAAAAGTTTTTATAAATATTTTTTCAACCAACTACCAGAGGACATTCGTTAATTTTTCCTATATTTTTAACAGAAACATTTAGAATTTAGATCTCATTTTATTCATTCTATAAAAAAAAAAAAAACTCTTCTCATCCATTATAATTATCGAATTAAGAAAAAAAAAAACTTACTCAAGAGTAAATAGCAATAACTATTTTGGTGGAAAACAGGAAATAAACAACTTACCATCATTATGTTTATATTAAAGGTAACTGACTTTATTCAATATATTTATTAAGAAGTGCAAAAGATTCCTACTCATAAATGCATATAGCTCCAAAGAAAAATCACAGATTGAGGAAAAAAAAATCAGAAGAAAAATACTAATTTTACGGACCAGATATATTTTGAATTGTTGATTCTTAAATCTGAAATGGAGAGAGAAATATATTCGACGAAAAATCTCCCATTTCCATTTCTTTCTTTGACGTTTATTTATGAATAAGTTTATTGATATATATATATATATATATATATGTATTTTTGTTGTTGTTGTTACAATCTATTGAAATAATAATATCAGTTGCTCAAAAAAAAAAAAAAAATCAGCAAGTTGTAAAATTAAAGGAGTAAAAAATTAAAAAAAAGTTTATATTTTTATATTGATTAAATACTGTAAGTGGAAAAAGAAAAACCAACAGAAATTAATACATCCCAACATCTCAACTATGAAAAATTATTGTGTACTTTCAGAGTAATATAAATATGTATTTTCTTCTCTCACATAAATAGTAAGTCCTACTATAAATTTAATTAGTAAAACTCACTATTTATGTGAGAGAAAAAATTCTATATTTATAATACTTTGAAAATATCTAATAATTTTTACTCAACTATTTATCGCCATTTACATTAACACTAAAAGCTTTTTACAGCTGCCAAAACCAAACCTCCGCCTTTCATCTTTGTCCACATGACCTCTTCTCGTTACTCAACACCCACACCCACCCTTTTCTATTTCTTCCTGTAATCCACCAACACCAATATATCCCTTTTTCATTTAAACAAGCAAACAAACAAACAAACGAATTGAGTTATTACTACAAGCTAATCCCTAAATAAATTATATTAAAAAAAAATAATAATAATAATAGAAAATAAATTAGAGAGTGAGTGAGAGACAGAGACAGAGACATATATATGTTTTCCCGTTCAGACCCATATAGAAAGGAAAGCAATGACCAAAACCTTAAAACACTTCTCCTCCACCACCACCAGTCTTCGTGTCGCCGCCGTTACCAATGTCGTTAAATCTCCGTTAGTTTCTCACTCTCTCCGCCGCCGCACCAATGTCTCACTCTCACTCCTCCACTTCTGCTACTAACTTGTACTGCGCCGAGGACGCAGACGGCGTCGTACCATGGGAAGCTGGTAATGACGACGACAACGCGTGGATCTCATCCAATCACAGTCCATCCTTCTCCTCCTCCTCCTCTGATGATGATGGTGATGGTTTCGATATTTCCAGAGTCTTCGAGTCGGAGCCCCACCACATGCCCCACCCGGATTACCTCTCACGCTGTCGTGACCGCTCCATCGACGTCACCGCTCGCCAAGACTCCATCAACTGGATCTTAAAGGTATGGCATTATTTATATATTTATTTATTATTATCAGCGCGTAACGTGTGTGTGCGACGAGGAGGCTAGTATATATGATTTTTCATGTGTGGGATAATTTTTTATTAGGTGCACGCTTATTATCAGTTCAGACCCGTAACGGCGTTTCTGTCTGTGAACTACTTCGACCGTTTCCTCTCATCGCATTCTGTATCGGTAAGACTATTTTTTATTATTTTTTTCAGTTGAGAAATACTCCCAATGTCTAATGTAACGTTATAGGAAAATGCCTGAAAGTCAAAGTGACAGATTGGTAATAATATATGTATATTAAAATTTCAGCAACGACCAAATGGGTGGCCATCTCAGCTGCTCTCGGTGGCATGTTTGTCTTTAGCGGCGAAATTAGAAGAGCCCGATGTGCCACTTATATTAGACCTACAAGTATCGGACGCCAAGTACGTGTTCGAACCCAAAACGGTTCAGAGAATGGAGCTCCGAGTCATGTCATTTCTCAATTGGAGATTACGCTCCGTCACTCCCTTCGATTTCCTCCACCATTTCATCTCCAACCTCCCTTCCACTTCTAAACCCGACTCCTTCAATCGGGTCTTTTCCGCTTCCTCGGATCTCATTCTCAGCACCACCCGAGGTAACTAATAACTAATTCTAATATAACAGATGAGGCTGGCTAATTATTATTATTAATAAATAAATATAAAAGATTTTTAATTTTAGATTTGACATTGCAGTTATAGATTTTTTGGGTTATGCACCATCAACAATAGCAGCAGCGGCTGTGCTTTGCGCTTGCGGTGAAGCTGGTTCATCTAATTGTCCGGTGGTTTTTGATAAGAGAGTAAACAAAGTATTATTCTGATCCTGTGGTCGTTTATATAATTTGTTAATTTTTAAGGAACTGTTGTGTAAAAAATTGTTTTCTTTTTAGCAAAGACTATTAATGCTCTAGTCTCTAGAGTGTTGTTGACTGTTTTGTCTGAGTAGAGAAAGCATAGAAAGTTGTGTTATATATTTAATTTTTTTTTGGGGGTCTTTTGTTCTTTTTGTTTTTTTTGGGGGACAGGAAATGGTGAAGAGCTGTCACCAACTGATGGAGGAGTATCTGATCGACACGTGCCCTTTAGCTCGCCTTAAAGAGCGGAGAGCAGAGCCGGCGCCGCCTCCAAGCCCAGTTGGCGTGCTCGACGCTGCAGCTTGTGGTAGCTGCGACACGCGTTCCGAGAACCCCAGCTCAATTGGCTTAGCCGAACCCGAAGCCGAAACCGAAGCCGAGCCGCTAATCAAAAGGCTAAGATCCTCTGCCCCGGATGTACAGAATCGGTAGATATAAGGCACCCAATCAAAAAAACACAAGCCGTAGTATTTCTCTCTCTTTTCACATCTTTTGCCAGAGAATTTTTTTCCTTTTATTTTTCTGTCACCCTTTTCTACTCGGCATTAAATTCTCATTTTGTCGTTGATTATAAGATGGACGGTCAGGATTTCCGGAAGGGTCAGGGAAGAGAGATTTTTCATTTTTATCATCATCTTATATAAATATTGGAAAAAAAAACATGATATAGCAAATATTTTTAATTTTGAATTTTGTATTATGTGGAGGGCATTTTGGTCAATAAAGAAAGTGTAGTATTTTGTTTTTTTTTTGGTTGAGAAAGAAAGGAAGTGTAGTTAAGTACGAACAAACTGTATCTACAGGGATAGCCTAATGATTTTTCAATTATTCCCGAAAGCCACTTCAATTCTCAATCATATCTGCATAGAAGAAATCCAATGGGTCACGATGGAACCCAACTGTTTATCAAATGTATTTTGTCCAAAATGCCCTTGTGAAATGTATATTTCCGTGGCATGCATAAATCATGAAAGAAAGGAGATTATATATTTTGATGGGTATGTGTATCCTTGCGAGGGATTGAGGGTAATCTTGGACAGTTGCTGATTGGGACTAGGTGTGTTATTAAAGAAATTGTAAAAAATTTTTGAATTTTTGATAAAATAAAAAAAATTGATATACTGCCATTAATAAAATCCTTATGTTAATGATCCAAAATGGACCTATACAACGTGCCCGACAGGAAGTACGGTCAGTGGGTTGCAGTTAAGTGAAATGTCTCAAATCCGCAGATGTGGGACAAGGATCCCCTATAATTTTTTTTTTTTTTTTGATACGTATCCCCTAGAATTGGACAACAGCAAAAGATATGGTATTTTTGTATAGGATAGGATAGATTATTCTTGAAATTAAAAAAATATTAGTTTCTTTTTTTAATAGAAAAAGTAAATACAAATCTTTTTATTGTTTTTATGTGTAAACAATTAAATATATGTGGATATAAGTGTTGTTAATGTGCTAAATACGTGTCAATCTTTAGAATTGTATTTCCATTTCTTATCCTTATCCGTTGTGTTTGTGTTTGTGTTTGTTTCTCCAAAAATAAATAAAAAATAAATTGTATGGGATTCAAGAATGAAGATAATAATTTGTGTTTTATAAAAAAAAAAGAGGATATAATTTGTGAATGTGTAGTTATTTTTAGGTGGAATTAAGGATGAGGTCTGTAGGTTTAACTAATTAACAATGATCTTTAAAAACACAAATTCGTACTTGTTTGTGATGTGAGATTTAGACTTAAAAAATTTGATATCTCTTGATATGTAAGATTTATAAATTATGGAATTTTGAAATTAAAGAAAAAAAGAAGGAAAAGTTAACACGTCCTAGAGCATTGTTTTAGGAAGAAATTTTAAAAGAAAATTTAAGGGATAAGTAATGCCAGAGACATTTTAGAAATTGCTGTCGTGGCGTGTGATTTTTGATAAATGAAAAAAATTGATGATAATGGTGTGTGATTTTTGATAAATGAAAAAAATGATGATAATGACAGATTTGAATAAAATTAAGTAAGAAGTTGGCCATATCAACAACTTATAAAATAATTTGTGATTAATATTAACAGACATTATATTATATATTTTTTATAAAAATGATATTAAAATTTTGTATAAAAAAATTAATTAACAAATGTAGTAACGACACTCGTTAATAACTCCAAAAAAAAATACCGCCAATATAACAATTTTTACACAATTTCAAGGTTTGTTAATTTTCGAGATTACAAGTTGTGGGCATTACTTGTTAAATTGTGGAATTGAGCGTGAGATTAATATTTTCTTATATTAATTCAGAAAAAAGAGTAATTGGTGGTGAGGGTCGTACATGTCCATACGACAGATGTGTATTCAGGGTGACAAGTGTGAAAGATATGACGTGGGCAATGACGGGTCGAAGCCACGTAAGAGATAGTGAAAAGGCCGAGAGAGAGAGAGAGAGAGAGAGAGAGGAATTGGAGGGAAAGGATCTGAGTAGAGGGGTTGATGGGAGACAGAGAGGTAAATTCAATCAGGACCGTCCAGCTGTAAAGAAGATCCCAGCAGTAGTACTATTTCCACTGAGGCAAAGATTTGATTTGATGGAGGGTGGAGCCACTAATTGTCACATCACCTTGGAGCTCGAATGGCAATTTTATGTTATGTTTTTATATATATATATAAAATATATAATATAATATATATAATTCGGAAAAAGACTTGTTTCGTCTCCTTTTTAGTTTATCAGTCTTTTTAATTTTTATTTTATTTTATGAAAGTCTGTAAACACAATTTAACAATAAAAATTTAAACTACAAATTATTAATAGTAAATAAAAAAGATTTTAGTTAATGATGCACAAAAATTATCAATGAGTTGATCGTTCACACATGTGTCAATAAATGCATTTAAAGAATAAAAGAGAAGAACCAATCAAAGGGCACCGGTGGGATACCGACCAAAAGCTCTCCAAAGATTAAGTCAGAAAAGAACTCCAACAATGTTAAGAAGTATGAATTTTAAAGAAATTATGCGTACTTTTGTAAGAGAGGGGTTTTGGGGTTATATTGTGATGTAGATTTAACGTTAATTTCTTGAGGAGAAAGATCTTTCATTATGGGAAAAACTCTCAATCAAATTTCTAGATTTTTCAGGATGGTCTTCTTTGTAGCTGTCCCTCAATTATGGTTGAGCATAAGGTGCAAGATTTTTTCATATCAGGATTCTTGATTAGCACTTCCAACCACGTGGGAACCATGTGAGTACCGTGCGTCCCCTTTTATTAGGTTTATCCGCCTGGGGTCTATTCCCTTTGTTGGATCCGTCCATATTGAAATTCGTCTAATTGAGGTTCACTTCCTCTAGATCTATTTGCCAACGAAAATGTGTTTGTTAGTCTTGTCATGTCGTCAGCCTAATAAGACCATCTACTATATTGCACGGTGGGCTTGTCAAGCTAAACAATCAGACATTTGGTCCATTCACTTATGCTTCGTGTTGTTAGTTTTGTAGGTTTAAAAATACCTTTATCATTAGTCATAGGTAAATATTAGTAAAAATTTTCCAAACCCTGTGAAAAATATAATGGAATTTTTTATGTAAGTAGATTTATTTATTTATGGGCTTAATTAATGGGCGCTTTTTGGATATTTTTGATAAATATTTTAGAAAAAAAATTGATACTAATTTCATGAGAAATATAAAAAATTATCAACAAAACGAATTATTTTTTTACAGAAAAAGTTTTTGAAAATATTTTTTTAAACTAATATCCTTAAATCATTACTTAAAATTTTCTTTTATTTATTTATTACTTATTGTTTATTTTTAATATCTAAAAAGTCATTGGTTTATTGGTCTATCCACAGCCGTGGGATGGCATTAAGAGTCCGTTTGGTTGGAGGAGAGGAAAAGTGAGAGGATAGAAAATGGTGGGAGAGTGGAAAAGTGAGAAGATAGAAAAGATTTTAATTTCTCTCCTATTTGTTTGATTGGAGGGTGAAAAAGTGGAGGGATGGAAAAAATGGGTTTGAATAAATTTACTCATATACCCTATTAAAGAATGATACCCAATTAAAACAAAAAAGTGACAAATAACCACACAAAAAAAATCACCCAAATTTATTAAAAAAACAAAAATCTTGTCAAAATAAAATCACAACTAGTTAAAAAAAAAAAAAAACTATCACGTCCCCAGGCCTAGAAAATCAAAAGAAGAAAAAAAGATTAGGAAAAAAAAAAAAGAAAAAAGGCAACATAGCCCAGGCTTGAAAAAATAAAAAAAAATAAAAAAAGGAAGGCAACGTAACCAAGGCCTAAAAAATCAAAAGAAGAAAAAAAGAATAGGAAAAAAAAGAAAAGAAAATGCAATGTAGCCCAGGCTTGGAAAAAATAAAAAGAAGAAAGGCAACATAGTTGTCCAAAAAAAAAAAAAAAAACACAGGCAAAGTAATGTTACTGAGAAGAAAAAAAAATAAAGGCAACTTGAATAAATGTGAGTATATGTACTGGACATTTTTGTCAATCAAGAAAAAATTTATTCTCAATCAGTTTTCTCTCCATTTTGGAGAGAAAACATTTTGGTGGGCCAGGAGAGAAAATATCTGGACCCCACTATTTATTTTCCTTTCTCTCCATCTAACTAAACACACCCTAAAAAAGTTTTCTCTCCTATTTTCTTTCTAAAGTTTTTCATCCTCTCTGTTTCACCGCCAAACAAACACAATCTAACGGTACATACACAGAAAAAACAATTCCCATACCCTTGAGGTTACTAATCCTAGTACATGTATAAAAAATTGGCTGTGAGTTATGATGCACATCTTGTAGCTAAAAAGGTCAAAAAAAGAAATAATATTTTATTGAAATTTATATTTTTTTAATGTGTTGGTGCCCTGCGCTTGCTATTCTTTGTGGTGATGTTTGGATAGTGTTTTTGGAGCAGCGTTTCACGTTTTTTTTTTTTGGCAGGGAAACAAGCGGTGCAGCGTGCACTGTGCATATACTATGCGCATACTGTGCACGTATTGTTCACGTACTTTTTTAGCAATTTTTTTATTAAAAATGAGTTCCGTAGTACTATTCACACATTTAAAAATTATTTTGCTACAATGTTTTCAGTTTTCAGTTTTCAGCAAAACGTTCTATTCAAATGGACCCTGTAATGTGTCAAAAAGTTTGGCTGTGAGCTACAGTGTACATCTATCTTGTAGCTATGAAGATAAAAAAAAAAATATTTTATTAAAAGTTTATTATCTTATTATGTTAGTGATAGTGTTTATTGTTTATTATAATAGATATATTATTTTATGGACAAAATTTAGTTACAAAATTAGTTGTAACTTTAGGCTACAACGTTGACCAAAATAACAAAAAACCACTTTCTTTAAAAATATTTTACAATCTACTAGTGTTTGTGAAATATTTAGCAATCTATCACTTTTTTGAAACTTGATTTTATAAAAGTGGCAGATTAGTAAATATTTCATAAATAGTGGTAGATCTATATATATTTTCTCAAATAGTGGTATATGACAATTTTGACCCTACAACCTTACTTAATAAAATAAACATTACTATATATTTTGAAAATTTAAC
The DNA here is from genome assembly GCA_032878915.1 of Castanopsis chinensis. Lineage (NCBI taxonomy): Eukaryota > Viridiplantae > Streptophyta > Magnoliopsida > Fagales > Fagaceae > Castanopsis > Castanopsis chinensis. The sequence continues at coordinate 4,062,542 of JAVQMG010000097.1, read as the reverse complement.
TGTTAAATTGCATGTTTTTTATGCTCTTAATATACATGTCAAATTTTGTGTCAGTTGGATATTATATTTACTATATAATCTATAAGTTTATATTTTATAAATAATTTTAAACTATAAAAACTTACAATTTAAAAAATTTATTAATAACAGAGCTATTGATATTTAGTAAGCATGGAGGATACAAGAATTAGATGTAATCCAATGGTGGATTTGTTAAAATTCATCTTCGATAAAAAGATATTGAGTAAAGTTGTAGCCTAAGGCTATAACTAATTTTATAACTAAACTTTGCTCTTATTTTATTGTGTTAAATGTAAAAATAAAACAATTGATATTTTGTATTTTCTAAAATAAGGTGATAAAATAGATAAAGTAGATTTTTAGATGGTGCTAAATTGCTTAAGTTTTGGCACCACCAATATTGATGGTCTTATGGTAGTTTAAGGCTTTTTAAGGAGTCTGAAACTTTAAATGGCTCCTAAGAAAACAAATTTCTATTAAATGTTGTGAAAATGATGGAATAGTGTTACACTTACAATTTAATCTATCGAGCTCAGGTTGGAATTGTTAATTTTTACAAGCATTATATTCCAATTCTAGAGGTGCAAGGAGACACATTGCCATGAATGGGACTCCTTGTCATTCATTACAACTGGTGTTTGTTTGGCACAAGTTGAAAATTTTAGTTTTTTTTTGCAATTTCAACTTATTTTTGTTACTATTCCTGGATTCTGTTGCATTTTTTAGTATTATTTATGGGTTCTATTGTACTATTCAGCTAACTTTTACCTTTATTTACAGTACTTTCAGTAAAAAGTTTTCAGTTTCAACTAAATAAGCTGTTTCCAAACAGAATTTGATAGTGCCAATCTTCAATTGAAAAACTTTTTGAAAAACACTATTTAATAGTGCCTTTTGTATTGCATGCCCAATTAATTAGGATTGGAAATACAGGATTTTCATATATCTGAAGGGAGCTTTCAAAAATAGACACTTACGTTTGAAAACTGACCCAACATGAAAATGCCCTTAACTTTGTTTTGGCTTTGGGTATTTTGTATCCACAAGCACCTCATCAAGATGTTGATTTAATGAGTGTTGCACCTTTATTTACCACTTATTTTATTTTAATAATGAGCCATTCATCATTCATCAGTTGCTCTCTCTTAATTGAAAATTCCCAATAGCCCTTTTTGTTCTGTATTGTTACATCAAGATTTTATCTTTTTCACATTTGATAATATACATATAATAAATTCTTTTCCTGCTTGCGTTTACCAGCTTAAAGCCTTAAACATGATATTTCAGTTTCTCTCCCAGCCTAGAGCTTTATATTATTTGCCTTTATGGCTTCATCTTCATATGCCTTCAAGAGAGCTATAATGGGGCCAACAATTTATGGCTTTGATCTACAAGGTCGGTCAAGGTTGGGCCCCATTTCCAGGCTGTATGAAAAAGAAGTGGGGTTGAGGAACCAGATTTATTCATATCAACCGGAGGAACAGGATATAAATGAAGCAATTCTTTTTTTTTTTTTTTTTTTGGGTACATTTAATGTCCCCATTGCAGTGCCACGATGTTTTTAATATCCCACCCCCACAATGTGTATACAATGAAGCAAGATAGTATGTTATAAAAAAAAAATGAAGCAAAATAGTAGGGACACAATAAGTATGCACCTAATTTTTCAACTTGTTAATTCGTGTAATTGTGATTGATCAATAATTGTAATGAGTCATGTAAAATTAGATATATGATTGAGTACATCTCTAGAATTATTCTACAACAAAAAAAAGTATTAATTTTTGCATGAATTTTTTATTTTTATTTTTGTGGTTTTAACAATTACTAACATTGAATTCTAATTTATTGGGTGAGGTAGTTCTGTTGTGTTGTGGTTTGGAATTTAGGAAAGTGTAGAGTGTGCATGTGAAACCTGGGCTGAGACAGGGAATGGACCCCTCAAGGCCCACAAGAAGACAAGAGGGCTCACAAACAGCCTTTCAGTAATGGTACTAAAAAGTCCCTTACTTACAGGCTTTAGGGAGGGGTGCCCTGACCATTTAGGACATGCTCTATAGAATGGAGCCAATGCATGAGACAAACCAGCATTAACAGCCCTTCACAAGCACCACCAACTATGTCCCTCCATATCATAATGCCATTTTCCTTCACTTGCATGCCCAATTGGCATGTCTATCTCATCAATATCCCTGTTTCAGCTTGTGGGTATTTTTATCCTTGTGTCCCTTGCTTTGGTCTTTTAAGGAAGAGAAAAAAAAAAAAAAAAAAAGTTTAACCTAGTGTTTTTTTACATCACCTACGCCTAAAAGCTTCTCTCTTGGAATGGCATTATGAAGATTAAGAGGAGAGTGATACAAAGTTAGAAAAAATTATAGCTAGGGTTGTAATTACAAACTTAAGTTTAACTTTCTTCTTGCTCCACTACTAAATGAAATATGGAGTTAAATTGAACTCTTGCCGTTGCTGATAATACTCAACACTTAACAGTGAAGTGTGCGTTTGGTAATTGTTAAAAAAGTTTTAGTTTTTCACCTTTTATCATAGCTTTTAGTTAAAAAAACATATTTACACTACAAAAAACGGGGTCTATAGCCGCGTTTCAAAAACGCGGCTATAGACCCCAAAAACGCGGCTATAGGTTATAGCCACGTTTTTTATAGCCGCGTTTATAAACCAGGCCTAAGCTGCGCAGCAACAGCCCCTGTGGGTCTGTAGCCGCGTTTTTATAACCGCAGCTAAAGATCAGGCCTAAAGCCGCGTTTTTAACCACGGCTATAGGCTTGGGTCTATAGCCGCGTTTTTTAAAAACGCGGCTACAGACCCATTTTGAGCTGCGTTTATAACCGCGGCTATAAGGTTTTTTAAAAACAAAAAAAAAAAAATTTTTTTTTTTTCAAAACAAAAAAAAAAATTCTCGGTTTTTGTTTTGAAAACAAAAAAAAAAATTCTGGGTTTTTAAAAAAAAAAACAAAATTCTGGGTTCTTTTTCCCCCAAAAATTCAAAATTCAAACAAAAAAAGAAAATTCTGGGTTTTTAAAAAAAAAAATTTCTGGGTTTTTTTTCCCCCAAAAATTCAAAATTCAAACAAAAAAAATTCAAAATTAAACACAAACCTTAAACACAAACCCAGAAAATTCAAAATCAAACACAATATATTGACAATAGAAATACAACATGCTCCAAAATATAACAATACAAACCCATAAATTTCATCTCATTCAACAAAACCAACCCAAATTTATCAGTAAATCCATTCAAGGAACACAAAAACACAAGCTCAGAAACACAAGAACAAGCTCAAGAACACAAACCCATTTAAACATAGGCACAATATCACAACACAATAGCAAAAATAACCTCTAGCAAAAGTATAATACCCATAAAAAATTTGAAATTTTTTACCTCAAATAGTAGAGATGAGTGAGCTTTGGCTTTTCTTATGAAATTTTCCATTTTCCCTTGCTTGAAAAATGGTGGAGAGTGTGCGTTGTGTTGAAAGAAAAAAAAGAAGGACAGAAAGAAAAAAAGTAGCAACAGCAAAGAAACAAAGAAAAAAAAAAAAAAAAAAGAGTTGTGCTGGAGTGAAGAAGGAAGAAAGAAAAAGAAAAAAAAAAAAAAAAAAAAAGGAGGAGAGAACAAAAGAAGAGAGACCCAGGAAACCCAGAGAACAAAAGAACTTAAAGAAACCCAGAAGAAGAAAGAGCAAAGAAAGAAAAGAAAACCGGAGGGGTAGGTGGGAAAGTGGGGGGTTTTTATATTATTTGACTGGACCTATAGCCGCGTTTCCAAAAACGCGGCTATAGGCCCTCAATTATAGAAAAAATTGTTGTTGGGCTGTACACGCTGTCTACGAAAAAAATATTTTTCCTGGAACTATGGCCGCGTTTCCCATAGAAACGCGGCCATAAGTCGGGTATAAAGCCGCGTTTTTTCAGAAAAACGCGGCCAACCTTACAAAAAAATATTTTTTGCTGGACCTATGGCCGCGTTTTAAAAAACGCGGCTATAGGCCCTCCTTTATAAAAAAAATTGTTGCTGGGCTGTACACGCCGTCCATGTAAGAAATATTTTTTTGCCTGGAACTATGGCCGCGTTTCCCATAGAAACGCGGCCATAGGTCGGGTCTAAAGCCACATTCCCTAAAAAACACGGCCATCCTTATAAAAAAATATTTTTTGCTGGACCTATGGCCGCGTTTTTAAAAACGCGGCTATAGGCCCTCCTTTATAAAAAAAAAATTGTTGGGTGGGACAAGCCGTCTATGCAAAAAAATATTTTTTGGCTGGAACTATGGCCGCGTTTTTATGGAAAACGCGGCCATAGGTCGGGTCTAAAGCCGCGTTTTCTACGAAACGTGGCTATCCTTTTAAAAAATAATTTTTTGCTAGACCTATGGCCGCGTTTTTAGACTTACAAACGCAGCTTTAGACCTAACCTATAGCTGCGTTTCTATAAACGCGGCCATAGGTTGTTCTAAAACCGCGTTTTCCAGGAACCACAGCCATAGGTCTGGTATAGCCGCGTTTTTTTGTAAACGCGGCTAAAAAAACGCGGCTATAGCTCGCGTTTTTTGTAGTGTTAACATAAAAATTACTAAAAATTATATATTTTAATAAATACTATACAAATATGCTATAGAAAATAAGTAATTCCTAAATGGCAGCAATATTGGTGATCATTTGATTCTTTCAAATAGATTGTAATTGCAAGAGATTAGACATGGCTTAGGTCATTTAAAAATATTAGCTAATTAGTATCACGAATCTCAAATAGTAGATGTAACATTTTAGGGTACATAGAAGATAATGTTGTATTTTAGTGATGTGTGAGGACTCTATCAAAGTGATTTCAGGGGTACTTCAAGTGCCATTCGAAGAGAGGGAGGGTTGAAGGAGTACGAATAGAATATGGAAACGATGTCTTAAAAGAAAATGACATGACAGAAGATATAAGTATGCGACCAGTGGATATGTCGAAACACTCGACCCCTTTGATTGACAACATATACCTGGAAAATATATTTATATAGTAGTATTAAATTTAAGTTTGGAACAATTAAAGGGAACCATGTAGGAATAAATAACAAGAAACACTAAAAACATTAAATAAAAAAACACATCCAAAGACACATTATTAAAAAAGAAAAAAAGAAGAAGGAAAAGCACAACCAAATAAGAGAGAGAGAGAGAGAGAGCTTTGTGAGGAAAACACATTTCATAAGGAGAGCGAGTGCCAAGCACTTCAAAGTGTTTTATAAAATGTTTTGAAGAATAAGAAATGAATGAGAGAAAGCCTTCTTACTTGTTGTAGTAATTTAGATGTAACATGATTTTTATGGTTTGAGGTACTATACATTCAAGTTAGACTTGTACTTATTTATGAAAGAAAAATAAGTTATCTAATAGTACATTTACATGAGAAAGCTCGATAAGATGCAAGCTTTGACATAACACTCAAACAAGAAATAAAGAAAGTGATGGTAGGATATGAAAAAGACACACATTTAGAGAAGAAGAAGAAGCTAACTATCAAAGTAACACAAGATGTACGTGGAAAACCCTAGAGAAGGACAGGTGTCAAGTTATTTTAATCTCTCTCTCAAGGTCTTTTCACAGCTGTGAAATTATCTGCCGACTAATGGATAAGGATTGCGCCAACGTGGCATTGGGGCCCATAGGTAGGCAGCCTTGCCACTGTTTGGGAGACAAGTCTTGGTTATCAAGAGGGACATTAAAAATACTGTGATTGGTACACGTATCTTCAAGGTGACTCACCATGCATTAAACCAATAAAGGATGTCCTCATAGCCTTCAGTTTCGAAAAGTCACTATGTCCCTTTTTGGTAACACTTGAGTACCGTGATAGGTGTAAATCTCATTTCCTTCTCAAGCAGTCACACCTTTGGCAATGACCAAGACAAAATCTCTTAGCCACCAATTGCTCTCCCTTATCTTACAGCCGCTCCACGTATAGAGTCCAGATTCAGCCACTTATGCATTCTCCCATACCTTAGTTGTGTTATGTATATTAGCCCCTTGACTGTTAATAGGGTTTAATGGCAAAGACCTTTGACAATCACATTGGTTTAGTCATTAACACTCCAGTAATCATGCCTTGTGACGTTCAACATGGACATGTGGCTCAAAAGGGTGCTCCTAGCCATTTTGGCGCCTCTTCGTTTGTTGCATTTTGGCAGATAGACATTACTACTCATAAATGTCATGCTCTTTCACTTAACTTCGGTTGAAGATTTAAATAGGGAATGTTTCATCTTCAACCTTCATTCCTTTTGTATCTTTATGATCTTTCTTCAAAACCTTAACCTCCACGAAAAAAATGTCAAACTCTTCCTCCGATGGTTCTAACTCCCCAAAGCACTGTTCAAGTTCCCTTGGGAGTGTTTCAAGCGAACACACTCCCTCTCTACCACCAAGTCCTGTGCACTCTCCTCTCCCCTTTCCCATTCACCCTTCGCCTCCTCAAGTCTTAATTTCTGAGAAAGTTTCTCCCTTCAACTAGAGTGATGAGGAGGGGGAGGACTCTGAAGACCTTCGGTTGAGGGCCGAAGAGGAACCTGAAGATGCAGTAGCTATTGCATTCTTGGATGCACCCACTCATTGTAGGAAAAGGCGAAGGCTTGGTCATTCAAGCTCAGAGTCCAACGCTCGGGGCTCTCTGACTCCCAAGAGGCAGACTCTTCTGAAAGCTCTTTCAAGGGCTTTTCTGATGGCCCCGACTCGAGAGATGATAAAGGTAAGGAGGAGGAAGAAAATGACGATGATGATGATGACGAGGAGATGGAATACTTGGCTCTAGATTATCCCCAAGAAGACTTTGGGGATGATATAAATGCCTACGCGCTAAAGTCTCCTTGAGTTGCTCGCTGTTGAACTTGTTGCTTTTCTTTTTATTTATTATCTTTTATTTTTTATTTTTTATTTAGGTTTATTTTGTTTAGCCACTTTTTGGCTTAAGTTGTAAAACTTTTTCTTTCTTATTTTGAATATAGATTTTTGTATTCTTTTGTTATTAGAAAAGAGGTGATAGGCCAAAAGGGCTAAATCATGTAAATCCCTCTTTTTTGTTTTGTAAAAAAAACTTTTAAACACAAAAATATATAAAAGAAAGAAAATTATTTACTATATGTTTATTTTTTTTTCTTTTATGTTGCATTATACGTTTATTTTATAATACATTAAATTTATGCACAACACATAACGATAAACATATTAGTTAATAAAATATGAAATGTAATGAATTAAATCAAACCTATTAGTGAAGGGCTGCGCCTTTGGCCTTGGGCTGTAAATGCAATTTTCTTGATTTTAGCACCATCAACTGCCATCTTTTGTCAGAAATTCAGTTTCTTCTCCGTGCTAACATGTGTCAATTTTGAAAAGATGTCTCATATTTTGAAGCAATTTCTTTTGGAGGGAAACACTAACTTCTCAAAGTATCAAAAGGAAAACAAATATTTCCTTCCTTATTTTTCTCTTTTTCCCTTTATCTTTTTCTTCTCATTCTTCTACCCAAAACCCAAAATTCTTTTCACAGATTAAACCATGGGTGTAAAACGTGGTCTTTGATCTAGCTCGGCCAAATTTGCAGAATCTTTAGCCTTAAAAGGTAACAAACCTCTTCTAGGAGGAGATGAAAATCCTTCCATAGAAGAACAATGGATCATACCTTCCTCTTTTGAAGATTACCTATTTGATAAAAGTTTCGATTCGGACTCAACTCCCTGTTCTAAAGACTTTCCCTACATCGCATGTGGGGAACCCGATGGTCTTTTAACCATGGACTTGGAATGAAGCATGTTCCAAGGCTTGGCACCTACAGGGGAGAATTTGCTCCCACCATAGATGTGGTCTTCAAATATTACACTTCAGTTTCTAGAGGTTGGAGAAGTTGGTATCCAAGGGTGTTAGCTTATTCTCCCTTCATGGACATCTTGCAGAGAGTAAAGCTTGTAGAAACGATTCTATATTCTCCAATTTAGAGATCATCAAGGACAGTGAAAATCTACTTTCTCTTATGTACCACTGGAACTCTGTCACTCATACATTCTTCACAGGGTGTCAAGAAATCTCTATATCTCTGGAAGATGTCTATGAGATATTGAGACTTCCCATGTTTGGAGATGGTGAGGTGGTCAACATTTCTCTATCCCCTAATGAATCCAAGGATGTGAAGTTCCTTGAAGATGCAGTGAAGAAAGCTTTGGAGAAACCAATTCTGAAAGCGGCAAGGAGAGGGAAAGCCCCTAGCGAGGAAGTACCAGAAGATGCTAGTGTTGGCGAAGATAAAGGCTCTAGAGCTAACTTCTGAGGATGGATTAGATATTTTTGGAGGGAATGTGTTGATGGCATGGATGAAAAAGCCAATGGAGACTTCTTAAAGGAAGGCACCAACTTTGTTATTGGAGAAGGTAACTCTAGTTCCTATGAACTTGAAGCCTTTATTGCCTTTCTGCTTTCCTTCCATTTGTTTGAGAGGTATCCTCATGAAAAGATTCTAAGTAGACATTTCCCTTTAGTTGTTAAACTAGCCAGAAGATCAAGTTGAAACTTTCGAACCCATTGCTTTTTTACAAATATGGTTGTGGGAACACTTTAGGAATTATGCTCCTGCCTCTAGAGTGTTAAGCTTTTATAAGACTAGTTTGCCATCATCCCAAGGTTTTTCATGCTTTTGGCATTGGAATAAAGTAGCAGTATCTTCCAATAGTTTCCTTAGCAAAGGGTTGGATGACCCAACTGACTGGACAGCTAGACCCTATTTTGCTTTGGAGGGTGGACTTCCTCCATTGTTCACATCTTTAGAAAGCATATTTGTTTCTTGTTACAAAGACACCCATTGAATTGAGGAAGAACTTTCTTTTGTTGCTTGTTCTTGTCCTTCTCATTTTCAGGCTTGTTTTCAAGATGAGTATGAAACTTAAACCTACAACCCCAATAGGTTTGCCTGCCAACTTGGTTTTGACCAAGGCATTCTAGGACATCTCTCTACCTCAGCTTTGCCTATTGTGGTAGCTTCTTTAGCCTTTAAAAATGAGAATATCATCAAGATATTAGTATCAGGCCCTGAAATTCCCTTCACTTCCCCCACCAGAAATGAATTGCATTCTCCCAGGTTCAAGTCATGGTGTTTAGACATCAAAGAACGTGTTAGGAATTTTGGGGAGAGTGGTGCCTAAAGAGTTGACATTTCACCTATCTTTCAGGGAGATTTGACTTTGAAGCTCCTTCCAAAAGCCAAACCTTCAAGCACCAAGAGAAGAAGAATGTGAAAACCCCTTCTAGTAAGAAGCCGAAGGTTATATTCTTTTCTATATAGTGACTATTTCTTGTAACCTCTTCTTTTATCTTTGAACTCAAGTAGTGTGTGAGAGACCTCGCCAAAAGTACCTCTCATAAAAGAGAGATTTCGTGGAGTGGTTTTTTGGGCACCTTTCTTTTTGAGTAAGTGGTGTGAAGTCGCCACTTATTTTTACAAAAAAATAAAAATAAAATACAAGTTTTAATGATTGAAATGCGTCATTGTTATTGATTGGATAAAAATAAATACAAATTTGATAAATTGAAGATTACATGACTTTGGGTCCTAGTTACAAACTACCAAAAATACATGCCTTTTTGTCTTAGTTACAATCTACCCAAAATAAACAATGATAAAGCTTAGGTCTACCTATCCAAAGATACTAAATTCGGAGACTAGGTTACGGAATGACAAGGTGTTAGGCTCCCATTCTGCCTAGATAGAATCTGGCTTTCTAGACTCTTGTGACCAATGTACCATCTATGCATGCTGTGTATGACATGTTGTGTATACCCAATTAAAACTAAATCACATAAATTTATTTATGAATGCATCCTCTTCTTTGTTAAAAATTCAAACCTGTTTTTTGATAAAAAAAAATGGATTTTAGTTTGTAAAAAAATGCTAGATTTGTTTTTTGTATATGTAAAAACATGGATTTTGAAAAAAAAAAAATTTAGATCTATTTTTATTTAATAAAACAAAGTCTTTTGTTTTCTTAAAAAATTCAGATATGTTTTTTGAGAAGTAAAAAAAAATGGTTTTAACTTTGTAAAAGATCAAATCTGTTTTGTAATGATAAAAAAATGGCTTTTGATAACAGAAAAATCAGATTTGTTTTTTATATGTTCAAAAAATATGAAAAGGTTTTTTTGAAGAGAATTTCATTCATATCATAAATTTATGTTATAGAAACAAAATAAAACAAAACAAACATAAACACAATCATGCATAATCTTTTTCTTTATTTCATAATTTGCATATGTTAAAAAAGAATCAAATTTGTATTTAAGAAAGATACAAATCAGTTTTTAATTTAAGAAAAATTTAGATTTGCATCTAATAAAGATGCAGATCCATTTTTGATTGAGAAAAAAAATTCAGATCTATATCTAAGAAAGATGCAGATCCGTTTTTTATTAAGAAAAGTTCAGATCTACATCAAAGAAAGATGCATATCTGTTTTTGATTAAGAAAAAATAATTGGTTATATGCAAATTATTGAAATTAAGAAAGAGATTATAACAAATTAAGATCCTTTGAACAATGGTTGACATTCATATGAAAAATAAAAGAAGACATGCATCATCATAAACAAGAAGTATAAAAGAGAATAGAGTGATTGAAAAGAACCTCTTGCATGGGCACTCCTTGTTCTTGAGAGGATGTTTTAGGGTGCAAATTTATTTATTCAATTATTTTTGAAACCCAAAAACCCTAATTTTGGCAGCAAGTATCAGGAAGGATCAGCAAATATAAGCACTTGGAGAGTCTGAAAACGTATGCCTCTCAGAGCACCCAAAAAGTCCATGAATTATGAGATCCAGTCTCTATTTATGGAGGCCAGAAAACTCTAAAAAATAGCTTCGATGTGTAGAGTGCGAATTGAGACTCATCTTTTTATGAAAATATTGAAAAGGGTGTGCTTTATTGTCACCCAAAGAGCATTGGGCCAAAGCCCAAAAGAGGCCAATTCGGCACTTTTAAAGTGCCGTTTGGCACTTCAAAAGTGCCAAATGGTACTTTGGAGGCTGAACGTACTTTCGTGTTCGGGTGCATTTTGGACTCTCTTTCTAGGGTTTTTTGATCTGGTCTTTGTGTCTAGACATGTTTTCATTCTTAGTCTACGATTTTTTTTATCTCTTTTTTGGATAATTCAGAGTTTTTTAGGAACAATTATCTTGTAGATAAATCCCTTAAAATAAAAATTGATAAAATTCAGATTATCCACAATTTATTGTTATCCAATCATCCCTTTTATTCCTATGCATAAAATCCTATTTTAGACACAAATTATTAACCAATCACAAAATTATTCAATTAATTTCAATTGTTCAACCAATCAGAATTAATTTAAATTAATCGTGCGTGGTTGACTCTTCCTAGGCACAATGCATATGGATTGTGCAAAATTGATCATGCAATATCTTTCAATCCGATGGTTCGATTTAGAAACTGGACATATTGTTGAGACCGTTAGAATCTCAAGATTACTTTTATAATATGCAATGAATAAATTGATGCATGCAATGCAAGAACAAATTAATGTATGTAATGCAAGAATAAATTGATGCATGTAATGCGATCATGATTTTTTGGGTACATGGATAGTCATTCTAGTCATCTTCCTTGATTAAATTATGGGTGCAAAATTAAGTGTCTAAAGAATGCTCCTCATTGACAGAGCTTGGAAAGTGAATGTCAATATAAAACAAAGACACTGATTTTAGAAACCATGATTTAATTGAGATTGAATTTTCAAAGATTACCTAGTCCTAGAACCTAAAACTTTGGAACATAGAACTAGTGCCTTGCCTTTTGACAAAAAAATGAAAATACTTGACTTAGTTGTTAGTTGATGACTCTGGAAATGATTCTTGACAAGTAGGGTGACCAAGAGGCTTTTTAATCTTGGTCTTGAAGATGGAATTGTCTGCGACCAAGGGGCTTCTCAACCTTAATCTTGACAAAAGGTGACCAAAGGGCTTCTCAACCTTGGAACTTGAAGAAAGGCAATCAAGGGGCTTCTCCACCTTGAAATCAGAATTGTGGTGACCAAGGGGCTTATCTACCTCGATCTTGATGGAAAGTTGGTCAAAGGGCTTCTCTACTTCGATCTGAATTGTTGCGACCAATGGAATTCTCTACCTCGATCTTGATGAAAGGTAACTAAGGGGCTTCTCAACCTTAAAACTGGAGCTGTCTGTGATTAAGGGGCTTCTCTACCTTAATCTTGACAAAAGGTAACCAAGGGGCTTCTCAAGTTTGCGACCAAGGGGCTTCTCTACCTCGATCTTGATGAAAGAAATGTCTATGACCTCGATCTTGATGAAGGACTGTCTGCGATCTTGATCTTGATGAAAAAATTTTCTGCATCGAAGATATTGATCTTGGATATGTAGGTTCTTGCGACCAATGAATCTGATTTTGACTGAGGTAATGTCTGCGACCACGATATTGATCTTGGATATGTAGGTTCCTGCGACCAATGAATCTGATCTTGACTAGGTAATGTCTCCGACCACGATCTTGATCTTGGATACGTAGGTTCTTGCGACCAATGAATCTGATCTTGATTGAGGTAATGTCTGCAACCATGATCTTGATCTTGGATACGTAGGTTCCTACGACCAATGAATCTGATCTTGACTGAGGTAATATCTGCGGCCACAATCTTGATGTTGGATACGTAGGTTCTTGTGACCAATGAATCTGATCTTGACTGAGGTAATGTCTGTGACCACGATCCTGATCTTAAATACATAGGTTCTTGCGACCAATGATCTGATGTTGACTGAGGTAATTTTTGTGATCACGATCTTGATCTTGGATACGTAGGTTCCTACAACTAATGAATCTGATCTTGACTAAAGAAATCAAGGAATTCTTATCCTTGAAACCAAGTTGTTGCCTGCAAAAGTCAAAATTTGGAATCAGTCTCTAACTAATGGGTGCTTTATGGTCCCACTGTTTCTAAGATGTGTGATTTTCATTTATCCCTTCTTGATTAGAACTTTATCAAGAAAAGTTTAATTGACAAAAGATTCTATTTTTGAGAAACATCTGATTTTTGAAACTTAGAAATTTTGAAATTGACATTCAAAATTTTGAAACTTTGAAATTTTGACTTGAAATTTGGAATTTGAAATCTGAAATTTTGAGATTTGGAATTTTTAAAATTAAGGCTTGAAATTTTGATCATGAAATTTGGGGTTTGAATTTTTTCTTGAAATTTTGAAAATTGGAGGTTTGAATTTAAAAAAAATTTGGTATTGAGAATGTGAATTTTTTTTTGCTTTCCCCCTTTTTTTATTTGGGGATGAAAATTTTGAAAATTTGGAGTTTAAAAGATATTTGGAAAACTTTGAAATTTTTTTTTTGGTTTGACTAAGTTGACTCAACTTGTGGGCTGAGTTTAAGTGTGGGGGCCGAAATTTTGGCCCTCCACTTCTTTGTCTCTCTCTTTTTTCTTTTTTTCTTTATCTTTTTTCACTTCTCTTCCTCCATTGTCACTATTCACCTTCTTCTTACCCTTGATTTTTCTTCTTCATCTCACCATTTCTCCTCACAAAAAACACTTTTCTAAGCTTCTCAAGCTCCCCTCATCCATCTCTTTCAATATTTTTTTAGATCCTTGTGTTTTGAGCATTTTCACCATACACCCATTTTTGGTGAAACCCATTTTCCAAAGGGTCTTCTTTTCTTACTTTTCATGGTAAGAAATATGATCCAACATTTGATTGGCATGATGATGATGGATTTCTTTAAGACCCTAGGACCCATGCTCCATTTTGTCATGTAGAGACCAAGGTGAGTTTTTCTTTGGTTTCTATGCATGGAAAAATGTTGTCGCATGTTTCATTGAAAGTTTCAAGGTGAGATATTGTCATTTGGGTGTTTGAAATTTGGGGCATTGTGTGATTGGTTATGTTGGAAAATGTTGGCTTTGGAGCATTCTTGAAGTATAGTTATTTATTTATTTATTTATTTTTTATTTTTTATCATGGTGCAATTTGGACAATGGTGGTGGCTTACGGAATTTTGACAATGTAGGTAGATTGTGATGTTGTTGGATGGATTTTGGGAGTATTGGCATTGTGGAAAATTTGTGGTAGGCTTATGTGAATGTGTTCATGATATATATGGAAAATGATTATTGGCATGTGTAAACTTTGTTTTATGGTCATGGCAAAATTTTGTGGGTATGGAAAATTTTTGGGCAAGGGAAAAATTTTATGGGCATAAAATTTTGATTACAAAAGGTTTTGTTGGGCATGTGATTTTGGTTCCTGGAAAATTTTTAGGAATGTGATTTTTCCCACGTGAGAATTTATTTGTGCATGGGCATGAGCTTGTGAAATTTTTTTTTTGATATTTTGGAAATATAGGAATTTTTTTAGCATGGCTATGGAAAAAATTTGGTAGTTGTGTATGGATATGTGAAGAATTTTGATTGTGCTGAAATTTTGGTAGGGCATTGTTTTTTTTGTTGTGATGTAGGTTTGGTCATGAAAATTTTTTTTGGACATGTAGTTTGGTCATGGAAATTGATGACCTAAACTTGTGTGTTGCAGAGCCTTAAGAGTCGAGGCGGTCTCCAAATTTTAAAAAGTGCATGGGTAGCATTGTTTCCTAGCATAAAAAACATCATCAATGAAGCAGGCTTTGACACTTTCTTCGAAGCTTTGTTAAATCATGAGACACATGAATACAAAGATCTCCAGTTACTTCTCGCCTTGGTAGAACACTTTTGGGACACTACATGTACCTTTCACTTTCCTTGTATTGGGGAGGTAATGTTGACACTTTATGACTTCTCTGTTATCACCAATCTAAGGTTGGGTGGTGAAAGAATTCTTTTCAATGATTCCCTTACTTCAACTGAACTCAAGAAACTTCTAGGTGTAGTACCTTCTAGAATGAGGAGTAACAATATCCCTTTGTCTTGGCTTTGTGAAAATATTCCTCATTATGAGATTGCGACAAAAGGTGCCCGTATGTTCATGCTTCTTTTTATTGGGACTTTCTTGTGTCAGGGTTTAGGAAGTACTGTGAATCTGCACTACCTAGAAAGTTTGAAAAAAGTTGGACAAATCCCGGAACTATGACTGAGGCGGCATGGCCTATGCTACTTTGATACATTTCATGACCCAACTTTCTAGGTGGAGCCTTTCAAGCTTGGGTGGGTCTCCATTTGTATGGTAGGCGAGGTTTGGGATTTTTTTGCTATGTGTAGGCTTTGGAGAATTATTTTGGCTTTATGGTAATGGTGTTGTGGCAATTTTCAGGTCTGGATGTATGAGTATTTTGGAGTGGGTCATGAAACATGGGAGGAAATTTCAGTCATTTTTCCAAGACTTCTCCGTTGGTTGTCCTAGTATTGTTTGTCATTGACCTCCAGGCGTTCTTTGGAAATTTGGCGCTTGGTAATTGACAATTTGACTGCTAATGATATGAGTCCTTCTTCTTCTTCACCTTTTTTTTAATTTATGTGGGATCTTTGGTGCTTGATTATGATTTGATATTTTCTCATTCTGGGTTTGTTTGTGATTTTTTTAGATGTCTTTAGATCCTTGGACTGGATGTGAGGAGTATGCAGAATGTGAATGGGCTTTGGAGCTAAATGGTTGTCAAGCATTGTTTGAATGTGGGCATGGAAGGTATTGGTATCTTCGTGATCGGGTGTTACCCCAAGTTCATCATGTGTATCCTCCTACAACAATTCCAATTCCTCCTTCTCCCTTTGTCCAATTAGCTGACTTTCTGACTGATGAACAGATTGCTTAGGCTCGTGCGGGCTTTGTTATTCGAGGAACAGCAGGATCTTATTTTGAATTTATTCAAACTTGTTTGCAAGGTTGCTTGGTTGGCCGAATGGTACTTCTTTTCCTTTCTAACATCAAATCTTCATTTTGCAGATTCTTTTTCCACATTTTTGCTTGGTGACAGAACTTGCATGTTGGATTTTCAACCTCTACCTTCTGAAGGAGAGGAAGAGGGAGATGAAGAGGAAGAAATTCCTTCTCCTCATCATGCTGGTAGTTATTCTAGTTCCTTTGTGGAGACTTATCCTCATTTTCTGGCATGGTAGTATGATGTGATGAATCTGGATGGACCGTATAGTTCCATGCCTTTGACTAGACCAGAGCACGTACCAAATGTTCCTTGGCTCGACTCGGTGTGTTCTTGAATTTTCAGTTCTTTTTCCTCAGTTCTTCTTGGCTTATTCAATGACTCTTAATTTGGCCAATTTGTGCTTCAAGTTGATGTGGATCTTATGGAGGAAAGCATGCTGATGATTGAAGGCTTGCAATCGTTGGCTCACACTCAATCCATCCAATATGTGCTCAATGATTTCAGCTAGGTATGCCTTGTTATTCTCTGAGTATCTTTTGCTTGAACTGTGCTTGATGGTGGAATTAACACCTAATTCTGCTTGACTTTTCAGGCATATAGAATGGAAGTTGCTGATGCTACCAAAAGAACTTTAGAGGAAAGGATCAGGAGCCTTGAACTTGAAAATCATCAATACGATCCTCGCTTTTTTTCTAGTCAAGAAGGAAATAATGAAGGTGGCTCCTCTAGAGGTGGATCAAGGAGATCCTCACGCAGGTGGACTTGAAGTCCCAATGATGTATGACTTGTATTTTTATTTTTCCTGCAAAACAAAAGGAAGTGTTCTCTAGACAGTCTTGTATTAATTTCCATGTTTAGTGCTTTGTTCTCGGCATCACCTTGGATCATGTAGAAACTTTGACTAAGATAAGTTTAGAATTCGCCTGATGAGGTCTTGTAGTATCAATTTAAACTTATCTTGATTAGCTCTAATGGAATTTGCACTTGCTTGAATGAGGCAGAGTTGAATGCCCCAGTTTAAAATGAATGCATGATTTTTGGAAATCTTGGTGATGAAATTTTTTTTTTCTTTTTTTTTTAGAAAAATGAGCCTTGGGCGAATGCCCCTAGTTTAAAAAGGAATGCATAAATTTCGGAAATCTCAATGATGATTTTTTTTTAAATGATGATTTTTTTTGATTATTTGAAAATGAATGAAACATGGGCGGATGCTCCTAGTTTGGAACATAAATCCATGAGTCTTTAAAAAACTTGATTTAATCAATTTTTGAAAGCAATGATGCAAGTGATGATCTTCGAAAACAAGTGAATTAGACATGTCAAAGTGCCCCAGTTTGACTAAATTTTTTTTTTTGAGTCTCAAATGATGTAAAAAAAATGCTCGAGTGTTGGGAAATTTAGACCCTAATTGATAGAATTAATAAGTTTTAAACTCAAGTTGTTAATTAGATTTATTATGAATAAAACTTGTTATAACAAACAAACATCAATATCACGCACAGCAGAAAAGTAAGTAAGACAAGATATGATGACCTAGGAAAATCAATGAAACAAACTAGTTTCACAGTAAAAAGCTTAGGGGGAAACCTTCCTGAAAAGCAATCCACTATAATAAAGAGAAGTTTCAAATCTAGTACAAAACCTTTGTCCCTAGACTATACAATTCTCGTATATGAACTTACAGTAGAAACCCTCTACCGTTTCAGAACCTTTGAACTCTTCAATATATGAACGCCACCCTTTTGCATGGGTCCCAATACGTGACTAACCAATGATGCACGGCTCTTAGTACGTGACTAACTCACCAACTTGATGAAGATGTTGGCTTCAAAGTTCTTCACTTCATCAACAATGAAGATCAAGAAGCACTTAGTTACAAAACCCTAAGGTGCAAAGACGCAGTAGCTTCTTTCAGAGAGAATAAACACTTGGTTACCTTTTGCATATGTTCTCCTTGTATTATCTTTTGTGACGGCCTTTAAAATAAGCCTTATATATGTCTAGGGCTGTGAGAAAAGAAACCCTACACCTACATGTTAGCATGGATTAAAAATCAAATCTAAAAATTCTAATTTCGTAATTCTCGATAGATAGCTATCTATTAATAGTTGTTGAGACCTCAATAGATAGCTATCTGTTGAGAGCTGTCGAGACTCATTAAATCTTTATAGATAGCTATCTGTCTGCAGCTGTTGAGCTATCTGTCCAGCTTTAATAAACAGCTTCTCTTCACTTGTTTCTTGGTTCAATCTTCATGGTTTTAATACTAGACTTGAACAACATGTTTCTTGAAGTACTAAACCCATCCTAGATCTACCCAATAACAAGTAAAGTGTGTTTTGTCAAAGGATTAGCCAATTACATAAAATATGTCCTTAAAACAGAGAACGCGGAATTGCATGGAATTGCATGAGTGTACGATGGAGGGACTATATGCCACTTGGCACTTGAGGAGTGCCATTTGACACTTTTGGAGTGCCGTTCGACACTTTAAAAGTGCCAATTGGCATTGGGCCACACTATGACACTCACGCCATAGTGGACCGACTCCTTACAATTTTCCAATGCATGTTTTGCGTTTTCACGTTTTTTGAAAAATATTTACTTCGTTTATGATCATGAAACACATTCCTAGTCAGCTGCAAACTCTCTGAAACCTATTTCAAACCTGATTAGGAATTGATGTATCTGATATAAATGAATTCTCCAACGATAGTTCTCTGTATAAAGGTCAACAACACACAATAATTACAAGCAAAAGTCATCTATGGCTAACAATCAAAACTTTTCTTATTCAACAATTTATGATATCAACGGATGGGTTCATAGCTTTGGTTTTAGCACCAAAACCAATTTTGTAGCCTTTAAAATAGAGGAAATTAAGGCTCTGAGGAATGTCAAAATCAAATGGGACTTCCTTCGTACTGCCGTGAAATTTTGGGATCCCAAAGATCATGTGTTTCGGTTTAACACTACTGAACTCTGTCTGACAATTGAAGATTTTTTGCTATCCTGGCTATGATCCAAGTAGAAGATCTGTAGCAGTTTCTTATGATTCCAGGCATAAGGAATCTTTATTTGATGCTAGTGGTCTTCCTAATTGAAGGACATATGGTGAATCTTTGTGTATTTATCTTTCGGCTGATTAAGAAACGCACCTATGGGGTGATCGACAATATGCAGAAGAACTTTGGTTAGGCCTTGTGCTTCGTGAGAGAATTTTTGCTTCGCTCTTAGAGACAAAGTTTTGTGGATGCTCAAGCCATAAGTGTTGTGAATCAAATTAAGGATGGTGACAATCCTGTTTCTTTGATCATGGCAGAAACTCTTCTAGGACTGGATGCTGTATTTCATAGTGGAGAAACTCAGAACTTCTTAGGGAGTCCTTTGACTTTGCAGATATGGCTGATGAAGCGATTAGACATGATTGCCAAGCCTACAACCGGTAATTATGGGCCTAGCAATTTTCTTAGTAGGGCTGTAATCAAAACTGAGTGCCCAACTAAGAGTGATTGGGTGAAGTTCTTGGAAAAGAAATCCATGTTGGGGTTTATGTCTTAAAATCCAATTTATTGGCATGTCATAAATAATTAAATTGTTTTATTATATGAGACTATTTATAAATAAACTAATGGGACATTATCATAGTCCATGAGATACATTGTGTGTGATTTATGTGAAAAGTCACAGAAGATGTAAATCACAAGTTCCTTGTAAACTCAAAATGTAGTTCGTAATCGGTGATGAAATTGGGAGTTTCATCTGCGAAGACTATAACATATTAACTAAGTTGATTTGTCTTGATCATGGAAGTGGAGATTTCTAGTTGATGTGTTGATGCATCTTAAGAGTTAAAACATATTGAACTAGACCGCTGTGAGATTAATTATTCAATTAACAACTGTCACCTGAATAATTAATCCCACGACTTCTAATTTCATAGACTCTTAATCCTGAGAGGGTAGTGAACCCGATCATGAAATGTACGTTACTTTGATATATCAGGAATGAGATCTAATATTCATGGTCAAAACCTCAGTATGTTGGGTAACCACACGTAGTGTTGAGAGACCACATATTTTCAAGATGGAATCCATAATCTCTTTTTGTAGAGACACAAAATATCCCATTGAGATAAGTTTAATGAGAACTGGTTATTCAGGGCACCCACTTTTGTAAGGAGTTTCAAAAGCTTATATTTATTGAAATTGGATTTCAATAAATGTGAATAACTAAAAGATTAAATTGGGTACTCAAGGATAATATAATTGTTTATAAAGTGACAGTTTATTATGACTTTGATCACTATAGATATTTCATGGAGGGGTCAAATGATATTATTAGAGTCTTGTGATATAATTTATTAATAAGGTCTAGAGTGCAATATATTTATATAGTGGTATTAAATATAATTAATGGTAACTTTGGACTTGTCAAGAGTTGACAGAAAAACCCAAGACCCATTGGAGTTAGAATTTTATTTGTTCTCTTTGGTCTCATCTCAAGCCACAAACTAAAGCCCAATTGGGTAGGCCCGAAAGGCTAATCCAATTAGATAATCAGTTTTTATTTAATAAGAGTTATTAAATAAAGTAACTACCAAGATAGTTAGAATGTACGTATGATGAAAAGAAAGAAAATAATTTTTCTTTACAAGGAGAAGAAGAAGGATTTTTCTTTGAGAATCAAAGTACAATAAAGACTGATTGAGAGACCATACTTCTTGGGCATGATGTGGAATTGAGATAAAGAATAAAGGTATTCTCAAGTCTTGTTTTTGAATTTCACTGAATCAAGGTACACTTTCTATTCTTTGTTCTAAAATTTAAGGTTACATGTTATCTCTCATGAATGAAGTAGATTCGTGTTTGTTGCTTCCATTGTGTGTTTTGTATGAGATGCAAAACCAGATTTTCCGACAATTGGTATTAGAGCCAGGTTTTCAATATCATGCTTGTATAACATGTGATTGAGTTTTAGAATTAAAGAAAAACCGTTTTCTTGGTGTTTTTAAAATTTTGCAGTAGTTTTTTTTGCATTAATTTTTTGTTCTATGAACTTTAAACCTGTGAGCCGTGATGATTCGTTGAGACCTTGATTATAGCTTTTGGTTGGTATCTTGTGTTTCTAATCTTTGCATTAGAGTTGAACACGTTGGATAAGTATTGCTATGTTTATTATCAACGTAGGTTGTCAAGATGGGTTTTCAATCATTAGAAAGGATATACACCTGACACCGTTAGTTACGTGTTTGATTGCACTTTATCTATATATAGAATAGCGGTTTGACTTCTTGTATTTATGTTATATTAATATTGTATTAGTGAGTTTGTTTACCTTTTGATGTTCAACATTTTTCATTGATATTGTTTATTAAATATACATATGTGGATTCATGTGAGTATACAAGTCTAAATTATAGATTTTCAAATGATGTTCATTTCGAAATTGGTTCTTGGTGTATTGTATATGCATGATGTTACTTTGAAAAAGTTAAATTGGGAATTATCTTTTTTATTGCATCAAGATTGCGGATATACATGCTATCATGTTAATGCTAGGATTATGAAATTTATTCCTAATGAGATTAGGATTATCTTTTCAAAGGTTTCTAGCATTATTAAGTTTTTGGATAATGATTTTGAAAACTTGATGTTTGATCTGTGAATCTTCATTCATTAAATCAAAAGATGTTTTTGATGGAAAATTGCAAAAACTATCAAAAACGGATGCTGGAAAATTCTTAAAAAAAAAAAAAAAATCAGTTATGCGAGTTTTGATCAATTGAGAATTCCTTTCGATCAATCAAATGCACTTTTCGATTGATTGAAGAGGAATCGAGAATTGATCGAGTCAGGTAGAAACTTTATGATGAAATTTTTCAGTGTCTCGATCGATCGAGAATTCCTTTTGACTGATTGAATGTTAATTTTGATCGATCAAATAGGAATCAAGAATCAATCGAACGAGGCAGAACCTTTATGATGAATTTCTTCATTTTTCGACCGAATCGAGTAATAGGTTCGATCGATCGAAGGCACTAAATTTTGAATTTTCACTTGTTTTTTTTACTATGTGTCAAAATTTTGATAAAAAGCAAGGCTATGTGATTAATTTTATAGTCTTTAAAAGTTAAGGACATACATTAATCATTATCTAACTAAAAAACCTAATGAGATCAAAGATGTTAGTTAAATAGAACTCTTAGTCCTAAATTGTTGTATGATTAAAAGTCCTTAATTTATTTTAATTAGAGGGTTTTAATGAGATTAAAATTCTAATTAGTTTCATCCTTTGGTTGTATGTTTTGGCACTTATGTCTAGATCTTATTAATCTAAATGATATTCAAGATTGGTGAAAGAGGAGCTTTTAGAACCATTATTTTGTTATATTCCCAGTTTATGAATTCTATTTAGAGGATAATATGATCTAGGGCTCCTTTCTGTAAAAGAATAAAGATCCAAGGACTTCTTTAAGTCAGTGCATACATAAAGGAGGAATAGGGCTCTTTTAAAGGTAGATTGTTCTAGAAGAAAAATGTCAGAATTTGTTGCAAGACAATTATAAAATACATTTAGAAAGAAGATGGTTGTATTAGATTCACCACAAGACATTATTCTGTAGATAACTATTACATCGGTACAATATCGTAGTTGGAGGATTATCAATTACCAAATAAATTCATACTTTTGGAATAAACTTTTGAAGTCATTCCATAAGGATATGAATTTGATCCTCGGCCCTATGTGACAGGCCACAAACACGTTGACCCCTTGTGATTAATTAAATTGATTAATTAGCTGATTTATTAATTAATCAAGTTAACATGCAAATTCACATGGCAGTACAAATAAATCACCAATAACTAAAGTATGTAGCGGAAAATAAAAGACATGGCGATTTGTTTACAAATGGGGAAAACCTAACGGCAAAAATTCCACCGGGTGATTTAAGGTCACCACTCCTGAAACTCCACTATTATCACAACAAGCGATTACAAGTAAAGAATCTGTGTACCTTACCAACCTACAGTTGAACCCTTACCCCAATACCCAATTGGACTTGTTCTGTAGTGATAGTTTCTCCTCTTGATGCATGGCTCTGAGTACGTGATTAACCAATTGCACGGATCCTAGTACGTGACTTCAATTCACTGACTAGAGAGAGAGTTGTTGGCTGCAAAGTTCTTCAAATCATCCACACGATGAAGATCAAGAAGATGCTTGGTTACAAAACTCTATGGTGCACAATACACAGCAACTTCTTCACAAAAGAAGAACTAGGGCATGAACTTTGTCTTTGATCATAAATTGTATGAACAAGAATTACTCAATGCTTGTGCAACTTGCATCACTTTGACGGCCCTTAAAATAATCATTTTATATGTCTAGGGTTAGGAGAAAAGAAGTCCCAAAGACACATACACAGATTGGAATTAAAACAAAACTGAAAATCTATTTTCTTTAAATCTCGACAGATAGAGGTGTCGAGGATCTGTCGAGAAGCTGTCGAGCCTCGGGACTGAAACAGCTTCTAAAGCTTGATGGATGAATGTGTCGAGACCAGGTGTCGAGCTTTAGTAATTTGCATTTTCCAGCTTGTTTCTTGGATAGACTTGATGACTTTAACACTTGATCTTGAAACATTGTTTCTTGAAGTGTTAAAACACATCCTAAATCTACCCAATTATAAGTAAAGTGCGTTTTGTCAAAGGATAAGAAAATTACATAAAATAGTGACATATGTCAACAACTTGAATACATATGTCCTAACAATCTCCCCCTTTGGCAATCCGTGACAAAACCATAACAAACAAATGAACATATGAGAGAAGTCATAAATCACTCAACTCATATTCACTTGTTAAATACAATAAAATCTATCCTAACACAAACTCTTGAAAAACTTTGCAAGAAGAGAGTTTATGGCAAGTAGATTTTGACAACCTGTATTTCTGAAACACTTTTAAATAAAACACATCAAGGCATCTTTGTGTGTAGCAGAAATAATAGATTGCATACAAATAAGAGAAACATGTGTATAAAGACAGAAAAGAAACAACACATGAAGAGATAAGTGAAAGAAACATACATTAACATGTATATCAAGAAATAAGCACAATGCATGTCAATAAATGGTCACAAGACCGGGGTACATGATCAATGTATCTCTAAAAAGATAGAAAAGAAAAGAAATACATGTAATCCTCACTACATCCTTCATATCAACACCCCCTATAAAAAATGTCCTATACTAGCTCTCCCTCTAAGGATGACTACTCTCATAGACTGAAACTACTCTCCCTTTTTGTCACGAGGGACAAAGGGTAAAGTGTCAAGTAGACATCTCATCAGAAGAGCTTGCATCTCCATCATCATCAGAAGCATCATCGTCATCACCATCATTATCATCCTCAGTCTCAGAAGCAACATGAGGTGGCGGAGGAGAACCCTCTGAAGCAAAGCGGCCGAAGGTCGCTTGCCGTCTAGCGATGTGACCAACACGAACGTTCACCTGATATAACTCCGTGGAGAGTGTATCGAGGCGAGCATCCATGCGCTGAAGCTGCGCCATGATGTCTCCAAGAGTGACGTCGCTTAAAGAAGAAGAAGGAGTAGATGTCGCTCGAGCAGACCTGGATGTAGTCGGACGGGAGGAAGGAGCAGCGATATCCGACTGTCGCGATCTGAATTGTGCCTCATTACGTTTTACGGTAGCAGCGTCTATGGCAGACATAACATGAAAAGGATCGGACGATGGAAAGGGGATGGAAAAACGGCGAAGAATCCTCGTAATAGCGGAAGGGAAAATGAGCTTATCATGGGTGGCCGTATCGCTATAGACATCTATGATAGAGAAGATAAAGTGTGAAGGGAAGTCTATAGTGAGATGCTCTAGAAGAGACAACAAAAATTGAGCACAAGGCTCTGTGATAGAGTTGTAGTGAGAGAGTGGGAGCAAAAAAAAATTCATCGCCATGTTAAGGAAACGAGGACCTTTAGTAAAAGGCCTACATGGTGTATACTGATGATCGCCCCATGCGGAAGGGCACTCACAGAACGCAGAGATCATCTTGTCTTTGGACACAGTCCATAGACGCTCACATCCGGGGTAATCAGGATGATCCACCCTCGGAATGTGAAGAACCTCGGAGACCAGCTCCGGAATAACAGCAAAGCGCATACCTCGAACGCTAGAATAGAATAGAGGTACTGAAGAATCAGTCTCGTGGATGTTGGGGTAAAACTCCTATATCAACACAAGAGGAAAAGTGACCGGGACGTCACACAGTGACTCCCAAGCCCGACTGTGAATGACATCAGGTAGGTCAGTGTCTGCAAAGTCTGCCAGGATAACTTGGAGTTCTGAATGAACACCTCGTTTAGAAAAGTTCTCCGAGAAGTCCTTTTGGGCTTTCTCATCACGAAACCGAACAGACATGGGAGTAGAATCAGAAGAAGAAGATCTCTTAAAACGCAGAGGGTTCTGGGATGGAATGGATTTACGCTTAGGTGCCATAGACACTACTAACGCAAACATAGAGAGAGGGAGAAAGAGAGAAACACACAGAAAAGTCCCAAGCAGTTCAATATAGGAAGAGAATATTGAAAAGAAAGAACGTATGCATGGGAAATGCATGAACATGTGACATGCAATATAAAAACATCATGGGCTCAGCCCAATCCAATCCAATCCTACCAGTACATAATAAGTTTGCACATATCTAAATGCATGAAAAATACTGTTAGAATGCTAATGTGATGCAATGCATGTAGTTTTAAAGATCAAATCTATAAAACCAATCCAAAAATTTCATTAAACTCTCAACAATTTTGAAAAACCCCAAAAATTTTCAAAAACCTCAAAACCTAGGTTTTTAAAACATGGAATGCATGAAGAATGAGGGGATTGAAGCTTACCAAGTGAGGAAGATCTTGAGAAAAGCTTGAAGAATCCTTAGGAAGGGGTTTGAAGTGAGTAAGAGAGGTTTTGGGAGAGAAAACAATGAAGTATTGAGAGAGAGATCGAGTGAAATGAGAGAAAAATCGCGGCAGACACATATATAGTCCTTCAGTAATTCTCGACAGATGCAGGTATCGAGAGGTGTCGAGACAGCTATCGAGGTAGGTATCGAGAAAAAGAACTTCGACAGATACAGCTATCGAGAACATGTGTCGAGAAAGAAGAATCAACCACTAAAGAATCTCGATCGATCTAGAAGCTATCGAGAAGCTATCGAGTAGACATAAAGTTTCTCGATCGATCCACCAGGTGTCGAGAATGTGTCGAGATTGCGGTTAGAAAAAGATGGAGAAGCTCGACAGACAGCTAGGTGTCGAGAAGGTGTCGAGGAGGTGTCGAGATTACCTTAAAAACAGTTTTTTCAAGAGAAGAAAAACACAGACATGAATGCAATCACGCATGCAACTCAACCAATGATCTAATCAACACATTAAGCTCTCAAAAACATCTCTCAACAATAATTTAAAGTACATGTATCCCAAAACACGCACACACACACTAAATAAGTCTAACCAATTTTATATTTCAAAAATGAGTTAAGACAGTTTAATGAGCATACATTAACGCATGTAAACCTTGTGATGGCCAAATCACATTGTACCTGCACATGTATCAAGAATAGCAAAGAATATTGCATGTTGTGTGTGAAAACATTGCAAGATTACATAAGTGTCTCAAAGTTATGACAATTTGAGATATGAGATAATCACTTTAACTCACACACAATCATAACTGTTTGATGGGAACTATCATCTTCGAGGTACATCCTATAACTCCCACATCTCCTAGAAAACACGCTTGCAACCATATTTTGAAGCATTTTTTAATCTTTTTGCTTTTGTTTCTTTGTATATTTTCTTTTATTAAGCAAATCATGCATGGGCATACAAGAGAGAGAAAAGAAATACCCAATTATGTTAAGCTTTTGACATTGCGCTTTTGTTATGCCGAAGCATATGGATGTCATTGACGTTGCACTTTTGCTATGCCGAAGCATACAGATGTCATATCATGATTGGCGAGTAACAGTGGTGAGATGGTTATTTATGCCTTTCTCTTAGGATTTTCTAGTCCTACCCGTCAAAAAGAGTGATACGAGTGTTAAGTACAAGAGATCACTTAACCTTACTCATCACAAACAAAGAGCTACAAAACTTACTTGCTTAGTTGTGCATATGAATGCTCATCTAAGCTACAAAATATACAAAGTTTAGAAAACTCTGTTTCAATGGCCATGTTAAGGTTCACAAGGACCAATGTACACAAAACACACTATTTTTTTATTTTTCAATTTTTCAATTTTTTTTTATATTTTTATCAGAAAAGCAAAAAATAAAACACAAAACTGAAAACACACAAACAAAAATATGTTAAAGAAAGTAAAACAATGCATAAAACTAAAATGACTCAAAACAGTAAAGTAATACACAAGTAATGCAAAACAGTAAAACGGGGAGAGAGAAGAAGAAGTGAATAGAATCACTTCGAACCCTTTTCCTTCCACACCTTGGAAGAACCTTTCTTTTTTGTCAACCCTTGAACTGGTGATGAGGGGGAAGAGTTTAAACCGTTCAAGTTTGAAAGGAACATGAGGGCTTTGAGAATGTCTCCAAGAGGAGCAAGAGAGGTCTGAAGCTGATTCTGGTTCCCAGATGCTATCATGCCATTGCTTTGTTGAGTGGCTAGCCACTTATAGCAATTTGGTTGAGTATGACCGGCAACACCACAATGATAACAGAGATGCTACTTCTTCTGTTTGGGCTTTTGAGAGATAGTCTTCTTAGTCCTAGGGTTTCTAGTTTCCCTTTTCTCAAGCTTAGGGGGTGCTCCTAGGATAGACTTGCCCTTGTTTATGTTCTCACTTGCTAATTTAGTTTTTACATTTTTATCCTCAATTTTAATGTTATTAGCAGGAGGAACAAAAATAGTAGTACTAGCAGAAGGAGTATTAGAGAGAGAGAATTCATACCCCAATCTAGTACGATCCGAAGAAGATTTCTAAATACTTAGCATCTCGTCCAGCTGTGCACTTGATGTCCTCTCCAATTGTGCTCTAACTTGAAACAGCTCCGCTTTAAGCTTCCTGGTCTTCTCAGCCAAGAAATTGTTCTCGAACCTCAGTGCTCCAATGGTCTGATTTGCTTCATCAACCTTAGTGAAAAGCTCCTCACGGTCAAGTTCCACATCACTGAGCTTCTTGGTGGCCAGCTTATAGAGTTTTTCATACTTTTTAGAAAGCTTGTACAGTTTCTCATAGGCAGTATGGATATCATCTTAATCATCCATAGTTTCAAACTTGGCATCCACCAATTCCTTTTCTTCATCTACTTCTTCAGTAATCCCATCAGAAGGATTAACAGTGGCAGTGAAGGCATTTAATATTCCGTCATCTTCATTTTTGGAATCATCCTCGGGCTCCGTGTTGCTTAAGGTAGCAGCAAGTGCCTTGCTCTTCCCAATGCTCTTGAGGTACGTTGAACACTCTTGTTTCATGTGTCCGAAACCTTGACATCCAAAGCATTTTGGTCCAGCGGGAACAGTGTACTGACCGCCATCCTTGGCATCCTTCTTCCCTTTATCTAAGTTCTTGAACTGAGAAGAGTTGGATTGTCTATGGTCCTTATTGAAGCCTTTACCATTGGTATTTTTCATGAATTTCTTAAATTTCCTGGTAATGTAGGACTTCATTTTAGAACCTTCATCGTCTGAAGAATCATCTGTATCACTGCTCTTGGCCTTTAGTGCCATGCTCTTTCCCTTGCTTGATTTGCCCATCCTAGTCTGCCCTAGGTCGTAGGTTTGCAGATTTCCAACTAGCTCAGTCAGAGAAATCCTGTCAATATCCTTTGATCCCTCTATCGCCGTGATCTTAGCATGGAATCTCACGGGCAAAGATCTGAGCACTTTCCTTACTGTCTTGGGTTCAGGAATGGTTTTCCTAAGATTGAAGGTTGAGTTTACTATGTCTTTGAGTTTTGCATAGAACTCATCAAATGACTCATTCTCCTCCATCTTAATTTCTTCAAAGCTTGTAGTGAGCCTCTGTAGCTTTGAATCCTTGACAGCCTTGGTTCCCTCATAGGTTGTCTGGAGAATGGTTCATGCTTCCTTAGCAGTTTCTGTTAGGACATATGTAGTTTAAGTTTGTGAACATATGTCGCTATTTTATGTAATTGGCTTATCCTTAGACAAAACGCACTTTACTTGTAATTGGGTAGATTTAGGATGAGTTTAACACTTCAAGAAACAGTGGTTCAAGATTAAGTGTTGAAGCCGTCAAAGTCTGTCCAAGAAACAAGCAAGGAAGTGCAAGTTTTTAAAGCTCGACACATACCTCGACAGATGCATCTATCGAGCTTTAAAGAAGCTATTTTGCCCGAGCCTCGACAGCTTCTCGACACCTCTCGACACCTCTATCTGTCGAGAATTAAAGAAAACAGATTTCCAAGTCTATTTCAAGTCTAATCCGTGAGTGTGTCTTTGGGACTTCTTTTCTCCTAACCCTAGACATATAAAAGGATTATTTTAAGGGCCGTCAAGATGTTGCAGAAGATACAAGTTGCACATTCTTTGAGAACTTGTTGTTCATGCAATTTGTGATCAGAAAGACAAAGTTCGTACCCTAGTTCATCTCTGATGATTTGAAGAACTTTGCAGCCAACTCTCTCTCTCTCTAGTTGGTGTTTGAAGTCGCGTACTGGGATCCGCGCATCTGGTTAGTCACGTACTTGGGAGCCGTGCATTGAAAGGAGAAACTGTCACTACAGAACAAGTCCAATTGGGTATTGGGGTAAGAGTTCAACTGTAAGTTGGTGAGGTACTTGGGATTTCTTACTTGTAACTGCTTGTTGTGATAATAGTGGAGTTTAGGGAGTGGTGACCTTAAATCACCCGGTGGGGTTTTTGCCGTAAGGGTTTTCCCCATTCGTGAACAAATCACCGTGTTATTTATTTTCCGTTGCATAACTTAGTTTCGGTGATTTATTTGTGCTGCCACGTGATATTGCATGTTAATTTGATTAATTAAAAACTGGGCTAATTAATTAATCTAAGTTATCACAAAGGGTCAACGCATTTGTGGCCTGTCAAGTGGTATCAGAGCAAGCACACTTTGATTAGGGTTTAATCTTTTGTGTGTGATTCATTCGACCCCTGCTGTCATGGATAGAGGACAATCTCTTATTATACCTCCTTTATTTGATGGCACTAACTATGCATACTGGAAAGTACGCATGAGAGCTTTCTTGCAGTCTTTAGATGAGAAAGTGTGGCAAGCTGTGGAGATAGGCTGGACCAAGCCTACAGAAGCGCCGGCCGACTGGGATGATGCCTAGATCAAGGTGGCAAACTTCAACAGCAGAGCATTGAATGCCCTATTCAGTGCAGTCACCAATGAGGAGTTCAAAAAAATTTCCTCAACTGAAACTGCTAAGGAAGCATGGACCATCCTCCAGACAACCTATGAGGGCACCAAGGCTGTCAAAGATTCAAAGCTGCAGAGGCTCACCACACGCTTTGAAGAAATTAAGATGGAAGAGGATGAGTCGTTTGATGAGTTCTATGCCAAGCTCAAGGACATAGTAAACTCAGCCTTTAATCTTGGGGAAACCATCCCTGAACCCAAGATAGTAAGGAAGGTGCTTAGATCGCTGCCCGAGAGATTCCATGCTAAGATCACGGCGAACGAAGAATCAAAGGATATCGATAGAATTCCTTTGATTGAGCTGGTTGGAAACTTATAAACCTATGAGTTAGGGTTGACTAGGTTAGGCAAGTCAAGCAAGGGCAAGAGTTTGGCACTAAAGGCCAAGAGCAGTGATACGGATGACTCGTCAGATGATGAAGATTCCAAGATGAAGTCCTACATCACAAGGCAATTCAAGAAGTTTATGAAGAATGCCAACGGAAAGGGCTTCAACAAAGACCGTAGACAATCTAGTTCTTCACAATTTAAGAATCCGGATAAAGGGAAGAAGGATATCAAGGATGGCGATCAGTACACTGTTCCCCCTGGACCAAAATGCTTCGGGTGTCAAGGCTTTGGACACATGAAACAAGAGTGTCCTACATACCTTAAGAGTATAGGGAAGAGCAAGGCACTTGCTGTTACCTTAAGCGACACGGAGCCCGAGGACAATTCTGAAGATGAAGACGACGAAATCTTGAATGCCTTCACTGCCACTGCTAATCCTACTGATGGGGTTACTAAAAAAGTGGATGAAGAAGAAGAATTGGTGGATTCCAAGGTTGAAATTATGGATGATCAAGATGACATTCACACCGCCTATGAGAAACTGTACAAGCTTTCTGAGAAGCATGAGAAACTCTATAGGCTGGCCACCAAGAAGCTCAGTGATGTGGAACTCAACCGTGAGGAGCTGTCCACAAAGGTTGATGAAGCGATTCAAACCATTGGAGCACTGAGGTTCGAAAACAATTTCTTGGTTGAAAGGACCAAGAAACTTGAAGCAGAGCTGTTTCAAGTCAGAGCACAATTGGAGAGGACGTCAAGTGCAAAGCTGGACGAGATGCTGAGTGCTCAGAAACATTCTTCAGATCGTACTGGATTGGGGTATGAATTCTCTCTCTCTAATACTCCTACTTCTAGTACTACTGTGTTTGTTCCACCTGCTAATAACATTGAAAATGAAGAAAAGAATGTTAAAACTGAATTAGCTAGTGAGAACGTAGACAATGGCAAGTCCATCCTAGGAGCACCCCCTAAAATTGAGAAAATGGAATCTAGAAACCCTAGGACTAAGAAGACTAATTCTCAAAAGGCCAAACAGAAGAAACTGCATCTCTGTTATCATTGTGGTGTTGCCGGTCACACAAGACCTAATTGATACAAGTGGCGTGCCACTCAACAGAGCAATGGCACAATAGCATCTAGGAGCCAGAATTAGCTTCAGTCTTCTCTCACTCCAATTGGAGACATTCTTAAAGCCCTCATGTTCCTTTCGAACTTGAACGGTTTAAACTCTTCTCCCTCATCACCGGTTCAAGAGTCGACCAAAAGGAAAGGTTCTTCCAAGGTGTGGAAGGCAAAGGGATCTAAGTGATTTCAGTCACTTCTTCTTTTCTCTCCTTTTTTTTTGTGTGTTGCATTACTTGTGTGTTTCTTTACTGTTTTGAGTCAGTCTAGTTTTATGCATTTTTTTGCTTTACATGTTTTTGTTTGTGTGTTTTCAGTTTTGTGTTTTATTTTTGCTTCTCTAATAAAAATAAAAAAAAATTGAAAAATTGAAAAATACAAAAACAGTGTGAGTTAGTGTGCATTAGTTCATGTGAACTTTTGAAATGGCCATTGAAACAGAGTTTTCTAAACTTTGTATCACCTGTAACTTAGATGAGCATTCTTCTGCACAACTAAGCAAGTGAGCTTTGTAGCTCTTTGTTTGTGATGAGTAAGGTTAAGTGATCTCTTCTTCTTAACACTCGTATCACTCTTTTTGACAGTTTGAACTAGAAAATCCTAAGAGAAAGGCATAAATAACCATCTCACCACTGTTACTCGCCAATCATAAAATGACATCTGTATGCTTCGGCATAGCAAAAGTGCAATGTCATAAGCTTAACATAATTGGGTATTTCTTTTCTTTCTCTTGTATGCCCATGCATGATATGCTTGTTAAAAAGAAAATATGCAAAGATATAAAAAGCAAAAAGATCAAAAATGCTTTAAAATATGGTTGCAAGCATGTTTTCTAAGAGATGTGGGAGTTATAGGATGTACCTCGAAGGTGATAGTCCCCATCAAACAGTTATAATTGTGTGTGAGTTAAAGTGATTTTCTCATATCTCAAATCATCATAACATTGAGACACATATGCAATCTTGCGATGTTTTCACACACAACACGCAATACTCTTTGCTATTCTTGATACATGTGCAGGTACAATGTGATTTGGCCATCACAAAGTTTACATGCGTTAATGTATGCTCACTAAACTGTCATAACTTGTTTTTGAAATATAAAATTGGTTAGACTTGTTTAGTGTGTGTATGCGTGTTTTGAGATACATGTGCATCAAAATTTTTGTTGAGAGATGAGTTTGAGAGCTTAATGTGTTGGTTGTATCTTTGGTTGAGTTGCATGCATGATTGCATTCATGTCTGTGTTTTTATTCTTTTGAAAAACTGTTTTTAAAGGCATCTCGACACCTTCTCGATACCTCTCGACACATAGGCTATCTGTCGAGCTTCTTAGACTCTTTCTTATCGCAGTCTCGACAGATACCTCGACACCTGCTGGATCGATCGAGAAACTTTATGTTGGCTCGATAGCTTCTCGATAGCTACTGGATCGATCGAGGTTACTTCTTGTTTGTTTCTTCTTCCTCGATACCTGATCTCGATAGCTTCATCTGTCCACGTGTATTTCTCGACACATGACCTCGACAGCAGTCTCGACACCTCCTGATAGCATCATCTATCGAGAATTACTGAGAGGCTATATATAGAGCTTTCGCGATTTTTCTTCTCACTTGCTCGATCTCTCTCGCTCGAAACTTCTGTTCTCTCTCTCAAAATTTCTCCTTTTCCCTCCAAACCTCTTCCCAAGGCATTTTCAAGTGTTCTTTGCGATCTTCATCTCTTGGTAAGCGTCTTATCCCTCATATTCATGCATTTCATTGTTTTAAAATCCTAGGTTTTGTGTTTTTGAAAATTTTTGGGAGTTTTCAAAATTGTTGGGGTTTTTATGAAATTCTTGGGTTGGTTTGATAGTTTTGATCTTCAAAACCACATGCATTGCATCACATTCGCATTCTAATTGTATTTTCATGCATTTAGATGTGTGCCTATCGATTGTGTGCTGTTAGGTTTGGATTGGGCTGAGCCCATGATGTTCTTATGTTGCGTGTCACATGTTCATACATTTTCCATGCATACGTTCTCTCTTTTCAGTATATTCTTCCTATATTGAACTGTTTGAAACTTTTCTGTGTGTCTCTTTTTCTTTCCCCCTTTCTATGGTTGTGTTAGTAGTGTCTATGGCACCTAAGCGTAAGTCCATTCCGTCCCAGAACCCTCTGTGTTCTAAAGGACAGTCTTCCTCAGATTCTACTCCTCTTTCTGTTCGGTTCCATGATGAGAAAGCCCATAAGGACTTCTCGGAGAACTTTTCTAAACGAGGTGTTCATTCGGAACGCCACGTTGTCCTGGCAGACTTTGCCGACACCGACCTTCCCGATGTCATTCACACTCGGGGATGGGAGTCACTGTGTGACGTCTCGGTCACATCTCCTCTTGTGTTGATACAGGAGTTTTACTCCAACATCCACGGGATAGATTCTTCAGTACCTCTTTTCTACTCTTGCGTTCGAGGTACGCGCTTTTATGTCACCCCAGAGTTAGTCTCTGAGGTTCTTCATGTCCCTAGGGTGGATCATCCTGATTACCCTAGCTGTGAGCGTCTCTGGACTGTGTCCAAAGATGAGATGATCTCGGCGTTCTGTGAGCGTCCGTCCTCTTGGGGGGATCATATGTACACACCATGTCGACCTTTTGCTAAAGGTCCTCGTTTCCTTAACATGGTGATGACTATTAGGACATATGTAGTTCAAGTTTGTTAACATATGTCGCTATTTTATGTGGTTGGCTAATCCTTTGACAAAACGCACTTTACTTGTATTTGGATAGATCTATGATGTGTTTAATACTTCAAAGAACATGTTGTTC
Organism: Castanopsis chinensis; assembly: GCA_032878915.1. Taxonomy (NCBI): domain Eukaryota; kingdom Viridiplantae; phylum Streptophyta; class Magnoliopsida; order Fagales; family Fagaceae; genus Castanopsis; species Castanopsis chinensis. The sequence goes on along the minus strand of JAVQMG010000097.1, from coordinate 4,027,917 downwards.
AAGTCTAGTATTAAAGTCATGAAGATTAGACCAAGAAACAAGTGAAGAAAAAGTGTGTACTAAAGCTGGACACCTGGTGGACACCTGGCGGATAGCTGCTGGACACTTGCGGATAGCTGCTGGACAGATAGCTATCTATCGAGCTATCTATCGAGATTTAATGAGGCTCGACAGCTGCCCGATCGATCGAGGTATCTATCGAGGTTACGAGAATTCAGTTTTCCAGATTTGATTTTTGGGCCAGGCTTTTGTATTTGTGTAGGGTTTCTTTTCTCACAACCCTAGGCATATATAAGGCATATTTTTGAGGCCGTCACATAAGAGAACACAAGGAGAACACAAGCAAAAGGTGACCGAAGCCTAATTCTCTCTGAAAGAAGCTACTGCGTCTTTGCGCCTTAGGGTTTTGTAACCAAGTGCTTATTGATCTTCATTGTGTGTATGAAGTGAAGAACTTTGCAGCCAACATTCTTCTTCCTCAAGTTGGTGAGTAAGTCACGTACTGGGATTCGTGCAAAGGAGTAAGTCGCGTACTGGGATCCGCGCATCAAATTGGTTAGTCACATACTTGGGAGCTGTGCATTGAAAGGAGAAACTGTCACTACAGAACAAGTCCAATTGGGTATTGGGGTAAGAGTTCAACTGTAGGTTGGTGAGGTACTGGGATTCCTTACTTGTAACTGCTTGTTGTGATAATAGTGGAGTTTCGGGTGTGGTGACCTTAAATCACCCGGTGGGGTTTTTGCCGTAAGGTTTTCCCCATTCGTGAACAAATCACCGTGTTATTTATTTTCCGCTGCATAACTTAGTTTCGATGATTTGTTTGTGCTGCCACGTGATATTGCATGTTAATTTGATTAATTAAAAACTGGGCTAATTAATTAATCTAAGTTATCACAAGGGGTCAACGCATTTGTGGCCTGTCAATGACTTTTGTTTTGCACTTACTTTCTCACTACAACTCTATCACAGAGCCTCGCGCTTGGTTTTTGTTGTCCCTCTTAGAGGATCTCTCTATAGATTTTCCTTCACACTTTATCTTTTCCATTATAGATGTCTATAGAGATACGGCCACCCGTGATAAGCTCATTTTCCCTTCCGCTATCACGAGGATCCTGAGCCGTTTTTCCATCCTTTTCCCCTCGTCCGATCCTTACCACGTCATGTCTGCCATAGACGCCGCTACCGTAAAATGTAGCGAGGCACAGTTCCGATCGCGACAGACAGATGGTGCCATTCCTTCCACTCGTCCGGCCACCTCCAGATCAGCTCGTGCGTTTGCTTCTTCTCCTCGAGCGACGTCACGTTAGGAGACATCATGGCGCAGCTACAACGCATGGATGCTCGCCTAGATACACTCTCCACGGAGTTGTGTCAGGTGAACGTCCGTGTTGGTCGCATCGCCAGGCGACAGGCAACCATGGGCGGCTTTGCTACAGAGTCTTCTCCTCCGCCACCTCATGTGTCGATTGAGACCCAGGCTGATAATGATGGAGATGATGATGATGCTTCCGAAGATGATGATGATGGAGATGCGAGCTCTTCGGATGAGATGTCTACTTGACACTCTACCCTTTGTCACTCGTGACAAAAAGGGGGAGTAGTTTTGTATGAGAGTAGTCATGCTTAGGGGGAGTGTTAGCATAGGACATTTTTGTTAGGGGGAGTGTGGATTGAGGGATGTAGTGAGGTGATCATATGTATTTTTTTTTCTTTTCTCATCTGTTTAGAGATACTTTGATCATGTATTGACATACATTGTATTTATTCTCTTCTTATATATGATGATGTATGTTTTTCTTTCACCTACCTTTCATGTGTTGTTTCTTTTCTGTCTTTATACACATGTTTCTTTACTTGTACGCAATCTATTATTTCTGTTTCACACAAAGATGCCTTGATGTGTTTTGTTTATAAGTGTTTCAGAAATACAGGTTGTCAAAGTCTTCTTGCCATAAACTCTCTTCTTGCAAAGTTTTTCAAGAGTTTGTGTTAGGATAGATTTTACTGTATGTAACAAGTGAATATGAGTTGAGTGATTTTTGACTTCTCTTATATCTTCATTTGTATGTTGTGGTTTTGTCACGGATTGCCAAAAGGGGAGATTGTTAGGACATATGTAGTTCAAGTTTGTGAACATATGTCGCTATTTTAAGTAATTGGCTTATCCTTAGACAAAATGCACTTTACTTGTAATTGGGTAGATTTAGGATGAGTTTAACACTTCAAGAAACAGTGGTTCAAGATTAAGTGTTGAAGCCGTCAAAGTCTGTCCAAGAAACAAGCAAGGAAGTGCAAGTTTTTAAAGCTCGACACATACCTCGACAGATGCATCTATCGAGCTTTAAAGAAGCTGTTTTGCCCGAGCCTCGACAGCTTCTCGACACCTCTCGACACCTCTATCTGTCGAGAATTAAAGAAAACAGATTTCCAAGTTTGTTTCAAGTCTAATCCGTGAGTGTGTCTTTGGGACTTCTTTTCTCCTAACCCTAGACATATAAAAGGATTATTTTAAGGGCCGTCAAGATGTTGCAGAAGATACAAGTTGCACATTCTTTGAGAACTTGTTGTTCATGCAATTTGTGATCAGAAAGACAAAGTTCGTGCCCTAGTTTATCTCTGATGATTTGAAGAACTTTGCAGCCAACTCTCTCTCTCTCTAGTTGGTGTTTGAAGTCGCGTACTGGGATCCGCGCATCTGGTTAGTCACGTACTTGGGAGCCGTGCATTGAAAGGAGAAACTGTCACTACAGAACAAGTCCAATTGGGTATTGGGGTAAGAGTTCAACTGTAGGTTGGTGAGGTACTTGGGATTCCTTACTTGTAACTGCTTGTTGTGATAATAGTGGAGTTTCGGGAGTGGTGACCTTAAATCACCTGGTGGGGTTTTTGCCGTAAGGGTTTTCCCCATTCGTGAACAAATCACCGTGTTATTTATTTTCCGCTGCATAACTTAGTTTCGGTGATTTGTTTGTGCTGCCACGTGATATTGCATGTTAATTTGATTAATTAAAAACTGGGCTAATTAATTAATCTAAGTTATCACAAGGGGTCAACGCATTTGTGGCCTGTCAGTTTCTGTGGAGGAAATTTTCTTGAACTCCTCATTGGTGACCGCACTGAATAGGGCATTCAATGCTCTGCTGTTGAAATTTGCCGCCTTGATCTTGGCATCATCCCAATCGGCCGGCACTTCTGTAGGCTTGGTCCAGCCTATCTCTATAGCTTGCCATACCTTCTCATCTAATGACTGCAAAAAAGCTCTCATGCGTACTTTCCAGTATGCATAGTTAGTGCCATCAAATAATGGAGGTATAATAAGAGATTGACCTCTATCCATGACAACAGGAGTTAGTGGATCACACACCAATAATTAAACCCTAATCAGAGTGTGCCTGCTCTGATACCACTTGACAGGCCACAAACACGTTGACCCCTTATAATTAATTAAATTGATTAATTAGCCGAGTTATTAATTAATCAAGTTAACATGCAAATTCACATGGCAGCACAAACAAATCACCAATAACTAAAGTATGCAACGGAAAATAAAAGACACGGTGATTTGTTTACGAATGGGAAAAACCTGATGGCAAAAACCCCACCGGGTGATTTAAGGTCACCACTCCCGAAACTCCACTATTATCACAACAAGCGATTACAAGCAAGGAATCCGAGTACCTTACCAACCTACAATTGAACCCTTACCCCAATACCCAATTGGACTTGTTCTGTAGTGATAGTTTTTCCTCTTGATGCACGGCTTCGAGTACGTGACTAACCAATTGCGCGGATCCTAGTACGCGACTTCAATTCACCAACTAGAGAGAGAGTTATTGGATGCAAAGTTCTTCAAATCATCCACACGATTAAGATCAAGAAGATGCTTGGTTACAAAACCCTACGGTGCACAATACACAGCAACTTCTTCACAAAAGATGAACTAGGGCATGAACTTTGTCTTTGATCATAAATTGCATGAACAATAATTACTCAATGCTTGCGCAACTTGCATCACTTTGACGGCCCTTAAAACAATCCTTTTATATGTCTAGGGTTAGGAGAAAAAAAGTCCCAAAGACATATTCACAGATTAGAATTCAAACAGAACTGAAAATCTGTTTTTTTTAAATCTCGACAGATAGAGGTGTCGAGGATCTGTTGAGAAGCTGTCGAGCCTCGAGGCTGAAATAGCTTCTAAAACTCGATGGATGCATGTTTCGAGACCAGGTGTCGAGCTTTAGTAACTTGCACTTTCCAGCTTGTTTCTTGGATAGACTTGATGAGTTAAAACACATCCTAAATCTACCAAATTACAAGTAAAGTGAGTTTTGTCAAAGGATAAGCCAATTACATAAAATAGTGACATATGTCAACAACTTGACTACATATGTCCTAACACTATGTAAAGGCAATAGATGATATGAATATGGATTACTGGATCAAGGTTATGTGAATAGAATTAGATTCTATTTAAAGTCTAGAACTTGTAGAGGGCCTAGTGGCATTAAGCCTATTGTTTTCAAATAGGTCTACAAGAAAATGATATTTATAGATTTGAAGGTGCAAACCTTCAAAGTCAAGACTAGTGGCGAAAAGATTTGTTCAGAAAGAAATGGTTCGACTATGAAATGATTTTTTCACCAATAGTCAAGTTTGATTCTATCAAGATTCTCTTATTCATTATATTTCATTTGGATGAAATATGGCAATGGATATCAAGAAAGCGTCTTTTAGTAGCAATCTTGAGGAAAACATCTATTGATGTAACTAGACTTGTTCATAACAAAGAACCAGTAGTGTTTAGTATGCAAGTTGCTTAAAGTTTATTTATGGACTAAAGCAAGCACCTGAATTATAAAATATCATCTTTGATTAAGCAATCAAGTTGTTTGATTTTGATCAAGTATTAAAAGGCCTTATGTGTGTAAAAGTTATATAGAATAATAAATTTCTTAATGTATGTTGATGACATTCTAATCATTTAGAATGATGTAGAGTTGTTGTCATCAATGAAGATTTTTTGTTGTCTGGTCTAGTTTGATATAAAGTACTTGAGAAAGACTGGTCACATCCTAAGAATTACATTTTGTTAAAATTTAGAAATTAGGATATTGGGTCTATCTTAAACTGCTTAAATAGATTAGATTTTAGCCAAGTATTGATGGAATCATACATGCGCAGCGGAAGGAAATGTAATGTAAACGGATCTACTTCATACATACAAGTTAACATGGGCTATTTAAGTTTCAGAATTAGAGAACAAGAGAGTGTACCTTGGAGCGGTGAATTTCAAAACTTGAAGATGAGAGGCTCTTGGGAATACTTTCAATCTTCACTCCAATTCCACTAACGCCCAAGATGTGTGGTCTCTCAATCAGTTCCAAAAGGAGAATGTCCAAAAGTGTCTAACACCTTTTACACCACTTCACAAGAGTGTTCTTTCAAACTCTCTTTCTTTAAAAAATCTCTTCAGAAAAATTCTGTGTGTTTCTCCTTTTGTATCTAACTGATTATCTAATTGGGCTGGCCTTTTGGGCCTTTCCAATTGGGCTTAAGTGTGTGGCTTGGAGTGGGACCAAAAGGGACCAATAAGACACTAGCTCCAATGGGCCTTGGGCTTTTCTGTCAACTCTTGACAAGTCCAAAGTTACCATTAACTATATTTAATACCACTATATAAATATAGTTGCACTCTAGGCCTTATTAATAAATTATATCCCAAGACTTTATTATACATGCAACCCCTTCATAAAATATTCATAGTAATACAAAGTCATGAAAGGAGACTGCCACTTTGTTTATTACTATATCTTATCCTTGAGTACCCGGTTTAATCCTTTAAAGTTATTCATCATATATTTATGAAATCCAATTCCATAAATATATACTTTAGTAACTCCTTACTAAAGTGGTTAGGCCCAACTCTCTGAATAACAAACACATTAAACTTATCTCAAGGGAATATTTTATATCTCCGTTAAGAGACTATGAATTCCATCTTGAGAATATATGTTCCATCAACACTAAATGTGGCTGCCCAATATACTGAGATTTTGACCTCAACTATAGATCTCACTCCTGATATATCAAAGCAACCTACACTTCATGATCAGGTCCATTATCCTCTCAGGATTAAGAGTTCATGCAAATATAAGTCGTGAGTTTATTATTCTATTGACAGTCTTTAGGAGAATAATAAATCTCACATCGGTCCAGTTCAATATGTCTTAACTCTTAAAACATATCAACATATCAACTAGAAATCTCCATTTCCATGATCAAGACAAATCATCTTAGTTGATATGTTATAGCCTTCGCAGATGAAATGCCCAATTTCATCACCGACTACGAACTATAATTCTGAGTTTACAAAGAACTTGTGATTTATATCTTCTGTGACTAAATCACATAAATCACATACTATTGCATCTCATGGACTATATGATAATGTCCCAATATTCATGTTACCATTATTTTCAAATAATAATACAACTTTATTAACCAAAACATTAAGTCATACATAATGTCTTACATAATAAAATACATAGCATCATACAATAGGATTTAAGGACAAATATCCCAACAATCTCCCACTTGGCCTAAAGACTATTGTGCACTAATCTAACTCCCATCTCCTCCAAATGTGACTCGAAAGTCCTTTGAGGCAAGGCTTTGGTGAAGGGATCCGCTAGATTCTTTGCACCATCAATCTTTGCAACAATCACATCTCCACGAGCAACAATGTCTCGAATGATGTGGTACTTTCTTTCTATGTGTTTTCCTTTCTTGTGATTCCTTGGATCCTTGGATTGTGCAACCGCTCCACTATTGTCACAAAACAATGTAATAGGAACTTGCTCAATTCTTATCATACCAAGATCACAAAGGAATTTCTTGAGCCAAACAGCCTCCTTTGCTGCCTCACAAGCAGCAACATATTCGGCTTCCATGGTGGAGTCCGCAATACAAGATTGCTTAACACTCCTCCAACTTATGGCTCCACCTCCCAAGGTGAAAACACAACCCGACGTGGATTTTCTGAAATCTAGATCCGACTGAAAATCTGAATCTGTATAGCCAATGGGAATCAAATCCTCACAACGGTAAACAAGCATATAATTTCTCGTTCTCCGAAGATACTTGAGAATATGCTTTACAGCTTGCCAATGTTTAAGTCCTGGATTTGATTGATATCGGCTGACCATGCCAACTGAATAACAAATATCCGGTCTAGTACAAAGCATGGCATACATGAGACTTCCCACTGCAGAAGCATAAGGAACTTGTCTCATCGTATTTTCTTCCTCTTGAGTCTTAGGCCTTTGGTCATCAGATAGAGGAACCCCATGTCTAAAAGGAAGTAATCCTTTCTTGGAGTTTTGCATGCTAAACCGTTCTAGAACCTTATCTATATATCCAGCTTGTGACAAACCTAACATCCTATTCTTTCGATCTCGCCAAAGCTTGATCCCTAGAATATAGTTAGCTTCGCCCAAGTCCTTCATATTAAATTGGCTTGACAACCAAACTTTAACCGATGACATTACTCCTACATCGTTTCCAATGAGTAGAATGTCATCAACATAAAGCACTAGGAACATTACTACTTTGTCTTGATGTCTCTTGTACACACATGGTTCATCAAGATTTTGCTCAAAACCAAATGATTTGATTGCCTGATCAAATCTGATGTTCCATGACCTAGATGCTTGCTTAAGTCCATAAATGGACCTATTCAACTTGCATACCATATGCTCTTGGTTCTTTGCTATGAAACCTTCTGGTTGCAACATATAGATTTCTTCTTCAAGATTGCCATTTAGAAATGCAGTCTTGACATCCATTTGCCAAATCTCATAATCATAATGAGCAGCAATGGATAAGAGAATCCTGATATATTTAAGCATGGCTACTGGCGAAAAGGTCTCATCATAATCGATGCCTTCTTTTTGTGTATACCCTTTAGCCACTAGCCTTGCTTTGAAGGTTTCAACCTTCCCATCTATCCCTCTCTTCCTCTTGTAAACCCATTTGCAACCAACAGGTTTAATGCCGTTAGGCGCCTCTACAAGACTCCAAACTTGATTGGAATACATAGAATCTAATTCAGATTTCATAGCTTGGACCCAATGATGTGCATCTATATCATTCATTGCCTCCTCATAAGTGTAAGGATCCGATTCAGCCTCTTCTGAGATAGCCTCATAAGTTTCTCCTAAACCTATAAATCTCACAGGAGGCCGAACAACTCTCCCACTACGACGAGGCACTTGTGTACTAGACATTTCATGAGTAGTATCTTGTGGTGTATCTAATACAACCACTTTTTCCTTAGCTTTATCCAATGGTTGTTGATTTACAGACTCATTCATTTCAGCCAATACAACTCTACTTCTAGGAGTAAAATTATTCATATAGTCATTTTCCAAAAATTTAGCATTTGTACTAACAAAAACTTTGTTATCATTTTGACTATAGAATAAATAACCCCTAGTTTCTTTTGGATAACCAACTAGCAAACACACTTCCGATTTTGGTTCCAACTTATCAGGCTTCCCCTTTAGCACATGTGCTGGACAACCCCAAATGTGGAGATACCTCATACTAGGCTTACGCCCACTCCACAGTTCCATGGGTGTTTTGGGACAGATTTTGATGGAACTAAATTCAAAAGATGTATTGCTGTATCTAAGGCATAACCCCAAAAAGAAATCGGTAAAGTTGAATAACTCATCATGGACCTAACCATTTCCAAAAGAGTCCTATTCCTTCTCTCCGCTACACCATTTTGTTGAGGTGTTCCAGGTGCAGTCAATTGGGATATAATCCCATTTTGAATTAGGTAATCCTTGAAATCCCCAAGAAGGTATTCGCCACCTCGATCAGATCGAATGGCCTTTATGCGTTTGCCTAATTGATTCTCAACTTCAGCCCTAAACTCTTTAAACTTGTCAAAGGCTTCGGACTTCCGTCTCATTAGGTACACATAACCATATCTTGAGTAATCATCCGTAAAAGTGATGAAATACTCATAACCTCCTTTTGCTTGGGTTGACATAGGACCACATACATCTGTATGAACTAATTCAAGCAACTCTTGGGCTCTTCTACCTTTTGCATTAAAAGGTCGTTTGGTCATTTTACCTTCTAAACAAGCTTCACAAACTTGAAATTCATCAAAGTCCATGGGCTCTAAGAGTCCATCTTTGATCAGTCTTTGAATTTTGTTTGAATTAATATGACCTAAACGCAAGTGCCAAAGATATGCATCATTTGAAGGAAACTTTCTCTTTAATGATTTTACATGTGAGTTAGTATCTAATTCAGAATTATGTAGTTCATGATTAATAGGAGTTAAAATATAAAGACCATCCACAATATTGCCAGAACAGATAAACATTTTATCCTTCTTTATTACAACATTGTCTTTTAGGATAACACAATATCCTTGTTTACCCAAATAAGTTGCAGAAATTAAATTCCTACGCACATTAGGTACAAACAGACAGTCTTGCAATATTAAAACCCTAGTCTCAAAGCACAAATGAACAACACCAACAGCTACAACCGGAATCCTGCTCCCATCAGCCAAAGTTAGAAACAATTCTCCTTCACTCAACTTTCTGGTCTCCTGAAACCCCTGCAAAGAATTGCAGATATGATTAGTACAACCTGAATCCACACACCAGGAATCAGTGGGAGACTATAACACATCAACTAAGATGATTTATCTTGATCATGGAAGTGGAGACTTTTATTTGATGTGTCTAAAGAGTTAAGACATATTGAACTGGACCGTTGTGAGATTAATTATTCAATTAACAATTGTCACCTGAATAATTAATCTCAAGACTTCTAATTTTATAGACTCTCAATCCTGAGAGGGTAGTGAACCCAATCATGAAATGTAGGTTACTTTGATAAATCAAGAGTGAGATCTAATATTCACGGTCAAAACCTTAGAATGTTGGGTAACCACACGTAGTGTTAAAGGAACACATATTCTCAAGATGGAATCCATAATTTCTTTTTGTAGAGACATAAAATATCCATTTGAGATAATTTTAATAGAAACTGGTTATTCAGGGTGGCCACTTTAGTAAGGAGTTTCTAAAGCTTATAATTATTGAAATTGGATTTCAATAAATGTGAATAACTAAAAGATTAAATTGGGTACTCAAGGATAAAATAGTTGTTTACAAAGTGACAATTTATTATGACTTTGTTCACTATGGATATTTTCTAGAGGGGTCAAATGATATCATTAGAGCCTTGGGATATAATTTATTAATAAGGCCTAGAGTGCAATTATATTTATATAGTGGTATTAAATGTAATTAATGGTAACTTTGGACTTGTCAAGAATTGATAGAAAAGCCTAATACCCATTGGAGCTAGAGTCTTATTTGTTCCCTTTGGTCCCATCTCAAGCCACAAACTAAAGCCTAATTAGGTAGGTTCAAAAGGCTAACCCAATTAGATAATCAGTTTTTATTTAATAAGAGTTATTAAATAAAGTAACTTCCAAGGTAGTTAGAATGTACATACGATGAAAAGAAAGAAAAGAATTTTTCTCTACAAGGAGAAGAAGAAAGATTTTTCTTTGAGAATCAACGTACAATAAAGACTGATTGAGAGATCACACTTTTTGGGCATGATGTGGAATTGAGATGAAGATTAAAGGTATTCTTAAGTCTTGGTTTTGAATTTCACTGCATCAAGGTACGCTTTCTATTCTTTGTTCTAAAATTCAAGGTTACATGTTATCTCTCATGAATGAAGTAGATCCGTATTTGTTGTTTTCGCTATGTATTTTGTATGAGATGCAAAACCAAATTTCCCACCAATCCAGTACCTCAATTCAATGGGATTGTTAATGGTGGAAGTGCCCACCCCCTTTACCAGCAGTCTTTAGGATCAGATCACATCTTCCTTGTTGGGTTACAGAGGGCAACTTTCTACAAGGGAGATATACTCTTGAGGCAATTCAAATATGAGCAAGGAATGCCTGGTGGCAATAGAAGAAACTCTTTCACTCTTGTGGACGCAAATCCTACTTCTTAAAGAACAAACTAACAAACTATTGGTTTTAGAGATGACTGACTGAGTGGACCAATCTTTTGTCAAGGTTCACTTTCACAGAATGACTATAGAATACTCTAACTGGTTGATAGAGAAGATTGTTGACAAGGAAGTTGAGAGGGTTATTATGGAGAACAGTTTCTTAGAGACAACCAGGAAAGACTTGATGAAGACAACTATGAATTTAAAAGAAAGGATAGGGAGGGTGAAGCACCTAACACAGAAAAAATTAATGATCAACAGAAAAAAAAAGACTAAAGACAAAGTGACCTTAGTTTTTTGGCTTTGAGCATGTTTATTTAGATGTTGATGTAAAAACTCTTATTTTTAGGAATAATTTAGGATTTGATGGCCAAGGGTTCTATTTATGGTGTAGGCTTTTAGGGTTTGGTTTGGTTTGGTTTTTTATTTTTATGGTTTGGCTTAGGATTTGGGATTTTGTGTAATGACATGGTTTAATGGAATGGTTGAATTCTTGGTAATTTCGGTTAATGGGCAAATGGTGGGTTTTGAGAAATTGTGACCGGACCAATGCATGGTTGACTATGTACTCCCTTTGTAGAAGAATCAGGTCATCACGTAGTTCATTGATTTTTTTTTTTGCCTTAATTTTTTCCTAGGTCGCCCTTTTGGGTTTTCAACCTAGCAGTCTCTCTCACTTTTTTTTTACTCTCCTTTGGCGTAGATTTCCCTTTCGGGTTTTCAACCTAGCTTTTTTTTTTGTTGCCTTTTTTTTTTTTTGTTTTTAATTTTTTGTCTAGACTGCCCTTTCGGGTTTTCAGCCTAGCGAGCTTTTTTTTTTTTTTTTTTTTTTTTTTTTTTGTCTAGCCTAGGAAGGGAAATAACATAGTTTACAACCACTTCAGACGTGGTGCTTTCAATCCACCCCTTCAGATGTGGTATTTATTCAATTGATCCATGTTGGTTGGGTCAGTGAAAGGATTTGCATCTAAGTCCATCAACCTTACTGCTTCTCTAGAGTATATCTGCTTGATAATGTATGGGCCTGCCCAATTTTGCTTGAACTTCCCATTTGCATCTTGAATGGGGGCTCAGATTTCTTTCAACACTAGATCTCCCAACTTCAAATCTCTGATATTTACTTTCTTATCAAAAGCTTTCCTAAGTCTCCTTTGGTATCCCTGAATGTGATATAGGGCTTCGAGTCTTTTCTCATCCAGTATGTATAACTGATTATATTTGCTTTGGAACCAATCTGCCTTAAGGATTTCACTTTCCAATACTGTCCTTAATGAACGGACACCCATTTCAATGGGAAGGACCACTTCCATCCCATACACTAATAAATAAGGTGTGGCTCCTGTGGAAGATTGGATTGATGTTCTATACCCTCAGAGTGTATAGGGCAAGTGTAGTTGCCAGTATTTGTAGTTCCTTCTGCTTTTCTTCAAGATTCGCCCTATATTTTTATTAGCAGCCTTAATTGCCCCATTGGTCTGAGGACGATAAGGTGAAGACTTGTGGTGCTAAATGTTGAACTGTCGTAGTAGCTTTTCTATTTCTCCTTTAAAATGTAACCCATTATGGAGATAATTTCATGTGGTACCTCATATCTACAGATGATATTAGTTTGGATAAATTAAGCAACTTTCTTTAAATTCAGGACTTTGTATGAGGCAGCTTCTACCCATTTAGTGACGTAATCTATGACCATGAGTATGAATTCATGGCCATTGGATGCAGTTGGATAAATCCTCCCAATAATGGCTATCCCCCATCTAGAGAAGGGCTAGGGTGATGTCATAGTATGTAGTGGCATGGGTGGCATATGTTTCAGATCTCCATGGACTTGGCATTAATGACATTTTCGAACATGAGTTGCATAATCAGCTTCCATGGTGGTCTAGTAATAGCCTTGTCTTATTATCTTCCTTGATAACATGTGTGCATTCATATGTGGCCCATAACTTGATTCATGAACCTCTCCAATTATTTGTTGTGTCTCTTTAGCGGTTACATAAAGGAGATGAATTCCATCATATGATCTTCTGTAAAGTCTTTCACCACAAATAATATAATTAGTAGACAACCTTCGGATGTTCATTGGGTCATTCTTGTCTGCAGATGGTGGGTATGTCCCATCCTTGAGGTATTGTAAGATGTCTGAGTACCACTCGCCTTCCCCATTCTTTTCTTCATCTTCTTCTATTATCATGCAATAAGCTGGTTCCTTTTTATGCTCCAACACTATTGGCCTTGTTTCATCTTTTTTGGGCCCATCCATCATGGATGCCATGGTTGCTAAAGTATTTGCAATTTGATGCTGCATCCTTGGCACATACTGATATTGGATCTTGCTGAATTTTGATGACCACTTCTGAAGACATTCATGATAAGGCATAAGCCTTTCTTCTTTGATCATCCATTTATTCTAAATTTGAGAGATTATTAGAGCTGAGTCTTCGTATACCTCCAACTTCTTCACTCCTAGGCTTAAGGCTGCTTGTAGATCCATAATGCAAGCTTCATATTCTGTGGCATTGTTGGTGGCAGGAAAGTTAAGTCTGCTAGAAAATGGAATGTGTGTCCCTTTTGGTGAAATTAAGAGAACTCTAATTCCACTTCTGTTTTGATTTGTTGCTCCATCAAAATATATCTTCCATGATTCTACCTCAATCCCCATGATATCTTCATCAGAAAGTCCCCTTGGATCTCTTCAACTTCAACTGGTGAACAATGGGCTAAGTGATCGACAATTGCTCTCCCTTTCACAAATTTTTGAGTCACATATTTAACATTAAATTCTGACAAAAGCAAGACCCATTTAGTAGTCTTCCCATATTGCACGGGTTTTTCCATTAAGTACTTCAAAGGATCCATTCTTGCAATTAACAAAACCTTGTAAGCAAGCATATAATGTATGAGTTTGCGGGTTGCCTAAACAAGTGCTACACATGTCCTCTCTAATGGTGAGTACTTTTCTTCATAAGGAAACATCTTCTTGCTGATGTAGTAAATTGCATTCTCCTTCTTAGTCTCTTCTAGGTATTAAGCAAGTAGAGCCTCTATTGCTGTATCTGTAGAGGTGAGATACAACAACAATGGCTATTTAGGAACTGGTGGGACGAGTATTGGTGGTTTCATCAAATAAATCTTGATCTTCTCAAAGGCTTCTTGGCACTAATCATTCCACACCGTAGGAACTTCCTTTTTAAGTAGTCTGAAGATTGGTTCACATGTCATGAGGAGCTGGGCTATGAACCTGCTAATGCACTATATTCTCCCTAGAAATTTTCAGATCTCCTTTTCAGTTCTTAGAGGTTTCATCTCTACAATTGCCTTGATTTTGTCAACTTCTATTCCTTTTTGGCTTACCATGAACCTTAATAGTTTTCTGGATGTGCCTCCGAAAGTGTATTTATTGGGATTCAATCGTAACTTGTAAAACCAGATTCTTTCAAAGAACTTCTTCAAAGTTGGTATGTGCCCTTCACGATCTTTGGACTTCACTATCATGTCATCAACATAAACTTCTACTTCTTTGTGGATTAAATCATTCAACAAAGTGGTGGCTACAAGTTGGTAAGTAGCACCAGCATTTTTAAGGCCAAATGGCATAACCTTGTAGCCATATGTCCCCGAAGGTGTAATAAAGGAGGTTTTCTCTATATCTTCTGAAGTCATCTTGATCTGGTTGTATCTTAAAAATTTGTCCATAAACGATAGCAGAGCATGACCAGCTGTGTTGTCAACTAGGACGTTAATGTAAGGCAAATGGAAATCATCTTTCGGGCTGGCCTCATTCAGATCACGAAAATCTACACATATTCTGAACCACATTAGCAAACCACTCTGGATATTTGACCACATTAGGAATCCAGCATTGTGCTGTTTCTCCACTTCTTCCTTGATTTTGAGAGTTCACTCTGGCTTCATTCTTCTCAACTTCTTTTTAACTGGCTTCATGGTTGGATCTGTTAAAATGCAGTGCTATACTATATCTATATCAATCTCAAGCATGTCTTCATATGACTAGGCAAAGACCCCCTTGAATTCTGTCAGTAGTGCCACTAATCCATCTTTCTCTGAAGTGGTTAGGGTATTGCCCACTTAGATTATTTTGGGCTCATCCTTAGTTCCCAGGTTAATGGGTTGGGTTGATTCTTTTATAGATTCTAGGTATTCGTGTTTTAATTCCTTATTATTAAGAGTTTCTTTACCAATTTCAGTAATAAAAATATTCAAAGCCAGCAAATAAGCAGAATCAGAAATCATATTGAAAGGGAAGGAGTTTTCAACAAACTCTACAGACTTAACAAGAACAAAAATATTAGCAGAACTAGGCTTAATAGGAACAAAAACTATGTTCTTGGCAAGGATGACTGGCTTGGCGGTCTTTATTTTCTTGGCAAAAGTGACTGACTTGATGGTCTTGATCTTCCTCATGGAGTCCTCCATGGGGCAGACAACTCCCTCCTATGCCCAGCTCTTTAACTCGGTCGTGGCTTCCACAATGGCAGGTGGCTCCCAGTAAGCTCCGTCTTCCCTCAACATCAGTACTATGAGGTCTATATCCATATAATTTATAGCTTCTTCTTTAATCTCCATGTTTGTAGCTTGTTAGACACAAGAGCATCCAGATGTTCTATGCTTTCCATCCATTCATCAAACAGGTCGTGCTTGCTTTTGTTGCCCAAGTCAGTGGGTTAAGGGAAATTCTTTGACTCGCCTCCTTCTTCCCTCTCATCACTACGTTCAGCATTCTTAAGTGTCATGATTCTAAGATTGTGGACCATTAGCTTTTGGTCTAGTGTGGCCAACTTGGCATCTATGTCATCTTCCTTTTTAGTATGTGGGGTTAGTGAACTTGGCTCGAAATCATAATACGACCCTAATTCTGGATCTTCTCTTCCATGCTTGTCATACCTTGGGCCAGGCCTTGAGTTAACATTAGTGATGTCACTCCAATCTGAAAGGAGCCCATAAGGATATTCATCATAGTACATTTGATTAGCTTGTGCGTTCCCCTCTCTTGCATTCTCTAACACATTTATCAGTCTATATTGATCACTATTAGTATCACTCCACCTGTTAGCTTCGGTGTCATCTTCAATGTCTTCATCATAATAGTCCACATCATTATCATATTCTTCATAGAATAGGTCTGCATCTTCATCTTCTCTATCACTAGGGGTTTACCCCTATCATCACCATTGTACGGGCTATCATAACTTCTGCTGCTGTTGCCATCACTATCGGTGTGCTATCATCATCATCATGCCCACTATCATTGCTATTGTTGTCACTATTACTATCACTCTTTTCATTGCTTTCGTCCTTATCATCACTAGGGACTTCTCTCCCTTCCTTATCTTCATCATTGGCTTTTAGTTCATGTGGGCTCTTTAATGCATGCTAGCAAGCCTCCCAATATTCTTATTCTTCTATGTTGCAAATAGGATCTCCAAGAAACGTGGTCATGGCATTAGGATCCATGTAATTAGACCAATCAATAGGAACCCAAGTTATGTCTTCTTTTTTCAACTCTGGAGCCTTGTTGTGCCAGTCAAGTAGTATCTTGAATCCAGGCACCATTGTCTTTGTCATAGGATCAAATCTTGGTTTGGGGAATCCCAAATAACATTGTCTCTCTTCGACTTCTACAAACTTCCCATTCAATGTAGGAGTGTAGGGCTTTAGAGTTTTTAGAAGATAAAGGAGTTCTTTTGCTTTGGCTTTAGCTCGGGCCATCTTTCTTACTTCCATCTCTAGCAAATCATCATTAGTGGGCTTATAGCCTAGCCCAAAAGGTGGTGTGGTAGTAGGGATTTTCAGGTCTTAAATAGCTGGCTTCTTCACAGTTCTCCCCAAAGTCATCCTCGGAAGATAATTCATTCTCCTCATCATTGTTACCACATTTTGTTACCATAAGGAGTAAAGTCCATTGAGATCTTCTTAACTTCTTCTTCTCTCTTTTCAAAGCCAAACATTTCAATCACAAAGCCATCCAAGGTCAATGGCCCTTTTCTCAGAATCAATACCATAAATAGGCTTAGGCATAATCAGAGTTTCCACATAGGTGGTCACAATAGCTCCTTAATATGGAAATCGAACCTTTTGATATAGAGAAGAAGGTACGGCCTCTGTGTCATGAATCCATGGTCATCCAGGAGCATGTTGAAGCATGAGGCTATATTAAGGGCCTGAAAATCCATCTTCTTGACCATTGGTCCTATGGTAAGCTCCAATGTTATGGTCCCTAAGACCTCTCTTCTACTGTTGTCATATGCCTTCACATGTTGATCAGTAGGCACAAATTTTTCAATGCTGAGGCCCAGGCAGCTTGTAGTCTTCAAAGGACACACATTCAAAGAGCTTCCATCATCTATCAAAACCATCAGCATCCTCTTCCCCATGGAATTTACAGTAATATGCAAAGGATCGTTGTAGTGCTTCACTTTCTTGGTCAGATTCTTGTAAGAATAGAAGATGGTGAGTTCCCTATTGATGGACCCGATCATAGCATTCAGATCCTGGGAGGTTGTAGTTCTAGGGACTTGGATTTGGTTAAGCAATTCTACTAGGTTTTGACGGTGTTTGTACGAGGCCATGAGTAAAACCTATTAGGATATGTTGGCTTGTGTGTTCTGTAGTTGCTTAAGGACTTCATCTTCCTCGGCAGGTGTTTGTTAGGTAGATCTATTCAAGGATTCTACTGGGTTGTTGGTCTCTAAATGTGGGGGTTTGAAGTGTCTCCCCCCTTGTGATGTTGGCAATTTTTGTTGGATTATTAAGGTCGGTGTCTTGTAAAAGATCAATTCTGTTTTGTAATGATAAAAAGATGGCTTTTGATAATAGAAAAATCAAATCTATTTTTTATATGTTCATTAATATGAAAAGGATTTTTTGAAGAGAATTTCATTCATATCATAAATTTATGTTTTATAAACAAAACAAAACAAACATAAACACAATCATGCATAATCTTTTTCTTTGTTTCATAATTTGCATATGTTAAAAAAGAATCAAATTTGTATCTAAGAAAGATACAAATCAGTTTTTAATTTAAGAAAAATTCAGATCTGCATATAATAAAGATGCAAATCCATTTTTGATTGAGAAAAAAATTCAGATCTGCATCTAAGAAAGATGCAGACCTGTATTGTATTAAGAAAAATAATTGGTTATATGCAAATTATTGAAATTAAGAAAGAGATTATAGCAAATCAAGATCCTTTAAGTAGTGGTTAACGTTCATATGAAAAAGAAAAGAAGACATGCATCATCATAAACAAGAAGTATAAAAGAGAATAGAGTGATTGAAAACAACCTCTTGCATTAGCGCTCCTTGTTCTTGAGAGGATATTTTAGGGTTCAAAGAAATTTATTCAATTATCTTTGAAACCTAAAAACCCTAATTTTGGCAGTAAGTATTAGGAAGGATTAGCAAATATAAGCGCTTGGAGAGTCTAAAAACGTATGCCTCTCAGAGCACCCAAAAAAGTCCCTGAATTATGAGATTCAGTCCCTATTTATAAAGGACAGAAAACTCTAAAAAATAGCTTCGATGTGTAGAAGGTGAATCGAGACTCATCCTTTTGCGAAAAGATCGAAAAGGGTGTGCCTTATCGTCACCTGAAGAACATTGGGCCAAAGCCCAAAAGAGGCCAATTCGACACTCCAAAAGTGCCAAATGGTACTTTGGACGCCAAACGTACTTTCGTGTTTGGGTGCGTTTTGGACTCTCTTTCTAGGGTTTTTTGATCAGGTCTTTGTATCTAGACGTGTCTTCACCCTTGTTCTATGATTTTTTTAATCTCTTTTCTGAATAATTCAGAATTTTTTAGGAACAATTATCTTGAAAAATTATTTTGTAGATAAATCCCTTAAAATAAATCTTTTTAAAATTCAAATTATCTATAATTTATTGTTATCTAACCATCCCTTTTATTCCTATGCATGTGATCCTATTTTAGACACTAATTATTAACTAATCACAAAATTATTCAATTAATTTTAATTTTTCAACCAATCAAAATTAATTTATATTAATCGTACGTGGTCGACTCTTCCTAGACACAATGCATATGGACCCTGCAAACTTGATCATGCGATATTTTTCGATCCGATGGTTCGATTTAGAAACTAGACATATCGTTGCGACCATTAGAATCTCAAGATCATTTTTATGATATGAAATGAATAAACTGATGCATGCAATGCAAGAACAAATTGATGCATGTAATGCAAGAAAAAATTGATGCATGTAATGTAATCATGATTTTTTGGGGTACATGGATGGTCATTCTAGTTATCTTCATTGATTAAATCATGGGTGCAAAATTGATTGTCTACATAGCATTTCTTCTTTTCTATATTTTTGACTTTTGACAGGTTACAAGCTCTGTTCCTCAAGCTTACCCCAATGCTAAAGCCATTTCTTCAAACCCATAGGTTTTTATAAAAGAAGTGACTTCCAATGAAGAGACAGAGTCTAACATTAAAACTGAAAGGGAGGACTTAAATTGGTTGTACACTAAAAATCCTCGAGAGAAGGAAGACTTAACAGAAGCTACTTCCAAGGAATAATAGGGTGAAAGCACTCCGACAGCATTTGATCCATTGCTCTCACCGGTTTCTCCCAATCTCAGAGCAATTTGTTCTCTGTTACTCTCCAAATATCCCGAAATTATGGGGGATACAAGCAAGTGGTCCCTGTCACTTAGAGGCTTTCTCTTACAGAATAAATGGTGATTTCCTTTCCACACTAAGTGAGGTTGAGAGCCTAAGTGTCAATGTCGGCTGGCTAAAGAGTCGTGTCACTGCATTGAGGGACTTAAAGAAGGCAAGACCCTCTGTTCATACTTCCTTTTCCTTACTTCATGATTTAAGAGTAAAAGAGAACTCGTGTATCAACAAAGCAAAAGAAGCAGAATCAACGTTACAAGTACATGCAGAGTAGCTTTCCAAGCAAGTTCTCCCACTTGAAACTTTCTTTCTTTGACTTGGCCTTCATGCCTAGCCTTCATATTCGCCTAGTAAAGGTGGTTGTTAGAGGCAGAATTGTCGCGCATTTCCTCCATAATTTCAGAAGTGTCTTCTCTGGGTATTCCTGCAATCTTTGCCAACTTCACTGCTAGTCTCACTAAATCTATTGGGATAACAGTCTTTGTGCCATAGACTAAAGAAAATGGTGAAGTTCTTGTAGCTTGTGATTTGGTTGTTCTATGAGCCCACAGAGCTATAGGAAGCTCCTCCTTCCACCTCTTTCCATTCTCCTTAGTACTTTTTTCCAATATCTTTGGCATTCTTTTGTTAGATAACTCTGCTTGACCATTTCCCTTGGGATAATAAGGTGTAGATGTTGTGTGAGAAATGGAGTACCAATTTGTTAAACGTTGCACATCCTAGTTCAGGAATGGTGTACTGTTGTCAAAAATAATTTTGTTGGGTACCCCAAAACGACATATTATATTCTAGCTTAAGAAATTAGCCACTGAGCTACTTGTTGTCTTCTTCAGAGTCACATCTTCTGCCCACTTAGTAAATAGCTTTGTGGCTACTAGTATCCATGTACATTCTTCAGATGAGGGGGTTTTTAGGTCCTATAAAATGCAGCCCCCTAGCTATGTAATGGATATGGAGCCACAATTGGAAGAAGACTCTGATGGCTAGTATGTATTTCATCTCCCTGCCTTTTCAACTTCTCTCTTTGTACACAATCAGTAGGCAAAATACCTTGTGAAAGGTACCTCAAGTATGGTTCTTGCCAATCTTTCTCCAGGAACTCACCATTAAGCATTTCTTCTTGATTTGGAGTGATAACAGAGTAAGTTTTATAGCTTCGTTGCTCTTCCATAGCATCATTGGCCATATCTGGCCAGAAGACTCTTAGCCTTTGCAATCTCCTATAGAGGCTGGCATTGAGATTTACACCACAAACGTCATAGTGCAATCTGTGCAATAATGTCAGTCTGTCTTGCCTTGAGACACATTTCATCAGCAAACCTTCTACCCCTTTAAGAAACAAATCACCATTGATTTTGAGGAAGTCTTTCATATTTGTTGGTAACTCTGACCCAATGCTCCTCCCTTGAGCCATTGCCTTTAAAAAGGGTTTTTGCCAATCTTGAAGGAAGCATAACTCATCTTGAGCTAAACTAGGCTGCTTCTCAATTCGGAGCGTCATCTTTTCCTTCTTTAGTACAGACTTGGTGGCCAGAGTAGCTAACGAATCAGCAAGCTTGTTCTCACCTTTGTTAACCACCTTGTACTCTATGAAAGCAAAGTATTCCATTACTCTTTGTACCACAACTCTATAAGTAGCCAAGCTAGGATTCTTCACCCCATAGATTCCCTCAACTTGCTTTATCACCAACGCAAAATCACCAAATACCTTCAACCTTTTTATGCCTAACCTTCTGGTAGCTTTCAGCCTTATCAATAAGGCTTCATATTCAGCTTCGTTGTTAGAACAAGGGAAATGTAGTTTATAGGCAAACGTATGCTCTTCCCCTGGTGACTTTAAGACTACTCCTATCCTTCCTCCTTGAATTGTAGATGACTTGTCAAAATACATCAACTACTCATGTTCCTCTGTCACCATAATTTCCTGTTGAGGGGGTGATAAATCACTTGTCCCAGGAAAATTAGCCAGCAGATCAGCCATTGCCTGACCTTTGATGGTAGTTGGTCATATGCATTCGATGTCAAGACATGATGTTAGGATGGCCCATTGTGCCATTCCTCCTGATAACTGAGGTTGTGTCAAAAGATACTTCATGGGATTACTCTTAGTCACTAGCTGCACACAATGCCCTAGAAAGTAATGATTGAACTTTGTTACAGCAAAAGCTAAAGACAAACATACTTTCTCAGTAGTTAAGTATCTTAATTCTAGTCCCTTCATGAGTCAGCTTATATAGTACACCAGCTTCTCCCCCCTTCTTGCTCCTGAGCTAACAATGCTCCCAGGGATTGTTCTATATTTGCTATATACAATAGCAAAGGCTTTTCTGGTATAGGGGCCACCATGGTATGAGGATCCACCAATATCATCTACATCTTCTTGAAAGCTTTTTGACATTGATCACACCATTCAAAAGTTACTCCTTTCTTTGTCTGCTCTATAAGAGGCTTTAAAATCTCAGCTAAACTTGGAATGAATCTTCACAAATAAGAAACTTTTCCCATAGAACTTCTTAACTCCTTTAGGGTTATAGGAGGACTAAGAGTAGTTATTGCTTCAGTCTTTGTAGGGTCTAAATGAATTCTCCTATGATGAATAAGAAATCCCAACAATTTCCCTGAAGATACTCCAAAGGCACCCTTGGAAGGATTCATCCTCAAACTATGCTTTCTGCATCTTTCAAAGACTTGTCTTAGGTGCACCAAATGCGCAAAATGATTTTTTTCTTTTACTACAAGATCGTCAATGTAATCTTCTACTTGCTTATGTAACATATTTCCAAAGATCAATGTCATGGTTCTTTGATACGTTGCACCTGCATTCTTTAATACAAAAGGCATCACCTTATAAAAAAAATTCCCAAAGGGTGTTCTGAAAGCAGTCTTCAGAGCATCTGCTGGGTCCATAAGAATCTGATTATATCCACTATAACCATCCATAAAAGAGAAATGCTTGTGACCAGTTGCTGCATCTACCAGGATATCAACATTAGGAAGTGGGAATTCATCCTTTAGGCAGGCTTTGTTGAGATCTCAAAAATCCACATAGATTCTTATTTGGCCATTTTTTTCTTTATGGGAATTATATTAGCTAACTAGCTCAGGCATTCAATCTCCTTAATGAATCTTTCCTTTAAGAGCTTCTACACCTCAAGCTTTATCTTTTCTTCCACATCCAAATGATACTACCTCGGCTGCTATTTCATAGGCTTAGCATTAGGATCCACCTACAGCACCATCAAGTTCGGACTTAAACCTGGCATCTCTTAATAACTCCAAGCAAAGACATCTTTGTACTCTTTCAATAAAGTTATCAGCTTTCCTCTTTCCTTTTTAGGTAGATTCTTACTAATCTTTACTATTTTCTCACCTTCTTCACCTTCTCCTAGATTGACTTCAACAAGTTCTTCCTGAACATTCTTGACACCATCATTCATACACTCAGAGCTTCTTTTACGCACTTCTTAGCTGCACGAACTTCCTTTGATTGTTGTATTGGATTAAGGGAATTAGGCTTGCCATCCTCCTCATCTCCTTCCTTTAACCGTCAGAATTCATATACCACCCAGCCATCAAGCCTGGTGATCCTTCTTATCTTGGAAAGCCTTTCTGGTTCTAACACTTTGCCATCATCTTCTTCTTCTTCTTCTTCTTCTTCTTCTTCTGCTTGCAAAGCAAAAGGATTAAAAGGAAGAATCCTATTCTCACCTTTAGGTTCATACTCGATACAAAGCTGCTTTAGCAAAATGAAGCTCTGCCTTATCAAAAGGCATCTTAGTGGCTTCAATGACTACTTGCTTGTTTCTCTAAATGGCCTTCACAGATCGATGATATATGGAAGTTATTGCTTTGATTTGAGATGCTCCCACAGAGGCAGTAACATACAAAGGTCTATTACCATCAACAGTTTGGTTGATTAGATCTTTGTTAGAAAAAGTGATTGAATCCTTTGCTTCCTGGCTTGCCACTTGCATCAAACTCCCTTCAACAGCGGCCACTTCATGGTTCCTTTCTATCACCCTAGTCAAGGATTAGGTTGCTACTCTTCAAGCCATTGGCTTGATACCTATTCCATTAAGAAAGAAATGTATTTTATCTTCTTGTTTGATTCTCGCTATCATCTCTTCGTCTACCAATGATGGCGGTGCTTAACTGCTACTAGCCATATTCTCTGCTTCTTCTTTCATAGGATCCTCATGACCAATGATGGCGGTGCTTAACTGCTTCCACCTTTGGTCTGCGCATTCTTGGGTCAACTCTCTTTCCAGCTTTGATAACCAAATCTCCCTTGGCTACCCTATCATGGAAGATATTTCTCAAAACATAACAATCCATAGTATGGTAGTCATATCTCCTGTGATACCTACAATAAAGTGGACTTCGCTTTTCCTTTTCTATAGGCTCATGCTTACATTCAGGCAACACCACTACACCATCTTTCACCCAAGCTTCTAGGATGCTATATAACTCTTTAGTGGACACAGTAAAAGGAGGGGGAATACCACTTTTGTCCTTCTTCTTTCCTTTGATCACTTTCTTTGCTTCTTCTGTCACAGCAACCTCCACCTTCTTGTTTTCTCTCCTCCATGGTTGTCTAGGAGCATTCACAGTTTGTGAAGTTGAACTCTTTGAAGGCTTTCTTACAGACATACTTGTCCTCCTTGTAGCCTCTACAAGTCTCGCAAAACTAGAAATCTAAAAGTTCTCTAAATGAGGCCAACATTCATACAACATACCCACGATACACACATCCACCAACCTTTCTTCCTCCACAGGATTATAACACAACAAAGAGAGATCTTGAAACCTGTGAATATACTCCAGCAGTCCCTCAGATATCCTTCGTTTCTCGTGTTGTAGATCTGACAACGTGAGCTTTTCTTCCAGAGTGAAGAACTTTTTCATGAACTGTGTTACCAAACCGTTCCAACTCAGAACTGACCCTGGTGCAAGGCTAGTATACCAAGTAAAAGCTTAACCCTCCAAGGACTTAGAGAACTCTCTGAGCCTCAACTCGTGATCATAAGAGTAAGTAGTCAGCGCGTCTACATATTGTCTGATATTCTCTCTAGCGTTCCTTGTTATGCCATCATACTTAGGGAATATAGGAGGTGTGTAGTTAGCAGGGTTATCTTTTCATGATAAGGAGGTCTGGTATCAACATAAACAACATTTTCCATCTTCTTGGCTTCAAATAGAATAGCATGTGTAACTTTCCTACTCAAGTAAGGAGACCCTTGAGGACCTTGGGGAGTTTGAGGTACTGCTGTCTCCTAACGTAACGATTGAAACTTTGCCCACTAGCAACTTGAGAATGTTGAAGTTCTTCAATGGCAGCCATCATCCCCTTGCTCTCACGATAAGTAGTTCTGCCTGATGATTTTGAGCCCTCAGCATGCCTGGATATGTGATCTGTGCTCAATTCTGACCAATGATTCTTACCCACACCAGTCAGTATCCTAGTAAACACTTTCTTCCTTGGAGGCATGATGAAAGTGACTACAACCAGAGATGTATATGAACACTCTTAAAATGAAAAATAACCAGAGATTCCTAGTAGAGTTGCCAAAAATGTGAGTGAGCTTATTTATGAAAGAGAAAAAGTTATTTAATAGTACATTTACATGAGAAAGCTCGATAAGATGCAAGTTTTGACATGACACTCAAACAAGAAATAAAGAAAGTGATGGTAGGACATGAAAAAGATGCACATTTAGAGAAGAAGAAGAAGCTAACAATCAAAGCAACACAAGATGTACGTGGAAAACCCTAGAGAAGGGATAAAAAACCATGATTTGAGCAAGAACACAATATTTTTGCTTGGCTTAGCTTGTATTTTGTATCAGAAAGAGATTAGTTTACAATGGAGTTGCCTTTTTCTTCCCACCAACTCTCCACTTTCATCACCAAAATATCTAGTTGGATTCTTGCCCTAGAAGTTCAGCTGCATGTTCCTTTTATACTCTTAGGAACATAGCTGAGTGCAAGGATAGGTGTCAGGTTATTATAATCTCTCTCTCAAGATCTTTTCATAGCTGTGAAGTTATCTGCTGACTAAGGGATAAGGATTGCGCCAATGTGGCACTGAGGCCTGTACATAGGTAGCCTTGCCATTGTTTGGGAGACAAGTCTTGGTCATCAAGAGGGACATTAGGAATACTGTGATTGATACACGTGTCTACAAGGTGACTCATCATGCATTCAACTTGTTAGAAATTGGGCTGGTTTTGACCCAACCCATAAGCCATGGCCCATGGATTGTCCATATGGGTTATCTGATAAGTAAGTTTAAATTTAAACTAACTAATATTGGTATGAGTTATTAATATCAGTAGTAGAGTAATTTAAATTTAACAGATGAGATCATTTAGGGATCACATATATCTGATAGTAAGTGAATCTCTACTAGTATTTAAAATACTCCTACATCAGTCAGATTAAAAACAAATAGACATAGTGAGTGAACATACATATAGTTTTGATTGCTCTCTCAAAATAAGCCATCTCTCTGGGATACCTTCTACTATTCCCTAGAATTTGTAGCGTGACAATTAGGAAAGACTCTAGTAGCCTCTTTTGTGACTTGGAGGTGTTCCACAAAGGAGATCGTGAGGAGTTCGTAAAGCAAGCAAAGCACAAGATCCAAAAATTTGGAGATTTGTTCCACCAAAAGGTATGTGTCTATATGACCTCTAGTAAAGTATATAATGATTCAACATTGGTATCAGAGCCACTTTATGCTTGTTTTCACTCTTGAATGGTGCCATGATCTCTGATATATGTAATCCTATATGCATGCTAAAGAAATTAAAAGTTTAAGTAATTTTTAATTTTTGGATCTGCAATTTTTAGAAACATGTTATGGCATGTAGAGAGAAAAATAAAAAGCTGTAATTTTTTGATTGTTTACATGTAATCCGAAATTTACAAGCTTATTTTGACCCATTAAATCTTGTTTAATGTCAATTTTTTTTAATGGTTTGAAAGTACATAGAGGACCAAGTGAATAACTGTGTATTCACTATTTAAGGGCCAAGATTTGCTTTGGCTATGAGTCCTGGAGGGCTCCACTAACCACTAATTGTTTGAGTGGTTATCTAAAAAAAAAAAAATATATATATATAATAATAAAATAATAGAGCCCCACATTGATGTTAGTGTATTAGTTATACCTGAACACAACTTTATCCTTGTTTTAGTTACACACAAGTAAAAGAGCCCCACGTTAGTGTATTAGTTACACTTTGATAAAGCTATTATGTTGAGCCCCACTTTGACTTGCGTGTGCATGTACCACTAACAACTAATTATCCTTGTTTCTTTAAACAAGGATATTGTGTAGACTGCAGATCACGTTGGTGTATCACAAATAGTTGTTTCCTTCAACAAGGAAACTGTGCAAGTGATAAGCCACACACAAGTGGATGTGTGGGTTTGTAATATTATTTACAAATGCTATGTGAATTTGTAACATAGTTTACAAAGGAATTGAGTTATAACAATATAAAAAATTATATCAAAATCAAATGTTATAACATGCACAATGGGTTTTCTTATTATTTATTTTAATTTATAGTAAAACACTATATATTCTTAATTTTTTTTAGACCACATTTTTTTTTTCTAATGTGACATATATGTAATTGTAGTGGCATTTTTTTTTTTTTTTTTTTTTTAACTATGATGTAAAATAGAGTTGTGGTAGAATGAGAAAATTGTGAGATTAATTTTCTAATTTTCTGTATAATTATGCATGGTTTTAATCTTCGAATTAATTTATGATGTCTTTTTAACATATTATGATATGATTGAATTGATATTATATGAATGCATTGATGAATATGTGTCCAAAGGGTTTATGAGACTCTTTGGCTCATCTCTATAGTTAGAGATTATATTGGTAATTTATGCAACATGTATACTTTTATTTATTGTTATTGTGGATGAATAAGACAATTTTTGAAATTATTTAATAATGTGGCATCCCCAATTTTTTTTAATTACAAATAGAATCTTTGTAGTAGGGTACTTATGCCATGTTTGGATGTTAGAAAAAGGAGGGGGAGTAGAGTAGAGGGAGGGAGAGTAATTAAATTACCTTGTTTGGCTGTATTTTAAGGAATGAGGGAGAGAGATTTGGAGGGCTTTGGAAGGGTTTAAACTACTTCTAATCCCTCATTTTTAATTCCTCCAAATTGGAGAGATTTGGAGGGAGAGTGGAGGATAAAAGTGCTTGACCAAATGAATTACCAAATTTGCCCTTATTATATTAACAAAATTACAAATGAAAAGACTAATTACTCTCTTCCCCCTTACTTAATTTTAAAAACATCCAAAAAAGGTGGAGGATAACCATTCCCCTCTACTCTCCTTCCCACTACTCTCCTCTCCTCTACTCCCCTCTACTCTCCTCCCTTTCTAAACTTCCAAACAGGGCATTAAATATGTAATTTTTTGGGCCATTGTTTTTGGCAATGTAATTTAAGGATATGTGTTTTAAATTTGGAAGCCATGTAAGGGGATGTGTATCACAGTTACCTATAATTTTCAAATTTTGTCTTAGCATGTTGTATGAAATTACCAATAGTGCTTATAGTGGAGCCCATGCACAATGTGTTGTGCACAATGATGTATGGACACATGTTATATGTATGATTTAATATGTGGATGGTGTGATGTTTTATTCTTCACAAAATTATATTTAAAATCAATTACATGTGTTATTCCAATTTAAATAATGCGAGATGATTATGCGCTTAGTGAAATTTTCGATCTCACTATGTAGAAAGGAATATCATGGTCTAGTTGGATTTTTGAAAATAAAATTTAAAAATGTATGTGCTAATGTCAACTTGTGTAATGAATGTAGTGAACATGGCCACTAAGAATGTAGTTGCTGATCTAACTAAGGGAGAGAAACTAGATGGAACCAACTATGTTATGTTACATAGAAAAATTCAATATCTACTTAATGAACAAGAGGGCCTTGAAACCCTAACCAATGTGATGATGTGACTTGAAAATGGGGATACTACCCAACATCGCTGTGACTTAGAGGCTGATGAGTCTTGGGTTAAGAAAAATTGTTGTGCACACTTCACTATGCTAAGTAGCATGTACAATGATCTTATTGGGGAGTTTGAGGACTACCCAATTGCCCAAGAAATGTGGAACTAGCTTAAGATTGCCTATGGAAGGACTTTAGCAACTAGGTTACAAGCTCTTACATTGAAGTTTGAGCAATATGTTATGGATTCAAAGCATAGCATGGCTGAACATCTAAGGACAATGTCAGCATTGATTTGTGACTTAAAGGCTGCTGGCAATAATCTCTCTGATGAACAACAGGTCACAGTGGTGATACGTTCACTGCCTAAACCTACTTGGGGGCAAATGAAGCTTGTTTTGACACATAGTGAGAATATCAAGACTTTTGCTAATATTTATCGTCATCTCGAGCTTGAGGCAGAACGCATAAAGGTGCAACAAAGCACCCTCCTTGTCGCCCAATCTGGCTAGCGGAAGGCATTCAGGCCTAAATGCAAAGGACAAGGGAGGAATGCCAAAGGAGTTGGTAACCTTGGGCCTAAAGAATGCAAGATAGAAAAGCACCAAAAGGGCAAGCGTGCTAAGAGGGACAGGGCAAAGATCAAGTGTTACAACTGTGGTAAGAAGGGTCACCTCACTCGTGAGTGCACTGAGCCGAAGAAGGTATCCATTCTTAACAACTCTGCTATTACTTATGTTTGTACACATGTTTTTGTTGCTCATACTATTCCTAGGTGTATTGTAGTTTCAGGAGCAACCAAACATATAGCCAGAGATAGAGTTGGGTGTGTGGATTACGTATAGTTTTGATTGCTCTCTCGAAATAAGCCATCTCTCTGAGACACCATCTACTGTTCCCTAGAATTTGGACCATGGAAATTAGGAGAGACTCTAGTAGCCTCTCCTATGACTTGGAGGTGTTTCACAAAGGATATCGTGAGGAGTTCGTAAAGCAAGCAAAGCACAAAATTTGGTAATTTGGAGATCTGTTCCACCAAAAGGTATGTGTCTATATGACCTCTATTAAAGTATATAATGAGTCAACACAACCAATTAGGGATGTCCTCATAGCCCGGAGCTTTGAAAAGTCACTATGTCCCTTTTTGGTAACACTTGAGTACCGTGTCAGGTATAAATCTCACTTCCTTCCTAAGGTAGTCACGCCTTTGGCATGACCAAGACAAAATCTCTTAGCCATCAATTGCTCTCCCTTATCTCACAGCTGCTCCACATGTAGAGTCCAGATTCAACCACTTATGCATTCTCCCATGCCTTAGTGGTGTTATGAATATGTACTAAAATGACTTTTAACTAGTTTTACTACCTCCAATGTAAATGCTCTTATATGGCTTGTTATGGTGTTAACAAGGTTCCTTATTTTAAAATAAAGGTTTACAATTTTATAACAATTGAATTTGCAGTGAAAATCCTCACTAGATTCTAAAAAAAAAAAAAAAAAAAAAAAAAAAAAAAAAAAAAATCCATAATTAAATATTGAGTTCAATCAAATGGCAGTTGAAATCTTAACATAAAAATTTCTTTAAGTTACATCTTTATACTTCATTCTTCAACATTGTATGACATATTATAGACTCATAAATTATTACATTGTTATAAAATTTGCAAACTTAAAACCTAACAAATAACAATACATGAGAAAAATCCTAACAAAAGCCTAATACTTTGATTTTACTAAATACTATATGGGTCTAGTTAACGATTGCCCTTAAGGAATTTGTTTATAGACAATTTTAGGAAAGCTTTAATACCACTTTTATGAAAAATATAAAAAATTGTCAAAAAAATTAATTAACTTTTTCTTTTCTCATAAAAAAATTTCTAAAAGTAATTCTTAAGGCACTGTCTTTAGGCATCCATTAATTTTCTCCACACTAAATGGTACTATTAGGTTTATTTAGGTTACCAACTGGGACCAAAACTTTTTCCTTGAATCTAGAACAGCCAATTGTCTTCATTAAAAAAAGTAGAAGCAAGTATTGACCATGTAACACATGGTTGAAGACGTACAAAAAGGGGTAAGGCATGGCTCTAGTGCACTGGAGCTGACGCAATTCAAACATGTGTAAAAATTGAATACTCGTCCACATCGTATTAACAGCACACTGGAAGTAAGCCGGGTCCTAAAAGGAGTGGGACCGTAATTGAAGGTGTTAAAAAAAAAGGCCATATTTTTCTATATATAATGGGTGGTGAAGGTTTTGCAAGTACTAGGCCACTAAAACCTTAGCCCAATATGCACTTTCACAGTCTAATCAAGTTTGGATGGACCATTATCATTCTTTTTTAATTATTGTGGTTAATATATTAACAGAAGCTGATGACATTATGTAATCTTTTTCCTCGAAAGTAGAACAGCCCATTGTTTGCTCAATTATTTATTAGGTTAAATTTGTATTAACCTAATTAAACTCAATTAATATTAATGTTTATTGGGTTTTAATTGGGTATTTAATTTGACCTAATTATGATCTAAGTATCATTTCTATAAATAATCCAATTTTAAAATATCCCAAAACCACTAAAATTATCAAAATACTCCTTAAACCTAAAAAATGACCAAAAAAACACCTAAATTAGTAATGCTTATGAGATTAGTCATTGTTTTGACTTATGTGCATTTAGCTGGGTTAGAAGAGAGGCAAATAGTGTCACTCATATTACCTTACCTCGTTATAACAAGTTTGCTTTTACAAATAGGTCTTTCGGTTTTTGTAATAAAATTTTCTTCCTTCTCTTTCGGTTTTGAAAGAGTTGTGAAAGTATGTTTGTGGTTTTTCTGTTTAATTAAATCATGCATTAAAAAAACCAAAAAGAAAGTCATTGCTTAATACATTGATGAAAAAACATCATCGAAAAGCTAAAATTAGTCTATATATGTGGGCCAGATGGGTAAGCCATGTCAAGCTTTGGCGAACTTGATTGCTACTTTCTCGGTTGTGGGACTGATATTATAAAAGTGCTGCAGATAATCCCCCACAACTACGTTCTTGTAACTCTCATTCTCCATGGTTGTATTCCTTACAGACACAATCTCAGCTAGGGAGGCTGGGTTGTAGAACAAAGCAACTGAGAATCGCTCAACATCCATTTGGGTCACAACCCTATGCCATGGACTCTGTAACCTCCCATTGCTCATAATCTCTAGCATGTCTCCCACATTCACTAGCAATGTGTCCCGTGGCCACTTCACCGGGAGCCATTTTTGGTCCTTGAGTACTTGGAGTCCACCAGAGGTGTCAAATTCCATTAAGATAGTGAGAGCACTTGCATCTGTGTGTGGTGTGAGGCCCAGGGTTTGGTCAGGCCTAGGACATGGTGGGTAGTAGTTCACTCTCACATTGATTTCACTCTCACTCGTGTCAAACTGTTGGATAAAAACATGTCTTTCTAGTGATAATGATTCCGCAAGGACTTCAAGCAACTCATCCAACACCTTTCTTGCTTCCCTGACATATTGTTCTATGACTTGCCTGTCATTATATATAATGTCACTAATTACTGTGACTTATGAGAAGATCAGAGGACAAATGTGCATGTGAAGATTTATTATATTTTTATTAACAATTATAAATGAATATGCGTGTGTTAATAGATTAAAAAGTGGTTTCTAATACCAATTTTATTTTTTTTCCGCGGTTTAAATGATTATCCAATGATAATAATGCCCTTTGTGGTAAGGATCTTTAGATTGTTGGCAAATTTTATGACATTTTTGGATGTATTTTTTAATTTTATTTTTGCATTGTATTTCCATGCTTGTGGTGGGATTAATTTTGTCTTGGGTTCAGGTGGTTTCAAATTGGAGATTGAAGTGCATATTGAAAGATTTCGCTGGGTGAACAAGCAAAAGTGTCTGGCGAAATCAGATTTTGAAAAAAAGTTATTGCAATGGATTTGTCTGATACTTAGCAAACAATTGTTGAATGAAAATGCCAACACACGAGAGTAATTTAGTTACGAATTTCTCTGCTATGCTAGCCCTTTGACCATGTATTTAAGCCCCATTTACCACGAAATTTGATACTAGAAAATTCCTAATTGAAGTGTTAGAGAGCCAAATTAAATGTTAGTTTAATTACCCATTTCTCTCTACCTTCGCCCTCTTTACATAGCCACATGCTAATAGAGGAGATAAAAGACCATCACATTCATCACTACCACAGAGTTGTATGAGTTGATTAGTGTTTGGGAACCATTGGAGCAACCCAAAATCAGCCATGGAGGCTTGAAGTTGCGCAATGGAGCTTAATTGCGAATTTGGATGAATGCTTGAGTGTATAGATATTATTAGACTTGGAGAGTTTTGTGAGTATTATGTACTGTAACTATCCATTCTAGTGGATTATTTTCGCTAGTGAGAGATGTTTTTATGCTCTGTACTCATTTTTTCTTTTCAATAACACATTTATGTGTTCTGATTTTTTGTGGGTTGTCCATTTTATATGTTTATTCATGTGTATGTTATCATTAATGTTTACTTTAATTTGGACCAAATTGTTAGATTAGGCTAAAATTGACTAAAGCTGCAATTTAAAACTTGGGGTCTAAATCATAATGAAATTTTGTTGTTCTCATATTTTGGACTCCACCTCCCTCTCCCCACTATTTTCCTAGATGTTATATGTCATTAAATATACCCCCAAACTCCCAAACCTATATTTGCATCAGGTGAGCTTCATTTTGCAGGCTGTTAATTTTGGGCTGAGCTTATGAATGATTTTTTTAAAGGTTTATTCGTAGTTTCTATAGCAAACAATGATATTTAGCTTTTATATTTTTACTTTCCCTAAAAAAAAAGAGCTTTTATATTTTTACTTAAAATAAATTTTCTTAAAATTATGAATAATTTTAAATTACAGGAATAATATTGATGAGTTATTAAATCTACAAGAGAATCTTTTTTCTTTTTATAGATATATTAGAGAATCTTTCCAAACATAAGTAAGAAGATAATGTTGAGATCTTCATATCCTTCAATCGAAATTATTCATGCTATTTTCATTAATTTAAAAAACAGAATATTTTAGGAAAAATCTTCTAGTGAAGTGATGATGGTCCGTCCAATTGAATTATATGGTCAATTTAGTTTTTTTTTTTAATTGAAAACTTATTTATGCAAATGTATATTTTTTTTTATACAAGATAGAATTCTACTCTAACCAAATCTAAGTGTATATGTGTGTAAAGCTCCTTCCTAGAGACTCAAACCCCGGCCCTTACCCCCCACACTCCACAAGCACTTATACTTGTGGAGTGACCATTGCACAAAAAGTGTGCTGTACTTTTATGCAAATGTATTAAAATATAATAATAGTACTTAAAAAAAAGAAAACATTTTAAGGAATCATATATCACACACACACACACACACACACACACACACACACACACACATATATATATATATATATATATATATATAAGAGTAAAAAGCCAGGCAGGCAATTATTGTGAATAAATTATTTTGGAGGATAATGGGAACTACTTGTCGGTACAAGTTGCACACCAAGACAAAAGCATGCACGTGTTCTGTGGAAAATACCTGAAATTTGTTGGTTTTTGAGGCCAAACATGGAGTCCTTCAGATGCTCCTTCAGGTGCTGCTTTCATGGTCAACCGATCAATCCAATCCAACGGCTGATCTTCCGACTTGACAAAATTCCGGCCGTAACCCATGTTGTCAACACTGGCATAAGATCCAACACTTGCTTTTTTCTCTACAAAGGACAACCCAAAGAACCCTTTCACCACATCCTTAACACCATGCAAAACATTAGAGGGTACACCATGGTCCATAATTAGAAACATGCCCCACTCTTTGGCAACACTGGCTAGCTTGGCTAGCTCTTGGGCTCGAACCTTGGGCTGAGGCTCAGCTACCAACCTTAACTTGGCCATATTAATGGTTGGAATTGGAAGGGCAAAAGAGGGTGTGACTGGTTGGTGATCAGGATGGACCCTTTTGAACTTATCTGGCAAGTGGTTGAGCACTTGGAGTTGGCGTGCTAGTTCCTGCACCACTGGAACCTTTGAGGTTCTTAATTGGCCTTCTTTGTCTATGAAGCTAGCTTCATGGAAGTAACCTTTATCTTCCTCCTCCATGTGTTTCTTTAGGAACTTAGAATCGGAAGCCCAAGCCTGTGTGTGTGTGTGAATAGGAATATTTGGTTGGTAGTGAGATTGGAGGACAAATTTAGTTGTGGCAGAGAGCTACTATTGGCATGGCCGACAATTCACCCATATGTGCTGTGGTCCGCGTGGGTTAAAATAAAAATTGGGTCATAAAAGTCGCGTTTTCGTTGAGAAGTTATATTCTTTGTGGGACAAGTGTCTGCATTCTCTTTACCTCAAAAAAAAAAAAAAAAAAAAAAGTGTATACGTTCTCATTAGTCATTATTAATTATTTAAATTTTTTTTTTTTTATCTCAGAAAGTGAGCTCCCTCTCTTTTCTTAGGCAGTAGATGTGTTTTGTCCCTTCAAGCGAAGAAGTGTTTGTATCTCTAAGGTAACAAGATTACCTTAGAGCTAGTGGGTTCTTGTTTTCTTGGGGTTTTAGGCAAACACAGTAGGTTTGTTCTTTACCTATCATGGGTATGGAATAATTAGCAGAAAAATGGAGTCATATAACTCTGTCAGAGAGGGAGAATACTGGTTTTGTTCTTCAAAGAGACCACCAAACGGGGGAGTTCATCGTAGTAGCACAATTCTTGAATCCACGATTCCTCAACATGGAAGCCATGGCCAGAACTTTCAAACAACTATGGAGGTCCATGAATGGATTTGGGATACGAAATCATAAGGAGAACCGAGTGCTATTTGTGTTTGATAATTTGGGTGATGTGGATCGGATATTGAAGAATCAGCCTTGGAGTTTTGACAAGAACTTAGTAATGCTACAGAGGTATAATTCGGATATTCTAGTACGTGATTTAGTTTTCAAGACAACGTTGTTTTGGGTTTAGGTCCATGACATTCCAGTGCATTTCATGACGAGAAAGGTTGCGGAAGAGATTGTGATACAATTGGGGAGGTCTAGAAGTCCACAGGTGTAGTTGATGAGGAGGGTGGACATTTTATAAGGGTTTGTGTTCTCATTGATATCTCCCTACCATTGTGTCGGGGGAGGTTGATCACAATAGAGAGGAAAGAAAATTTGGATTAGTTTTAAATACGAGAGATTGTCGAATTTTTTTTTTTTTTGGTGTGGGCGCTTGGATCATAGCTACAAAAATTGTGAATTATGGATAGAGAGCAAAGGCACTCTTACTCTAGATCAACAACAGTTCAGTTCTACTTTAAGGGTAGCTCCTTATTCTTCTGCAGGAAAGGATGTAATTTACGTCCCTAGATTTTATGAACGTGCGAAGCCTAAAGCTCGTGCTGAGTTCCATGGAGGCCAGTCGCAATCTAGCTCATCGGTGAGAGCAGGGGAGGGTGGTCCGGCGGTGATATAGTTAGCAGGGGGATTGATAGAGAGGTGCGATGATGGAGAGGTATTAAAGGACATTGATGGGGAGGCGTTACAGTCCGTTGATGGTATTAAAGGGGGGGAGGCGATGGTAAATAAATTATGAGGACGTGGAAGCTATGTTGCAACTGACTTA
Source organism: Castanopsis chinensis (assembly GCA_032878915.1). NCBI lineage: Eukaryota > Viridiplantae > Streptophyta > Magnoliopsida > Fagales > Fagaceae > Castanopsis > Castanopsis chinensis. Next base: position 3,991,509 of record JAVQMG010000097.1, on the reverse strand, counting down.
CGAAATCTAACAGATTTTGGACTCTTTATCATCATTATCTTCTCCTATTAATGCTCCTAATGATGGGGGAGTTAATATGGAAACCGAAATTTCAATGCCTAATTCGGTCTTAGAGGTTGATTTAATTCAAATACAAATAAGGGAGGTTAATGAGGCATTAAAGACGCAAGGGAATAATGCTAAAATCAAAGGTTTTCAATCTGAGGCAATTAATGTTCAGTCAACGTCTCCAGCTAGGCAATTCGTGTCTGCAGGGAAGGGGAGAGCATGACTAGTAGGCACTAGGGCAACACAGGGAAGAAAATTCAACACATCAACTAAGGGGAATAACAAGCAGGGGGTCTGGGTGAGGTTAAGGGCTGGATTGGCTATGGAAAACAAAAATTGTGGTAAGCGGAAGGGAGAGTCTCATCTAGAGTTACCAAGTAAACATCAACGGCTATCAAAAGATGAGGGTGAGTCAATTTATTCAATGGTGGAGGCTGAGAACCAGCCCCGCCAATCACGATGAGTTACTTAGTATGGAATTATCGTGGGCTTGGGAACCCATGTACAGGGAACGAGCTTGCTGAAATGGTGCGGCGAAAGATCCCTTTGTCGTGTTTTTAGCCAAAACATGGGCAGACGAAGCAAGGCTAAAAGATGGGAAGAGGAAGATTCAGCTTGAAAATATGTTTGTGTCACCGAGGAATAATAGAGGAGGAGGTTTGGTACTTTTTTGGAGGGAGATAGTGGATGTTACAGTGGAGGGTTTTGACAAGAACCATATCGATACCATTATCAATAAAAATAAAGATAATGAGTCGAGATTCATTGGTTTCTATGGTGAACCGGACACGCAAAAGAGGGTGGAATTGTGGTACTTGCTTAGAAATATAAATAAAAATTCAAATTACGATGGCTATGTGCGGGGGATTTTAATGAGTTGGTTCGAAGCGATGAAAAATTGGGTGGGAATAGGAGGAGTAATAATCAAATGCAACTCTTCCAGGATGCAATCGATGCTTGTGGTTTTATTGATCTTGGATACTGGGTTTCAAAATTTACATGGAGCAAACATTACAGTAATGGGAAAGGCTAGATAGAGCTCTATGTACTCCAGAGTGGCTCACCCAATTTGCTAGTACAAAGGCTACTCATCTCACATGTACTACATCGGATCATTCTCCTCTATGGATCACTCTAAGTGACATACCACCCCCCTATGTCTAGGCCTTTTTGTTTTGAAGAAATGTGGTTGTTAGATAAACGGTGTGGTCGAGTAATTGAAGCGGTGTGGAGAAATAATTCCAGCAATGAGGCCGATGCTTCAGTGTTGAAAAAGATTAAGAGATATGGAACAGAAATTACACAATGGAGTAGGAGGAACTTCGGACATGTTAGAAAGGAAATTGTGGAGAAAAGAAAGAGGTTGGCTAAGGCAGAATTGGAGGCAAAACAATCGGGTTGTAATTTTTGGGTTAGAGAGCTAAAATTAGGGATTAATGAATTGTTGGTTAAAGAAAATATAATGTGGAGGCAGCGGGCTAAATCATTTTGGTTTGTGGGTGGAGCTATGAACTGTAAATATTTTCATAGTCAAGCAACTCAAAGGTATCGGAGGAATCGGATTTTGGGTATTCAAAACTCCTTGGGGGATTGGGTAACGCAACCCAATGACATTGCCGAAACATTCATTGAGTCCTACCAGCAACTCTTTACCTCTTCAAACCTAATAATTGGGGAGGCAGCCTTGAACCACATGGAAAGATGTGTTACAGATGAAATAAATGCTATGCTCATGCAAGAATTTACGGAGATGGAGGTTGAAGAAACACTTAAATAGATGGCTCCCCTTAAAGCTCCTGGACCCGATGGTATGCCCCCTTTTTTCTATCAAAAGTTTTGGAGTCTTGTTGGTGATGATGTCTCAAAAAAATTTTGTCAATGCTAAATTCAGCCATTATACCCCACCCCCTAAATCATACCTTTATAACTTTAATCCCAAAAAAAAGAGAACCTTTTGGCTGCTTCTGATTACCATCCTATTAGCCTATGCAATGTTCTTTACAAAATTTTTTCTAAAGTCCTTGTAAATAGGTTAAAGAAAATCTTACCTTCCATAATAACCAAACACCAAAGTGCTTTTACCAAAAACCGTTTGATTTCAGATAATATTCTTGAAGCATTTGAAACCTTGCATAGCATGAATATCCATAAATCAAGCAAATCAGGTTATATGGTGGTTAAATTGGGTATGAGTAAGGCCTATGATAGAGTGGAGTGGAGTTTTTTGGAGGAAGTGATGAGGAGGATGGGTTTCAATGAACAATGGATTACTCTTATGATGATTTGTGTAAAAACAGTATCTTATTCTGTGCTTGTAAATGGGGAGCCACAAGGGATGATCCAACCTTCAAGGGGTATTTGTCAAGGAGACCCCCTATCTCCCTTCTTATTTTTATTATGCACGGAAGGACTCAACAATCTTATTATGAACGCAGAAAGGGAAGGTCTTATCCATGGATTTTCCCTTAACATGGGAGGTCCTAAACTAACCCATTTGCTCTTTGCAGATGATAGTTTATTATTTTGCAGGTCTAGTAGGAGTGAATGTTAACAATTGCTAGATATTTTGGCTCTCTATGAAAGTTTGTCGGGGCAAAAAATTAGCCGAGGAAAAACCTCTATCTTTTTTAGCAAGTCCACTATCGAGGCTATGAGGATAGAAATAAAGGAAGCTTTGGGGGTGCCGAAAATTTTGCATTATAACAAATATCTTGGTTTTACTGTTAATAGTAGGGAGACATAAAAAAGCGAGTTTTGATTATATAAAAGAGAGGGTGTGGAGGAAGCTATAAGGTTGGGAAGAAAAATTACTTTCTCAAGCGGGGAGGGAGGTGTTAATAAAGGTGGTGGTGCAAGTAATTCCCACTTTCACAATGAGTTGTTTCAAGCTCCCAAAAGGCCTCTGTGATGAAATAGAAAATCTCATTCAAAGGTTTTGGTGGGGCCAAAGGGGTGATCGAAGGAAGATTCTTTGGGTTAAATGGGAGGAAATGTGTGAACCAAAATCTGAAGGGGGTATGGGGTTCAAGGAGTTAGCTTCGTTCAATGATCCTCTTTTGGCTAAACAAACTTGGAGGTTGCTGCATAACCATGATTCTTTGTTCTACAAAGTATTTAAATCAAGGTTCTTTCCCAATTGTTCAATTTTAGAAGCTAAAGAAGGATATGGAGGCTCATACACATGGAGGAGTATTTTGAAGGGTAAGGAGGTGATCCGGAGGGGTACAAGGTGGAGAGTTGGTGATGGGGAGAGTATCAAAATATGGGGTGACAAATGGCTGCCCTCTTTACATACTTCGACAGTCATGGACCCCTCACGATAGACTTGCAAGAAGCAAAGGTGAGTTCCCTCATAAATCCGGTCACAGGGCAATGGAAATGTATGTTGTTGCAAAATTCATTCACTGCAGAAGAAGCGGAGTTGAAATAGAAAATCCCACTCAGCCGTAATAATGCAAATGACACTCTATTCTGGCCTTACGTGCAATTTGGTGAGTACTTGGTCAGGTCTGGGTATTTCTTGCTCAAAACTGAAGCAAAATCAGACCTTCCCTTGTGACAGAACAGCATTGATTTGATGAAACCATTGTGGAAAAAAATTTGGAAAATGTCCTTACCTTGCAAAGTCCGAAACTTTTTGTGGATGGCTTGCAGGAATGCCATTCCAACGAAGAAGAACCTGCAGCATCGATGTGTGGTAGATGAACCGACCTGTCCCCTCTGTTCACAGCATGAAGAGACCGTGGTCCATGCACTTTGGTCTTGTCTGGAGCTAGCACAGGTGTGGAATGACAATAATCAATGGAGTTTCAGATGCCAAACGACATTCGATAATTTTCCACAATTTCTCCAACATGTTCTTGAGTTAGATTGCAGGGTGGAGAACTTTTTGCTATGCAAGCATGAATGGTATGGTTCAGGAGAAACAAGGTTAGAGCAGATCCTCTAGGTTTCCCTCTAAATTTGGTAGCACAGAGAGCATATGAAGCGTTGATGGAGTATAAAGCAACTTAGCGAAAGTCACACAGCACTAGGCCCTCTGTTCGAACAGATGTTAGGTGGTCACCCCCTCATGATGGTTGGTTCAAAGCTAACTTTGATGCATCCACAATTGAAGAAGAGAGAAGAGCAGGGATTGGATTCATTTTGCGCGATAGTAGGGGATTGGTAATGACATTAACTTCACAAAACATCCAGCTCACATCTTTAGTGGAGGAAATGGAAGCTTTGGCAGCCATCTGAGCCATTGAACTCTCATTTGAGCTGGGTTTTGACGGAGTTGTCTTTGAGGGAGATTTTCAAATAGTCATGAATGCATTAATAGATCCTTCACAACCATTCGCAACCATTCAAGAGTTACCGACTTTTGTATGTTGTGAGTTGTGTGATATTAAACCCGGGTTCCCACTCCCCTGTGTGTGTGTGTGTGTGTGTGTGTGTGTGTGTGTGTGTGTGTGTTAAGCCTATGTCTTTCTCAAAAGAAGCAATCAAGTGGGTTTGTCCCACATCGCCCAAGTGTGTGCCTCCCAATGGGTTTAAAGCCTTTACACAGCATTCAAAAGTTACCGGTTTTTTTATGTTGTGAGTTGTGTGATATTAAACCCGGGTTCCCACTCCCTTGCGTGTGTGTGTGTTAAGTCTAAGTGTGTGTCTTTCTCAAAAAGCAATCAAGTGGGTTTGTCCCACATCGCCTAAGTGTGAGTTTCCAGATAGGTTTAAAGCCTTCACACAACATTCAAGAGTTACCGGCTTTTGTATGTTGTGAGTTGTGTGTTCTTAAACCCGGGTTCCCACTTCCTTGTGTGTGTATGTGTGTTAAGTCTGTGTCTTTCTCAAAAAAAAAAAAAAAAAAAAATTATAAAAGTTGAATTCCAGAAGTTGAGTGCATCTAGTAAGAAGTGTGTCTACATTCTTATTAACTATTTATTGAGGCCTATTTTTGACAAAGGTGCAATGATGGAAATAACCCAACAATAAGGAAAAAGAGATAAAATGAGATTAATAAGATGTAAAGACAATGTAAATGGCTTGGGGAAGCTCAAGGAAAGAGGTAATAAACCCAATGGGCCAATGTGGAAGGAATGCCAGCCAGCAGGCCCACAAGATCAATAAGAGGTAAATGCAAAGTAAACGGGCCGGGGAAGCCCAAGGAAAAAGGTAATAAACGCAATGGGTCAACGTGGCAGGAATGGCAGCCAGCAGGCCCATGGGATCAATAAGAGGTAAAGACAAAGTAAATTGGCTGGAGAAGTTCAAAGAAAGAGGTAATAAACCCAATGGGCCAACGTAGTAAGGAAAGGCAGTTAGTAGGTCCATAGGATTAATAAGAGGTAAATGTAAAGTAAAATGGGCCAGGAAACCCAAGAGAAGAGGTTGTGAACACAATGGGACAACATGGTAGGAATGACAGCCAGCAGGCTCATAGGCATGGTAGGAAGAGGAGTAGCAGAAATAGAAGTCCAATGGGCTAGATAGGTAGGAGCTTCTACCCAAGTAGTGCCTAGCCCATGGGGGAACGAAGGGAGGATAGGCTTGAACCTAATACACGTAGCAGAACAAGACAATGCAAGAATGGCAGGAACGATATAGGAATAAAAGAAGACAAATAAGAGGATAGTGGAATGCACACAAAGGCCAAGATGTCCCCTACTTGTACCCATCTATTATAGGAGAGGTGGGCCTTTGGTTAAACGATTTAGAGGGTGTGGTTTGGTGGTGGGGAGAAAAGAGGTTTATTATGAGGTCCCTGGTGAGGCTTCTTTTAGACAAATGCCTTGTTGGGATGACATTTTACCCAAAAAAGGCAAGCATGGCCAGGGCTACTTGATGCTTGTCATAGGGGTAAGTGTAGTGAGAGCCTTTAGTCTGCAAAGAATGGGAGAGATAGAGGAGAAACACAATAAGGAATTTTGTCTAGGAATGGAATGTGGTGCAGAAAGCATACTTTGAGCAGAGGTAGTGGCCAGGCAACCAATGGATTAGTGGGCAAGCTTGGAGAGATGCCCACAAGGAACCAAAACTGGTTGGTGAAGCCCTTGGGACAAAATGGAGAAATCCCACAGAACTAAGAGGTATGAAAAGGATGAGAGATAGCCAAGAAGGAACAACATAGAGGGAGGGTGAAGAAGAAAAGAGTGAGAGAGAAATTGAGAACCAGAGAACTAAAAGAAAACTAAGTAGTAAAAAAGAGAGAAGGAAGAGGGAAAACATAGCAAAAATAGGGGCATGTATTAGTAGAATATCTTTCTCTCCCTCATGACATTCCCATTCTCTAAAACTCTGTTAAATCGAAATCCAAAACCATTTAGGCCCTTTATCTAACGTGGTTAATTTCAACGGTAGAAGTCTGTAACGAGGTTATCTGTATTGGGGTTTGGTTCCCTTTTTGGACCCATTCTTACTGAGCAATCTTTAGCTTCTTTGACACCTTTGTTGTTATTCTTTTCTCTTGGTGTTATGGTGCTTTATGTTAATGACTATTCTGCGGTGATATCTTTTTACTCTTTTTGCTGTATTAGCTATTTTACCTACGGTATTAGTTATTTTGCTGTATTAGTTAGCTTGTCTACAGTATTAGTCATCTTTTGCTATTCTGCTGTAACACTTTCCTTCAACATATTTATATAGGCATGATTTTGTTGCAGTGTCCTTTGTTGTGCAAGATAGTTATACCCTTTTTACCATATTTGCCGTGTCTAGCCTGTTGTGCCATCACCAAGTTGTCTCAACATTGGGCATGTCTGGATTGCATACAAGCTGGCTTGCGGTGTAACTCACAAGGGGCTAGTCCCGACTCCCTTACCCATCAACTCACAGACATTGGTGTAGCAGATGGGCCTAGGCCCATCAATGCAGAAAGGCCCTCACACTAAATTGGCGATGTCATTGGGGAGTTGGGAAAGAGATAGGGAAGGACAGGCAATCCCTTCGCAAGCCATGTCCCCAAGATTGAAGAACTAGCAGAACATAAGTGTTATGCCTTCGTAGGGAGAATTACAGCCTAACACTCCACTCCAGCTTGGCTAGGCGGAGGGCGTCAACGGAGCGAGGGCTGAGGGTGTCAAAGGACAAAGCTAACTTTTTCACTAAGGTGCTACAGTTTATGTAGCATTCTCAGAGGTAGCTAATAAAGGAAATGTGCCGACCGAAGGTGGATAAGACTAAAGAGAAGGGTAGTCAACACAACCTTGAGAATGTAGCAGACAAAAAAGAAACCCCTAAGGGTGGCGGCCGTCAGAATGCAGAAAAGCTCTTTGTCACAATGGCTGACATAGCGGCATTACTGGAACGAGAAAAGGCTAAAGTGCCTAAGGAGAGGTTTCATTTAAGGAGGCCACCATATCCAATGAGATTGCTCAATAAGCCCTACATTGACAAATACAAGCCCCCAACCTTTTCTCAGTATGATGGCAGAAAGGATAACGCCATTGAGCACGTGAGAAAATTTTTGGACACCTTGGGCCCTTACTCAGATGAGGACTTATGTTTACAAGAGTTTTCAAAATCCTTAGCCAGGATCCATCCCCACATAGGATGACATGCTGGATGTCTTTTGCAGCAAATACTTTCATAGGGAAGAAACAGTAACACTTTCAACCTTGCAAGGCACCAAGTAGAGGAATGGTTAAGACCTCATGGAATACATTAAGAGGTTTAGAGATATAGCTCTTGATTGCTATGACCATTACGAGGAAAGAACATTGGTGGAGATGTATATGGAGAACATGATCATGAAGTACCAAGCCATAATCTAAAATTTGGAAATTTCATAGTTCGCTCAACTACTACAAAAAGTCAAAAAGGCATCTCGGTTAGTTAGGCCCAGCTCAGAGAAACCAAAGGATTGAAAATCCACACCACAAGCTATGACAATGTCCACCAGCGAAAAGAGAAGGAAGTCAAATGGATGGGAGTATAAGAGCCCTCTAGCTATACCATGCATACCAAAGGAAGTAGACGTACTTTTAGACAAATGGATTGTAGACGAGGTCTTCAAGACCAATCATATTTCCAGGGAGCTCGCTAAAGAGGAGCGAAGGGACCCACGTTTTTGTCAACTACACGACTATGTGCAGCATGCTACCGCAGAATGTTGGGCGCTTTGTAGACTGGTCCACCATAGGATCAAAGAGGGGACTCTCGAGTTGACACAGCTATAGGTTTAGAGAAATCCACTCCCTAACCATAAGGGTAAAGGAGTAGCGGCAGTAGTTATTTGTGCTGACCCAGGCGAGGAGGAAGATGGAAGACCTTCATTGCCAGCATGAGCCATCACTACTCTACAGAAGATTCCCCAGTTCAGTAATTTATTTGACTAGCTAGTATTCACAGCCAATGAGCAAAGAATGGCCATGAAGGCCTTGGTGAGTATTGCCTTAAGAGCAGGAGTCGAATTCCTTAGCGCAGAAGCTCAATCCAATTGAGCCCTCTTGGAAGACTCTAACGAAATCACTTTTAGTGATGAGGATATGGAGGTGGGATACCTAGATCATAGAAGGCCACTCTATTTGGCAACATCCATAAATTAGATTCCCATTAATTGAGCCCTAGTAGGCATAGGTGCTTTAGTGAATCTCATCCCATTCATCACATTGCAACTGGGATATTGGAGAACAAGATTCAAGGGTACCCCATAGAAGTAATAGGATTTGGGGGAAAAGGGGAGTACATGGTTGGATACATCTAGCTTTGGCTAAAAGTAGTCCCAATAGCCTCCTTGGCCTGCTTTCATGTGGTAAAGATAGAAGTCTCATACCACGTAATGTTGGGATGGCCATGGTTGCATAAGCATCACCTTATCCCATCAACGGTACCACCAGTGTGTGAAGGGGAGACTCCATGATAGAATGATATGGATTGCAACAAACCTATCTCCTTTCAAGTAAGTAGAAGTCCACTTGGTAGAAACCATGTTTTATTATGAATAGGCACCGTTGGGAGAAAGCTCAGTTTCCAAACCATTGGGTACCTTTGTTCCTAGGTGTTAAGACATTAAAAATGATCCAGAACCTAATTTGAGAGAGTTGCTGGCATGAAAAAGGAAGAGGAAGGAGGCGCCAACCTCAAAATCAGATAGTCAGCCATGCTATGTTAGGGTCAAAACACTTGACGGTAGAATTGTATACAAATTACGAAGGTGGGTAGGGCCCATTTGTAGTATGCAAGGGGGTTCTAGAGAAAGGCCCCAACATAGGAACTTGATATGCTGTGTGGCCCAAGAAGGTTCGAAAGAAGAGAATGATAAGAAAAATGAGAAAAAGGTAGTAGCAGAAGAAGAAACGCAAGTGACAACTGAAGAGAAGTTAGAAGAATTAAACTTGGGCACAAACTTATAGAAGCCAAGACCGATTTCACTTAGTTCGAAGTTGTCAGAGGGAGACAAGTCAAAACTAATTTAGTTATTGAAAGAGTTCAAGGACATTTTTGCATGGGAGTACATCAAGATGCTAGGGTTGGATTCGAGCCTATTGGTACATACGCTTAATGTGGAATCAGGACTAGGCCAGTAGCCCAACAAGCTAGAGTGTTCCACACTAATGTAAAGAATTAGATTGTGCAAGAGTTTCAAAAGCTAGTTGTGGCAGGATTTATCGAGCCGATCCAACACCCAAGATGGTTGTCCAATATTGTATCTGTGAAGTAAAAGAATGGGTAGATCCACTGATGTGTAGATTTTAGAAAACACAATTGGGCTTGCCCTAAGGATGAGTTCCCACTGCCCAACATGGACCTGCTAATAGACTTCATTGCTGGACACGCAATGTTTTCCTTCATGGACGGGTTTAGTGGCTACAACCAAATTCGAATGGCACCTAGAGACACAAAGAAGACTACCTTCCGAATGCTAATTGGGAATTTCTATTACACGGTAATGCCTTTCGGGCTGAAAAATGTGGGTGCAACCTATTAGCGCACCGTGACCGCGATATTCCATGACATGATGCATTGCGAAACAGAGTACTATGTGGATGACATAGTGGTAAAGTTGAAGAAGCAAGAGGACCATTTCAAAGTATTGAGAAAGATGTTTGAAAGGTACAGACTTTTCAAACTAAAAATGAACCCATTGAAGTGTGCTTTTGGGGTTTCTACCGGGAAGTTCTTGGAGTTCTTGGTCCATAGTAGGGGGATAGATCTAGCTTCAGTCAAAGCCACGACAATAGCAACCTTGAAGCCACCAACCTCTGTCAAAGAGTTGAAGAGCTTTTTAGGAAAAGTTTCTTACATTAGGAGGTTCATATCGGGCTTGGCATTGATTACTTAGGCCTTTACAAGGCTGTTGAAGAAAGTACAGAGTTTTGAATGGGAAGATGAATAGCAAAAGGCCTTCCAAAAGTTGCAGCAGATTATGATGACCTTACCAACGGTGCAGGCCTCAATCTGTAGAAAACCATTAGTTCTTTATCTGGCCTTAAGCTTGTCTGCCATTAGGGCATTGATAGCCCAAGAGTATGTAAGTGGCATTAAGCAACCAGTGTATTACATAGGCCGCGCTTCGAGGGAAGCTTAGACACGTTATCCTTGGGCAGAGAGGGTATGCTTGGTAGGTGTTTATGCATCACAGAGGCTACGTCATTACTTCTTGTCCTACGAGGTGCATCTCATGACAAAGTCCCATCCAATTATGGAACTTCTTTGGCAACCTATCTTGTTTGGTAGAATATTCCAATGGTTGCTACAATTGTCATAGTATGACTTGAAAGTGGGCACACCTAAAGCAATAAAAAGCCAAGCCATAGCAGAATTTGCTAGCCCAATTTCCAAGAGAAGATGAATTTCCACTGAATGACAAGGTATCTAGAGATTTGGCTACAACAAAAATAGCAGCAGACAATGGGACATGAAGTTTGATGGCTTGTCTACAACAAACTCAAGAGGTGTAGGAGTGGTTCTTTATCATAGAGATGGAGAGACCATAGTACTGTCATTCAAAGTGGGTACACCTAAAGCAGTAAAAAGCTAGGCCATAGCAGATCTGCTAGTCCAATTTCTTGGAGAAGAAGAATTCCCACTGGATGATGAGATACCTAGAGAACTGGCTATAGCAAAAATAGAAGCAGATAGTGGGTCATGAAGCTTGACGGCTCCTCTACATAATACTTAGGAGGTTCAAGAGTGGTTCTTTACCACAGAAATGGAGAGACTATAGCGTTGTCATTCGAATTGGGGTTTCCATACTCAAACAATATAGTAGAATATGAGGCATATTTGACAGGATTGGCAATGACCTTTGAGATGGGGATCTGACATCTAAGAGTAGTGGGTGATTCCAGCTTGGTGGTTTGCCAAGTGAAAGGAAGCTTTTCCTTAAAGGTGCCAGCATTGCCCTTTACAGGACGCTAGCCCAAAGGATGGAAGAAAAATTTCTCATGTTTGACATAAAGCATGCCCAAAGGAGTGAAAACAGATATGCAAACGCATTGGCTGCACTAGGTTTGTAGATTACCTTTGAAGGAAGCAATACCACAATGGAAGTCAAGAAGCAAAGGAGTCCATAATTGAAATACTTAAAGAAAGATTCCCTGAGAAGGAGACGTGTGAGAAGGATTAGAGGGCTCTTATCAGGGAAGCCCTATTAAGGGATAAAGATGCAGCAAAATTGAAGGCTATAAAGGATTACATCTTGATAAAAGGAAAGTTGTGCTGCAGATTGCTAAGAGGAATCCTGCCAAGATGTGTGGGGCATGAGGAGGCCTAAAGAAAGCTGGAAGAAGTGTACAGTAGGACTTGAGGGTTCTGTAAGAAAGTCTGTTTGTATCGAAGGTTACAAAGAGTTGGCTTTTATTGGCAAAACATGAATAGGGAAGAGGATAAGATCCAAAGCCAATGTGAAGCATGTTGTCTATGCAATACACTAGTCAGGGTATGGAAGAGTGTCTATGTCGTTGGATCTGGAACTTACACATGGAGCGGTTGTGAGCAAAGGAGAGGAAACGTTGGATGCAAGATATTATCCTTGGCCCATGCAAAAGGTGTGACTACCTTGGAAAGGAAGTAAGATAAGCATTTGACGTGAGTACTCAAGCACTCATAAAAGGGAGATGTGACCTCCTAAGGTCAACTACTAGAGATACACCCCTTCAGGGACACATGTATCATCTTCAGCACCTTTGATGTCCTTCTCATTGGTCAAGAATTGTTCCCCATGCAATGACAAAATCACCTACCTCCATGCCACAAACCTGATGTTGGCGTTCTCTCTCCTCTAGCCACCAAATAGTACCTTAGCTATAGCAAGTTCCAAAATAAGGAAATGATGACTTGACACATGTCTTTGCACTCATGCATATTCCTCAAACTATAAGTAGAACATGCAGCTAGACTATTAAAGCAAGAACCTAAGTAGATCTTTTGAGAAAAGAGTAGAAAGTTGATAAGAAAGTATGGTAGAAAGCAAGGTCTCTCTTTTGAGGAAGAACATCCTTATTGTACAGATACTCCTTTTCTCCACATAATAAAAATTGAACAGAGCATGAGTGATTCTCTCTTGCTCAAACCATGGTTTTTCATCTCTTTCTTAGGGTTTTCCACGTACATCCTTTGTCTACTTTACATTGTTGCAAACACTTTCTTTTTCTCTAGACATTATGATGTCAAAGTTTACATTTTTGTCACTTATGAGCTTTTTCATCTAGATATATCGTTAGGTAGCTTATCTACTCTCTCATATAATCTTAAATCTAACTTGCACTTACACCGTCTAACCATTGATCGAGAAGAATGCTACGCTGTGTTCACTACGGAGGATTGGAGAAGTCATTTTAAGGGATACTTGGTGGAGACCTCAAAAGCATGAAGAGAGATACAAGCTTAGAAAATTGGTAAGCCGCTACTTCCTACATGAAGGAGTTCTAATCAAGAAGGGATAGAATGGATACTCACTATGATGTCTAGGGCCAAAAGAGGCTAGGGAGATGGTATAGGAAGTTCACTTAGGTGAGTGTGGGGAACATCAAAGGAGAAAGAAGTTGTATCGATGCATTTTGCAAATGAATTACTATTGGCCCTCTATGAAGAAAGACGCAGCAAAATTTGTAAAGAAGTGTCACAGTTGCCAGGTGCAGGCCGATTTGATCCATACCCACCCAAAGAACCATGGCCCTTCCGCATGTGAGGGCTAGATTTGGTGGGACTAGTCAACCCGCCTTTGAATGACTATATCTAGATCTTCACCCAATGGGTGGAGGTTATACCACTACGTAAAGCCACCGAGGGGGCTGTGATAAACTTTATCAAGGAGAATATAATTGCACATTTTGGAGTACCCTATAGAGTTATAAGTGACAATGGCACGCCTTTCATGAATAGGGAAGTTAGGAAGATGTTGAAATTTTATCAAGTGAAACAACACTGGTCATCATCCTATTACCCACAAGGGAATGGGCATGTTGAAACAACAAACAAGACTCATTAAAATCATTAGCAAGATGAGCCAATAATACAGCGGAGGCTTAGTAACGCACTTGGCAAACATGTTTTGGGCTTATTGGAGTTCATTAAAATCTACCACGGGATTCTCTCCTTTCTCCTTAGTATATGGGAAAAAGTGTCAGCTCAGTAGATACAGGCAGAAAGTAATGAAAGCCATGCATGAGGTATTAGCAGAAACACAGTATCATAAAGCATAATAAGTGCAATAGCATATGTAGCAATAGATTACAAACCAAAAAATATAAGTCATGTTGAACTTATCAAATAGTTATAAGTGCTAAGGAAAATCAAGTGTATCATAAAAGGAAAGAAAAAGATGAAAAGGTAAGTGGATAATAAGTGGGTGAGTACATAGCAGATGATTAAGGGCCAGAAATAAGGATCTTGCCTTGGCAATGGTTAGAAGAAGTCATATTAGAAAGAAGATGCTCACGATGAGCCTCTAAATCAGTTATCTCCTTCCGCAAACTCTCAAGACAGTACCAATGGCATCCACAGTAGGCTAAACTTTCCTCATGAATAAGACTCGGGCAATCTTTTGTAAATGCTCTAGTAGAAATCCCACATCAAAATCAATATAGATCAGCTCCTGAATCGCGATCCTCCACTGTAAATCCTCTCGGAAGAAACGGTGTCCATGAAGTTGTGCTCAATATCGTTCATCACACACTCTAGCACCTTAAGGAAGTGCTCCCTAGCAGAATGGCCAAGAAGGAACCTTTGCATAAAGTCCCCATGACTGTATAAACTGCCTCCAAATGCCCTAGACAATCCTCGGACACCCTGTATCCATGGAAGTCCATATAAGGAGGCCTAGTGCCCCAGAAGTCAATTGGATCAAGATCGTTCATCTCTATCTGATTAAAGTGAATAAAGAAGGTAGGAGCCTCACTCATGGGGTTAGGAATAGTGGTAGAACTACTCCCAATCTGAAGGTTGCCTTAACGTGGGAGGCCTGCTCTAGGCTGTAGCTAAGCTTCTGGTGGAATGAGCCCTAGAAGGAGGATGAGGCATACTCTCAAGGACTATACTGCCAATGGGAGGAAGACCTCCCTTATCTATATCTATATATATATATATATATATATATATATATATATATATAATCGAAGCTTTTGAAGCTCCTACAATTTTTCACCTCAGCACAATATTAAAAAATAATAATAATAAAACTTTTCTAAAACCCAAATTTGATGCTCTGCCTTCTCTTTCATGATGTTGTACCTTTACTTTCACCAAAACTCTTTCACAATGCTCTGCCTTTTCTTTCACCAAACACCAAAATGCACACCCTGCCTTCCCTTACCAGCTCCTCCTCCATCAGACCCACGATAAACCAACAGCAAAGCATATAAAGACACCTACCCACCATACCCACAGATTGCTCAATCAAAACCCACCATACCCACAAACCAATAGACATATTCATGAGTTAAAATTCTTTTCCTTCATCCTTCCAAAGGTCCACTGTAAGTCCTAAAATTAATTGCTCTTTGCAATAATCTAATGCAGATTTTTGTTTGGTGAGAAACTGAGAGAAAGAGAAGGAAAAAAAGGGTTTTGGATTTGGGTCTAATTATATATATTTTTTACTGTTCAGGAACCATAGGCAAACACAGAGAGAGATGAATGAACCGCCAGTCAACCACCCATCATCAAACTATCGAAACTGTTAAGAGGGAAGTTTTTTATTTTTTTTAATGCTTTTTCAGATTTGAGTATTAAGTACAACTCAGTTTTAGGTATTTGTGTAGACTCAGTTCATTTTGGGCTTTTGGGTTTCTCTCAAAATGTTTGTCTTCTCAATCTAATGTATAATAAGCCTTATCAATTCAATATATTCGCTTTTGTTATTTTTATAGATTACAAAAATTACAAAAAAGATTGGTTAAGTTTTGGGTATTCACTGTAAATCAAAGAATTTATTAATTTTATGTTTCAATTTTGTTTTAGGCCCTTTTGATGTCGTTTTTCCTGTGATGAATGTGTTGTTCATTCTGTTATGCATGTTCAATTTTTGGTTTTTTCGGTTAGTTCTGTTATGTTTTCATGGTGAGATTTAAGTTTTGTTGTAATTGGCTTTTTTTTTAATGGTTTTATTTGTTGTTAAATCCATCAATCAGACTAATAAGACTTTGGTTCTATGCCTTCTGATTTGCAAATGTTGGGTTAAAATTATATGAAAAATCTAATTATGTTACCAGTGTTCTCAAAAAGTTCTATTGCATATGACTAATTGCAGTAGTTAACAACATTCTACGCAATTTCTATGTATTTAGATTATTGCATCAATCTTGATGCTAGAGTTTAAATTGGTGAATGGTCATTACTTAATACTGCCAAGTAAAATAAATTTGGCACTTAAGTTTTTGCTGTAGGGAATTTTAGACTTCGGTCTATGTTATTTAACCTGACTTTTGGTCACATTTTTCTATATCTCACAAATGACATAATTGAAACAAAGGCCTTGATAAAAGAAAGTTAGTTGTTGTACATCATGTTGAGTGTCTCACATATTATCAGCATCTTTTGGAACTTTAGGAAAATTGGAAACATGTTAGAAAATTTTCCTTTCTATTTCAATTCTACATTTACATACTTTAATATTTACACTCATTTTTAGGCATTGTATTTTATAATCTTCACTTGATTATTTGTTGTCTCGGTGTATTGTTCAATTAAAATGTAGAATTTAAGTTTTGGGGCCATCAATGCTGTTGGTCAACATTCTGTACTCATGGGTCTATTTATGGAATTTATTAATTTGGTTATAACAGAAAATTTGCTAATAAAATTTATTTAAATCTAAAATTACATGTTCTTTTGGTGTTACATGATATATGTTCGATGAAATTCCATTAAAATTTGATATGTAATCTTGTCATTATATTTTTCCCCTTATCATGATAAAAATCTTAGTTATACTAAGGCTATTTAAATCAAATTTTTATGGAAATGAATAATTTGGTTATAAATATGGAGATTAACCCGAATACTCAAAAGAAAACTAATTTTAGACAGAGCATAGGAAGAGGAAGAAGATTAAACCAATTCTAGGCAGAACATAATTTTGTTTAGGGTTTTTGTTTTGGTAGTAGAGATTGAAATGGTGTCACCTCGCAATAAACTCTTCATCTTCTCCTACACAATAACGGGTTCTTTACAAATACAATTTCTTTGTTATAGTCAACTAAAATATTTGAATGGCTAAATTCTTTATGCCAAAGTAAGAGATTATATTAAGTTTCTAGAGTTAGTGCATCAAATTAAAATCTATACGGTAATCTTTTAGTAAAATAATTTGTAAATGGCTGGCGTAGCAATTTAAAATGTGAATATTTGATGTGAGATTCAATTTGATGTATATTTTTGTTGTTCTATTATGTGTGTTTAATTTTTGGTCTATTGGCTATGTAAAGGACTCAGTGTCAAGATTTTCCTTTCTTATTGTTGGCTCTTTTATGGTTTTGTATGGAGCTCTAATTTTTGTTGTTTTTGGTTCTATAAATCAAATTTAGAAAACTTTGGTTTTGTGCCTCTTGATTTGAATGTATTGTTAGAGTTTTGATCTCATGATGGGTTAAAGTTATATGATAAACTTAGCCAGTGTTCTTAGAAGTTCTAGGATGTGAAAAAAAATCTGTAATTGAGATAAACAAAGTAAAGCTTCCTATAGGTAGAATCTAAGGTTACCCTTTTGGCATATGATTAAATTCTCTTAGGCTGTTAAGTTTATGACCAATTACAGTCAAATTTCAATCTGAATAATTGAAATTGTTAACTTATTTATGCAAGTTTTATCTATTCAAGATTATTGCATTAAACTTAGGCATTTACATCCCATTGTGGATTTCCATAGCAGGTATGTAAGTGATTCTGCTGCTAACTTTGAGCTTTAATATTTTTGGACTTCGATGGGACTGCTAGATGGAATCTAATATAAGTTTTCATTTTTAATGTTCCAAGGCATGAGGGGTACTTTTAGAAACGTGGTCATGCACTTGAATTTATTCTGTATATGCTGATTTTATTGCTTTTTTTATTGTTCAATTCTTAGATTTTGACATAATTAAACAAAGCAAAATGTGGCATTGGTATGAAACTATGAATATTGGCACACCTTTAGGGTTTGTAAGTTGGAAACCAGGATTACAAACCATGTGCATGTTACAGTCTTTAGCAGCCCCCAAAAAAGAAGAGATAGGTTATTCTTATTTTTTATTTAATTTGTGTAAACTATGTGTCTAGCCTACTGTATTTACTACAGAGTCCGTGTTTGGGTGTTGGTCCGTTTCTTGAAGATAGTACATTGGGTTGTCTTGATCCAACTCATTGTAAATGTCAGAACCTTAAGTTCATGAACTACAATTCATAAGTAGCCAAATACAAATTATATTTTTAACGTTGTCCTAGAACTCACTTATGCATGGCTTATTATAATTTAAAATGCAGTCTCCTTCGTACTAATGATCCATTATCATTCACATGACCCTATATACATGGTTGTGGAAATTGACGAATCGATAGTGAATGTGCCTTTTAATTGTTTTAACGATAAGCTTTTGATACCATTTATCGATATTTGGTTGTGTTATGATTGAACTAATCTTTCTAATAGTTGGTACATCTTGACAATTAATTGATTAGCTTTCTACAACATGTGACAATTGGTCATGGTATTAATTCTTTGTAATTAAAAATTCAGTTTAGATTAAGGCAAAGAGGAAGATGTTTTTAATAGTAGGCCATTTAGCATTTACCATGAATTCTAGACAAGCATTGTTTAAAACATATACCTTTCTAAATAAAAAATACCTAGAACTTACGGCCAACAAAATTACAAAACTTCTCCACTTTTATTTTCATTAGGGGTGAATAAGGTGAATTAGATTTGGTCACATGTATTTGGAAGTACACTAAAAATATGCTAAATGATTTAATTTCCTATATCATTCATTCATTCTTGCATTACATTTGTTTCTTTTTTTCCTCATTTATTTATTGGTGACTTTAGGGTCCAAAATTGAGGTAGATTTCATGTATAGGTTTTCATTTTTGATACAAGGCTCACTTTGTGGGTAAGTTTACTACATACTAAGGTTTTTGATTTTTCAATTAATTTCATGAATATTAAGTGTTGATGAGAAAATCAGATTTGTATTCTAGATTTGGCAGTGAACACCCTTTCCACATTCGATGTTACAAAGATTGTTGCCTCATTTGATTGGGCAGTGAAGACCCTTTCCTCATTTGATGTTACAAAGATCGCATCTTAATTTATTGAGAGCCATAATTTTTTTTTAATTTACACAAATTCTAAATTTATCTTCACATAATAATATGATAGTGTTAACTTCTTTGCTTTATATGTTTCTGCTTAATGGAATTCAATAGTTTGACAGTGAGAGTTTCTTCACATGACATATGTCCTAATTGTTCCATTTCTTCAAATAGTTCTTGGCTTTCTCAAAAGTGGGTTTGTATTTTTGGTTTTGGGGTTTTTGTCACAATTTTTTTTAATACAACATTTCTTATTTAGTGTTTTTATTATTGCATGAGTTTGAACTTGAGAAATATGATTATTGTAAATTTTGTAAATGCATATTATTTAAATATGTATCATAATATATATATATATATATATATATATATCTTTTGTAAAACTTTTCCATACATCGTACCGATTAGCGACTAGTAAGAAACTATGTCTGAACAAGTTTTACATACTCGATTTTGCACCCATAATTTAATTATGGAAAATGACTAGAGTGACCATTCATATACCCTAAATTTAGAGTTGCATTACATGCATTAATTCATTCATTTCCTATCATAAAAATGATCTTGAGATTCCAACAATTGCAACAGTATGCCCGATTTCTAAATCAGATTGTCGGATTGAAATAAATCACATGATCAAGTTTTCACGGTCTACATGCATTTTGTTTGGGTGGAACCGACCACGCATGATTAATTCAAATTAATTCTGATTGGTTAGACAATTAAAATTTGAAAAATTGTGTGATTGGTTGATAGTTAGTGTAAAAAATAGACCTGCATTCATGAGAATAAAGTGGATAATCAGATAATAAAGAAGTTATAGATAATCAAAGCTTTTTGGAATATTTATCTACAAGATAATTATCGCTTTAAAGACTTGAATAACAAGAAAGAGGGATTAATTTTTAGAATACGGATTAAAAATGCGTCTAGGTGTGGTTCCCAGCTAAAAAATCCTCAAAAAGAGAGTCCAAATTGGACTAAAACTCAAATGAAAACTCGACACCCAAGAGGGCCATTTGGCACTCTTGGAGTGCGATCAGCACGTGACAAGAGCTGATTGGCCTAAATTTTCGACTCAGCCTAAGGACTTCCTAATTGAGATAAAACCTATCTTTTTCAAATTTTTAGAGATAAGGACATGTTTCAATCATATCTGACCTGACTCAGCTTATTTTTTAAGCAATCTCAACCTCTATAAATAGAGGGAAAAAAAAGAAAGAATTAAGGCTCTTCTTTTTTGACTTCTCAATTCCCTTTATGTTGAAGACGTTCTTGAGGATTTTGCTTTAGGAACTTCTTTTTTGTAAGTAAAGTATTTTAGACTTCAAATAGGTGAACAAACTTCTTTGATTTCTAAAATATTCTTTCATTGGAAGAGCACGCTCATGCAAGAGGTATTATGTTTTTCTTCTTTCAATAATTAGTATGTTTTTGTTTGATGCATGAATATGTTTAGCATGTTTTGCCATACTTAGATGCTTTAGATGATTGTTTATTTCAATTCTTTCTCTTTGACTTCAAAATTTGTAATGACTATCAAAACATAAAACTGGTCTCTTTCATTAAATACATATCTAACTTCATTTTCTAAATACAAAATTGATATGTATTTTCATTAAATACAAATTTGTTTTTTTTTTCAAAACTCAAAACTGATATGTATTTTCATTAAATACAGATCTATTTTTTTTCAGAACTAAAAACTGATCTTTATTTTCATTAAATATAAATCTGATTTTTTTTTTCCAAAAAGTTTTCTTTGTTATAAAATATCAAATTTTGAAATTCAAAAGAAGGGATTGAAAGTTAGGTGAAAGTCTTTTTTTTTTTTTTTTTTTAATATGTGATGCATGAATAATAAATCTGTCCCATGAATGTGGATCCTCTTTCAAAAGTCTTTTTTTCTTGTGTCCAACAACAGATCTAATTTTTCTTGATAAAATCACTTTTTATTTATTTATTTATAACTTTACACAAAACAGATTTGATTCTTTTCAAAATTCTTTTTTTTTTTTTTACAAACAACAGATTTGATTTTTCTTAATAAAATAATTTTTCTTTTTAACTTTACACAAAAATAGATCTGATTCTTTTAAATAAAATGTTATTCTTTCTTTTACAAAAAAATAGATCTATTTTTTTTTTTTTTACAAATGAAGTCTTATTTTCTTAATTGTCAAAACAGAGCTAATTTTTCTTTCAAAAGAGAACATATTCATAAGGCAAATTTATTAAATTAATTTTGGTCAAGTGTTTGTAACGTGCATTATAACTGATAGGCCACAAACGCGTTGACCCCTTGTGATAAATTAAGTTGATTAATTAGCTAAGTTTTTAATTAATCAAGTTAACATGCAAATCACATGGTAGCACAAATAAATCACCAATAAACTAAAGTATGCAGCAGAAATTAAATGACATGATGATTTGTTTACAAATGGGGGAAACCTACATGGCAAAAACCCCACCGGGTGATTTAAGGTTACCACTCCCGCAACTCCACTATTATCACAACAAGCGGTTACAAGTAAAGGAATCCAAGTACCTTACGAACCTGTCAGGCCACAAACGCGTTGACCCCTTGTGATAACTTAGATTAATTAATTAGCCCAGTTTTTAATTAATCAAATTAACATGCAATATCATGTGGCAGCACAAACAAATCACCAAACTAAGTTAAGCAGCGGAAAATAAATAACACGGTGATTTGTTCACGAATGGGGAAAACCCTTACGGCAAAAACCGCACCGGGTGATTTAAGGTCACCACTCCCGAAACTCCACTATTATCACAACAAGCAGTTACAAGTAAGGAATCCCAAGTACCTCACCAACCTACAGTTGAACTCTTACCCCAATACCCAATTGGACTTGTTTTGTAGTGACAGTTTCTCCTTTCAATGCACGGCTCCCAAGTACGTGACTAACCAATTTGATGCGCGGATCCCAGTACGCGGCTTACTCCTTTGCACGAATCCCAATACGTGACTAACTCCACAGCAACCCTTTGATTGTTGAAGTTGATTTGCAGCAGCTTCACATAGAAACACCAATAAGATCTTCAATGTTGGTGCAAGAGACTTTGCTTAGTTACAAAACCCTAAGGCGTACAAGAAATGCAGCAAGAACTCTTTCTTCTATAGGAGGAGGCTAGGGTTTCAAAAAGAAAACCTTATGAAGCTCTCTAGGGTTAGGTTTTTCTTTTTCCACCTCCTTTAAATAGGAGCTTAATGGGCTCTTCTATTCCAAATAGGTTTACACAAACCTTGGGTTTTCCTAGTCCAATAAGAATTATACAAACCCATAAACAATTAGCCTTTTAGAAGAAAAACGTTGCTGGCTATAATCTGAAACCTGTAAGCTCGATCGATTGGGACATCTGTCGAGCTTTAATGAATCTCGACAGATCGAGATTCTGTCGAGGAGGTATCGAGACCTGCAGTTTGCACTTTTCTTGAGCAGTTCTTGAGTAATCTTCATGTCTTCAATTTAACCACTTGTAATGATCATCTTGAACCTACTTAGATTTACCCAAATACAAGTAAAGTGCGTTTTGTCAAAGGATATGCCAATTACAAAATATGTCCCCAACAGAACCTACAGTTGAACTCTTACCCCAATACCCAATTGGACTTGTTCTGTAGTGACAGTTTCTCCTTTTAATGCATGGCTCCCATTACGTGACTAACCAATTTGCGCGGATCCCAGTATGCGACTTCAATCACTAACTAGTGAGAGAGTTGCTGGCTGCAAAGTTCTTCAATTCATCTACATGATGAAGATCAAGAAGATGCTTGGTTACAAAACCCTACGGTGCATATTACACAGCAACTTCTTCACAAGAGATGAACTAGGGCATGAACTTTGTCTCAGGTCACAAATTGCATGAACAACGATTTCTCAATGCTTGTGCAACATGTATATTTTGACGGCCTTTAAAATAATCCTTTTATATGTCTAGGGTTAGAGGAAAAGAAGTCTCAAAGACACACGTATGGATTGGAATTAAAACAGAACTTAGACTCTGTTTTTCTAAAATCTCGACAGCTAGAGGTGTCGAGGTGTTGTCGAGCAGCTGTCGAGCCTCGGCGCTGAACAGCTTCTTAAAGCTCGATAGATGCATATGTCGAGCCAGGTGTCAAGCTTTAATGAACTTGCACTTTCCAGCTTGTTTCTTGGACAGACTTGATGACTTCAACACTTGATCTTGAAACACAGTTTCTTGAAGTGTTAAACTCATCCTAAATCTATCCAATTACAAGTAAAGTGCATTTTGTCAAAGGATAAGCCAATTACATAAAATTATGACATATGTTCAAAACACCTTGAACACATATGTCCTAAGAATAACATATCATTCAACATCATTAAAAAAAGGGTATATTGGTCATTAGAATCTAGAAGACCAAACTCTGTCTAGGCAGAATGGGTGCCTAACACCTCCCCAATCTATAACTTAGCCCTCGAGCTTAGAATTTTTAGATAGGTAGATTAGTGTTTTGTCTTTTTTATTTTTCTTATTTTCTATTTATGGTAGATTGTAACTAAGACCAAAGTTTTTGTAGCCTTTTGCATAGATTGTAATTAGGACCCAAAGCCTTGTATGGTTAATTTACCAAAATTGTATTTTTCTTTTTTCAATTAATGACATTTGAAGTATTTTGAACATGTAATTTGTATTTATTTTTTTCTTATTTTTTTTATATAAAAAATAAGTGGTGACTCCACGCCACTACCCAAAAGAGAGGTGCCCTTATAAGCGCCCGAATCTCTTTTTTAGGGGCCAAATTTTCTGGCCTTTCATAGTGGCGACTCCACTAAAGATGTCGAGGACTAAGTTTCGTGTTAGACTTTAAGTGACCAACTATATACCCTTGTATTTTGCATCATTTTTCATGATATTGTTGTTTGTTTGTTTGTTTGTTTATTTATGTCTTGAGATGTTTGTATTATATTTTTTGTTTGTGTTGACATGTTGATTATTAAGAGCTTTCCCTAACTGTCATAGTGTGTGCTATCAAAACAACAAATATGTATGTAGCCATCTCAACATATGATGGTAGTAACCATGGATCAATGGTCTTCATTAGATTTGGGTACCTAGTGGTGAACTCACTAACTCATAGCCCAAAGTCACTGGATCACCTTTTGTTGACTATAAAGGATATACCATGCCGTTTGGACCAACATAGTGTTCATTACATTAGAATTTGGGAGGTGAAGCGTCCTAACTATGAGAAACAATGAAACAACAAACTCACCCTATAATGTAATGACCTAGAACCTACCCTTAGGTCGATCCATGTTAACATTACAATGCATATTGCGTGTGTTTGGCTGGTTGATTGATGTAGATGGGGACTTAGCTTTGATTGACCCAACCAAGCCTTTTCTTAGGGGAGAATTTGGTTAAGATTAGAAGGAAGGCTCTAAAGAGAACCCAAGGCCGACACTTAAGCTAGCAATTCCATTCCAAGCCCATCACTCCCGTCACAGTATTGAAGCCTGTGAGCATAGGAGACACTTCACTGCTGCAACATCACAATCCCATATTCGACCTAAAAGACAGTCCAATCCACAAGAAGTCTTAAGACTCCATTGCCATGGCGAAAGGGGGAGAACATCCAAACACTAAAGAACACATGAACAATAAAGAGCTACTAAACACCATGGTAGCTAGTCAAACCCAGGTGAAGGAGGACATGAACCTTATGGTGCAACAATTTCAAAACCTGAAGAGTGGCCAAGAGGAGAACAAAACTAACCATAGTTCCCCAACCATGGAGAGTAAGAAGAAGATCAACGAGAGGATAAACAAGATGGAAGACCCCATGGGCTCCGATCACTCTCACTTTTTCCTAATGTGAGATTGCCTCCCAAGTGCAAGATGCCAACCTTAGACAAGTTTGATGGGATTGGCTACCCAAGGTCCCATTTGAAGATGTATATAAGGGCCATGCAGCCTCTAGGAGCAATTGAAAAACTACTTGCTCACATGTCCCAAAACACTCTGAATGGAGCCGTTATTAGGTGGTTCCTCAATCTAGATAATGATAGATCAAGGAATTAGGAGGACATCAGCCGCGAGTTTCACAATCAATACAAGTACAACATAGAGGTGGATATGACAAGGAGAGATTTGGAGACCATGAAGCAGGAGCCGAAAGAATCTTTCTCTACCTTCATTACCTAGTGGAGGTCGAAAGCTGCACAGATGTTGAATAGGGCAAGTGAAGAAGAACAATTAACCATGGTTGTAAAAAATTTATTATTTGTATACCATAAGTACTTGTTTGCTTAATATTTTCCTAATTTTAAAGCATTGATTGTTATTGGAACCCAAATTGAGGATGTAGTAAATAATGGCACTATAAAGAATGAGGATCCACCAAGGTTTAAAAATAATTTAGGATCTAGTTCCAAAATTGCAAAAGTTTCTAATATATACAAAATGATCCTTACCAACTTATTGCTCCTATTTCCCCCGTGCAAATGGCACAAGGGCCACCTTTAAGGCCTAGGAGGGAATTTCATGAGTTATATATGCCTGTGAGTCAAGTGTTTGAAAAACTAAAAGCAAAAGGGTTATTAAAACCCTTAGACCTAAGACCAATCCTAAACCCATTACCTGCAAGATTTGATGTGACTAAGAGATGTGCCTACCACCAAAGCCCTGTCCATGATACTGACAAGTTTTTTGGCCTTCGTCATGCAATTCAAGATCTGATAGTCACTAAGGTGATTGCATCACCTACAAGGCCTAGCATTACTAATAATCCCTTACCCAACCACAATTTTAGGAGAGGACTAAAGATTAATTACTTGATGACTGAAGAGGACTAGTTTGAGTTGATTTGTGACCTATCCGAGTGCTATATCATCACATGGGAAGAGTTGATGTGAATGACGTTCACTGTAGGGTATGATATATGGTGTGAAGATGTAATAGAGACATGGGAAGAGTTGATGAGAATGACATCCACTGTAGGGTATGATATATGGAGTGAAGATGTAACAAAGACCACAAATTACCTAACATCCATATATGGAGGAAGACACTTCAAACCCCAATCAAGTTACCAAATACCTATATATGGGGGGAGACACTTTAAACCCCAATCATTGACCCAATATCCACATATGAGGGGAGACACTTTAAACACCAAGATACCGATCTAAATGACCCATCAAAGATTGCCCACATCACAAGGAGGAAGACACTTCAAACCCCAACATTTGGAGGCAGACAACTCAATAGAAGCTTTGAATAAATCTACCCAATAAACACTCACTAAAGAAGATGAGGTCCTTAAGCAACTATAGGAGACACAAGCCAATATATCTTTATGGGGTTTACTCATGGCCTCATACAAACACCACCAGAATTTGGTAGACCTTCTCAACCAAATCCAAGTCCCTACAACCACTACTTCTTAAGATTCGAATACTATGATTGGGTTTATAAGTAGGGAACTCACTATTTCATACTCTAACAAAGACTTGACAAAGAAGGGGAAGCACCACAATGGTCCATTGCATATTACTGTAGCTGCCAAAGGCAAGAGGATTCCTATGATTCTAATTGATGATGGAAGTGCCTTAAATGTGTGTCCTTTAAAGACTGCAAGTTGCTTAGGCCTAAGTATTGAAGATTTTGTGCCGACTGGCTAGCATGTAAGGGCATATGACAATAGTAGAAGGGAGGTCTTGGGAACTATGACACTAGAGCTCACTATATGGCCAATGATCAAGAAGGTGGAATTTGAAGTCCTTAATACTTCGTGCTTTAATATGCTCCTTGGCTGACCATGGATCCATGATACAGAGGCCGTACCTTCATTCCTATACCAAAAGGTTCGGTTTCCACATGAAGGAGCTGTAGTTACCATATATGGCGATAGTTTGACTGTACGAAAACCCATTTTTGGTATTGACTATGAGAAGGAGCCATTGACCTTGGATGACTTTGAAATTGAGAAGCTTGGTTTTGTAAGAAGAGAAGAAGAAGATCCCCATGAACTTTACTCTATATAGCAACAACAACGTGTTGGCAATGATGAGGAGAATAAATTATCTTCCAGGGATGAACTTGGGAAAGACTGTGAAGAAGCTAAATGCTCGAGTCCCAATAATTTCTATTGCCACACCACCTTTCGGACAAGGTTATAAGCCTACTGATGATGATTTGTAAGAGATGGAGGTGAGAAGAATGACCCGTGCCAAGGCTAAAGCAAAGAGACTTCCTTGTCCTCTAGAACCCCTAAAGCCCCATATTCCCACATTGAATGGAAAGTTTGTCAAAGCTAGAGATAGTCAGTGCTATTGGGGATTCCTTGAGCCAAGATTCTATCTAGAGTCAAGAGCAATGGTGCCCGGGTTTGAGCTATTATTTGATTGCATCAACAAGCCTCCAAAACTAAAGAAGGAAGACACAAATTGGGTCCTAACTGATTAGGTTGATTACATGGACCCTGATACAATGACTACGCTTCTAGAAGATTCCATTTGCAATATAGAAGAAGAATAGTACTGGAAAGCTTGTCAACATGCATTGAAGAGCCCATATGAAGCAAGAATAATAGATAAAGATGTGGAAGGGGGAGAAGCCTCTAGTGATGACGATGAAGGTAGCAATAGCAAGAGTGATAGTAGTAGTGATAACGTAGTAGTGAAAATGGAAATAGTGAGGATGATAGCAATGGTGATAGTGAAAGCAACAATAGTGACAACTATGATAGCCAATATAGTGGCAATGATTGGGGTGAACTCTTAGTGATAGAGAAGATAAAGATGTAGGACTTTTCTATAAATATTGCTTTGATGATGACGTAAACTACTACGACGGAGATATAGAGGATGATGCTGAAGTTGAACCTATATAGATGGAGAATGCCACTAAAAGTGAAGAATATGAGCTAGAAAGTGTGCTGGAAGTTGTAGGAGAAGAGGTTGAAGAGGCTGGTAATATAGACTATGATGATTACCCCTATAGGGGTTCCTTAGATTGGAGCTACATTACTGATGTTATTTCAAGGTTAGGTCCTCGATATGACAAGCATGGTAGAGAGGTTCTTGAGTTAGGCCCATTTCACAATTCAGAATTTGGCTCATTGAACCCACACACTGAAGAAGAAGATGACATTGATGCTGATGATCCATAGTTTCAGAAACTTAACACTGGAAAGTATTGAAGGTGAAGATGAAAAAATAGAAGAGAATGAGTTAGAATACCTCCCTCAATACATCCATCTAAGCAACAGTGGGAAGCAAGATCCATTTGGTGAGTGGATGGATAGTATAGAGCACCTTGATGCTTATATGACTGACAAGCCCACAGATGTGAAGATTGATGGTGAAGGCATGGATGATATGGATGAAGATCCCATGGTATTGATGTTAAGGGAAGAATGTTAAAGGAAGAAGGAACTCACTAGGAGCCACTTGCCATCGTTGGAGCCACAACCAAGTTAAAGAATTAGGCATGGGAGGGAGCTGCCCACCCCATGGAATACTCTACAAAGAAGATCAAGACCACTCTCCTGCCAAGAAGATCAAGACCATCGAGCCAATCACTCTTGCTAAAAATGTTGTTTCTATCGCCATTGAGTCTATTTCTGCTAGTATTATTGTTCTTGTGGAGTTTACTTGTGATTGTAGTCTTATAGATTTTGTTTCTGTTGAGTTTGTTAAGAACTCTTTTCCTCATAATATGATTTTTTATTCTGCTTATTTGTTGGCTTTAAATGTTTTTATTTTGGAAATTGGTAAAGAAACTCTTAATAATAAGGAATTAAAACAAGAGAATGTAGAACCTGTAAAAGAAGAAACCCAACCTGTTAACATGGGAACTAATGATGAACCTAAAGTGATACAAGTGGGCAATACCCTTGATAGGCCAAGAATGTATGACCTGTTGTGATAAATTAACCAATTAGTTAGTTAGGAGAATTAATTAAGTTAATTAACAAGCAATGACATGGTAGCACAAATAAATCACTAAGTTAAATGCAACGGAAAATAAAGTTGACACGGTGATTTTAAGGTCACCACTCTTGAGAATCCACTATTATCACAACAAGTGTTTACAAGTAAAGGAATCCCAGTATCTTATACCAACCTACAATTGAACCCCTACTCCAATACCCAATTGGACTCGTTATGTAGTGACAATCTCTCCTTTTCAATGCACGGCTCCTAGTACGTGACTAACACACTAACTTGAGAAGAATGTTGGCTGTAAAGTTCTTCAGTTCATCCACATGATGAAGATCAAGAAGCTCCTTAGTTACAAAACCCTACGGAGTACAAACGCAATAGCTTCTTCAAGAGAAAGATGAACTAGGGCATATGTCCCCAGTCAATATGCTTGCAGAAAACCTTTTGCATTCACTTTCATCATCTGAGCGACCCTTAAAATAATTCTTATATATGTTTAGGGTAGTGAAAAAAGAAAGCCTGAACAAACACACATGGATATGAGTGAAATTAGATCTAAAAAAATGATTTTTGTAAATCTTGATAGATAGGTTTTCTATCAAGCAACTATCTTGCATCAGACTAAAACTGCCTTCTAAACCTCGAAAGATGCCATCTGTCGAGCTAACTGTCAAGCTAACTATCAAGCTTTAAAATACAACACTTCTTCACTTCTTTCTATGACAGATTTGCATGGCTTTAACTCTTGACTTGAACAACAATTTTCTTGAAGACTTAAACCATCCTAGATCTACCCAATTACAAGTAAAGTACATTTTGTTAAAGGATAAGCCAATTCTAAATGATATATGTTCTTAACATGATTCACATATGTCCTAACAATCTCGCTCTTTGGCAATCTATGACAAAACCACAACAAACAAATGAAATATGAGAGAAGTCATAAATCACTCAACTCATACTCTCTTGTTGAATACAATAAAATCTATCCTAACACAAACTCTTGAAAAACTTTGCAATAAGGGAGTTCATGTTATGAAAGATTTTGACGACCTGTATTTCTAAAACACTTTAAACAAAACTCATCAAAGCATCTTAGTGTGAAGTAGAAATGAAAAGATTGCATACATAAATAAGAAGCATGTGCATAAAGAGAGAAAAGAAATAACAAAGGAAGAGATAGGTCAAACTGTAATAACAACCTCAATATATATAACAATAAGAGTACAAGGTTTGCTATCACAATGTAAGAAAAATGTATCTAAAATAGGAAGAAAAGAAAAGATACAAAATTCCTCACTACATCCCTTAAAACAAAATAAGCACTCCCTCTAACAAAAATGTCTTATACTAACACTCCCCCTAAGTACATGACTACTCTCAAGCCCAAAACTACTTCCCCTTTTTGTCATGAATGACAAAGGGTAAGTCATTAAGAAGCAGTCATCTCATCGTCATCAAAAGAGCTAACATCCTCATCAGAAGTAGCATCAGCATCACTACCTAAGTCACCATTGTCATCCTCATCCTCAGATGCACTAGAGAAGGAGAGGGAGACTTTACAAAGCCACCAAGGCAAGCCTGTTGTCATACAATACAACCGACATGGGTGTTCACCTGACACAACTCAGAGTGTCAAGGCGAGCATCCATGAGCTGAAGTTGCGCCATAACCGCCGCGAGGGTCACACCACCCCAGAAGTAGAAGGAGAAGATGTGGATGGAGCTGAAGAAGTTGGAGGAGTTACTGTCTCAGTCCATGGCTGCTTCGGTTGAAGCTCAACCTCGCTCTGTCTAACGGTCACCACGTCAATGGCACACATGACAAAGAAGTGAGGAGACTCGGGATAGGAGAGAATCTCATGGCGAAGAATCTGTGTGATAGCAGAAAGGAGAGTCTAAAGTGAGAGGGAAAATCTATGGTAAGCCTCTCAATGAGGGATAACAAAAAGCGAGCACTAGGCTCAATAATCAAATTATAGTGAGACAAGGGATGTAAAACAAATGTCATCACCATATTTAGGAACCTCAGACCTTTGGCAAAGCCCGAGCAAGGGGTGTTTTGACCATCACCCCAAGATGAAGGTGTCTCACAGAAAAGAGACATGAGTTCGTCTTTGGACATAATCCGAAGACAAGGACAGCCGGGGTAGTCAGCAAACTTTACCTTCAGAATGTGTAGTACCTTCGATATAAGATCCGGAGTGACTACAATGCTCATACCTCGAACGTGAGTGATGAGATGAGGTACAGAATAATCAAATGCGTGCATATTAGAGTAGAACTCTTGTATGATCATCGAGGGACAAGTGACCGGGATGTCACAAAGCGACTCCTAAACCCTACTGTAGATAATAGTGGGAAGGTTAGTATTGAAAAAATTCAAAAGGATGACTTGGCATTTTGAATGAATGCCAGGGTGGGAATCTGACATGAGAGGGGGTAGGATCAACATAGGAAGAAGATGATGCCCCGGAACGAAAAGGGTTTCGGTACAAAGTAGACTTGCTCTTTTTAGGTGCCATGAGTAGACTAACCGAAAGACAGAGAGAGAAAGAGACACGCAGAAAAGTACCAAAGACAATTAATATCAATAAGAAGGAAAGGAATGGTAGGTATGTATGAACATGTGACATGCAACAAAAATACATCATGGGCTCAACTCAATCCAATCCTACTAGCACACATGATTTCAACATAGTAAACATACATCTATAATGCATGAAACAATGTGAAAATGCAAATGTGATGCAATGCATGAACATATAGGATCATTTAAGTAAGAACCAATCCAAAAATTTTGCAAAAACCTTATCAATTTTGAAAAACCCCAAAAATTTT
Organism: Castanopsis chinensis; assembly: GCA_032878915.1. Lineage (NCBI taxonomy): Eukaryota > Viridiplantae > Streptophyta > Magnoliopsida > Fagales > Fagaceae > Castanopsis > Castanopsis chinensis. Next base: position 3,959,972 of record JAVQMG010000097.1, on the reverse strand, counting down.
CAAAAACCCCAAAAACCTAGATCTATATGAATGAAATGCATGAAAAAGAGGAAAAACAAGATCATACCAGAGATGGGAAGATCAATCTAGGTCGAAGATCCACTGGGTAAGAGGTTTAGTGAGAGAGAAAAGTGTTTGGGGAGGTAAGGGGTCAGAAACTATCGAGAGAGATTGGAGAAGATAAGAGAAATTATCATGCCGAGATATATAAAGAAACACTAAACTCGATGAATCGAGAGGTGTCGAGAAGCTACCGAGCACTAAATCTCGACAGATGAAGTGGTCGAGGTGCTATCGAGAGCTATCCATAGTGAAGTGACCTCGATGGATCGAACTACTATTGAGCAGTCCGAAACTTTCTCGATGGATCGAGAATCTGTCGAGATGCTATCAAGATAAATTCTCAAAAACTTCGATGAATCGAGATTGCAATAACAACTATGGAGAAAGAAGATCAAGATGCTCGATAGATAGCTTAGCTGTTGAGAGGTATCAAGAAGCTATCGAGAAGTGTACAAAACAGTTTTTCAAGGAAGAGAAAAACACAAAAATGAATGCAATCAAGCATGCTACTCAACCAAAAATCCAATCAACAGTTTAAGCTCTCAAAAAGAAAAATGACAATCATTTAGATCCAAAACACACGCACACATACACACACACACACACACACACACACACACACACACACACACACACACACACACACACACACACACACTAAACAAGTCAAACCAATTTTATATTTCAAAAATAAGTCAAGACAGTTAGTGAGCATACATTAACACATGTATTCCTTGTGATGGCTAAATCACATTATACAGGCACATGTATCAAAAGTAGCAATGAATATTGCGTGTTGTGTGTGAAAAACATCACAAGATTGCATAAGTGTTTACATGTTATGATGATTTGAGATATGAGAGAATCAATTTAACTTACCCACAATCATATTTTCTTGATAAAGATTATCACATTCGAGGTACATCCTATAACTCCCACGCTTGCAATCATATATAAAGCATTTTGATTCTTTTTTTTTTTTTGTTTGATTTCTTTGCATATATTTGTTTTTAAACATACCATGGATGGGCATATAAGAATGAAAAGAAAATACCCAATTATGTTAAGTTCTTGACATTGCACTTTTGCTATGTTGAAGCATACAGATGTCATTTCATAATTGGTGGCAACAGTGGTGAGATGACTATTTATGCCTTTCTTTTAGGATTTTTTAGTCCTTCTCGTCAAAAAAAGTGATATGAATGTTAAGTACAAGAGATTACTTAATCGTACTCATCACAAACATAAGCCACAAAGCTCACTTAGTCGTGCATTGAGATATTTATCTAAGCTACAAAAGATTCAAAGTTTAGAAAAAATTTGTTTCAATGGCCATCCAAGGTACACAAGTACCAATGTACACATAACATACACTGTTTTTGCATTTTTTTTTAATGAAAAAATAAATAAAGTAAAACTGAAAACAAATAAACAAAAACATGTTAAACAATGCAAAGCACAAAACTAGAATTATTCAAGACTAGAAAGCAAAACACAAAAGTAATGCAACCAAAGGGCGAGAGAGAAAAGTGACAAAATCACTTCGATCATTTTTCCTTCCACACCTTGGAAGAACTTTTTCATTTGGCAAACTCTTGATCCAGCGGTGAGGAGGGAAGAATTGAAACTGTTCAAGTTTGAAAGAAACATGAAGGCTTTGAGAAAATCTGCAAGAGGAGCAAAAGAGGATAGAAAATGATTTTGGTTTCCTGATGATATCATATTGTTGCTTTGTTGAGTGGATAACCACTTATAGCAATTAGGTTAAGTATGTCCAGTCGCTCCATAGTAATCACAGAGATGCTGCTTCTTCTATTTAGACTTTTGATAATTGCTCTTCATAACCTTAGGGTTTTTAGTCTCTTTCTTATCAAGTTTAAGGGGTGCTCCTAAGATAGATTTACGTTTGTCTATATTGTCACTAGCTAAAACAGTTTTCAAATCATTATTCTCAAATTCAACATTATTAGTAGGTGAAACAAAAACAGAAGTACTAGAAGAAGCAATACTAGGAGAAGAGAAATCATACCCTAAACTAGTTCAATAGGAAGCAGATTTCTGGAAGTTAAGCATCTCGTCAATTTTTTCACTTGAAGTCCTTTCCAACTGAGCTCTAACTTGAAACAGCTCTGCTTCAAGATTCTTGGTCTTCTCAGCCAAGAAATTTTTCTCAAATCGCAGTGCTCCAATAGTTTGATTAGCTTCATCAAACTTTGTGGAGATTTCTTCTCATTTAAACTCCACATCACTGAGCTTCTTTGTGACCAATCTATACAATTTCTCATGCTTTTTTGAGACCTTGTACAATTTTGAACGGGCTGTGTGGATGTCATCTTGTTCATCCGTCTTCTTAAACTTAGACTCCACCAAGTCCTCTTCTTCATCCATTTCTTCATTAATCCCCTCAGTAGGATTTATTGTAGCAGTGAAGGCATTCAAGATTCCCTCATCATCATTATCATCTGAATCATCCTCACGTTCAGTGTCACTCAAGGTAGCAACAAAGGCCTTGCTTTTCCCAATGGTTTTGAGATACGTTAGACACTCTTGTTTCATGTGTTCAAAGCCTTGACATCCGCTCTAGCATCCTTCTTCCCATTATCCCTAGCATCCCTAGCATCCTTCTTCCCATTATCTTGGCTCTTGCATTAAGACGAATTGGACTACTTGCGATCTTTGTCAAATCCTTTAGCATTGGCATTCTTCATAAACTTTTTGAACTACCTTGTGATATAGGATTTCATCTTAGATTTTTCATCGTCTGAAGACTCATCTGTGTCACTGCTCTTGATCTTCAATGCCATGCTCTTACCCTTACTAGATTTCCCAATCCTTATCAAACCCAACTCATAGGTTTGCAGGTTGCCAACCAGCTATGTTAAAGGTATTTTATTAATGTCCTTTGATTCCTTAATCGCGGTGATCTTGGCATGAAATCTCTCAGGTAGAGATCTGTTTCAGAAATGGTTCCCTAAGACTAAAGGTTGAGTTTACTATGTCCTTAAGCTTGGCATAGAACTCATCGAACGACTCATCCTCCTCCATTTTGATCTTTTCAAAGCTTGTAGTAAGCCTTTGAAGCTTTGAATTCTTGATAGCCTTAGTTCCTCCATAGGTTGTCTAGAAGATGGTCCATGCTTCCTTTGCAGTTTTAGTAGAGGATATCTTCTTAAACTTCTTATTTGTGACCGCACAGAATAAAGTATTCAATGCCCTACAGTTGAAGTTAGCCGCTTTGATCTTTGCATCATCTCAATCTGCCAGTGCTTCCTTAGGCTTGGTCTAGCCTATCTCCACAACTTGCCACACTTTTTCATCTAATGGTTGCAAGAAAGCTCTCATGTGTACTTTTTAGTATGCATAGTTAGTGTCATCAAATAAAGGAGGAATAATTGAAGATTGTCCTCTATGCATGACAACAGGGGTCAATGGATCATTCAGCAAAAATTAACCCTTATTAGAATGTGGCTGCTCTGATACCACTTGATAGGCCAAGAATATATTGACCCTTTGTGATAAATTAACTAATTAATTAGTTAAGTGAATTAATTAAGTTAATTAATATGCAATGCATGGTAGCACAAACAAATCGCTGACTAAGTTAAAAGTAGTGGAAAATAAAGTTGACATGGTGATTTGTTTACGAATGAAGAAAACTTCTAAGGCGAAAATCCCATCGGGTGATTTTAAGGTCACCACTTTCGAGAATCCATTATTATCACAATAAGCAGTTACAAGTAAAGGAATTCCATTACTTTATACCAACCTACAGTTGAACCTTTACCTCAATACCCAATCGGACTTGTTCTGTAGTGACAATCTCTCATTTTCAATGTACGGCTCCTAGTTCATGACTAACCAATCAATGCACGGATCCAAGTACGTGACTAATACACCAACTTGAGAAGGATGTTGGCTGCAAAGTTCTTCAATTCATCCACACGATGAAGATCAATAAGCTCCTTGGTTACAAAAACCTATGGAGTACAAACGGAGCAGCTTCTTCAAGAGAAAGATGAACTATGGCATATGTCTCTGGTCACAATATGCTTGCCAAAAACCTTTTGCATTCACTTGTATAATCTGAGAAGACCCTTAAAATAATCCTTATATATGTTTAGGGTTGTGAGAAAAGAAAGCCTAAACACATACACATGGATATGAGTGAAATCAGATCTGAAAAAATAATTTTCGTAAATCTTGATAGATAGGTTATCTATCGAGCAGTTGTTGAGCATAGGGCTAAAATTGCCTTTTAAACCTCGATAGATGCCATCTATCGAGCTAGCTATTGAGCTTTAAAATATAACACTTCTTCACTTTTTTCTTGGACAAATTTTCATGGTTTTAGTTCTTGACTTGAATAACATGTTTCTTGAAGACTTAAAACCATCCTAGATCTACCTAATTACAAGTAAAGTGCGTTTTCTCAAAAGATAAGCCAATTCTAAATAACATATGTTCTTAACATGATTCACATAAGTCCTAACAACCCTAACTACTTTTGAGAAAAATGCATTGGTGGAACTGCTGATAGAGTTCAAAGAGGTATTTGCATGGTCATACGAAGACATGCCTGGGATTGATACAAACATAGTGCAGCACTGCATTCCAACAGATCCAACCATGAAGCCGGTTAAGCAGAAGTTGAGAAGAATGAAGTCAGATTGGATCCTCAAGATCAAATAGGAGGTTAAGAAACAGTACAATGCAAGATTCTAGAGGGTGGTCAATTGTCTAGATTGGTTAGCTAATGTGGTTCCGATGCCGAAGAAGGATGGAATATGAAAATGAGTGTAGAATTCTGAGATCTTAATAAGTCTAGCCCAAAAGATGATTTTCCTTTGCCTCACATTGATATCTTTATTGGTAATACAACAGGACATGCCTTACTGTCATTTATGGATGGATTTTCAGAGTACTATTAGATAAAGATGGCTTCGGAAGATATGGAGAAAACCCCATTCTTTACTCAATGGGTGACGTATTGCTACAAAGTTATGCCATTTGGCCTTAAGAATGTTGGTGCTACTTACCAATGTGCAGCCACCACTCTGTTATATGATTGATCCACAAAGAAGTAGAAGTTTTTGTTGATGACATGATAGTGAAGTCCAAATATTGTGAAGGGCATATACTAGTTTTACGGATGTTCTTTGAAAGAATCCAATTCTATAAGTTGCTGTTGAATCAAAAGAAGTGCACTTTTAGCGTTATGTCCAAAAAGCTGTTAGGGCTTATAGTAAGTCAGAGGGGAACTGAATTTGCTCTTCATGAAATCAAGGCAATTGTAAAGATAAAGCCTCCCAAGACTGAGAAGGAGATCCGAGGATTTTTAGGGAGAATACAATACATCAGTAGATTTATAGTCCAGCTCACCATCACATGTGAGCCATTTTTCTGACTATTTAAGAAGGAAGTTCCCACTATGTTGAATGAACAATATCAATAAGTTCCACCTATACTTGAAAAGCCATTATTGTTGTATCTCACAATTATGGATATAACAATGGGGGATTTGCTTGCTCGGTACCTAGAGGAGACTAGAAAGGAGAATGCAATTTACTATTTAGCAAGAAGGTGCTAGCTTATGAAGAGAAGTATTCACCACTCGATAAGACATGTGTAGCACTTGTATGGGCAACCCGAAAACTCAGATACTATATGTTTGCTTTCAAGGTTTTGTTGATTGCAAGAATGGACCCTTTGAAATATCTAATTGAGAAGCCTGTGCAAGATATGATGACAGCTAAACGGGTTTTACTTCTATCAGAATTTGATATTAATTATGTGACTTAGAATTTTGTGAAAGGGAGAGCAATTACTGATCACTTAGCCCATTGTTCACCTGAAGAAGCTGAAAAAATCCAAGGAGACTTTCAAGATAAGGATATCATAGGGATCGAGGTAGAATCATGGAAGATCTATTTTGATGGAGCAACTAATCAAAATGGAAGTGGTGTTGGAGTTCTTTTAATTTCTCCAAAAGGGACACACATCACATTTTCTAGTAGACTCAAATTTCCTGCCACTAATAATGCCATTGAATATGAAGCTTGCATTATGGGGTTACGAGCAGCCCTAGGTCTTGGAGTGAAAAAGTTGGAAGTATTTTGTGATTCAGCCTTGATAATTTCTCAGATTTAGAATAGATGGAAGATCAAGGAAAAAAGGCTAATGCCTTACCATGAATGTCTCTAGAATGCAAAATCATATTGTTGATGCTTTAGCAACAATGGCATCTATGATGGATGGACCTAAGGAAGATGAACTTAGATCAATAGTGGTGGAACAAAAAGAAGAGCCAGTTTATTGCTTGTCAATAGAAGAAGATGAGGAAAAGAATGGAGAAGGTAAGTGGTATTCAGACATTCTACATGACAGGCCACAAACGCGTTGACCCCTTGTGATAATTTAGATTAATTAATTAGCCTAGTTTTTAATTAATCAAATTAACATGCAATACAACGTGGCAGCACAAACAAATCACCGAAACTAAGTTATGCAGCGGAAAATAAATAACACGGTGATTTGTTCACGAATGGGGAAAACCCTAAGGCAAAAACCCCACCGGGTGATTTAAGGTCACCACTCCCGAAACTCCACTATTATCACAACAAGCAGTTACAAGTAAGGAATCCCAGTACCTCACCAACCTACAGTTGAACTCTTACCCCAATACCCAATTGGACTTGTTCTGTAGTGACAATTTCTCCTTTTCAATGCACGGCTCCCAGTACGTGACTAACCAATGTGATGCGCGGATCCCAGTACGCGGCTTACTCCTTTTGCACGAATCCAAGTACGTGACTCACTCACCAACTTGAGGAAGAAAGAATGTTGGCTGCAAAGTTCTTCAAATCATCAGAGATGAACTAGGGCACGAACTTTGTCTCACAAATCACAATTTGCATGAATAGAGAAGAAGCAACTTGTGTCTTGTGATTTCTGCTTGTTGCTCTCTGTGACGGCCCTTAAAATAATCCTTTTATATGTCTAGGGTTAGGAGAAAAGAAGTCCCAAAGACACACACACGGATTGGACTTGAAACAGACTTGGAATTCTGTTTTCTTTAATTCTCGACAGATAGAGGTGTCGAGAGGTGTCGAGACAGCTGTCGAGGCTCGGGCAAAACAGCTTCTTTAAATCTCGATAGATGTATCTGTCGAGGTAGGTGTCGAGATTTAAAAACCAGCACTTCCTTGCTTGTATTTTGGACAGACTTTGACGGCTTCAACACTTAATCTTGAACCACTGTTTCTTGAAGTGTTTAACCCATCCTAGTTCTACCCAATTACAAGTAAAGTGCGTTTTGTCTAAGGATAAGCCAATTACATAAAATAGCGACATATGTTTACAAGCTTGAACAACTACATATGTCCTAACAATCTCCCCCTTTGGCAATCCGTGACAAAACCACAACATACAAATGACGATATGAGAGAAGTCATAAATCACTCAACTCATACTCACTTGTTACATACAGTAAAATCTATCCTAACACAAACTCTTGAAAAACTTTGCAAGAAGAGAGTTTATGGCAAGAAGACTTTGACAACCTGTATTTCTGAAACACTTATAAACAAAACACATCAAGGCATCTTTGTGTGAAACAGAAATAATAGATTGCATACAAGTAAAGAAACATGTGTATAAAGATAGAAAAGAAACAACACATGAAAGGTAGGTGAAAGAAACAACATACATCATCATATAGAGAAAGAGAATAAGTACAATGTATGTAAGTACATGATCAATGTATCTCTAAAAGATAAGAAAAGAAAAAAATACATAGATCACCTCACTACATCCCTCAATCCACACTCCCCCTAACAAAAATGTCCTATGTCCTATGCTAACACTCTCCCTAAGTATGACTACTCTCATACTAAACTACTCCCCCTTTTTGTCACGAGTGACAGAGGGTAGAGTGTCAAGTAGACATCTCATCCGATGAGCTAGCATCTCCATCATCATCATCGTCTGAAGCATCATCATCATCGCCATCATCATCGGCCTCGGTCTCAGTCGACACATGAGGTGGCGGAGGAGAAGCCTCTGCAGCAAAGCCGCCCATGGTCGCCTGTCGCCTGGCGATGCGACCAACACGGACATTCACCTGATACAACTCGGTGGAGAGTGTATCTAGGCGAGCATCCATGCGCTGTAGCTGCGCCATGATGTCTCCCAAACTAACATCGCTCGAAGAAGTAGAAGCAGAAGCTCGAGTGGATCTGGAGGTGGTAGGACGGGTGGAAGGAGTGGCATCGTCGGACAGTCGCGATCGGAACTGTGCCTCGCTACGTTTTACGGTAGCGGCGTCTATGGCAGACATGACGCGGTAATGATCGGACGAAGGGAAGGGAATGGAAAAACGACTCAGAATCCTCGTGATAGCGGAAGGGAAAATGAGCTTATCACGGGTGGCCGTATCTCTATAGACATCTATGATGGAACAAATAAAGTGAGAAGGAAAGTCTATAGAGAGATCCTCAAGGAGGGACAACAAGAACCGAGCACGAGGCTCTGTGATCGAGTTATAGTGAGACAGTGGGTGCAAAACAAAGGTCATCACCATGTTAAGAAATCTAGGACCTTTAGCAAAAGGTCGACATGGTGTGTACATGTGATCTCCCCAAAGGGTAGGACGTTCACAGAACGCCGAGATCATCTCGTCTTTGGACACAGTCCAGAGACGCTCACAGCTAGGGTAATCGGGATGATCCACCCTAGGGACATGGAGAACCTCAGAGACTAGCTCTGGGGTGACACAAAAGCGCGTACCTCTAACGCAAGAATAGAAAGAAGGTATTGAAGAATCTATCCCGTGGATGTTGGAGTAAAACTCCTGAACCAACACGAGAGGAGATGTGACCGGGACGTCACACAGTGACTCCCAACCCCGAGTGTGAATGACATCGGGAAGGTCAGTGTCGGCAAAGTCTGCCAGGACGACGTGGCGTTCCGAATGAACACCGCATTTAGAAAAGTTCTCCGAGAAGTCCTTGTGGGCTTTCTCATCACGGAACCGAACAGACACAGGGGTAGAATCAGAAGAAGACTGTCCCTTAGAACGCAGAGGGTTCTGGGACGGAATGGACTTACGTTTAGGAGCCATAGACGCTACTAACGTAAACATAGAAGAGGGGGGAAAGAAGAGACAAACAGAAAAGTCCCAAACAATTCAATATTGGCAGAACGAAATATTGAAATGAAAAGAACGTATACATGAAAATGCATGAGCATGTGACATGCAACAATAAACACATCATGGGCTCAGCCCAATCCAAACCTAACAGCACACAATAGGTAGGCACACATCTAAATGCATGAAAATACAATTAGAATGCTAATGTGATGCAATGCATGTGGTTTTGAAGATCAAAACTCAATAACCAACCCAAAAATTTCATGAAAACCCAACAATTTTGAAAACTCCCAAAAATTTTTCAAAAACACAAACCTAGGGTTTTGAAAGCAATGTAATGCATGAAATGAGGGATAAAAGCTTACCAAATGATGAAGAATATGAAGAACCACTTGAGAAAGCCTTGAGAGAGGTTTGGAGGGAGAGGGAAGTGTTTTTGAGAAAGATCCGAGAGATTTCGAGCGAGAGAGATCGAGAGAATGAGCAGAAAAAATCGCGAAGGTCCAATATATAGCGCTTCAGTAATTCTCGACAGCTGTAGGTATCGAGAGCTGTCGAGGTAGCTGTCGAGGGAAGCTATCGAGAAATGCACGTGGACAGATACAGCTATCGAGGTCAGCTATCGAGGTAGAAGAAACAAGCAAGAGGGAACCTCGATCGATCCAGAAGCTATCGAGGAGCTATCGAGCAAACAGAAAGTTTCTCGATCGATCCAGCTGCTATCGAGGTATCTGTCGAGACTGCGATAAGAAAGAGTCTGGGGATCTCGACAGATATCTATGTATCGAGAGGTATCGAGGAGGTGTCGAGATGCCTTTCAAAACAGTTTTTCAAAAGAAGAAAAACACAGACATGAATGCAATCATGCATGCAACTCAACCAAAGATACAACCAACACATTAAGCTCTCAAAACATCTCTCAACAGGAAATATGATGCTCATATATCTCAAAAACACACACACACACACTAAACAAGTCTAACCAATTTTATTTTTCAAAAACAAGTCAAGACAGTTTAGTGAACATACATTAAAGCATGTAATCCTTGTGATGGCCAAATCACATTGTACCCGCACATGTATCAAGAATAGCAAAGAGTATTGCGTGTTGTGTGTGAAAACATCGCAAGATTGTATAAGTGTCTCAATGTTATGACGATTTGAGATATGAGAAAATCACTTTAACTCACACACAATCATAACTATTTGATGGGGACTATCACCTTCGAGGTACATCCTATAACTCCCACATCTCCTAGAAAACACGCTTGCAACCATATTTTAAAGCATTTTTAATCTTTTTGCTTTTTATTTCTTTGCATATTTTCTTTTTAACAAGCATATCATGCATGGGCATACAAGAGAAAGAAAAGAAATACCCAATGATGTTAAACTTTTGACACTGCACTTTTGCTATGCCGAAGCATACAGGTGTCTTATGACATTGCACTTTTGCTATGCCGAAGCATACAGATGTCATATTATGATTGGCGAGTAACAGTGGTGAGATGGTTATTTATGCCTTTCTCTTAGGATTTCCTAGTTCAACCCGTCAAAAAGAGTGATACGAGTGTTAAGAAGAAGAGATCACTTAACCTTACTCATCACAAACAAAGAGCTACAAAGCTCACTCGCTTAGTTGTGCAGAAGAGTGCTCATCTAAGCTATAGATGATACAAAGTTTAGAAAACTCTGTTTCAATGGCCATTCCAAAAGTTTACATGAACTAATGCACACAAACACACACTGTATTTGTATTTTTCAATTTTTCAATTTTTTTATTTTTATTTTTATTAGAGAAGCAAAAATAAAACACAAAACTGAAAACACACAAACAAAAACATGTAAAGCAAAACAATGCATAAAACTAGACTGACTCAAAACAGTAAAGAAACACACAAGTAATGCAACACACAAAATAAGAGAGAGAAGAAGAAGTGACTAAAATCACTTGGAACCCTTTGGCTTCCACACCTTGGAGGATCCTTTCCTTTTGGTTGACTCTTGAACCGGTGTAGGGGGAGAAGAATATGAACCGTTCAAGTTCGAAAGGAACATGAGGGCTTTTAGAATATCTCCAAGAGGAGCGAGAGATGACTGAAGCTGATTCTGGCTCCCAGATGCTATTTCGCCATTGCTCTTTTGAGTGGCGAGCCACTTGTAGCAATTTGGTCGAGTGTGACCGGCGAGACCACAATGATAACAGAGATGCGACTTCTTCTGTTTGGCCTTTTGAGAGTTATCCTTCTTATTCCTAGGGTTTCTAGATTCCCTTTTCTCAATTTTAGGGGGTGCTCCTAGGATGGATTTGCCCTTGCCTATGTTCTCACTAGCTAAATCAGTTTTAACATTATTTTCCTCAGTTCTAATGTTATTAGCCGGTGGAACAAAAACAGTAGTACTAGAAGTCGGAGTATTAGAGAGAGAGAATTCATACCCCAATCCAGTACGATCCGAAGAAGATCTCTGAGCATCTAGCATTTTGTCCAGTTTAGCGCTTGACGTCCTCTCCAGTTGTGCTCTAACTTGAAACAGCTCTGCTTCAAGCTTCTTGGTCCTCTCAGCCAAGAAATTGTTCTCGAACCTCAGTGCTCCAATGGTTTGATTTGCTTGATCAACCTTTGTGGACAGCTCCTCACGGTCAAGTTCCACATCACTGAGTTTCTTGGTGGCCAGCCTATAGAGCTTCTCATGCTTCTCCGAGAGCTTGTATAGCTTCTCATAGGCAGTGTGGATGTCATCTTGATCATCCATGATCTCACACTTAGATTCCACCAACTCTTCTTCTTCATCCGCTTTTTCACTAACCCCATCAGTAGGATTAACAGTGGCAGTGAAGGCATTTAAGATTCCGTCGTCTTCATCTTCGGAATCGTCCTCTGGCTCTGTGTCGCTTAAGGTAACAGCAAGTGCCTTGCTTTTCCCTATGCTCTTGAGGTACGTAGGACACTCTTGTTTCATGTGTCCAAAGCCTTGACACCCAAAGCACTTTGGTCCTGTGGGAACAGTGTACTGACCGCCATCCTTGACATCCTTCTTCATTTTCTCCGGATTCCTGAATTGTGAAGAACTGGACTGTCTACGGTCTTTGTTGAAACCCTTTCCATTGGCATTCTTCATAAACTTCTTGAATTGCCTTGTGATGTAGGATTTCATCTTGGAATCTTCATCATCGAACGAGTCATCCGTATCACTACTTTTAGCCTTCAGTGCCAAACTCTTGCCCTTGGTTGACTTGCCCAATCTGGTCAGCCCTAACTCATATGTTTGCAAGTTTCCAACCAGCTCAGTCAAAGGAATTCTGTCAATATCCTTCGACTCTTTGATCGCCGTGATCTTAGCATGGAATCTTTCTGGCAGCGATCTGAGCACCTTCCTTACGATCTTGGGTTCTGGGATGGTTTCCCCAAGATTGAAGGCTGAGTTCACTATGTCCTTGAGCTTGGCATAGAACTCATCAAACGACTCATCCTCCTCCATCTTTATTTCTTCAAAGCGTGTGGTGAGCCTTTGCAGCTTTGAATCTTTGACAGCCTTAGTGCCCTCATAGGTTGTCTGGAGGATGGTCCATGCTTCCTTAGCAGTTTCTGTTGAGGATATTTTCTTAAACTCCTCATTGGTGACTGCACTGAATAAGGCATTCAATGCTCTGCTGTTGAAGTTTGCCGCCTTGATCTTAGCATCATCCCAATTGGCCGGCGCTTCTGTAGGCTTGGTCCAGCCTATCTCCACAGCTTGCCACACTTTCTCATCTAAAGACTGCAAGAAAGCTCTCATGCGTACTTTCCAGTATGCATAGTTAGTGCCATCAAATAAAGGAGGTATAATTAGAGATTGTCCTCTATCCATGACAGCAGGGGTCAGTGGATCACACACAATAGATTAAACCCTAATCAGAGTGTGCTTGCTCTGATACCACTTGACAGGCCACAAACGCGTTGACCCCTTGTGATAATTTAGATTAATTAATTAGCCTAGTTTTTAATTAATCAAATTAACATGCAATACAACGTGGCAGCACAAACAAATCACCGAAACTAAGTTATGTAGCGGAAAATAAATAACACGGTGATTTGTTCACGAATGGGGAAAACCCTAAGGCAAAAACCCCACTGGGTGATTTAAGGTCACCACTCCCGAAACTCCACTATTATCACAACAAGCAGTTACAAGTAAGGAATCCCAGTACCTCACCAACCTACAGTTGAACTCTTACCCCAATACCCAATTGGACTTGCTCTGTAGTGACAATTTCTCCTTTTCAATGCACGGCTCCCAGTACGTGACTAACCAATGTGATGCGCGGATCCCAGTACGCGGCTTACTCCTTTTGCACGAATCCAAGTACGTGACTCACTCACCAACTTGAGGAAGAAAGAATGTTGGCTGCAAAGTTCTTCAAATCATCAGAGATGAACTAGGGCACGAACTTTGTCTCACAAATCACAATTTGCATGAATAGAGAAGAAGCAACTTGTGTCTTGTGATTTATGCTTGTTGCTCTCTGTGACGGCCCTTAAAATAATCCTTTTATATGTCTAGGGTTAGGAGAAAAGAAGTCCCAAAGACACACACACGGATTGGACTTGAAACAGACTTGGAATTCTGTTTTCTTTAATTCTCGACAGATAGAGGTGTCGAGAGGTGTCGAGACAGCTGTCGAGGCTCGGGCAAAACAGCTTCTTTAAATCTCGATAGATGTATCTGTCGAGGTAGGTGTCGAGATTTAAAAACCAGCACTTCCTTGCTTGTATTTTGGACAGACTTTGACGGCTTCAACACTTAATCTTGAACCACTGTTTCTTGAAGTGTTTAACCCATCCTAGTTCTACCCAATTACAAGTAAAGTGCGTTTTGTCTAAGGATAAGCCAATTACATAAAATAGCGACATATGTTTACAAGCTTGAACAACTACATATGTCCTAACACTACAGTACCTCAAGGATGGGACATAGTGGTATTAAAAATAGTTAATGGTAACTTTGGAGTTGTCAAAAGTTGACAAAAAAGCCCAAGGCCCATTAGAGCTAGTGTCTTATTGGTCCCTTTTGGTCCCACTCCAAGCCACACACCTAAGCCTAATTGGAAAGGCCCAAAAGGCTAGCTCAATTAGATAATCAGTTAGTTATAAAGGGAGAAACATATAAAATTTTTTAAGTGCGTGTAAGAGACACTATTGAGAAATAATATGTATGTGAGAGTCAGACACTCTATCATTCTCCCTTAGAAACTGATTGAGAGACCACACTTCTTGGGCGTAAAGTGGAATTAGAGTGAAGATTAAAAGTATTCCCAAGTGCTTTGAATCTTTGTTTTAAAATTCACCACACCAAGGTACGCTCTCTTGTTCTTGAATTTTGAAATTTTACATCGTGCATGTTATCAATTGAGAATGAAGTAGATCTGTTTATTTTCCGCCGCGTATGTTTTGTATGAGATACAAACCATGACTATTCCAACAAGACATACCCAAAGTCTACATACAAGAATGACTAATCGACCATCAAAAGGTTGTCCGCTAATTATATTATTTGTGGTGAAAGGAAATACAAAAGATCATATGATAAAATTCATCTCCTTTGTGTGACTGCCAAAGAAGCATAACAAATAATTTAAGAGATTCATGAGTCAAGTTATAGGCCACATTGAATGCACACATGTTGTCATAAAAAATAATAAGACAAGGTCATTATTGGACTACTATGGAAGTAGACTGCGCATCTCACGTTCAAAAGTGCCATCAATGCCAAGTTCATGGAGATCTGAAGCACATGCTGCCTAAGCCATTGCATACCATGACTTCACCCTGGCCGTTCTCTATAGCATGCAATGGCCATGAATTCATACTTGTTGCTATTGATTATTTCACTAAATGGGTAGAAGATGCCTTATACAAGGTTTTGAACTTGAAGAAAGTTACTTAGTTTATTCAAATCAATATCATTTGCAGATATGGGGTACCACATGAAATTATCTTAAATAATAGGCTACATTTCAAGGGAGAAACAGAGAAGCTACTTTGATTGTTCAATATTTAGCACCATAGATCTTCACCCTACAATCCTTAGACTAATGGAGTAGTTGAGGCTGCTAATAAGAATATAGAAAGAATTCTGAAGATGAGCATGAAGAACTACAAGGATTGGTATCTGCAATTACCCTATGCACTTTGGGGGTATTGGACATCAATTCGATCTTCCACCGGAGTCACTTATTATTCATTGGTGTATGGGATGGAAGTAGTTCTCCCCATTGAAAAGGGTGTGTGTTCAATGAAAGCAGTAATGGAGAGTGAAATCCGTGAAGTAGACTGGTTGCAAAGTAGGTATAACCAATTATGTATGATGGATGAGAAGAGACTCAAGGCCTTGTATCACATTCAAGGTTACCAAAGGAGGCTTAGGAAAGATTTTGACAAGAAAGTAAGAACTAGAGATTTAAAGTTGGGAGATTTAGAGCTAAAAGAGATTTAAGCCCTGATTTAAGAGACAAATTGGAAGTTCAAGCAAAATTGGGTAGGCCCATATATTATCAAGCAGATATACTCTAGGGGAGCAGTAAGGTTGATGGATTTAGATGCAAACCCTTTTACTGAGCCAACCAACATGGATTAATTGAAGAAATACCACGTTTGAGGTGGTAGTTTGAATGCACCACGTTTGAATTGGTTGTAAATTATGTTATTTCCCTTCCTAGGTTCAGCCAAAAAAAAAAGAAAGAAAGGTAGATTGAAAACTCGAGATGGCAATCTACTCAAAATGAGAGTAAAAGAAAAGAGAGTAGCAAAGCATGCTAGGTTGAAAACCCGAAAGGGCAGCCTAGGCAAAAGTTAAGGCAAATAAAAATGAACTACGTGATGAACTGATCCTTCTGCCAAGGAGGTACATAGGCAGCCATATATTAGTCCGATCATAACTTCCCCAAACCCACCATTTACCCATTAATTTTTTTTTCCAAAATTCAACCATTCCATTAAACCATGCCATTACACAAAATCCAAAACTCAAACCCTAAATCAAACCATTAAAAAAAAAAAAAAAAAAAAACCAAAACTTAAAAACCTAAACCCTAAATAGAGCCCTAAACCTAGAGGTCCTAAAAAATTCATAAACTTAAGAGTTTCACATCAACTTTTAAAATAAACATGTTCAAAGTCAAAAGTAAGAAGATCATCTTTGACCCTCCATTTAAACTCATAGTTGCTAGCCTCATGTTTCTCTTGGTTGTATCTAAGAAATTGTTTTCTCATAGCAACCATGTTAGCCTACTTGTCTGCAATCTTGTTTACCAGCTAGTTAGAATAGTCTGTGGTCATCCTGTGAAAATGAACCTTAACAAAAGATTGATCCACTTGGTCAGCCATCTCCAAGCCCAACAACATGTTCCTTAGAAATAGGATTTTTGTCCATAGGAGTAAGGAGTTTTCTTCCATATCCCCCAAGCATTCCCTGCTCATATTATAATTGCTTCAAGAGTCTATATGTCCTATAGAATGTTGCCCTCCTTAATCCAACTATGAAGATGTAATCTGATCCTAAAGACTGCAACAAAGGGGTGGGCACTTCCACCAATAACAATTCCATTGAATTAAGACACTAGATGTCTTGTTCAGAAATTTTACCCAGTCGTTTTTAGTTTGATACTCGGTTTTGAGGACAGTCCTACTGAGGAAATTTCCAGGACCACATTCAGCAATAGTAGGCGTGGCAATCATGTCTAGTCTTTCCATCAACCATATCTGCAAAGTCAAGGGACTCTTGAGAAAGTTTTGTGATTTTCTACCATGAAATACCTAGTCCAATATTAAAAGATTTTCTGCCAAGATTAGAGAAGCAAGATTATCACCATCCTTAGCTTGATTCACGATGCCTATGGCCTGAGCATCCACAAAACCGGGCCTTTTAGAGCAAAGCGAAAATTCTCCCACAAAGCAAAGAGCTAAGCTAAAAATTTTATGCATGTTGTCAGTCACTCCATGAGTACATTTGTTAAGCTAAAATATCCCTATGTTTGGGATCACAAGAAATTGTTACGGATTTCTTGCTAGGATCGTAACCCAGAATAGCTAAAAATTTTTCAATTGTGGGACAAGATTCAGTGGGTTTAAATCGCAATACATGGTCTTCAGCATCCCAAAACTTCATAGCAGCATGGAGGAAATCTCACTTGATCTTGACATTCCTCAAAGCCTTGATTCCCTTTAGCTTGTAGGTTGTAAAATTTGTCTTGGTTCCAAAATCAATCTACGAACCCATCTATTGATATCAGGAATTGTTGAACGAAGAAAATTTTGATTGTTAGCCATGGATAACTCTTACTTGTGATTATTGTTTCTTGATAACTTTGATGCAGAGATTTGTTAGCAGGTTAGATGCTAAACTAAGCTACCTTAGTCCTTAACCAGGTTTAAATAAATTTCAAGAGTTTGTAGTTGACTAGGAAAGCGTTTCATAGTCTCAAACGGTGAAAATATTTTTCAAGAAACTCAAAAAACACAAAAAACACAAAAAAAAAAAAAAATTGGGTGCCAATTGGAACCTAGCTCCACCAAGGCTTAATTATCCTGTTTTGTACTTTCGGACACTTCTTGGGTCTGTTTTGATTCCATTTTTCACTCAACTTTTTTTTAAGCAATAAAATATCTCAAAAATTTACGTGAATTGTCAAACTGGGGCATTTAGACATGCCATTTCCATTAGTTTTTTTTTTTTTTTTTTTTTTTTTTAAATTTTAAAAATCAGCTACATCATTGTTTTCAAAAAAGGAGAGGGGAAAGAGAAAATTAATCAAAGTAAGATTTTTTAAAGTCATGCATTCATATCTTAAACTAGGGGCATTCAGTTATGCCTTATCCCCTTTTTATGGAACAAGTGAAAATCACTTGTTCCTTTTCAAAAGAAAAAAAAAAAAGTGAGAAGATTTCTTTTCAAAAATGAAGGGTTATCATGTATAAAGTTTTCAAACTAGGGGCATTCGGCTGTGCCTCATTCAAGTAAGTGCAAATCCCATCAGAAGTGGGCAGATGAGTTCAAATTGTTTACTGGAAGACTTCATCAAGTGAATTCTAAACTTGTCTCATCTAAAGTTTCAACAAGATCAGAAACAATCCAAAGGTAAGGAGCTAAAAGCCAAAATTAATACAAATTGTCTAAGGAGTACTTTCTTGTTTTTACAGGAAAATTAAAATGCAGGTCAAGCATCATTTGACCTCCATGTCCGCCTACGGGAAGATCTCCTAAACCCACCACTAGAGGAGCCACCCTTAGTGTCTCCTTCCCGACTTACATAAAACCAAGATTCCTGTTGCCAGTTTTGAAGTTCAAGATTTCTGATCCTCTCCTCTAAGGACCTTGTGTTGGCATCAGCTAATGCCATTCGGTTGTTCTAAAAAATTAACATAAACAAGTGTTAAATCCATTATCATGGAAGTTCAAGCAGAAACACTCGTAAAGCATCATCTATACCTTGTTCATTTCTTTGAGCACTTATTATGAAGATTGAGTGCACGCCACCAATTAAAAACCTCTAATCATCCGTGTTGGGTTCTAAGACTTTAGGTTTAAATGTATTAAAACTTCAATTTGTAATGTTGGCAAACCATGATCAAAACGTTTAGTCTTGTTTTATACTTGCTCAAAGTATGTTTAAGTTGTAAAGTTAGAATCGAGTGTTCTGTAGGATTTACTATGTAAATCTGCTGGCTTGATCGATCAAAAATTAGACTCGATCGATCAAAGCTCGTGCAGATTATTTTTCTACAGAATTTTCCAAGTCAGCCCAAGCCCGTTTTACGTGTAGGGTTTTATGTTTTGTCCTAGGTATAAAAGGGAAAACCCTAGCCACATTTTTAGGATGCTCTTTATGCTATGTGTGTAAATCTTTTGTGAGATCTAGACGTGTTTGCCTTAACATACACTTAGGGTTATCAAGATCTAGATTGATGTCAAGAGCTTGATGATCAATTCAATTGCAGATTCAAGAGCTTAAAGATATACAAGCGGAAGTGCTTGTGCTTGCTGGGGATTTAAGAAAGAAGTAGTTCTTGGACTCTGAGCTGTCACGTGGTCATGGTATTAAGTTTCCTACTTGAGTTATCAATAGGATGTTAGTGGTCTAAGTCGATATTGTGTAAACTTCAATTCTTTCATAGTGGATTCAGTTTTACCTTGAGGATAGCTAAGTCAAATCCTCCCAAGGTTTTTTACCGGTTTGGTTTTCCTGAGTTATCATATTGTTGTGTTCTTTATTTTCCGCACTTTACAATGATATGATTTATATGCGAACCTAGATCTGCGTAATTTACCTAAATTAATTATTTGGCTAAATAACTAGGTTAATCTGATTGTGTTTAAGCGGTCTAAAAATGTACAATTCGCACGCTTTTTTTTTTCACAAGATCAATGCCGACCAAAAGCACAGATTCACCAGTTCACAAATAACTCAACAATTCAAAAAATGCCCCAAAGCCAAGATTACAACATGATTACACCAGGGTTTCCAACCAAATATTCCAACAAAATTTCCACACTCATCACAAGCAAAACCCCAAGTTCCAAGGTAGAGAAGCCCCTTGGTTACCTTCTATTTAGATTAAGGTAGAGAAACCCCTTGGTCACTGCAATTCAAGATCAAGATAGAGAAACCTCTCAATCACCCCAGGTTATGAGGTAGAGAAGCTCCTTAGTTACCTTCCATTCAAGATCGAGGTAGAGAATCCCATTGGTTGCCGCAATTTAAGATTAAAATAGAGAAGCTTCTCAATTGCTCAAGGTTCTGAAGTAGAGAAACCCATTGGTTACCTTCCATTTAGATCGAGGTAGAGAACTCCTTTGGTCACCCACAATTCAAGATTGAGATAGAGAAGCCTCTCAATCACTCTAGGTTCCAAGGTAGAGAAGCCCCTTGGTTACCTTCCATTCAAATCAAAGTAGAGAAGTCCCTTAGTCTCCACAATTCAAGATTGAGATAGAAAAGCATCTCAATCGCCCTAGGTTTTGAGGTAAAGAAGCCCTTGGTTACCTTCTATTCAGATAGAGATAGAGAAGCCCCTTAGACGTTGTAATTCAAGATTGAGATAGAGAAGCCTTTCAATTGCCCTAGGTTCTAAGGTAGAGAAGCCCCTTGGTTATCTTTCATTCAGATCAAGGTAGAGAAGCCCTTTGGTCTTCACAATTCAAGATTGAGATAAAGAAGCCTCTCAATTGCCCTAGGTTTCGAGTTAGAGAAGCACCTTGGTTACCTTCCATTCTGATCAAAGTAGTAGAAAAGCCCCTTGGTCGCCCCACAATTTCTGCTTAAGATAGAGAAGCCTCATAGCCACCCTAGATTTCAAGCTTTATTTTAGGTTTATCCATTATCAAGTAGATCAAGTATTCACAATTTTCATTTATCAAAACAACAAAACACTAGTTCTATGTCCCAAGGTTTTAGGTTCTAGGGCTAGGCAATCTTTGAAAAGTCAACCTTGATTAAATCATGGCTACTAAGATAAGTTTCTTTGTTTTACATTGACATTTGCTTTGTAAGCTTTGTTAATGAGGGGCATTTTGTAAACACTCGATTTTGCACCCATAATTAAATCATGGAAGATGACTAGAGTAACCATTCATATACCCAAAATTTAGAGTTGCATTACATGCATTAATTCATTCATTGCCTATCATAAAAATGATCTTGAGATTATAACAGTTGAGATGGTATCCTTGATTTCCAAATCAAACCGTCGGATTGAAAGATATCACATGATCAAGTTTTCACGGTCTGCATGCATTTTGTTTGGGTGGAACCGACCACATATGATTAATTTAAATTAATTATGATTGGTTAGAAATTTAAAATTAATTAAATAATTTTGTGATTGGTTGATATTTAGTGTCAAATATAGACCTATTTGCATGAGAATAAAGTAGATAATCAGATAATAAAGATGTTATGGATAATCAAGGCTTTTTGAGAATATTTATCTACAAGATAATTTTCGCTTTAAAGACTTGAATATCAAGAAAGAGAGATTAATTTTAGAACACGGATTAAAAATGCGTCTAGGTGTGGTTTCTGCCTAAAAAATCCTCAAGGAGTCCAAATTGGACTAAAACTCAAACACGGACCCGGCACCCAAGAAGGGCATTTGGCACTCTTGGAGTGCCGATCGACACATGACAAGTGCTAATTGAAAAAATTTTTGGCCTAGCCTGGGGACTTCCTAATTGAGATAAAGCCTATCTTTTTCAACTTTTTAGAGATAAGGATGCATTCCAATTCGTATTTGACTTGACTTAGCTTATTTTTTAAGCAATCCCAACCTTTATAAATAGAGGAAGGAAAAAAGAATTGGGAGCTCTTCTCTTTTGACTTCTTAATTCCCCGTACGTTAAAGACGTTCTGGAGGCTTTTGCTTTATGAACTTTTTTTTTGTAAGTAAAGTATTTTAGACTTCAAAGAGGTGAACTAACTTCTTTGATTTCTAAAATATTCTTTCATTAGATAAGCACACTCATGCAAGAGGTATTATGTTTTTCTTTTTTCTTTTCTTCTTCCATTAATTAGTATGTTTTTATTTGATGCATGAATATGTTTAGCATGTTTTATTATGTCTTTTTCTTAATATATAATTGCCATGCTTAGATGCTTTAGATGATTGCTTACTTCAAAATCTGTAATGTTTATCAAAACATAAAACTGATCTGTATTTTCATTAAATACATATTTGATTTTTCTAACACAAACTAATCTGTATTTCATTAAATACAGGTCTAATTTTTTTCAAAACTAAAAAATAATCTGTATTTTAGCAAAGATTAGCCCTAATCAAAGTGTGCCTCCTCTGATACCAATTAATAGGCCAAGAATGTATTGACCCCTTGTGATGAATTAACTGATTAATTAGCCAAGTTTATTAATTAATCAAAGTAACATACAAAACGCGTGGTAGCACAAACAAATCACCAATTAACTACAGTATGCAGTGGAAAAGAAATTGACACGGTGATTTGTTTACGAATGGGGAAAACCTCTGAGGCAAAAACCCCACCGGGTGATTTTAAGGTCATCACTCCCCAAAATCTACTATTATCACAACAAGCGGTTACAAGTAAAGGAATCCCAGTACCTTATACCAACCTACAGTTGAACCCTTACCCCAATACCCAATTGGACTTGTTCTGTAGTTACAATCTCTCCTTTTAATGCACGGCTCCCAGTACATGACTAACCAATTGTGCGGATTCAAGTACGCGACTTCGATCACCAACTAGAGAAGATTGTTGGCTACGAAGTTCTTCAGTCCATCACACGATGAAGATTGAGAAGCTCCTTGATCACAAAACCCTATGATGCACAAACATAGCAGCTTCTTCACAAGAAAGATGAACTAGGGCAAATTCTATCTTCGATCACAATTTGAATGAACAAAATTTGCTCAACACTTGTGCAACTTGTGCCACCTTTGACGACCCTTAAAATAATCATTTTATATGTCTAGGGTTGTGAGAATAGAAAGCCCAAACATACAATCATGGATTGGATGAAAAACAGACCAGAAATTCTGAGTTTCATAAACCTCGACAAATACCCTAGCTATCGAGCCTTGGGCTTAAACAACTCTTTTAGACCTCGATAGATACTAGCTGTCAAGCTTTAATGAACAACACCTTTCACACTTGAATCTTGGACAGACTTTCATGGCTTCAATACTTGGACTTGAAACAAGGTTTCTTGAAGTATTAAACACTTCATAGATCTACCCAATTACAAGTAAAGTGTATTTTGCCAAATGATTAGCCAATTACATAAAATAGTGACATATGTTCCTAACATTGAATCACATATTTCCTAACAAAAATAATCTTGAGATTCTAATAGTTACAATGGTGTGTCTAGTTTTCAAATCGGACCATCGGATTGAAAGATATCATGTGATGTATAGGGTGAAGCCGATCATGTGTGATTAATTGAAATTAATTTTGATTGGTTAATGATTAAAATTAATTAAATGAATTTATGTGATTGGTGGAGTATTTTTTTTAAAAGTGAGATTTGTTGCATGGGATTAAAACAAATAAGCTAATAATATTTAAAGAATGTGGATAATTAGGCTTTTGGGATAATTATAATCAAAATAATTATTTTAAAAGTCATAATTATCACTTTGAAATGAGGTTTATCTTGAAAATAACTATGAAATTCGACCAAATACAGTCTTACAGTTGGAAAACACTTCAAAAACATGCTAATCAAGTGGCAAGTTTCAGATTCACGTTATGAGGCACTTTTGGCATAGCAAAACTCAAAATTCAGACTAGGCTATTTCTGGAAAAGTTGTAGCGAATCGAATTTCCCTTCAAATTTAAAAATTTCAGCTTAATCTGAAGTTTTAGTAAAGAGATATGATCAAAATATGAAACTGGTTCTGATCTAAAAAATCAGCTTACTTTTATCCAAATCTCCATTTTTTAAGATTTTCCCCGATACGTTTTTTGCTGATTTTTTCAGCATTCCAACCTCTATAAATAGGGGATACCTCTCAAAATTTAGCACACTCTTTTTACGCTCAAAGAGGGATCCCTCTTGACACTTTTTTCACCCCTTCCAAAGAGACTTTTCATGCTCTGAGAGGTACACTCAAATTGCTCATATTTGCTTATCCACTCTTTGATATTTGATGTTGAAATTAGGGTTTTTAGGTTTCAAAGATAATTGAATAAATTTCTTGGAATTCTAAAACATCCTCTCAAGAACAAGAAGTGCTCCATGCAAGAGGTTGTTTTCAATCACCATATTCCGTTTCTTTTTGTCTTTCTCTTATGATGATGCATTTTTTTTTTTTATCAATAACATTAATTATTAATCATTGTTTTGTTAAAGCATGATATTTTTTTTTTATGAAATTGTTGTGATCTCTTTCTTAATTTCAATAATATGCACATAACTAATTCGTTTTCTAAAAATAAAAATAGATCTGCATCTTTCTTAGACGAAAATCTGAATTTTTCTTAATAAAAAATGGATCTGCATATTTCTTAAATGTAGATCTGAATTTTTCTTCAAATAAAAACAGATTTGCATCTTTCTTAGATGTAGATTTAAATTTTTCTTCAAATAAAACGGATTTGCATCATTCTTAGATGTAGATCTATATTTTTCCTCAAATAAAACGAATATGCATCTTTCTTAGATGTAAATCTAAATTTTTTCTTGATCAAAAACGGATTCACATCTTTCTTAGATGTAGATCTGGATTTCTTCAAACAATAATGGATTTGCATTTTCATTAGATGCAGATCTGAATTTTTCTCAAATAAAAACTGATTTGTATCTTCCTTAGATACAAATCTTTTTTTTTTTTTTTTTTTTTTTTTATAACATAGCAAATTTTGAAATAATGAAAAAGATCATGCATTGTTGTATTTGTTATGTTTAGTCAATGTTGCATAAGTTTATCTTATGAATGAAATTCCCTTCTCAAAAAAATCTTTTTCATATTTTTTAAACATATAAAAACATATCCGGTTTTTCTATCATCAAAAAACCTTTTTTTTTTTTTAGTTCTTAAAAACGGATATGATATTTTCAAATCATAAGACTTTGTTTTATGTAATAAACACAGATTTGAATTTTTATCTCCAAAAACCATATTTTTTAGATTCTTAAAAACAAATCTGATTTTTTCTCAATCAAAATAAGATAAATTTTTTTATCACTAAAACAGATTTGAATTTTTTTAAAACAAAGAAGAGTATTCATTCATAAGTAAATTTGTGTGAGTTAGTTTTGTTCTTATATACAACATGTCATTCATAGCATGCATAAAGGGTACATAGGTAACAAGAGGGGCAGAATGGATGCCTAACACCTTCCCATTCCGTAACCTAGCCTCTGAATTTAGGTATTTGGCTAAGTAGATCTAAGTCTTGTCTTTATTTTTATTTTGGGTAGAATGTAACTAGGGCAAAAAGCCATTTAATTATTTAGTAGGCTATAACTAGGACCCAAAGCCATGTAATTTTCAATTCTTCAAACATGTATTTTTTTATTTAATCAATGAGAAGGATGCAATTTAGTCATGTATTTAGTTTTTTCTTATTTTTTTTGTATAAAAAATAAGTGACAACTCCACATCACTTACCCAAAAAGACAGGTGTCCTAAAAAGTACCCAAATCTCTTTATTTTAGAGGCACCCCCCAATTTTGGCGGTCTCTCATAGTGGCGACTCCGCTGGGGAAGTCGAGGGCTAAGCTTCGGATTAGACTTAAGTGATGAAATGTGTACACTTATTTTGCATGGTCTTGCATGATATAGTTGTTTGTTTGTTTATTTATGTTTGATGGGATGTTGTATGATATTTTGGTGTATGGTATTTGTTGTTTGTATTGCTTGTTAAAATCTTTCCCTAACTATCAAAGTATGTCCCATCCAAACAATAATGTATGCACCATTTTTCAACAATTTTGTGGTGGTAGTAACCATAGATCATCGGTCTTCATTAGATTCGAGTGCCTAGTGGGGTCACCGGATCATTTCTTGTTGACTGTAAAGGACAAATCATGCCATTTGGACCAACGCAATGTTCATTACATTACAAGTTGGGAGATGTAACGTCCTAGCTCTGGGAAACAATGAAACAAAAAACCCACCCTACAACGTGATGACTTAGAACCTATCCTTAGGTCGGTCTCGGTTAAAATTGCATTTCATGTTATGTGTGTTTGTTTTGGTCGATTGATTGATGTGGATGGGGTCTTAGCTTTGATTAACCTGACCAAGCCTGTCATTAGGGGAGAATTTGGTCAAGATTTGAAGGAAAGCAGCAAAAAGAACCTAAGTTTGATACTCAAGCCAGTAGCTCCAGTTCCAAGCTCATCACTTCCATTACGGTACTGAATCCTGTAAGCATAGAAGGAACTCCGTTGCTGCAATATCACAATCCTATATCTGACCTACAAGATACTGTTAGGATATATGCTCTTAAATCCTATTGTATGATGCTATGTATGACATTATGTATGACTTAATGTTGTGTTTAATAAAGTTGTTTATTTTTATCTAAAATAATGGTAACATGAATATTTGGACATTATCATATAGTCCATGAGATGCATAGTATGTGATTTATGTGAAAAGTCACAAAAGATATAAATCATAAGTTCTTTGTAAACTCAGAATTTATAGTTCGTAGTCGATGATGAAATTGAGCATTTCATCTGCGAAGACTATACCGTATCAACTAAGATGATTTGTCTTGATCATGGAAGTGGTGACTTCTAGTTGATATGTTGATATGTTTTAAGAGTTAAGACATATTGAACTGGACCGCTGTGAGATTTATTATTTTCCTAACGACTGTCAATTGAATAATAAATCTCATGACTTTTATTTGCATGAACTCTTAATCCTGAGAGAATAATGGACCTGATCATGACGTGTAGGTTGCTTTAATATATCAGGAGTGAGATCTAAAATAACGGTCAAAACCTCAGTATGTTGGGCAGCCACATTTAGTGTTGATGGAACATATATTCTCAAGATGGAATTCATAGTCTCTTAACGGAGATACAAAATATTCCCTTGAGATAAGTTTAATGAGTTTGGTTATTCAGAGAGTTAGGCCTAACCACTTTGGTAAGAAATTACTAAAGTATATATTTATGAAATTGGATTTCATAAATATATGATGAATAACTTTAAAGGATTAAACCGGGTACTCAAGGATAAGATGTAGTAATTTTCAAAGTGGCAGTCTATATTTATGACTTTGTATTACTACGAATATTTTATGAGGGGGTTGCGTGTAAAATAAAGTCTTAGGATATAATTTATTAATAAGGCCTAGAGTGCAATTATATTTATATAGTGGTATTAAATATAATTAATATTAACTTTGGACTTGTCAAGAGTTGACGGAAAAGCCCAAGGCCCATTGGAGCTAGTGTCTTATTGGTCCCTTTTGGTCCATTCCAAGCCACACACTAAAGCCCAATTGGAAAGGCCCAATAGGCTGGCCCAATTAGATAATCAGTTAGTTATAAAGGGAGAAACATATAGAATTTTTTAAGGGATTTTTTTAAGAAAAGATTCGTAGAGAAAAAGAGAGAGTGTGAGACACACTTTCGTTCTCCCTTTGGAAACTGATTGAGAGACCACACATCTTGGGCGTAAAGTGGAATTGGAGTGAAGATTAAAAGTTTTCCCAAGTGCTTTTAATCTTTGTTTTGAATTTCTCCACACCAAGGAACACTATCTTGTTCTTAAATTCTGAAATTTACAGAGTGCATGTTGTCAATCATGAATGAAATAGATCCTTGTTTGTTGCTTCCGCTGTGTGTTTTGTATGAGATACAAAACCAGTTTTTATCCAACAGATACTTCAAACCCCAACCAAATCACCCAACACCCACAAATGGGGGGAGACTTCAAACCCCAATCAAACTACCAAGCACCCATAAATGGGGGGGGGGGGGGGGGGAGACATTTCAAACCCCAATTCAACCCAACAACCACAAACAAAGGGAGACACTTCAAACCTTAAGTAAATAACTAAACATCCATAGGTGGGGGAGAGACACTTCAAACCCCAATCAAACTACCAAGCACCCATAATACGGGGAGACACTTCAAACCCCAATCAAGCAACCCAATACCCATAAATGTGGGGAGACACTTCAAACCCCAATGAAGTTGTCCAACACCCACAAATGGGGGAGGGGGGGGGGGAGACACTTCGAACCCCAAGATACCAACCATAATGATCCAACAAAAATTGCCCACATCAAAAGGGGGGAAATACATCAAACCCCCGCGTTTTATGACTGACAAGCCTACAGACATGGAGATTGATGAAGAAGCCATAAATTATTCGAATATAGATCTCGTAATACTGATGCTAAGGGAAGAAGGAGCTTAATGGGAGCCACCTGCCATTGTGGAAGCCACGACTGAGTTGAAGAACTGGGCATGGAAGAGAGCCGCCCAACCCATGGAGAACTCCGTGAAGAAGATCAAGACCATCAAGTCAGTCACTTTTGCCAAGAAAATCAAGACCGCTAAGCCAGCCACCCTTGCCAAGAACATTGTTTCTATCCCTATTAAGGTCTAGTTTTACTAATATCTTTGTTCTTGTTAAGGCTGTTTGTTATAATTTCCCAATTGAGTTTATCGAGTCTGTAAATTCTGTTGAAAACTCTTTCCCTTTTAATATGATATCTGATTCTGCTTATTTGCTGGATTTGAATGTTTTTATTTCTGAAATTGGTAAAGAAACTCTTAATAATAAGGAATTAAAATATGGATACCTAGAACCTATAAAAGAAGAAACCCAACTCATTAACCTAGGAACCAAGGATGGACCCAAAATAATCCAAGTGGGCAATACCCTAACCACTTTGGAGAAAGATGCATTAGTGGCACTATTGACAGAGTTTAAGGAGGTCTTTGCCTAGTCATATGAAAACATGCTTGGTATTGATACAGATATAGTACACCATTACATTCCAACAGATCCAACCATGAAGCCAATTAAGCAGAAATTGAGAAGAGTGAAGCTAGAGTGAATTCTCAAGATCAAGGAAGAAGTGGAGAAATAGTATAATGCTGGATTCCTAAGAGTGGTCAACTATCTAGAGTGGTTAGCTAATGTGGTTCTGGTACCAAAGAAGGATGGGAAGGTCAGAATGTGTGTAGAGTTTTGAGATCTGAATAAGGCCAGCCCAAAAGATGTTTTTCCTCTGCCTCACATTGACGTCCTGGTTGACAACACAGTAGGTCATGCTTCGCTATCGTTTATGGATGGATTTTCAAGATACAATAAGATTAAGATGGCTCCGAAAGATATGGAGAAGACTTCCTTTATTACTTCATGGTGGACTTATTGCTACAAGGTCATGCCATTTGGCCTTAAAAATGCTGGTGCTACTTACCAATGTCCAGCCACTACTTTGTTGCATGATTGATCCACAAAGAAGTAAAATTTTATGTTAATGACATGATAGTGAAGTCCAAAGACCGTGAAGGGCACATACCAGCTTTGAGGAAGTTCTTTGAAAGAATTTCGGTTCTGTAAGTTACGATTGAATCCCAAGAAAAGCACTTCTGGAGTCACATCAGGAAAATTGTTAGGGTTTATGGTAAGCCAAAGGGGAATAGAAGTTGATCCTAACAAAATCAAGGCAACTGTAGAAATGAAACCTCCAAGAATTGAAAAGGAGATCCGAGGATTTCTAGGGAGAATATAGTACATCAGCAAGTTTATAGCCCAGCTCACCATGACATGTGAACCAATCTTTAGATTGGTTAAGAAGGAAGTTCCTACAATGTGGAATGAACAATGCCAAGAAGCCTTTGAGAAGATCAAGAGTTATTTGATGAAACCACCAATACTCGTTCCACTGGTATCCGAAAAGCCATTGTTGTTGTATCTCACCAGTACAAAAATAGTAATGGGGACTTTACTTGCTCAATACCTAGAGGAAACTAGAAAGAAGAATGCAATTTACTACATTATTAGAAAAGTACTCACCATTAGAGAAGACATGTGTAACACTTGTATGGGCAACCCGTAAACTCAGACATTATATGCTCACTTACAAGGTTTTGTTGATTGCAAGAATGGACCCTTTGAAGTACTTAATAGAAAAACCCGTGAAAGATGGGAACACTACTAAATGGGCCTTACTTTTGTCAGAATTTGATATTAACTATGTGACTAAGAAATCTGTGAAAGGGAGAGCAATTGCCGATCACTTAGTCCATTTTTCACCAAAAGAAGCTGAAGAGATCCAAAGGGACTTTTCGGATGAAGATTTCATGGGGATTGAGGTAGAATCATGGAAGATGTATTTTAATAAAGTAACAAATCAAAACAGAAGTGGAATTGGAGTTCTCTTAATTTCACCAAAAGGGACACACATTCCATTTTCTGGCAGACTTAACTTTCCTGCCACCAACAATGCCACAGAATATGAAGCTTGCATTATGGGTCTACAAGCACCCTTAGGCCTAGGAGTGAAGGAGTTGGAGGTATACGAAGACACAGCTCTAATAATTTCTTAGAGTCAAAATAAATGGAAGATTAAAGAAGAAAAACTTATTCCTTATCATGAATGTCTTAAAAAATGGGCATTAAAATTTAGCAAGATCCAATATCAGTATATGCCAAGGATGTAGAATCAAATTGCAGATGCTTTAACAACTATGGCAGCCATGATGAATGGGCCGAAAGAAGATGAAGCCAGGCCTATAGTGTTGGAACAAAAAGAAGAACCAGCCTACTGCATGACAATAGAAGAAGATGAGGGAAAGAATGGGGAAGGTGAATGATATTCAAACATCCTACAGTACCTTAAGGATGGAACATACCTGAAGTCTGCAGACAAGAGTGATCAATTAGCCATCCAAAGGTTGCCCACTTACATTATTTGTGGAGAAAGACTTTACAGAGGATCATATGATGAAATTCATCTCCTTTGTGTAGCCATTAAGGAGGCACAGCAGATAGTTGAAGAGGTTCATGAATCAAGTTATGGGACACATATGAATGCACACATACTATCAAGGAAGATAATGAAACAAGGCTATTACTACCACCATGGAAGCTAACTGTGCGGCTCATGTATAAAAATTTCATCAATGCCAAGTCCATGCAGATCTAATACACATGCTG
Organism: Castanopsis chinensis; assembly: GCA_032878915.1. Classification (NCBI taxonomy): domain Eukaryota; kingdom Viridiplantae; phylum Streptophyta; class Magnoliopsida; order Fagales; family Fagaceae; genus Castanopsis; species Castanopsis chinensis. Next base: position 3,929,107 of record JAVQMG010000097.1, on the reverse strand, counting down.
CCCATGCCACTATATACAATGACATCAAACTGGCCCTTCTCTATATGAGGGATAGACATTATTTGGAAGATTTATCCAACTGCATCCAATGGCCATGAATTCATACTTTTAGCCATTGATTGCTTTGCTAAATGGGTATAACCTGCCTCATACAAAGTTCTAAATTCAAAAAAAGTTGCTCAATTCATTTAGACCAACATCATCTGTAGATATGGGATACCATATGAAATTATCTTTAACAATGGGTTACATTTTAAAGGAGAAACAGAGAAGCTACTACAACATTTCAACATTCAACACCACGAGTCTTCACCTTACTGTCCTTAAACCAATGGGGAAGTTGACGCTGCTAATAAAAATGTAGTGCGAATCTTGAAAAAAAGCACAAAGAATTACAAGGATTGACACTTACAATTACCCTATGCACTTGGGGGTATAGAGCATCAATTTGATCTTCCACAAGAGCCACTCCTTATTCATTAATGTATGGGATGGAAGCGGTCCTTTCCATTGAAATGGATGTTCAATCACTAAGGACAATATTGAAAAGTGAAATCCCTAAGGCAGATTGATTGCAAAGCAAATATGACCAATTATGCATGATGGATGAGAAAAGACTCAAAGCCCTTTATCACATTCTGGGATACCAGAGGAGACTTAGGAAGGCTTTTAATAAGAAAGTAAGAATCAAAGATTTGAAGTTAGGAGATTTAGTGTTAAAAGAAATCTGAGCCCTGGTTCAAGATGCAAGCAGGAAGTTCAAGCAAAATTGGGCAGGCCCATACAGTATCAAGCAAATATACTCTGAGGGAGCCGTAAGGTTGATGAACTTAGATGCAAACCCTTTTATTGAGCCAACCAACAAGGATCAATTGAAGAAGTATCACGTCTGAAGTGATTGTAAATTATGTTATTTCCCTTCCTAGGCTTCACAAAAAAAAAAAAAAAAAAAAAAAAACATTAAAAAAAATGAAAAAAGCTTGCTAAGCTAAAAACTTGAAAGAGCGGTCTAGGAAAAAAATTAGAGCAACACAAAAAAAAAAGAAGAAAGAAGAAAAAAGATGGTAGGTTGAAAACCCAAAAGGGCAACCTACGCAAAAGGAGAGTAAAAAAAAAAAAAAAAAAGTGAGAGAGCTTGCTAGGTGGAAAACCTGAAAGGGTGACCTAGGCAAAACTAAAGGAAAATAAAAAAAATTATCATCATTAATGAACTACGTGACGATCTGATCCTTCTACAAAGGGGGTACGTAGGCAATCATGCATTGGTCTAGTCACAATTTCCCAAAACCCACCATTTGCCTATTAACCGAAATTACCAAAAATTCAACCATTCCATTAAACCATGTCATTACACAAAATCCCAACCCTAAGCCAAACCATAAACTAAAAAAAGCCAAACCCTAGAAGCCAACACCATTAACAGAACTCTTAACCATCAAATCCTAAATAATTCTTAAAAATAAGAGTTTTTACATCAACTTTAAAACAATCATGCTCAAAGCCAAAAAATAAGAAGATCACTTTTTCTTTAGTCTTTTCTTTTTCTGTTGATCATTAATTTCTTCGGTGCTAGGTGCTTTGTCCTTCCTGTCCCTTCTTTTGAATTCATAGTTGTCTTCATCGAGTCTTTCTCGATTGTCTTTGAGAAATTGTTTTCTTATAGCGATCCTTTCAGCTTCCCTGTCAACAATTTTGCCTGTCAACTAGTTAAAGTATTCTATAGTCATCTTGAGAAAGTGAACCTTGACAAAAGATTTGTCCACTCGGTTAGCCATCTCTAAACCAAATAGCATGTTCTTTACAAAAGTAGGATTTGTTCCCACAAGAGAGAAAGGTTTTCTTCTATTGCCACTAAGCATTCCTTGTTCATATTTGAATTGCCTCAAGAGTCTATCTCCCTTGTAGAAAGTTGCCCTCCTCAACCCAACAAGGAAGATGTGATTTGATCCTAGAAACCGCAGTAGAGGGGGCGGGTACTTCCACCAATAACAGTCTCATTGAATTGAGGTACTAGATTTCTTGTCCTAGAACTTCACCCAATCACTTTCAGTGTGGCACTCAGTTTTGATTACATCCATGCTAAGATAACTGCTAAGCCCATAGTTACCAGTTTTAGGCTTGGCAATCATATCCAGTTGCTCCATCAGCCATATTTGCAAAGACAAAGGACTCTCTAAGAAGTTCTGAGTTTCACCACTATGAAATACCACTTCTAGTCCTAGAAGAGTTTTTGCCAAGATCAAAGAAACAGGATTGTCACCATCCTTAATTTGATTCACAACACTTATGGCTTAAGCATCCACGAAACCGCGTCTTCCAGAGCAAAAAAAAAAAATTTCCACAATGTAAAAGGCCAAACTAAAGTTTTTCAGCATATTGTCTATCACTCTATAGGTGCATTTTTCAATCAGCTGAGAGATAATTGCATGAAGATTCACCATATGGCCTTCAATCATACTATCAGTAATGGAAGTAGGAAGACCGAAAGCATTAGACAAAGATTCCTTATACCTGGGATCACAAGAAATTGTAACAGATTTTCTACTTGGATCATAGCCTAAGATAGCAGAAAACTCTTCAATTTTCGGACAGAGTTTAGCAGTATTAAACCGAAACACATGATCTTTGGGATCCCATAATTTCACGGCAGCACGAAGGAAGTTCCACTTGATTTTGACATTCCTCAGAGACTTAATTACCTCTAGTTTGAAGGTTGTAAAATTGGTTTTGGTACTGAAATCAAAGCTACAAACCCATCTATTGATATCATCAATTGTTGAACGAGAGAAATTTTGATTGCTAGCCATCGATGACTTTTGCTTATGATTATTGTGTTTTGCTAACCTTTATGCAGAGAATTGTCACAGGAGAATTCATTTATATAAGCTACATCAATTCCTAATCAAGTTTGAAATAGGTTTCAGAGAGTTTATAGCTAACTAGGAAAGTGTTTCTTGATCACAAACGAAGTAAATATTTTTTGAAAAATCCAAAAAAGCGATACTTGCATTGGAAAAGAGTAAGGAGTTGGCCCACCATGGCGTGAACGTCATGATGTGGCCCAATGCCATTTGGCACCCTAAAAGTGCCGATTGGCACTCCAAAAGTCCCGAATGGCACTCCTCATGTGCCAAGTGGCACACAGCCATGCAATTTCGTGTTCTCGAACTTTTGTTTTAGATCGTTTGACACTCAAAAAGATTTCTTTTTTTTTTAGTTAAACTGGGGCACTTTAACGTGTCTAACTCACTTGTTTTCAAAAATCATCACTTGCATCATTGCTTTCAAAAATTGATCAAATCAAATTTTTTTAAAGACTCATGGATTTATGTTCCAAACTAAAGGCATCTGCCCATGTTTCATTCATTTTCAAAGAATTAAAAAAAAATCATCAATTTTTTTTTTCAAAAAATCATCATTGAGATTTCCAAAATTCATGCATTCCTTTTTAAACTAGGGGTATTTGCCCATGGCTCATTTATCTTCAAAAAAAAAAAAAAAAAAGGCACCATCATCCTTTTTCTTAAATTTAAAAAGAAAACACCGTCATCATTTCTCTAAATAAAAAAAAAGGAAATTTTCATCACCAAGATTTCCAAAAAACATGTATTCATTTTAAACTAGGGGCATTCGGCTCTACCACATTCAAGCAAGTGTAGATTCCAACAGGGCTAATCAAGAGAAGTTTAAATTTATACTACAAGACCTCATTAGGTGAAGCCTGAACTTATCTTAGTTAAAGTTTCTACATGATCCAAGGCGACTCTGAGGACAAAGCACTAAACATGGAAATTAATACATGACTGTCTTAGGAACACTTCCTTTTGTTTTGCAGGAAAAATAAAAATATAAGTCATACATCATTGGGACTTTGTGTTCGCCTGTGTGAGGATCTCCTTGATCCACCTCTAGATGAGCCACCTTCAGTATTTCCTTCTTGACTTGAGAACAAGCGAGGATCGTATTGACAATTTTTAAGTTCAAGGCTTCGAATCCTTTACTCTATAGTTCTTCTAGTAGCATCAACAACTTCCATTCTATGTGCATGAAAGTCAAAAGAATCAGGTGTTAATTCCACCATCAAGCATAGTTCAAGCAAGAAATACTTAAAAATCAACATGGCGTACCCAGCACGAATCATTGAGCACATATTAGGAGGATTGAGTGCGAGCCAATGATTGCAAGCCTCCAATCATTTACATGCTTTCCTCTACAAGATCCACGTCAACCTAAAGCACAAATTGGCCAGATTAAGAGCCATTCAATAAGTCAAGAAGAAATAAGGACAAAGAACTGAAAATTCAAGAACACACCAAATTGGGCCAATGAACTTTTGGAGTATGGTCTGGCCTAGTTAGAGGCATGAGACTATACGTCCCATCAGGATTCATCACATCATATTGCCATGCCGAAAAATGAGGATAAGTCTCCATGAAAGAACTGGAGGAGCTACCAGCATAATAAGGAGAAGGAATCTCTTCCTCTTCATCTTCCTTTTCCTCCCCATAGAAGAAGTTCCTGTTGTTCTTGGAATAATGCATCCCATACAGGCCTGAGCAATCTCTTTATTAGTCAAAAGGTCAGCTAACCAGATGGAGGGACAAAGAGGTGTTAGGACATATGTGTTTCACGTGTTAGGAACATATGTCAGTATTTTATATAATTAGCTAATCCTTTGACAAAATGCACTTTACTTGTAATTGGGTAAATCTAGGATGTGTTTAATACTTCAAGAAATAAGAGTTCAAGTCTAAGTATTGAGGCCATGCAAGTCTATCCAAGATTCAAGTGTGAAAAGTGATGTTCATTAAAGCTCAACAGCTAGCATCTATCGAGCCTTGAAGAGCTGTTCTAATCCGTGGCTCGACAGTAGCTCGACAGATAGGGTATCTGTCGAGAATTATGAAAATCAGATTTTCGAGTCTGTTTTTTATCCAATCCATGTTGTATGTTTGGGCTTTATTTTCTCACAACCCTAGACATATAAAATGATTATTTTTAAGGCTGTAAAAATGTGACACAAGTTGCACAAGTGTTGAAAAAAGTTTGTTCAAGCAAATTGTAACTAGAGACCTAGTTTTGCCCTAGTTCTGCCCTAGTTCATCTTTCTTGTAAAGAAGCTGCTGTGTTTGTACACCATAAGGTTTTGTGACCAAGGAACTTCTCGATCTTCATTGTGTGATGAACTGAAGAACTTTGCAGCCAACAATCGTTCTCTAGTTGGTGATTGAAGTTGCGTACTGGGATCGGCGTAATTGGTTAGTCATGTACTGGGAGCCGTGCATTGAAAAGGAAAGATTGTTACTACAGAACTAGTCCAATTGAGTATTGGGATAAGAGTTCAACTGTAGGTTGGTATAAGGTACTGGGATTCTTTTACTTGTAACTGCTTATTTTGATAATAGTGGATTCTCGGGAGTGGTGACCTTAAAATCACCCAGTGGGGATTTTGTCATATAGGTTTTCCCCATTCGTAAACAAATCATTGTGTCATTTTATTTTTCTGCTGCATTTTAGTTATTGGTGATTTGTTTGTGCTACCATGCGTTTGCATGTTAATTTGATTAATTAATAAACTTGGCTAATTAATCAATTAATTCATCACAAGGGATCAATACATTTTTGGCCTATCAAGAGGAACTGGAATTTTTGTAGGAGGATACACATGATGAACTTGGGGTAACACTCAATCACCAAGATACTAATACCTTCTATGCCCACATTCAAATAATGCCTGACAACCATTCAACTCCAAAACCCGTTCACACTATGCATACACCTCACATCCAGCCTAAGGATCTAAAGACATCTAAAAGATCACAAAAGAACCTAGAATGAGAAAAGACCAAACCATAATTAAGCACTAAAGATCCCGCATAAAAAAGAGGGGGGAGGAAGAAGGACTCACATTATCAACAGTGAAATCATTAATCATTAAACACCAAACTTGAGGAAGAAGAATTCCTGGAGGTCACTAATAAACGATACCTAGGCAACCAAAGGAGAAATCTAGGAAAAATATCGTTAACCTTCTCCCAAACTTGAGGACCTACTCCAAAGTACTCGTACATTAAGACCTAAAAATTGCCACAACACCATTACCACAAAGCCAAAATAATTTTCCAAAGCCTACACATAGCCGAAAAATCTCAAACCTCACTTGCCATACAAATGGAGCCCCACCCAAGCTTGAAAAACTCTGCCTAGAAAGTTGGGTCATGAAATGCATCAGAGTAGCATAAGCCATGCCACCATAGTCATATTTCCGAATTTGTCCAATTTTTCTCAAGCTTCCTAGGTAGAGCAGATTCACAGTACTGCCTAAATCCGAACACAAGAAAGTCCCAATAAAAAGAAGCTTGAACATACGAGCAACTTTTACTGTAGTCTCACAATGAGGGATATTGTTACTCCTCATTCTAGAAGGCACTACACCTAGAAGTTTCTTGAGTTCAGCTGAAGTAAGGGAATCATTGACAAGAATTCTTTCACCACCCAACCTCAGATTGGTGATAACAGAGAAGTCATAAGACGACAACATTACCTCCCCAATACTTGTAAAATGGAAGGTACATGTAGTGTCCCAGAAGCGCTCTGCCAAGGCGAGAAGTAATTGGAGATCTTTGTATCCATGTGTCTCATGATTTAACAAAGTTTCAAAGAAAGTGCCAAAGCCTACTTCATTGATGATGTTTTTGATGCTAGAACACAAAGTTGCCCATGCACTTTTTAACATTTGGAGACTGCCTCGACTCTTAAGGCTCTGCAACATGAAAGTTCAGCACTATATGTCCAAAAAAAAAAAAAATCCATAACCAAACCCACATCACCAAAAAAAAAAAAAAAAAAAAAAAAAAAAAAAAAACCAATGCCCCACCTAAATTTCACCACAATCAAAATTCTTGACATATCCATACACAACTACCAAATTGTTTCCATAGCCAATCGAAAAAAGTTCCTACATTTCCAAAATAGCAAAAAAAATTACCATAAGCTCATGCCTATGCACAAATAAATTCTCACATGGCCAAAATCATAATCACAAAAATTTTCCAAGAACCAACATCTCATGCCCAAGCAAATTTTTCATAATTAAAATTTCATGCCCATAAAATATGTCTATGTCCAAAAATTTTCCATACCCACAAAATTTTTCCATGTCCATAAAACAAAGTTTACACATGCCCATAAACTTTTCGCCAGTAGCCATGCTTAAGTCTATCAGAATTCTCTTATCCATTGCTGCTCATTATGATTATGAGATTTGGCAAATGGATGTCAAGACTGCATTTCTTAATGGCAATCCTAAAGAAGAAATATACATGTTGCAACCGGAAGGTTTCATAGCAAAGAACCAAGAGCATATGGTATGCAAGTTGAATAGGTCTATTTATGGACTTAAACAAGCATCTAGGTCATGGAACATCAGGTTTGATCAAGCTATCAAATCATTTGGTTTTGAACAAAATCTTGATGAACCATGTGTGTACAAAAGATATCGAGACAAAGTAGTAATATTCCTAGTGCTTTATGTTGATGATATTCTACTCATTGGGAATGATGCAGCGGTAATGTCATTGGTTAAAGTTTGGTTGTCAAGCCAATTTGATATGAAGGACTTGGGTGAGGCTAACTTTATTCTAAGGATCATGCTTTGGCGAGATCACAAGAATAAGATGTTAGGCTTATCACAAGCTGGATATATAGATAAGGTTCTAGAACGGTTTAGCATGCAAAACTCCAAGAAAGGATTGCTTCCTTTTAGACATGGAGTTCCTCTGTCTAATGACCAAAGGCCTAAGATTCAAGAGAAAGAAAATATGATGAGACAAATTTCTTATGCTTCTGCAATGGGAAGTCTCATGTATGCCATGCTTTGTACTAGACCAGACATTTGTTATTCAGTTGGCATAGTCAGCCGATATCAATCAAATCCAGGACCAAAACATTGGCAAGCTGTAAAACATATTCTCAAGTATCTACAGAGAACGAGAAATTATATGCTTGTTTACCATAGTGAGGATTTGATTCCCATTGGCTATACAAATTTAGATTCAGATTTTCAATTGGATCTAGATTTCAGAAAATCCACTTTAGGATATGTTTTTATCTTGAGAGGTGGAGCCATAAGTTGGAAGAGTGTTAAGTAATCTTGTATTGAAGACTCCACCATGGAAGCCGAGTATGTTGCTGCATGTGAAGTAGCAAATGAGGCTGTTTGGCTCAAGAAATTCCTTTCTGACCTTGGTGTTGTAAGAATGGAGCAAGTTCCCATCACATTGTTTTGCGACAATAGTGGAGCGGTTGCACAATCCAAATATCCAAGGAATCACAAGAAAGGAAAGCACATTGAGAGGAAATATCACATCATTCGAGACATTGTTACTCGTGGAGATGTTGTGGTGGCAAAGAATGAAAGTGCAAATAATCTAGCAGATCCTTTTACCAAATCCTTGCCTCAAAGGACTTTCGAGTCGTATTTAGAAGGAATGGGAGTTAGATTAATGCACAATAGTCTTTAGGGCAAGTGGGAGATTGTTAGGATGTGTGCCCTTAAATTCTATTGTATGCTATGTGTGACATTATGTATGACTTAATGTTGTGTTTAATAAAGTTATTTTATTTTTATCTAAAATAATGGTAACATGAATATTTGGACATTATCTTATAGTCCACGAGATGCATAGTATGTGATTTATGTGATTTAGTCACAGAAGATATAAATCATAAGTTCTTTGTAAACTCAGAATTTATAGTTCATAGTCGGTGATGAAATTGGGTATTTCATCTGCGAAGACTATAACGTATCAACTAAGATAATTTGTCTTGATCATGGAAGTGGTGACTTCTAGCTGATATGTTGATATGTTTTAAGAGTTAAGACATATTGAATTGGACCACTATGAGATTTATTATTCTCCTAACGATTGTCAAATAAATAATAAATCTTACGACTTTTATTTGCATGAACTCTTAATCCTGAGAGAATAATGGACTTGATCATGAGGTGTAGGTTGTTTTGATATATCAGGAGTGAGATATAAAGTAACGGTCAAAACCTCAGTATGTTGGGCAGCCACATTTAGTGTTGATGGAACATATATTCTCAAGATGGAATTTATAGTCTCTTAACGGAAATATAAAATATTCTCTTGAGATAAGTTTAATGGGTTTGGTTATTCAGAGAGTTAGGCCTAACCACTTTGGTAAGAAATTACTAAAGTAAATATTTATGAAATTGGATTTCATAAATATATGATGAATAATTTTAAAGGATTAAATCAGATACTCAAGGATAAGATATAGTAATTTACAAAGTGGCAGTTTACATTTATGACTTTGTATTACTATGAATATTTTATGAAGGGGTTGCGTGTATAATAAAGTCTTGGGATATAATTTATTAATAAGGCCTAGAGTGCAATTATATTTATATAGTGATATTAAATATAATTAATGTTAACTTTGAACTTGTCAAAAGTTGACGGAAAAGCCCAAGGCCCATTGGAGCTAGTGTCTTATTGGTCCCTTTTGGTCCCACTCCAAGCCACACACTAAAGCCTAATTGGAAATGCCCAATAGGCCGGCCCAATTAGATAATTGGTTAGTTATAAAGGGAGAAACATATAGAATTTTAAAAAATAAAAATAAAAATAATCGTAGAGAAAAAGAGAGAGTGTGAGACACACTTTCATTCTCCCTTTGGAAACTGATTGAGAGACCACATATCTTAGGCGTAAAGTGGAATTAGAGTGAAGATTAAAAGTTTTTCCAAGTGCTTCTAATCTTTGTTTTGAATTTCTCCACACCAAGGTATGCTATCTTGTTCTTAAATTCTGAAATTTACATAGTGCATGTTGTCAATCATGAATGAAATAGATCCTTGTTTGTTGCTTCCACTATGTGTTTTGTATGAGATACAAAACCAAATTTCTCCAACAGAATCTCCATCATCATCATCCGAAGCATCATCGTCATCACCATCATCATCCTCAGACTCAGAAGCCACAGGAGGTTGTGGAAGAGAAGCCTCAGAAGTAAAACCACCCATGGTCGCCTATCGCCGAGCAATGCAACCAACACGAATGTTCACCTAATACAATTCTGTAGAGAGTGTATTGAGGCGAGCATACATGCGCTGAAGCTGTGCTATGATGTCTTATAGAGACACATTGCTCGAGGAAGAGGAGGGAGCAGATGTGACTTGAACAGATCGAGATGGAGCTGGACTGGAGGAAGGAGCTGCTAAATCTGTCTGTCTCGACCTAAAATGTGCCTCACTACGTTTTATGGTAGCGGCATCTATGGCAGCCATGACATGGAAGGGGTCGGACGAAGGAAAGGGGATGGAGAAATGGCGTAGAATCCTCATGATAGCAGAAGGAAAGATGAGCTTATCACGGGTAACCGTATCCCTATAGACATCTATGATAGAGAAGATGAAGTGTAAATGAAAGTCTTTAGTGAAGTGCTCTAAAAGAGATAACAAAAACCGAGCACGAGACTCTATGATGGAGTTATAGTGAGAGAAAGGGTACAAAACAAATGTCATCACCATGTTCAAGAAATGACGACCTTTAGCAAAAGGTCTACATGGTGTGAACTGACGCTTACCCAAATCAAAGGGGCACTCACAGAATGCAGACATCATCTCGTCTTTGGACACAGTCCATAGACGCTCACAACCAGGGTAGTCAGGATGTGCCACCCTTAGAACGTGAAGCACTTCGGAAACCAACTCCAAAGTGACTGCAATGCGCATACCTCGAACGCGAGTGTGAAAGAAAGGTACTGAAGAATCAATTCCATACATGTTGGAGTAAAACTCCTGTATCCTCACGAAAGGACAAGTGACCGAGACGTCACACAGTGACTCCCAACCCCGATTGTGAATGACATCAGGTAGGTTGGTGTTGGCAAAGTTTGCCAGAATAACTTGGCATTTCGAATGAACACCTCGTTTAGAAAAATTCTCCGAAAAGTCCTGTTGGGCTTTCTCATCACGGAATCGAACAGAAGAGGGAGTGGTATCAGAAGACGAAGAGGGTTCTGGGACAGCATGGACTTACGTTTTGGTGCAATAGACATTACTAACGTAAACAAAAGGAGAGGGAGAAAGAAAAAACACTCAGAAAAGTCCCAAACCAATTCAAATATAACAAGTATATTGAAAAGAAAAGACATATGCATGAGAAATGCATGAACATGTGACATGCAACATGAAAAATATTATGGGCTCAGCCCAATCCAAACCTATCAGGACACAATCAGATAACACACATCTAAATGCATGAAAATATTGTTATGTGATGCAATGCATGGAGTTTTTAAGATCAAATCTACAAAACTCATCCCAAAAATTGCAACAACCACTCATCAATTTTGAAAAACCCCAAAATTTTCAAAAACCGCAAAACCTAGGTTTCAAAACATGAAATGCATGAAGAAAGATGAGATAAGAAGATTACCAAGATAGGAAAACGTGAAGGAAGCCTGAAGAAACCTTTGGGAAGAGGTTTGGAGTGAGTGAGAGAGGTTTTGGAAGAGAGAACACAAAGGTATCGAGAGAGAGATCGAGAGAAATGAGAGAAAGGATCGTGCAGAACCTATTTAAACAGCTTCAGTAATTCTCGACAGATGCAGGTATTGAGAGGTGTCAGACATCTGTCGAGGTAGGTGTCGATAAACACAACTTCGACAGATATAGCTATTAAGGAGGTGTCGAGGATCAAGGATCAGACACAAAAAGAATCTCGATCGATCCACAAGCTGTCGAGAATCTATCGAGGAGACAGAAACTTCCTCGATTGATCCACCAGGTGTCGAGAAGCTATCGAGATTGTGATAAGAAAAAGCTGAGAAGCTTGACAGACAACCATGTATCGAGGAGGTATCGAGGAGTTGTCGAGCTAGCTTTAAATAGTAGTTTTTTGTGAAGAGAAAAACACATATATAAATGCAATCATGCATGCAACTCAACCAATGATCCAATCAACATGTTAAGCTCTCAAAACATCTCTCAATAACAATTTTGAGCAGATGGATCCCAACACACACACACACACACACACACACACACACACACACACACACACACACACACTAAGCACATCTAACCAATTTTATATTTTAAAAATAAGTTAAGACAGTTTAGTGAGCATACATTAATGCATGTAAACCTTGTGATGGCCAAATCACATTGTACCTGCACATATATCAAGAGTAGCAAAGAATACTGTGTGTTGTGTGTGAAAAACATCACAAGATTGCATAAGTGTCTCAAAGTTGTGACAATTTGAGATATGAGGAAATCACTTTAACTCACACACAACCATAACTATTTGATGGGGACTATCACCTTCGAGGTACATCCTATAACTCCCACATCTCCTAGAACACACGCTTGCAATCATATTTTAAAGCATTTTGTTCTTTTTGCTTTTATTTCTTTACATACTTTCTTTTATTAAGCATATCATGCATGGGTATATAAGAGAGAAAAGAATTACCTAATTATGTTAAGCTTTTTGACATTGCACTTTTGCTATGCCGAAGCATATGGACGTCATTTCGTGATTGGCAGGTAACAATGGTGAGATGGTTATTTATGCCTTTCTCTTAGGATTTTATAGTCCTACCCGTCAAAAAGAGTGATACGAGTGTTAAGTACAAGAGATCACTTAACCTTACTCATCACAAACAAAGAGCCACAAAGCTCACTTGCTTAGTTATGCAAAAGGATACTCATCTAAGCTACAAGAGATACAAAGTTTAGAAAACTCTGTTTCAATGGCCATTTTAAGGTTCACAAGAACCAATGTACACAAACACACACTGTTTTTGTTTTTGTTTTTTTTTTTAATTTTTCACTTTTTTTTTTATTTCTATCTGAAAAGCAAAAAATAAAACATAAAAATGAAAACAAACAAACAAAAACATGTTAAACAAAGCAAAACAATGCATAAAACTAGACTGACTTAAAATAGTAAAGCAACACACACAAGTAATGCAAAAATAACAAGAAGAATGGGGGGAGAGAGAGAAAACGTGAAAAAAATCACTTAGAACCCTTTTCCTTCCACACCTTGGAAGCACCTTTCCTTTTTGCAAATCCTTGGATCGGTGATGAGGGGGAAGGATTGAAACCATTCAAGTTTGAAAGGAACATGAAGGCTTTGAAAAGATCTCCAAGAGGAGCAAGAGAGGTTTGTAGTTGATTCTGGTTCCCAAATGCAATCATGCCATTGCTCTGTTGAGTGGCTAACCACTTATAGCACTTTGGTCGAGTATGACCGGCAATACCACAATAATGACAGAGATGCTGCTTCTTCTATTTAGGCTTTAGAGAGTTAGCCTTCTTAGTCCTAGGTTTTTTAGTTTCCTTCTTCTCAAGCTTGGGGGGTGCTCCTAAGATGGACTTACCCTTGTCTAGGTTCTCACTAGCTAATTCAGTTTTAACATCATTGTTCTTAACTTTAATATTATTAACAGGAGGAACAAAATCAGTAGTACTAGCAGAAGGAGTATTAGAGGAAGTGAATTCATACCCCAATCCTGTTCGATCCAATGCAGATTTCTGAATGCTGAGCATCTCATCCAACTTTGCACTTGATGTCCGCTCCAATTGTGCTCTAACTTGAAACAGCTCTACTTCAAGCTTCTTGGTCTTCTCAGCCAAGAAATTGTTCTCGAATCTCAGTGCCCCAATAGTCTGATTTGCTGCATCAAACTTAGTGGAAAACTCTTCCCGGTCAAGTTCCACATCACTGAGCTTCTTAGTGGCTAGCCTATAGAGTTTCTCATGCTTCTTAGAAAGCTTGTATAGGTTCTCATAGGTAGTGTGGATATCATCTTGGTCATCCATAGTTTCAAACTTAGCATCCACTAACTCCTTTTCTTTATCTACTTCTTCAGAAATCCCTTCAATAGGATTAACAGTCACAGTGAAGGCATTCAAAATTTCATCTTCATTGTCGGAATCATCCTCGGGCTTAGTGTCACTCAATGTAGCAGCAAGTGCCTTACTCTTCCCAATGCTCTTAAGATATGTAGGACGCTCTTATTTCATGTGACCGAAACCTTGACACCCGAAACACTTAGGTCCAGTGGGAACAATGTACTGACTGCCATCCCTGGTATCCTTCTTCCCTTTATCTAGTCTCTTTAACTGAGAAGAACTGGATTGCCTACAGTCCTTGTTGAAGCCTTTTTCATTGGCATTTTTCATGAATTTCTTGAATTGCCTGGTAATGTAGGACTTCATCTTTGAATCTTCATCGTCTGAGAACTCATCTGTGTCACTACTCTTGGCCTTCAGTGCCATACTCTTGCCTTTACTTGACTTGCCAACCCTTGTTAACCCTAACTCGTAGGTTTGCAGATTACCAACCAGCTCTGTCATAGGAATCTTGTCAATATCTTTTGATTCCTCTATTGATGTGATCTTGGCATGGAATCTCTCAGGCAGAGATCTGAGCACTTTTCTTACGATCTTGGGTTCAGGAATGGTTTCCCCAAGATTGAAAGCTGAGTTCACTATGTCTTTAAGCTTGGCATAGAACTCATCGAATGACTCATCCTCCTCCATCTTAATTTCTTAGAAGCTTGTAGTGAGCCTCTGTAACTTCAAATCCTTGACAGCCTTTGTTCCCTCATAGGTTGTCTGGAGAATGGTCCATACTTCCTTAGCAGTTTCAGTGGAGGAAATCTTCTTGAACTCCTAGTGACCGCACTAAATAAGGCATTTAATGCTCTGCTATTGAAATTGGCCGCCTTGATCTTGGCATCATCCCAATCGGCCGGGGCTTCTGCAGGCTTGGTCTAGCCTATTTCCACAGCTTGCCACACCTTCTCATCTAGTGACTGCAAGAAAGCTCTCATACGTACTTTTCAGTATGCATAGTTAGTACCATCAAACAGTGGAGGTATAATAAAAGACTGACCTCTATCCATGACAAATAGGGGTCGATGGATCACACATAAGGATTAAATCCTAATCAGAGTGTGTTTGCTCTGATACCACTTGATAGGCCACAAACGCGTTGACCCTTTGTAATAAATTAAGTTGATTAATTAGGCAAGTTTTTAATTAATCAAGTTAACATGCAAATCACGTGATAGCACAAACAAATCACCAATAAACTAAAGTATGCAGCGGAAATTAAATGACACAGTGATTTGTTTACGAATGGGAAAAACCTACAAGGCAAAAACCCTATCGGGTGATTTAAGGTCACTACTCCCGAAACTCCACTATTATCACAATAAGCGGTTACAAGTAAAGGAATCCAAGTACCTTACCAACCTACAATTGAACCCTTGCCCTAATACCCAATTGGACTTGTTCTGTAATGACAGTTTCTCCTTTTGATGCACGGCTCCCAATATGTAACTAACCAATTTGCGCGGATCCCAGTACGCGACTTCAATCACCAACTAGAGAGAGATTTGTTGGTTGCAAAGTTCTTCAATTCATCCACACGATAAAGATCAAGAAGATGCTTGGTTACAAAACCCTATGGTGCATATTACATAGAAACTTCTTCACAAGAGATGAACTAGAGCATGAACTTTGTCTTACATCACAAATTGCATGAACAAGGATTTCTCAATGCTTATACAACTTGTATATTTTGACGGCCCTTAAAATAATCCTTTTATATGTCTAGGGTTAGAAAAAAAGAAGTCCCAAAGACACATGTACAGATTGGAATTAAAACAGAAATTAGAATCTATTTTTCTTAAATCTCGACAGATAGAGGTGTCGAGGTGCTATCGAGCAGCTGTCGAGCCTCGGGGTTGAACAGCTTCTTAAAGCTCGATAGATGCATGTGTCGAGCCAAGTGTCGAGCCAGGTATCGAGCTTTAATGAACTTGCACTTTCTAGCTTGTTTCTTGGACAGACTTGATGACTTCAACACTTGATTTTGAAACACAGTTTCTTGAAGCATTAAACACATCCTAAATCTACCCAATTACAAGTAAAGTGTTTTTTGTCAAAGGATAAACCAATTACATAAAATGATGACATATGTTCAAAACACCTTGAAACACATATGTCCTAACATGTTTGAATGTGGTATCGTGATTAAATTTGGGCCTATTGTTTTATTGTTGTTAATCTTTCTTTATGGATGTATTTGGGATATCCTTGGTCTACGAAAACTAAATCTTTTGTCAACATCTTTTGATGTTATCTTGATGATACTTTATCTTTCATTGCTAACATCTTTTTTCTATTCTGCTAAAAATCCCACGATAAAGTTTTTTATTTTTTTCTTTTTTTCTTTTCTCATTATTAAAATTTTTGGATTTGGTTATATACTTATATTTGGTTGGATTGATATCGATTTAGATATTTGGGTTAAATTTGATTTCATTCTTATCCTCATACATGTTCACCAAAAGTATACTTTTAACTTTTAAAAACCCACACCAGTTCAGTATGTAACCACTCTATCTGCCTTCTTATATTTTTTTTCTTCTCTTCAATTTTGCCCCTTTTTTGTTATACTCTTTTTTCTCTGCGATAAGAAGCCCAACGACGCTTGAGGAGAAAGAACAGAGGCTTGCCTTCACTAGTCTACCGCCACTGGTAAGCCAGTGAAACCACTACCGGTAAAATTGATTTATTTCATTTTCCCCTTTCAGTTGTAGTGCTTTGGATTTTATTTCTTAATCTTCTTCTCCTTCTGAGTGAAAATTTGTTTATGTAATTTGGGTAGCTCAATTTCTTTTTCCTTCCACCCCCGATGTTCACACAGTTACACTATCGTATTCGATTATTAAAAATAAAAATAAAATCCCAATATTGCAACATTTGCCGTGTTTTTATTTCCTTCCACTAATTTGATAGAGATATAATTTTACCATTGTATGCTTTGATTTAGACAATTTTCCATATTATACCATGTTTGCTTTGATGAAATAAAAACTTTCAGCTGCTTTTAAGAGGTGCCGAATCAAACAAATGTTAGACATGTTGCGTTGTAGGAATTGTTCAACGTGCAAATAAGTTGTGTATTTGTGGTTTAATATCTTAGACATTGAAATTTTGTGCACACCATGCATTTGACAAAATAATTTACTTACTCTTGCATTAGTTTATATCCACTCCATGGTTTGTGCCTCTTGGTTTTAGTTGCTATTGGGCATTGCATTTTTTTCTTCTAATGTGCATTTAGGCATTCTATGTCGAAAACATAAGTAGCAATTTAGTACACTATACACTAGAACTTTCCATCTTCAAAACCCAAGTCCCGTAGTTGGATTTTGAATTTCCCTATACTAGAACAATTTGAAACAACAACTCTAGGTGTTTGTTAGTTTTTGATGGTCTGTTTTTCACCTAAAGCTATCTTTATACTTTAATTTCTTTCATTTCAATTATACATACTGCATATATATTTATTAACAATGCATAATTTTTAATTATACCTATTTGAACTTTTCATTATAATGTCTCTATCATATCATAGTAACATTACTATGTAGTTGTTGTGGGTAGAAATCAATCTACCTGAAAGGTTTCTGTTTGCCAAATTTCCAATTCCAAAAGAAAACACCATTGCTTTCACTTCCCATGTGCCACACCACTTGAAGCAATTTACAATATTTTGCTCATCAATTTCTCTCTATATATATTCCTTTTAAATGAAGCAAGTTCAACAATTTTTAGTTTTTTCTATAAATATAAGTTCTATATCAAGTTTTTTTTTTTTTTTAAAAATGGTAGGATATTGAGAAATATATGTTCTTTATGAATGTTCAATCAGATTTCTCATCATTATATAATTCCTTTCGGGACGCAAGATTTAGGTGGAAAATTTGTCCTACCTTTTTAAAATCCAGCAAGAATTGGCTTTTGAGATTAATTTATAATTAGTTTAGTGTTATTTTACAAAAGAAACATAGTTGCCTGTAATCTATATAAACAATTAATGAAATATAATTAAAAAAAATAAGTTCTATAGTTACATTCAAAATTATAGATGCTAAACAATTATTGAATTCTGAGCATTTAGAGTCAATGATTCAATGTTATTTTGTTTTAGTTTTGCTTGAATTATTTGAACAATTACCTCAAAAAAGAATCTTTAGTTTTGCCTTTTCCTCATTTAAAAATTATTAAAAAAAAAAAAAAACTTACGTTGTAGACTTGGTGTTGATAATGGAAGGAAACTCATTTCTAACTCTCTCTCTCTCTCTAATTCCTTAATATTCAACATCTAGACTCGGTATTTAGTTTGGCCTTTCTTTCCTCCTTTACTCCTTTGTCACTTTTATTTATGAATCTCTAAGTCTATGATAATATTTACATTAGATTACATCTTACTTAAGAAGTCTTACCGTTTCTGTGCTCAAATTGGCTTTAGAAGTCTTGATGATGCCTTTAAAGCCTTCAAGGAGTCACCATGAAAGAAAACTTTTACAAATCTCCATTTCTATAAAAAAAAAAAACAAATCCCCCATGTCACGTTCTGCCTTCTTTATCCAACACCTGAGCATGTGAATCTATTTCCAACTAGTAAAGCTTAGAATGACTTGTTTTCTGTTGTCTTCCAGATCTTGCACATTTGTTTGCTGCCTCCTAAAGATTGCAATCTCTGTAGTTCTGTACCTCTATAATGCACCTAAGCATGTGAATTAGTTTTCAACTATTACCGATTGCAAAGGATGTAGGAGTTAATTCTCTTGTTGCTATTTTTGTGAGTAGGTATTAGCTTGATTTAGGTGGTCATTTACTACACTATTATTCGATCTTCGTTATTCTTTTTTTACAAATTATTTTAATTAAAAAAACTAAAATAATACTTTTTTTGCAGGTTCTACTTTCATTTTTGGATACAGAGTTGCATATTTAATTGCATCGACTCAAGGTTTGTTAACAATTTCTGTAAAAAAAATTTTAAAAAAGTTCCTATTGCATAAAAGTCATATATAAATAGTTAATATAAAACCATTAATTAGATCATTTACTGCTTTGCTACTAATACAAGTATTGCACTATTTGTCTGATGTAGACAGTTTTGTTTACGGAATCTATATCTGTTCATTATTCTATTTACTTGCTAAATAAAAGAAAAAGGTGATGGAAATATGCATGCATGTATCGCATACAAAACATGCGTAGGGAAAAATAAACGGATCTACTTCATACATAAATGTTAACATGCACTATGTAAGTTTCAGAATTTATGAACAAGAGAGTGTACCTTGGTGCGATGGATTTCAAAACCGAAGATCATAAGCACTTGGGAATACTTTTAATCTTCACTCCAATTCCACTAACGCCCAAGATGTATGGTCTCTTAATCAGTTTTCCAAAGGGAGAATGTTAAAGTGTCTAACACTTCTTTCACACCATTTCACAATAGTGTTCTTGCAAATCTCTTTAGAAAATTCTATATGTTTCTCCCTTTATATCTAATTGATTATCTAATTGGGCTGGCCTTTTGGTCCTTTCCAATTGAGCTTAAGTGTGTGGCTTGGAGTGGGACCAAAAAGGACCAATAAGACACTAGCTCCAATGGGCCTTGGGCTTTTCTGTCAACTCTTGACAAATCCAAAGTTACCATTAACTATATTTAATACCACTATATAAATATAGTTACACTCTAGGCCTTATTTATAAATTATATCCCAAAACTTTATTGTACATGCAACCCTTTCATAAAATATTCGTAGTAATACAAAGTTATGAATGTAAACTGCCACTTTGTAAATTACTACATCTTAGTTCCTTGAGTACCCAGTTTAATCTTTTAAGTTATTCATCATATATTTATGAAATCTAATTCCATAAATATATACTTTAGTAACTTCTTACTAAAGTGGTTGGGCCTAACTCTCTGAATAACCAAACCCATTAAACTTATCTCAATGGAATTGTTTGTATTTCCGTTAAGAGACTATGAATTCCATCTTGAGAATATATGTTCTATCAACACTAAATGTGGTTGCTCAACATACTGAGGTTTTGACCGTCACTATAGATCTCACTCCTGATATATCAAAGTAACCTACACTTCATGATCAAGTCCATTACCCTCTTAAGATTAAGAGTTCGTGTAAATATAAGTCGTGAGTTTATTATTCATTTAACAGTCGCTAGAAAAATAATAAATCTCACAGCAGTCCAGCTTAATATGTTTTAACTCTTAAAACATATCAACATACTAACTAGAAATCTCTATTTCTATAATCAAGAAAAATCATCTTAGTTGATATATTATAGTCTTCGCAGACAAAATGACCAACTTCATCACTGACTACAAACTAAAATTCTGAGTTTACAAAGAACTTGTGATTTATATCTTCTGTGACTTTTCACATAAATCACATACTATGCATCTCATGGACTATATGATAATGTCTCAATATTCATATCACCATTATTTTAGATAATAATAAAACAACTTTATTAAACACAACATTAAGTCATACATAATGTCATACATAGCATAATACAATAGAATTTTAAAGGCACTAATCCTAACAATCTCCCACTTGCACTAAAGACTATTGTTCACTAATCTAACTCCCATCTCCTCCAAATGTGACTTAAAAGTCCTTTAGGGCATGGCTTTGGTAAAGGGATTCACTAGATTCTTTGTACCGTCAATCTTTGCTACAACCACATCTCCACTAGCAATAATGTCTCGAATGATGTGATACTTTCTTTCTATATGCTTTCTTTTCTTGTGATTCCTGGGATGCTTGGATTGTGCAACCGCTCCACTATTGTCACAGAACAATGTAATAGGAACTTGCTTAATTCTCACAACACCAAGATCAAAAAGGAATTTGTTGAGCCAAACAGCCTCCTTTGCCGCTTCATAAGCAGCAACATATTCAGTTTCCATGGTGGAGTTTGCAATACAAGATTTCTTAACACTCCTCTAACTTATGGCTCCACCTCCCAAGGTGAATACACAACCCGACGTGGATTTTCTGAAATCTAGATCCAACTGAAAATCTGAATCTGTATAACCAATGGGATTTAAATCCTCACATCGGTAAACAAGCATATAATTTCTCGTTCTCCGTAAAAACTTGAGAATATGCTTTACAGCTTGCCAATGTTTTCGTCCTGAATTTGATTGATATCAGCTGACCATGCCAACTGAATAATAAATATCCGGTCTAGTACAAAGCATGACATACATGAGACTTCCTACTGCAGAAGCATAATGAACTTGCCTCATCATGTTTTCTTCCTCTTGAATCTTAGGCCTTTGGTCATCAGACAGAGGAACTCCATGTCTAAAAGGAAGTAATCTTTTCTTAGAGTTTTGCATGCTAAACCATTCTAGAACCTTATCTATATCCAACTTGTGACAAACCTAACATCCTATTCTTTCGATCTCGCCAAAGCTTGATCCCTAGAATATAGTTAGCTTCACCCAAGTACTTCATATCAAATTGGCTTGACAACCAAACTTTTACCGATGACATTACTCCTATATCATTTCCAATGAGTAGAATATCATCAACATAAAGCACTAGGAACATTACTACTTTGTCATTATGTCTCTCGTACACACATGGTTCATCAAGATTTTGTTCAAAATCAAATGATTTGATTGCTTGATCAAATCTGATGTTCCATGACCTAGATGCTTGCTTATGTCCATAAATGGACCTTTTCAACTTGCATACCATATGTTCTTGGTTCTTTGCTATGAAACCTTCTGGTTGCAACATATAGATTTCTTTCTCAAGATTGCCATTAAAAAATGCAGTCTTGACATCCATTTGCCAAATCTCATAATCATAATGAGCAGCAATGGAGAAGAGAATTCTGATAGATTTAAGCATGGCTACTGGCAAAAGAGTTTCATCATAATCAATGCCTTCTTTTTGCGTATACTCTTTCGCCACTAGACTTACTTTAAAGGTTTCAACCTTTCCATCTATCTCTCTCTTTCTCTTGTAAACCCATTTGCAACCAACATGTTTAATGCCGCTAAGTGCCTCTACAAGATCCCAAACTTGATTGGAATACATAGAATTTAATTCAAATTTCATAGCTTGGACCCAATAATGTGCATCTATATCATTTATTGTCTCCTCATAAGTGTAGGGATCTGATTCAGCCTCTTCTGAGATAGCTTCATAAGTTTCTCCTAAACCTATGAATCTTATAAGAGGCCAAACAATTGTCCCACTACGACGAGGCACCTGTGTACTAGACATCTCATGAGTAGTATCTTGTAGTGTATCTAATACAACCACATCATCCCTAGTTTCATACATTGGTTGTTTAACTACAATTTCATTCATTTCAGCCAAGACAACTCTACTTCTAAGAGTAAAATTATTCATATAGTCATTTTCCAAGAATTTGGCATTTGTGCTAACAAACACTTTATTATCCTTATGACTATAGAATAAACCTCCAATAGTTCCATTTAGATACCCTACAAAGAAAACCATTTTTGTTTTAGACTGTAACTTGTCAGACTTTCCTTTCAACACATGTGCTAGACAACCTCAAATGTGGAGATGTCTCATAATAGGCTTACGTCCATTCCACAACTCTACAGGTGTTTTAGGAATAGACTTCGAAGGTAGCAAATTCAGAAGATACATTGTAGTATTTAAGGCATATCGCCAAAAGGAAATCGGTAGAGTCGAATAACTCATCATGGATCTAACCATATCTAAAAAAGTCCTATTGCTTCTTTTTGCTACACCATTTTGTTATGGATTTTTAGGTGCAGTCAACTGGGATATAATCCCATTTTCAGTCAAGTAATCCTTGAAATCCCCAAGAAGGTATTCCCCACCTCGATCTGATCGAATGGCCTTTATGTGTTTACCCAATTGATTTTCAACTTCAGCCCTAAATTCTTTGAACTTTTCAAAAGTTTCGAACTTCCATTTCTTTAGGTACACATAACCATATCTAGAGTAATCATCAGTGACAGTAATAAAATACTTATAGCCACCTATTACTTGGATTAACATAGGACCACATACATCTAAATGAATTAGTTCTAGCAAATCTTGGGATCTTCTACCTTTTGCATAAAAAGGTCGTTTGGTCATTTTACCTTCTAAACAAGATTTTTAAACAGGAAATTCATCAAAGTCCATGGGCCTTAAGAGTCCATCTTTGATAAGTCTTTGAATTCTGTTTGAATTAATATGACCCAAACGTAAGTGATAAAGATATAATTCACTAGTAGAAGGAAACTTTCTCTTTAAGGATTTCACATGTGAATTATTATCTAATTCAGAATTGTATAATTCATGCTTATCAAGAGTTAAAATATAAAGACCATTAACAATATTTCCAGAACAGATAAACACTTTACCTTTCTTTATTATAACATTGTCCTTAAGGATAACACAATATCCACCTTTACCTAAATAAGTTGCAGAAATTAAATTCCTACAAACATTAGGTACATAAAAGACAGTCTTTCAATATTAAAACCCTAGACTCAAAACACAAATTAACATCATCAGCTACAACCGGAATCCTGCTCCCATCAACCAAACTAAGAAGCAATTCCCCTTCATTCAGCTTTCTGGTCTCCTGAAACCTCTGCAAAGAATTGCAGACATGATTAGTACAACCTAAATCCACATACCAGGAATCCATGGGATTCTGTACCAAACATATTTCAAGAAGAAAGGAACTTTACATATCCTTATTCTTGACAGCTTTGAACTTTGGACAATTCCTCTTCCAATGTCCTTTCTCACCACAATGGAAACACTTTCCTTTGATCTTTTTTCCTTTGTCGGAAACCCCTAAGGCAATTTGCTTACCCTCTTGCTTAGTGAAGTCCTTCTTCTTCTTCTTCTTCTTCTTCTTCTTCTTCTTCTTCTTCTTCTTTTTACCATTGCCTTTTGACTTAGGTTGAGAAGTAAAAGATTTACCCACATTGGCTTTAACACTAGAAGTATCAAGGATGCCTTCTGCCACCACCAACTCATTATTAATTCAGACAAAGAATAAATCTTTTTATTCATGTTATAATTAAGTCATCCTTAAATGATTCCGGTAGTGACTAGAGTATCATATCCATTTGGGATTCTCCATCAATGTCGGCACCTAAAACTTCCAATGTATTCAGATTAGAGATCATTGTAAGACAATGCCCTCTCACTGAACTACCTTCAGCCATTTTGGTATTATAGATTTGCCTCATAGTTTCTTGCCTTGCAAAACGGCCTTGCTCATCAAACATCTCCTTCAGACTTAGCATAATGTTCGAAGCTAGTTCTACATCCTGCATTTGATGCTGTAGAACATTTAAGATGGATCCTAGGATATAGAACTTGGCCATTTCATTAGATTTCTGCCAATGATCATATCGCTATTTTTCCTCAAGAGGAGCATCTAATGAAGGAAAGCTAGTAAGTAAGCACATATTTGTGCTCTTAAGCTGTAAGAACAATGTCCAAATTTCTTTTCTAGTCAACATAGTTGGATCCAGTCAGTTTGTTTTAATTAAGAATAAAAACAAGTGGGCTAAAAGATGCCATGTTCAAATCTGAAAATAATAAACATGAATATAATAAGTAAACTAGACATTATGAATTTAGCATATAAACATATAGTATGGAACCTTAATAAAACCATAATATAATATATGCAAAGACAACCCAATCCCATATCCAATATTCCTCAGCATAGAGTAAACATTAAATACTATGATTGATTGAGAACTATTCTCATTATTGGTACTATCATGACAACTCTTATCAAACACTAATAATATGACGTTTTACATTTAGCCTCTAAGTAATAATAGTAAGAACTCAGCATAGAGGATACTATAATACTTAGTCTAGTGTATACCATTGTCTAGAATCACGTGTAGCCACATTTCATTCCTTTAACAGGCTTATTTTGTAGTACCATGATAAAAACACCCTCCACATGGAATGCAAAGCTCAAGGCTAAGACAAGGTGTTTCATCAAACCACTATAAACCAAGAAATTCAATCTTGTAGGGCCATGAAATAAATACTCTCCGTATGGAATGCTAAGCTCGAGGCAAAGACAAAGTATGTATTTCACACTACTATGAACCAACAATGGAGGCTGTGAGATCCAACTCTTGTATCTCTCTCCCACTAGATGTTTTAAATTAAAGGTTTTTAGTTTAAAACATGTGTAAACAAATTACACATAGCCTTGCTCTTTATATATGCAAAAAACACTTCAGGAAAATTCTGGATTCCCAGTCCTCGATCGATCGAGAATGTACCTCGATCGATCGAGAAAAGTTCTGGATGCTCGATCAATCCTCGACAGATCCTTGATCGATCGAGAAACATTCCATGAAGCTCGATCGATGCTTGACAGATCCTCAATCGATTGAGAAAACTTCTGTCAACTCTATCGATGCTGACAGATGCTCAATCGATCGAGCATTGCGAATTTCAAATTTTCTTGAATTTTTAAAGACAGTTTTTTAACGTTTTCATGAACAAAACAACTATCATATGATACTAATGGATAGAAATTAATATCAAAACTGAATTTCATTGATGCTATAGCCTTAAAGTTCAATTTAACATACTTAAACTCAAAATTAAACAACATCATAACATCAATATCAGTTTTTATCAAACAATAATTTCAACAACCATGCAAAAAACTAATTTCTAACAATATGAAACTATTGTCACCAATTCCAAAACTCAAAACATGTTAAATAGATATGAAAGTGAAGACCGTTCTGATACCATTTGATGGAAATATGCATGCATGTATCGCATACAAAACATACGCAGTGAAAAATAAACAGATCTACTTCATACATAAATATTCACATGCACTATATAAGTTTCAGAATTTAAAAACAAGAGTGTACCTTGGTGCGATGGATTTCAAAACCGAAGATCATAAGCACTTGGGAATACTTTTAATCTTCACTCTAATTCCAGTAACGCCCAAGATGTGTGGTCTCTCAATCAATTTTCCAAAGGAAGAATGTTAAAGTGTCTAACACATCTTTCACACCATTTTACAATAGTGTTCTTGCAAATCTCTTTAGAAAATTCTGTATATTTCTCCCTTTGTATCTAATTGATTATCTAATTGGGCTGGCCTTTTGGTCCTTTCCAATTGGGCTGGTCTTTTGGTTCTTTCCAATTGGGCTTAAGTGTGTGGCTTGGAGTGAGACCAAAAGGACCAATAAGACACTAGCTCCAATGGGCTTTGGGCTTTTCTGTCAACTCTTTTCAAGTTCAAAGTTACCATTAACTATATTTAATACTACTATATAAATATAGTTGCATTCTAGGCCTTATTTATAAATACATCCCAAGACTTTATTGTACATACAACCCCTTCATAAATTATTCGTAGTAATACAAAGTCATGAACGTAGACTGCCACTTTGTAGATTACTACATCTTAGTGTTGGATAAAATCTGGTTTTATATCTCATACAAAACATATAACGGAAGCAACAAACAAAGATCTATTTCATTCATGATTAACAACATGCAATATGTAAATTTCAGAATTTAAGAACAAGATAGCATACCTTGGTGTGGAGAAATTTAAAACAAATATTAGAAGCAATTGGGAACACTTTTAATCTTCACTCCAATTCCACTTTACGCCCAAGATGTGTGGTCTCTCAATCAGTTTTCAAAGGGAGAATGAAAGTGTGTCTCACACTCTTTCTCTTCTTCTTTTTTTCTCTACGATTCTTTTCTTAAAAAAAAATTATGTATGTTTCTCCCTTTATAACTAACTGATTATCTAATTGGGCCGGCCTATTAGGCCTTTCCAATTGGGCTTTAGTGTGTGGCTTGGAGTGGG
This sequence comes from Castanopsis chinensis, assembly GCA_032878915.1. Lineage (NCBI taxonomy): Eukaryota > Viridiplantae > Streptophyta > Magnoliopsida > Fagales > Fagaceae > Castanopsis > Castanopsis chinensis. Next base: position 3,902,310 of record JAVQMG010000097.1, on the reverse strand, counting down.
ACCAAAAAGGACTAATAAGACACTAGCTCCAATGAGCCTTGGGCTTTTTCTGTCAACTCTTGACAAGTCCAAAGTTACCACTAATTATATTTAATACCACTATATAAATATAATTGTACTCTAGGCCTTATTAATAAATTATATCCCAAGACTTTATTATACATGCAACCCTTTCATAAAATATTCGTAGTAATACAAAGTTATGAATATAGACTGCCACTTTCAAAATTACTATATCTTAATCCTTGAGTACCCAGTTTAATCTTTTGAAGTTATTCATCATATATTTATGAAATCCAATTTCATAAATATATATACTTTAGTCATTTCTTACTAAAGTGGTTGGGCCCAACTCTCTGAATAACCAAACCCATTAAACTTATCTCAAGGGAATATTTTATATCTCCATCAAGAGACTATGAATTCCATCTTGAGAATATATGTTCCATCAACACTAAATACGGCTACCCAACATACTGAGGTTTTGACCGATATTTTAGATCTCACTTCTGATATATCAAAGCAACTTATACGTCATGATCAGGTCCATTATTCTCTCAGGATTAAGAGTTCATGCAAATAAAAGTCGTGAGATTTATTATTCATTTGACAGTCGTTAGGAGAATAATAAATTTCACAGTGGTCCAGTTCTTAATTCAAACATATCAACTAGAAGTCACCACTTTCATGATCAAGACAAATCATCTTAGTTAATATGTTATAGTCTTCGCAGATGAAATGCCCAATTTCATCACCGACTACGAACTATAAATTCTGAGTTTACAAAGAACTTGTGATTTATATCTTCTGTGACTTTTCACATAAATCACATACTATGCATCTCATGGACTATATAATAATGTCCAAATATTCATGTTACCATTATTTTAGATAAAAAATAAACAACTTTATTAAACATAACATTAAGTCATACATAATGTCATACATAGCATCATACAATAGGATTTAAGGACACATATCCTAACAATCTCCCACTTGCCCTAAAGACTATTGTGCACTAATCTAACTCCTATTCCCTTCAAATGTGACTCGAAAGTCCTTTGAAGCAAGGTTTTGGTAAAAGGATCTGCTAGATTATTTGCACTTTCAATCTTTGCTACCACAACATCTCCACTTGTAACAATGTCTCAAATGATATGGTACTTCCTCTCAATGTTCTTTCCTTTCTTGTAATTTCTTGGATTTTTGGATTGTGCAACGGCTCCACTATTGTCACAAAACAATGTGATGGGAACATGCACCATTCTTACAACACCAAGATCATAAAGGAATTTCTTGAGCCAAACAGCCTCCTTTGTTGCTTCACAAGCAGCAACTTACTCGGCTTCCACGGTGGAGTCCGTAATGCAAGATTGGTTAACACTCCTCCAACTTATGGCTCAACCTCCAAAGGTGAAAATAGATCCTAAAGTAGATTTTCTGAAATCTAGATCCGATTGAAAATTTGAATCTATATAGCCAATGGGAATCAAATCCTCACTATGGTAAACAAGCATATAATTTCTCGTTCTCCGTAAATACTTGAGAATATGCTTTACCGCTTGCTAATGTTTTGGTCCTGGATTTGATTGATATCGGCTGACCATGCCGACTGAATAACAAATATCTGGTCTAGTGCAAAGCATAGCATACATGAGACTTTCCACTGCAAAAGCATAAGGAACTTGTCTCATCATATTTTCTTTCTCTTGAGTCTTAGGCCTTTGGTCATCAGACGGAGGAACTCCATGTCTAAAAGGAAGCAATCCTTTCTTAGAGTTTTGCATGCTAAACTGTTCTAGAACCTTATCTATATATCCAGCTTGTGGTAAGCCTAACATCTTATTCTTGCGATCTCACCAAAGCCTGATCCCTAGAATAAAGTTAGCCTCACCCAAGTCCTTCATATCAAATTGGTTTGACAACCAAATTTTAACCGATGACATTACCCCTACATCATTTCCAATGAGTAGAATATCATCAACATAAAGCACTAGGAACACTACTACTTTGCCTCGATGTCTTTTGTACACACATGGTTCATTAAGATTTTGTTCAAAATCAAATGACTTGTTTACTTGATCAAATATGATGTTCCATGACCTAGATGCTTGCTTAAATCCATAAATGGATCTATTCAATTTGCATACCATATGCTCTTGGTTCTTTACTATGAAACCTTCTGGTTGCATTATATACATTTCTTCTTCAAGATTGACATTAAGAAATGCAGTCTTGACATCCATTTGCCAAATCTCATAATCATAATGAGCAACAATGGATAAGAGAATTCTGATAGACATAAGCATGGCTACTAGCGAAAAAGTTTCATCATAATCAATACCTTCTTTTTGTGTATACCCTTTCGCCACTAGTCTTGCTTTAAAGGTTTTAACCTTTCCATCTATCCCTCTCTTCCTCTTGTAAACCCATTTGCAACCAACAGGTTTAATGCCGTTAGGCGCCTTTATAAGATCCCATACATGATTGGAATACATAGAATCCAATTCAAATTTCATAGCTTGGATCCAATGATGTGCATCTATATCATTCATGGCTTCATCATAAGTGTAAGGATCCGATTCAGCCTCTTCTGAGATAGCTTCATAAGTTTCTCCCAAACCTATAAATCTTATAAGAGACCGAACAATTCTCCCATTACGACGAGGCACCTGTGTACTAGTCATCTCATAAGTAGTATCTTGTGGTATATCTAATACAGCCATATCATCCCTAGTTTCATCCATTGGTCGTTCAACTACAGGTTCATTCATTTCAGCCAAGACAACTCTACTTCTAGGAGTATAATCATTCATATAGTCATTTTCCAAGAATTTGGCATTTATGCTAACAAACACTTTATTATCCTTATGACTATAGAATAAACCTCTAACAGTTCCTTTTGGATACCCTACAAAGAAAACCACTTCTGTTTTAGACTGTAACTTGTCAGACTTTCCTTTCAACACATGCTCTGGAGAATCCCAAATGTGGAGATGTCTCATACTAGGCTTACGCCCATTCCACAACTCTACTGGTATTTTAGGAACAGACTTCGAAGGTACTAAATTCAGAAGATACATTGCAGTATTTAAGGCATATCCCCAAAAGGAAATTGGTAGAGTCGAATAACTCAACATGGACCTAATCATATCTAAAAGAGTTCTATTCCTTCTTTCTGCTACACCATTTTGTTGTGGAGTTCCAGGTGCAATCAACTGGGATATAATCTCATTTCCAGTCAAGTAATCCTTGAAGTCACCAAGAAGGTATTCGCCACCTTGATCAAATCGAATGGCCTTTATGTGTTTACCTAATTGATTCTTAACTTCAGCCCTAAACTCTTTGAACTTTTCAAAGGCTTCGGACTTCCGTTTGATTACGTACATATAACCAAATCTAGAGTAATCATCAGTGAAAGTAATGAAATACTCATAGCCACCTCTTGCTTGGATTGACATAGGACCACATACATCTGAATGTACTAGTTCTAGCAAAACTTAGGCTCTTCTACCTTTTGCATTAAAAGGCCGTTTGGTCATTTTACCTTCCAAACAAGATTCGTAAACTGGAAAACCATCAAAGTCCATGGGCTGTAAAAGTCCATCTTGGATTAGTTTTTGAATTCTACTTGGATTAATATGACCCAAACGCAAGTGCCAAAGATATACTTCACTAGTAGAAGGAAACTTTCTCTTTAATGATTTCACATGTGAATTATTATCTAATTCAGAATTAAATAATTCATGCTTATCAGGAGTTAAAATATAAAGACCATCCACAATATTGCCAGAACAGATAAATATTTTATTCTTCTTTATTACAACATTGTCTTTCAGGATAACACAATATTCATGCTTATCTAAGTAAGTTGCAGAAATCAAATTCCTACAAACATTAGGTACATACAAACAGTCTTCCAATATTAAAACTCTAAACTTAAATCATAAATTAAACACTCCAACAGTTACAACCGGAATCTTGCTCCCATCAGCCAAAGTAATAAATAATTCTCCCTTATTCAACTTTCTGGTCTCTTGGAACCCCTGCAAAGAATTGCAGATATGATTAGTACAACCTAAATCCACACACCAAGAATCTGTTGGATTCTGTACCAAACATATTTCAAGGAGAAAGGAACTTTTATTACCCTTATTCTTGGCAGCCTTAAATATTAGACAATTCCTCTTCTAATGTCCTTTCTCACCACAATGGAAATACTTTCTTTTACTTTTCTTTCCTTTGTTGGCAACCCCTAAGGCAATTTGTTTACCATTTTTCTTAGTGAAGTCCTTCTTCTTCTTCTTCTTCTTCTTCTTCTTCTTCTTCTTCTTCTTACCCTTGCCTTTCGACTTAGGTTGAGAAGTAGAAGCTTCACCCACATTGGCTTCAACACTAGAAGTACCAAGGATGCCTTCTACCGCCACTAACTCATTCATTAATTCAGACAAAGAATAAATCTTTTTGTTCATATTATAATTGAGTCTGAATTCCTTGAATGAATCCTGTAGTGACTGGAGTATCATATCCACTTGGGATTCTCCATTAATGTCAACACCTAAAACTTTCAATGTGTTCAGATTAGCAATCATCCTAAGACAATGCTCCCTCACTGAACTTCTTGCAGCCATTTTGGTATTATAAATTTACCTCATGGTTTATTGCCTTACAGAACGGCCTTGCTCACCAAACATCTCGTTCAGACTAAGCATTATGTCCGAAGCATGTTCTATTTGATGCTGTAGAACATTTGAGATAGATGCTAGGATAGAACACTTGGCCATTTCATTAGATTTCTGCCAACGATCATATCGTTGTTTTTCCTCAAGAGGAGCATCTAATGAAGGAAAGTTAGGACATGGTTGAGTAAGCACATATTTGTGCTCTTCAGTAGTAAAAACAATGTCCAAATTTCTTTTCCAGTCAACATAGTTGGATCCAGTCAGTTTATTTTGGTTAAGAATAGCAACAAGTGGGCTAAATGATGCCATGATTTAAATCTAAAAATAATAAACATGAATACAATAAGTAAACTAGACATTATCAATTTAGCATATAAGCATATAATATGGAAAATTAATAAAACCATAAAATAATATATGCAACGACAACCAATCCTATATTCAATATCCCTCAGCATAGAATGAACATTAAATACTATGATTAAATGAGAACTATTCTCATTATTAGTGCTATCATGATAACTCTTATCAAACACTAATAATATGCCGTTTTACATTTAGCCTCTAAGTAATAATAGCAAGAACTCAGCATAGAGGATACTATAATATTTAGACTAGTGTATACCATTGTCTAGAATCATGTGTAGCCACATTTCATCCCTTTAACAAGCTTATTTTGTAGTACCATGATAAAAACACCCTCCACATGGAATGCAAAGCTCGAAGCTAAGACAAGGTGTTTATCACACCACTATAAACTAGGAAATTCAATCTTGTAGGGCCATGAAATAAATACTCTCCACATGGAATGCTAAGCTTGAGGCAAAGACAAAATATATATTTCATACTACTATGAACTAACAATGGAGGCCGTGAGATCCAACCCTTGTATCTCTCTCCCACTAAATATTTTAAAAATAAAGGTTTTTAAGGTCAAGAATCATAATAATGCTAGACACGTGAAAAACATAATTCTAATTTCATTAGGAATAAATTTCACAATCCTAACATTAATATATAAATATATATAACGTAATAAAAAACTATATTATATTATATATATAATATAATATATATATATTACGTTATAAAACTATATTATATTATATATAATATATAATATAATATATTATATTATATATTATATATATATATATATAACTTTTAGAAAAGTTGAAATCCTTTGGGTACGGATTCAACTTTTCCATGGCAAAAGAAAACTACTTGGTGTATATATAAAAGTCAAGTCATGCAATTTAATTCAAGCCATGCATGCCAAACAGTACAAACCATCCATGCAAGCCATGCAAACCAATCCATGCATATATAATCCAAAAGGTGCAATTAAGCCTAAGTGGTTAATGCTTTATGGTAGAATAACTGTTTTGTAACCACCATTTTTCATCCGCACTCACTATAAGGCACGACACCCCAACTGTCCATTCAATCACACTTGCAATATATATACACATGGGTTCCATGGAAATTAAAATACATGACATAACACCATAACTTGATGCAGAAAAATGAAACACAAATATAGTGATTTTTTTAAATTCTAAAAATTTAATCACATGCCATACAATCATGATATGAAAACCTGGCTCTGATACCAATTATTGGATAAAATCTGGTTTTGTATCTCATACAAAACACATAGCGGAAGCAACAAATAAGGATCTATTTCATTCATGATTGACAACATGCACTATGTAAATTTCAGAATTTAAGAATAAGATAGCGTACCTTGATGTGGAGAAATTCAAAACAAAGATTAGAAGTACTTGGAAACACTTTTAATCTTCACTCTAATTCCACTTTATGCCCAAGATGTGTGGTCTCTCAATCAGTTTTCAAAGGGAGAATGAAAGTGTGTCTTACACTCTTTCTCTTCTTCTTTTTTTCTCTACGATTCTTTTCTTAAAAAAAAAAATTATGTATGTTTCTCTCTTTATAACTAACTGATTATCTAATTGGACCGGCCTATTAGGCCTTTCCAATTGGGCTTTAGTGTGTGGCTTGGAGTGGGACCAAAAGGGACTAATAAAACACTAGCTCCAATGGGCCTTGGTCTTTTTCCGTCAACTCTTGACAAGTCCAAAGTTACCATTAATTATATTTAATACCACTATATAAATATAATTGCACTCTAGGCCTTATTAATAAATTATATCTCAAGACTTTATTATACACGCAACATCTTCATAAAATATTCGTAATAATACAAAGTCATGAATATAGACTGCCACTTGAAAATTACTACATCTTAATCCTTGAGTACCCAGTTTAATCCTTTGAAATTATTCATCATATATTTATGAAATCCAATTTCATAAATATACATACTTTAGTAATTTCTTACTAAAGTGGTTGGGCCCAACCCTCTAAATAACCAAACCCATTAAACTTATCTCATGGGAATATTTTATATCCCCATCAAGAGACTATGAATTCCATCTTGAGAATATATGTTCCATCAACACTAAATGTGGCTGCCCAACATACTGAGATTTTGACCTACATTTTAGATCTCACTCCTGATATATTAAAGCAACCTACACGTCATGATCAGGTCTATTATTCTCTCAGGATTAAGAGTTCATGCAAATAAAAGTCGTGAGATTTATTATTCATTTGACAGTCGTTAAGAGAATAATAAATCTCACAGCGGTCTTGTTCAATATGTCTTAACTCTTAAAACATATCAACTAGAAGTCACCACTTCTATGATCAAGACAAATCAACTTAGTTAATACGTTATAATCTTCGCAGATAAAATGCCCAATTTCATCACCGACTACGAACTATAAAATCTAAGTTTACAAAAAACTTGTAATTTGTATCTTCTGTGGCTTTTCACATAAACGACATACTATGCATCTCATGGACTATATGATAATGTCTAAATATTCATATTACCATTATTTTAGATAAAAAATAAACAACTTTATTAAATACAATATTAAGTCATACATTATGTCATACATAGCATCATACAATAGGATTTAAGGGCACATATCCTCAGTGGCGACTCCAGAAATTTTGTCCAGAGTGTTCCTATTTCACTTTGAAAAAATTTTACGTTATTTCGGTCTATTTCGGGTGTTTCGGGACATTTTGGTAAATACTGGCCGAAATTCAAAATTTGGCAAGCATGAAGTTTATACTTAAAAAAAAAAAAAAAATATCTTAAAAGCAAAACAAATTTGCATTCTGTACACCAAAAAACCTCAAAAAGAAAAAAAATTAAAAAAAATAAAAAGAAAAGAAATTAATGAATAAATGTATCGGTACAATAAACTATAAGTTCATTTGAAATATTAATAAAATTATTAATTATTATTGTTTAGCTGTTTCATAAATTTGTTTGTCTTTTATAAACTATAATTTGTTGTATTGTTGTTTCATTATTTATTGAATTATTAATTGTTGTTTAGCCTAATATAATTTAATTTGTTTGTCTTTTATAATGTATTAGTTAATTAAATTATTAATTCTTGGTGTTTAGTTGCTTCATTCATTTTTTTTACTAACTATTAGGAGTTTAGTACACACCCCACTGTGCGTTAGCATACCCCTGCCTCTACATGTCTTTTAGTTCAAAATTTGTTTCGCATAAAATTTTTGAGAGTGTTCCTGATATTGCTTAAGGGTAAACAAATAAAAAAATTAAATTATTATATATATATAAAAAAAAAAAAAAAAATCAAGCCAGGGTGTTCCTAGGAACACCCTGGCTTGTGAGTGGCGTCGCCACTGCATATCCTAACACTTAGTTCCTTGAGTCCCCGGTTTAATCCTTTAAGTTATTCATCATATATTTATGAAATCCAATTCCATAAATATATATTTTAGTAACTTCTTATTAAAGTGGTTAGGCCTAACTCTTTGAATAACCAAACCTATTAAACTTATCTCAAGGGAATATTTTGTATCTCTATTAAGAGATTATGAATTCCATCTTGAGAATATATGTTCCATCAACACTAAATGTGGTTGCCCAACATGCTGAGATTTTGACTGTAATTATAGATCTCACTCTTGATATATCAAAGCAACTTACACTTCATGATCAGGTCCATTACCCTCTCAGGATTAAGGGTTCATGTAAATAAAAGTCGTGAGTTTATTATTCATTTGACAGTCGTTAGGAGAATATAAATCTCACAGTAATCCAATTCAATATGTTTTAACTCTTAAAACATATCAACATATCAACATATTAACTAGAAATCTCCATTTCTATGATCAAGACAAATCATCTTAGTTGATATGTTATAGTCTTCGCAGATGAAATGCCCAACTTCATCACCGACTACAAACTAAAATTCTGAGTTTACAAAGAACTTGTGATTTATATCTTCTGTAACTTTTCACATAAATCACATACTATGCATCTCATGGACTATATGATAACGTCCCAATATTCATGTCACCATTATTTTAGATAATAATAAAATAACTTTATTAAACATAACATTAAATCATATATAATGTCATATATAGCATCATACAATAGGATTTAAGGGCACTAATCCTAACAAAAGGAGAGACAAAAAAAATGACTCTTTTGTTTTAGACTATTTTCATTTTAAAATTTTTTAAAAATTATATTTAACTCAGCTGAGTTGTTCTAAAAATAAATGCTAAAACTAATTTCTTTGCTTTACCATGATATGATAGCAAAAAAAAAAAAAAAAAAAAAAAAAAAAAAAAAAAAAAAAAGGAAAATGCATGAGAAGCACGCCTAAAAAGACAAATGATAATGTTTGAGGAACGATGCAAAAGAAAATGTCATGAAAGAGAAAATAGTTTACAGAATAAACTTACCCAAGCTAGGAAATTCAAGGGAATGGTCATTGCTGGGGGAAAAAAAAAGGAGGTGGGATAGAATGGCATTAACTCATGTATGCTCTTTGTTGAATTCACTTGATACAAGTATGAACTTTTATGTGTCAAGAGGTTCGCTTCTCTTTCTGCCACTCTGTACTTATTAGTTCTTTAAACCTTCTTTTTTAAGGATTTGAAAACAAAACTTTCAATTCACATTTGAGTATCAGATATCGATGTTGACATGGGCCATTCCTTTGGAGAAACTAGGTTGAACATAAGTACAAATGATACTTTGGTAGAAGATGGGTCCAATTGTTGTGCTGCTGCTCAAGGAATCTATGGATCAGAAAATGAGTGGTCGTGAAGGATTTCCAAGTAAACTAGTTGACTTAAATTTACAAGGAAAAAAAAAAACTTGACTTCCATTTTTGTTCACATTATTAATATTGTTCCCATATTTTAAAATTCATACAAGAAAATTTAACGAACCTTGGAATTTTGGCCCACCTTATGTATGTGTGTATTGTGGTTCAATTTTATGGTATGAAGAGAGAACAATAAAATCTAAGAGGCCTAGGAACTCAAAATTCTCTCTCTGTTGTATCTATTTAATTGTTAGTCTCTATCTTTCATACTATTGAATTCTTTATTTTGTAGAGTTATTTTGGAACTCAATGCATCCATCTTAATTTCATTAATTTTTGACTATAGGCTTAGGTTGTTGTTTTTCCTATTAAATAAGTAGTGTTGTACTCGAAGTTGTTGGTTTGTAAGTGAATGGTTTGATTCGAGTTCTAATTTGAAGATTTTATTGATTAAGGTAGATCAAGATCTTTTTTTCATATTTAGGTGTGGGTAGACTCATTACATGAATTTGAGTGTCTATGTGATGAATTAGCAACATGTGGAGATTTTTAAAATGTATTTGAACAATGGTAATTTACACAATCTATTTAGTGAAAATTTTTTATTACTTGGATTTTTTTTTTCTTTTTTTACATGCTTGCTTTTTGTTTCCTTTAAAAGGTTGGATGGAATGCCATGTTGTTGTTTTTTTCCCCCTTCAATGGAATGCCATGTTGTCTTTGGCAAGATGCTATATGGGATGGATGTCGTCTACAAGAGTTACGTAGAAGGATATATTTAGTTATTGTTTTGGGATATTATTCTATATGGTCAAAGAGAACTTTTAAATCCTCTATTATTGTTGAGATTCGCAGATTGTACATATTTATTTTACTGTGGTTAAAAAAAAGGTTAATTGATGCATTTTCTTAGAGATTATTATTATTGTAGATGTTTAAATGAAGCAACACATTAACAATGACTGAACCCTAGTAAATTGTTACATTAGTATTAACTATTGTCTGCCCAATTTTATACAGTCTCTAATTTCAATGTTTTCTCTATTGTACATGTTTCCTTATATGCAGATCAGATATGCCAATTGAAGAGTGGTTAATAGTATTGCTAACATATAATTTATAAGATTTCCAATTGAAAATCAACATTTTAAAGAAAGTTTGACTATGATGAGAACTATTTTTGTACTTATTTTTTCTAGCTATGATCACACATGTTTGGATTGTGGGTCATCTTTGTTTATGATAGGTTTCATTCCTCCGCAGTGCATGTCAGTACCATGTAAAATATTTTTTTTACATCATTTTACAATTGTGAGCAAATTTAAGATTCCAACGATATTGAAATTCTTAAAATATCCTATAATGCCAAAGTAGGTATCTTAATTCTTTAATTTTTATTTGGTAGTTCTAAATAAGTTGGCTTCTTGTCAAAATGATTGGATATTGAATTTTATGGTTTTTTTTTTTTCTTCAATTCCTTCATCAAGATAATGTTCAGTTTTATTTTCATTGTCCAAGCATATATACTCTTTTTTGTGACTTCATTTTTCCACTCTAATATGAATGGGAATATTAAATTAAATCGTTAAAATTGAGTTTGGTGTTAAACAAAGTTCAATAGTGTTTTTACAGTTCATTTGTTTAAACACAACTAGCTTTTTTGGATTTTAGATAATTATAATTGATAAGCTGGTATACATACAATAAATAAAATTGAGTTTCTAGAGCCTCATCCATTCTAAATACCTTTTTTTTCACATGTTTTTGTAAAAGCAATAAAGGCATTGTAATAGCCATTTAAGCTATTGTGAAAATTTATGAAGGTAACATTTCACTGAAATAGAAGACTTGGAATGGAACTTAGAGACAAAGGTATCAATTGTACTTATACAACTTAAAAAATTTATAACAACCTTTACGTTTCTTTAAAAAATTTCTTTTATAAAGCAACACATATTGATGACATCCAAAGTCAAGATTTTTAATGACAACATAAATATAGGGTATTATATTGCATATCTTTTATGAAAGACAAATGCCAAACCTATCAAAGGGTTTTTATGTGAGTGTTGTAAAGTTGACCATAAATCATAAAATGACCCCGCGCATTGCGCAGGTTAAACGCTAGTTTGATTGATTAATAAACTTGGCTAGTTAATCAATTAATTTATCACAAAGGGTCAATACATTCTTGGCCTATCAAGTGGTATCAGAGGAGGCATATTCTGATTAGGTTTTAATCTTTGTTGTGTGATCCATTAACCCCTGTTGTCATGGCTGCTATTAGCAAGAAAAGATCTTTCATTTCAAATACATCTTGTTTTTCTAATCTCTATTTAATTGAGTGTTTCAGAAAATGCAAGGCTAAAATTTATTTGAAAGCTATTATGATGATGATTGAAAAAGATCTTAACATGACAAAGAAGAAACTAGATTGCCTCAGAATGAGAATGTGCAAAGGATTTCATCTAAGAAGAGTGAAGGTTAAAGGCTTTGTTAGATGAAAGAGAACACCATTCATATAGATCTATTATCAAAGCATGAGGTGTGCTTTATGATGAAGTCTGCGCTCAAGGTAATGGACATATGTTTGTGGTACCTTGACAGTGGATGCTCAAGACACATGACTAGATACCGCTTTCTCTTTAAGGTCTTCAAGTCTAAGAAATGTGGTAATGTCACTTTCGGTGATGGGAGCAAATCACAGATTAAAGGAAAGGGAACCATCTCTTTACCTGGATTGCCAGACATTGCAAATGTGCTATATGTAAAAGGTCTGAGAGTGAACCTACTGAGCATAAGTCAGATATGTGATCAAGACTTTATGGTGCTGTTCTCTAAAGGAAAGTGTCTTATGTTGGACAAATCTAGGAAGAAACTCATAAAGGGTGTTCGCACTCTAGACAATTGTTATGGTTTGGTCCCTGATGCTGATATTATGTGCAATAGTATTCATTTTCCAAATGAAGATCTATGGCACCAAAGGATGGGACATGCTAGTTACAAACATCTTTCAATTGTATCTAAGCAATGAATCAGTGTTGGGGATGCCAAAGCTCAGTAAAGTGAACAATGTTGTATGTGGACCGTGCCAGCTTGGGAAACAAAAAAAAAGCAAAACATCCAAGCACTCAAACATCCACTACATCTAGACCATTGGAGCTACTACATTTGGATCTTATAGGTCCAACTCAAACCGAGTCTCTTGGTAGGAAGAGATACATCATGGTTATGGTAGATGAATTCACTAGGTACTCTTAGGCCATTCTTTTAAGATCCAAGTTAGATGCTCTTAAGCACATCAAAGCCTTGTGCACAAGATTACAAAATGAGAAGAGTTTAAAGATTGATCGAATTCGAAGTGATAATGGTAAAGAATTCAAAAACTCATACATGAAGTCCTTTTGCACTAGATTAGGTATATCTCAAGAATTCTCTGCTCTTATTACTCTTCAACAAAATGGTGTAGTAGAAAGAAAGAGCAGTGTTATCCAGGAGATGGCTAGAGCCATGTTGCATAACAAAAATGTGGCTAGAAACTTGTGGGAAGAAGCCATCAACACTGCGTGTCATACGGTTAATAGGGTGCATTTCAAACTCAGTACCAAAAAGACGCCCTATAAGCTATGGAAGGGAAGGAAGCCGAATGTTAAGTATTTCAAAATCTTTGGAAGTACTTGTTGTTAGAAAAACTGGTTTTGTATCTCATACAAAACACACAGCGAAAGCAACAAACAAGGATCTGTTTCATTCATGATTGATAACATGCACTATGCAAATATTAGAATTTAAGAACAAGATAACGTACCTCGGTGTGGAGAAATTCAAAACAAAGATTAGAAGCACTTGGGGACATTTTTAATCTTCACTCCAATTTCACTTTACGCCCAAGAAGTGTGTCTCTCAATTAGTTTCCAAGGGAGAATGAAAGAGTACCTCACTCTCTCTCTTTTTTCTTTTTCTCTACGCTTATAAAAAACTCTATATGTTTCTCCCTTTATAACTAACTAATTATCTAATTGGGCTGGCCTATTGGGCCTTTCCAATTGTGCTTTAGTGTATGGCTGGGAGTGAGATCAAAAGGGACCAATAAAATACTAGCTCCAATGGGCCTTGGGCTTTTCTGTCAACTCTTGACAAGTCCAAAGTTACTATTAATTATATTTAATACCACTATATAAATATAATTGTACTCTAGGCCTTATTAATAAATTATATCCTAAGAATTTATTATACACACAACCCCTTTATAAAATATTCGTAGTAATACAAAGTTATGAATACAGACTGTCACTTTGAAAGTGACTACATCTTAATCCTTGAGTATCCGGTTTAATCCTTTAAAGTTATTCATTATATATTTATGAAATCCAATTTCATAAATATATACTTTAGTAACTCTTTACTAAAGTGGTTTGGCCTAACACTCTGAATAACCAAACTCATTAAACTTATCTCAAGGGAATATTTTATATCTTCGTTAAGAGATTATAAATTCCATCTTGAGAATATATGTTCCATCAACACTAAATGTGGTTGCCCAACATACTGAGGTTTTGACCATTACTTTAAATCTCACTCCTGATATATAAAAGCAACCTTCATGTCATGATCAGGTCTATTATTCTCTCAGGATTAAGAGTTCATGCAAATAGAAGTCGTGAGATTTATTATTCATTTGACAGTAGTTAGGAGAATAATAAATCTCATAGTTGTTCAGTTCAATATGTCTTAAATCTTAAAACATATCAACACATCAACTTGAAGTCTATACTTCCATGGTCAAGACAAATCATCTTAGTTGATATGTTATAGTCTTCACAGATGAAATACTCAATTTCATCATTGACTCGAACTACACTTCTGAGTTTACAAAGAACTTGTGATTTATATCTTCTGTGACTTTTCACATAAATCACATACTATGTATCTCATGAACTATATGATAATATCTCAATATTCATGTTACCATTATTTTAAATAATAATAAAATAATTTTATTTATCATAACATTAAGTCATACATAGCATCATACAATAGGATTTAAGGGTACACATCCTAACACTTGTTTCATTCTCAAGGATAGAGAAAATGTGGGAAAATTCGACTCTCGAAGCAATAAAAGAATATTTTTGGGATATTCCTCTACAAACAAGGCTTATCCGGTATACAACAAGAGAACCAAGAAAGTGATGAAAACTATAAATGTTGTTATCGATGAAGCTTCGGAGTTCGATTTCAAGAATATCAGTGAAGAAATCCCCAAAGAAATTCTTCCTCCCTTGCCCAAGGATATTCAAGAACCTGTTGATCAAGAGCCTACATCTCCAAGTACTCCTAGTACTCCAAGTGTTACAGAAGGTTCAGCAGACATATCTGCCTCACCTGATTCTGAATCTCATAAAGAGAAAGGACCCTCCTCCAGAATTCAGTTGAATCATCCTCCTGAAATTATTGTGAGAAATATGAATGAACTTACACTAAGGAAGCGTACAGTTGATAAATGTGTTGCTAACTTTGTGTCTTATTTTTGCTATTTTTCGCAAATTGAACCTACCAAGGTTAAGGAAGCTCTTCAGGATGAAAGTTGGGTGGAAGCTATGCATGATGAACTACTTCAGTTTCAAAGGAATGATGTCTGGACTCTAGTACCTAGACCGAAGGGTGAGCACATCATTGGCACAAAATGGATTTTCTGCAATAAGACTGATGAGGAAGGCAATGTGATCCGTAACAAGGCTCATTTTATCGTTCAAGGATACTCACAAATGGAAGGAGTGGATTATGATGAGACATTTGCTCCAGTAGCCCGTATGGAGTCCATCAGGATTCTCCTAGCCCTGGTATGCCATTTGAAGTTCAAACTTTACCAAATAGATGTCAAGACTGCTTTCTTAAATGGGTTCCTTAAAGAAGATGTCTATGTGGCTCAACCAAAAGGATTTATTGATCCCCACTTTCCGGATCATATGTTGTACCTCAAGATGGCACTCAATGGTTTGAAGCAAGCCCCTAGAGCTTGGTATGATCTGTTCATACAATACTTAGTGTCACATGGATTCACAAGAGGAAAAGCTGATCAAACTCTCTTCATAAAAAGGGAAGAATGTGAGTTGATAGTTGCTCAAGGCTTCTCTAAACTCATGCAGGCCAAGTTTGAGATGAGCATGAATGGAGAGTTAACCACTTCCTTGGATTGCAAATCTGTCAGCAAGAGTCACGTATATTCATATCTCAATCTAAATATGCTAGAAATCTTGTGAAAAAGTTTGGTTTGGAATCTGCTAATTCTATTAAAACTGCTATGAGTCAAAATGCTAAACTCAATGTTGATGTGTAGGGAAAAAGTGTTGATCTGTCTCTCTATAAAAGCATGATAGGTATTCTTCTTTACCTTACTACTAGTAGACCTGACATTAGTTACAATGTGGAATTTGTGTTAAATATCAGGCAAATCCCAAAAAGTCTCATATGTCTACTTTGAAAATAATCATAAGGTATGTCAAAACCCCTGCCGACTTTGGTATATGGTACAACAAGGACACAAATGATGTCTTAGCTGGGTATTCAAATGTCGATTGGGCTGAGAATGACGATGACAAAAAGAGTACTTCGGGGGGTTGTTTTTATGTGGGTAATAATCTTGTCTCTTGGATGAGGAAAAAGCATAATTTCATCTCATTATCCATTGTAGAGGCTGAATACATTACTAGCTGTTGCACCCTACTTTTATGAATACAAAAACTCATTCTTGACTATGGTATTCGCCAAGATCACCTCACTATCTATTGTGACAAAACCAGTGCCATCAATATCTCTAAAAATCCAGTTCAACATTCTCAAACTAAACACGTATAGATTCGACATCACTTCATTCGTGAGCTTGTTAAAGATGATACACTTACTCTTGAGTTCATTCACACTGATGATTAGAAGGCTGATTTGTTATCCAAACCTCTTGATAGCAAACAGTTTGAATTCCTTCATCAAAATATCAGTGTTATCTTCATGAAATGATCTTCTCTTCTCCTCCTCCTTCCTCATGCATTTGCATCTAGTTTCTATGCATTGCTTTGCTTAACATGTTTTGTTTGTGTGTTTTCAGTTTTGCTTTATTTTGTTTTTCAAAAATTAAAAAAAAAATCAAAAATCAAAAAAATATAAAAACAATGTGTGTTTGTGTACATTGGTATTTGTGTACCTTGAATGGCCAATGAAACAAAATTTTCTAAATTTTGTATCTCTTGTAGCTTAAATGAGCACCTCAATGCATAACTAAGCAAGTGAGCTTTGTGGCTTGTGTTTGTGATGAGTAAGATTAAATAATCTTTTGTACTTAACACTTGTATCACTCTTTTTGACGGGAATGACTAGAAAATCCTAAGAGAAAAGCATAAATAACCATCTCACCACTATTTCCCATCAATCATAAAATGACATATGTATGCTTTGGCCTAGCAAAAGTGCAATGTCAAAAGCTTAACATAATTGGGTATTTCTTTTCTTTCTCTTGTATGCCCATGCATGATATGCTTAAAATAAAATTTAAAGCAAAAAGAATCAAAATGCTTTGAAATGTGATTGCAAGCGTGTCTTCTAGGAAATGTGGGAGTTATAGGATGTACCCCGAAAGTGATAGTCCTCATCAAGCAGTTATGATCGTGTTTGAGTTAAATTGATTTACTCATATCTCAAATCGTCATAACATGTAGACACTTATGCAATCTTGCGATTTTATTCACACATAACACGCAATATTGTTTGAGACTTTTGATACATGTGCAGGTACAATGTGATTTGGTCATCACAAGGAATACATATGTTAATGTATACCCACTAAACTATCTTGACTTGTTTTTGAAATATAAAATTGGTTAGACTCATTTAGTGTGTGTGTGCTTTTTGGATCTAATTGCTTGATATTTTTCTTAATTAAGAGGTGTTGTTGAAAGCTAAAATTGTTCTTTGGATCTTTGGTTGAGTATCATGCTTGCTTGCATTCATATTTGTGTTTTTCTCTTCTGGGAAAACTGTTTTAAACAATCTTGATAGCTTCTCTATATCACTCGACAGCTAGGCTATCTATCGAGCTCTACAGCTTCTTTTTGTCGCAATCTCGATAGCTCCTTGATCCATCGAGAAAGGTTTTGTCTCCTCGATAGATTCTCGAAGCTTCTCAATCCATCGAGCCCCTTTTGCTATAAACGCCTCTAGATATCTCCTCGATAGCTACTCGATAACTATTTCTCACTTTTTAATTCTTGACACCTCTTAATCCATCAAGAAACTGGGATTTCTATGTATAGGATCTGCGCGATTTTTTTCTCATTTTTCCTTGATCTCTCTTGATAGTTTTAGACTTCTCACATTCCCAAACACCTCTCTCTCAATCCAAATCACTTCCCCACTCTCTTTTTGGTCTAGAAATCACTTCCTCTCTCTGGTATGATTCTCTTTCACTCCTTTATTATCCATTTCATGATTTTTGACTTAATTTTTGGGATTTTTGATAAACTTTGGGGTTTTGCAGAATTTTGGAGTCTTTGTGAATATTTTTTGGGATGAGTTTTTGTTTAAATGATTTAGAATCATCATGCTTTGCAACTCATGAACATTTTAACTATATTTTCATGCATTATAGATGTATGCTATATATGTTGAATTGTTGTGTGTTGTTAGGTTTGGATTGGGCTGGGCCCATGATGCTTTTAAGTTTGCATGTCACATGCTCAGGCATTTTTCTTGCATACGTACCTTCCATTTTCTATCATATTGATATTATATTATTGGTGCGTTTCTGCTTCTCTCTCTCTCTCTCTCTCTCTCTCTCTTTAAGTCTGCATCATGGCACCTAAGCTTAAATCCACTCCATCTTGAAACTCTCTTCGTTCTAGGGCATCTTCCTCTGATCCTACTTCTTCTTATCTTCGGTTCCATGATGAGAAATCCTATAAGGACTTCTCAGAGAAATTTTCCCGACGAGACATTCATTTGGAATGCCAAGTCATCCTATCAGACGTTTCCGATATTGACCTTCCCACTATCATCTATAGTAGGGGTTGGGAGTCACTGTGTGGTATCCCGATCACGTGCCCTTCTGTAATCATACAGGATTTTTACTCCAATATACACGGATTCGATTATTCAGTATCTCATTTTTTTACTTATGTTCGAGGTACACGCATTGTGGTCACTTCAGATATTGTATCGGAGGTGTTCCATGTCCAGAGGCTAGCACATCCTAACTACCCTGGAGCGTTTTAAGACTGTGTCTAAAGACGAGCTTATGTCTATATTCTGTGAGACTCCTTCTAATTAGGGTGATTGTCAAAACACCCATTGCTTGACCTTTGCTAAAGGTCCAAGGTTTCTTAATATGGTAATGACTTTTGTTCTCCATCATAGAGAACCTCGTACTCGATTTTTGTTATCTCTCCTAGAAAACCTCTCTATTGACTTCCCTTCTCATTTCATCCTCTCCCTTATAGATGCCTATAAGGATACGACGACCCGTGATAAGCTCATCTTTCCTTCAGCTATCACGAGGATTCTTCGCCATTTTTC
Organism: Castanopsis chinensis; assembly: GCA_032878915.1. Lineage (NCBI taxonomy): Eukaryota > Viridiplantae > Streptophyta > Magnoliopsida > Fagales > Fagaceae > Castanopsis > Castanopsis chinensis. The sequence continues at coordinate 3,882,866 of JAVQMG010000097.1, read as the reverse complement.
TGTCTCTTTTCCCCTTTCAGATCATTTTTCTATCATGTGTGCCATTGATGCGGCGACTGTCAAACGGAGTGAGGCCCAGCTTCGACCAAAGCGGCCACGGACTGAAACGGTGACACCTCTGGCTTTTTCAACTCCATCCACATTCGCTCCTTTTTCTTCTACAGGCAGTGTGACTCTTGATGCGATCATGGTGCAACTTCAACGCATGGATGCTCGCCTTGACATTCTCAACGATGAGTTATGCCAGGTAAACACCCGTGTCGGTCGTATTGCACGACGACAGGCTCGCCTTGGTGGCTTCGTTGAATCTTCCACTCCTTCTTCAAAGACTTCTGAGGATGAGGACGACGATGGTGGCTCTAATGGTGGTGGTGATGAGAATGATGGTGCTAGCTCTTCTAGTGCTGATGAAATGACTGCTTGAGTTACTTACCATTTGTCATTCATGACAAAAAGGGGGGAGTAGTTTTAGGTATGAGAGTAGTCATGTATTTAGGAGGGATAGTTAGTATATAGGAGATTTTTGTTAGGAGGAGTGTCTATACTTTGAGGGATGTAGTGAGGATTTATGTATCTTTTCTTTTCTTTATCTTTTAGATACATTGTTCATGTACCTTTGGTCTTGTGACCACTTGGTGATAGAAGACCTTGTATTCTTTATTGATATATATATATATATATATGTGTGTGTGTGTGTGTGTGTGTGTGTGTGTGTGTGTGTGTGTGTGTGATGATGTAGTTATTAGAGTTCTTTCACCTATCTCTTCATGCGTTGTTTCTTTTCTCTTTTTATGCACATGCTTCTTGTATATTTGTATGCAATCTTTTTATTTCTGTTTCACACTATGATGCCTTAATGAGTTTTGTTTAAAGTGTTTCAGAAATACAGGTTGTCAAAGTCTTCCTTGCCATAAACTCTCTTCTTACAAAATTTTTCAAAAGTTTGTGTTAGGATAGGTTTTATTGTATTCAACAAATAAGTATGAGTTGAGTGATTTATGACTTCTCTCATATGTTCATTTGTTTGTTGTGGTTTTGTCACAGATTACCAAAGAGAGAGATTGTTAGGACATATGTGATTCATGTTAGGAACATATGTCATCATGTATTGGCTAATTCTTTGACAAAACGCACTTTACTTGTAATTGGGTAGATCTAGGATGTGTTTAATACTTCAAGAAACAAGGTTTCAAGTTCAAGTGTTAAAGCCATGCAAGTCTATCCAAGAATCAAGTGATGAAGTGCTGGTTTTTAAATCTAGTATCTATCGAGATTTAAAAAGCTGTTTATCCCGATGCTTGACAGTTGCTCGATAGAAAAGGTAACTATCTCGATAGAAAAGGTATCTATCAAGATTTATGAATGTTAGGACATATGTAGTTGTTCAAGCTTGTGAACATATGTCGCTATTTTATGTAATTGGCTTATCCTTAGACAAAACGCACTTTACTTGTAATTGGGTAGAACTAGGATGGGTTAAACACTTCAAGAAACAGTGGTTCAAGATTAAGTGTTGAAGCCGTCAAAGTCTGTCCAAGATACAAGCAAGGAAGTGCTGGTTTTTAAATCTCGACACCTACCTCGACAGATACATCTATCGAGATTTAAAGAAGCTGTTTTGCCCGAGCCTCGACAGCTGTCTCGACACCTCTCGACACCTCTATCTGTCGAGAATTAAAGAAAACAGAATTCCAAGTCTGTTTCAAGTCCAATCCGTGTGTGTGTCTTTGGGACTTCTTTTCTCCTAACCCTAGACATATAAAAGGATTATTTTAAGGGCCGTCAAAGTGAGCAACAAGCAGAAATCACAAGACACAAGTTGCTTCTTCTCTATTCATGCAAATTGTGATTTGTGAGACAAAGTTCGTGCCCTAGTTCATCTCTGATGATTTGAAGAACTTTGCAGCCAACATTCTTTCTTCCTCAAGTTGGTGAGTGAGTCACGTACTTGGATTCGTGCAAAAGGAGTAAGCCGCGTACTGGGATCCGCGCATCACATTGGTTAGTCACGTACTGGGAGCCGTGCATTGAAAAGGAGAAATTGTCACTACAGAACAAGTCCAATTGGGTATTGGGGTAAGAGTTCAACTGTAGGTTGGTGAGGTACTGGGATTCCTTACTTGTAACTGCTTGTTGTGATAATAGTGGAGTTTCGGGAGTGGTGACCTTAAATCACCCGGTGGGGTTTTTGCCTTAGGGTTTTCCCCATTCGTGAACAAATCACCGTGTTATTTATTTTCCGCTGCATAACTTAGTTTCGGTGATTTGTTTGTGCTGCCACGTTGTATTGCATGTTAATTTGATTAATTAAAAACTAGGCTAATTAATTAATCTAAATTATCACAAGGGGTCAACGCGTTTGTGGCCTGTCAATGAAAATCAGATTTTCAGTTCTGACTTCATTCCAATCCATGAGTATGTGTTTAGCCTTTGTTTTCTCACAACCCTAAACATATATAAGGATTATTTAAGGGCCGTCACAGGTTGCACAATTGCATGAGTGGGAAGCAAAGTGTTGTTCATGCAAATTATGACCAGAAACCTAATTTGCTATAGTTCTTCTTTCTCTTGAAGAAGCTGTTATGTTTGTACTCCGTAAGGTTTTGTGACCAAGGAGCTTCATGATTTTCATCGTATGATGAACTGAAGAACTTTACAGCCAACATCTTTCACAAGTGGGTGATTAGATCGTGAATTGGGATTTACGCATCTATTGGTTAGTCACGTACTAAGAGCCGTGCATTAAAATGAGAGATTGTCACTACAGAACAAATCTAATTAGGTATTGGGGTAAGGGTTCAACTGTAGGTTGGTATAAGATACTGAGATTCCTTACTTGTAAGCGCTTGTTGTGATAATAATGAATTTTCGGGAGTGGTAACCTTAAAATCACCCGAAAGGATTTTTGCCTTGGAGGTTTTCTCCATTTGTAAACAAATCACCTTGTCAACTTTATTTTCCGCTACATTTTATTTTGCTGCCACGTATATTGCATGTTAATTTGATTAATTAATAAATTTGGTTAATTAATCAATTAATTTATCATAATGGGTCAATACATTCTTGGCCTATTAGATACTAACCCACGTTAATCCAAAGTGTTAAAAACTTTTATTTTTTTAAAACCTTAAAAGCTTCCAACAACAGGTAGGAAAAGACATTAATTTATTATTATTATTATTATTATTATTATTATTATTATTATTATTATTATAGGTTCTTCAAGGTGTTGCTATAGGACCTATAGCCTCATTTTTAAATGCGGAGATAGACTTTAACCTGTAGTTCCCCTTTTAAAAAAAATTATTAAGTTGGACCTATAGCCACGTTTTTAAACGCGCGTATAGACTTAACCTGTATTGTGACTATAGGTCCTCCTTAAAATATATATATATATATATATATATATATATATATTTGGCTAGACCTATAACCATCTTTTTAAAACGCGGCAATAGACCCTATCAAAAAAAAAAAAACATGGCTAAAAACACTTTAAAATGTGGCTATAAACTTAGCCTATACTCATGGTTCAAAAACACGGCTATAGGTTAGAGTTTAAGCTACCTTTTTTTAAAACATGGCTATAAGTTAGCTATAGCCACGTTTTTTGTAAACATGGCTAAAAAAAAGCGGCTATAGGCTGCGTTTTTTTTAGTGCCTATTTGTTCTCTTTACCCATAATCTAAAATGTAATGTCTAAAATTTCACAACAACCTCCTTGGCAACACTGGCAAGCTTGGCTAGCTCTTGGGTCTCCTTGTAACTGTAACTTGGCCATATTTATGGATGAAATTGGAAGGGCAAAAGAGAGGGTGTGACTGGTTGGTCAGGGTGCACCCTTATGAACTTTTGAGGTTCTTAATTGGTCTTCTTTGTCATTGTAACTAGTAGAAGTAGTCAAAAGAGTAAAACTTTCTATCATGAAAGAATTTGAGGCCTATCTATATATAGTCTTTCTATAGTAAATAATCTTTTGTCTACTAACAGTAGCAACACTCAATTGAGGCGTCATTTATTTTTGGTTTTAAAACGTGTCTAATGTTTCCACGGCATGCACCAAAGCCAAATACACTAAATAGTGGTGTCCAAAGAGCTGCCCTAGTGGCCAAAAGTTTACTAGTAGTTCAAATATATCTTAATGTTTGAAATTCATAAATTACTTAAAATACTGAATAAGGTATTTATAATATCCCCCCAAAAAAAAAAAAAGTTTTGATGCTTTAACCCAAATTTTCACACTCGTGCACACTAATATCTACTTTTTAATCTTTTGATAGCTTTTTTACCGAAAACATATTTTGAATACGGCTACAATGGTCCTAAACCGTATAGTTTTGATGATTAAATAGATGAGTGTACTTTTTGTTTGAACTTTCTTAAGAGTTGGATCAAGTTCTCAATTCACATTTGATATAAACTCATATTTGATGTTGGCCGGATAAAAATGGACAATACTTTAGATGCAGCACATTAACCCTCCCAACTAAATTTAAACACAATTGTATTGATTACTCGCTAGTTGTATTGATCTTATGAGCGACTTTTATACCATTTGTTTATACTTATCCGCCACTTTTAGAAGATCGTTTTTTTTTTTTTTTTTTTTGTTGAAAATTTTGTGATTATTTTGACCAGTGTGGCGCTCCGGTCAATGACATCTGTTGGGCACCACTATTCTCCAGCTAACTAGTATGGAAGAAGAAACATGTGTTAATCAAAGAAAGGCCGCAGATATAAAGTTAAGTGGGTGTCCAACAAAAGAGGCAAAAAGACTAAATAATAAAAATGCCATGGAGTGTCTGCCAGTTGAATGTGGCAACAACGATAATATCTGTTCTATTGCATCCAACATTCTTTTTGAATTATATTCGCTATTTAAGATTATGGCCAAACTATACCTCAAAAAACAAAAATTTACACAACTATGGCCATTCTAGTCAATATTTGTGATTGTGAAGTAAATGTAATTTAGTTTAGAACTCAAGCAGTTTAGTCAAGTGTAATAAGTTATTTTTTTTATACGGAAATTTTTACTCTTGGCATTTTAGTTCCCACATGACTGGCACCTCTGAGGTTCTTAAATTGGCTTCTTTTTTTTTTTTTTTTTTTTTTTTTGAGAAACCTCTTAATTTGTTTTATTTGTGTATGAAACTTGCTTCACGGAAGAAAACTTTATCTTACTTTATGTGTTTCTTTAGGAATTAATTCAAAATCAAAAGTCAGTGAGTGATTAGACATATTTGGACAAAGAGTTTCGCTAAAAATAAATTCTTGAGTAATTTGGGTGGTTGCCTGAATTTCCCAACTTAAGTGAAAAGTTTTTCTTTCTTTCCTATAGTTTCTATCCAATTATGTGTGTGTGTATATATATATATATATCACATTACCCACTAAAATACCGTAAGAATTCCCATATTGAAGAGTTAAAGACCATCCCTTTACCCTAGAGCAAAAACCCATTTGTTTTCTCTATACCTTCTCCCTTCTCAATTCCCAGATCTTTTTAGAGGTGATGTAAACCATACACACACAGAAAACTTGAATGTTCTTTATTGTTGCTTGGTGTGGGAAACCATTGAAGCAATTCCAAAATTTTCAAGAAGCCTTGAAGTGGTCAAGGGGACTGACTTGGTCTTGCAATCGGTGACTCAATTTGCAGAACAAGTGACTAGTAAGGAGAAAAGATTGGTATAATCAGTTGCAGGCAGGAGCCGAGAGCTCGAATTCATCGTATTTTACATAGCTTGGAGGCTATATAAGTGAAGAGTACAACAACTATTATTTTTTATAGAATTCCTTTGGTGCTATAGGTCTCGGAAAGTATTTCATTTTGCCTGATTTTGGGTTTTCTCCTCGTAAACACTGCGGTGTGTGGGTGTTTTGTGTTGTTTATTGGGACTTTGGTATTATAATTGTATACCATAATTGGCTAATTATATTGGCAATTGGGCTTAATTTTGTAATTAGTTTAAAATGGACACAAGCCATAAAATTGGGGTCTAAAGTGTGTTCTCTCAAGTACACTGTTGATAACCTTGGTGCAGGGGAAAAAATGAGATAAATTTAGTGTAGTTTTATAAATATTGTATCAATTACTATTTCGATTTGGTTAAGGGAACAATAACTATTACGAGAATAGTACTAATGTACCGTTTTTGAATTTTTGCTATATATAATATATATTTGTATGTTTATGAATTAAAAATATATAATCAAGAGTCTTGTAATGCAACTAATCTTCATGATGTTTCCAACAAAAATGTCCTCGCTTTAGAGTGTAAATCCCCCTACCCAAATTGTAATTATCAAATTATCAAAAACAATAAAATTAAAATACATAAGTTCATTTTTTTTTTTTTTTTTTTTTTTTTTTGAGAAGACATACGTTCATATTTGGTTGTTGCACATATTCATCCACTTTTATATGTTGTCCCATTACAAGGTTTACATTTTTTTGTACCTTATAGTGACCATCATTCAAATCAAATTAACTATCTTTTTCATAAGTATTGACATAATAAAAATGATTTAACTAACATTACTTTTAAATAAACTTATCATTAATATTACTTTTATAGCACTAACAATATGCCATTTCAACTGTTGTGAAGAATAATATAAATGCTCAAAAGAGTAGCAAACAAACAGTTTTACCCTAACGATCTGTTTGTTTTGATGTAAAATATTTACAAAAATAAAATATTTTACATGGAAAATATATGCAGGAAAATATTTTCATTTTACAGTGTTTGGCAGTGTACATGAAAAGGTTGTGTAAAACATTTTCCAGTGTTTTGCACAACATAAAATGGGAAAAAAAACTAGTAAAAGTTGTAAAAACATTAATTTATTAACTTCCATAAAATACATAGTGACAGGAGAATGGCTAAAAAGGTTGAATCTAATTATACAAGTTCAAATAATGAATAACATTGATCATGATCGTTTAAGGGATACTATGAAAAATTGTACTGAGATATCACCGATGGTTAAAAAGGCTAATCTACTTATAGTACCACTTCTTTGTGCTTTAGCTGAAGCTTGTAAATCATCTTGTAAACTTCTTTTGTTATAGAAAGCTGTGTAGAGAAAGTGTGTAATTAGCTAGTGCATAGAATTTTGTGCAATAAGCAATTGATCAAAAGAAGGAGACAAACACATAATTATATTAAGCATATCACTAGTTAACCTTTCAAAAAAATTATTCCAAAAACAATGTAGTTACAAATTTTCAACAAAATGAAATATCTACTACTCAAATTCAGTGCGATGTATCTTCGTTGTGTTGTTGCCCTGTTTAAAGCAATATCTACTACTTTCAGATAAAAAAGAAAAATGAAAAAAAAAAGTATTTCCTGCCAATTTTTTCCTTTCTAGTTAAAATACCAGAACCTATAATTTAAAGATAAAAATATTCAGCTATTTTTTTCATTTATAAGAAGTATATATAACCTTATACATAGGTCCAGGGTCAAGTTAATCAAATCAGAAAAACACTAATTAATCCAATCTAATCTCTTAAACAACCTAACCATTTCCCAGAGAGAGAGAGAGCAACAACCAAGGCCCCAGGCTACCAATGTGTTTTTACTACCAAAAAGGGCAATAGGTCCTTCATAGTCAACTCCTTAACAATAACCAATCAAATATAGAAATAAAATTTTTGAAAGAGAACTCACGAGTAGATCAATTTAGGAATATTAGCAAGTCTAGTTGGCACAGCTCTAGAAATTTTATTGTAGGAGAGGTAACTGTGAGTACCAAAACAATCAACAAGTAGAACCTCATACATATAACTAAGATAATATTCTAATATATGGTTTACAATGATGAGCAACATTCTTATCAACCACACACACACACACACACACGCACACAAGGAGGGAGGGAGAGAAGCAATACTTGCAAGATTTCCAAGTTGGTCAAGTTTGCAAGCTATGCTGGTATTCCTCCCGTTAAATAGTTATTATTTAAATAACTACATATCAGATTCACAAGGAGAATTATTAAAAATTATCATTTCACTGAAGCCCATAGTTGATTAACTTAGACCCACCTGATTGATATGACCTATTTTGGATTATTTTAGCCAAGGCTTTGGTTGGTATAAAATATAAACAATAGCCTTTAATCCAAGGAACAAAGTGCAAACATGGCCTCAAAGGGAATCAAACATTGAATTCATATCAAATTTGCTACTTCCATTCTAACAAGGAATCTTGGATCTCAAACATATATCATAAACTAGTATACAATAATTTCATCACAAAATATCATAATGCCACACATAAATAAAACCCCAAAAAAAAGCCTCAAATCTGAAAATCATAAACCCTAACTCATATCAAACAACCAATGTCAAAATCATCAAAAATAAATAAATAAATCTCACACTACCAAATCAACACCGAAAAACCCATATGAAAAATGATAAGAAATCAAATATGTGTAAAAATTATGATTCATCAAAAATAAAACCTAAAACTTTGTGGTGTTTTTCCAGCAAGGAGTAGAAATCGAACCTAAGAAAAACTAGAGATGGATCAGAGATAAAGAAAAACGAAAAGAAAAGGAGAAATCTAATCTAAAAAGGCAGAAAAGTACCTAGTTTTGCTAGCGATGGGCGGAGCTGGCCGGTGGTGCCTTGGATCTTGGAGCTGGAGATTGGCCACACAGGGGACCGGAGGTGGCTGGGTTTTTTGGAGAGAAATTTGAAAGGGTGGCTGGGTTTTTTTGGAGAGAAACATGAGAGGGAGAGTTTAAGCGTGAAAGTAATCATGGGAGCGATAAGAATCGGGTCGCGAGGGAGTGACTATGTAAAATGTTTTATCCAAATTTTAAGCGTGAAATAATTTACACAAATTTATTTAAGTTGATTTAATTAATTAAAAATATTTTATTTTTTACTAAATATTTTACTATAAAATAAATATCATATAATTAAAAAATATTTTTATAAAATATTTTACATCAAAACATACGGAGAATAGTTGTTTTCAAGTTAAACATTAGTAATTTACCCCACAAAAAAAGAGTCAAACATGAGTAGATCAAATTGTCCAACACCATATTAACATTTAATTTTTACTACATCAAATACATGGTGAAATATTGCAATAGCCGTTAGAAAGCCAAAATCTTCACAGTAAGCCTGTAGTTAAAGTAGTACATTTTGATTTTTTTTTTTTTTAATTTCAATTGAGATAATAAAGATTTAAATTCTCCCGCTCTCAAATATTAAATTATCAAAATATTAAGAAAAAAACACTTCAGATGGGGAGTGGTCAAGTGGGAAGGCAGTTTTACTGCCAAATCCCAAATGAACAATCCACGTTTTTACTTAATGCAAAAAATTGCATCTTCTCTTTAGAGTCAATTTGGTTATATATTTTACTTAAAAAAAAAAAAAAATTGGTTATATATTGAAAACTTACTCTTTGGAAAATGATTTGTATATGTTCGAGTTTTCTGATGTTAATGAGCGTGATGGTTTTTCTGATGCAAAGATTTGCCATATGGCAAATCAGCCTTTGTTTCTTTGAAAGTGGTTTATAGGTATACAAACTATTGAAAGTATCTTATTGGATAAGAATTATGCATCTTCTTGTTGAGTCACATTATAAGTGGGATCCCAATTTATTTTATGTGGATGAAAATTATTTAGGAGTTGGGTTTGCAAGGGCAAGGGTGCTTGTGCAAGTGGACGTCGTTGAGTCTTGAGTTTTACCAAACTATCAACAGATATATAATATACTGTAACTAGGAAATATATAGCCTTCAAATTTTGTCTCTCCTTAAATTGTGTATCTAAGATCAAGGTCATGTATATTATTCTTATTTAGACAATTGATGTTTTCTTTATTCATTATTTTTCCATAAAAATGTATCTTTTTAGAGACTTTCTTAATTTTTGTAATTAATTAAGTGGTGATTCTATTATAAACCCCTTAGATAAAAGGTGTCAATTATCAACAATTGAATCTCAAATTTGAGATTCACAACCAAGTCATATCTTCCTTTATCCCTTCCCTCCTGTCATGGTTCTCGCTCACACCTGGACATGGAAGTAGTTTCTACAAAAATGCATAAAAAGATGTGCCAATTTCAAGATTACAACCTACAAAAAATTGCTTTGTGTGGTGGGCATTTTTGCACCGTTGGACGTCAGTTCCTTACGCTGTGCTGAAGCTTGTTAAGCTGAGGTAAGAGAGTTGGGATTGGCCTTACTAAGAGTACATTGTAGGCTAGCTTGTGCACAAGTTAAGCCAACCCAATGTAGACGCATCCTGGCATAAGTGTTGTGGGCCGAACGTATGGCGTGGTCGCAGTAAGAATAACTGTTACAAGTGTTATGGCAGGAATACGGTTCAACAAAATAAATATGGTACTATACGTAATAAATAAAACTAACACTGAGAAGATAGTTAATAGAGTTACGGCAAAATAATACAGCGAATATGAATAACACTACAACAAAAAAAGAGTAAATGACTTTATAGCTTTTGACCGAACAGTGGCCAAGTCACCCAATAAACATGACTAATAAAAGAAAGCTTGTATGCCAGATGATTAGCTAAACTTTCCAGCAAAAGCAGTCCCAAGAAGGGAACCAATTTCCAATGTGGGTAACCTCAATAAAGGCTCTTGCCACAGAAGTTACATATTTTGGAAAAACGGCCTAAATGGTTTGAGCTTTGATTCTCAATCTTTAGAGAGTGGGTCTGTCAAGAGGGAGATAAAATGTGGTCTATTGATGCATGCCTTTATTCCTACTGTTTATTTCCTCTCTAGTTTTCTTTCCAATCTTTCTTTCTTTTCTCTCTAGTTTTTCTCTGTGTATTCCTTTGTTTCCTATTCTTTCTTTTCTACCTCTTCTGTCCCCCTTTTTACTACTCATGGCTACCCTTTTTTACACCATTTACCATTGTGGAATTTACCATTTTTGTCCTTTAACCGTTTTTGGCTCTTTATGGACATCCCTCCAAGACTGCCCACTATCCTGCCAGCTGCTCAGCCACTTCCTCTAGTCAAAGTGTGTTGGTTGCACCACTCTATATTCCTAGAAAAAATTATTTGTCTTGTTTCTTACCTCTCTCTATCTTGTTTTACCCATGTGGATAAGGATCAAACTACCTCATCGCCTACCCTTATAGCATGCATCAAGTAGTCCCAAACATATTTGCATATTTTGGGTGAAATGTCATCCCATCAGAACATTTCCCCCAAAGAAGCTTAAGCAGCAACTCTAAAATAGATCCGTTTTTCTCCCCACCGCCAAACCATACCCTTTAAATATCCTAACCCATGGCCCACCTCTCATATATTGGCTGGGTACAAGTAGGCGGTGCCCCGGCCTTTCGTGCATGCTCCACTCCATCTTGAATTTTTTTTACCTTCACACTATTTCTACTGCCTTTGCATTATTTGATTCTGCTGTACGTATTAGTTGATGTTTAACTTTTGTAGCATGAAGGATGCGTGGGCTTTTGGGCTCATATTTTCTTCCTTTCATCCTTTCCTAAACTGGGTATCACTTGGAAAAAGCCTTAATTTGCTTACTAAGCCCATGTTGTCTTCTTTATGGTTATGAGCCTCCTTGGCCACTAATCCTGCCATATCACTTCATTGTGTCTACCACAGTTTTGTCTTTATTTTTATTCCTTACTACCCCGTGAGTTTGCGGGTTGATGTTCTTGCTATTTCAACCTATTTCTTCATCAATCATTTGCTCAGGGCTTCCTTGGCCTACTTTCCATGTCTGTACCTCTTTTAAGCTTGTTGGCCAATATTCCAGCCATGTGAACCTATTTTACTACTTTATTCTTTGGGCTTCCTTGGCACATTTACTTCCTCTCTACCTCTTTTTACTCTCATGAGCTTGTTGTTAAATTCCTTGGGCTTCCTTGGCCTTTTTATTACATTTTTACCTCTTATTAAGCTTTCGGGCTTATTGGCCATTAAGCCAGCCTATTGAGTTTACAATGCATTCCCTGGACATCTTTGACCCATTTAATTCTTCTTTACCTCTTATTATTCCCATGAGCATGCTACTTTATCCCTTAGACTTCCTTGGTCCATTTACTCATTCTTTACCTATTTTTATTTTCATGGGCCTGTTGGCCATCAATCCTACTGCTTCAGTTCGCTAGGCTTTTTTCTTAATTTCTTTTACTGTTTTGCCCCTCATTTCCTTCCCATCTTCTCTATTATTGGGCTTCTTCTACTGTTGGGCCCTCTGTCAAAAATGGGCATCAACACTTTGTTGATGATTTTGATAGCTTTCTTGAAAATTGATATTTAATATGAAGAAATGGTGCAAATGGTCTATGAAAATTTTAGTAAATTGTATGGTCTACGAGACAATGCTACCAAGATTGAGTTGTTTATCACTGTTGCTTCTACCTCAAGCAACAGATTCTTTGACTTGCTCAAATTTAAAGAGGGCAAGTTTCCGGTTAGATATTTGAGGATGCCACTCATATTTAGAAAGCTCACCAAAAAAAAAAAAAAAATGATAACCAGATTTAGCACCTTGTTAGATCAAAGCAAGTTGAGCATGGTAGGATTGGGAAGCAAGTTGAGATTGGTAGAAAAGCCAAGTTGATATGGACTCTAGGTAGTTTTGGGCAGTACTCTCATGTGTTGGAGATAGAATCGCATTAGAACTAAACTTCTCATAGTAAGGGGTAGGTGTAACTACTTGAGGAAAGTGCTAACCACATTTGTGCTTATACCCCAAAATGATTAGTCAAGTTACAATTGGGCTTCCTGTAATCACTAATAGATCCAAGATCTGTCTAATAAACACCTAATATGAGACTCAACATACACCATTTAACGCATACTCAAACAATCCAAACCATTCACATTACAATTATTTTGGTCCCCTAAACCAATTTCCAAACATTGCTAAGGAAACTCCATGTCTTCTTTGTAGATTGAGGATAAAGAGCACAAATTACTTGTATTTTGAGTTCTTTTTTTTTTTTTTTTTTTTTTTTTGTTGGAAAGGTATTTGGAAGACATTGATATCCTAGTGTCTAATATAAAATAAAAAAATAAAAAATAAAATCCTAAAATACATTGGGAGGATGTTGTGTCCAGGGATGAATCTTAGTTGAAGGGCATAGTTTGAAATCCCTTTATGTAGGCTTTAGTTGTGATCTACAAGTTACCATATATGGAAGCAAAGGAATGCAGTTCTTTTATTAATGGAGGATTAATTCTGATGAGTACATAATGAGGATAATTATATGGGAGACAAAAATTAGAATAGGATGTAGTGGACAAATTTACACCTCTAAAAAAATGGGCTCTATATTGCCTTTGGACTCTTTCCCTATAAATTATAATGCAGATGCTTATTTATAGGTAAAGAACAAAATTGTGATGTATCAAATATTTTTCATTTTGACATAAACTTCATGCACCAACCTAGATAAATGAGTTTTGCTATTATTGCAAACAAACTTATAAGTTTTGCCACAACTTTCTTATAAGGCAGACTTTAATTGATTGTCTATTACTTTCACATGGACTTATCTCTCTCTCTCTCTCTCTCTCTCTCTCTCTCACACACACACACATATATATCTTTTTCCACCAATCACCGTTAGCCAAAAGTGTGCATTTATTTAAAAGAAAATACAAATTGGGTAATTGGTTTGAAAAGAATCAGTGAAGCGAAGTAGTGAAAGCTAATTTGTTTGAAAAGAATCTTTGTCCACATCCGAAAAGCAGGGATAAATTGCTGGGCAGCAAAAAACAAGGGGGTATTGATTGGTGTGCCTTTGTACGTGCATCCGTACCATGTACTATGGTCACGCGACAAAATCATGATGGATTGATTGGATTTATCACCGAATGGAAAAAATTATGTGGATGGGCCTCAGCCCTCAAATCATGCCACCTTGTCTCTCCCATGTCTTTCTTTGCTGTCCATTTTAAATAAGTTTTTAACCTTAAACTTACTTTCACACATTCCTTGCCGCATTTGTCTATTAGTGATTTAACGTCTGTTTGGTTGAAAAATTTGAGTAATGTTATTTGTAATTTTTTAAAATAATAATGGGTGAAAAAATGTGTAAAAATGTATGTAAGGTTGTTTAAAAACTAAAAATATGGATTTGAACTACTCTACCAAGCAGGCCCTTACTATTTTATTATTTTGACCCATAATCTTTTACGTATCTAACATTTACGCTTTGTCACAGAACATAATTATGTATAGAAAAATTCTAGTGCCACAAACTAGTGCACAACTTTGCTCACAATTCGCCCATGTGTCGAGTTGTGGTTGGTGGAAGGGTGACCCACCATCACCCCTCCACCAACTCCAACTTGCTACATGAGCGAGTTATGGACAAAGTTGTGCACTAGTTTGTGGCACCAGAACTTCTCTTATGTATAACAAGTTGTGTGAATAAGTGTGTGATATTATTATTAGTTTGTTCCTTATTTCTTAGTTTAGTACCGGTCAGATTAGCAAAAGTATGGGTTACACCATTATATTCTCTACTAATCCAACAAAATTTACAACTCATAAAACTCTTACTAATTTCTGAACTATTTATGATTATATTGATGGACTAGTGCACTTGCTTTCCCTTTGAACTCATAGGCACTGGAGAGTCAGATACAAATTTTTGCATTCCCTTCCACAATAATTTGATCTCATTTTTTCTCAAGAGCTCTTTGAAGAGTCCATAGAACAGTTGCACCCTCAGCTTGTAAGGGAGAGCACAACTCATGAAGTTTAGCCAATACTTGAATGACTTCTCCATTATCATCTCTAGCTAATATAGCCAAAGTGGAAAACTCATGGGAGATTGTAGCAACTACATTCAACTTAATCCAACCTCCTGCTGTTATTGTTGATATTTGTGGTTTGCATAAATCGGGTTGGATTAGCTTCTAGCTATTTCATTTTTCAACAAAATATTTTAAGGTTAAGAATTTTTCAAAATTTCAATCCTTAGGGTCATTTTGTTGAACTTAATAAGATGCTTTTTTTAGTCTTGAGTAAAATATAAAAATGACTATTAGTAATTAATATTTCAATTAAAGGAGGAATTTTAATATACACTTAATTATGTTTATTTTTTAATGTATTTATGCATATGTATAATGTTACAAAGTAGTTTTATAATAAATTATGGACTTTAATTATATTTGAAATTTAAAATTTTAATACCTTAATATCACATAAGTAATATTAATTTTTTATATTTTAATCATTATATAACGACCTATCTAAAAGAAAGAAGAGAGAGGAATTGTTACATACTTCTGTTACTATGTATAAAATAAATAATTATATAATTTGCAATTATAGTTTATTTAATGCAAAATCCTCTTTTTGAATATGATATTTTGAAATATAAAAGTTTTAAAAAAGAACCATCCCCCCGGGCTAATATTGGTGTTTAGAACTCTTAAGTATGTGAGAATTACTAAAAATAGCCCTAAGGTATTAATTAGTCTTAAGAACCTTATGAATGGCATGAGACATTGGTAATCATTAAATTGTGTTTAGATGGGAGAGGAAAAAATGGGAGTAAAGGGAAGAGGATGAATGGCTGAGGTTTAATTAACCATGTTTGCATGTTTTTCAAAGTGAGAGAGGAAGGGCTTGATGGCATTTACAGGAGTAAGATATCCCACCAAACTCCTCATAATTTATTTCACAAATTGAGGAATTTTGAAGGGGAGATTCCAATTATATTAGCATTTTTCATTTTTGTAGGATCTCAAAATAAATAAAAAAGAGTCACTTTGGACATTATAATGTTAATTTATAAATGCCACTTTAAACAGAAAAAAAAAAGAAAAAAAAAGAAAAAAGAAAAGAGAGAGAGAGAGTGTGTAATTGTCAATTTATATGGGGTTTCATTATTTTCCCTTATTCCCATTTTCTTCTCATCTCTCCTTCTTCTCCCACTCCCCTCCTTACACTCTCCTCTCCCTTTAAATTTCTAAACACATAAATTCAACAAATTTTATGTTTCTATTGCCAATCATGACTGATTGTTTTTCCCCCACAAAAAAGAAAAAAAATAATAATAATAATTGATTGCTTTTAGTTTTACTCTCACCATGAATGGACCTCACCCGACATCTTGCGGTGCCAGGAAGCTAAGGATGCCTAGGATATCTCTCCCAAATAGGTCTCATCCAAAAACTCACATTTTGGGCAAAATAACAAACTCACTTGCTATATTTGCCCCAACATAAAAGATCTTGGAAAATATTGGTGTTTGAAATTTGATGACCCATGAGTTGACACTTGCCCTTTAGTTGAGTCATATGTCATGCATGAATCATGATTAAAGTTTTGAATATCAATTTGAATTGGTTAATGGGAGGAGATATTTTAAGATTGATATGCATTGATACGTCGATCAAGATTACTACTTTATATATATGTGTGTGTGTAAAGAAGAAGAAGAATTTGAACAAATCTTGTCTAACCATCTAACTCCAATATTTTTTATTCTCTCAATACTCAATTTGAGTGAATTTGAAATGAAAGCTATTCTAATTTAATAAGTTTTAAAACTTTTCATTTTATCCTTTTATTTTTATTAAAAAAACAATGTTAAAAGAGGAATTGTGTATTTGTTCATTTTCTTTCTTTTCCACCTTACAATTAAACAAAGTAAAAGGTATGTTAATTGAAAATAAATAAATAAATTGAAGGTTATTTGCTACTCTCTCCTCAATTTTAATTTTATAACTTTCCAACAAACGAATGGGTATCAACTCTACTTTCCAATCCTCTCCTCTCCTCTCCTCTCTTTTCCTTCCAAACTTCCAAATATATAGTTAGAAAGAAAATACACAATACATTTTAGAGCAATTTATTTTTATTTCACAATTTAAATTTTTAGTTTTAACAATTTTATTTCTTTGACAGATATGCATATTTACAACCTTCAAGTTTAGGTTTTTTTTTTTTTTTTTTTTTTTTTTTTTTTTTTTTTTTGAGGGGTACCTTCAAGTTTAGTTGGTCGTTCTTTTGGTCCTTGAAGTTTCATTGTTGTCAATTTTATCCTATAAGTTAGCAATCATTGTCAATATGGCTCTTCCTTCCACAACTATTTATGACATTGCCGATGAAGTTTCTATAAACGATCGTGTTTAAATTCACTCCAACTTAAATTCTCAAACTCTAAAAAAAAAAAAAAAAAAAAAAAAAAAAAAAAGAGAGAGAGAGAAAAGACTAATAAAAATCTTTAGAAAATTAAATTAAATCTTTTTTTTTTAACACAAAGCTAGTCACCACTGTCCTTTAATCGAGGCCCCTACCAAAAATTCCTAAAACCAAAATCCATCACAATTAGTATCTTCATTTGGTATCTTGAATTGTATGGAGGAGGTTGGATGTGATTGTCATTGTATGAGTGTCTCGTGAAGGTTTGTACTAAGTCCCACGTCAAATTTTTACAAGTGCAAATATGGTTAAGTATATTTTAAGTGAAAAACTTATTTTAGTCCTTACATTTTCATGCGATTCTTACTTTGGTCTTTTTTTTTTTTTTGTTCCACCGCTTTTAGTCCCTATCTTGGAAAACACATCTCATTTTTGTCCCTGCCATTACATTAGAGATGGAAATTGCACATGTGGCAAACGAAACTATTAAAATAATAATAAAAAATTTTATTTTGACATTAAAAAATGCCACGTCAGCATCTAAACTAAAAAAAAATTAATTTATTAATTTTAACTAAATAAAAAATTAAAAACAGAAAGAAAAACGAAAAATCACATAAATTGAGATCTAAGTGTGTCTTGAACATGAACAATAAAAACACAAACCCAAATCTAAGAACAGAAAATTATAATCCAAAAATCACAAACTCAAAAAATAAGAACAGAAAATTAAACTATAGAACCACATCAAATTAAACATGAACAAGAAATTAAACATGAAAACAAAATTTAAAACCCAGAAAATTCGAACCTTAGAGCCGAAACCTAGAATTAGAATTCATGTCAACATTTTTGAGAAACCCAGATAAAATTGATCAATTAAACATGAACACATTAAATATATGAACAAGAACACAAACCCAACAAATTTAAAACCCAAAAAATTAAATTCAAACCCAGATTCAAACCTAGATTCAAAAAATTAAATTCAAACCCATATTTCAAACCCCCACACCACCAAAACATCAAACACAAAAATCAAATCCAGATTTTCGGCCCCCAAACTCAAAACTCAAAACTCAAAACCCAAATTTTCTTATACTTTCTGAGAAACTAAACACAAACCTTAAATTCAAACCTTAGAGTTGAAACCAAACCACCTCCAACCTCAAATTCAAAACTATCAAACCTAAACGAAATCAACCTCACCTGACAACAAAACCATCGCCACCTCCTTGAATGTCACCATCATCCTCTGCAAGGAATCGGAGCTCTACTCTGTAAGCGGTCGAGCTCGCCTACCCACTCATGTGCTATAGCAACCGGATTCACGTCCTCGGCTCGGCCAATGGCTTGCTCTGCATCACGAACGTCACTGAAGACATCACTTTCTAGAACCCTTCGATCAAGAAGCACAAGGTGTTGCCGTTTTTGCCTGTCAATCGGCCCTGCGACCACGGGATGAGCATGTGCGACACACCCACGTGCGTACGGGTTTGGATATGATTCTGCACACAACGACTACAAGCTGGCTGTTCGTTGACTTGGAAAGCGAAGGTTTTGCTTCGGAGGTCAAGTTTTTCAGCTTGAGAGCAAACAAGTTCGAGAAAGATTGTTTTGAGCTTGGAATATTGATCTTGTTCTCATTTAATTCCTTGTTCATGTTTATTCTGATGTGGATTTTATGTTTAATTTTGTGATCTTATTTTTTTTGAGTTATTCATAATTTTTGGATTTTATTTGTGTGTTCTTAGATTTGGGTTTGTGTTATTATTCAAAAAACACTTAGATCTTAATTCATGTAATTTTTTGTTTTTCTTTCTGTTTTTAATTTTTTTATTTATTTAAAATTAATAAATTAAATTTTTTTTTTTAATTTAGATGCTGACGTGATATTTTTTAATGTTAAAATAAAAATTATTATTATTATTTTAATAGTTCTATTTGTCACATGTGCAATTTCTGTCCTTGATGTAATGGCAGGAACAAAAATGAGACACGTTTTCCAAGATAGGGACTAATAGCAGTAGAAAAAAAAAAATGTATTGAATTGAATGGTCATTAGCCCCATTTTAAAAATGTTTCTGCTACAGTTGAGAGGAATTGAAATTACTCGATTTATAACATTTGAAGCTTTTGCTTTCTTGCTTAGAACTTTGTGGACATTATACCGAGCCTAGGAATAGCAATTTCTTTTACACTTTCATCTTCCATTCACGGTGTTCGTTGGTCACATACAAAACAACACAGCTTAAGTTTATTATCTATTTCTTCTTCTTTACTCTCTTTCTTTCATTTTTTTTATTATTTATTTTTGTTTTTTGTTTTTAAAATTTTGCTGTCTCAACTAATCTGTGAAGGTTCTACAAGTAGTTTACCCAAAGAAAAAAAACTTCTACAAGTACAGATTGATACGTAGAGAAGACAAGATGTTGAATAGTGGCATCATCTTATCATATTCCAATCTTACAGAGATGGGAAAAACATTATTATTGCTATTTGCTAGCTAAGATGAGGGGTGAGAGAGGAATACTATTGGGTGAGGGGAAACCTCCGGATCGATCTATCCCTTTCCAATGATGTGATATCTTGTTCAATGCTTTCACACAAGGTTTTTAGACTTGGACCATTCATTGAACCGTAAAAAGGAGAGGTTCAAGATTTTTAAAGTCGAACCGGGGTCGAACCGTAATAACCTCATAATTAATTTAATAACTATTTAAATACAAATAAACATATTAAATTAGTATAAATAGAAAAATTAAATTAAATGAATCAATTAAATATAGAAATTTATCTTTCAAATGTATTTTTTCATATCATAACTTTCACAGGATAAATAAGATACATCATATCCTAAGCTTACATAGATATAATATTTCTTTATTGGTTTATATGTTGATTAGTTAAACTCATGATAGTAATATTGTAATAATATAGGAATTAGAAGGACACTTAGTAACTTTAAATTAAAATAATTATTTAATAATTATTATATACTTAATTGTATTTGTTGACTTATTATTTTTTTCTCTACCATTCAAATTTTTTGTTGAGTAAATAGTAATACTTATTAAAACACACACGAAAAATATAACAAATAAAATATTATAAATATTCTTAATTAATATTTACAATTTTTTTAAAACGAAAAAAATATAATGTTACACAAAATATTTCACAACTTTTTTGTCACAATTATCACGAAACAAAGTTTGAAGGGTCAAAACTGAGAACAACTCCATTAGTATTGGCCATCTGTATTGTGCAGTGATGTTGTACCAAACTTGCAGCATCCAAAAATAAAAAGGCATGCTCTCTCTGTTCATTGTACCATTACTAGGAAAAATACAAAGAAGTGGCCAGAGCCACATCACATGCTCAAAGATCAAACGATTGAAACTAATTCAAAAATAAAAAGCTTCCATCTTTCCTAAAGCAAGTCACGTGAAGGGGCTTTGGAAACATTAAAAAAAAAAAAAAATCAAAACAAGCACAAACACCAAACAGAGAGAAGGTGAGAAACTCAGAAACAATAGCAGTGGAGACGAAAAGAAGAAAGAAGAAGAAATAGAAACAGAAGACGAAGGTGAAGATGAAGGCAGTGACAAACTCTTCTCCCTTTCTTCCTAAAGCAAGTCACGTGAAGGGGCTTTGGAAACATTAAAAAAAAAATCAAAACAAGCACAAACACCAAACAGAGAGAAGGTGAGAAACTCAGAAACAATAGCAGTGGAGACGAAAAGAAGAAAGAAGAAGAAATAGAAGCAGAAGACAAAGGTGAAGATGAAGGCAGTGACAAACTCTTCTCCCTCTCTTCCAAAACAAATCTGAGCAAAATCTCCCCCAAAACATGAATTTAGAGAACATGATCTGCTACTTTCGGCTTTTAGCGAACAAGATGACCCTCTCAACGATGAAAGATTGCCTCGCCCAAGAAAACGATATTCTCCTCCTGCTTTAGCCGATAACGATCTGAAGTCCTATGGCAATGGCGGATTACTTGTTTTGATTTTTGGTTTTTCATTTCTTAAGGTGTTTGTCAAAGATCCTTGGTAGTATCTTGCATTCTATGCGATCATCAATCCGTTCTTGGAGCTCCTTGATGTACTCTGAAGGGAGCAGAATTTAAAGCTTGTTTTTCTATTTTTTTTTCTTTTTTTTTTTGAACCATGAGAAGCGATCTGATCACAATGCTCAAAACTATGAGGTCCAACCGCAATTCGCACGGGTCCTTATTTTTATTTTTATTTTTTCCATAAAATAGTTCTTAAGCTAAAAGAACCGCAAAAGTGAACAGTTCGAGATTTTCCTGGTTGGACCATATGATCCGGTCTAGGTTTCAAAACCTTGCTTTCACATAACAAATCTCATCACGTACGTTATGGTGTTTCATATAATATATATATATATATAAATATATATATATATATATATAAATATATATATATATATATATATGTATGTATGTATATATATACATATACATATAACAATTCTCTTCACATATGGGCAAGACGGGCTAATAAATTTGAAGGTCTAAGGTGATATAATTAAATGTGGCTTTTTTGTTATCATTTAAATAATATTTAACTAGTATTTAATATCATAATTTGTTTTATAACAAAAATTTATTCCTTTCATTTTGTAATTAGTTTTTTCTTTTTCTTTTTGGAAAAAATGCTAAAACTGTAACAAATTTTACTAAAAAAACTTTCAAATAATGTAGAAATAAATGCAATTAATGACACCTTAAGAAGATAATAAACAAGCATTTGAATGAATGATGTTAGAGATATTATAAATTTTATAACATGAGGCTTACAAAGATGTATCACTAATCACAAAAAATAATTCAAAAATGCATTTAATAGATTATTGATATCCACATATCATATTAATTGTCACATCAATTTGTAATGTTTTGAAGTAAAATTAATAATATTTCTAACAATTTCATATTTGAATTATTTCTTGAAACATATATTTGTAAGGGAAAATGCTAGAGATACAAATCCTTTTACCAAAACTTTTACAAACTGATGATGTGGTAAATGATTATAAATAAATAAAAAAGTGATGTTATTAGTGGGTTTAGATGAGAAACAGTAAGAAGTTGGTTATAACAACAATTTATAAAAATATTGTAAAATAGTTTGTAATTGTAGCATTACTCTATTTGTAAGACCCATGTATTTTAAGTTGTATTATCTCTAACATTACTCAATTATTTGAGACTTCTTAAAAGTAGAGGAAAAATATAAAAGAATTTTTTTTTTCTATATCTCCAATTTTTTTTTTTTAAAAAAATATATCAATTTTTCCCCCAAAATTTGGGGCCTTAATTTGGTAAAGGGGCCCTAGGTGGTGGCCTAAGTGGCCTAGGCCTAGGGCTGGCCCTGTAGATGGGATAATGATCACCTCGCGAAACATCCCTTACATGTTAGCAACAGATAGAATAAGATAATTCTCCTCTTTGAAAATTTGTTGTGGGAATTATTTGGAGAGGAACTTCGATGGTAATCTATTGGTGTATCTACCTTTTGTTTTTTCGGTGCAAAGTTTATCTTTAAACTTGTTTGGAATAATCTCCTTTAATCCATTATATATTTGGCGTTTTATAAAATTGTTCATGTACCTTTGAATTTTCTCTCTTGAACCTCCACACACCTTGTATATGGAGAGCTAATATTCCGTCACATAGTGGGTTGGAGGAGTTTCCAATTAAAACCAATTTGGAGAAAAAGATTTTCTTGTTTTTCTTCTTACACCATTTCTTAACAACATATCAATGTGATACTTATCTCTGTTGGGAATATTATACAAAGTAATAATGGAAGAACAAGGTTAACACAAAAGACAAATAGAAAATAGATAACTTGGAGGCTTATCGTTTTCCTTAGACAATATTTGTCCCCTACACTATTGTAGCTAAAGGGTTATCACAAATTTGTTCGCAGGATACAACCAAGATGTTAGGTTATACAGATATGATAGCAATTCTGGAGAATGACCACAAGATTTCTTGTGTTTCTCTCTATATATACCCATAGGGTTATATTACATCAAAAGGCATGTATGGAGAGTTAAAATATTTCATAAAACTGTTCACAATGCTTGAAACCTCTTCAAACACACTGAACAGTCTCCAGAAAATACTGTAGAAAAATCTTGATTTTCACCTTTCGATTGGTTGAAAATTACTTTCGATCGAACGAATGTTCTTTTCGATCGGTCGAACAGGAATTGAGCAGCGATCGAGTCATCCAGAAACTCCAGGATTTTTTCTTTACCATTTCAATTGATCGAGCCCAAACTTTGATTGATTGAAAATGCTTAACTTCGAATTTTCACTTAGAAAATTCCAAAACTTGAATTTTCACTTTAACAACTTTATGAAACAATATTTTTTAAACTCAAACATCATTATTATTACAATCTATCCTTGTATATACCTATATATACAACAATCTCAACCCTTACCACCGGTTACTATTTCAGACAAATTTCAAGACATGCATTCATACCCCTTAATTCCATTAATATTCTATTTATCTTGAACAAGAAATTAAAGACCCGTCACTTAAAATTTGGATTTAAAAAGGATTTTAAAAATAGGCACTTTGTCATCTTCTATTTTTTTTTATGAGATCTAAATTGTTTCTTTTTAAGAAAAAGAAATGAAATAGTTAAAAGTCCGAACATTAAAATAATATAAGCTATAGTTGTCAAAACTGTTAAAAACACTAGTATTATTATTTTTATGTGTGTTCTAATAAGTATTATTGTTTACTCAATATATATATATATATATATATATATAATACATAAATAAAACAAAGATAAATTATAAAAAATGAGCTGGTATTCAATTTAAACATAAATGATAAATGTATAATTATGCCAAAGATTAAATGAGTAGAACATTATGATTAAGAAAATTTATTCAAATAGAGATGTATTTGTGGGAGGGATTTTCGTCTCGGTCCTCAATCAGCAGGTATTGTCCTCTTCGGCGCTGGGCCTCAAGGTTTTGCTCAATCCTACATCGGGGAGAGACGTCTTCCCACATGTGCCTTATAAGCCTGAGCTCAAATTATTCTTTTTTTTTTAAATATATATTTTTAAATTATAATAGATGCAAATTATTATCCTTTATCCGAAAAAATAGAAGAGGCTTGGAACACGTGCATGAGCATGTGCTAAGGGGTGCGTGAGCATGTGCTAAGAGGTTCTTTTTAAATTCATTTAAAAATAGAATCATGTCAAATAACAAATTTCATTTTAAATCCAAAAATAGATCTCCTAAAATTTAGGATTTTTTTTCCTTCACATTCAAAAAAGAAATTGCCATTACTACTTATCTCTAAAGTTTATCATTTTTATTTATTTGAAAAATAAAAATATATATTTCTAAATTATAATAGGTGTAAATTATTAACCTTTACTAAAGTGCCTTTGAGCACACACATGAGCTTGTACTCTGAGTGAGTGAGTGTGTGTGTGTGTGTGTGTGTGTGTGTGTATATATATTATGATATAAACTCATCACTTCATGTAGATTGGATCCGTGAGTTATGAATTAAAAGAAAGAAAAAAAAAAAAAAACTCATAAAAGTTTTTTTTGTAATTTATTTTTTTATTTATTTTTTTGGAGCAAAACTTTCATTTAGACTTGTTCACTCCGGTTAGAAGGAGGTGGAAACAGTATAATCGGCTCGGCCCAGGGCTATTGAAAGCCCCAAATCGGAAATTGTCAAATTATGGCCCGTATTAGCTGGATGGGACATGGGCAACTTTTGATGGTTCAATCAATGAAGAGAGAGAGAGTTTCATGGGTTTCATGGGGGAATTTCACATAACCACTAAAATTTCCTTCTTGTCATGTGCTCTCTAGATGTAAATAACAATGGGATCTTTTTTTCCTTTTTCTTTTGAGAAAAATATTACAATGGGATCTTAATTCTTAAATCAAGAATTGTGTCACAATAGTATTGTTTAATTTTGAAGGTTTCTAATATATGAAGAAAACTATGGTTTAAATTGTCTCTTACGTGTTGTAACAATTAAATTAATACATACATATATATATATATATATATATATATATATATATTAGTAGGTTTTAAGGTGAGCATTTTCACAATATTTTGTTTATTTGAAAAGCCTTGCAGTTATATGTTTATATTTATTTATGTCAATATGCGTGTGAAGATTTTATCAATATATGAAAGTGTGAAGATAATTACAAGGGAAAAATAGAGTCAATAGTTCTAAGGTTTGAGCTAATATTAGTCATGTCCAAAACATTTCAAAATTGACTAACTTGATCTACAAATCGTTATCCATATTTCTCCTATCTGTCATGGTGATTAGAGACCAGATTAGTTAGTTTTGAAATATCTTGAACACAACTGTTGTGAGGATTTTACCCTAATTATAAACATACAAGCCTACTAATTAGTTTAGGGGTGGCAAAATCAACTCAGACCCATTTGCCCACCCAATTACTAATTAGGTCAAATGTGTATTAATCCAACTAAACCCAATTAATATTAGTGTTTATTGGGTTTTAACTAAGTATCCCATTAGATCCAATTATGATTTAAGTATCATCTTTACAAATCACCCAACTCTAAAATATCCCCAAACCACTAAAAATTACCAAAATACTCCCTAAACCTAAAAAATTATCAAAATATCTCCTAAACCTAAAAAAGACCAAAATACTCCTGAAACCTAAAAAAAGACCAAAATACCCCATAAACCTAAAAATGACTAAAACACCCCCGAAATCTAAAAAATGACTAAAATACCATTGAAACCTTAAAATTGACAAAAATGCCCCATAAACCTAAAAAATTACAGAAATACCCTAGAATTAAAAAATGACCGAAGTATCCCCGAAACATAAAACTTACCAAAATACCCCCTAAACCTAAAAAAATAACTAAAATACCCCCCTAGACTTAAAAAATGACCAAAATACTTCCGAAACTTGAAAAATAACCAAAATACCCCCCGAAACCTAAAAATTGATCAAAATACCCCTGAAATCTAAAAAATGACCGAAATACCCCCGAAACATAAAAAATGACCAAAATACTTCCTAAACCTAAAAAATGACCAAATTACTCCGTAAACCAAAAAATTGACCAAAATACACCCTAAACCTAATTGATCGAAATACCCTTGAAACATAAAAAATAATTAAAATACTCCTAAAACCTAAAAAATAATTGATATACCCTCAAAACCTAGAAAATGACCAAAATGCCGATAAACCAATAAAACGGCAAAAATACCCCTTCAACCTATAAGATGATAAAAATGCACCATAAACCTAAAACTGACCAAAATCCTCCTTAAAACTAAAAAATGGCCAAACTACCCCCAAAACATAAGAAAATTACCAAAATATCCACTAAACATAAAAAATGACCAAAATACCCCCCTAAAAAAAAAAGACTGAAAGACCTCCAAAACCTAAAAAATTACCAAAATAGCCCCAAAATCTAAAAATTAATGAAACAACCCTAAAACCTAAAAAATTAGTGACATTCCCTCGAAACCCTACAAAGTGACTAAAATGCTCTTAGAACATTTAATTTGACAAAAATACCCTTGAAACATCCAAAATACTCCAAACCTCTATTTTGGTAATTTTAGAGGCTTTGAGTTTATTTTGCTCATCATATAGGATTAGTGGTATTTTGGTCATTTTAGATATTTTGAGGGGTATTTTGGTCATTTTATATGTTTAGAGCTATTTTAGTCATTTTAGAGATTTCAGTGTATTTTTGGTTTCAGGTTATTTGTGGTCATTTTTAGGTTGAAGGGGTATTTTGGTCAAATTTTAGGTTTCGGGGGTATTTTTGGTCATTTTTAAGGTTTAGTCAGGTATTTCGGTCATTTTTTTTTATGTCTAGGAGGTATTTTGGTAATTTTTAAGTTTTAGAGATATTTTGGTCATTTTCTAGTTTTAAGGGTATTTCGAACATTTTTTTAGGTTTCAGGGTATTTTAGTTATTTTTTAGGTTTCGGGGGTGTTTTAGTGCTTTTTTTTTTTTAATTTATTTATCCTATTTGGTATTTTTTTTTTAAAGTTTAGAGGGTAATTTGGTAATGTTAAAAGGTTTTAAGAGTACTTTGGTCATTTTCAAGTTTTATGGGTTTGGGTTTACCCATAATAATTAGGTTAGGTTGGGTTTGGGTTATAAATAATTAGTTAAATGGTTTATATATGGGTAAATGAGTTTTATGTATCAAACCCAATTATGCCTACCCTAAATTCACCCATTTGACACCTCTAAACTAGTTGCATTGGGGATGGCTAACATCAACAAGTGTTGCTAATAATGCCAAAAATCGCCAGTAAACCACACGGTCTTCACGTGCTCTTTGAAAGAACCTATACAACACAAAAGCTGAAGACCTTAAGAGGAGTACCGGTGTGGTACCGGCCAAATACCTTCCGATAATCTAGTTAGAGAAATCTCTTGTTCACAATTCCAGAGTGCCAGAGTTGGGGTTGAATTATGAGTACCTTGATTTATGAGAGTTTTGGGGTATTTATAATAGTGTGGGATTGACATTTGTACTTTGGCCAAGAAGTTCTTTCCTTCTAAGAGAGAACCTCTTGGATTCTGCATATTTCCTAGAATCCTTTTTCTTGTAGGAGTTTTCTTGATTATGGTTAAGCGTGCAGTGCAAGAAGTCTCCTTATACACGTATGGATGGAGATCAAGTAAGGCCA
Source organism: Castanopsis chinensis (assembly GCA_032878915.1). Lineage (NCBI taxonomy): Eukaryota > Viridiplantae > Streptophyta > Magnoliopsida > Fagales > Fagaceae > Castanopsis > Castanopsis chinensis. Next base: position 3,854,955 of record JAVQMG010000097.1, on the reverse strand, counting down.
CGTCAGACCCGACAGAGGTTTGCTTGCCCTCTTCAGCTTGTTCTCGTCAGCTTATGGTGTTGTCACTTTGTTAGGACTGTCAGCTTTGTTATGAAGATGTAGGCTTTATGATGTAGTCGCTTGTGACAAGCGCTGCCGACGGGATTATTGAGTCCGTTGCCTTTTTCTCGTCATGGTTTAATTACAAAATTATCCTTATCAGTTGCTATCCCAAGCTCAATAATTTGAAAAATGATAGAAAATTGTTATAAACACAATCATGAATATAATTCTAATCAAAATATTGAGTAATATATTTTATGTGATTCATGGATAAGCTCAGCTTTCACACCAAAAAGAAAAGAGAAGAGAAGAGAAGAAGAAGATAAGTTCAGTGCGTGACTGCGTGTACTTGATTTCGGCCGTTATTCGACTATCACATGTGTTATAGACTCTTTAACCTTTTTATTTTATTGAAATGATGACCAAAAGTCTTGATTTTCCGCCGCATGTGCACTTAATAAGCTTATTATAATTCTAAATTTAATTAGGCACCACTTGTGATATATATTAAAAATTATAGGACACAGGGGAGTCTTGTCAAATTTATACTAGGCCAGCAAACATAGGTCTGGTGAATTCAGAAGCATATAGACTAATTATATATTCAGTTAATACCAATGAAGAAATTAAAGGCATATAGAAATAGCGAAGTTCATTAAAAATAATGAAAAAAAAAACAAACAAACAAAAGTGGGCCTCCATGATATTATTTCTAGTTGAGCTGAAAATTTGTACAAACTAATATTAAAAAAATAAAACTGGCCATTTAAGTTGTTATTGATATTTTCATTATATTTTTTTTGGGGTTTTATTTATTTATTTTTTTTATAGATTGATTAAAGAAGGAAGAGATGGAGTTTTTTTATTTTTTATTTTTTTATGAGATTATATGATTGGTTTCATCCTCATTTGTTATTTTCACATACCTTATTGTTAAAACTTAAATTACGGATCACATAAATATAATGTGATCACATGAAATTCTTGTTGATCCCTCGATGTGTACTAGGCTCCAAACATTGTGGTCATAGTATTTTTACGATATGAAGATATTTTTATCTAGTTATTTTATAATTCATTTATTATAAGTGGATGATGAAAATTCAAACCTTAATTATCTTTATTATAGAAACCGGATCGATAATAGCAACTACAAGGCTTTTGAGTACAAAATTATGATATCACGAAGAGTATATGTGAAGTAAGGGATTTTTTTTTTTTTTAAATAGAGAAAAAAAATTTTTTGTCGGAAAAATAGGAGGAAAGAATGACAAGAAAAAATGAGAAGACCATTTAGGCATATTAGTTCATGTTAATATTCAAGGCCTAATAAAAACAAAAAGAAGAGCATTGCAATGCATAGAAATAGGGTTCAAGGGGAAAAAAGAAAGAAAGAAAAGTAATAACAATGAAAAACAAAGGAAGAATTTTACATTGGAAGTAGTAACAAAGGATCACCACACAAGTGACAATTTTATAAGCAAAATTTAGTAGAACAATTTAAGTTGAAGTGCGTGTACACGTGCATACATGTGTGTGAATTTGTGGGAGGCCGCATATGCATACGCACACGTGCCCACATGCGTGTGTGAGTTCTTAGAGGCTGAGTAAATTTTGGCAAAAGTGAGAGTCTCTCTGAGGTTGTGAATGTGATGGCATGTGGATTCATAAAAACCCAGTCAACTGCACCACACTTACACTCCTTGCCCCAAGAAATTTCTACAGTCTGCACTCCACTCATGTTCTCATGCCTAAAACTTCTTTTTAAGACTCTCCCAAAATATATTTTACATGGTGTATTGGGTTAAGGTTAGAGGAAGGAAGAGAGAGCCAGAGCCTCCAATCAGAAGACATGCAGTAACAACAGTAACATATATTAAAAAAACAAAAACAAAAATTAATGTCACTTCTTTAGTTCTGACTAGCTAGAAAACACTTCCAATTCCCCACTCCAATTGATTAAAACTTTACACATGCAATGTTTCAGAGAAGGGAAAAGAGAGGAGAGTGTGAATATTAGAAAGTATCTGCTCTTATTAGAAAGTATCTGCTCTTATATATGGTCAAAACAGGCATTATTCCTTTCCAAATTTGTACAAAAAAAATATATAATGATATAGATATGTACTAAAACCTCTCAAGGAGGAAAATGTATGTATGAGATATATCAAATGTGGATTTAAGAACTCTAATTAGAAAGAACTTGTCAAGAATGACATAGTTTAGTCTCTTTTAAAAACCGCAACGGTTAAAGAATCAAAATTAGGTTTGGTTTCCAGTTTGACAAGTTTTTTTTCTCTTTCTAATTATTTTTTTTCAGTTTTTATGGGACTGAATTAGAGTCCAATTCTCGGTCTATTGAGTTTTTAAAACCATGACAATAATCATATCAATCAAATCAAACATTGTCACACTTGCAGTCGGCCGGGTTCAATTTACTCCGTTAGTAAAGTATCTTATTTTTCGTCGATTATTGGACACACGAGGGACATTAGAGGTCATAGGTGTCCAATATATGATATGCCATGGAAGGGGGAAAATGGACGTGTACCCGGTTTTGTTAAGAGACAGCGCCTCGCTGTCTAGCATGTGAAGAAGTTGTGGCTTTCCCTTCTTTCTCTCTTACATGCACCCACTATAACCCACCCAACTGGCAGATTTGATTCATTCACATAGGTGAGAGTCAGGACAAAACTAGTCTAGGATTTTAGTCTGATTCTCTTTGGTTTGTTTGTTTTTTTTTTTTTTTTTTTTATCCACCCCCACTCCCCACTCCCCACTCCTCTATATCTTACTAATACATTATATAACTTGGTGAATACCAAAAATAACGAGACATATGTACATCCTCTCTCAAAGTCCTTGTAGATCAGTGCAAGAGAGTAAGGGAAAGTGACTTACTATCTAACTATCATATTATCTATTTTTATTTCTCTTTCTTGATAAAGAAGGCTCGTTACGCACAGAATATCTCTCTAGGAAAGTGAGGGAAAAATGAATGTCTTGGCTTCAGGATGTAGCAGTGGGTGTGAATCTGGTTGGACTTTGTACTTAGAACAATCTTATCTTTCTCCAAATAATCCACGTACAGATACTGGGTTTGTTAATGGGAAAGCTAGTTTTTGTGATGAATATAAAGATAAACGAGATAAACAGACTGTAGAAGTAGAAGATGATGATGAAGAAGAAGAAGAAGACTTGTCTATGGTTTCTGATGCATCTTCTGGGCCTCCACACTTCCCTGAAGATGAAGGTTACTTTAATGGTGATTATGGGTGCTTTTATCCTACATCTAGACCCTCCACATTGGCCAAGAACGTTGGGAAAAGGCACAAAGGCAAAGCACACCGACACCGTAAAGATCAAGAAATGAGTGCTTTTCTTGATGACACTGCTAGCTCTCCTGTCATCAACTTCTCCAGGGTAAGTAACTTCACATATGTATGTATATCTCTCACAAACAATGTTGAATCAAAATATAGCCTGATTGCAATTAACAGTTTATTGTTCATGGGATTTATTTTTTTTTTTTTCTAATGGCTTCTTGACAATTTACCAGAACAATCTGACCAATAACCAAGCTTCAATGGTTAGTGTCTTGGACTTTTCACAAGGTTTCTCAGCAACTCATTTCGAGGTTATTTGCCTAAATCTTTCTGGGTTTTGATTAAAACTTTTATTTCTCTTCTGTAACTATTGGAGTCCAAAGCATGTGAATAATTCATGAATTCTTGCAGGGGACATCAGCATTGCAAGACCACTTAGGTTTCTTACAGTCTTCCCTATCTGCAAACCAACTTCAGAACAACCAGTTGAGTGATTGTTATTGTTCCATTTTTAAAATTTAACAGTGTAATTGTCTTAAAAAGTTTCAATGCTTTAGCTATAAACATGTTAATACTGATTCTTTGTGATTATTTAACTGAAAATTTCCTTCTTTCTACACAGGTGGTTTGAAGGGAAGAGATTTGGAATGAGATGAGGTGATTTTACTGCTTGTGTTGCTGATGTTGTTGTTGTTAACACTATAGAAGCTGCTCTGAATGAAATGATGGAATGGTCTTCAAAGTAAAAGGAACTTGATCTCAAAAGGGATCTTGTTACTTGCCTTTTCTTTTCTTTTCTTTGCTTTTAGCTGTCACTGCAGTGGGAAACAGCCTGAGAGGAAAATATGGAAATAAATGTCTAGTTTGCAAATTTTAATTTCTTGTCAATGAATAGTGGGTACAAATCAACCGTGTCTTTTAGGTAGTCTCTTTGCTACCTTGCCAGCTCTTGTTCATAATGGAGCCCCAGCACTACTTTGCCTCCACAGTACCACCTGCATCTTGATAATTTATTGGCTAGATATAAATCAAATAATAATGAGAGGAAAAGTTGAAGATATTAGCTTTTGGTATATTTACAATTCAGTAGAGCAAACCTTAATATCTGCTTCCAAAACTGAAGGAAAATTGCTTTGGAGATGGATGTTTTTTCATAACAGTGCAGTGAACACTTGAGGCTTATTATTTTCTACATTTTTTCTTTTTGGTTTCACAATTGCGTAATTAGTTCATAATAAAAGTCAGTTACTCCAATTATAACATGTCATGTTAGTAATTGTGTAACATATTGTGTCCCTAACATTACTAATTTGCTAGTATGTTTTGCCCTTTTTTTTTTTAGGTTTTGTTTTGGTTTTCATTTTTTTTTCCCAACCTTCTCCAAAATAAAGCCATATATCACACGTCATGATCATTGACGCTTGTAGATTGCAACCTCTAAATCACCTTCGTATCTTTGACGCCCTGCTTTTCACACAATAAATTTTTAAGAAATCTTACAAAGAAGATCAATCTTCCAGCAAGAGAGAGAGAGAGAAAGAGAGAGCACTGACAAAGAATTATCATGTACTATTGAGTAATCTATTTTACTAATCCATCTGATTATTCTAGATGCATGCATTTGTTATTTCTTTAACACATAAATTTAGTTTTTTTTTTTTTTCAACAAAGCGAGACAAAATGAAGTACTAGGCTACCTAACTCCTACTGGCTACTCACTAAAAAATATGATCCAAAAAAATACGTTATAAATTGTGATACACTTAACATTGATTAGGTGGGATTCTTGAAATGTATTAATGAAAAGCTCACTATCTGTTGAAAGTAGAATCAAATCTTAGATAAGGCTTGCACACTAATAAGGACAAGACACGTCTCTGAGAGTCCAGAGAAGGGAGAAAAGGTTGCATATCTATTCTCATGGTTCCTTTTCTCATATTAACACATAATTTACGCATAATATGCACATGAAAATGTGACAGAAAGATGAAAAGTTTATAATGGGTGTGATGGGTAGTGAGTACAGGGTACAGAGATAAGAAAAAAATGCCAAAGTTCATGTGAGAATATTTCAAATGCATTTTCAGGACCCTTTTTAAAGTCCAGGAGATCCTGCCTGAGATCTTCCTGACCTAATGGAACATGCCCCATTTTGTTTAATATGTCATCTTTATCTCATTTGGAAGGATCTTGTATTTTTAATTATGTTAGATTATATATATATATATATATATGTATGTATTTTTTGCTCCATCCAAGTCTGTCTGCTTTGAAGCTGTCATTGGACTTGATGTCATGCACAATTATGTGTCTTCCCCTTGATTTCTTTATTCCCCTAACTATTCCCAGTCAGTTCCTATTCACATAAAATAAATTGAGTTTCTGCTAGAAAGGTTGGAAAAGGTAAAGAAAAGATAGCACTTGGGAATTTAGGATGTCAAAATTGTAAGCCCTGCCCACATGTTCCTTCATCATTTTTTAATTCTCAAGCTCAGTAATGGAAGTCTTCCATGTAGTCAATAAAATGAAATAATAATAATAATAATAATAATAATAATAATAATAATATGAAAGCTGAGCAATGCTAAAGACAAATTAGACAAATAAAATAAAAGGTGAACATAATAAGTCTTTGCCTCACTGCGCGCATTCCACCATCATATTGGATAAGAATCTAAGAGGTATGGGAGAAACTTCTTCTGCCTTTTCAACCACCGCCAAAACAAAACCTTCAATTTTCTGTAACATTAAGAGGGGAAGGGAGTGTCTTTGTTGTTTCTTACATGTGTCTAACTCTAATAACTAGTTCTGTCTCCATTGTCATTTTAGCTTTGAGTGTTCCCATTTCTTAAGACAACAGTCTTCACATCCCTTATCAGATCTCTGCCATGGACGTGAATATGTTATGAATCAGCTAGCATGAACACGCATGGTTCACTGTCACAACCAACGGTCTAGCTTGCACTTGCAGGTACAAATACAAAGTGAATCTAAACCTAAACGAAATGTGTGCTAGTTTGGCTATATATATATATATATATATATATATATAGCCAGCTGTGATTCCATTGCTTTAATTAACGACGTGACGTTTCTTGTGACAGGACCAGAAATTTAAGGTAATCTCTATTATGATATAAAGAAATGCTACATAGAATTTTCACAACGAATTTTAAGTGACAAATTGTTACAGGTTGTTATTGGTGAATAAAAAAAAAGTAATTTTAATAGTAAGGATCAAATTAAAACCTGTAACAACTTACTATCTATGATTTGTTGTTAAAAATATTGAATAAATATTGTGGACGCGACACTTTTCTGTGATATACATGACAAATAGTATATCTTATAGAAATTACACAATACACACGCTAGTATACATATCCTATGTTCTATACCTAAGCAAAATTGATTGTTTGCTGTCCTCTTTCCTTGTATATGCATAACACTTCCAATATTTAGGATCATGTCCAAGCCAAGGTTTTAACATGAATTAATTCTTGCCTTAAAAAGTATAAGAAGCAATATTAAATTATATCATAATAAAAATTCAAGTGGCTATCAAATTGTCAAGAATTTCATTGCCGACAAGAATTTGGAGTAACAAAGTCCTGAAAATGACCTATATATCTCTTAAGTAAAACCCCCATATCAAACCGGAAGGAATTGTGGGCAGGCCGCGCAAACCGTTTAGATTCGAACAAATGTGGCTGAAGGAGCGTGGCTGTGGCAACACTGCTAGGGCAGCATGGATGACCCATATGCCACATTCATGCTACCAGCTCATGTCGGAGAAGATTAAGCTTTGTGGGGACAAGTTAACGGAATGGAGCAAGCGCTCCTATGGTAGTGTGAAGAAACAGATAGAGATGTGGTAACAACGGGCATGGACTTTGCACCTCAAATCTGGTGATAGCAATACCTGTTTCTTCCATAAGAGCATCCACAGTAGTGGAGCTATTTTTTTTAGCTATTTGGCACTACAAAAAGTTACTTAATCTATTTTACCTACTCACTTTACAAAACATACTACAGCAGTGGATCTATTTTAGCTTTTACCATAATAAAATAATATAAACATCACAATAAAATAATATATCTACTACAATAGAATAATACAACTATAAAAAAAACACCACAAACTAATAATGGGAACAATTCACAACCACTGCCAAGAACAACCACCCACAAAAGCCTTTTAGCCAGCCACATCCACCTCCACCACCACTCCACTAGCAACAAACCGCCATTTCAACCACAATCCATAGTCACAACCAAACCCACAAAAAAAAAAAAAAAAAAAAAAAAAAAGAAATCAAACACCAAAAACACCATGCGAAGAAGAACCAAAAACACCAGCCAAAAAAAAAATCAGAAACCCACAAACCCAGCAATCCAAAACCCATGAACCCAGGATTCCTGTCGTCGTCGATCATGGCACTGTAGGGATGATCATGGCGTCGATCATCTCTCTTTTGGCTTGGGACTTGGGGCTTGGGTTGGCGAGCTGGGTCGGCGAAAGGGGTGGGTCGGAGCTGGGCAGGCGAGCTGGGTTTGTGGTGGCGTGTGTCGATGGCGTGGGTAGGGGGGCGGCGGCGTGAGAGGTCTGAAAGTTGAGAGAGAGGGAGAGTTGAGAGTTCTGAGAAGAAAAGAAGAAAAAAAAAAAAGGAAAAAATAATATTTTAATAAGAGGGAGAATAAAAAGTTATTTTTTTCTTTTAGCTTTGAGCTATAGTAAACATCTATCTATAAATAGATACTGTAGCAAGAAGGTAAAAAATTATAGATATAGCCCCACTGCTCTAACCCTTTTTTTGGTGTTGTTAAAATAGCTATATAGCTATTTAGCTACACTGCTGCAAATGTTCTAATAAAGCTTCTCAGAGATTTCGATGTAATAGAATTGTGGGATTGCTTGATGAGTCCAACTCTTGGTGCACAGATAGCTCACAAATTGAAGAGATCGTTGTTGACTTTTATTCTAGCTTGATGATTGATGGTATGCCCCCTATTTTCTTTCAATCATTTTGGCATGTGATTGGTGATGATGTTTCAAAAGCAGTCTTGGATTGTTTAAATTCATGTCATATTCCTAAAGAGTTTAATTACACTTATGTTGCTCTCATTCCCAAAGTGAAGAATTTTGAAAAAATATCTGAACTTCGACCTAAAAGCCTTTGCAATGTAATATATAAATTGATTTCCAAGGTGTTAGCTAATCGTTTGAAACCTTTGCTACCATATATTGTTTCTGAGAATCAAAGTGCTTTCCAAGCTGGTAGGGTGATTACAGATAATATACTTATAGCCTTTGAAACTTTACATTACATGAAAAACCATTAGAATGGTACTACAGGTTTTATGGCTTTCAAGCATGACAAAAGCAAGGCTTATGATCGAGTTGAATGGTCCCTTTTGGAGTGTTTGTTGAAAAAAATGGGTTTTCATAGTAAATGTGTTGATCTTATGATGAAGTGTATCACCACTGTCTCTTACTCCATTTCAATTAATGGGGAGCCGTCACACACCATTCACCCTAGTAGAGGACTGAGACAAGGGAATCCATTATCTCCATATCTCTTCCTTCTGTGCATTGAGGGTTTGCATGGCTTACTTACTAAAGAAACTGCTTCTGGTGATATTAGAGGCATATCTATCTGTAGGAATGGCCTTAGATTAACTCACTTATTTTTTGCAGATGATAGCTTACTTTTCTGCAGAGCTTCGATTCAGGAATGTGAGCACATCCAAAACCTTCTCTCTACTTATGAAGAAGCTTCTAGAAAAATCTGAATAGAGACAAAACCACCCTTTTTTTTTTTTTAGTAAGAACACGGATAGTGAGGTCCAAGATTCCATTAAAGATTTGCTAGGTGTACCGGAAATTAAGCAATACGAAAAGTATTTAGGCTTGCCATCTTTTGTGGGTAGGAACAGAAAATAAAGTTTGGCCTTCATCAAAGACTAGGTTTGGAAGAAGCTTCAAGGATGGAAGGAGAAACTCCTATCCTAAGCTGGGAGGGAAGTTCTTTTAAAGGCGGTGGTGCAAGCCATCCCCACTTATTCTATGAGTTTCTTTAAGCTTCCTATTACACTATGCAATGAGATTAAGGCTATGATTAGGACGTTTTGGTGGGGTCAACGAGGTACTACAAGGTGCATTTATTGGGCTAAATGGAGCACAATGTGTAGGCCTAAATCTCTTGGAGGCATGGGTTTTCGAGAGCTCCAAAAGTTTAATGACGCTATGCTAGGCAAGCAGGTTTGGCACTTATTACAAAATCAAGACTCTCTATTCTTCAAGTTCTTCAAAACAAAATTTTTCCCACATGGGACCATTTTTGATGCCAAGGAAAATAAAGGGTCTTTTGCTTGGAAAAGTATTATGAAGGGGAGAGATGTTATTAGGCGAGGATTAAAATGAAGGATAAGGAATGGCTCTAAGGTTTGTAATTTTTGTGATGCATGGCTGCCTAGGTGTGAGAGACCGCGCCCCCGGCCCGTTTTTTAGTAAAGTGTTGGGCCAAACCCACGTGAATGGGTGGAGTCATGTTATTGTCTCTCAAAATGGAGGTTCGACTAGTTATATTTTTTCCTTTAGATTAAGGGTTTTACAATGGAGTCACCACTTATTTAATTATTGGAAAAATAAGAAAACCAAAATTGAAAAATTCATCATTTTATTAATTTTCAATTGAATTTACATTGATCATAGGAAAATTACATGGCTTTGGTCCTAGATACAATCTAAGAAAAAGTACATGGCTTTGTTTCCTAGTTACAATCTAAAAATTGAAAATTACATGGACAAACATTTGATCTACTAACCCTTGATCTAAGTTCAGAGGCTATGTTACAAGGTGGGAAGGTGTTAGGCACCCACCTTGCCCAGTGAAACCGGTCTTCTAGACTATGGTGGCCAACATTCATATCTTATCATCCAATATGTCAATCAATTTACATGTTGAATTTAAGGTGTGTGCATGTGATGAACCCTAATTTAATTTATTAAGCATTGCATTTGGATTGAAAAATGAATTTTAGTGAATGTGTGTGGATGGTGATATCCTAGATTCAAAGATTTGAAAGAATTATGAAACAAACATGCTTTTCATATTTTTAATGTGAATTTAAGATTAAAACTAGTGTTATGCATGAACATGTGATGAACAACCAAGAACATGTGAAGAACATATAAGAATAATTAAGAACATTCAAAGGAATTTAAATAATTACTATCATGCTTTAATCTTAAATTCTCATAATGGAGACATAAAAAACAAGTTAGGATAATGGATTATACCTTCATGCAAGATCCATATGGTGGATGAGGATACTCTTGAGAGAGGTCCTAAGGGTGGAGGAAAAGAAGAGTTAGGAGAGGAAGAGTGAGTCTCACTCAATACCTTGAGTCTCAAGAAGACCAAGATATGACAAGATTACTCAATTTCTTAGAACTCAAGAGAGGAGAAGAGAGAGAGTTTTCTTTTTTGTCTTGGAATGAAGGAGATGGGGGGTTTATATAGTAGTGGTGGAGGAAATATGAATGGAATGCCATTAATGAGGGTTGACAAAGAATCATGAACCTAGGCCTCGTTTTAGCCTTTGGGGAGATTTGGTGCATTAAATGGAAAGATTGGTGGGAGTAAGGAGCAAGCCAAAATTCTGTTTTCCCGTAGCTACTATAACAGCTTGTAGAGCCAACTTTGAAAAATCACATCTGACTCAATTCTGATCGGAATTGTCTTGTTCTTGTGCTTACATTGAAGCCCCAGATATCTAGTTTCTGGGAAAATTAACCTCATTCACAGATTCAAAATATTTTGAGAGATATCAATGAAATAGTGAGCAGAGGTCATTTCTTAGAAAAATGGTTTCAGCACAATTAACATTAATAAGTCCCAAATTAGTTTCCAATTAACATTAATAGGCTCCAATCACTCCCATTTCAGACCTAATTAGTTCCACATTTACCCTAATTAAAAGATAATTGCACAAATTACTCATTGAATAATTAATGTTTAACTATCTAATTAATTAGGTGTATGCAACCTTACCATAAAATGTAGTCCTAACCAATCAAATTATGACACATCATTAATTTCAAATTGATTATAATTATAACCAATTAGAATCAATTGTTCATAATCACATAAGGTTGGACTCAATTTGTGATAGTGCATCTCGGCCATTAAAACTTGATTTGATGATAACTTTCAATCTGATGGTCTGATTAGGGCTTATAACTAATCGATTTGATCGTTACACCATCAAGATCATTTTGGTGAAATGAGATTAATGATCTAATGGCCAAAATCAAGATGCATATTTTCAAGGTGAAATTACCCTTTTACCCTCCAAGTGAGGTTAAATGCGAGTTGCAAAATGATATGTCAACACTAGGTCTCGACAAGGCAAAGTTATATTCCCTGTAGCAAATGACCAAGCTAATGCGATGGTTTCTAGTTTAATAAATCATGAGAGTATGTACTGGAAGGAGGAAGAGATTGATAGGATTTTTATACCCGAGGAAGTAGCAACCATCAAGGCCATCCCCCTTAGTTTGTTCAATTGGGAGGACCTTCCCTTTTGGCCTCACACTCGTGATGGGGTCTTCTCGGTTAGGTCGGGATACTGCCTATTGCTAGACCAAGCTGAATCGAAGGTAGCAGGTAACTCAAATGAGGGGGTAAATTTGAAAGTGTGGAAGTCCATTTGGGGCCTTTGAGTACCAAATCAGGTTAAATCCCTTATGTGGCGAGCTAGGACCAGCTCTCTACCAACTCAAGCTAACCTAGTTAGAAGGCAAGTGCTAGATAATGCTCTATGTCAAGAATGCAAGCTACATTCAAAGGATACCATGCATGCACTTTGGTCTTGCTCGAAGTTGAAAGATGCATGGAAAATTCATTTTGGTAACTTAAAGGCAAAAACGATAAACAGCTCTATATGTTTTTAGACCCCTTAAACATAACTAGATTAACTTAGTTATTTAGTCAAGTGATTAACTTAGGTAAATTAAGTAGATCTAGGTTAACACAAATATATCATAACATGCAAAGCAGCGGAAATATAAAGAACACAATGATATGATGATCCAGGAATACCAAACCGGTAAAAAACCTAGGGAGGATTTAACCTAGCTATCCTCAAGGTAAAACTGAACCCACTATGAAAGAATTGAAGTTTACACAATAGCGACTTAGACCACTAACATCCTATTGCTACCTCGAGTAGGAAACTTACTACCACGACCACGTGACAGCTCCGAGTCCACGGACTACTTCTTTCTTAGATTCCCAACAAGCACAAACACTCCTGCTTGTATATCTTTAAGCTCTTGAATCTACAACTAAATTGATGACCAAGCTCTTGATATCAATCTAAATCTTGATAACCCTAAGTGTATGTAAAGGCAAACACTTCTAGATCTCATAAGAGATTCACATACACAGCATAAAGAGAATTAGCAACTCTCTAAAAACGTGCTAGGGTTTTCCCTTTTATACTTAGGGCAAAACATAAAACACTACACACAAAACGAGCTTGGGCTGAGTTGGAAAATTTTGCAGAAAAAACAATCTGCACGACTTTTGATCGGTTGAGTCTAATTCTCGATTGATTGAGCTAGGCAGAATTGCACAGTAAATTCTACAGTGCACTTGATTTCAACTTTACATAAGACACATATACCTTGAGCAGTATAAATAAGACTAACATGTTTTGATCATGGTTTGCCAACATTGTAAATTAGTATTCTAATACATTTAAACCTAAAGGTCTTAGAACATAACTAGCTCCTCCTTCTTTGAAATTATTGACAATGCCTCACTAAAAAAAACCTCCTTTGATCTTTTTGCTATGACGGTCTCTGTGATTTGGATGAGGCGCAATAAAGTCTATTTAGGTGAAACTGCACTTCCACTGGGGTAGATTCCTTCCTCGGCCTATGATGCTTTTTAGGAGTTTCACCAGCTGCACCTTATGTATGCAACAATACCAAGGACAACTTGTGCAATGCATTGGAGGCCACCCCCAGCAACCTGTGTAAAGGCAAGCTTAGATGGAGCGGTTTTCTCACATGATGGACTAGCTGGCATCGACATTATAATCCGGAATGAGCAAGGATTAGTTATGGCTACATTGTCACAACAATTCCACTACCTACTTCGGTTGAGATGGTGGAAGTGTTAGCAGCTCGCCGGGCTTTGGTTTTGCTAAGGAACTCGGTTTTGACAGGGTGATTGTGGAAGGAGATTCTGCAAACACTATTACCTCTATTAATGGAGGTCATATGGACTACTCGGCTTTGGGTCATGTACTGTTGGATATCAAATGTTTGTTTTCTAGTTTTTCCTACATTTCAACTAAAAATGTTCATAGAGAAGGGAATTGTGTGTGCACATAAGCTTGCTAGGCAAACTGCCAGGTACCCTTTTCTGGTTTAGATGGAGTCTGTTCCAGCAAACATTCTTGAGGTGTACCAACTTTATTTGTTGACAATGTAATAACACGATCTCTACCCTTGAGTAGATTTTTCTCAAAAAAAAAAAAAAAAAAAAAGAAGTAAAACCCCCATATAAGTCCAAAATCTAACGTATAAATATTCCTTTAATTATATCTCTATGCTTGGTCTGGGAAGTGGGATTTAAAAACACTTAGTAAGTATTTTTACTTTAAATTTAATCCAGCTACGCACAATTTGGATCTTCGAGACTAAAAAGGGTTAAGATCAAATTAAATTTGATGCAACTTTTTTATTTTTATTTTTTTATGTTACTTCTTTTAATAACTATTCATAAAAAAAATCTTTTAATAACTCTCTATAAAATTAACATTTTGAAAATCTTATTGTTGAATTACACATTCCCTTTATTCTTACACATGCCAAATTTCAAGTTAATCATAAATCATTTACTATCCAATTATAAATTGATATTTTATATGTTATTTAAATTGCAAAAACTTGAAATTTAAATATTTTATAGAAAAGATAATTAATTAATCATAGACTGTCGATTAACTTGATATTTTGCTGAGATTGAGAGTATAAGGAGATACAGTAGTTTAACAATAAATTTGTTAAAAATCACATTCAATAAAAACAACAAGTATATGTATAATATGCATGTATAAATTATATATTCAAGGAGTAGTACTAAACTCCCTCAGTTTTTCTGATTGCCTAAAGTAAAGTAAATATGGTGTTTAATGGATCCATAGACATACTCTATGAATCCTACAATGTGAATAACAGCAGTAGTAGAGCTCTTATTTGAAACTAGTAAGTTGCTCATATAATGCACGAATAATGTTGTAATGTTTTGTGTAAGATGGTTTTGGAGAATGTTGTCTATATATTATAGCATAATTGTTATAAAAATTTGTTAGTAGTGAGTTCATCATATGAAGCGACAATTATAGATTGTATACACATAACCATTATAATTATTTAGTTCAAGGAATGAGGAAAAAGAAAAACGTTAGAGGAATATTGTAGAATAAAAGTTGTTATAGATTGTGTGTGTGTGTGTGTCTCTCTCTCTCTCTCTCTCCTCCCCCCCCCCCCCTAAATTCTAAAAAATTCTAAAACAAAATACACATCTCAAACATTCGTAATCAATCTTAGCCTTTACAAAAACCAAAAGTCCAAAGGAAACAAATATTATTCATTTTTTTTTTAAATTTTAAAAAGTCTTGAAACATTAAACCAAATGAAAAAAAAAATATTTAATTTTTTTTTATCTTAGATGTGGCACTTGAGAATATTTCAATTCTCTTTGCAAAGAATGGTAGTTCTATTATTGTTAGTCACGGGGTATCCATTCTTTACGTAGTGCTTCATCATGAGTTATAGAAGTGCTTTACAATGTTTAAGAAATTATAGACATCAACATAAAAGAAAAAAAGTACCACTATCCTCCACATGTCAATGTTTAATCAAATCTTGTTAAAGCTCAAAATTAAGAAAATTTTCTAGTCAGCACTGTTAGTGCAAAATTCAAATTTAGCTACACTATTATTTTCTGTATGTATCCCAAACTAATATCAAAATAACCTTTTGCAATAAGCAGTCACTTATCAACCAAAAACCATAATGGTGGAAAGTGATTCTTAGAACATATTTATGGATGTCCTCGTAAAGCTTTCAAATCTTCATCATACATAGAACATGTTGTAAATTTACATAGTATACTACCAAACATAAGTATGTATATGGATACTCATACTCCTTTTCAAAAATTGAATTTAAGAAACCATATTCTAGATTGTCCTCACAACAATAACTATAGCAAATATTACTGCCACGGGTGAAACCACGTGCCAAAACTAATACCACTGCTTGTTGTCATCGATACAATTGTGGCAACTACAAGTGCCACAACCTCAACAAAATGAAAAATTGGGCACCAAAAACTTTTTTTTTTTTTTTTGACAATTTGTTTTGTTTGTTAAGATGTCAGAAACTTGTGTGATTTGCTATGAAATAAAAAGGTTGATATGGTCCTCTATTTATATGTTAATAAGATGGGAGAGACCTAATTAGTGATTAGCCTAGTTCTCTTCGACCAATGCACCTCCAATGGATTCATCTACTTTTCATAAATTCAAATACATGAACTTACTTTGGAAGATCAACAATTTTATGATAATTCTTTCAATTTACCAAAAATTTTGTAACTACCATCTCTGCTATTTATTACTATTTAGTATAAGATCATGTCTACAATTAATGATTCAATGCTAAATATTAACTTCAAGCCCAATGGTTGACTGTCAAGGTTAAAAAAGAATATTTGCTTTTAGAAAACTAGACCAAAGGTTACGAAGAGTCATTAATAATTAACACCCCCTATCTTATCTATTACTTGAAGTTTAATTAGTAAATTACTGATGTTGTATCTAAAAAGATTAGTAAATTAATGATGATGCATTCACCAAAAAAAAAAAAAAAGTAATTATGATCATTTGGAAGATTGTTGTGAGAGTTAAATTTTTCTTTCAAGGAGTGCGTCACTTAGTAGAACCTCAAAGCTGGGTCATAAGGTTTGGACTTGGGTTTTTCGTAAATTTTAAATTTTTTTCATTTTTTTTTTATAGAGAACTATATTTAGTCTAATTATCAAGCTCAGCCCATATTGAATATAACAATAAAAATAAGTTACTCTAATTTATTAGGGAACGGTTCAAAAATCTTAATAAGAAAAAGGTTAAAAATAAATGGAAGTTTAGAGTACCACATGGCAGGACCTCATGTGCTCACGCATAAGGTCTCTGCTTTTATATATAATATATATTGATTTGATGGTGTGGCTAAAAGGACGATCTGCAAACAATAATTCATTAGGTCATGTGAAGAGTGAGAACCTCGAAAGCTGCATATGTGACATGACACCAATCTAGGAATATATTAGGTGGAGTTTGGATTGCACTGAAATTATTTCTCTCCCTACGTTTGGAGTTTTTCTGTGGGTCTCATGCACTGTTCACGAGACCCGACAGTATAGATTTTAGCAAATATAACTTTAAAATTGGGTCCCACAGCAGTATTCACACATATAAAAATAATTTTGCTATAGTGTTTTCAGTTTTTAGTTTTTAGCAATAAGTAATATCCAAACAGACACTTAATAAGACAACGGAGTTTTGATCTTTTTACCTAAGCAATGCATATGGAAAACCTAGAATGATGGAAGACCACAACAACAAAGCATTTAGTAATGTAGTTTTTATATGGAATTAAAATGTGCTACTTAGCTTATAATCTTTGAATTTTCATTTATTCTAATAATTTTCTTATGAGTTGGGAATTTGTCATGGTTCTTGAATCAACGCTATGGTGCTTTCTGAAGAATGAATACATTTTTTTTGGGTGTGTGTATTTTGTGTTTGTTTTATGTTTCTTGAATTAATTCTTATTATGTCGGTTATAGGCATGTCCATAGGCTGAGTCAGATTAGGTTTGGGGTGTACCTGTCACTTGACTCGATAATTTCGGGCATTGAATTACACCACCCATAATTTACCAAGGGTACATTGGTCACAAATTGCCTGATCTTGTCAAAATTTCATCAATCACGATAGAGCTACCATGTTCAATGGAGACTAGATGGATCTCTCCAAATTCGATCGAGATCTCACTGGAATCTCAATCAATTGATAAAGATTAGTAGCACATAATAAAGAATGATGGGGATAGGCGAAGGTAGAAGGGGCTTATTGGTAGGAGCGGGCTTGCTAGATTTTGAAGGAGGAAAACCACGTCAACCACTGCATTCATAGGATCAATCAATTTTTTTGGGTATGAGTAATCGATAGACGGCCTAGTTGGTTGATGCCAACTAGGAATGTTTATATATATATATATATATATATATATATATTGGCATATGTTCTTTTTAGTAAACTATTTTAGGAAACTTTTTAAAGAAAAATGAAGTTACAAAATTTTTTGATAATTTTTTCAATTACCTATAAAATATTTCCAAACATAGATGATCGGACATTAACTGAACCCTCTTTCTTTTCTTTTTTTGCTGGATGCTAACTTACATTGGTTGGCTTGGAATAGAAGTACTCAATTCATTTTAGGTTTTCTTTTTCCTCCCTGTTGTGGTAGCTCTCTCTCTCGTGGGGCACAAGGTTTTCTCTCCCTTAACCTTGGTCTAAGGGTATTCTTTTTCTTTTCTTTTCCTAGTTTGTATGTGAACATGGCAGATGAGGTTATTGATGGCTTGGGGAATATGAAGTTAACGTCTAAGGAGGAGGAAATTATTCCTATCTCTGATGAAGGATGACTAGAGGCCATAGAAAGCTGTAGTTTGAGTCTTATTGGGAAATTCCTTACATGTAAACCATTCAATAAAAGAGCAGCTAAGATCACTTTGAAAAGAGCATGGGGTTTGGAGGACAGGATGCACATAATTGAGGTAGGGCCAAATCTATTCCAATTCAAGTTCCAATCAGAGTCTGATATGTCTAAAGTTCTCAGTGGGGGTCTTTGGTTGTTTGATAATCAGCTTCTTTTACTCCAACGGTGGAAGAGAGGGATGACGGTAGGGAACCTTAAAATTTGAATATGCTTCTCTTTGGGTTCAGATTTAGGGTGCATTGCTTGACATGATCTCTCCTCAAGTGCCAAAGGAAGTTGGGAGTCAGATTGGAGTGGTGGAAGAGGTCGAAAGGAAGCAGGGTCAAGATGATTTTAATTTTTTCTTGCGAGTCACAGTTGCTTTGCCGATAGTGAAACAGATTCGAAGGAGTGCTTTTATTGTTGGTTCAAATGGAGTTCATACTTGGGTTAAATTTAAGTATGAAAGATTATCCCTGTTTTTCCATTACTGTGGCATGCTCGGTCATGATGTCAAGCATTATGCCTCACACTTTGCAGTGGTTAAGAATGGTGGAGAGGTAGACTATCAGTATGGGGGTTTTCAGGAGGTGCTACATCCACAATATTTTTACAACAAATCATAAGTGGTTAGTTGTTATTGGTTCAAATTTGAACCTAATACTAAGATTACTTTTTTACCCCAACAACAACAACCAGTAACAACTTGCTACTTATGATTTGTTGTGAAAATGTTGTAAAAATGTTGTGAACATATCATTTCTCAACTTTAGCAACTTGGTAATGCGGATAATGCAAGTGATAGACACATGGATGAGGGAAACAATAACAGTAAGCCAATGGGGCAAAAATTCTAGGAATCTAATTCGATGCAAAGGGAAGTTAGTGCTATGAAGATAGCTGGACTACAAACAGAGGTGGCTGAGGGGTTGCATTACAAGTTGTATGGAGAAAATTTCGGTCTACAACCTAGGACTGCGGACCAGGAATTGGGTCTGCATGGTTTTAGACTCACAAAGCCCAAATCCACTTGGACTAGAATAAACCGAATGGATTTTGGGCTTGGTGAGATTTCTAAGGCCTTTAAGTTGCCTTCACTTGGGAAAAGAAATTCAAAGCTTGATGCAGGAGAGGGGACAAAGGCAGATGACAGGCCACAAACGTGTTGACCCCTTGTGATAACTTAGATTAATTAAATTAGTCCAGTTATTAATTAATCAAATTAACATGCAATATCACGTGGTAGCACAAACAAATCACCAAACTAAGTAATGCAGCGGAAATTAAATGACACGGTGATTTGTTTACGAATGGGGAAAACCTTACGGCAAAAATCCCACCGGGTGATTTAAGGTCACCACTCCCGAAACTCCACTATTATCACAGCAAGCAGTTACAAGCAAGGAATCCCAAGTACCTTACCAACCTATAGTTGAACTCTTACCCCAATACCCAATTGGACTTGTTCTGTAGTGACAGTTTCTCCTTTCAATGCATGGCTCCCAAGTACGTGACTAACCAGATGCGCGGATCCCAGTACGCGACTTCAAACACCAACTAGAGAGAGAGTTGTTGGCTACAAAGTTCTTCAAATCATCAGAGATGAACTAGGGCATGAACTTTTTCTTTCAGATCACAAATTGCATGAACAAGAAATTCTAAATGAATGTGCAATTTGCATCCCTTTTACGGCCCTTAAAATAATCCTTTTATATGTCTAGGGTTAGGAGAAAAGAAGTCCCAAAGACACATTCACAGATTGGACTTGAAACAGAATTGAAAATCTGTTTTCTTTAATTCTCGACAGATAGAGGTGTCGAGAAGCTGTCGAGGCTCGGGGCAAAACAGCTTCTTAAGGCTCGATAGATGCATGTGTCGAGGTATGTGTCGAGCTTTAAAAACTGGCACTTCCTTGCTTGTTTCTTGGACAGACTTTGACGGCTTCAACACTTAATCTTGAACCCAAGTTTCTTGAAGTGTTTAACACATCCTAAATCTACCCAATTACAAGTAAAGTGCGTTTTGTCTAAGGATAAGCCAATTACATAAAATAGCGACATATGTTCATAGACTTGAACTACATATGTCCTAACAATCTCCCCCTTTGGCAATCCGTGACAAAACCACAACATACAAATGAAGATATGAGAGAAGTCATAAATCACTCAACTCATACTCACTTGTTACATACAGTAAAATCTATCCTAACACAAACTCTTGAAAAACTTTGCAAGAAGAGAGTTTATGGCAAGAAGACTTTGACAACCTGTATTTCTGAAACACTTATAAACAAAACACATCAAGGCATCTTTGTGTGAAACAGAAATAATAGATTGCGTACAAGTAAAGAAACATGTGTATAAAGATAGAAAAGAAACAACACATGTAAAGGTAGGTGAAAGAAAAACATACATCATCATATATAAGAAGAGAACAAATACAATGTATGTCAATACATGATCAAAGTATCTCTAAAAAGACAAGAAAAGAAAAAGAAATACATATGATCACCTCACTACATCCCTCAATCCACACTCCCCCTAACAAAAATGTCCTATGCTAACACTCCCCCTAAGCATGACTACTCTCATACAAAACTACTCCCCCTTTTTGTCACGAGTGACAAAGGATAGAGTGTCAAGTAGACATCTCATCCGAAGAGCTCGCATCTCCATCATCATCATCGTCAGAAGCATCATCGTCATCGCCATCATCATCAGCCTCAGTCTCAGTCGACACATGAGGTGGCGGAGGAGAAGCCTCTGGTGCAAAGCCGCCCATGGTCACCTGTCGCCTGGCGATGCGACCAACACGGACGTTCACCTGATACAGCTCCGTGGAGAGTGTATCTAGGCGAGCATCCATGCGCTGTAGCTGCGCCATGATGTCTCCTAAGGTGACGTCGCTCGAAGAAGAAGCAGATGCTTGAGCGGATCTGGAGGTGGTCGGACGGGTGGAAGGAGTGGCACCATCAGACTGTCGTGATCGAAACTGTGCCTCGCTAAATTTTACAGTAGCGGCGTCTATGGCAGACATGACATGGTAAGGATCGGACGAAGGGAATGGGATGGAAAAACGGCTCAGAATCCTCGTGATAGCGGAAGGGAAAATGACCTTATCACGGGTGGCCGTATCTCTATAGACATCTATGATGGAAAAGATAAAGTGTGAAGGAAAGTCTATAGAGAGATCCTCTAAGTGGGACAACAAAAACCGAGCACGAGGCTCTGTAATAGAGTTGTAGTAAGAAAGTGGGTGCAAAACAAAAGTCATCACCATGTTAAGGAAACGAGGACCTTTAGCAAAAGGTCGACATGGTGTGTACATATGATCTCCCCAAGAGGAAGGACGCTCACAGAACGCCGAGATCATCTCATCTTTGGACACAGTCCAGAGACGCTCACAGCTAGGGTAATCAGGATGATCCACCTTAGGGACATGAAGAACCTCAGAGACTAACTCTGGGGTGACAGCAAAGCGAGTACCTCGGACGCAAGAGTAGAAAAGAGGTACTGAAGAATCTATCCCGTGGATGTTGGAGTAAAACTCCTGTATCAACACGAGTGGACATGTGACCGGGACGTCACACAGTGACTCCCAAGCCCGACTGTGTATGACATCGGGAATGTCGGTGTCGACAAAGTCTGCCAGGACAACGTGGCGTTCCGAATGAACACCTCGTTTAGAGAAGTTCTCCGAGAAGTCCTTATGGGATTTCTCATCACAGAACCGGACAGAAAGAGGAGTAGTATCTAAAGATGACGATCCCTTAGAACGCAGAGGGTTCTGGGATGGAATGGACTTACGTTTAGGTGCCATAGACACTACTAACGCAAACATAGAGAGGGGGAAGAAAAAGAGACACACAGAAAAGTTCCAAACAGTTCAATATTGGCAAAATAATATTGAAAGGAAAGAACGTATGCATGAAAATGCATGAACATGTGACATGCAACATAAAAACATCATGGGCTCAGCCCAATCCAAACCTAACAGCACACAACAGGTAGGCACGCATCTAAATGCATGAAAATACAATTAGAATGCTAATGTGATGCAATGCATGTGGTTTTGAAGATCAAATCTATAAAACCAACCCAAGAATTTCATGAAAACCCCAACAATTTTGAAAACTCCCAAAAATTTTCAAAAACACAAAACCTAGGGTTTTAAAACCATGAAATGCATGAATATGAGGGATGAGATGCTTACCAAGTGATGAAGATCGCGAAGAACACTTGAGAAAGCCTTTGAAAAAGGTTTGGAGGAAAAAAAAGAAAGTTTGGAGAGAGAGAGAACAAGTGTTTCGAGCGAGAGAGGTCGAGCAAAATGAGAGAGAAATCGCGAAGAACCTATTTATCCACCTCCAGTAATTCTCGACAGATGAAGCTATCGGGAGGTATCGAGGTATCTGTCGAGGACATGTGTCGAGAAAAACACGTCGACAGAAGAAGCTATCGAGATCATGTATCGAGGCAGATGAATCAAACAAGAAGGAACCTCGATCGAACCAGAAGCTATCCAGAAGCTATCGAGCAGACAGAAAGATTCTCGATCGATCCAGCAGGTGTCGAGGTATCTGTCGAGACTGCGATAAGAAAAGGTCTAAGAAGCTCGACAGATAGCTTATGTGTCGAAAGGTATCGAGGAGGTGTCGAGATGCCTTTAAAAACAGTTTTTCAAAAGAGGAAAAACACAGACTTGAATGCAATTATGCATGCAACTCAACCAAAGATCCAAGCAACACATTAAGCTCTCAAAATCATCTCTCAACAAGAAAAATAAGCACATGTATCTCAAAACACGCACACACACACTAAACAAGTCTAACCAATTTTATATTTCAAAAACAAGTCAAGACAGTTTAGTGAGCATACATTAACGCATGTAAACCTTGTGATGGCCAGATCACATTGTACCTGCACATGTATCAAGAATAGCAAAGAATATTGCGTGTTGTGTGTGAAAACATCGCAAGATTGCATAAGTGTCTCAATTGCTATGATGATTTGAGATATGAGAAAATCACTCTAACTCACACACAATCATAACCGTTTGATGGGGACTATCACCTTCGAGGTACATCCTATAACTCCCACATCTCCTAGAAAACACGCTTGCAACCATATTTTAAAGCATTTTTTATCTTATTGCTTTTTATATCTTTGCATATTTTCTTTTAACAAGCATATCATGCATGGGCATACAAGAGAAAGAAAAGAAATACCCAATTATGTTAAGCTTTTGACATTGCACTTTTGCTATGCCGAAGCATACAGATGTTATTGACATTGCACTTTTGCTATGCCGAAGCATACAGATGTCATATTATGATTGGCGAGTAACAGTGGTGAGATGGTTATTTATGCCTTTCTCTTAGGATTTTCTAGTTCAACCCGTCAAAAAGAGTGATACGAGTGTTAAGAAGAAGAGATCACTTAACCTTACTCATCACAAACAAAGAGCTACAAAGCTCACTTGCTTAGTTGTGCAGAAGAATGCTCATCTAAGCTACAGGTGATACAAAGTTTAGAAAACTCTGTTTCAATGGCCATTTTAAAAGTTCACATGAACTAATGCACACAAACACACACTGTTTTTGTATTTTTCAATTTTTTTTTTATTTTTATCAGAAAAGCAAAAATAAACCACAAAATTGAAAACACACAAACAAAAACATATAAAGCAAAACAATGCATAAAACTAGACTGACTCAAAACAGTAAAGAAACACACAAGTAATGCAACACACAAAAAACAGGAGAGAGAAGAAGAAGTGACTGAAATTACTTGGATCCCTTTGCCTTCCACACCTTGGAAGAACCTTTCCTTTTGGTCGACTCTTGAACCGGTGAGGAGGGAGAAGAATATGAACCATTCAAGTTTGAAAGGAACATGATGGCTTTAAGAATGTCTCCAAGAGGAGCAAGAGAAGATGGAAGCTGATTCTGGCTCCCAGATGCTACTATGCCATTGCTCTGTTAAGTGGCACGCCACTTATAGCAATTTGGTCGAATGTGACTGGCAACACCACAATGATAATAGAGATGTGGCTTCTTCTGTTTGGGCTTTTGAGAGTTAGCCTTCTTATTCCTAGGGTCTCTAGATTCCCTTTTCTCAATTTTAGGGGGTGCTCCTAGGATGGACTTGCCCTTGTCTACGTTCTCACTAGCTAATTCAGTTTTAACATTCTTATTTTCATTTTCAATGTTATTAGTAGGTGGAACAAACACAGTAGTGCTAGCAGTAGGAGTATTAGAAAGAGAGAATTTATACCCCAATCCAGTACGGTCTGAAGAAGATCTCTGAGCACTTAGCATCTCGTCCAGCTTTGCACTTGACGTCCTTTCCAGTTGTGCTCTGACTTGAAACAGCTCCGCTTCAAGCTTCTTGGTCCTTTCAACCAAGAAATTGTTTTCAAACCTCAGTGCTCCAATGGTCTGATTTGCTTCATCAACCTTTATGGACAGCTCCTCACGGTTGAGTTCTACATCACTGAGCTTCTTGGTGGCCAGCCTATAGAGTTTCTCATGCTTCTCAGAAAGCTTGTACAGTTTCTCATAGGCGGTGTGGATATCATCTTGATCATCCATAATCTCACACTTGGACTCCACCAATTCCTTCTCTTCATCCACTTCTTCAGTAACCCCATCAGTAGGATTCACAGTGGCAGTGAAGGCATTCAAGATTCCGTCGTCTTCATCTTCGGAATCGTCCTCGGGCTCGGTGTCGCTTAAGGTAACAGCAAGTGCCTTGCTTTTCCCTATGCTCTTAAGGTACGTAGGACACTCTTGTTTCATGTGTCCGAAGCCTTGACACCCAAAGCATTTTGGTCCAGCGGGAACAGTGTACTGACCGCCATCCTTGACATCCTTTTTCCCTTTATCAGAATTCTTGAGTTGTGAAGAACTGGATTGTCTACGGTCTTTGTTGAAGCCCTTTCCATTTGCATTCTTCATGAATTTCTTGAATTGCCTTGTGATGTAGGACTTTATCTTGGAATCTTCATCATCTGAAGAATCATCCGTATCACTGCTCTTGGCTTTTAGTGCCAAACTCTTGCCCTTGCTTGACTTGCCTAACCTAGTCAGCCATAACTCATAGGTTTGCAAGTTTCCAACCAACTCAGTCAAAGGAATTCTATCAATATCCTTTGATTCTTCGATCGCCATGATCTTAGCATGCAATCTTTCGGGCAGCAATCTAAGCACCTTCCTTACTATCTTGGGTTCAGGGATGGTTTCCCCAAGATTAAAGGCTGAGTTTACTATGTCCTTAAGCTTGGCATAGAACTCATCAAACGACTCATCCTCCTCCATCTTAATTTCTTCATAGGTTGTCTGGAGGATGGTCTATGCTTCCTTAGCAGTTTCGGTTGAGGAAATTTTCTTGAACTCCTCATTGGTGACTGCACTGAATAGGGCATTCAATGCTCTGCTATTGAAGTTTGCCGCCTTGATCTTAGCATCATCCCAATCGGCCGGCGCTTCTGTAGGCTTGGTCTAGCCTATCTCCACAGCTTGCCACACCTTCTCATCTAAAAACTGCAAGAAAGCTCTCATGCATACTTTCCAGTATGCATAGTTAGTGCCATCAAATAAAGGAGGTATAATAAGAGATTGTCCTCTATCCATGACACCAGTGGTCAAATGGATCACACACAATGGATTAAACCCTAATCAGAGTGTGCTTGCTCTGATACCACTTGTCAGGCCACAAACGTGTTGACTTCTTGTGATAACTTAGATTAATTAAATTAGCCCAGTTATTAATTAATCAAATTAACATGCAATATCACGTGGTAGCACAAACAAATCACCAAACTAAGTAATGCAGCAGAAATTAAATGACACGGTAATTTGTTTACGAATGGGGAAAACCTTACGGCAAAACCCCACCGGGTGATTTAAGGTCACCACTCCCGAAACTCCACTATTATCACAACAAGCAGTTACAAGCAAGGAATCCCAAGTACCTTACCAACCTACAGTTGAACTCTTACCCCAATACCCAATTGGACTTGTTCTGTAGTGACAGTTTCTCCTTTCAATGCACGGCTCCCAAGTACGTGACTAACCAGATGCGCGGATCCCAGTACGCGACTTCAAACACCAACTAGAGAGAGAGTTGTTGGCTACAAAGTTCTTCAAATCATTAGAGATGAACTAGGGCACGAACTTTTTCTTTCAGATCACAAATTGCATGAACAAGAAGTTCTAAATGAATGTGCAACTTGCATCCCTTTTACGGCCCTTAAAATAATCCTTTTATATGTCTAGGGTTAGGAAAAAAGAAGTCCCAAAGACACATTCACGGATTGGACTTGAAACAGAACTGGAAATCTGTTTTCTTTAATTCTCGACAGATAGAGGTGTCAAGAGGTGTCGAGAAGCTGTCGAGGCTCGGGGCAAAACAGCTTCTTAAGGCTCGATAGATGCATGTGTCGAGGTATGTGTCGAGTTTTAAAAACTGGCACTTCCTTGCTTGTTTCTTGGACAGACTTTGACGGCTTCAACACTTAATCTTGAACCCAAGTTTCTTGAAGTGTTTAACACATCCTAAATCTACCCAATTACAAGTAAAGTGCGTTTTGTCTAAGGATAAGCCAATTACATAAAATAGCGACATATGTTCACAGACTTGAACTACATATGTCCTAACAGCAGATTCAAAAACAAGGGTGGTGAAGCATGGAAAAGGGGAACAACAAAATATTGATTTTGATGATACATCGGCGGGGGTGGAGATCCACCCTTGCTGAAAGCAATGAGGATCTTAAGTTGGAATTACCAAAGGCATGGGAAACCTTGGATAGGTCGTAGCCTTTGCAAATTGGTGAGGAAACAAGCTTCCACGGTGTGTTTTCTTATGGAGACACATTTAAAAAAGGAGGGTTTTGCTAAACTTTATAGTAACTTACAATACCAGAATAAAGTAATAGTCAAACGTCTGGACTAGGGTGGTGGATTAGCTCTTTTATGTAAGAATGATATCAAAATGGAAGTTGTTAATTACACTACCAATCATGTTTTGGTAAAGATAATGGAGGAAGATGGTTTTGTGTGGTACATGACTGGGTTTTATGGGTGGCTAGATGCACAACAAAAATTTAAATCATGGAAGTTATTGGCACACTTGAAGAATTTTGTGGATGGTCCATGGTTATGTGTAGGGGATTTTAATGCTATTTTGAATGCTTCGTAGAAATTAAGCATAAGGCAGCCACATTCAAGTGAGATTAATGAATTTTGAGATACCCTTGATTTTTGCCAATTGGAAGATTTGGGTTATGGAGGTTATCCATTTACTTGGACAAACAAGAGGCCTGGAGATGCAAATACAAAGATGAGGTTGGATGGAGGGAGAAATTCTTAATGAGTATCGTGGTACACCTCCCCCCCTCATGCTTTGAATCACTTACCTATTACTGTTCAAGTTCAGACATTCAGCCGCCAACAGAAAAGGTTTGATGGGTGCTTCAAGTTTGAGGAAAATTGGCTACTTTGGGATGATTGTGAGGAGGATATCTAAGGGGCATGGAATATGGCAGGATGTAGGGAGACCAGTCTAGCAGCAATAAAGGGAAAAATTAGTGCATGTGGGGTGGATTTACAAGCATGGAGAGCTTCTAAGGCTAAACCTGAAGTGGAGGCAATCAAGCAGCTACAAAATCACCTTGATAGTTTGAATAAGGCTGATTGTACTGATGCTAGTCAGGCCGAGTACTTGGAGGTGAGCAAAAATTAGATGATCATTTGGTAAAGCAAGAGATTTATTGGGCACAACGATCAAGAGTGGCTTGGCTTAAACATGGGGATAAAAATACGAAGTTTTTTCATTCGAAAGCAACACAAAGGCACAGAAGAAACCATATCAAGGGGATTAAGAATTCACAGGAACATTGGGTGGAGGAGGTAGAGGATATTGTAAAGGTGGCAATTGATTACTTTGATAATCTGTTTAGTGCAGGTTCATGTGATCAAATGGAGGAGTGTCTGGAATCTGTTTCGGCCAAGGTAACATCTAAGATGTAGAATTTTTTGTCTTGTGATTTTATTGCTAAGGAGATTAAAACAGCGGTGTTCCAGATGGGACCCACGAAAGCACCTAGCCCTGATGGTATGAATGCTTTATTTTATCAAAAATTCTGGCATGTTGTGGGTGATGCTATTGTTAATGCTGTTTTAGATTTTTTGAATGAAGGGATTATGTTGCTTGCTTTAAACCATACTAATATTGTGCTTATCCCTAAAGTTAAAAATCAGGGAAAAATGTCAGATTTTAGACCAATAAGTCTTTGTAATATTATCTATAAGATTATGTCCAAAGTTCTTGCAAACAGCTTGAAACATGTGCTTCTTGAAATTATATCCCTTACCCAGAGTGCTTTTGTACCGGGTCGCCTAATTACAGATAATGTTCTTGTGGCTTATGAGACTTTACATACTATGCATTCCAGCAAGGCATATGATCGGGTGGAGTGACCTTTTTTATAGAGTATTATGCAAAGATTGGGTTTCCCTAATAAATGGATAAATAGAGTGATGAGTTGTGTTACTACTTCATTCTTCTCTATTTTAATTAATGGGAAACCCTATGGTAATGTGCTTCCCTCTAGAGGAATTCGATAAGAAGATCCTATTTCACCATATTTATTTTGTTATGTGCAGAGGGCTTTACTTCCTTATTAACAAAGGCAGAAAATAAGGCCAGAATCCATGAAGTATCTATTTGACAAGGGGCACCCAACGTTTCTAATTTATTATTTGCAGATGATTCATTATTGTTCTGTAGGAATACAAAAAATGAAGTGGAGACCATTTCAGCGATCCTTCAGACATATGCAAATGCATCGGGGCAGTGCATCAACTTGGAGAAATCCTCAGTCTATTTCAGTAGCAACACATTTACTGATCAGAAGCAAGATATTCAGAGAATATTGGGGGTGCTGACGGTGAGTAGATTTGATTCATATCTGGGGTTGCCAACTTTGATTGGGCGAACTAAATACCATACCTTCTCGTATTTGAAGGATAGAATTTGGAAAAAATTACAGGGCTAGAAGGGTATGATGTTATCTAAGGCGGGTAAAGAGGTGCTTATTAAGGCAGTGACTCAGTCTATTCCTACTTATACCATGAGTGTATTTCAACTCCCCATGAAACTTTGTGATGAACTTGATGCGATGTGTGCTAAGTTTTGGTGGGATCAAGTTGGGAATGCAAGAAAAATTCACTGGAAAAGTTGGGACAAGCTAACACTCTCGAAGAAAGATGGTGGCATGTGTTTTCAGGATCTGAGGGCCTTTAATTTAGCTATGTTATCCAAGCAAGGGTGAAGGTTACTGCATGATAATACTTCTTTGGTGTACAAGTGCATGAAAGCAAGGTATTTTCCAAGAACTCATTTTCTTGAGTCCAAGGTGTCTCCTAATTGTTCATATGTGTGGAAGAGTATTATGGCGGCCATGCCTACATTAAAGTCGGGTTGTTATTGGAGGGTTGGAAGTGGGCATTCAATCTAGGTTTTGGGGGAAAAATGGATTCCTAATTATCCTATGAATTCAATTATTCATTCGGCCAAGGAGGAAGTCCAGAATGCTCTTGTTTCAGACCTAATAAATCAAGAGCTACATTTGAGGACTGATTGGATTATGGAGATATTTGATAAGGAAGTTGCGGAAGCCATTTGTAGAATTCCTTGAATTAGACGGGATGTGGATTGGCTGCCAAAAAAGAAGGGATTGTTCACTATCAAATCCTCTTATAAGTTGGCTGAGAGAATGTGGCCGAAAGCTCTGGTGGTTGTGCTGGGAAGAGGATTTGGGCTGCTCTATGGAAACTTAAAATCCCAAACAAGGTGAAGGTGTTTGCCTGGAGATCTTGCAATGATATTCTACCAACGAAGATGAATCTTGTTAACCGAAGGATTGTCGCGGATGCTTCTTGTCCAATCTGCACTAGGTTTCCAAAGACAGCCGTGCATGTGCTTTGGGATTGTGATGCTGCTCAGGATGTGTGGGTAGGTAGCTCGAAATCGCTGCAGAAAGGAAAGCATGGGCTGCTTGATATGTTCCAGTTGATGGAGTATTTAATGGAGCGGTTGGCTTGGGAAGACTTGGAGTTGATGCTAGTTCAAGCATGGCTGATCTGGACTTGGCAGAATAGAGTGATACATGGTGGGCGATTTCATGATCTAGATTGGCTGAACAAAAGAGCAATGGAATATTTAGAGGAATATTGGGCTATACAGAATCAGTTTGATGCAGACCGGGTGTAGGAGCCAAGTCGGGATTAATGGCAGCCTTCTCCATCTTTGGTTTACAAATTAAATTTCGATGCAGTGGTGTTCTTTGGTTTGGATAGGACCGATTTTGGAGCAGTGATTAGAAACGATAAAGGGGAAGTTATGGCTGCAATGTCAGCCAAGGGACCATCGGTTTTTTGCAGTGAAGAAGCGGAGTTCCTTGCTTGTAGAAAGGCGATCGAATTTGCCATGGATGCTGCTTTTTCTGAATTCATTGTTGAAGGTGATAATAGTACAGTCAAGTAAGCTATATCCTCTCCGAATGAAGATGAGTCATTGATGGGCAATGTGGTAGGTGACATCTGACAGATGCTTAAAGGGCTGCATTGGGTGAATGTTGAGTTTACAAGAAGGGGAAAAGAAACAAAGTGGCTCATGTGTTAGCTCAATATGCAAAAGATTTAATAGATGATATGTAGTGGATGGAAGATTTGCGTCCATTTGCTAGGGAAGCTTTGTATCATGATGCACACATTATTAGTTAATTGAAAGTAGATTTTTCTTTCAAAAAAAAGAAAAGAAAAGAAAAGAAGAAGTACTCTATTCATTTTAGGATTTTGTAAGGAAGCTTAAGCGGTTAAGCCCACCTTGTCATGCTTTGTTCTTGGACACACACGATATTAGTCTTTTATATATCAGGTTTAGACGATTAAGAATTCTTAAGGTATGCTAACTATGGTGACTTGGTGAGATGGACATTTTGGATGTTTTTGGGCTTTGGTTTTGATTATGTTCTTGGGTAATTATTTTTTCTATATATATTTCTATTTCTCTTTTGCATAAATCTATTATAATTGACTAGACTCAACAAATTTTGTATCAAAACTTATGCTATGTCAACAAACCTGTATATCAGAACCATGAATTTTGTTGTTTTTCTTTTCCATTGAAGGGCTATTCTAGTTTTGTTTTTGGAATCTTTGTTCAAGCAATTGATTTTTCCAATAGCAATTATATCTATTTTGGTTGTGCAATTATATCTGTTTACTTGGATTTCTCAGAACGATGTTGAATGTCTTGTCGGCAATGAAATTTTAGATAGAAAAATTAGATAGGAATTAGGAAGAATGTGTTGGCATTTTAGTTTGTGACAAGACAACAAAAGACACCTAAGCCATGACATCACAAATTTTTGTGAAATTAGGTGTAGAACGATTAGGCTTCATGTGTGCATGTGAACGCATGGTTGGTGTTTAGTGTACATAGGATTGGTGATACGTTACTTACACATGGTTTTTTCATGCATACACAAGTTGTGGCCGAAACTTTAAAATATGTTTTGAAAATCAAATTATGTCACCCCACACACATTTTGAACTCAATTTAAACACTGCCTACACATGTTTTATAGTAATTTGTTGGGGTTTAAGCCCCCAAACCCACCTACATAAAGAAACTCCCCATAGCCATTAAAAATGTTATATCCATTTTAAAAGTCAAAAGCCTCACTTTTCTCTATATACAACTTTTGATGGGTAGCAGCAAAATGGTCGTCTGTATTTACAAACCGTCTATATTAATGACGAGTAAGACTATGAATGAGCATAAGTGTATTAATTCCAGACAACATTTAATGATCAAGTGATAGATGAGCACGAAGTAGTTACTGCCGTCCAATAATGTGTTAATGGCCGTTATAGACGTTAAAGGGCTGGGATTAAGTGGTCATTATTGGGCCATAAATCCTCCAGCTGTGATACAACGATAAGAGGCCAACAGATTGAACATTTACTCACACAAAAGCTATATAAAGTTAGGAGAGGAAGGTAAACAATTCATTTTGAATACACACACAAATTACTCAACAGATTATAGATTTCTAAAGAGTTTAATTTAAGTATCGGAGGGTCCTTGGCAGGCCCCAAACCGGTGTCATTATCTGCTTAGTGTCTTCTTTGATACAGGATCTTAAGGTCATCCATTGTACTAATGAGGAACATACTAACGAGGTGAAATCGGGTTTTATCAACTTTGAATCTCCAAAGGAATATTTTCTCTCAAATGCAGGTTTTTCTTTTTGTCCTTGTAGTCTTACTAATCTTCTAGTTTTCTTGGTTGGGTAGGAATGCATTTAGAGGTTCTGTTCCCAAATTTCTAAAGACTAAAGGACCGATTAAAACCAAGCTTAAGAACCATTTGAGCAAGGTACGTGCTTCCATATGTCATGATAGTAATGAGAAACTATATACTTATCAAAAGATTTTCGTTATGTGTCAACAGATTAATTCATTTTCAATAATTAATTGGACCGAATGGACCAAAATGGATCATACTTGACCAAAATAGACTGAAAGGGTTGAAGTGAATGGAAATGGACTAAAGTGGATCCAAATAGACTGAAGTAAATGGAATTGGACCGAAATGGACCGAAATGAACCAAAATGGACTGAAATGGACTGAAGTGGTCCACATGAACTGAAATGTTACGATGATATGGCTCAATATAAGCAAAGTAAAAATAAATATTGCATTTCAACTGTTAGATATTATATAAATGTTTTATACTATTTCCCAATGGTATCACATTCTTGCTTAGGCTCTCTTGGATATACAAGACTGTAAGTTTTTTTTAAAACCTTCTCTCCTCTCCTCGTGTGTGTGTATTAAAAATATTTAGTATTCTCCAAAAAAAGAAAAACATTCCTGCTTTGGTATTTAGTAAATGCAAGTGGTGGTGAACTGAAAATGGAACAACTCTAGCTTGTCCATGGGTGTTGTCTAGAGTCGAAAGATAGGAATGACAATATTCAGCGAGACAGTCATCCATAAACAAATGGGTCGTCCAAGATGGTCTTCCACGAGCAAGTGGGTCGTCCATGAGGAAGGCACATGGATGACCCCCCAACACTTGGGAAAATTCCAAGTGTTGTTCATCCACACAAACTAATAAATTAAACCACGTGTTATCATTCCAAGGCATGAGTAATACCTTTGTTCACCACTATATCTTCCAACTGTGTGCCTAACTTCCAATGGCAGTTATAGAAGATAAAGATGGAATATAACTCTGGTAGCGGTTGTAGAAATTAACCTTGAGCCCTCTGACCTCCTCAAATACAAGGGAAGATATCAATCAAATAACCGCTTTGAGAGTACACTATATAAACACCCACTCAGACCAAATAAAGGTAAGTTTTTACAACTCCTGAAAAGTTGGAACTCCAGAATTTAAGAGAGAAACTAAATTTGGTATTAAAGGGCTCTTGGCCTGTCCACCCCGGTCACCTTTGATCATTTTTTCCTTTTTCAGGCCTACCAAACAATCGCTATCCCTTTGAAGCCCGAAGCATCCAGCCTACTGATTTTCTTTGCATCATTAGTTGGCACTGTCAATGGGAATTCGCGGTTAATTATGTTTTGGAAATTCGCCTTTCCCTAACAAAAGGTTGTATGGTTTGGACAAGATCGAGGGCTACTAGCCCAAGCCACCAAGAGAGCAGGGATGCTTCTACTAATCCCCACCATGATCGTCAATCAGCACCTGTCATGCAACCGCCTTCCATTCAACACATATAGTCCATGGCTGCCGCCATGGCGAAATTAACCCGTCAGAACCAAAAGTTGACTAGGGAGATTAGTTTAAGGAGGCAACACCATGAAAGACACGTGGAAGGGCAAGCCCAGAGTCAAGAAAGTAGAGGAGAAAATGCTGAGCCCGAGAACCAATCAATTGGTACCACTTCAAGAAGAGTGCCGCACTTGGAGAGGGAGATGGACCAAATGAGGAAGGCTATGGACGAAATGAGGGAGAACATGAGAAGGACGAATCCTATAGATGATTTAGTCCATTGAACGAACTCCCCTATCACAACTTCCATCAATAGTCACCCCTTACCCCTAAAGTTCAAGATGCCTTCCTTGGATTTATATGATGGAATGCGTGACCCGTGTGATCATATCTCCACCTTCAAGACTACCATGCACCTTTAGGGGGTTCTGGACGAGATTATGTGCAGGGCTTTCCCTACCACTTCCAAGGGGCCAGCGAGAGTGTGGTTCAGCAAGATACCCCCAAACACTATGGGCTCATTCGAAGAATCGAGTTAGTTGTTTGTCAACAATTTTATTGGAGGACAACGCCATAAGCATTCCTCGTCTAGCCTGTTAACTATAGAGCAAGGGAAAAATGAAAGTTTGAGGTCCTTCATTACTCGGTTCAACAAAGAAGCCCTGATGGTGGATAAAATGGATGACAAGATGCTATTGGCCGCCTTCCATAATGGAGTTAATTCCGATCTATTCATTCATAAGCTTTATGAGTAAGAGCCACAAACCATGGATGAACTCGTCCATTTAGCCCAGAACTTCATGAATGCGAAGGATGCAATCATAGCTAAGAAGAGAAAGAAAGTAGAGCGTGTGGAAGCAGATCTCCTCCACCATCCTGAGCAGGGTCCTCATCCAAAGAAGGCTTGGCATGGGAAAAGAAGGACAGAGATAACAAGAAGGCAGGTTCTTCAGCAAGGAGTCAGTAGTACACGCCCTTAAATATGATACTTGAACAAGTGCTTATACAAATCAAGGATGACCCATCCTTGAAGTGGCTAGAGAAAATGAAAGGAGATCCCAACAAGCGAAATAGGAACAAGTATTTCCGCTTCCATAGAGATCATGGGTATGACACAGACGAGTGTTTTGATTTGAAGCAGCAGATAAAGAATCTCATCAAGCAAGGAAAATTGAGAAATTTTCTCGGACGAAACCACAAGGACGAGAAATTAAAGGCAAAGGTGGAAGAGTCGTCACGACCCCCACTTGGAGAATTAAAAGTTATTATGGGTGGAACCTTGACAGGTCAAACTACCAAGTCAAGGAAGACGTACCTAAAGATGGTGCAAAACGTCCAACTATTTGGATGATCTCCAAGGATAAGGGAAGCTGACGAGCAAGCTGTTACGTTCACGGACGAGGATGTTGAAAGGATTCGCCATCCATATGACGAAGCGATTGTCATTACCTTACTCATTGCTGATTATACGACTAGAAGGATGTTGGTAGACAATGGGAGTTCAGCAGACATCTTGTATTACCCCGCCTTCCAACAAATGAGGCTTAGACGAGATTAGCTCCACCTAGTAAAGTCACCCTTGGTAGGATTTGGGGGAATGAAAGTGCAACCCGTGGGTACCATTACATTACCTGTGGTGGTTGGAGCGTATCCACAGTAGATAACCAAAAAAGTAAACTTCCTTATTGTTGACTGCTCATTGTTGTACAATACCATCATTGGAAAACTGACTTTG
The DNA here is from genome assembly GCA_032878915.1 of Castanopsis chinensis. Taxonomy (NCBI): domain Eukaryota; kingdom Viridiplantae; phylum Streptophyta; class Magnoliopsida; order Fagales; family Fagaceae; genus Castanopsis; species Castanopsis chinensis. The sequence continues at coordinate 3,819,188 of JAVQMG010000097.1, read as the reverse complement.
AATAGTTGAAAGGCAGTAACGTCTACCTACCATTTATCTATCAAGTTCTCAACTGATTATGGAGTAGGTCAAATGCAAGGAGACCAGTTAGCCGCTAGAGAATGCTATCTAGCCATGTTGGCTATGGACGAACACGTACAGACAATGAGCGTAGACAAGAAAAGGACTACCGCGGAGCCCACTAAAGTACTAGAACACATTCCATTGGACGAAAGCAACCTTAAGAAGTTTACTAGAATTAGGGCGAGTATGGAAAAGAAGATGAAACAAAACCTGGTCTAGTTTTTAAAGAAAAACCTTGATGTGTTCACATGGAATCATGAGGACATGCTAGGTATTGACTTGAGTGCCATTACCCATTGTCTAAATGTGCATCCTTCCTTCAAGACTGTACGTCAAAAGAAAAGAGTTTTTGCTCCTGAACGAGACAACGCCATTAAAGAAGAGGTCCAGAAGTTGATCGCGGAAAAATTTATCCGAGAAATCTATTATCTTGACTAGTTGGCTAATGTGGTTATGGTCAAGAAGGCTAATGGCAAGTGGAAGATGTACGTGGACTTCACTGATTTGAACAAGGCTTGCCCTAAGGATAGTTATCCATTGCCACATATTAACTAGCTGGTGTATTCGACCGCGGATCATAAATTGCTAAGTTTCATGAACACCTTTTCAGGCTATAATCAGATAAGAATGGACGAGGTGGATCAAAAGAAGACTTCCTTCATTACTAGCCAAAGGTTGTTTTGCTACAAGGTGATGCCTTTCGGTATGAAGAACACAGGGGTGACTTACCAAAGGCTAGTTAACCATATGTTTCGTCCACAAATCGAACGGAATGTAAAGGTCTATATAGATGACATGCTGGTAAAGAGTTTGAATGAGGGAAAGCATTTGGATGACCTTTAAGAGACCTTTGATACACTTAGTCGGTATAACATGAAGTTGAATCCGAGCAAATGTGCTTTCGGAGTTTCATCGAAAAAGTTCCTTGGGTTCATGGTTTCGCATAGGAGAATTGAGGCAAATTCCAATAAAATCCAGGTGATACTGAATATGGAGCCACCAAGGAATATCAAAGAAATCCAATCCCTCACTGGACGAGTTGCCGCCCTTAATAGCTTCATCTCTAAAGCTACTAATAAGTGTTTACCATTCTTTAAAGTTCTTAAGAAAGCATTTGAATGGACGGACGAGTGTTAGAAGGCCTTCCAAGACCTTAATACCTACCTCACCACAGCACCTATACTGAGCCCATCCGTACCGGGTGAAGAATTGTATTTGTATTTAGCGGTGTCTCCACATGCGGTGAGCTCAGCATTGATTAGAGAAGAAGGAAGGACACAGAAGCCAGTCTCTATACAAGCCGGGCGCTAAGAGGAGTGGAAGGACAATATCCAATGATAGAAAAGCTAGTATTTGCCTTGGTAACGACTTTTAGAAAGCTGAGGCGTTACTTTCAGGCTCATGTCATCAACATCCTGATAGATCACCCCCTAAAGAAAGCAATGAACAAGTTGGAAGTCGCCGAACGACTAGTCCAATGGACCGTAGAGCTTAGTGAGTTTGATGTCAGGTACCAACCAAGAAGCATGATAAAAGCACAAGCATTGGCAGATTTTATCGCGGAATTCACTCCTAATTAGGACGAGTTAAATAAAGAAATGGCACAAAGATGGGTCATCAATGTAGATGGTTCATCCACATTACATGCAAGGGGGATTGGAGTTATACTCAAGTACCTAGAGGGAGATAAGTTGGAATACACGACTTGTCTACAATACCAAACTACCAACAATAAAGCTGAGTATGAAGCTCTCCTTAAAGGATTAGAATTAGCAAAGTCCTTAAGAGCAAAGTTAGTAGTCGTCCAAGGAGACTCTCAGTTGGTTATCAATCAAGTGAATGGAATTTGTGAGGCTAAGGAAGATCGGATGAAGAAATATCGCAACAAAGTAAAGCAGCTCGTCCAAAAGTTTAAAGAAACTAGTTTTGTTCAAATTCCCAAAGAGGAAAACATGGAAGCAGATGCTTTAGCCAAATCAGCTTCGGTAGGAGGAATTATGGACAAGTATGATAGAGTCCAATACATGCCAAGCATAGATCTCCTAGAGGTACAACAAATAAAAGAGGAAGAAAATTGGATGACTCCAATAATAGCTTATCTCAAAGATGGAAGGGTTCCAAAAGATAAGGACGAGGCTAGGAGATTAAGGATCAGGGCCACTAAGTATGTCCTCATAGACGAAGTGTTATACAACTGAGATTTCTCTTAGCCTTATGTAAGGTGCCTAGTTCCGGATGAGTCAAACTATGTATGGAGGAAAATTTATGAAGGAGTATGTGGGAATCACTCGGGAGCAAGGTCACTAGTCCATAAAGTCGTCCGTGCAGGCTACTACTGGCCAACTATTCAAGCAGATGCTAAAGCCTATGTTAAGGTGTGTGACCAATGTCAACGCTTCAACAACATCTCTAGACAATTATCGAAGAACCTGACCTCGATGATGGCCCCGTGCCCATTTGCGCAATAGGGATTGGATATCTTAGGTCTCTTCCCACTAGGAACTAGGTAGATGAAATATTTGGTAGTGGGGATCGATTACTTTACTAAGTGGGTGGAAGCCGAACCCTTAGCAAAAATTACTTAGCAAAATGTCAAAAACTTTGTTTGGAAGAACATTGTATGCAGGTTCAGGGTACCTAGGGTACTAGTGTCCGACAATGGATGATAGTTTGACAATACACCTTTCAGAGATTTTTGTGAGCAAGTTGGAATCAAGAATCACTATTCCTCACCCTCCCACCCATAAGCGAACAGACAAGCATAAGTAGCAAACCGATCCTTGCTGAGAATCATCAAGACTCGACTTAAGGAGGCAAAGGGAGTATGGCCAGATGAGCTACCAAGTGTTCTTTGGGCTTACAGGAAGACGGTGAGGACTCCAACAGGAGAGACCCTTTTCAAGCTAGCCTATGGAAGCGAAGCAGTCATACCTGCGGAAGTTCATATGGCTAACCACCAAGTGATGAATTATCAAGAGAAGGAAAATGAAGAACAACTTCGTCTTGACCTTGATCTTATTGAAAAGATAAGTATGTATGCAAAGCAACGAACAGCAAGATACAAAAATATTATGACTAGGTAGTATGATGCCATGGTAAAACCCAAGCGTTTCAACATTGGAGACCTTATCCTTAAAAGGGTATCCTTGGCAACCAGTAATCCAGCTCATGGAAAGCTAAAGCCTAATTGGGAAGAACCCTATAGGGTTATCAACTGCAAAAGGTAAGGGTCATACTACTTGGAAGCTCTGGACAGATGGAAATTAGAACACCCTTGGAACGTGGAGCAATGAAGGTTGAGCTTGGACGAAAGTTACTATGGACGAGCGTCATGGACGAGGTTGCAGCTATGTGGTCTACCTCATGTTTACGATTATTACGTGTTTTCAAATAATAAAAAGCGCATTAGTTCCTAACTTTTGCTCTGTCTACAAATTAATTTGTGAATGACGAATTTACGTACTTGGTTTGTATAAGTATTTTAATTTTCGAAGGCACTAGCTCCTAAGCATGTGCCATGCTTATGGACAATGTTTATATTATAAATGTAGTTTGGATTTCCAATGTATTTGATGCATAAATCTAATATCTATAATATCACCCAAAAGAAGGCTACAGCCTAGGACGAATGAAAATCTCTGGACATAGGGATGTAACGTTCATAAACTTTCCTCGAAATGAGGATAAAGCAAAGAAAAATAAGCCTAAGGCATACTTGTCTAATCAACAGATGAGAAACACATACTCGTCCAAAGGACGGGATGAAACCTTAAGCATAAACGCCTAAGGAATGGACGAGAAAATGCATGCAGTAAAAGTATTTAAAATCCATAAATGAATGCCCAGCCAAGACGATCCAAAATGATCTAGTATTCTGGATGAGTAGAACACTAGAAACATCTTATCCAAAGACGAAGGTAAAATGTCCAGCCCATGGATGAGAAAAAGAATTGGCTAAGTCATCAATGCCATTCTTTGGACAAGTTATACTTGTAAAATTTAAAGAATGGCAAACATGTTGAACATGATTCACATGAAGAATATAGACAAGCAAAACACTACGAGTGGATGGACCACTTAAAAACCAGTAACATGGATGGTGTAAACAAAAGATAAACTCGTCCATACAATAATATGTTCAATTGTAAATGAAAAATTAATGAAAGTAAACATTCATTAGTCAAAATCTTAGAGGATAGATGACCTTTGTCCAAAAACCCTTATAAAATAGAAGCCTAAAAAGGCAATTGTTTAGAAACTCGTCCTAAGTATTTTGGACGAATGAAATGTACTTGAACAATTTCCAATGGTCCTAAAAAATGGACCTCATAAAAAAAGAAAGAAGAAAAAGACAAAGGGAAACTAAAGCAACTTTTCTTTAATACAAATTCTTTCACAAATAGGGGTCATCTCCAGCCATAGGCTCATCCTGGGCAGGCTGTGGGGTAGCATCATCCTCAACGTTAACTTCTTTCAAGCTTGTCTAGAGGAGGGAGCTTGTAGCAGCGCCAAGGTTGAGCTTAATGGAGCTAAAGTCAACCTCATGGAAGTTTTCCATAGCGTCCATTCTGAAGTCTTCAAAGCCCGCTGCGTAGTTGGTGTCTAGCAAATCAGTAAATTGTTTGGATGCTTTGAACTCCATTAAAACATCCTCTTTTGCCTTCTTAGGAAGAGTACTCAACTCGTCATTCCTCTTTTGGAGGTGGTCAAGATGAGTATCCTTCTCAATGGCATCAGACTTCAACTCCTTAACCAAGTTCTGCAACTCCTTGGCCTCGTCTTTAGCCTTCGCTGCAACTCCTTAACCAAGTTCAGCCCAACCCTTGTAGTTGTCCTTGGCCTCTTAGACCCTCCTTTCAAGAAGGATCCTCGTCTTGTCCATCTTTATGGCCTACCTAAATGCAGCTATGAACTTTGACATGGCCTACCCAAGTGATTAAAGAGTTCTATTAAAAAAAAAAACAATGCTACTAATACAAGACGAGGCAAGAGTGTTTATCTTGAAAAGATTATGAACACAAGAGTGCTTAAATTCCCTCAAAGACATGTCGTAGCATACAGCCACGTCCTCACCAGTTACAACCTTTTGAAACATCTACCAAGCCAAGTCTTCATTTTCTAGAAGGTTCATAAGGACCCTTTAGGAAGGTCTGGACGAGGTGGGAGTAGGAGTTTTGGATGGAGTGACATCAATGGGGATGGAAGAGTCAACATCGACGATTGGGATGGATGGCTAGGATGAAGGAGGATCAGGCTTAGCAATCTTAGGCCTAGATGATCTGTGCCTCACCTTCTTCCCTCAACGACTAGGTAGGTTTCCTAAGTCCAGCATCTTGGGCAAAGTCTTTCTTTTGTCTCCAACAGAAGGACGAGGCTGGGATTGAGCCTCAGGCCTGGTTACCCCATCCACCACCTCCTTCCCCTTGTTCCCCTTCATAGTTGCCATCCTTAAAAGAAAAACAAAGTCAAAAAACACTCAGGAAATTTCTAAGTAAAAAAGAAGACTCACGTCTACGAACAGTAAGCTCATGAGCAAGGGCTTCAGTAGATAGCAAGACCAAGTCCCTAAGTAGATAAGTGTTGAAGGGTCACCAACGAGTGAAAACTCCTGTCAGCGTGTAGACGAACTTTATGGATGCGGTCACGATGGAATTTACTTAAAGAAGGACGTCTAACAGCTGTAAAAAGAGAAAGAGAAAGTAAGGTAATCTAAGCCCCCTAGAAGGTAAGCCTCGTAAATGCCTATCCCAAAACAGGGTTGGCAGCACCATTCCCCATGGACGGCTAACCTATGGTTAAGGTCGTCTGGGATTTGGTACCAACTCCTAAGGGCATCTAATCTCTTCTCGTCCGTCTACAGCACAACTGTACACGGTTTCTACTTTGTGTAAAGGAGAAGACGAAGGAATACTTGTCAAGGTGCCAGCCCCAGAAGCTGTCCTTGTCCTAAGATGTTCCTAAAAGACCTCAAAAGGAACTCCAAGAACACCAGAGGTGTATTCCTCTGTGGCATTACCATCACTACTACTATCACTACTAGAACCACTATAGTTGGTGGAGTTATGGTACTCGTCTATAGCTTTATCTATACTATTGCTAGACAAGGAGAAAACTACTTCAAACATGTTGAAATTTGAAGGAAAACCTAAGAATGAGGATGAGGATAATGCCTGGCTCTAGACGAAGGAATACTAAGGACGTTGGGATACTTCTAGACGCAGCAATGGACGAGGAGTGTCAAAGAAGAGAATTTGAGAAATGACAAGGGTACGAGAGGAATTTCGCTATTTATAGGCGGAAAGTTTGGCATCTGAAACAACATAACCAACCAGAGAATGACACATGGCATGTACCTCGAAGAAATAAATAGGCGCGACCAGTCACCAATAAAATCATGACACGTGGCACAATATTTGATATAAAAAAATATATAAAATAAATAAATAGAACAATGGCTCGTCTCAAAACTCAATGGTATGCTGGACGACCCCTGGACAAAGGGGCAACTGGTGGTGAACTAAAAATGGAACAACTCCAACTCGTCCATGGTGTCGTCCAGAGCTGAAATACAAGAATGACAATATTCAGCGAGACGGTCGTCCATAAACAAATGGGCCGTCCAAGATGGTTGTCCACGAGCAATTGAGTCATCCATGAGGAAGGCACATGGACGACCCCCCAACACTTGGGAAAATTCCAAGTGTTGTTCATCCACACAAACTAATAAATTAAACCACGTGTTATCATTCCAAGGCATGAGTAATACCTTGGTTCACCACTGTATCTTCCAACTAAGTGTCTAACTTCCACTGGCAGTCATAGAAGATAAAGATGAAATAGAACTCCTGTAGCGGTTGTAGAGATTATCCTTGAGCCCTCTGACCTCCTTAAATACAAGGGAAGTTACAAATCAAATAACCACTTCGAGAGTACACTATATAAACACCCACTCATTACAATTCTTGAAAAGTTGGAACTTCAGAATTTAAGAGAGAAACTAACTTTGGCATCAGAGGGTTTTTGGCCGGTCCACCCCGGTCACTTTTGATCGTTTGTTCTTTTTTCAGGCCTTCTAAATAGTCGCTAGCCCTTTGAAGCCCAAAGCGTCTAGTCTACTAATTTCTTTGCATCATCAGTAGGTAAAGGGCTTCTACATTTTATCAACACACAAATATACCATTATTTGGTATTTGAATATAAAAAACTCTTAATTTATTCCATTGCAAGACAATTTCAATAAAAATAAATAAAAATAAAAAGAGAGAAACGAACATAAAGGTGGAAAATATTGTGATATACCACATGAAGTGGCTAAAACTTGATTTGCAGACTAAAGAGAAATAAATGCCTCAAAATCCCAATGAGATTTGCAAAAGAGAAAATGTACACATTTTCGATGGGCTCCTTTTTCTTTCGCTAGGTGGCTTCGTGGGCTTGTCCAAAGGGCATTTGCTTTTTCCGTTAAAGAAAGAATGCTGCTTGATTGAAAACCGAAAGGAAGTTATATTTTGGGCTATACCATAAGACAGCCCATTCTCATTGTTTAAACTTCTTTTTGAGTCTGGCGTGATTACAACGAAGAGTCAACCAATCGAAAAAATTGGCCAAGGCACCTAGACTAAGGAACCTTATTAATGGTCATCCGCTTCAAAATTATAAAAAATAAAAAAATAAAAAGAGAGAGAAGAAGAGTATTTCTCATCCCAACTTGTAACGACTTTGCCCACTCGATGGAATTATTATGTGGAAAAAAAAAAAAAAAAACGGTTGGTGCCAAAGAAGAAAAAGGTTGTTCTTGTTTTAGCCCAAGTAATGGAGAACTACCTAAACTTGGCAAATTACTAATTATACCTGTTATACATTGTATAATAATTATATATTATAACTCATTACAAAACAATTATATATTTCCACACATCGCTAAGATCTGTGACTAGTTTAATATATAATAGGTACACCGTACACATGAGTCTTAATAATTGGACTATGAGCTTTAAGATTTTTGGATTATGTCACCCATTTTTCTCTACTTGCTTTGTGAAATTATTAACTAGTTAGTTGTTAAACTTAAAAATTTATGTATTATCCAATATCTTATTTGCTTTGCAAGAGGGCCTACTTAAGGAAGGCTACTAAGCATTTGCATCCGAGTTTGTTAAGCAACATCTATTTTATACCATCAAAATCTACTTTATCTATTTTATTATTTCATTTTACAACTTTTCCAACATCTCTGTTTTTATTTTTTCAAAAAACTCATTAAAATAATATAAAATATACCAAAAAATAATATTAAAATTTTTTTTTTCTCTCTTTTCTCTTCCATCACCCTTTTCTCTCTATCTTTTTGCCTGTCTCTTCAACAAACCCACACAACATCTTTCACCAAAACTCAACCACACTCAGCCACAAACACTAATTTCATCACCACCAAAATTACCACAATTAAAAAAAAAAAAAATTGCCACCACCAACCACCACCACTGAAAATCCTTACCACCACCAAAACAACCAAAACCCACCAAATCTGACCCAAACTCTAAACAATCGCATCCAAATATGACCAAAACTTTGAACAATTGCCATTTAAACACGACCCAAATCCATAACCCCTGATAAGGATAATTTTGTAGTTAAACTATGACGAGGAAAAAAAGCGACGAATCCAAGGATCCCATCGGTAGCGCTTGCCATAAGTGACTGCATCATGAAGTCTACAACTTCATAACGGCTGATGACCATAACAAAGGATGACGCTATAAGCTAACGACCCTAATAAAGGGACGGCACGGTAGGGTAACGAGAACAAACTGAAGAAGGTAAGCGAACCTCTCTCTATAGCCTTACTTGATCTCCACGCATGCGTGTATAAGGAGGGTTCTTGCACCACACGTTTAACCCTAATCAAGAAGACTCCTCTAAGGAAAAGAACTCTAGGAGATATACAAGATCCTAGTGGATTCTCTTCTATAAGGAAATGACTTCTTGAACAAGGCATGAACTTCGGCCCTACACTACTACAAATACCCCAAAACCCTCACAAATTAAAGTACATATAATTCACCCCAGCTCTGGCACTCTAGAGTTATGAACAAAAGATTTCTTTAACTTGACTGTCGGAGGGTATTTGGCCGGTACCACACTGGTATTCCTCTTAAGGTCTTCAACTTTTGTATTATGCAAGTTCTTATCGAGAGTACATGAGGACCGCATGACTTACTGACAATTTTCAGCATCATTAATTGGCGCCATCTATGGAAAACTTTAGCAACTTGTAAAGCCGCACTATTGGCTTCCTGGATAAAGAGTTGCATGGTACTCACTCGCTCGATGAAGACCACCAGCAATGTTCAAGGAGATGAAACACGCGCGACAACGCTTAAGAGAAAAGTCCAAACTCTGGCTGCAGTTGTGGAACGTCTAACCAAACAAAACCAGGATTTGGAAGAACAATTGCGACAAAGGAACGCGGAGGAAAACCAAGAAGGAACTAGCTAGGAAAGAAGGAACTAGGAAGGGTTGTAAGGTAGCAATGCCCCAAGCAGGCCAGAACGACAGGACACGAGAAGGCCATCTATCACCGATACCGTCCCACCTCACATAGTCGCTGAATGCAGATGATGAAAGAGCGGATGGATTGCATGATGAATGCCCTCAGAGGACGGGTGTCCAGCGATCTTGATAACCTGGTCCAGCGAACTGACTCGCCATTCACAGTATCCATCAGTTCATTCCCCTTTCGACAAAAGTTTCGTATGCTGCAAGTAGAAAGATACGACGAGTCCAAGGATCCCTTAGATCACTTGGAGTCTTTCAAGACCCTTATGCACCTTCAAGGGATGCTGGACTTAGTCATGTTTAGAGCCTTCCCCACCACATTGAAAGAACCCGTAAGGATCTAGTTCAGCAAGCACTTATGGCGACATTCACCAATGGGTCGCGAAAGGGTAAGTTCATATTTTCTCTATATAAGAACGACCCGAAGACTATGTTAGAGATGCTTTACAGGGCGACCAAGTACATGAACACAGAAGATGCACTATTTACCCGAGAAGAAAAGTCCTAGAAAAGGAAAAGATAGGAAGACGTATGATCGAACAGGGGGCAGAAGATGGCTAAAACTAGAGAACGACGGGAGGACCAATGCTCCAAACCACCTGCAGGAAACTTTAAGAGCTTCACCCCACTGACTGCCCCAATCGACCAAGTACTGATGCAAATTAAGGATGAAGGAGCCCTGACTTTTCCCAACAAGCTAAAAGGAGATACTAACAAGAGGTCAAGAGATAAATATTGCCGTTTTCATTGTGATCACGGTCACGATACAACTGACTGCTATGACCTGATGCAACAAATAGAAGCTCTTATTAGACAAGAAAGGCTGCAGAGGTTCGTTAGCAAGGAATGAATGGACCTGCCGTAGGAACAAGCTCCACGACAGGAGAACGAGCACCTCAGGCCGCCCGTAGGAGATATTAGAATGATCGTAGGAGGCACCATGACTACTAGGTCGTTGAAAAAGGCTCGTAAGACTTACCTCAGGATGGTTCAAAACATCCAACTAATAGGTTCCGTACCCAAGATAGTGCGGATCGACAACCCCCTCATTGGATTCTCATAAGAAGATGCACGACGTCTTCACCACCCACATGATGACGCACTCGTCGTCACCACAAAAGCAGGAGACTATAACATGCACCGGGTTCCAGATGACAACAGTAGCTTGGCTGACATCATCTACTACCCCGCATTCTAGTAAATGGGGATTGGTAGGGAGCGACTAGTTCCAACTAACGCTCCGCTCATTGGCTTTGGAGGGACGAGGGTATTCCCCCTTGGCGTCGTCACTTTGGCTATAACCGTTGGCGACTATCCCCATCAGATCACTAAGAATGTAACATTCCTCGTGGTCGATTGCTCGTCAACTTACAAAACCATTATAGGACAACCTACCCTAAATTCGTGGAAGGCTATAAGCTCAACTTACCATTTGATGATAAAATTTCCTACTGACTATAAAGTAGGAGAATTGCGAGGAGATTAGGTGGCTGCATGCGAATGTTACATAACTATGATGAAAAAGGATGACCACTTCTAGGCCATGAGCATAGAAGAACATCGGATAATGACGGAGCCTGTTGAAAGACTCGAAGATATACTTCGTGACGATTCCCGACCAAAACGAACAATCAAGATTGGCACCCTTGCAAACCCGATGGTTCGCCAAGCGCTCACAACTTTCCTCAAAGAAAACCAGGATTTATTTGCTTGGAGCCATGAAGACATGCCAAGAATCGGCCCGTCAGTCATGGTGCACAGGTTGAACGTGTCGCCTTTCTTTCCATCAGTCCGTCAGAAGAAATGGGTGTTTGCCCAAGGGAGAGACCGGGCTGTGGCGAAAGAAATTCGTAAGGTACAAGAGGTAGGGTTCTTAGGGAAGTTTACTATCCTGATTGGTTGGCGAACGTCGTGATGGTCAGGAAGAGCAACGAAAAAAGCAAGATGTGCATAGACTTCACGGACCTAAACAAAGCATGCCTTAAAGATAGTGACCCCCTTCCGCAGGTCGACCTCCTAGTGGATTCTACGGCTCAACACCAACTGCTAAGCTTCATGGACATATTTTCAGGATACAACCAAATCCAAATGGACGAAACTGATCAGGAGAAGACTTTTTTCATAACTAGCCAAGGCCTTTTTTGCTACAAGGTCATGCCATTCAGCTTAAAAAACACGGGTGTAACATATCAGAGGCTCATTAACAAGATGTTCACACGGCAGATCAGGAGAAATGTCCAGGTATATGTTGACGACATCCTAGTGAAAAGCCAGAGGGAAGACAATCACTTAGAGGATCTCAAGGAAACCTTCGACACTCTTCGCTCCTACAACATGAAGATTAATCCAGGGACGTGTGCCTTCGAAGTGACGACGGGAAAATTCTTAAGATACATGGTGTCCCAAAGAAGCATTAAGGCTAACCCGAACAAGATCTAGGCTATAATAGAAATGGCACCTCCTAAAAATGTAAAAGAAGTACAAATCCTTAATGGCAAGATTGCTGCGCTTAACAGATTTGTATCCAAAGTGATGGATAAATGTCTACCGTTCTTCTACACGCTGAAGAAGTCTTTTGAGTAGACGGTTGAGTATTAGCAGGCATTCGAGGACTTCAAGGCCTATCTCTCTTCGCCACCGCTACTGAGACCCTCACAACCGGGAGAAGAATTGTTCCTCTATTTGGCTATCTCCCAGGCCGCCGTCAGTGCAGCCTTTGTTAGAGAAGATGACAAGGTGAAAAGGCCAGTATACTACACCGTCTAGGCGCTTCATGGTGCAGAAGAAAGGTACCCTCCAATGGAAAAGCTCATCTTTGCTCTAGTCACAGCCACCCGTAAGCTCAAGCCATACTTCCAAGGCCATACGGTGATCATCTTATCTGACAAACCCTTACGGCGAGCGATGAGTAGTCCTAAAGCTACCGGACGGATGGTGCTGTGGGTAATAGAGTTGAGTGAATTCGACATACAATATCGCCCACGTATTGCCATCAAGGGATAGGCAGTCGCCGACTTCATTGCGGAATTCATTAACATGGAAGGCCAGGGGGCAGAATACCCTCAATGGAATGTATAAACGAACGGATCGTCTAACAGATAAGCTAGTGGAGCAGGGGTCGTACTTCAATCTCCAGAAGGTGACAAGATCGAATGCATGGTCCATCTCGACTTCCTTACAACTAACAACGAAGCAGAATATAAAGCCCTAATAACAGGGCTAGATCTCACCAAAGTAGCAGGGGCCGCGAATATGGTTATCCATTGCGACTCCCAAGTCGTCACAAACCAAGTATACGGTGATTATGAATGTAAGGGCGAAAAGATGAAGAAGTACTTGAAACAAGCAAAGAGAAGGGTAAACGAGCTGAAGGCCAAGATTGTACAAATTCCAGGAGGAGAGAACGAGCAAGCCGACCGTCTTGCCAAGGCCGCATCGGTAGAATACATGATCACCCCCGATAAGGTACTCTCCTTTATTCAGCTCTCACCACTGATAGATGTCGTCGATGTACAAGAGATAGGTTCCGAAAGTAGTTAAACCACCCCCTTAATTTCTTATTTAAAAGATGGCATGCTACCTGACATAAAGGAAGCCATAAGAAAGCTGAAGGTCCAATCAGCATGATTTGTCATAATAAAGAACGTCCTGTACAAGAAGGGTTTCTCGCGACCGTACTTGAGATGTTTAGGCCCCCAAAAAGCGGATTATGTCATGAGAGAAGTACATGATGTTGAGAAATTTAGACCTCGGTTGATAGAGTTAACAAGTTTTAAACCCAAGTTGTTAATTAGGCTTATTATGAATAAAACTTGTTAAATAAAACAAACAAACATCAATATCATGTCAAATATAAGTGCAGGGGAAAAATAAATAAGACAAGATATGATGACCCAGGTAAACCAATGAAACCAACCAGTTTCATAGTAAAAAACCTAGGGGGAAATCTTCCCGAAAAGCAATTCACTATAGTAAAGAGAAGTTTCAGATCTAGTACAAAACCTTTGTCCCTAGACTCTACAATCCCCGTAGATGAATTCACAGCAGAAACCTTCTACTGCTTCAGAACCTCTGAACACTTCAATATATGAACGCCACCCTTTGATGCACAAATCCCAGTACGTGACTAACTCCTTTGCACGAATCCCAGTACGTGACTCACTCACCAACTTGAGGAAGAAGAATGTTGGCTGCAAAGTTCTTCACTTCATCAACAATGAAGATTAAGAAGCACTTGGTTACAAAACCATAAGGCGCAAAGACGCAGTAGCTTCTTTCAGAGAGAATAAGGCTTCGATCATCTTTTGCATATATTCTCCTTGTATTCTCTTTTGTGACGGCCTCTAAAATAAGCCTTATATATGCCTAGGGTTGTGAGAAAAGAAACCCTACACAAATACAAAAGCCTGGCCCAAAAATCAGATCTGAAAATTCTAATTTTCGTAACCTCGATAGATACCTTGATTGATCCACCAGCTATTGAGATTTATTCATTAAATCTCGATAAATAGCTATTTGTCAAGCAGCTGTCCGCAGGTGTCCAGCTATCTGTCCAGCTATCTGTCCAGCTATCTATCCAGTTTTAGTAAACACTTTTTCTTCACTTGTTTCTTGGTCCAATCTTCATGGCTTTAATACTAGACTTGAACAACATGTTCTTTAAAGTATTAAACACATCCTAGATCTATCCAAATACAAGTAAAGTGAGTTTTGTCAAAGGATTAGCCAACTACATAAAATATGTCTTCAACAATCTCCCCCTTTGGCAATCTTTGACAAAACCACAACAAACAAATGAACATATGAGAGAAGTCATAAATCACTCAACTCATACTCACTTGTTGAATACAATAAAATCTACCTTAATACAAACTCTTGAAAAACTTTGCAAGAAGAGAGTACATGGCATGGAAGACTTTGACAACCTGTATTTCTGAAATACTTTAAACAAAACTCATCAAGGCATCTCTGTGTGAAGCAAAAATAATAGATTACATACAAATAAAGAAACATGTGTATAAAGATAGAAAAGAAAAAACACATGTAGAGATAGGTGAAGAAAACATACATCATCATATATATACCACTTGATAAATACCATGTTGTATGTAAAAATGGTCACAAGACCTAGGTACATGAACAAGGAGGTAAACACTCCCCCTAACAAGATGAAACACAACTCCCCTTTACAAGGGCATGTATTTCTCCCCCTAACTTGTAGAATCTTAAAGAAAGAAACCACAAATTCTCCAAATTCTCCAAATTCTCCCCCTTTTTGTCACGATTGACAGAGAGTACGAGAAGTTATAAAGCTTTACCCGAGAAACATAAAGATGATCAAGGATGATCAAGGGCGCACAAAGAATCCATAAAAATGAATGAATGTAATGAAACAAGATACTATGGATGACAAGATAAGAGAAACATGCAAAACAAAGAAATATGAAATGCATGCAAGGATATCTCGATCGATCTAAAGGTGTCAAGAAGCTATCGAGACAACCTCGATGGATCGAGAAGGTAACGAGGATCTATCGAGCAGACAGAAAGATTCTCGATCGATCCACCTAGCTATCGAGAGGTGTCGAAATTGCGATAAAAAATCAACTAAAGATCTCAACAAATAGCCAGATATCGAGAGGTGTCGAGGAGGTGTCGAGATGCTTTAAAAACAGTTTTTCAAGAAGAGAAAAACATAGATATGAATGCAATCACGCATGCATCTCAACCAAAGATCCAAACAACATATTATGCTCTCAAAAATATCTCTCAACAAGAAAAGTGTCATGCATTTTGATCCAAAACACACACACACACACTAAACAAGTCTAACAAGTTTTTATTTTGAAAACAAGTTAAGACAGTTTAGTGAGCATACATCAACGCATGTAAACCTTGTGATGGCTAAATCACATTGTACCTGCACATGTATCAAAAGTAGCAAAGAATATTGTGTGTTGTGTGTGAAAAATATCGCAAGATTGCATAAATGTCTCAATGTTATGACGATTTGAGATATGAGAAAATCACTTTAACTCACACATAATCATAACTGTTTGATGAAGACTATCACCTTCGAGGTACATCCTACAACTCCCACATCTCCTAGAAAACACGCTTGCAATCATATTTTAAAGCATTTTGTTCTTTTTGCTTTCTATTTCTTTGCATATTTTCTTTTATTAAGCATATCACGCATGGGCATATAAGAGAGAGAAAAGAAATACCCAATTATGTTAAGCTTTTGACATTGCACTTTTTCTATGCCGAAGCATACAGATGTCATTTCATGATTGGGGAGTAACAATGGTGAGATGGTTATTTTTGCATTTCTCTTAGGATTTTCTAGTCCTACCCATCAAAAAAAGTGATACGAGTGTTAAGCACAAGAGATCAATTAACCTTACTCATCACAAATAAAGAGCTACAAAGCGTACTTGCTTAGTTGTGCATATGAATACTCATCTAAGCTACAAAAGATACAAAGTTTAGAAAACTCTGTTTCAATGGCCATTTTAAGGTTCACAAGAACCAATGTACACAAACATACACTGTTTTTGTATTTTTCTGATTTTTCCCTTTTTTATTTAAAAAAAAAACAAAATAAAAACTAAACAACCAAACAAAAACAGACAAACAACATGAAAGCATGAAAAAAATATGCAAACGCATGAAGGCATGATTCCAAAAACAGATAAGAAATCAAGCAAAGAGAGTCCTACTTTAGATAGAAAGAATTAAAGCAGAGGACAAACAGAAAAGACAATTAAGTCTTAGGCTCCTTTCTCACCCACACAGCACGAGACTTTGGCCATGAAGATGAAAAGGCACGTGTCCTAGTATGACTACTAAAGGATATGGAAGAATTAAAATTCTCCTGAAATTGAGTTAAAAAGCTCAAGGCCTTTAATAACTCTTTAAACATAAGTGTAGGTCTGTGAGAGGAAACTTGTGACCGTTTGGACAATTGTTTATGAGGATACAACTTAAAGTAATTAGGACGAATGTGTCTAGAAACACCACAATGGTAACAAACATGAGGTCTAACAAAGGATTTAGAATTAACCAAAACAGTTTTGGATTTCATTCCTTTATTACCTTTCTCAAATTGAGGCACAATGATAATCCTTGATCCGGAAGCTGTGGAAGAGGAGGGGCTGGAGGAGACAACATATCCTAAGCCAGTCTTATTAGAACTAGGCTTTTGAGCACTCAAGACCTCATTAGAAGAATCTTCACTATCATTGGCACTCTCCACAGTCACCTTATCGATTAAGACAGCAAATGCCATAACGTGACTATATTCATCCACATACTCATCAGAAGAGTCATTCTCAGTGTCACTCCAAGTAGCAACCAACCTTTTATCTTCTGACTTCTTGGCTTTTTCCCTCATAAGGTAGTTTGGGCACTCTATCCTCATATGACAAAACCCTTGCACTCATGGCATTGGATGAGGGGCTTCTCATTCTTCCTTTTCCTAGAGGATTTAGATTTCCTAGGAGGTTTGCCCTTATCCTTTTTCTTAAATTGAAGAAGCTTGATAATCTCATCAGTTATGAAGGTTAGATCCTCATCATCATCATCATCATCATCATCATCATCTTCATTTCAAAGTCCTCAATCTCTTCCTCTATACCCTTAAGAGCCAAGTTTTTACTCTTTCCACATTTTCCCATTGAGCCAAATCTCATCTCATAGGTTTGAAGGTTCCCTACAAGCTCAATCAAAGGAATTTGATCAATGTCCCTTGCTTCTTCAATGGTAGTGATTTTGGCATGGAATCTTTTAGGTAAGGACCTAAGGATTTTCCTAACAATTTTGGATTCTGCTATAGACTCTCCAAGGTTGAAGGCAGAATTCACAATATCCTTGAGTTTAGCATAGAACTCATCAAAGGTTTCATCCTCTTCCATCCTTATTTCTTCAAAGCTACTAGTAAGTCTTTGAAGTTTCATAATCTTCACTGCCTTGGTACCTTCATATGTGGTCTCAAGAATGGTCCATGCTTCCCTAGCAACTTTTGTGGATGATATCTTCTTGAATTCCTCATTCGTCACCCCACAAAACAAGGCATTTAAGGCTCTACTGTTGAAATTTGCCACTATGATTGTTGCATCATCCCAATCCACTGGCGCTTTCTTTGGCTTAATCCAGCTAACTTCAACAGCTTGCCATACATGTTCACCTAAAGCCTGCAAAAACACTTTCATACGAACTTTCCACTACGCATAATTAGTACCATCAAATAAAGGAGGAATCAAAAGAGATTGTCCACAATCCATGACAACGGGGGTCAAGGATCACACTCAGGAAATTAATCCAATCAGAGTGTACCTGCTCTGATACTACTTGTTGAAAAATTTAGACCTCAGTTGATAGAATTAACAAGTTTTAAACCCAAGTTGTTAATTAGGTTTATTATGAATAAAATTTGTTAAAGCAAACAAACATCAATATCATGTCAAATATAAGTACAGCGAAAAAGTAAATAAGATAAAATATGATAACCCAGGAAAACCAATGAAACTAATCAGTTTCACAGTAAAAAACTTGGGAGGAAACCTTCCCGAAAAGCAATTTACTATAGTAAAGAGAAGTTTCAGATCTAGTACAAACCCTTTTTCCCTAGACTCTACAATCCCTGTAGATGAACTCACAGCAAAAATCTTCTACTGCTTCAGAACCTCTGAACTTTTCAATATATGAACGCCACCCTTTGATGCACGGATCCCAGTACGTGACTAACTCCTTTGCACGAATCCCAGTACGTGACTCACTCACCAACTTAAGGAAGAAGAATGTTGGCTGCAAAGTTCTTCACTTCATTAACAATGAAGATCAAGAAGCACTTGGTTACAAAACCCTAAGGCGCAAAGATGTAGTAAATTCTTTCAGAGAGAATAAGGCTTCGATCACCTTTTGCATATGTTCTCCTTGTATTCTCTTGTGTGACGGCCTCTAAAATAAACCTTATATATGCCTAGGGTTGTGAGAAAAGAAACCCTACACAAATACAAAAGCCTGGCCCAAAAATCAGATCTGAAAATTCTGATTTCCGTAATCTCGATAGATACCTCGATCGATCCACCAGCTGTTGAGATTTATTCATTAAATCTCGATAGATAGCTATTTGTCAAGCAGCTGTCCGCAGGTGTCCGCAGGTGTCCAGCTATCTGTCCAGCTATCTGTCCAACTTTAGTGAACACTTTTTCTTCACTTGTTTCTTAGTCCAATCTTCATGGCTTTAATACTAGACTTGAACAACATGTTCTTTGAAATATTAAACACATCCTAGATCTATCCAAATACAAATAAAGGGGGTTTTGTCAAAGGATTAGCCAACTACATAAAATATGTCCTTAACACATGAGAGGATCTATGGCAACCACTCAGGGTCGCGGTCATTGGTGCATAAATTGATTCGAGCTGGATATTATTGGCCGACTGTGCAGAAGGACGCCCAAATTTATGTCAAAACCTGCAACAAATGTCAAAGGTTTAGCAATATCATCAGACAACCAACAGAAGAGTTGACCCCAATAACAACTCCGTGGCTGTTCGCTCAATGGGGACTAGACATCATGGGCCCATTCTCAATAGTAGTAAGGCAGCTGAAGTTTTTAATAGTCCATATACACTATCTCACTAAATGGGTGGAAGCTGAAGCCCTGGCTACCATCACTGAGAAGAATGTACAAAGTTTTGTTTGGAAAAGCATCATTTGCAGGTACGGAATCCCTAGGGTCTTGGTCTTAAACAACAGAAAGAAATTTGACAATGACACCTTTACAAACTTTTGCTCACAATTAGGAATCAAGAACCACTACTCCTCCCCTACCCATCCTTAAGCCAACGGACAAGTTAAAGTCACGAACCGATCCTTACTCCGGATCATCAAGACTCGGCTCGAAGGGGCAAAGGGTGTATGGCCAAAAGAGTTGCCCAACTTATTATGGGCGTACAGGACGACGGCCAGAACCCCGATAGGAGAAACTTCATTTCGAATAGCATACGAAAGTGAAGCGGTCATCCCAACCGAGGTCGAACTCACGAGCTACAAGGTAGAAAATCACGACGAGGAGAGGAACTACGAAGCCATACATCTACAGCTTGATCTAGTTGACGAGGTCAAGGTGACAGCTGAATAGAGACTTGCGCGATAACAGGACCTCATGGCTAAACACTACAACTCCTAAGTCAAGCACCGAGACTTTAGAGTTGGAGACCTCGTCTTGAGGCAAGTGATAGGCGCTGCCAGAGATCCCACACAAGGAAAGCTTGGCCCAAATTGGGAAGGACCCTACAGAATAACGTCATGGCTAAGGAAGGGCACCTATCACTTAGAGACACTTGACAAGCAGCAACTATACCACCCATGGAACGCCGAGCATCTTAGGAAGTACTACTAGTAGAAGACAACATGAAGAATGCTACTCCTTATTCCCAGTCTATTTCTTATAGTCATTTATCTTAGTTTACTTTTGCCTACAGTACTTTTCAAGCCCAAAGGGCTGAAGTTTATTCATTTTGGAACAATTTTCTACTCATATATGCATTCATCATAATAAGAGTAATTTATTCAGAAACGACTGGCGTGTTTGTTTTATGGACAAATTTATCATTAAGTCCACTAAATGGACAACCTTATTACTAAGTCCAAATGGACAACCTTATTATTAAGTCCACAAAGTGGACGAGTTTACTGCTAAGTCCACAAAGTGGACGAGTTTACTGCTAAGTCCACAAAGTGGACGACCTTATCACTAAGTCCACAAAGTGGACGAATCTACAGCTAAGTCTACAAAGTGGACGAACTTATCACTAAGTCCACAAATTGGACGAATTTACTGTTAAATGGACGAACTTGTCACTAAGTCCACAAAGTGGACAAGTCTACTGTTAAAATGGACAAACTTATCACTAAGTCCACAAGGTGGACGAGTCTACTCGAAAGTCCACGAAATGGACGAATTTAGCACTACGTCCATAAAATGGACAAACTCATCACCAGTCTACAAACATATAGAGACCACCAAGTGGACAGGATTATTAAGTCCACAAAGTGGATAGGTTCAATATAACATCCACTAAGTGGACGAGTTCATCATAAAACCTACAAAATGAATGAATTTATTAGAATCCACAAAGTGGACGAGTAGTCAACTAAAAGGAAGCTAACACCATTATCCGTAAGCTAACGTATACATGACGAGTACCCAAAATGACGAGTGAAATCAGTAAAAAAGACGAGCCTAAGGACAACCTAAGTAGGCATCTTCACCCTATTTCACTAAGTACCCTGACATACAAGTGCAAAAGATAAACACACACATGCCAAATAAAAAGTAACGTATATATACTGAAAGTGACGGGCAAAAAGTGATTTTTACAAGAAAAAGACCCAAAACAAGCAGGTGTCAACACTGTCTGGAATTAGCTTACATTTTACAATAAAGAAAGAAAAAGCTTAAGTTCATGGAACTGTGGGGTTTTAAGACTTTTCATCACCCTTTGGAAGAAGGGACTGGACGCCTGGAGTGGAAGGATCTTCAGCATTAAGGTCTTCAACATAAGGATTGGCTGATGAAGTCAAGGTGACGGCCTTGTCCACGGCAGACTGAGTAAGGACGATGCTATCATCTTTTGTGTTCGCCTCGAGCTTAGTAGCATCATCACTTTCCTTAAAGATAGTGTTGCCTATAGGAGTCGATGGTAGAGACTCGTCCATAGAGACTTTGGATAAGTCCAAGTCAGGGTAGACGGACTTGACCTGCTTTAGACAGTCCTCAAACCCGTCACCGTAGTAGATGACCCAAGCGTCTATGAAGGCTGGGAATCCTTAAATTCTACCAAGACGTCGCTCTTAGCCAGCTCCACCTGGCTTGAAAGAGCCTTCAACTCTTTTTCTACCATTTCTTTAGCCTCATGTTCCTTTTTCCTCTGACAACCCTCCTCCTCTAGCTCTCCAGTTAGCTTATTCACTTTCCAATGTAAATCGCGGACAACATCCTTATATTGCTTTTAGACGTCAGTCAAGTTCTTGATGCACGTATGCAGAAGGGTGATCACTCCTTCCTTAGCGATGCCCCTATCCTGCAAAGCCTTCATATGGACCAGTGCCTATGCAACGAAAACCCATCAGTAACACAAAAAAGAAGAAGAAATGCTAATGAAGAATAAAGTGACATACCTAGGAAAGGTCAAAGAGTCCTAACGCCCCCAATTCTTCTGTCACTTACTCGACACAAGGACCTAAGTCCTCACTCTTAAGGATTGACTCCATCACCTCAATAGCATAATCCTTGCAGGTAAGAAGGCAACGGACGAATTCCTGAGTAACGGGACCAGACGACGTCATTAACCTCTTGCTCGCTCCATGACTTGGCTTTAGGGGCGATGTCTTCTTGGGTTGCTTGCCCTCAGGGATGATGGTGGCTTTCTTGGAGGGACGTTCATCCTTCCCGTCAACCTTTCTTTTGTTAGCCGTCTTCTCGACGACTTTAGGGGCTAACAAAGACGTCCCCTCCCCCTTTGCTTTCTTCTCCTCTTCCTTCCTTTTGGCAGCAGCTGCCCAAACCCTTTGCCTAGCTGCCTCAATTTCTGCAAAAGATGATAAGCGAGAATTAGAATAAGAGAAAATGTCGAAAACAAAAGAGACGGGAGAAATTAAGGGATGCATACGTCAACGAGAGTAGGCATTTAACCTATGAGCTTCCGGCGTCGACTCTGGACCTCCACAGTATAAATGTAAAATGTCAAGTGTAATCGGGTCTCAACACTTCCACTCGTCCAATGAGATGGCTGTTACCCAACAGATAAAGTCCTCTTGTTCCACTGTGATATGTGGATGAAGGCTAGCTGAAAAGAAAAGTAGATGGTGTTATAAGTTTTGAAATAAATGGACTAAGTAAAGAAGCAGACAGGATCAACTTGAGTCCCTAACATAAGCCCAAGTGTTGTCAAAACCGTGGGACATCGACTCCCACTCCTCCTAACGGCACATCTAATTCATCCGCTCGACAAAAAAGTACCGGGCCTTCCAATTCCTATTTGAATCAGGCATATCCGACACCAATTTTAGTTTTTTCTTCCTTACTGCGAAATGGTATATCCCTTGGGGCGAGGAGATATGTTGAGGTCGGTAGTGTTGGGAAATTTAGACCCCGGTTGATAGAATTAACAAGTTTTATACCCAAGTTGTTAATCAGATTTATTATGCATAAAACTTGTTAAAACAAACAAACAAACATCAATATCATTTCAAAACTAAGTGCAACGAAAAAATAAATAAGACAAGATATGATGACCCAGGAAAACCAATGAAACCAACCAGTTTCACAGTAAAAAAACCTGGGGGGAAACCTTCCCGAAAAGCAATTCACTATAGTAAAGAGAAGTTTCAAATCTAGTACAAAACCTTTATCCCTAGACTCTACAATCCCCGTCGATGAACTCACAGCAGAAACCTTCTACTACTTCAGAACCTCTGAACTCTTCAATATATGAACGCCACCCTTTGATGCATGGATCCCAATACGTGACTAACTCCTTTGCACGAATCTCAGTACGTGACTCACTTACCAACTTAAGGAAGAAGAATGTTGGCTGCAAAGTTCTTCACTTCATCATTAATGAAGATCAAGAAGCACTTGGTTACAAAACCCTAAGGCGCAAAGACGCAGTAGCTTCTTTTAGAGAGAATAAGGCTTCGGTCACCTTTTGCATATGTTCTCAATGCTTGTACAACTTGCGTCCACTTTGACGGCCCTTAAAACAATCCTTTTATATGTCTAGGATTAGGAGAAAAGAAGTCTCAAAGACAAATTTACGGATTGGACTTGAAACAGAACTGAAAATCTGTTTTCTTTAATTCTCGACAGATAGAGGTGTCGAGGATCTGTCAAGAAGCTGTCGAGGCTCGGGGCAAAACAGCTTCTTAAAGCTCGATAGGTGCATGTGTCGAGACAGGTGTCGAGATTTAGTAACTTGCACTTCCTTGCTTGTTTCTTGGACAAACTTTGATGACTTTAACGCTGAATCTTGAAACATTGTTTCTTGAAATGTTAAACACATCCTAAATCTACCCAATTACAAGTAAAGTGCGTTTTGTCTAAGGATAAGCCAATTACATAAAATAGCGACATATGTTAACAACCACTTGAACCACATATGTCCTAACAATCTCCCCCTTTAGCAATCCATGACAAAACCACAACAAACAAATGAAGATATGAGAGAAGTCATAAAACACTTTAACTCATATTTTAAATGTTACATACAGTAAAATCTATCCTAACACAAACTCTTGAAAAACTTTGCAAGAAGAGAGTTTATGGCAAGTAGACTTTGACAACCTGTATTTCTAAAACACTTATAAACAAAACACATCAAGGCATCTTTGTGTGAAGCAGAAATAATAGATTGCGTACAAGTAAAGAAACATGTGTATAGAGACAGAAAAGAAACAACACATGGAAAGATAAGTGAAAGAAACATACATCATCATATATATCAAGAAAATAAATACAATTTATGTCAGTACATGATCAATGTATCTCTAAAAAGGTAGAAAAGAAAAAGAATACATATGATCTCCTCACTACATCCCTCAAACCACACTCCCCCTAACAAAAATGTCCTGTGCTAGCTCTCCCCCTAAGTATGACTACTCTCATACCAAAACTACTCCCCCTTTTTGTCACGAGTGACAAAGGGTAGAGTGTCATGTAGACATCTCGTCAGAAGAGCTCGCATATCCATCATCATCATCCGCAGAAGCAGCATCGTCATCACCGTCATCATCAGCCTCAGTCTAAGAGGAAACATGAGGTGGCGGAGGAGAAGCCTCTGGAGCAAAGCCGCCCATGGTCGCCTGTCGCCTGGCGATGCGACCAACACGAACGTTCACTTGATACAACTCTGTGGAGAGTGTATCGAGGCGAGCATCAATGCGCTGAAGCTGCGCCATGATGTCTCCTAAGGTGACGTCGCTCGAAGAAGAAGCAGATGTCGCTCAAGCTGATCTGGAGGTAGTCGGACGGGAGGAAGAAGTGGCACCATCAGACTGTCTGGATCGAAACTGTGCCTCGCTACGTTTTACGATAGCGGCGTCTATGGCAGAAATGACATGGTAAGGATCGGACGAAGGGAATGGGATGGAAAAATGGCGAAGAATCCTCGTGATAGCGGAAGGGAAAATGAGCTTATCACGGGTGGCCGTATCTCTATAGACATCTATGATGGAGAAAATAAAGTGTGAAGTAAAGTCTATAGAGCGATCCTCTAGGAGGGACAACAAAAACCGAGCACGAGGCTCTGTGATAGAGTTGTAGTGAGAAAGTGGGTGCAAAACAAAAGTCATCACCATGTTAAGGAAACGAGGACCTTTAGCAAAAGGTCGACATGGTGTGTACTAATGATCTCCCCAAGAGGAAGGACGCTTACAGAACGCCGAGATCATCTCGCCTTTGGACACAGTCCATAGACGCTCACAGCTAAGGTAATCAAGATGATCCACCCTAGGGACATGAAGCACCTCGGAGACTAACTCCGAAGTGACAGCAAAGCGCGTACCTCAAACGCTAGAGTAGAAAAGAGGTACTGAAGAATCGATCACGTGGATATTGGAGTAAAACTCCTGTATCAGCACGAGAGGACATGTGACCGGGACGTCACACAGTGACTCCCAAGCCCGACTGTGAATGACATTGGGAAGGTCGGTGTCGGCAAAGTCTGCCAGGACAACGTGACGTTCCGAATGAACACCTCGTTTAGAAAAGTTCTCCGAGAAGTCCTTATGGGCTTTCTCATCACGGAACAGGATAGAAAGAGGAGTGGAATCTGAAGAAGACGATCCCTTAGAACGCAGAGGGCTCTGGGATGGAATGAACTTACGTTTAGGTGCCATAGACACTACTAATGCAAATATAGAGAGGGGGGAGAATAAGAGACAAACAGAAAAGTCCCAAGCAGTTCAATATTGGAAGATAAATATTGAAAAGAAAGAACGTATGCATGGAAAATGTCATGGGCTCAGCCCAATCCAAACCTAACAGCACACAACAGGTTTGCACACTTCTAAATGCATGAAAATACAATTAGAATGATAATGTGATGCAATGCATGTAGTTTTAAAGATCAAATCTATAAAACCAACCCAAAAATTTCATGAAAACCTCAACAATTTTGAAAAATCCCAAAAATTTTCAAGAACTCAAAACCTAGGGTTTTAAAAACATGAAATGCATGAAAATGAGTGATAAGATGCTTACCAAGTGATAAGGATCAAGAAAAACACTTGAGAAAGCCTTAGGAAGAGGTTTGGAGAGAGTGAGTGAGGTTTTGGGAGAGAGAACAAGTTCTGTCAAGGGAGAGAGATCGAGCAAAGTGACAGATAAATCGCGAGGAACTGTTTTATACACCTTCAGTAATTCTCGACAGCTGCAGGTATCGAGAGGTATCGAGACAGCTATCGAGATAGGTGTCGAGAAAATGCACTTCGACAGATGCAGCTATCGAGGTCATGTGTCGAGAAAGAAGGATCAAGCATAAAGGAACCTCGATCGATCCAGAAGCTGTCGAGAAGCTATTGAGCAGACAGAAAGTTTCTCGATCAATCCACTAGGTGTCGAGGATGTGTCAAGACTGCGTTTAGAAAAAGTCTAAGAAGCTCGATAGATGCATGTGTCGAGACAGGTGTCGAGATTTAGTAACTTGCACTTCCTTGCTTGTTTCTTGGACAGACTTTGATGACTTCAACACTGAATCTTGAAACACTGTTTCTTGAACTGTTAAACACATCCTAAATCTACCCAATTACAAGTAAAGTGCGTTTTGTCTAAGGATAAGCCAATTACATAAAATAGCGACATATGTTAACAACCACTTGAACCACATATGTCCTAACAAGTAGCACCAAAAGAACTCGTCAAGGGTTAACTGACGGTTCCCGCCACTCAAACGACCCCTCAAAATCTCAGCCCTGATAAATATCTGCCAAGTATTGGGGGCAATCTAGCTGACAGATAAACCCAAAAAATTAGCCAACTGACGATGAAGTGCCATCAGCGGCAACCTCAATCCTGCTGTGAACATAGCGTTGTACATGCCAACATCCGTAGTTTGCCCTGACTAACATTTCCTACCCTCCTCAGGGAGACGAATTAGGATGTCGTCTGGAATTTGGTAACGAACATGTAAATTATTAAAGACATTGACCGACATTGTCAGCAAGAATTCATTGACGGTCCATTCCTTGGGTAGAATGAAAGGACAATCATCCCCAGGGATTCCCGAGGTACTTTCTAAGACCTCCTCACCACCGTCGTCACCCGTTCTCTCCCCTTCCTTTTCACTAGTCTTTTTGTCTCCGTCACTTACTCTTTCTTCCTCCCTCACTTCATCCTTGTATTCGCCCTCACTCACCTCACATTTTCTACAACTCTCCACTTCCTCGTCAGAAGAATGGGCTGACGTTTCCCTCTCTGACGACCAGGAGAAGCCCTCCTTGGGCTCACGACCTGATTGGAAGACTTCATTGTAACCCGCTCCCTCGCGGATCTACGATTATTCACTCGTCGCCTCTCTAGACATCTGACTACCTACAAGCAATGGATTCATTCTAAGAACCTAAGTCGACGACCTCACTATAGAGTCTACTAGCTAGAAAAATAAAAATAAGAGGTAGAGTAAAAAGAAAGAGAACTTACAGATGGGTGATTCCTTGGAAAAAGGGACGGTCCTAAGAAGTTGACAGCAATGAAGATGACGAGGCTAGAAGGCTAATGGATGAAAGGAGTTCAGAAAGCGACGGTCTCTCTTTCAAAATCAACAAAGGATGAAAAGTTGAAAATGAGAGAGGAGGTGAAATATATATAGGCAAAAGTGCACAGAAGACAAAGCGACATGCTCATCCAGAAATGGAGCCAATCAGTTCGTGGCCCGTATTCGAGCATTTAATGAAGGCGGCTTGAGGTATCACGCATGAATGACCTTCCTAAAGATGTGCACTCCATAACCCGTAAGCTAAAGCTAATGAGGCTATGGAGTAAGGGGTAGCTAATAAGGATAATTTTGTAGTTAAATCATGATGAGGAAAAAAGGCGACAACCCAAGGATCCAGTCGGCAGCGCTTGCCACAAGTAACTGCATCATGAAGTCTATAGCTTCATAATAGCTGACGACCCTAACAAAGGGACGACGCTATAAGCTGACGACCCTAACAAAGGGATGGCACTATAAGCTGACGACCATAATAAAGGGACAATGCGGTAGGCTGACGAGAACAAGCTGAAGAGGGTAAGCAAACCTCCCTTTGTAGCCTTACTTGATCTCCACGCATACGTGTATAAGGAGGGTTCTTGCACTACATGCTTAACCCTAATAAAAAAGACTCCTATAAGGAAAAGAACTCTAGAAGATATACAAAATCCAAGAGGTTCTCTTCTATAAGGAAAGGACTTCTTGACCAAGGCATGAACTTCGGCCCTACACTACTATAAATACCCCAAAACCCTCACAAATTAAGGTACGTATAATTCATTCTAGCTCTAGCACTCTAGAATTGTGAACAAGAGATTTCTCTAACTTGACCGTCGGAGAGTATTTGGCCAGTACCACACCGGTATTTCTCTCAAAGTCTTCAGCTTTTATGTTGTGCAGGTTCTTGTAGAGAATATGTGAGGACTGTGTGACTTACAAATGATTTTTGGAATCATCAAACCCAAACCGCCATCAACAGAATCCTTAACACCACAAGAAACCCGATCACCCTCCACTCCAAACAACCCAACCTAACCCAAACCTAAATTGGTCAAACTACCACCACTGGTCCATACTACTACTATTCAATCCAGCCATGAACAACCCACCATAGACCCATTGAAACAACTCACAACCATCGGACCCAAATCCATTTCAAAACTGCAAACCCAAATCCATCGAAACATCTGCCCAACCCAAATCCAAAATTGCAAACCCAAACAACAAACACCATCGGAAAAACTACACCTATACCACCGAAATTGGAACAAATCAAAACAATCACATACCTATACCAAAAAAACTACAAAGAGCATCGGGCCAGAGAAGAGAGATTTGCCAATACCCAAATCGAAGCAATTACGAATAGCTACTACTTCGCCAATCTGTGAAGATGCCCATGATTTGACCCAATCACCATCCAAACACAACCACAAGTGCAGAGAGAAGACAAAATTTGAAGTGTGAGAGGCATTGAGGGAGAAAAGAGAAAGGGAGAAGTGAAGAGAGAGAGAGAGAGACATTGAATATATTATATTATTTTTGTTTACATCCAAGTAAACAATTGGTTCTATTATGGCCCGATTACTTTTAGGGATATAAAGTATAAATAGACCAAGTCATTTTTGAATAGTTTGGGTTCGATTTGGGAAAAAAACTTGTTTATGTATGTTAATCTAGTAAACGAACCAAGCTCAAACATAATAATTTGTTTATAAAAGAGCTCATGTATGTACATAAGGGTTGATACACACACACACACACACACACACACACACACACAAACACACACACACACACACACACACACATATATATATATATATATACACGCTCTAAGCACACGCGTTGTATGTGCTTAAAGGCTCTTCTTCTTTTTTTGGGTAAAGATTAATAATTTGCACCTATTATAATTTAGAAATATATATTTTAATTTTTCAAAAAAATAAAAATGATCAATTTTAAGGAATAAAAAGATGAACGTGAAAGGAAAAAAAATTCTAAAATTTAGGAGTTTTATTTTTTAATTCAAAATGAAATTTGTTATTTGACATTTATAACCATATTTCTAAGAGAAGTTACCCTTTATTAATGAGGGTATTTTTAAACCACATAAAAGTATAATTCAAAGAGAAAAATCCTCTTTTATTATACTATAGAAGTCATGCTTAATGTGCCTTCATATAGACATACTAATTAAGGTTTCACAACCCATTTTTTTAGTTGTCTTTATAAAAAACGCATCAAGTCAAAATCTACTCTACAATTCTCAATTGATTGAGGAGGAGTCTAGATTAAATCTTGGTCGATTAAGGATGTGTCAAACATGTATTGAGATTCCAAAAATTGCTCTTTCTTCTAGCTAATCTTGGTATTTTGTCTTGGATTCACAAATATACGTTAAAGACTTGACATTTTTGACATGATTGTCAACACTTAATCTATTGTCATTAACAATGTGGGTAAAAAATAAGTTAATCAATTAGGTCATGAATAAGCTTGAACTTGTTTGATAATAAAATAAACTAAGTTTGAACATGTAATCTAAATCATTGATAAAATCAAGCTTGGCTTGTATTTGGAATAAAATTAAATTAATAATCCGAAACATTTAATACTTGTCTTGGTTTCGTTTAATGCTAGTTACTCAAGGAAATCCAATCCCTTCCTCCTTTTTCATATTCCCTCTATCTATAGAAACTTTCCCAGCTGTAGACATGATTGCTTTTGGTCTCAAAATTAAGTTGGAACTTGACGGAGCCTGACATAGTTTTTGATAGCCAAACCTAATCTAGGAATAGAACGCCTGATAGCATATCAATCACCTAAAGCTATTTCACCTGAATTATTACCTCGACTATTGAACAGTGAACAACTGAACGGAGAAGGATTTATAAATTGCTTTGGGTAAATAAAGTCTTTTACAAAAAGTTGCACAGAATTAAACCTTAGAAGGCCCTTCGTTGATAAGCATATCATTACTCATTGAACTGTTATAGTGTTACTACATAAGCAAATCATTTCTTTTGAATTTCCATGACAAAAATGAGAAATATAAACTTTTATGCTTGTTTCAATAACAGTATATCTACTGTAATTTCCTCTCTTTCTGGAGGTTCTGGCCTCTGACTCTAGAGTTGCCTTTCCTCTTGCAATAAAAGTGGTTAACTCATGATAATAATAGTAAAAAAATAGAAAAGCTTGTTTCAATTCAACAAAGCAGGATTTGCACAAATTTCCAATTTTCAACTGTTGCAAGTCTTCTCATATATGTCAATTCCAATGTTAACCAAAGGAAGTATCATCTATTTGATATTGTTACACTAAAAACCCAAGATATAGAAATCCTACCTAATGATATTGGTCTGAAATCACAGCACATGGGTGCTAAACAAGAAAAATTTGTTGTTACCATGAACATCTTTAAGCAGCGTATTATGTAGCTTCAAGAAATAATTTGAAACGTCATTTCATTTGTTACTTTTAAGCCAATCGAGAATACCCTTCTCTGATTCTGTAAGCTGCTGCCCTTCTTTCCCATTCAAAGATCCTTCCACAAACTCAAAGTAGTCCTTGTAATTGCGCTTGTAATAACTATCCAATCTCTGCATTTTAGAAATGAAATTAGTACATTTGTTTTGCTATAAACTAGTCATTACATTTACACCTGAGTCCAGGAAAGGAAATCTGAAACAGGGAAACATTTACCTCCTTGTCATTTTTGGCCTTGTTTTCGTCTGACTTCTTCAAATACTCTGATAAGATTATCAACTGTTAAGTAATGTAAACTATAGACTGACAAAGAAAGTGAGTGCATGGAACCAAGAAAATAACCAAAAAAGAAAGCGCAATGGAAGCTAAAGAGAGAGAATATGGGATACTTTGAAGAAGCTCAGTTCTGGAGTCAGTAATTTGAGTAGCAGCAAGCACTGTGGACAAAAGGAGGCCTCTCCTTGCTATGTCTGTTGAGGTAGGGTTGGTGTTGGTTGAGGTTGGTCTTTTTCTTTCACTTCTATGAACTGCCTGCACGTTTGATGAAGCATACTTGTTCACTGTGACAGTCAGTGCCATCAGAATACTTTGGCCTATTGAACTCATTATTAGAGAGCAACCATTACAACTCTCTCACTCTCACTCTCTTCCTGTCCTTTAGATAGGGATGAAGATAAGGCTTTCTTGGTCCTCCTAAATTTGCGTAACTCGCATGATTCAAATTATTAAAATTATAATTTTTTTAAATAGACCCTGCAAACCAGTCCAGGCCTACATGAAATAAAAAGGTATATATAGCAGCCCCAACAATCTTGTATCCAATTTCAACCCAACCCACCCGGATTGAATTAACTCGATCCGTCTATAATATAAATTAAAATTTATACTTTCTATTTTTTTTTTTATTAACGCATTTTCATGTTTTTAACTTTTTATACTGAAGTAGTATTAAAATTTTTATATTGTAGATCAAAATATTAACGGCATTACTTATCAATTTGACGTATAAATATAAATATTTTCAATATCCGATCTATTACTAACGTTGAACATTATTTTTTTAAAGTTCAATATAGATTTTCTTATAAATTAATTATTTATTTTTCATTATCTAGCACGTTATATTTTATTATTAAAGCTGAGTTTAGGTTCACTTTTCTCTTATATGATTTTTTTTTTTTTTTAAACTATTTGCTTTTTTACAGCTTTTTAAAGTCTAAAAATTTTGTAGTATTGGAAAAAATAAAAACGATTTCAATAGATTTTTGACTATTATTTAGCCATAATGAATATCAAACTACAATCTTTTAAGGTGGGTCCACATTAGGTTATGTTCTCCTATGTGAGGAGAATAAATAAATATGATTGTTTTCTTAAAACCGTTAAGGAAAGTCAAAGGCATTATAGTTGAATTGACACATTTCCATGTACAAACTGCTTGGGGGTCTAGGAGAAAAAAGGTTCGAGCTGCAGGGTTAGTAGCATGTTGTAATTATATCTAAAAAAAAAACCCGTTAAGGAATAAATAAGAAATTAATTTCAAAAGTGCTAGCTTGAACAAAATTGTTATTAGACCCTCTACTCCTCCCTGTCATCAACCCATCCCTTCTCTCATCTCATGCCATGTCAAAGAAATAAATTTTCAACATTTTTTTTAAAAAAATTTAGAAAACAAAAAATCTCAACACTATGAGACTTAACACTAGATGAAAGGACTATATTGAACATAAATGAAAGTTAAAGGATTGAAAAAAAAAAAAAAAAAAAAAAAAGTTAAAGGATTGAAAAAAAAAAAAAAAAAAAAAAAAAAAAAAACTTTAAGGAAAAAATTGAAAGCGAAAGAAAAAAAAAAATTGGGGGTGTTATTTATAATTTAAACTAAAAACAAATACATTATTATCTACCACACTTTACTATAAATCTTTTCACGCCTTGGAATCAATGTCCTTGATAAGATGTTGGTAACTACCATATTTTTATTTAACCCAACAATAGATGATTTTAATGTTTCGTTTGTTTTGAAGTAAAATATTTTTAGGTGTTTGGTTTGACAAATAAAAACTTTCAAGTAAACCATCAAAACTGAAGGCTCAACACCAAAGTTGTTAGCATTGTAGATTCAATGACTAGATCGCTAGAACCAACAATCAAAGCGGTGACTCTAGCGATTGGACTGCCAATGATCACCATCGGAGTTGTATTCTCAATGACAAAACCACCAACATCAGTTGACAAAATGGTGTCTTCAGTTACTAGACCATCGACATCGATTGCAATGCAGCGTCTCTAGCCATTGGACTGCCAACATCAGTCACCAGTGTGGCATCTCCAACTATTGAATTGCTGGCGCCAATTGCTATGGAGGTGTCTCATGCCACTGGACCACTGTCACAGAACGCCGAACCAATGACCTAGCAACCAGATGGAGGAGGGGAAGTCACTATGTGTTTTTGAAAAATCTTTTACTAAGTTTTCAAAGGTAAAACATTTTACAACTTTTTATAAAAAAATTTATGGTTAACGTAAAATATTTTATAAATTTGACTATATTTTACTTGCAAATAGACACTTGGAAATGGAAAAATATTTTTCAAAAAATATTTTACTTCGAAATAAATAGAGCGATAAATGATGTACAGAAAAGTTGGTCTTTGGCTTTGCAATTTTTAAGAAAATTTTCTTTTTAAAACTAGACCAAAAGTGCATTTTCAAATTGAAGCTCATAGGGATTTTTTTTATATTTTTATTTTCAAAAAATCGATTTATAGTAAAAACTATTTTTCCACTTTTCCGTACCAAAGTTTCTCACAATAATAACACTCGTCAAAAATTTCACCAAATGCTCTACCTTATTTTAAGAATCCATATTTTCAAATCACATTTTGAAATCGTTTTGCTTTGATTTATTCAAAACGCACGTTTTTAAACTAATCCAAACGAAAACTTAAAAGACTGCCCATGCACTTTGAGATTCTCCTATGAGAAATCAGTCGTTCCATCTTAACCAATATATACAACATCATTTCCTCAGGTTCACCAGACAACAGACGACCACCAGTAACTGAGACTGCAAAGTGGGAGAAGGATTTGGCAGAAAAGCAAGATTAATGGCATGTTTGGAAGTTAGAAAAAGGAGGGGGAGAAGAGTAGAGGGAGGGAGAGTATTTCAATTACCTTGTTTAGAAGTTTTTTAAGGAATGAGGGAGAGGGATTTGGAGGGATTTCAACTCCCTCTAACCCCTCATTTTTAATTCTCCCAAATTGGAGAGATTTGGAGAGAGAGTAGATTTGATAAATTACTGACTAAATAAATTTTCCAATTTACCCTTTTTAAATTAACAAAATTACAAACCGATTAAATATCCTTTGTTTGGTTCCTGAGAAAATTAAAAATAAACAAACAAAAGTGTTGACTGAAATTTTCTCTCGGAGTGACGAATATGCTCCGATCTTCAACCTAGTTGGTATTGATCAATGCTAATCCCACATCGATTAATGCGCTGCCAGCGGAGACTATCGTTTCCATTACCTCTGCCAACTTCTTCTTCTTCAACGCCGTCGTCCACGTCGCTCGCGGCAATCGATCTTGAGTCAGTGGCTGTGCATGAGATTGGGCATTTGCTTGAACTCGGACATTCATCGGTGGCAGTGGCTTTGGATCAGTACGCGTTGGGAGTAATCATTGTCTTGATTTTCGCGCTCGTCGCTATGAAGAAAAAGATCGCTAAAGAGGCACGAACCGAGGCTGTGAACTGCATCGCCGCTACGGCGGCAGCCCAAAGAATGTAGATCCGCTAACGTTGTCGACGCTAACGTTATCATTGTCGGTGCTTGTGTCGCCGGTTCCGCTATCCACCATTTCTTTTTCTCTTCTTTCTTTCTCGGCAACCAAACAGTGCACTAAGCATTTTGTTTTTTTTTTTTGTTTTTTTTTTTGTTTTTTGAATTACAAAAAATCTGCTAAAGTTTATGGATTTGCTTCAACTTTGGCTTGCTATGTGCGTTTTGTTCAAGAAATTAACATGTTAATTATTGAATTTCAGATACAGTAAGCTAATTTGGTTGATGATTTTTGGTAATATGTTATACTAGTAATTTTATTAAAAAAAAATTCATAATTTACAAGACGGATAAATTAATCATAGACCAATGTTGCAATTCATTTTCAAATAGGGTTAATTTGTCTATTTAATCATTTCCTCTCCTCTCCATCCTAATTTTTAAAACATCCAAACAAGTGGGAATGACTAATTACTCTCTTCCCCCTTAATAATTTTAAAAACATCCAAACAAGGTAGAGGGTAATTATTCCCCTCTACTCTCCTCCCACTATTCTCCTCTCTTTTACTCTCCTCTACTCTCCTCCCTCTCTAAACTTCCAAACAGGCCATAAAGAAGCAAGAGAATATGGACTGAGGAAGAAAGTAGGAAGGATTACCCTTCAAGAGGCTTTACGAGGAAGACTTGGAACGCCACTTAGGACGAGATTTCATTCAATCGACCTACTGCTCGGTGAAGTTTTAACCTAATAACCATAGGAGTACAGTTTAAATTCAAAGGCATCTTGCATTGAGGTCCGTTTGTGCCATTTTGTGATGAAGGGAAACCATTTAGATCTCCAGGACATCATGAAGATGATCTTCTGTGGGCAACTTTCAAAAATTCATTACAAACCTCTACAGTTTACGTCTCTATAAAGGCCTTTCATCCACTACTCTTCAACAAAATATTTAGCTCCCCCCCAAATAATAAATCTGTAACCCTTCCAAACATCAGCTGCATTTCTGTAGACAATCAATTAAATATGGCAGACTTCAATTGGACTTTACCAGCAAAGCGCTATATTTGAATTGTAACATTTTTATTGTACAGCAGTCAAAGCATATGTAGGCAAAAACATGTAGAAATTGTAACACTCATTTTACAGCATCCAAGCATATGTATGGTAATAGCCCAGTACAGTAAGATGTATAGTAAGTTGTCTCTGTAAAATTCATCCAGCACAAATACAGAACAGATCCTAGTTATCAAAAGGCCTCTTACAAAGATCTACAGCTGGCTCTTCACTACTCTAGTAAGCGCTTGTGCTTACACCAGGCAATAGCAATCACATATAAGAAAATACTGCCAGTGCAACTGCCCCCAACAACCCATAGGAACCTTGACATCCCTAATTGAGTATCATTAAACATCTCGATAGTGATATTCATGCCAAAAATACCAGCAACCACAACAAATGCACTCAAAATCATGGTTGCTGTTGTCAACATGACTCCCATTTGCAGGAGATGGTTCTGTTTGTCATCCAGCATTATGTTGATGTAGTCCTCTGTATCATCAACATACTCCCTAAGCTTCAAAGCCAAAACCACCAAAAATGATAATATAAAATTAGAAAATCAAAGCATCCTAAAATATCGTGAAAAAGGTATCTTGTTTCTCATTAGTGGAGTTCAATGTCAAGATTCTAGATCTCTCTTTTTTTTTTTTTTTTAGTCATATAATTACAGGGTTTAACCTGGAAAGCACAAACAAGAAATTTTGACTGTCATGCCCGTCTAACACACACGGGCAGGACACAGCTGGGACACACCTCCTATATAAATTTAAGAAAATAATAATAATAATAATAATAAACCTCAAAAACTTTATCCCATTATGCTGCATTTTGAGAGCAGAACTTGAAAACCAAAAAGCCAACCCCAATCTGCCTAATCTGATCGTTTTCTCTCACTTAGTCTCTCTCTCCTTCTCTCACTCTCACTCTCTTGGGGTTATTGGCAAAAGCAAAGGGAAACGGTGGGATTATCGGCAAAAGCAAAGGGCAATGGCAGCGAGGGCAACAGCAGAGGTAAGTTCTCTCTCTCTCTCTCTCTCTCTCTCGTTGTTGCACGATCTCTCTCTTTGGCTCACTCTCTCTTTCTCTGTGTCACAGTGTCGCTTGATCTCTCTCTATTTTCCTTGCTTGAGTTCATAAGTTGCACATTTAGTTATTTCCTTGCTTGGCTCACTTTATTATCTATTATTGCTCTTAAATTGATACACATTTAACATTATATGAAAAATAAATGTTTAACAATATATAGAAAATAGAAATAAAATATATTTAATAATTAATATATACATATCCCTACGGTACTTATGTCCTAACTTTTTTTAAAATTACCGAGACCCACCTGTGCTTGTATTCATATCCGTGCTTCATAGGGTTCTACAAACTCATCAAAATTTTAAGTTGAGTTGGCATAGTACTTTTTTTTTTTTGGGGATAGAATTTCAACCTAAGACGTCTGATTCTAATGATTGCCCTTTTTATTATCGAATTAAGACACCAATTAATTTTTGATGTAGGTGGGAATTGAATCCTAAATCTCTTATTCAACCATCAGAGACTTAACCAATTGAACAAAAGAAGATTGAGAGTTGTACAAGGTATATTACATGACATACTATTATTAAGAATAGAAATAGAAAGATTCTGACCCATAAAGTGGTGCTTTGAGACTCGAAGAATACAAATAGAAAATTTTGCATCAGATGAAGGCTAGTTTTTGACACTTTTTCCATAACACAGAATTCATTCTTCATAGTGGTGCTTTGAGACTCTCGGACACAAGTTCGAAACACGTGCAAGTCAAATAGACACATTGTTCTAGACAAGCCTAGCTCACTCCACTCAAGCCCAAACCCACCTAGCCTAGCTTGTTTCCTATAAAGCACAGGTGTGCTGACTGGGTTGGCACACCTGAGTCCAATACGCATGGACACGCTATGCGGCCGTGGACGCGGCAGCACGCATGTCTGCGACCGAATTTTTTTTATTTTTTGTTTTCTGATACAGTCTGATTCTGTCCGATTCGGTCTGAAACAGGCCGAAATAGGCCCCGAATCGGTCCGATATGGGCCAAAATAAGTGTTAAAAATAAAAATTAACCTTTAAACTCATCCCTCCCATAGCTCTCCCTCAAGCTCCCTCCTTTGCCTCACTGACCCAAGCTCACTCTCCCAACTCTTCATAAAATCTCCAACCTCGGTCTCAATCTCTCCATCTCTCAGTAAGAGAAACACTGCTTCCCTTTATGATTCAGTGTTCACTTTACTATCTATTATTGCTCTTAAATTGGTATATGTTTACCATTATATGAAAAAATATGCTTAGCAATATATAGAAAATATAAATAAAAATATATTTAATAATTTATTAATAAATGAATCTCGCCACACTCGCACTTTACTTTTTCAAAAATTGCCAAGTCACTTCATTGCACCCACACCCAAACCCGAATCAGCACCCATGCTTCCTAGCATGTTTCACTGAGGGTGAGCAGGCGACGAGTGTGGTGGAGGCCCACTTCGCTTGGTCAGTCCCACCCCACAAAAGTGGGGTGTCATTTGGGGACCAACCCAATAGTCAAAACATTCTATATAACCCAAATTGTCTCTTTCCTTTTCCTTTCCTATGTGGGATTCAAGCATTTTCACTACTTTCACCCATGATTAAGTAGACACTTTAGGAGTCAATGTCTCATTCACTCCTAAATGGTTTGGAAAAGAAAGCCCCAACTCAAACCAGCCTCAAAGAACGTGTAGGGCTCACTTTAATTTTGGCTCAAAAATGGCAACTCAACCACTTGAAAAAACACAATTTTCTAATAATACACAACGTGAGTTCATTTCCTACCAAAACAGAGCTGTGATAAGCAACAAAATGTGAAACTTATCTGCCTTTACCAATTAAAATCTTGAAGGGGAGTACAACTTGATTTAGACATCTAAATATACTGCAACTTCAATAACGTGTCCAAAAGAACATTCACCCCATGGAGTTCAGAAAATGCATGCCTTGGATTTGAGGCAACAAGGGCCAAAGGAAAATATTTTCTGGATTATCTAACAACTAGTTGACAAGTTAGTTTTCTAACATCTCCACAAAAGTAATATTTATTGAGCAACAGAAATAGAAGGTTTTTTTAACTTCTCCAACTTTTGAGAGTAAGGGATGTCAAGGATGAAGATAGATTCATCAAATAGCTAAGCGAAACAGGGGACATGTCAACAACAGATGTTTTGAGACAAACATTGTCAATTCTAGATAGACCAAGTGAGTCCAATTGGGAGAGGTGGGATAACTCTAGTGGGAATTGACCATAAAACTCGGTGTAAGAAATGTTAAGACATCTCCCCTCACATTATCACACGTCAAGCAATCAGTGCTCAAGATGACTAAAACTATACAACCAAATGGGAATTGAAGAGTTGAAATTGTTGGCAGATAGATCAAGGTGCTTAAGAGAAGTCATGTTTTGCAAACCAATAGGGATTGGACCTTGAAAACCATTGGCAGATAGATTAAGAGAAACCAAATTTTGATAACCAAAGACCCATGATGGAATCAAAGCGTTTTCAAAGCTGTTAAAAGAAAGATCAAGGATGGCTAGAGATGAAAAGTTAGAATTGGGTGTTGGTGGGAAGGAACCAAGGCTGCAATGTGATAACTACAACTCTGACAAGGAAGTGATTTTTTTTGTCACTTGAAGCAAATCGGAGGCTTGGCTAAGGTCTACATGTAACACCCGCCTCACTTAAATTGAATTTAATTACTTCTAGAGTGAAATTGATGAATTATTTTATATTATGGTATCTACAGAGAAAATAAATAAAAGAAGATGTAACGTGAGAGTTATTTTGTGGATTATTCTTATTAAACTTTTAGTCTCCTTATCACTTAAGGAAAAGGAAAAGAGATTAAAACCTATTTGGAATTCTTTAGAGTTCTAGCCTATCTAAACAACCTTAATTTGAGTTTAATTGGGAATTAAAGTCTTGGAAGCTTATTTAAGTTTTAGTGGATCTTAAACTCTAGCCCAAGTAGGAGTGTTATTCAAGAGTACTAATTGGAGTGGAATTGATCTTCCTTGACTGAATTGGAGTGTTATTTTAGAGGTATCAATAGTGGATCTTTTTAAGTCAGCCACGTCAAAGGAATTTTATTTTATTTATTTTGAGAGCAGCGGCTTGCTATTTCCCTAATTGCTAAGCTTCACAAGGATGAAACTGTAGAGGTAATCCTTTATACGTTGAACTTGATCATTCAGTATATTATAGCACGTTAAAATAGATAGATAATATACTTAATCAGCTAAGGTGGCTGATTGTTAGAGAATATCATATTGGGTCCATGTCCCATAGAATTAATTCGATTGAATAGTACAATGAACTTTTCTTGGGTTTCTATATACATGTTTAGCATGTACTGAGGGCTGTATCATATTGGTTACCTATTGGATTTGCAAACCTTTGGTCTAACAAAGGTTGATGTATATATTAGATTAAATTTCTAATAGTCAGTACATGCTATAGATTGCTACACTGGTAGAGTTTTCAAAGGATGCTATACAAATATGTGGATCTTATAGAGTATTTCATGGTGGCATTGAAGTGTTATATGAAACCTTAAAGAAAATATGAATCTAACACTTAACTGGCCAATGGTGTATTGGTATTAACCTATTAGGACTTGATGAAAATCTTGGTGAACTGCCAACATGCATATTCTCATTAGATGGTACCCTTACAGGTTGTAATACCTCTATTAGGCTCAAAGATATAATAGTAGTAAGGAGAAGTAAGATATTATCGAAGATTGTAAAGATGTTTAAAGACTAGTAAATAATTAGGAAGTGTCCCTTACATCCTTATGGTATACGTCAAGGTGGATTAATTATATAATTGTGTCACTTCCTTACTTTACTTTTAGGTGTGGAGGAAGAGCTCATTGATTTTGGATCTAGACTACGAGTATTAACAACTAGAGATAAGTGAAATTCTGAACATAACGTCTCTCAAGAGGTGTATATTTTATATATATTTTTGGTAAAAATATATTTATACATATATATATAATTTTTTTTTTTTATAAGTATATATATATATATATATAATTGCAAAAGTGAAGTTTCCAAAAACTTATACTATTGTCAATGTTTTATACACATACTTTTATTTTATTATTTCTTGTATATTGTTTTGAAACTGTATAAGTTAAGAATGACTAAAAACTATATTTTTTGAGAAAGTATCTGTTATATGATATGTGATTGGTATTAACACAATTGTAATAAAATAATAATGTTTTCAAACGGTCAGCTAGACAATCTGCAACCTTTGCCAACACAGGGTTAAGTGTTGGTCTTTGGCCGAAGTAGTGTTATTGTGGTGTGGTGTAGTGTTATCATTTGCTCTTCAGAGCCAATGTTATCGTTTGCTCTTCGGAGCCAGTGTTATCGTTTTCTCTTTGGAGCTAGTGTTGCCTGTTTGAGGATAGTATTATTGTTCCCCATAGGAATCACCCACCAAGTGTTTAGCAGCTTATGTCTTTGTTTGGCTAATGTTTAATGTATTCCATATCAAGCTATTATTTTATTGGCATCGACCTTTATAAGTGGAAAAATTGTTTATTGTCATTATATATTGTTTCTACCTATTTAGTGTATTTTGGCCAATTAAAGTGGATATTATTTTATTTAATGATTACAATGTTATAGTAAATGTTTTCTTTCTGACAGTTTTATAGAATATATTATATCACTGTTAAAACTATTTGTAAATGTTTTGTAAAGATTATATTTTGTCAATGATACTATTTTCTTTGTTTTGAAAGACATCCTCATGTTTTGTAGTCTCTTATTGAGCTTCTAGCTCACCCCCCATTTCTCCACCCTTTCATATTAGAGCAATGGAATATCTTTTGGTGGTAGATCATTGGAGCCATAGATTGAAGACTTCTTTTGGAGCAATGTTAGTTGATGGACTGCTTTAATATATTTTCTTAGGATAGTGAGTGTGGCATTTGTTGAACTCTTTGAGATTGTAGTTGGAGACTTTATTGTTAAACTTTTTGGTTTTTATGGATTTCTTAGGACAGATTTTGATGGTTTGAAGTTTGTTTGTGGATATTTAATTACGCTCTATCCCATTGTATTATTGTTGATTATTTATAAGACAAGTTGTGCATCTAAATCCTTGGTATGGGTTTGGGGTGTTACACTACACCACTCAAATATAGCACTTGTAGTAAAGGAAGACTAGAAAGCCATTGAAGGTTATTGACAGATAAAAAATTATAACCAAAGCCTCCAAGATTAAGATAGTACAAATTTGAGAGATTTCCAATTTGAGGAGGTATCAATTCCCCAAATCCCGCACTGAAGAGATTAAGAAATCTTAAACTCTTCATGGAACCGCGGAATCCAGGAATTGGAATTAGACCAAAATTATTGTAGCTAAAGTCCAAGTAAAACATATGCTTCAAATCAAGTAGGGAAGGATTTATCTTACCACCAAACATTGACTGAGCATAAGATTGAACAGCAGTGTCATGTTAGGCTTCAATTGATAAATATTCAAGCAGAGGAGGAAAGCTTCTGAGACAGAGTTCTTGGACGTGACCGGTAACATTGTTGCAAACAACTCCCACCCATTGACAACAATCCCCATCACCAGAAATAGAAGGTTTTTCTAACTTCTCCACAAAAGTATTTATAGAGAGAGAGAGAGAGAGAGAGAAGTGTGTAATTTATGATAACCCTCATTAGGACTTTGACTTTATCAGCACTGTCAGAGAGAATAAAATAGGTCAACTTTCAACAAGCCAAGCCCAACAAGCCTTTTAGAGATAGAGCACGTCTTCTGCTCACAAGGGGAGACAAAAGGTCATAGGTAGAGAAAGTCGTCGATGGTGGATCTAAAACTAAATGGAAAAGCTCTTGCATAAGAAAATGACCAACTGCTTTGGCAATCAGAATCATGATGATTGCTATTATTAGACAAACTCATTAATTGCTGAATTATGTTGTAAAGTGGAACCAACTTACCAAAAAAGAGTTGTTAAGTGAAACTGATATATTTCATGAGGTATACATCAACTAGGAGGACTACCTTAATCACTTTCTAGTTCCCACATCATAAGGCTTGAGTGAAACAAGTTAAAACAATTTCTCTTTGGGTAGGAGAACGTTTTTTTTCCCCAAAAGATGTTCCTTCTATGTTTGTTTTTTAATTGGTATGAACAAAATACACAACCAGTAGATTTTGAACTCAACCTCATCCCCATCCTACTCCTATGGGAGGAGGAAGCGCCATTTAAACTATAACTCACTAGCTATGCTGGTATTTGGGTATGGTTTAGGGGCTAGTCTGTCTACAATTTGAAAAGCATGCATCATGTCAAGTGTCAACCTATGTATGGCTGGGTGAAGGTACAGTGACGCACAATGACTCAGTGAGAAAATAGAGAGTTTGTAGATGTAGTTCCATACCGTGGATAGTTTGTTTAGTGTACCATCAATTTGCACAAAATATGCCTCCAACAGCATTTCAAGCTCCTCCACATCCAGGTGCTTGCCTGTAACACTGTGAGTAGTACTAGTATGGATCCCATGGCTGTCCCTACTAAGTGCTTTAGACACACCATATGGTTGCTCCAGGGAATTGCTGATGTTTCGAAGTTCACTTTTGTAACTAGCAGAACCCCCGCCACCTTCTGCTGAGATTTCAGCAGGTATTCTAATAACAAGAAGATGATGGGCCATGTTCAGCATGTTAGATAGAAATCAAATAATTAAAACTAGGGAAACCTATGATTAAAATGATACTGAGATTAGTACGTGCCTATCATCCATATCTAATCCAAGAACTTCATCCTCCATGTTGTCATTCTCACTTAGAGCAGAAGCAGATGAATTTTCAAGGTTTTGTTGAAGCAACTTCTCCGTAAGATACAGCTCGGCCATATCTTCATCATCATCCAGCAAGTGTTCTAGTTCATCCCTAACCTGGAAATGAGCGCATATGCACCATAAATCAAAAGTCTGTAAAGTGAACTAGTTCACCTATAAAACAATATATTGACTAAATGGCATGGTTTAATTGAATGGTGCCATACCAATTATCGATATGCAAACAGGTTCATAAAATCATTCCAGCCTATTACACCATCTGAGTTATAATAGATATGGCTAATAATTCAGAAATCACAATCTTAAAACCACTACCTTTTGAACACGTCCAGTTATTGCAACCAAACGGCTTTTAATTTGCCGGACACGCTCCAAATTAAGCGTACTAATCTTTGAAGTCAGCTTGTCTAAGGCTGGATGAGCCTCCAGCTCCAATGTCTTTGCCTGATTTTGGAACAGATACAATAAGAAATGAGAACATAGTAACCAAGAACTGAACAGAAAGAACAACATCAAAAAAGAATAAAACACCATCACACTAGAAAGAAATAATGTTTACTTCATTTTCTAAGCAACTACAAGCAGCCTCAAGGCATGCTTCCAATGCAACAAACTCAAATGGAAGAACTTTCATTCCATCTTGATTGTCAAGGCCTTGTTTCCCCTCTGCCTTGCCTTCCTCATCCTGATCCTGATACTGTGGAAACCCTTGAGAAGAATTCACAGGACTACCGGCTCTTGATTGTGGCTCTCCCAAGTCATACAAATTTGACCAGTTTGAATCATCACCATTGCCCTCCTATACACAACATAAAACACCAAACCACCAACATACACACTTAAAACAAATTGATAAATACAAGGAAAACAACGTCACTAAAACCAAAAATACTGATAATAATTTTTAAAAAAAAAAATGTACTCTTTGGATTCCAAAAAAGTTTAATTGGACTGGAAATTAGATTCTTATTATAATTCAACAAATTGGGGTTCATTATCGAAACAAAACAACACTGAATGAAAAACCCATTACTCCAATATCAAAACATTGAATAAAGAGAGAGAAAATTGATTTGATGAAACCTGAGCAGTGGTGGCGTGGTGATGACGCAAAATCCTTCTCTGAAGCTCTTCAACAAAAGGGGTGACAGATGGGTCACGAGAATTAAGCAAGAGAACCTCTTGGGCCGTGATGATAGCCTTGATGTGCTCCAGATTGATCACAATCGCTCGCTCTCGACCCAACACGGTT
Organism: Castanopsis chinensis; assembly: GCA_032878915.1. Taxonomy (NCBI): domain Eukaryota; kingdom Viridiplantae; phylum Streptophyta; class Magnoliopsida; order Fagales; family Fagaceae; genus Castanopsis; species Castanopsis chinensis. The sequence goes on along the minus strand of JAVQMG010000097.1, from coordinate 3,774,323 downwards.
GACGGGTACGAGAGAAGCGGATCCAAGATCCGAAGGTCACGGGCGGGCAGACCCGTTCGTCTCATGATAGCATGTTTACCAGCCTCAATCACCTCCGCTTGGCCCGTGGAGTCCACCACCATCCAAGCTCTCACCCCCGTGGCCTTCTTCCGGTGAGGGGCGGAGATGGGTCGGGCCGTGTCTGGGTCTTCATCGGTTAAGGATAGACCCGGTTTGGGTGGTGGGTTATTCGGAACATAACCACCTCCCCTCATAGTTTTGGTTTTTCACACAAACACACGAACAAAACTGTCTTTGTCGTTTTTTTTTTTTATTTGGTCAGTTGGAAGTGGCAGTATTTATTAGAGAATGGTTAACCCGTAGTAGTTGTATCTTTTTTGATAAATACCTGCCTGGGCTGAAAGCCTGACACCACTGAATATGTAGGCTATAAAAGCTTAGAGAAAGTATATATATACCAAAAAATAAAATTGATAAATAATTTGACCCAAAAAAATAATAATAATGTTTCGTTAGTAGTGGATTTGGAAGAGAATGGGTAAAAGCTTATCCACTTAATTAGTGTGAAATTTTTTGTCAAATTTTGTGCATATAACATTATCCAAAAACATAAAACCAATTTCATTGTACATGTGGTGCAAGGTTTCATTTTATATTTTACAATTGTGATACGTTAATAAATTAGTCTTAGTTTCAAAACAAAAAAAATTAGTCTTAATGGCAAGCCCAAATGAGAATCAATAATAAGTTGTCAACTTGGCGGCTATGGCATTGTTGTCAACTTAGCAGCTACAACATGTATTATAAAAATTATTATGTATGTAGCATTACTTTTACACAAAAATATAATTGTTGTTGTGAATAATAATACAACGAGGATTTATACTAGAAATTATAATTTTTTTTTTGGGACATGTTTGTGAGAATGAGCATATATTTTTGATAATTGGGGAAGAGGATCTAACCATGAATGCCTTTATTAAAAACACTAAAAAGACTCTTGATGAATGATATATTTTCAAGTTATACTAATATGTAATATCCTTGGTGACATATATTTTCAAGTGGTACCATTAACATATGAATATGTCATCATCCCTATCCACCAAAAACGTACCTAAGGACATAATATTATTGTTTGTATTAATAAATGAAGGCTAATGAGATATTGTGTTATTATTTTTGCATGATCTATGTTGAGGTCATTCCAATGTGAAAATTTTCAAATGTGTTATTCTCACGTGAGATTGACATGTGAATCTCACATAAGACTGGTGCAGGAGATACTTCTCCATTCCAAACCACATCATGATTTATCATTTACAAACTACTGCTATCCACTATGTTGTCTTTAGCATTATAATTATGTAGTTGTAGGCTTGTAGCATGCTTCTATCTTGTGTCCTGTTAACATATATATATATATATATATATATATATATATATATATGTGTGTGTGTGTGTATCTAGTTTTATTTCAAGATGAAACATGTATATTTGAAATATCTAATAGTATAGTTTCAACCCAAACACGTAATCTCTCTCTAATGATAGATACGACAAGATTTATTACCATAACTTTTGAGTAGAGTTTGTGTTAAAATCTCATCCCTTTTCCTTATTTGTGTACGTATTTTGTTTCTTCAAAAAGAAAAAAAAAAAAAAAGATAATTAGGTAGTAAATAAAGTAGGCAGGTGCACAAAATATTTTTTCCATATGGATGCAAATGGTTAAATAATTTAAAATGGATGTAAGAATTCGGGGCAAATTAAATGGTGTAAGTTCTAGACATGACATATGCACCACATAAGTGTATGCTTCACTTATTATATATAGTATGCTAGTTACTAACCTGTGTGTAGCTTATACATTTTAAAAATATATATATTTCCCATGAGTGGCCTTCGCTAGACATATCCAAAAACAGAATAAAATGAATAGATGATGTGATAGTTCTGCTAGGAATCATGGAGATGATTTTTTTTTTTTTTATGGGAAATGGAGATGATTTTTGATTAACTTATAAACCACAAATTTGCATTATAAGGGAGGTTTGAGGACGTTAGTATTTCATTAACATATGATCCATCAAATATGCCACAGATTTAGATTGGACTGAGATTTGCAACGAACCTGAGAAAATAGGCTGTTAACTTTGAACATCACTGCTGAGGAGAATAAGCATTTGATTTGATCACATAATTGTCTAAATATTCTCACTTTAGCCTGAAAATAAAATTTAAAATCAAATACCTGCAAACACTGCGTGAATGTTATTAACCAGTAAACTGAAAGTATTTGAAATTGTAACAGGTTAACGAAGCATGTCCATGATTATAACCAAAACATAATAAGAGGTATACATTACATATAAAAGTTTTATGGGTCCATACAACTCCCAATTTTATGACACAACAAAAGTTTCGAATTAATGGTCTCTCTCCCTTCATCTTTCTAGCAATCGCTTTTGTTTATACCAGGCAATAGCAAAGATATACAAGACTATGCAAGAAAACGTGCCGCCTCCACAAGTCCATAGAAATCTTGTATTCCCAGGTGGTACGTCATTGAATAGATTGAATCTGATGTTCATACCTAAAATTCCAGCCACAACAATAAAGAAATTCACCACAACGGTTGCTGTTGATAATAGGACCCCCATTTGCAGGAGATGGTTCTGTTTGTCATCGAGCATTATGTTGAGGTAGTCCTCTGTGTTGTCTACATACTCTCTCAGCTTTCAAGAGACAGCCATCAGAAAAGAGTGATATACTAATTACTAAGTACTAAACAATGGAAAAGTCAAAAAATAGGATGCTTGAAACAAAAGAAAACCATAACACAGATTGATTTTTATAGTGGAGTTGGAAACTAAAGTTCCAACACATTTATAAGTTAAGCTTATTAAGTATTTAAGAAAATAAACATATGAAAATTTAAGTGGAATCTGTGCAATGCATACATTACATTGAATAGCTTTTTAATGAATATAGAAGGTTGTGTTAAAATCAAATTGTTTTCAAAGTTAAACGTTCCATCTTCTATCAAATAAAAGAAATTTTAAAGCTCATAAACCATGAGTAGTTCATTTCTTTGCAAAAGCTCAAGTGTGAGATGAGCAAAAAACAACATATTAAAAGGAAGCAACCCACTAAATATAAGGATCAAAATGATTTAGTAACTCTTCTTCCTTGTCTAGGAGGCAGTATATACATATTGATACTTTTAGGATGAAAATCAAGAATCTGTATGTGTGAATTTCTGCGCTATCAATGCATTCTAGATATGAAATTTCTGCTGGGCAGTTTGAATGCTAATGGTCAACCATAAAAATTAAACCACAAGCATTAGAATCTTTTTTTATTTTTTTGGAGCAGGATGGGGGAAATAGATCAGCATTACTAAGTATGAATAAAAGAGAGCCTAAAGAAAATGAAAGCCAAAAAGAAAATTTATCAGTAAAATGGGTTTCATACCGTGGATACTGTGTTTAATGTGCCATCAATTTGCACAAAGTACGGCTCCAAGAGCATTTCAAGCTCCTTAACATCAAAGTTCTTGACCATAGCACTGTGAGTATCGTTAGCAGACTCACTAACTTCAGATGAGATTTCAGCTGCCACCCTGATAATACACAATGAGAATTCTAAGTGTCATAGAAGACAGATGGTACTACCAAACAGCTAAAAATCAGTGTTCATATCATAAAAGTGAGAAATGTTATCACATGCCTAGCATCAATTGCTGATTGAAATTCTTCATCATCCGTGTCATCTCTCTCATTTATAGAGGAAGTAGAAGAATTTTCTAGGCTTTGTTGAAACTTTTCAGTTAGATACATCTCAGCCATATCTCCATCATCATTTAGTAAGTGTTCTAATTCATCCCTTACCTGATGATGAGCATAACTACAATCAATAGAAATTTACAAATGAAAAACACAACATTGTGGTTCAATTGTTTGAGGTGATTTGAAGTTTAAACCGACAACCACAATGTATCATAGTCTCAATCAATGACATGATATAAAAATAAAACATCTGTATTGGTTCATAATCTGAAAATAAAGCTACCTTTTGAACACGTCCAGTTATTGCAACCAAGCGGCTTTTGATTTGACGAACACGTTCCAAGTTGAGAGTACTAATACTTGAAGTCAGTTTATCTAAGGCTGGATGAGCCTCTTTCTCCAATGTTCTGGCCTGGTATGGAGACAAATAACAAAAGAATAAATGAAGAGTAAATAAAATTATGAAGCAAAAGAAAGTGAGATTAACAGTCTAAAACAAAAATTTTTTGATAAAAAAAAAAAAGAAATAGTGAGGTGTCTTCATATTGTTGGTGTATTGAGTGCTAGTAGCTGTCAACATGGACATAAATATTAATAATTTTATTGTAAGGCAGAGGAATTTATTAGTCAGAAGATAAATGTAATTAGAGCATAGAGAAATTATTATGTACTCCTACAGTATCATAAATGAGCACTCTTTCCTCTCACATGAATGGTGCGTCTCACTAATTGAATTCATGATAGGACCCATCATTTATGTGAGAGAAGGGTGTACGCACTCATGGTACTTCGGTAATACCTAATAATTTTCTTTAGAGCATACCACAAAAATATAAATTGCGATCCCTCGTAAAATGAATTAAACAACATTTATAACAGAAGGCCCGTAATAAATAAATAAACTACAGAACTGAAGGAAAGTGACATTTACTTCACTATCTAAGCGACTACAAGTAGCCTCAAGGCATGCTTCCAATGCAACAAACTCAAATGGAAGAACCTCTGATCCATCTTTACTCTCAACTTCATCCTCCATCTTAATTGACGTATCTTGATCAATGAACTTTGAAAATCTTTTGGAGAACCTTTGAGAACTACCAATCCTTGATTTCAAATCTTCTGATTCATGTCTATTATTCTTGTTAGAAACTTCATCATCGGCCTCCTATAAAAGCAACAAAATGACAAACAGAAAACACATAAATAATTAACAAATTAATCCTTCCCCTTTCCTTGGAAAAAGTATCTTATGTATTAACTATATGTAGCATCTCTCTCACATTATGTTGGTCCCGCTCCACTCACATAATGTGATAGAGATGTTGCATATAGCTGATACATAAGATACTGAGACCTTTCCTTGGGGCAAAACTCACTCATAAAAAGGAAGGAAACAATAAATCAATAAAAGAAAAGGAAATTAAGGTCTACTCTTCAAGTTTCTTAAACATTTATTAGCTCAGTAATCAAGTTGAATAATAATTTGAAAATTGAAGGCCTTCCAAAGGTAAGAAGATCATCACCAAAGAACACTAATCTTGAAACAACTACGCTGGCCATTGCATTACTAATTATAAGCAGAATGAAACATGTTGTAGAAATCCCAATTCCAAGACCAACCTCAAAACTTTGGGGAAAAAAAATCCCAGTAGAGAATTTTTATAAAAAATAATTAAGTTAATTTTTTATATGATTGTGATTGAATGGCAAACAGAGTTTTTTACTTGACACAGCTGCATTCACATGGTTGAAAGGAAAGTTCTTCAGTAACACATTTAGAATCAAAATGAGCTCACCCTTAAGAGTGAAGAGTTTAATTCTGCAGCATTAACCTTTTAAAAAAAAAAAAAAAATCATAACTTCACTCTCCATCTTACATTTACTAGAGAAAACAATTACTATTGGCCTACTACTGATGGGACCAATGAACCCTCTTGCCCAAACAACCTCATCAAATATCTTCATACACCTAGTCATGGCATGGACTAGGGAAGGCAAGCCATTAATGAGAAATTTCAATGCCTCGAACAGTTATTGATTAGCTGTTAAAACTGTCAGTAGCTCATCAAAACCCGCATTAATAAGCCCTAAGGCGTTACGAAAGGAGCACTAAAGCCATAATTAAGGCCCCAACAGCTAGAAATTCTAAAACTATATATACAGACTCATTAGAATCAAACAAGGTACATATACACACACCCTAAAATACATTAGCATACGTGACTCTGATATTCTAAGCTTTCTTATTTTCTCAAAAGCTTCTGTATACTGACTTTATCATCGGAGGTGTTGTGGCAGGCACCACATCGGTAACCACTTGAGGAAAACTTTACACTACATTTGCAGGTACAATGACTAGAGTTCAACTCCATCTGGACGAACCTACACTACTGAGATTTTCACATCATCAGTTTGGCACCATTTGTGGGAACGACATTTTCGCACTTAGGTTTGAAAGCATAGTTCCATTCAATTCCCAAATTTAGATGGAGTCTAACCAAAATTCTACAGCATTAGCCCTGCAAATCTAGACACTTACAGCAAATGTGGAAGAGCTTACCAAACAGAACCAGGAGTTGAGGCTGCAGCTTTAGCAAGAGGAAAACCGGTCTAGGACCGACCAAGAGGATGATGGAGATAGTCATAGAAAGAATGACCGTCGAAGACCCGCCACTCTAAAAGCACCAAGCTCGAATCTTCTTCGGAAAATGAGAAAGGAGATGGATGAGCTAAGGAGCGCCATTAAGGGGAAAACGGACCAAAGCCTGGATAAAATGGTCAGAACAACGGATTCACCCTTCACAGCGGCAGTCCTAGAATCCCTAGTGCCGTCAAAATTTCGCCTACCTAAACTTGAACCGTTCAACGGACTGAAAGACCCCCTAAATCACCTCAACACTTTCAAGACGACCCTAGGACTTCAACAACCTCCTAATGAAATACTGTGCCGATATTTCCCCGCCACTCTCAAAGGAGCTGCGAAGGAGTGGTTCATGAAGTTACCAACATCGTCCATCAATAGCTTTGAGCAATTAGGCAATTCCTTCTTACGCCATTTTGTCAGGGGACAACACCCGAGAAGGCAAGCAAACCACTTACTTTCCATCAGACAAAGAGAAAAGGAGACCTTAAGATCGTACGTGAAGCGTTTCACTCAAGAAACTTTAGAGGTTGATGAAGCTGATGACAAGGTGCAGCTAACAACCTTTAAAGCTGGATTGAAGTCTAGGGAGTTCGTGGTCTCACTCGCGAAGAATCCCCCAAAGACGATGGTAGAGATGTTCTTGAAGGTGCAGAAGTACATGAACACCACGCCCTAGCAGGGATAAAAGATGTAGAGAAGTCCAATGAGAACGGAAGGAAGGAAGACGATCGGAAAGGTCAAAAAAGAGAGCGTACAGATCGTTAGAATAACGATGGGAGTAAAAGAAAAAACGATAAAGCTCCTTAGACGGTAAAATTCACTCCTTTAGTTATGCTTGTTGACAAAATTTTGGAGCAGAGTAAAGATGAGCACTACCTCAAACGGCTAAGGCCGTTACATTCATTACCCAATGTACGTGACAAGAAGAAATATTGCCATGTCCACAAGGATCACGGCCAACACACATAAGATTGCAGGAACCTGAAGGAGCTAATAAAGGAACTCATATGAAAAGGGAAGTTGCAAAGGTTTATGAAGAAGGAAGAGCCTAGCAGGTCCAGGGATGACAACAAAGACAAGCGCGAAGCCTCACCAAGGGACGAAGACCATGCATCCCAGCATCTACCAAGTGTCATCGAGGAGATAAAGACAATCACAAGTGGGCCATCCACAAGTGGGTCATTCAGATCCCTTAAAAAATCATATTAGAGGCAGGGCAGGTGAACAGCATCCATAGAATACCACCCTTGAAGCAAAGACGAACAAATAGGGACATGTTTTTCTCGAAAAAAGATGTCAAAGGAGTGAAGCAATCACATGACAACCCCTTGGTTATAATGCCTATGATAGAGGGGTTCAACACTAGGAGAATCCTCGTGGATAATGGCAGCTTTGCAGACATCATCTACCTCTCTGCTTTTCAACAACTAAAGTTGGATCCAGGTAGGCTACGCCCTTTTAAGCCCCCTCTCGTTAGCTTCAGTGGGGACAGGGTGTATCCTAAAGGCATAGTGACGTTGACGGTCATAGTGGGGTCTTATCCGCAATCATTGACTCGTTAGTTAGACTTCCTAGTGGTAGATTGTCCCTCTTTATACAATGTGATCATTGGGAGGCCCACACTCAATCGTTGGAAGGTAGCTATGTCCACTTATTGCCTAAAGGTAAAATTTCCAACGAAAAATGGTGTAGCTGAAGTAAAAGGAGATCAAGTACTGGCTAGGGAGTGCTACCAAGCACTGTTGGCTGCAAAGGAAAACCATACATGGATAATCGAGGAAAAAGGAGAGAAGAAGGTGGAAGCCCTAGAAACTGTGGAGCTGGTAGATGGAGAGCCAATGAAGACTACAAGAGTAGGGACGACCATGAGTACAGACTTGAAGAAGAAACTAGTTCAATTCCTTAAGGACAACTTGGACATTTGAACTTGGAGCTACGAAGACATGCCAGGCATATCCACAGAGATCATCCAATACAAGTTAAATGTGACCCCAAGAAAAAGCCCGTCCAGTAGAGACGATGAGTGTTTTCTCCAGAACGAAACCAAGTGATCATGGACAAAGTAAATAAACTACTACCAGTGGGCTTCATCTGTGAGGTCTACTATCCGAACTGGCTGGCCAATGTCATCCTTGTAAAGAAGGCAAATAGAAAATGGAGGATGTGGGTGGACTTTACAGACCTGAACAAGGCTTACCCAAAGGACAGCTTCCCCCTACCGAGGATAAATCAGCTAGTGGATTCCACAGCAGGACATAAGCTCTCGACTTTTATGGACGCATTCTCGAGGTACAACCAGATAAAAATGGCGGAGGGAGACCAAGAAAAAACTACCTTCATCACAAGCCAAGGGTTCTATTGCTACAAGGTGTTGCCCTTCGGGCTGAAAAATGCAGGAGCAACCTACAAAGGTTAACAAACAAAGTGTTCAATAAATAGATCGGGAGGAACATAGAAGTGTACATGGACGACATGCTCGTCAAGAGTAAAGAAGAGTCTGCTCACCTAGACGGCCTCTAGGAGACGTTCACAACTCTAAGGCAATATCAAATGAAGTTAAACCCTAGCAATTGTGCCTTTGGGGTGGCGTTAGGGAAGTATTTAGGGTTTATGATGTCCTAGAAAAGAATAAAAGCAAACTCAGATAAGATACGAGCCATACTAGAGATGATGTCGCCCAAGACAATAATAGAAGTCCAAAAACTCACAAGAGGGATAGCAGCGCTCAACAGATTTGTCTCAAAAGCAATGGACAAATGCCTACCCTTCTTCAAGATGCTAAAGCAAGCCTTCGCTTGGACGGATGAGTGTGAGAAAGCTTTCTAGGAACTCAAGTGCTACTTGAGCAATCCACCCCTCTTGAGCCCATCCAATGAGGGAGAAAACATGTATTTATACTTAGCAGTGTCAACTAGAGCTATGAGTGCAACTTTGATTCGAGAAAAGGACAGAAAATAACTCCCAGTTTACTACATCAGTCAGGCCTTCCAAGGGGCAGAAGCCAAATACCCACAGATCAAGAAGATTACATTCGCTTTGATTGTAGATTCACGCAATTGCGCCCCTACTTCTAGGATAACTCTATCTCGGTGATGACGGACCAACCTATCAAGAAGTCAATGAACAAGCTTGAGGCTGCAAGACGAATGATCTAATGGGCTATCGAACTTAGCCAATTCGACATTAAGTACCACCTTAGGACAGCTATTAAGGCGTAGGCATTGGTAGACTTCATTGTCAAATTTACAATCCTAAACGAGGAGGGAGCAACAAACGAAGCAGAAAGATGGACGATTCAGATTGAAGGTTTGTTAGCCCAAAAGAGGGGTGGAGTAGGGGTCATTATCATCTCCCTAAAAAGAGAGATACTCAAATATGGAGTTCAGCTAACGTTCCCAACCATCAACAATGAAGCCGAATATGAAGGAGTATGGACGGGACTAAGGGTCGGGAAGGCACCAGAAGTCAAAAACTTGCTTCTCTAGAGCGATTCAAAGCTTGTTGTAGGTCAAATAAAGGGGGAGTTTGAAGCAAAGGAGGAAAGGATGCAAAATACCTAAGGTTGATGAAACTTTTGACACAAGAGTTTGATCGGGATGGAGTTCACACAAATCCCCAGAAGCCAAAATATGGGAGCACATGAGCTAGTGAAGCAGGCATTGTCAGAAGCAAGACCAACGAATACAGACCTGAAGATTGAAGTCCAGAAACATCCCAGCATCGAAGAGATCCTCACCTTCGCAATCTAGAGTGAAAGCAGCTGGATGACCCAAATCCTATCCTTCCTTCAGGAGAGATGGCTTCCATAGGACGTTGAAGAGGCTAGGAAGGTTAGAAAAAAGGCAGTAAGGTTCACGATCCTAAATGACACCTTGTACAACAGAGCCTTCTCCATGTCTTACCTGAAGTGTGTCAACGAGGAGGAAGCTAAATATATTCTAGAGGAGATCCATGAAGGAATTTGCGGAGACCATATAGGCCTGAGATTCCTAGTTAGCAAAGTTATCCGAACAGGTTACTTCTGGCCTACTTTGAAGAAGGATGTAAGGGAGTTCGTCAAGAGGTGCGATAAATGCCAAATGTTTGGAAATGTCCAACACATCCCAATAGAGAAACTGATGCCAATAGCCTCCTCATGGCCATTTGCCCAGTGGAGACTTGACATCGTCAGCCCGTTACCCTAAGGTAAAAGACAGGTAAAATTTTTACTAGTTACTATTGACTATTTCACAAAATGGGTTGAAGCAGAAGCACTATCAACCATAACGGAGGTGAAGATTCAGAACTTTGTGTGGAAGAATATAGTTTGCCAATTCGGGATACCACAGACAATCATATCAGACAACGGGCGGTAGTTTGACAGTCAAGGTCTCAAGGACTTCTACTCGGGGTTAGAAATCAAGAAGTAATTCTCATCACCTAGTCACCCCCAAGCTAACGGCTAGACGGAAGTGACTAGCCAGACACTACTCAAGATCATCAAAGATCGGTTAGACGAGGTAAAGGGTGCATGGCCAGAGGAGTTGCCGAACGTCCTATGGGCGTACAAGATTACTGCAAGAACCCCAACAGGAGAGACCCCCTTCAGTATCGCCAGCATGAGACAAGAAGTCTTCCACGAAGGCAGCAATGATGATCAACTAAGAGTCAACTTAGATTGCTTGGACAAATCTAGAGACGGAGCATCTTGTAAGATGACGAAGTACAAGCAAAAGATGACCAAGTACTACAACAAGAGAGTGAAGCTCAAACGACTTAACATACGAAATCTCGTCTTACGCAAAGTTACACCTACTACCAAGGACCCGACCTAGGGGAAGCTTGGCCCAACTTGAGAAGGACCCTACAAAGTCCTCCATTATTCCAGGCAAGGTAGTTATCACCTAGAAACGTTGGACGGGAGGAGACTACCACGACCATGAAATATTGAGCATTTGAAGAGATACCATCAATGAATGTAATGGAGATTGTATTCATGTTTGAAATAAAGCAATAAAACAATTATTCAGCCAATGTGATGCCTGTAAATCTAGGAGCCTAAAAAAAAAATTGGTTAAGTAACAAGATTCCGCCTAGACGGATGTAAGTTACTGACGAGACCAAATGACAAGATCCCTTTTATGGGTGTAAGTTACAAAAAATTGGTTAAGTAACAAAATTCCACCTAGATGGATGTAGGTTACTGACAAAATCAAATAACAAGATCCCTTTTATGGGTGTAAGTCACAAACAATTGGCTAACATAATTCCGCCTAGATGGATGCAAGTTACTGACGAAGTCAAATGATAATATCCATTAAATGGGTGTAAGTCATAAAAAATTGGCTAAGTAACAAGATTCTGCCTAGACGGATGTAAGATACTGACGAAGCCAAATGAGAAGATCCCTTAAATGGGTGTAAGTCACAAAAAATTAGCTAAGTAACAAGATTCCACCTAGACGGATGTAGGTTACTGACGAAGTTAAATGACAAGATCCCTTAAATGGGTGTAAGTCACAAAAAATTGGCTAAGTAACAAGATTCCGCTTAGACGGATGTAAGTTACTAACGAAACCAAATGACAAAATCCCACACATAGGGATAAGACGCAAAAAATTGACTAATGAACATCCGCCCCGACGGATATAAACTACTGACGGATACAAGTCATTTCCTAATCAAACAAACCCCCCGAGCTGAGGGTAGGCAAGCAACGAGACAGATAGAAATCACATACAGACAAAAAGTATCATGCACAACAATGCAGGAAAGTAAACAGGTAAGCATGAAATAGTAAATAGCATTGAAAGCCCAAAAACATCAGGCAACTAGTATTGTTCCAACATTAGAATTAAAAGCCCAAAAATACTGGGCAAGAGACGTTGTTCTTAAATTAGAATAAAAATATTGTTCTGAAAATAGAATCAAGAAGCCCAAAAAACACACTAGGCACCAAAAAAGAAACAAACGTGAAGCAAGAATATAAGGAGGTTCAAGCAACAGCTTCGTCATCACTGGTAGGAAGAGGCAGAGGAGCATTCTCTAGAGCATCACCCTCAAGAACTGTAGACTGGGCGGCCTTGTCAACTGCCATTTCCTTATCCAACTCCTTGAGCATAGTGTTATTCTCCACCGTCTGTTGGAAGGCCTTAAAGGACTTGGCAGCAACCATCTTGATCTTCTCTTTTGCGGCTAGAAGTTGCTCGTCCTTCTCCAGAGTTAGCTGCTTCTCTGCCCTCAAATCGTTAGACAAGACCTTAGCTTTCTCCTTGCTGGTATTAGCCTAGTCCCTGGCAACAATAAGGTCCTTCCTCAGTTTTGAGTTTTCCGCCTCCAAAGCCACCACCCAAGACCCCGCTGAAGTGGCCTTCGCCTCATGGTTGAGGTACTCTGAGGTGATATGAATGGTCTCCCCCAATACCTGTAAAGAAGATCCAATTTTCAAGACAATACAAAAGAAGGGAAAGGAAAAGGAGAAATTGCACAAGCACATTACCTGGACGAGTTTATGGATATGACGACCCACAGCCTCATTAGAAGGCACGCCAGGGAAGACCTTAAGCTCCTCAGTTGTAAAAACATCTTGTGCCCTCGTCAGCTCAAGGTCAGCGTCATTCCAAATGATGGACTAGTGGGAGTCAGCCTTCTCCTTCCCTTTGTCAGCCACGTGTGGCTTCTTCAGGCGCGGGGTAATTTCTTCCACCGAGGTAGCCAGGGACGCTGTCCTCGTCGTCTCAATGGCAGGGGTAAAAAGAGTGACGGAGACCCTTTTCTCCACCATACATACCACCCTCATCCCAAGGTTGGAAAGTGGCTTGTTCTTCTTGGTCCTCATCTTTGTGTACATCCCCTAGTTGAATTTCATCATCATCTCTATGAAAGAAAAACACTTGTTAAAAAAAAAAAAAAAAAACAGGAGAGTAGCAACGACGAGTTGAGTAAACACTGACTTTTCTTCTCCTCGATTTCTATAGTGCTCAAGATGTAAGTAGAAGGCTCTGGACCAAGGTAGTGAAGAGCTAGAGTTTGCAGGTCGACCAGGTCATTAAAATCATCAATCATCCTTGCGTACTCAATAGCTACCTCGGCGCATTGCCTATACCTGCTCTTGAGCTTCTACCGCTTCTTAACTGTGCATAAGACAACAAATAGGAGTGTTAGCAGTGATAAAATATGTGCAAAAGAAGGAAGGACGAAGGACTGGTAGAGAAACGATGCACCTAGACTCGGGGCTCTCCACCGACAGAGCAACCTAGGGACGTCCCCCCAAACTTCATCAGAAGGAGTCTCCCACTCATCCCTAGAGACAAAGAATAACCGAGATTTCTAGTATTTGAACGACGAGGACAGGCCCCTGACGATCCTAGCCTCTCTCACCTAAGGCACAAGCTCATAGTACCCGTATTCCTTGGACTCCTTCAAACAATACAAGTAGGTAAACTCGTCAACCCCGATCATATCTCCCTCAGTGGCAGCTAGCCATATCTCCATACAACTGATCACTATCCTCTACGAGTTTGGCATAAGTTGCCTAGGAGCATTATTGAAATGACTTAAAAGCTCCATGATGAAGGGGTGAACGGGGAATCTAAGCCTACATAGGAAAGCAGCCTTGTAGAAGCACACCTCCCCAAGGGCAAATAAATCCCTGATCTCCCTTGGGCTAGAAGCCATAGTATCTTCCTCCACTTCCACAGGGTCATCGCTAGACGACAGCCCCGTCTTAAGCTCACTAGATCTCACCTCCGACATCCCTCTTCACTCACCTACCAAATCTTCGAACCAATCAACAGATTGACGAAGCAAAGGGACTATACCATCTAACACCACACCCAAACTAGTACCCTCACTCATAAAACCCTCAACTAAAGGGGAGAAATTGTGAGAGATTCTCAGAGAAGCCCCTAAATTCGCAAAAAGGAAGGAAACAGAAGGACAAAGTGTCTTAACCTCAGAACTACTAAGCATGGAACTCAAAAAGTAGAAGGAAAGGGGGTAAGATCCTAAGAAGACCCAAAAAAAAAAAAAAAAAAAAGAAAGAAAGAAAGAAAGAGGGAATCCGAATCCTTTGCGAAATTACTATGCTAAGAAGAATAAAAAGAGAAGGAAGAAGTCGTACCTCAAAAATGCAACCCCAAAAAGGACAAAATGCAGACAATTGTAAGGGAAGTAGCTTGGAGAAGAAAAAATTATAGGACAGCAATGGCGTAAGAAAGATGAAAAGTGAAAAAGAAAGAGAAAAGGAATGGAGTATAAAAACTAAGCACAAAAAAAAAAAAAAAAAAAAACACACTGAAAACTAGCGGGAAACCCAAAGAGTCACATAAGTGGAGCATTAACTCCGCTAGCCATAATGTGCCACGGGGCCACGATGTGTATAGCGCAGCCACGACACATTAATGTGCCGCCACTTCGCATTAAATGCAGAACGAAACCCCAAGAGTAATGTATGGGAAAAGACCTTTCGCCTCTTAGTGGTCATCGTGACACGCAATGACAACCACTGAACTTGGGGGGGGCAGCTAATGGGACCAACGAACCCTCTTGCCCAGACGACCTCATCAAATACCTTCATCCACCTAGCCACGGCATGGACGAGAGAAGGCAAGCAATTAATGAAAAATTTCAATGTCTCAGACAGTTACTCATTAGCTGTCAAGACTATTGGTAGCTCATCAAATCCGCATTAATAAGCCCTGAGGCATTACAAAAGGAGCACTAACGCCACAATTAAGGCCCCAACGATTAGAAATTCTGAAGCTATACATACAGACACACTCATCAGATAGGTACATATACACACACCCTAAAATACACTAGCATATGTGACTCTGATATTCTAAGCTTTCTTATTTCCTCAAAAGTTTCTGTATATTGGCTTTATCATTAGAGGCGTTGTGACAGGCAGCACATTGGTGACCACCTGAGAAAGCTTTACACTACATTTGCAGGTGCAATAACGAGGGTTCAACTCCATTTGGACGAATTTACACTATTGACAATTTTTGCATCATCAACTACTATTCAAACTATAACTTTATTGAGGCTCAAACCTTTTTTTACACTCTCTATTGTTGCCAAAGTTTGTAGGCTTTTGTATTAGAATATAAACTTAATAGTCACTGTCTTATACAATCACAATCAGCAGGGATGCCTGCAAACACCCACACAGACTTCAAAGGCTACACATTACCACATCCAGCCGGCTTTTGCTGTTTGTGTAGCAACCTTGTACAAGTTTTATAATTGAATTGGACAACAAATTTTATAATTTTTTTTTCATACTTGCTGAGGTTCCAGATAGTAATTGGCATATAATAATTACATGAAAATATCAACCCCGTAAGCATATATATATATATATATATATATATATATGAACCCAATCCATAAAATATAATAATAATAATAACTAGTCGCTAACTCGTGTGATGCACTAAAAAACTATTGACTCTGAAAAAAAAAAAAATCTAACAATGAGTAAATTGATATCTTGAAAAAAAAAATTGAAATTAATCGAAACACGTAATTAATCAACCAAAATATAGCTTTTAATAAGAAAACAAAAAATCACATGAACCTAAATAAAAAGCATTTAAGGTGAAGGATTAAGATCAACCTACTAAGATACAAAAACCAAAAACTCCAAGACTTAAAACTTCAAAATTTATAGAATTCCTAAATTCTACTTCAAAACCAAACCAAATTCAACAAATTTATATATAACATACCAAATAAAAATTTATCGTTTTCTAGGTTGGAAGACATATGTTGCATCTTTATTTTCCATGTACAATATAAAAAAATAATTAGTAGAAATTTCAATACAAAAACCAAACCCACGATTATAATCTCTTTTTTTTTTTTTTTCAATGTTAGTCTCTTTTTTTTTTTAGTCTTATCATAATTTTTGTTTTTATATAGATTATCAACGTCTGAGTTTGAATTTAAGTTAAACTTGTTAGGGAGATAAAGTTTCACTCCTTATTAAATTTTGATTAAAAAAAATAATTTTATTTAAAAAAATGATAATGATGAATTTGAGTTTAAGTTAGACTTATTAGAGAGATAGAATTTTACTTTTGGTTAAGTTTGAACTAAAAATAATAATTTTATTTAAATAACATGATAATTTTATTTAAATATTATGTTGACGTAAAAAATTGTGAGAATTTCAGAGGTTTTGATTATATATAGAGAGAGAGAGAGAGAGAGAGAGAGAGATAATAATAATAATAATAGTATGCGTTGCAAATTTATATAATTTTGATAGCTTTGTCAACGGAGTAGGAATCTGAAAGGACCACTGACTTTCATCTATTCTAAATTTCACACGCATGACGTGCACAACTTCCGAACATCACAATATATTTTACATGTAAATAACACAACAATAACATTTCAAATAATGTTAACTTTTTATTTATTTATTTAGGTAGTTAGATAATCTATTTATTACTAATTACTAATACGTTATCCTACCCTCTCCCCGAAACCCAAACACTTCCGCGAGTGGAGAGGTGCCAACTGGCCTAAGGTGCGGTGGTAATGCAAAACTTTACTTAACATTATCATAAGTGACAAGATGATATGTGAAAAAATTAATTATATAAAAAAAAAAAAAAGTTACATGTTAATGTGATACAAATTGGCTTGGGTCCAACACCTCCGGCACACTAAACTTGATAGCATCAGGTCTAATGCACTAGTGCAAGCACTAAGAGTTGGTATCTTGTGCGACAGATGTGTGGAGCGCCCCGGCCTCTGGCCGCTCTATACGCCCAAAGCATAAGAAAATATTCCAAACACTTAGATCCTATCTTTTCCCAATGTAATATTGCAGGGGTTTTGTTTCAAACATTGCTACTAATAAGTAAAGCGCAAACCTGGGTATGACAGGAATGGTAATGAAAGTGAAGCCGTTTCTGAAGCTCTTCAATAAAGGGTGTGACAGATGGGTCCCTTGAGTTCAGCAAAAGAACCTCGTTGTGCGTAACAATGGCTTTAATATTCTCAAGATTGATCACTATGGCCCTCTCACGCCCCAAAATGCTTGATGGGTATGACAGGACTGGGTCCAGGCTCCGAAGGTCCCTCCCTGGCAAGCCCGTGCGGCTCATGATGTCAGACTTTCCGGCCTCTAACACCTGGGCCTGGCCTGTTGTGCTCAGCACCAACCAGGCTCGAACTGTTCCCTTCTTTTTCGGTCCGCTCGATGTGGCTCGGACCTGCTCTGGACTTTGGGTCAGAGCTAATTCAGACTTGGGAGGAAGAGAGCCACCCATGGCCATGATCAAAATCTTCTTCACCAGTATTTTTTCTCTGCTCCTCTGGCTAGCTAATACGAGTAGCGGTAAGTGGTAAATGGGTTTATTGATTAGTTGGAGGAGAGTCACAAGAGTGAGTCCTAGGTTGCAACTGAACAAGATGGTGCCGTGTCTGGTTCAGGTTGCAACCGTAGTTGCTTGAAACTATATATAATATTATTAATTAATATGATTGAAAATTTGAAATGTCAGCTTTGGTAAAGTTTGATTGAACCTGAATTTTAATCTTTTAAAATTAACAGAGAAGAAGACCTTTAGCATTAAACAAAAATTAAATTCATTGTGGTGCGCATTAATTGATTGGTGATTTGTTTTTTCATTCTATGTCCAACGTGTGCACTGAACAAGACTGGCTAGTTCTTATACGCATCTGGTTGGAGTTTAGCCAAAAACTTTTCTGACAGATTAGGATATCTAAATTAAAATTAGAAAAAGGGAAATAAGAAGCAGTTATTCAGTGTTGGTGCATCTTTAACACTAATTAATAAATGAGTTGCGAAGTTCTTATTGTTATTTTCATCTATGGCTTATAGTTGGTTAGTAAATCTATTGCGATTTTCTCTCTGTATAATGGGCATAGTTTTTTTTTTTTTTTTTTATTTAATGAAGATAATGGGCATAATAGTTGTGTATAAATAGATCAAACTTCCCATTAATTATCTATGAAAACCTATAAATAGATCTATTTGGCCAAGATCCTTCTAACTCAACTATTAGATTAAGATCATCTCTAAAGTTTTTAGGGCACTTTATCATATAGATTTTTTAAAATTTTAACCTTTCATTTATAATAAAAGTCTAGATTTTGTTATGTTGTTAATCAACTAGCAAGTTTTCCAAAATGATGTTTAAAAAATAAAACTGATATATGATAATTATTACCATACCCCTTTTACCTAACTGAGGTCTCTGTAAAAAGCAAGACGTCATCTTAGTGTATTTGGTTGGAGTGAAAACTTGAATATAAATGATCTATTTGGTTGAAATGACGGAAAAGTAGGAGGATTAAAAAATTGAGAAGATAGAAAATATTTAATTTTTCACCCATTTGTATTTAGTTGGGAGAATAGAAAATTTTTTTGTTTGGTTGAGAAGGAAAATAAGAAGATAAAAAATATAAGTGGTATAAATTTACTTTCATGCACTTTCAAAATAAATAAAGCTTTATTATAATATATTTCTTTTATAATGTTGATTATAATAATAAGTTCTTCCGAATGCATGGCCTCCACGCTTGAACAATTCAGATTTTTTTTTTTTTTTTTTTGCTCTAATTAAAAACAATGTAACTTTTTTTTTTTTTGATACCAATAAAACAAAGTCGTTACACAAGTTTTGGAGTAATCCAACTATGATTTCCTAGGATGGTAGCCAGAGACAGACCCACTAAGGGGCTGAGGGGGGCCGTGGCCCCCCCCCCCCCCCCAACCCAATTTTTTGAAAAAATTAAATAGTATATAGGATGAACAAAAAAAATCCCCAATTTATAACAAAAAAAATCTCCACTTCATCAATATCATAATTCAATAATTCATAACCAAAAAAATCTCATAGAAAAAAAAATCCCCTTACGGTGTTACAACAATTTATATGACTTTTTTAATTAATTTATAAACTTTGGGAAAGTGAATTACAATATTTATATTTTTATTAAAAGATAAAATTACAAAATTATTTTAGAAGCCAATATTGAAGACGTAGCATTATCAACTCTTAATATTGATATGATGATATCTCAATTTTTAAAAATTCTCAAACAAAGTTTTGAAAAACTTCATTAGTGTGATTTTCAGTTGCATCCAAAAGTATGAGATTATCATATTGGTGAGTCGATCAACATGATAAAATTAACATATTAATTCTAATTACCCAAAATATGGAGATCTGAAGTCCTCTTTTTCTTTTTTTCTTCTTCTTCAAAAAAGTTTACAATATCACGTTGTAACTTTCAAATTTTTTTGTTTATATTATATTTTTCTTGACTTAAATATTTAGGTAATAAAGTGCAATTTTTTGTCTACCATGAAATTTTTTTTTAATAGACCATGTCACATGAATTTTTTTTTGGTTCATGCTTTGGCCCCCCCTAGGTTCAAATCCTGGTTCCGTCCCTGATGGTAGCTACCAGATCAACTATACAAAAAACTGAGTCCAAAATGGTTTTAGGAACATGCAAGGCTTTACAACTAACACCCTACTGTTTTAAGGACCTAAGATCTGCAATAATATCTTGTCAGCTATTAGAGCATAAACACTTACAAGCTTGTTGCTACAAAAAAAAAAAAAAAAAAAATTCTGCAGAAACCCAATCTCTTAGCTGTTAAGGCTGCCTCCACAAATGCTTCCTGCACTGCTGCATAAGTATTGACTGCTTAAAAAAAAAAAAAAAAAACACACTGCAACTTTAATCTTGCCTTTTAGTTTTGTAATGAATTTCTCATACGTGGAGTCTTGCATGGCCTCCTTGTTTTAGACACTCACTTTTTTTTTGGCCTATTTATTTTGGCTTTAACCAATTTGAGCAATTTGTTCTCTTTCTATTTCACTATTCACTAATCTCACTGATTCGCCATTAGCAGTATTGCATAACACCTTCCCAGATGCTCAAATTCTCTTTTCATATCCGCAGTTGTGTTAAGAAAGGAAATTCTCAGCATCCAAAAGAAAAACATAACTTTGGTAAGGGAAAGACAACAGGGAACATGGGCAAAAGAGTCAGTCGGGTTTCCTCTCTCATTTTCTACGTAGTTTTCTCCCTAATTTAGAGAGACGCATTTTTCTGGGCCTGGATGGAAAATATACCAGGGCCCACTATTTTCTTTCCTTCAACTTAACCAAATAAGGATAGATGACTTTTTCTCCTCAATTTTCTTTTTTATCTTTTCCATTCTCCTTATTTTCAACCAGCCCAAACTTACACAAAATGGAGGAGAGAAAATTGATAATGGGTGTGTTTGGTTGGGAGAGAAGAATGGGGTGAAAATGGTAGAGTCTAGAAAATTTCTCTCCAAGCCCATTGAAATTCAATCATCAAAAATGAAGAGAAATTCATCCCAAGCAGTGGTGGCTAACCTCCGTTCTCAGCCATTCTTTAAAATTATCCAATAACCAAAAGGATTTGCTAGTGGATTAATGACATGGAAAATTTATAAAAATGAAAGATTAAAATTAGGGGAAAATACAACTTACCCATCTATGGTTTGCCTGAAATTCAACTTGCCTACTTGTGGTTTCATTTTTGATACTTTACACCCACCTTTGGTTCATTCCATCAATGCTCTGTAATCCACCTCCCTACATGCCGTTAGTTTAACACGATTTATCCCAAAATCAAAAAACAAACTAGATTAAACACTCCTCTCCCAAAACACACTCTCATGCTTGCTTATCCACTCAAAATTGAGGATGCTACCTACTACCCACTTGAAATCTTAGACTGAGGATCATCTGGGTAATTTTGTGCAAAGAAACCAGTAGTTTCTTGACTAGGATATTATTCTATTTGGTTGAGAAAATCTTCTAGCATGAATGACACTATCAACGCCTAGCCTCGATTGGGAACGGTGCGAAAAAACTGCCACCCTTGTAGTGGGCCATCGTTCGACCACCCGCCGTGGCTAC
Organism: Castanopsis chinensis; assembly: GCA_032878915.1. Taxonomy (NCBI): domain Eukaryota; kingdom Viridiplantae; phylum Streptophyta; class Magnoliopsida; order Fagales; family Fagaceae; genus Castanopsis; species Castanopsis chinensis. Next base: position 3,752,959 of record JAVQMG010000097.1, on the reverse strand, counting down.
AACTCCCGCACGCGAGAGGCCTTATTGGAGAGCCCTCTCGATGATCTGTGTGCGTGTGCTTCGCGTGGAGCTTCGGGTGCTCTCTCTCTCTTGGTGGAGGAAGGTAAGTCTACCATTGATGTTATGGTAAGAATTTGGGCCAAATTTTAAGGGATTACCAAAAGTGAGTGGAGTCGCCACCAATTATTGGGTTTTACTAAGGTATGATTGATCACCTAGTTCTAGTTAATTTTATTACCAATTCTAGGTTAAGAAAAAAGACATTTTTCCTAATCTAATATGGATGGCGAAAAATCTTGATTCTTAGGTCTGGAAGTTTGGTTATGTGTGGAGAAGGTGTTAGGCACCCCATAACGCCTGTCCAAGGACAGTCCTCTTTTTTTTTTTTTAATAAAACTTTAATTTTCGGAGATTGGCAGTAAAAACATGATCTCGACATTGGCTTTCGGGGCTTTGCTTGCATGGGAGCTTTGAGGTTTGCCTTTTGAATGGGTGTGGTCCCAATCTATGCTTTCTTAAGGCGTTTGAGTAAAGTGCCAGATTTCTACGATGAAAATTTGGGGACAAGTCACCTTACTTTCGTGGCAGAAATTAGGCATCGCTGGCATTAGGTGATATGGACTATGACAATCACACCGGAGTGGGCCGAGCAGGTATACATATACATATATCATGCATAATGCAAGCACATAGAGCATGAAACATTCCTAGAGCATGGCCTAAAATATAGGTGCACGAAAATAAATATAGGTTGCCATACTCTAGATATGAGAATGAATAGTGCACAACATGATATACCTAATACAAACCATCTAAGAGAGAAAGGGAGGAGGAAGGAAGGGGTACAAAAGATTACATAACCAAAGGGAAAGACTAAACTTCTAGACCTACTGACTGTAGCTGCTTGGCTCATGTTGGCATGCTTGCACCCGCGCCCCTTTTTGCTTGCACTTGAGAGACCGTGCCTTAGCTTTGTGTGTCCTTGCTCCATGTGTGTACATGTAAAGACAAGAACAAGAAACTAGTAGACCAACAATGGAAAGAAAGAGACGAGTAGATAATGCACAAAAGGTACAAAGTAAACAAGCAAGATAGATATGGCAAGCATAGCATGTGGTGGGAGACATGACAAGCAAAGATAAGCAGACAAACAAGAAAGCAAGCAAACAAACAAAGAGGCAAACAAACAAGAAAGGAAACAAAAGATGGTGTCCGTGAGGGACAAATGTAGGTTTGGATTGAATGTCCATAGTTTCATTGTGTTGAAGCATGGACGACACATTAACAAGCAAGATTCATGCATGAACATGTAAGTAAGCATGTAAAGATGCATGGAAAGCCAATGGGTGGCACAAACAAGCATAGCATTGCATAGAGCGGAAAAGGGGAAAGGTATGCACGAAGCAACCGGCATCATAATGATGCATCCCAAATGGTTACATTCGAATAAGGCCTCATGGGCGTCGGATGTAACCACACAAGGTCAAGCCCGCGGAGGGCACAAAACATGGTAAAGCCTAGAACTAGAGGGGCTAACACAAGCATAAAGCGTAGAAGAAAGCAAGCATAGACATGCAAATAAGGATGATCTAAACCCTTTGATATGGGCCAAGGTGTATGGAAAGTGACAAAGAACATAGGGTCTAGATTGGGTCTAAACCAATAGGCCAAAACTTAAGAAAGCAAGACAAAGTGACAAAAGGATTACAATAGCATATGGCATGACAAACATAGCCTAGGTCTAGGCACATAAACATGGTATGGAGCGCACAAGCACGTAATGCATGTAGAGAACATAGATACAGGCATACAAGCATGTGGAAACCTAGATCTAGACATATAGGCATAGAAATGTGCATGTAAGCATGTAGAAATCTAGCACATAGGCATGGTAGAACATGGATCCAAGCCTATGGCCATGTACGGATGTAGATCTAAGCATGAAACATGGAGAAAAGCGCATAAACTAATAGATCCAAGCAAAGCATGACAAGCATGTGAACATATAACCCTAACATCAACATAAAGCAAAAAGAAGAACGAAACAAAAGAAAGCATGGTATAAAACCCTAAGCATGTAGATCTAAACATATAAGCATGTAAAAATGTAGATCTAAACATAAAACATGACACAAGTCATAACAACCAGGAAATCTAAGCTAGAAACACACATAAAGCAAGAAACATGCTAAAGAAAGTAATAAATCATGTTATTCAAGCTAAAAAAGCAAGATAATGCTAGAGAAAGATTTAGAAGGTTAGGGGTGTGGATGATAATCAAAAAGCTACATCCATATCCCTAAACCCCAAATCCAAAGTGTAGAACCAAAGGAAAGGGAGATTGGGTATAAGAACAATACCTTGTTTTTTTTTTGGTGAAAATGGAAGAATCAAGAAGCTTTGATGTGTTTTTTGGTGTTTGGAGGAGAGAAAAAACATGTAGAGAAGCTGGGCAGAAAGCAAATTTCAGAAAAAAAAAAAAAAAAATCTCTTTTTATTGGTCTAAAGGGTGCTAGGTCTATTTATAGCCTCGACATGATTTACGAAGTGGCGGCCCTTCAAAAGGCCCCAAAATTTGTGGATATAGGCACCCTTGGAAAGATCTTGACTTCTTGTTTCCGAAAAGGTATGGATTTTGAAAATCCAACGATTGGATCAAAAGTTATGGCTCTCGGAAGTTTGCGGTGCATCAATCGGTGCTTCATCTCGGTTTTCGTGATATCTCGGCCGTTCTAACTCCGATTTTGACCCACAAATAGTCGTTGGAATGAGGATTTGATAATCTTCACAATGGTGTTGGTTTTAACTTGTTCTGATAACCGGATCAAAACTAGGGTTTTTGGGCCCACCTGGGATTGACTTCTAGTTAAACTTGTTAAAATATCCGAGAAGCTTGGATTTGATGTAAAACTATGAACAACGTTGTTTTGTGAGAGTTTGGACCTCGTTTGACCTTCGGTCAAACCTAGGGTGGACTAGGGGCATTTTGGTCATTTTAGTTGAAAAAGGCACTTCGGATGCTCTAGTGCCCAAACATGTTGTGCCACATTGTTCTGGACACTCTTGTGAACCCACAGAGAGAAAATGATATTTTTAGATTTTTCAGGGTCGAGCACGCAAATTGAGGGTGAACAAAATATAGTATCAACATACACCAAATAAGAGACAGTACTTTCAAGTTCACCATGTTAAATAAGTTAATTGGTCATCAATGACCTTACTACTGTTAGGCAAAAAATTTAAACACATTCACATGGTGAGTAACTGACTACTCAAACATTTTATGACAACACCAAATTCCAGCCATAGGCCATTAAATTGGAAATAAAGCTCCATGACATCCAGCTATCATTCGAAAGATCCTAATACCAAGATCTTCAAGTTAATTTAGAAATTGATCAATTACAAATCTAATACATTGCAATCATACATCTCATTGCTAGTCTTTTTATTTCTATGGTATGTACTATATCAAGATCATATATTGTATGGGCTGATTGAACTCATTCCTCTATCAAGTTCAAGTTTATAGACAAACCCAGAAATTCCAAGAATTGAAGAAAAGAAAACCCAAAAACTCAAATGCCTAAAACTTAAATCTAAGAAAGTAAGGAACTCACCCAAGAGAAAGAAACCAAACGAATGAAGACCCAAAATGTTAACAAAAGATCACAAGTGGGTAACGATCAAAACCTAGAATCAAGAACGAATCCATGCATCTCCTTCTTCCTTAGCCTTGCATGAAATTACCTAGATGATCCTCGGTCTAAGATCTTAGATGGGTAGTGGGTAGTATCCTCAATTTTGAGTGGGTGAGCAAGTGTGAGAGTGTTTTGGGGAGAGGAGTGTTTGATCTATTTTGTTTTTTGATTTGGGATAAAACGTGTTAGACTAACGACGTGTGGGGAGGTGGGTTATGGAGCATTGAGGGAATGAACCACAGGTGGGTAAAGTGTCAAAAATGAAACCACAGGTAGACAAGTTGGATTTCAGACAAACCATAGATGGGTAAGTTGTAATTTCCCCGTAAAATTAAAAGAACTCTATACGATTAAGTACCCTAGAAACTTTAGAGGATCTTGATCCCTCAACTACAACCTCTTGGCATTTCTAATAGAAATGTCCAGGGTTCAAATTTCCTCTCCTCATTATATCTATTGAATTATCAACATCCAACTATACCATTACTCAACACAACAATAAAATTATATAGATACATCATATGATTTACCTATAATACAATAATGTATATTTGACAGATTTCTATTTATTTATAGAGTTTCAACGTATAACATTTGCTTCTACAAACTCATTATTATCAGACTAAGACACTAATCATTTTTGTTATAGGCAGGGATTGAACCCCAAATTTTTTTATTTAACTATAAAAAAGTTTACAAGTTGAGCTAACTAGAACCCACTATATTTGACAATTTTCAGGTAAAGAAAATTGTTCTATTTGGTAAAACTTTGGGTTATTAGTGCATAATAACCTTAAGACATTCAATGACATAGATAGGCAATGTATGATGCAGGGAGCAAGTCAAATAGAAAATATGCTACACATATTTATGGGTTTTGTTGCTTTTGCCAATGGTAAAGGACTTGAATGTTTTTAATTAGAGTGAGATTTATATCTAATAGTCTCATTGGTTTCATTCTAATTTTTACTTTTGTGCCTATAATCTAATCTAGTGATTCAATTTCAATTTTAAATTTATTGCAATTTATAGTGTATATTTTATTGAATTATCACTAATACTTAAAGTTTTAACTATCGTTTTGCTGTTTTTCCTCTCATAAGAAAGGGAAAAGTACACAACATCTCCGAGGTTTCTTCGAAAACACTATATCCCTCCTGAAGATTTGAGTGTAATACTTATTGTTTATGTGTAAACTATTAATCATCTTTGAAATTAAAAAAATGAGTAACTCAAGTGATAATATGTATATTTAGAGTTGCATTTTTCACACAAACAATGCCACATAGGGGGTTTTGTGTTACAATTTAAAAATTCACAAGGGGTTTAAGTGTTACATAATTAGCAGTTTACACAGGACAATATAACATAGGATTAAGCGTTACACTTAAAACCTCAATGTGATTCTATGTATTACGAGTAAGCAACAAGGGCTTTTGTAGCTATTGCCAAAAAGACCGATTTTAAAAGTTAAAACCCCAATTTTTAAGGGTAAACATCATTGAAACCCCTAAGGTATAGCGAAATTAAACTCACTATACTTGATTTTCAAGAAATGACGCTCCACTTCCAAAATGAATAATATATTTAACACTCCGTTTCCTAAATAATTCAAAAGGGGGGGGGGGGGGGGGGTGCTGAGTGTAATAACTTTGATAATTTGGGGCCATAATGTCATTTTTAAAAATTAGGTATAACAACTCTAATTTTGCTATACCTTGACAGTGTCAATGTAATTTTCCATTTTTTAGGTGATTGTTTAATTGAGATTTACTATAACATAAGAAAATAGTTGGTAAACATTAAACAAGATTGCTGAAAAAAAATAAAAATACGGTGACCTAACTATCCAAAAATTTAGATACTTAAAAGAATTTAAAATAAAAAACTACAAACATCGCATGGCTAGTATATCAATTAGCAATTGAAAGTCTCTCAAATTGTAACAAAGTAGTGAACAAATCATGTCCATGATAATAATTAAAATGCATTAAGAGGTATAGAATAATAGCAAACAAACAAAATTGTGTTTCCTCAAAAAAAAAAAAAAAAAAAACAAAAACAAAAAGGATAACAAAATTGTGTCTATACAAATTATTTGCAACACAATATATAATAAATGTTTTACAATCAATAGCCTCTTTACCTCGGTTATTATATCAATCGCTTATATTTATACCAGCTATAAGCAAAGAGATATAGGACTATGCACCCAATACTGCCACCCCCAGCAGTCCATAACCAATTTTTCTGTCCATTTAAATTATCATTGAATAGAGCAATTCTAACATTTATGCTTAAGTACCCAACTGAAATAATAAAGGCAGTTAGTAGAAGGGTAGCTGTTGTTAACATGACGCCCATTTGCAGTAGTTTATTCTGTTTGTCATCCAACATTATGTTGATGAAGTCCTCTGTGTTATGTACGTACTCCCTTAGCTTCCAAAATACAATCACCAAAAAAGAATGATACATTAACAATGGAAAAATTAATGGTGTGCTTGAAATAAAAGAGAATATTAGCAAAGTTAAATGGAGTTCAATGCTAAATTTCCAACACATTTTTATGCTTATTAAGTATATTTAAGAAAAAATTTTAGTGCATTTTTGTGATGCTTGCATGATATTGAACAATTTTTCTAAGGTTAAGTTAAAAACCATTACAATCCTAGTTAAAATTTTCATCTTTAATAAGAAATAAATCTTCAAAGATTGTGAATAATATAAGTTCATTTCCTTGTGTTAGAATCTAAAGCAAAGAAAAAGAGTATAGAGAGAAAGTGGACAAAGGGATTATGTGGTTCAATTTTGGTCTACGTTTACTAAAAGAAAGCCTTTTGTTAGGTTCTAAATATTTAGGATAAAATGTTTAGTTTCCAAATATTTGTATGTTGGAAAACCAAGAACAAAAACATGTCTAGATTAGGTGTTAGATATTGCTCAAGTTTGTTCAAGTTAAGTTTTAAGAACTGTAGCTACAGAAAATAGAAGCAAGCTATTGTGAAGCTTGACCGGTTGAAAATCATGTTCTACAGAATTTTAAGTCAAGCCTAAGCTCGCGAAAATGTTTAGGGTTTCAGTTCAACACTACTAGATATAAAATGAAAACTTTTACTACGTTTTACAAGCTCTTGGAAGTCTTGTGAGTTACTCTTGTAGGATTTGTGAGGTTTATGTACCTTCTAACTCAACAAATATTTGTCAGCACAAGAGATCTACAATCAAGAACTAGTGGAAAAAAGTTGTTGCATAAAGATCTACCATTGATAATGATTTGAAACCTTTGAGTGAGATCTCAAAGTCATAAGCGCGGAAGTTTGTGTTTAGCAAATCTAAGATAGAAGAGTTCGTGGAGTTAGTGCTGCACGTGGTTGTGTTAATAAGTTTTATAAGAGGTAGCTCTAGATTTAGTATTTAAATTTATTGTAATATTTTATCATAGTGAATTTGTTTATCTTGAGAATAGTTATGTTAATTATTCCCTAGATTTTTACCTTGAAACCGTTGATTTCATTGGTTTTTCTAGGTCATCATATTACTGTTTTCTTTAATTTTCATATGTATGCATGTGTTTAACCTAGATATCATAATTAACCTAAATAACTACTTGGAATTCATTAGGTTAAACTTGTTTGACTTTAAGGGGTCTAAACATACACAAACACCTTTGATAGCTATATCTTCACCATACTAAACTGTTTTATTACAATAAACCTATAATGTTACAATGAACGTGCAATGGAGGAATATTGAAAAACGGCTATATATGATGGCCTAAGAATGGCTACATCATTGATTAAAGAGGGAATGTTATGGCTGAAGGGAGTGATGCTAGTATCACCAAAATTGGCAGAATTTTGTGCCATACTTCGCTACATGGCGAGTTGTGATTAGTGAAGGTCTGTTAGTAGGCCATGTGGGGACACACATTCACCAATCACAACTCGCCATGTGACAAGTTATGACCCAAAATTGTGCTATTTTCGGTGGTACTAGCGTTTCTCGACTGAAGGATGGTACACTAATGACTTGAGGAATATTGACAAAGGAAGACATCTTGATGAAACACTTGAACGAGGAACGGCTGGTCAATGGTCAATGTCAAACTAGTCAATGGTCTTGTTTGGTCAAAGTCAAACTATTCAAGATGAATGTTTTGTGTGCATGAGTGTTCAACTTTAAATGCATGCTTGTCTTGGAAGTTTTGTTTAGTAGTTTGAATGAAAATGGCCAAACTATTACAATTGAACTACAAGCACCAAAGACTTCTTTAGATATTGGGTATTTATCATGTTGTATTAAAATTTTAAAATGATACTAGGTGTTGAGATTTGCATGCTCAAATAAACTACATAGCTATGGATACAAAGAGCTTTATACTTCAGTATAACAAGTAATTGGTTGTCCTTTTTTAGTATAACAAGTAATTGGTGAGAAGAATTTCACCCTAATAATATGTTGTTAAAATTAATCTGATAAAATGCGTAGGCTTTAGCTAGGGGGACTATTATAAGTACTTCAAGTTCTTCATATAAGAAATTAAAAAAAAAAAAAAAATTATGTTCATGTCTACAATAAGTGGTAAGGTGAAATAAGACTACGTACCGTTGATAGTTTGTTAAGTGTACCATCAATTTGCACAAAATATGGCTCTAAGAGCATTTCAAGCTCCTTTACGTCAAGGTTCTTATTCATATAACTTTGAGTACTGCTAGTATGGTTCCCATGGGGGTTCTCAAGGTTTTGGCCTTCATCATCAGATAAAATAGAACACCTACAAGTTTCCAAAGAGATTTTAGTTGTCATCCTGATAAAATAAATGGCAATTTTAAATGTCACATATATATGGTAGTTTAAAACAACTAAAAAATTGGAATTCATATGATAAATATGGTAGTGGTGCTACTATCACATGCCTATCATCGAAATTTGATTGAGAACGTTCATCATCCATATCATCTCCCTCGTTCATATTGGAACCATAAACCAACTTTTCGGTAAGATACATTTGAGCCATATCTTCATCATCATCTAGCAAGTGTTCTAACTCATCCTTTACCTGCAGATGAGTATGAGAACACAATTAAAAGTAAATAAAAAAAATTAATACATTATTATAGTATAATTCTTTAGTCTAATCTAATGAATAAATCAACAATGGGGAAGTCCTATCATCACAGTGAATTAAACCATATTGCAAGGAAAAAACATGTTTTTTTTTTCTTTTGGTTCAGAACCTTAAATCCTCTCAACCTTTTGAACACGTCCAGATATTTCAATCAAGCGGCTTTTAATTTGGCGGACACGTTCCAAATTGAGAGTACTTAACACTGAGGTCAACTTATCTAAGGTTGGATATGCCTCTTGCTCCAAAGTGATTGCCTGAATTAGAAAAATATAACAATAAAGAATAAAAGAAATTAGTAAAACAATATAAATGAACACAAGTTCATAAAAGGCTAAGAAAACACTATATATCAAACTGGAAAGAAGAAGTAAAATTTACTTCGCTCTCTAAGCAGTTACAAACAGTCTCAAGGCATGCCTCCAATGCAACGAACTCAAATGGAAGAACCTTTGATCCATCTTGATTCTTTACATCAGTTTTTTCCTCCACCTTAAGAGACTCATCTTGATCTTCAAGCTTTGAAAATTCTTTGGAGAAACTCAAACCATCAACATCGCCCTTCTATAATAGTAACACAATAAGAAACAAAAATCTCTCGTCTTAGGACCAAATTCTCTTATTTAAAATAAATACAATAAGAAATAAACAAAAAAAGAAGAAGAAAATTAATGTCTTCTTTTCCAATTGCTTAAAGATTTATTAGCATGGTAAGTAATTTGGATAATAATTTGAACTTAGGCTTTTATAAGAAGACTCCCTAAGAAAAAAAAAAAAATGCAACCACTAAACATTACATTACAAATTAAAATCAGAATCAAACTAAGGGTAATAATCTTGTCCCAAGATTAACCTTAAAAATTGAAAAGGAAAAAAATATATTATAGGCCAAAAATTATAAAATTGATTGTAACCTTAGATTACAACCTCACTCAATAAAATAAATATTACTATATATTTAAAAAATCTAACTATTGAATCACATATTTTTTACGCTCTTAATATACATGTCAAAATTTGTGCCAATTAGATATTATTTATTATATGATCTAAAAATTTATATTTTATGTATAATTTTAAATTACAAAAAATTTGCAATTTAAACAATTTATTGATGGCATAGCTATTGGTTTTTAATTTTTTAGAAATTTTGCAATCATGAAAGATATAAGAAGAAGATGTATTTCAATGGTGGATTTGTCAAAATTCACCTTCAATAAAAAAATATTAAGTAAGGTTGTAGTATAAAGTTACAACCAATTTTATATCTGAAGTTTAACCATTTTATAATGTAAAGAATACAAAGTTTTGATGCCGTGGAGTAACCCATGAATACAAGATTCTAATTGCCAGAATTGTGTATTAAGTAATCTAAGAGAACTTCTAGTGGGAATTAAGCCTAGCATGCCTAGGTAAGTATCTTCAATACAAATTGGACATTATAAATGGAATTTTTTAATTTTTTAAAAAAATCATGAATGGATTTAAAGTGACATGTATCATTATTTCTCATTTACTATCAAATATATTATAAAATATTAAGAAAAAAAAAAACCTAAAAATTAAAACTCAGTTGAAACCTGGGCTATGGAAGCATGGTAAAAACGTTGAATCCGGTTTTGGAGCTCCTCAAGGAACGGCATCACGGTTGGGTCCCTAGAATTCAACAAGAGAACCTCAAGCCCTGTAATTATTGCCTTTATATGCTCCAAATTGATCACAATGGCTTTTTCACGGCCCATAATGGTTGATGGGTATGAGAGAATTGGGTCGAGGACTCGAAGGTCTCGGGCCAGAAGGCCCGTTCGCCGCATGATTGCATACTTCCCGGCCTCGACAACTTGGGCCTCACCCTTTTTGTTCATCAGCATCCAGGCCTGAATTCCTGTACTCTTTTTGCGTGGCCCATTTGGTAGTGGCCGGACTTGATTTGGGCTGAAATCATTGGTTTGGCTGATGTGGGACTTGGATATATGAAGAAGACGATGATAATCACCACCAGAGCTCATCTCTCTCTATTCCTTTGCATCACTCTGTACCTCTTCAATGGCTATAAATATAATCTAAGTAATATCTAAACTATGCTACTATTTCAATAACTTTTATAGATAGTGCAATACGAGGAAATGAAGTCCCAGGTTGAAACTGAACAAGATGGAACCTATTCTGGTTGCTATCTGAGGTGCACATATATAATATAATATGCTTTTGTATAGGTAATCTTGTTCGCAACTTGGCGTAGGTAATATCTGATTTTGAGCTTTTAGGACTATATTAGTATAGAGAAAAACCTTCAAGTTAATGGATCTTGTCATCTTGCATTTTATTTTTTATATGTTTTATTTGTCGATAGATGTAGATGTTGTGTCAGCCAATGTCATTAATCAATCTGTGATTTGTTGCTTTATAGTATTGTATTTTACATGCGCACTGATGCAAATGTCAACCTAATATTTACAAGGATTTGGTTCATATCATCGTATTCAACGACTTGGTCGTTTGCTTTCTGCCTTATATTATTATTATTATTATTAGAACAAAATTTAGGTAAAATACTTAAGTGTTGTTCCTTAGGTTTATCTCTTAAGATTCTATCATGTGGATTTTTCTTCATGAAATTGAAGTGTATTTTTTAGTTAAGTAGCTACATGACTAAATCTTAAGAGAGAAACCTAAAGAACAACACTTAAGGTATTGTACTTAAGTTTTGTCATTACTTTTATTACTATTATTATATTTTATAACTAGTATTATGCCCGTGCAATGTACGGCTTATTTTAAAAAAAATATGTATAAAATTAAAATCATAATAATAATTAGTAAGCCACATGATAAAAACCCATTAATATTATGACATATATACATATATAAAGCCACTTTTGTATAAACATAGTCTGTAATATATAAATTTTACATATTAAAACATCAAAGAATGATATATAATTAGAACAATCAAAATAAATATTACTTAAAACTCTTGCTAATCTAATTTTAAGGAAAGTAGAATTCTAAATTTCTCATAACTTAGAAAAAAAATATATATTTATAGTAAAAGCTTGATTAAAGAGTTTGGTTTACGATAACCTTATGTGCGAAGGGAAGTTGCTTGAGATGATATTAAATATGAGATCTTCACATGCTTTAGTAAAAAAAAAAAAAAATCCACTTTCATTCCACAAAAACTACTATAAAATATTAACATTATTAATACCAATATATCATTTAGAGTCCTAATGATTAAAGTGTTTTTTTTTTTTGTCAATCTAACAAAATTTTAATGCTCATATCGAAGTTATCTACATAAATTCTAATGTTCATATAGAAGTTTTCTTCACCTTAAACTCTATCTTCTTCCCTCTACAATCCTACCAACATTATAATTTTAAGAAATTTTTGTCATGTCGAATGGGTGTCGGCAACATTTTTTACTTCATAATGTGGTACCTATGGGCCCCAAATCACATATTGGGCCGGCCCAAAGACCCTCACAAAGAAGAAAGTCCAACTTAACAGTCTTGATGGTCCGAGGACATAATGATTCCTTCCTGCGATGCCACGTGACAAAAGAAGTTATCATGCACGAGCGCTGCACCACGGGACACGACGTCCGAGGATGACATTGTCCTCGGCAGCTTGTTGCCGAGGACAATATTAGTGGCCTGGTAGTTTAAAGACTCCCATATTAAGGACCTTACGTACAAGTGACTAAGAGAGAGTGAGGATAAGAAACAAATTAAGTTGATGGGCAAATATCAGAGAAAAGGCTGCTGCCACCGCATTGAAGGCATTATACCTACCCCTCTGACCGCATTAATGAAGAAGTGACATCTGAATATTGAAATTATGCCCTACCATCACCGCCAGATATTTGAGGAAGGGGGAATGATGGGAAAAGTATCTAAAAGGAAACACTTGGATTACACGTGGAAGGAGGAAGAAGAAGAAAGTGAGGCCTATAAAAGGAAAAGGAAGACGAGAGAGAAGGGGGGTGATGAAAATAGGATAGAAAAACAGAGTAAGAGAGAAGGAGAGAATTGGTAAAAGAGATATGAAGAACTTTCATCGGCATTCAAGTATTTAGCTTAATATCACACTGTTGTATAAGAGAAGTGCAAGAACTACATGATTGAATTGAACCTTTGTGTTGTCTGTCGTCCCGAAACCCAGATTAGATATCCACTCTCTATAAATTCATTGTTTAGTGCTCATTAGGCTGGTCCACTGGTTCTAACTTGGGTTAGTTTGATTTGTGCACCTACACATAAAAATGGGGAAAAGCCTTTATGCATGTTTGGTTTCGTGCAACCCTTTTATTAATAATTTACAAAATTAAATATTCTTGAATCTCAATAAATTGATGAACTAAATAAATGACAAAAAAGAAAGAATGATAAAAAATTTGAGGCATAAATGTGAGATCCACATACAAAAAAAAAAAAAAAAAAAATAAGAGTAGCATCCAGACCTGAAGTCACTTGAAGTTTCAATGGAATAGATTAATAGCATCTGTGTGGACTTTGCACTCAGGATAACATGTTGAAGGGTAAGTGGGTAACGTTTTAAGATCTTGAAACTTCTAAACTTGGGCTTCAAAGCTTCAGGATAATCTGTAACATAAAAATAATTTTAATTAAAGTGAATATCATGACATGATTAAAGGTAGAACATATAATTTGTTTATCAAAAGAAGAGGTACGTAGAAATATAACCGATAGAAATTTAATGTGATAAATATTCTCTATAAAAAAAATAAAAATAAAAAGTGAAAGAAGTCACCAAAACCGATGGAGCTAATGTGTTTTCTGAAGAAATATAAGTAGGATTTTTTCAAGTGAAACAGTAGAAGTTTTATTCACCTGGAACCATAAAACTTAATAAATGAATAAATGAATTAAAGCGGCAGACACTTAGTTTCATCACAGTGAAATAAAAGATTTTAAAATAAAGCCTAGAAAAGAAGAAACATTCATAAATCATGATGATAAAGATAAAGATGAAGACGGGTTCAATTGATGTAAGAGTCATAGAAGTCGTCTTCGAATACGTTGTAGAAATCGGCATCGGCGAGCTTGCTGTCCATGGAGATGACGCCCTCACCGAAGATCTCGAGTGGATCAACGTCGTCCACGTCCATGGCCATAGTCGAAGGCTGGTCGTCCATGTTTGCAAAGAAGTCCAAAGGCATTGCTCTCATCTCCCTCTAGGGCTTTGCTGATTTGGTTTTCTGATAAAATATCTCTCGCTTCTGTAGGTTCTAGAGGAATTATTGCAAAGCCTTATATAATGATTAATATAGAATTGCAAGCAGTTGCAGGAAGATCTTTTTTTATTTATTTTTATTTTACATTTTTTTCTCTCTCTTTTTAATTTAAATTCTATCCTTACGTAATTCTATTCCATTGATTTTAGGCTTTGTTGATAAAATTTTAGATAAACACAATTGTTGTAGTTGTAAATCAAATACTACTTTCTTTCATTACTTGATTTGTTATATTTATCCAAAAAATATGTATATATCTATTCTTAAAATCTAAAAATTTATTAAAATTTTTACAATTTGGTGAAGCCACTTGACACAACCACGACGTCTAAGTCCAACTTTTGTCATATATAATATGATTTAAAGTTTGAGAGAGATTTTTTTTTTTTTTTTTTTTAGGAAAAAGGTTAGAGAGAGATGATTTGAATAATTGATATCTTGGTTAATTAAAAATACTAAAAAATGTCAACTAATTGAGTTACAAGATTCTTGATATATCTTTATATATTATTAATAGCTTCTTCACACAAGTTATGTAATTGTTTAGTGACTTCCCACCACTCCTCAATAAAAAAAAAAAAAAGGAATAAAAGGTTTTTCTTCTTTTGGAGAATAAAAGGAATAAAAGGTTATAAGTACACATTCATATTTACTCTTTAGTCTAAATTCTAAAATAGAGATTTTTTAATTTTTTTTAAACGAGAAAGATATAGATAGTCATAAGTGGTTATTATTATAGTGCAAAAAATGGGAAATATGGAAAATTTATTTTAAATTTTAATTATTACATAAATTTTAGGTGTTTGAAATTTGTTATTTGGACTATTATTTGAAGTTTTTCAAGTTCATTGAGAGGGGAAATGTTTCTTTCTAAACTAGGTTGAAAAGAAATCTTCAAACTCTACCGATATTTTTTTTATTAGGTGTGAATTTTGAAAATCTAACTGTTAGATTATATTATATTCTTAATAGCTGGAAATTTTCAGGAAAATTAAAGATCAATAAATATGTCATCAATTAAATGATTAAAATTCAAGTTTTTGCGATTTAAAATTATGCATAAAAAATAATTTTATTGATTAAATAGTAAATAACATCCGATTTGAATGAAATTTGACATGAGTGTTAAAAACATAAAAAACATAAAAATCCAATGGTTAGTTTTTTAAAATTCACATCCATTCAAAAGATTTAGGATAAGTTTTAAGATTTTTTTTCTTCCAAACTAGTTTAAAGAGAAATATTGTCCACTAAGAGGAATGTGTGAAGGTATTTTGGATAATTTAAAAAGTGGAGACACCAAGTATTCTTATTCTCATTATATGTATACAGAGGATCAAGGATAGCTAAATTATGTTCTACAAAAATGATAATTACTCACTTTGGGGCATGGTTATTAAAATTGCGTTCTGGATCGTAAGATAGCATGATTTTATGATCCTACCTTACCAAAACGTTTAGAATTGCATTAGGATCGTAAAAATAGTAGGATTGTGTAAGATTGTATAGGATCGTAGGAGATCCTACCGATTCTATCAATCCTACCACAACATCAGTTTTTGGTTATTGTTTTTGTTTTTGATTTTGGATAAATTTTTGGTTTTGATGAAATTTTAAGGGTTTTTAATTTTCTATGTTGTGATGGTATGCCTTTTTTATTTGTTTTATTTTATATAATTATGTTAACCTAACCAAATGTTTTCTAGTTTCTTGTTTACTTGTGATAAGGGTTATCCTAAATGACATAAAGCTGACGAGCCTGGGGCTGACGACCCCAATGCTGACGACCTCAACTCTTGAGCTATCTGAGGCTGACGACCTAAAACATATGGAAACCTAAGGCTGACGACCTCTACCAACAATCCTAATGCATAGCCAAGCTGACGGGAGTAGGCTGACGAGGTTAGTCTCGGCTCCATCTACAACCTTACTTAACCAACACGCATACACAAACAATTCTTGAACGACACGTCTAAGTAAGGAGACTCCTACAAGGACAAGGATTCTAGGAGATACATGGGATTCAAGTATCACTGTCCTAAAAGGAAAAGAACTCCTTGGTCAAGGCATGGATTTCGGCCCAACGCTACTATAAATACCCCAAGACCCTCTCAAAGCAAGGTACGCACAAATAACTCAACTCTAGCATTCTAGTGTTGAAAATAAAAGGTTTCTAACTTGACCTTCGGAGGGTCTTCGGCCGGTACCACACCGGTACCCTTCTTTAGGTCTTCATCCTTTGTGTTGTGCAGGTACGTCATCAAGGGCACGTGCGGACCGTGTAGCCTACTGAGGATTTTTGACATCATCAACTTGTAATCAAAATGAAAGAATGCTTCATCATTTCTAAATGAAGAATTTATATTGGCTTTGCTATCTTTTAAGCTATAATGTTGTTAAATTTGTTTGTTCAATATACTAATTTGTGTTATAATATTACTAAAATGTTTTTCTTATCTATAATTTTATTAGTATTCTTATATTTGTATATTGATTGATTGATTTTTTTTGAGCATGCTCTATAAATGTTGTTGAGTGGTATAATTTGAATAGTTAAGTGTGAAGTTGTATCTTAATTTCTTTTGCAGCACTAGTATATAAATATACAATGTATACATAGATGATGAACTAGATGATAATGATTAGGATGGTAGTTATAAGAACCCTAAAATGAGAATAATTAAATGTTCACTTCGCCTTAATATTCAGCTTATTTTTGGATTTCATATTTTAGTTAGCTAGTTTCCATGATAATTTATTTTTGATTTTAAACTTGGAACTTGGAAAATATTTCCATATGTGTTGATAAATATTTTGGTATTTGGTTACTAATTAAACATTTATTGAACATTTTAGATACATTGGGTCAAAACTTAAATATATTTGTTTTGTTAGTATAGATGTAGCGATGTATGTGTAGAGAGGGAAAATTCCCGGCCTATCACAAGCTGACACGTCATGCTACTAAGTCTACAAAGTATGGCTAATTATAAAGCGCCATATACTGCTACTGGAAATTTGCCAAATTCTATTAAGGTAAAAACATGAAAAGCATGTAAAATGCTAATCACATGGAGGCGCGTGTAAGCGATAATGCAAGTTAATCCGGCTGTGTAAGCGATGACCCAAGCAATTTGGCTGTGTAAGCGATGACACAAGCAGACCAATCAAGCTGTGACATGTGTCACCAATCAAACTTCGCCATGTGTCGCTCACATACCACCAAACTCCTATAAATAGAAGCCTTCCTAAGGCATTTGGGGAGAGGAGGAGACGAAGACATCTAGGGAGGAGGACACCAAGACATCTGAGGAAGAACCAAGAAGAGATCTTGAGTTCAGAAATTCAGAAGCTCTGCTGGAATCAAGCCCTCAAGCCTCTAGGAACTTCAAGAACTTCAACTTCGAATACGAAGAACATTCGAAACTAAGGGGCTGTTTGGTTTTTTTTTTCCCATCACTCATCACTTCTCACTCAATTTTCATCACTCATCACTCATCACCCATCACTCATCATCCATCACTCATTACTCATCACTCATCACTTAAAATATCCCAACTCTCTACTCCCCACCCGTTTGGACACTGTTTTCAGCTCCAATCACTCAAATATTTCAACCTCATTGTGGGACCCATCCCTGAAGTTTGAAGTCAGACATTTTTCGGTGGGACCCACTTTTCTTAAAACCACCAATCACAAAGCCAAAATATTAACAAGAAACAACGCCACCCAAAACAAAAAAATCTCTCTGCCTCTTTTTCTTTTTCTTCTTCTTCTTCTTCTCTCTCAAACTCTCTCTCTCAGCCACAATAGCAGCAACAACAACAACATCCACAGCCACAGCCACAGCCACAACGGTGAAATGGAGAAAGGCAAAAAGGAAAAAAAAAAAAAATCAAGGACCTCGCCACCGATCCCCATCACCCAGCGCGCCGCCGAGCCACCGTCACCTAGCGCATCGCCGATCCATCGTCACCTAAGGCGCCGCCGATCCACCGTCACCCAGCGCGCCGCCGATCCTCGTGAAATTGAAGTGATTGTTCTCTTTTTTTTTCTTCCCCTTCGTCTTTCTCTGGAACAGCTGCGGCGAGGGAGGTCGAGGTCGTGAAATCGTGAAGCAGCGGCGCCTATGGATTTTGCTGTGTTTGTGGGTTTCTGTTGTTGTGTTTATGGATTTATGGGTTTCATTTTCTGGGTTTGAGAAATCCAAACCCATGTGTTTTTTTTTTTTTTTTTTTGATATAGTATATTTGGTGTTTCTGTGAACAAGAAAAGAAAGAAAAAGAATGAAGCAGAAGAGAAAAATGGCCGTTGGAGTGAGTCTGTGAAGAAGAAAGAAAGAAAGAAAGAAAGAAAGAAAAAAAAAAAAAAGAAGGAAAATGTGCACTGACGTGACTTGTCTCTGGCAGTGGGTCCCACAAATGTATGTTTAATTACGAAAATGCCATTGAAAACAGAGTTTTGGAAACTGAAAACACTTAAAATGTGTTTTCAGTTTCCATAACTCATAACTCAAAAATTAGAGAATTGAGTGATGGAAATAAAATCAGGAAACAAATCCAAACAAACATTTTTTCTGTGGGTCCCACTTATTTTGAGTTATGAGTGATGGAAACAGAGATATAAGCGATGGAAAACACAAATCCAAACACCCCCTAAATCATCCAAATCATCCTCCTAGATCTCAAAGGTCACTGGAATCAAGCTCAAAAGCCTTCAGAAACCTCATAAATCACAAATCAGTGAAGCTCTACGGATTCAAGCCTCCAAAACCCCGAAGAACTTCCACCATAAACCTTCGAAAACGAAGAACATTCGAAACTAAATCATCCAAATCATCCTCCTAGATCTCAAAGGTCACTGGAATCAAGCTCAAAAGCCTCTAGACACCTCAACAAATTACAAATCAACGAAGCTCTAAGGATTCAAGCCTCTAAAGCCCTGAAGAACTTCCACCATAAACCTTCGAAGAACACACGAAGAACGTGAAGAACAAAGAATTTCTAACAAGCTCATAGCCAGAGATTCATTGTAATTCTATTTCAACAATTTTCGATCCATTCTTCAGCCAAATTGAAGGATATCTTGTGTTCAAATCAAAATCACATCACCACAATTTCAATCAACAAATCTTTCAAGGAGATCGAATCAGAGGATCACTCTTTGTAATTACAGAGAATTGTACCACACATTCATCAATACAAATTCGCATTTGTGAAACTATTTTACTCGTTTGATTTATTTCGAACAGAGAAATTTAGTCGTCCACAGTATGATATGCAAATTGCATCTTACGATGCAAATCTTTGTTTTTTTTTAATAGATAAAATTACAATTTACGTGATTATTCAATTTATAAAGTTATTATCAATATGTTTTTTGTTTTAAAATTGAAAATATGTAGAAACTTATAATTTACGATCCGATCCTACGATCCACGATTTTACCTATATTCCACGATCTTACGTAGGATTCCGATTTTGACAATCTTATAGAGTTCTTGTAAAAAACAAAAAGAAGAGAAACAAAAGTACTTGGGGATTTTATTTTCAGTACATCAGGAAGAAATTGGGGGCTCTTGATCTCGTACACATCATTACAAATCAAAATCTTTGAACAATTTCGTAGGTGTATATTGTACTTAGAGACCGTAGAAAGACAGCCACCTATCTGCCATTTCAAGACATTCTTTAGGCTTGTATTCTGGAGCTGTGTGACCCCCTCCCTGTACAAGTAAAATTGTCAAAATTACTCATTTCCTGCTTGTGAAAACTATTGCAATTTTTAAATAAACCGGGAATTTTTTTTTTCTTGCCTTCACTGTAGCAAAGGTTAAGCCGTCTCCACTTGTTTTCACATATTTCTCTGTGAATCTATTAAAAAAAATGGTGAATTATAAGTACGAGAATTTTATCCATATATGTATAAATATAGCTTAACAAGTACAGAATTGCAAAAATAAATAAGAAAAAAATAGATTAGAAGCTAACCCTGCAACTTGGCCATCAACAGTCCAAGGCCTCCAACCATCAACCGTTGTCATATTCAGATAATTTACCCATGCTAGTGTACCCACATATGGAATCATCATGTCGTGGTCACCACTGAAACAATGACAATTATATGATCAAGAAATATTAAAATGATTTTAATTCGAGGTTAATTAATGAATTATTTTGAATAATGTTTTTGAAAGATTAACACCTTTGTTGCTTTGGAAACTCAGTAATTTTCATGTGATTTAAGATGCATATGCTTTAAATTTAATAAATGTGATAAAGCTGATCAATTTTGAGTTGATCACAGCAGAAGCAGAACCAAAATGGTAATGAGAAATCACCTGTATATTAAAGTTCGATAGCCTCTATTCTGGAGTTCTTCATGATAATGGACCACGTTGAAGAGGTTGCTATCATAAGCTAAGCTTTTATTGCACCTCTTCCAATCTATTATCGTCCCCTAAAATTTCATACCAAAAACGTCTTATTGAAATTAATTTGACTTGGGATACCACAACTTTTGGCCTTAGTTTATTATTTTATCGGCATAAATTAACTTTTAAAGTAAATTTTTTTATTCTTTTTATTTATTTTTTTTATGTGGGTAACTGGAGAAAAATTATTAGGTACTCTCGGAGTATCATAAATGTGTATTTTCTTTTCTCACATAAATAGTGGGTCCTACCATGAATTTAATTAGTGGGACCCATTATTTATGTGAGAAGAGGAAATACGTATTTATGATATTCTAGAAGTACACAATAATTTTCTGGTAATTAGGTTGTTGGAACGGAAAATTGAAAGCCTAAATAAATGTCTTTGTAGAAATACTAGAAAATACTACTTAAAATACATGACTCTCAGCAACAATAAAACGTTATTAACCTGAAAGTTAGTGAAATGTCACTTACGTTTCGGACACCAAGGGCATTTTGTACAGCTTGATCATTGGCCCACATGTAAGAGAGCACATAATTGCTATTCTGCAAGGAAGTATTAAGGTGACCTTAACAAGAGAATCTAGTTTACAAAATTGGAAAAATATCTTTTCACGATCATTCAAATTCCCTATCTCACTCATATATCCACAATTGACATGAAAATATTTATATTTTAATATATAAAGGTGGGTATAAAAAAGACGATGTAAAATAGCATGTGTGCTGAATAGACATTAATGTTACCCGACACCACTTTTCTTGGCGTTTAGTTGGTGATTGAATGATCTCATCCGGTATGTCGTCAAAAAATTTTCTTCCCCAGTTCATGGTTTTTGATCTTGGGGTTGCAAAGCTACACTTGGGTTCCAAAATGTGTGCATCATTTACTCGTATTGTGCACTACAAATTCAGTCACACATTTAGTTACACGACATAAGGATAAATAAAATAAAAGGAAAAAGTAAAATAAAATGAAGTAAATGAAAATTCAGTAAGTAATTCTCACTAGTAACAAACAATTAGAATAAAATAAATTTGTTTTGAAACAACTAGATGGGCAAGTCCTCTAACCTCTGCGACAAGTCCAATATCATCCATGCATGTTGAATTGTTTATATCTGGAGTAACGTATTCCTCGTTGCAAGCTGCTTTTATCGACTGGAAAAGCATATATGTAAAATATTCCGAACACATGCTAGAAATTAAATAGTGGTAGAAACATCATTAGCTGTTGTAATCAAATGATATTACTATTACATCCAATTAATCAAATGATGAACTCAAGAACTAAGGGGAAAAATATTTGCAAGTCAAAGATAATGATTTAAATGGTTTGACTACTTGTAACAAATGATTACCTCCCTGGTTGAAACTAAAAAAAAAAAGAAAAAGAAAATCATTTTTCTCTTTTTGTATTAAAAAAAAAAAAATACTACTTTTCAAAGCCAAACCCTAATACATAATTCAACGCCTTTTCTTAAAATCGTATTATATGGTTTTGGTCAAATATTATAACTTTGAAAGTGTATTTAGTACTACATCACTTAAATTTAAAATCACGTGATATTTTGAACCGATATTAAATTGAAAAAAAAAAAAAAAAACAAAAAATCTTATATTGAAAAATTAATTCTAATTTTTAGTTAAGTAGAAAAGATTATCTTACCGAGTGAAGCTTGTGTCTAATCCCTTTTTATGTTAGACACAAGACATATCCTATCATCCTTCCATATGTAAGTATATTAATATCACAAACAAAAAATATTTATCACAACAAGAATCAAGCATGAGTAGAGGTTTCAGATTACTTCGTAAAGTTCATCCGATATGAGTGTCAACCGGTGGAAATATTTCACTCTTGAATTCTGATCACCATGTTGTTCTGTCACTGGGTTGCCAAGCATGTATCCCTGATTGAATTGAAACAATATAAATATTAAACCAGAATTTCGAAGTTCAGTGTGAGTCAGAGTGAACCAGAACAACCATGACAAAGAAAGGGAATTCAAGTATGATAATTAGGCACATACTAGGAGACTCATGGGAGGTACGCTTCCATCTCTGTTACCTGCAATGCCATAATCGACCAATATTATGACTTGTTTACAATGAAAATGTTTTGAATAAATGAATGAATGTTTACCATTTGATATTAGAAGAGTAACTTGGGGAACAATTACGCCTGAATAGGAATCGCCAGCTATGTAAAGTGGATTTTTGATATATCGGGGATGATCTAACAACCACTGCATCACAATTTGCAAAAAGAATTAACACTTTCAATTAAATCAACAAGAATAACCCGGAATCTCTTGAACTTTTCTCCTCTACGTTCTCTCTAGAGAGCTTAGAGCGGTGAAACTACTCCCTATCTTTTGATAGG
Organism: Castanopsis chinensis; assembly: GCA_032878915.1. NCBI lineage: Eukaryota > Viridiplantae > Streptophyta > Magnoliopsida > Fagales > Fagaceae > Castanopsis > Castanopsis chinensis. The sequence goes on along the minus strand of JAVQMG010000097.1, from coordinate 3,730,051 downwards.
CTCTATTCCCCCACTGGTGGGACATTTTTTTTTTCGTTCACTCCATCCCAGTACTCTCTGTTTCCTATCACTCCACGACTATACCCTCCCACCTATACCCTCATCTTCCACCCTCTCCACACCATGGATGACCTCACGAGCAAATGGAGCCGTTTATCACTGAAACCGAAAGAAACTCAAGTAGTCCCTTTAACCTCTAACCCCACCAGCGACGACAAAGTACTTGTGGCTAAGTTCTTCACCAAGCGTCGCCTCAACAAAGAAGCGGTCTTCTGAACACTGAAGAACGTGGAAAACCGAAAAGAGCTTTGATATCCGCGACCTTGGTTCCAATACAGTTATGATTCTTTTTGATGATGAGTTCGATCTAGACCACATACTGATGTGAGGACCATGGTCTTTTGATAAGTATCTGCTTGGTCTCTATAAACCAGGGAAGAATGAGGCGATCAAAAACGCTAAGTTTGATAGGGAAAGCTTCTGGGTACAGGTTCATGATTTGCCAATCCAACACATGATTAAGGCCAACGCTGAAGCTATAGGGAGCACTCTTGGCATTGTTGAACAAGTTGACACGGGCCCAACGAGAGACTGTAGAGGGAGATGTCTTCGAGCAAGGGTCAACGTGGATATAAGCCAACCTCTCTGCCGGGGAAGAATGGTGGACATCGGTGACTCATCTCCTTTATGGATATCCTTCCAGTATGAGATCATGCCAATTTTTTGCTATTGGTGTGGTATACTAAACCACGATGAGAGAGATTGCAAATTGTGGATACGCAGTAAAGGTACTTTACATAAAGATGAGCAACAAAATAGCGTGTGGTTGCGAGCTAGCAATGAACGACCTCAAACCCACCCAGTTCACCCACTACAGCCTTACCGAGGCTATACTACCACAGCCATCGCGACATTCCCTAACACAACCACCACCACAGCCAGCGAATCTCCGGCCACACTAGCCATTAATGCAACCTACACAGGAGATAAGGAAACTGTTGAAATCTTAAAAATCAATGCCCGTCAACGTATCTTGACAAATGCGGAAATTCTGAAAGGTCAAGATTTTTTCTGTTTACAAATCGCGGAGATTGATCACAACTTAAATACTAATGATGAAGCAACCAATAAAAATATGGCGTCTAAAGTTGGCACCCTCATTGAAATGGCGGAAAATATGAAATCGTGCAATTTACACCTGATGCCATAAGAGTCACATCCTTGAAGGATACACATGTACTAGATGGGCCTCATAATGGGCCTATTGATGCCGCAGAACCTACTATAGCCCAAAACTTTTAAAAGGAAGTGGAAAAGAATTATCCCAGCCCAACCCCACACAAGCCTTTTGGACACAGACACAACCCAGCTAGGCTCTAAGCGCAAGCCTAAAGACGTAGCTTGGGACGTTGACGGTGATAAAAAGTAGAAGTTTGAGAATGAAACTCGTATGTTGGGTAAGATTTTTGTAGAGCAACTAGGATCGGCAGTGGCTGCTACACATCACCACCGAGTCCAACAAGTATGATCAGCTGGAATTGTCGAGGGCTTGAGTACCCCGCATAGTTCGTGCTCTCCAGAGAGCATTGAATAAGGAAGCTAACCAGTTGGTTTTCCTGATGGAAACCAAATAGTCACAAGAAGAAATGAAATATAAGAAACATGAACTTGGTTACACTCAAGGCTTCATTGTATCTAGCATGGGTCAAAGTGGTATTTTAGCATTACTTTGGAAACTATAAACTAAGGTGGTAGTCCAAGGCTTCTCACGCTGGCATATCGACGCGCACATTACATGTAACACAACTAGTGCAACGTGGCATCTGACCGGTTTTTACGGGCAACCAGACACTAGTAAAAGGGAAGAGATGTGGTCTATTTTGGAATCTCTTGACCAAACAAATTAGATGCCATGGCTCTGTATCGGGGACTATAATGAGATAACTAGCCAATTTGAAAAATCTAGAGGTAGACTTCGACCGAGTAGATAGATAGACCGATTCTGCCATGCCATAAACGCATGTGGTTTTCACGACTTAGGCTTCATTGGTCCTCCATTCACCTGGTCGAAAACTGATCGCATTGAAGGCCGTCTAAAGATAAGACTTGACAGGGCACTTGCCAACAATGCATGGAGGCAAATCTTCCATGGTGCTGTAGTCCACCATATCTCAATGTCAATGTCAGGACAATTCATTGCAGCAATGAACAAGAAGATGTGGGTGCCACTTGGTCCGTTGGAGGCAGAAGCAAAGGCAATGGAAGAAGCTATTGACTTCGCATGGAATATTGGGCTTTAGGACGTGATCTTTGAATGCGATTCAGAAGTACTACATGGTGTACTCACCGAGGCCACCATACCGTTTGTAGCTATAGCAAATGTCGTCTTCTCTTGTCTTGCGCAGCTCTAGGACTTCAAATTAAGACAATTCTCACACGTTTGACGCCAAGGATATAACCGGGCTCACACCTTGGCACATTATGCCAAAAGTTTAGAAACATTTGTCACCTAGATTGAGGATAGTCCATCACTTATCGAGCATGCCTTAGCTCGGGATGTAATGATTATTGCATGATTTTATAATAAAGCTCAAGTATTTCTTATAAAAAAAAAAAAAAAAACCCCATTTGATTTCATAGTTTTTGCTCACCTTTCTAAGGAAAAGATATATGGCCTGAGGTGATTTTGTGTCCGAGCTGTAGTAACCTTCTTGGGTATGAGAGTATGAGAATCCAGTACCAACAGGTGCATCTAAAAATATTACATTTGCGATCTGGAAAATTGTAACCATATATAGTGTGTTAAAAATAAAATAATAAAACAAAGAAAGAAAGAAAGAAAAAAACTATTCCTTTGCATAAGAATGAAGATGGTGGATAGGAATTTAGCACCTCAGTCCATGAGTACGGGTTTTGAACCAGCGTTGGCCTGCTACCATTGAAAGCGGTATAGTCGAAAGTTAGTGGTCCTACACAATAGTAAAAGTTACCATAGGTAAAACATTCAAGTCAATGGAATGGGTTAAATTTTGAGGTAAAAAACCGAACAGGTTAAATAAATTGGATATGCTATGAAATGGAGATGATCCTCTTCGGTGGTAGGGTGTGCATCAATTCCACCAACAAGACAAAATTGACCCTATCCTTCCTAACCTAATGCCTTGAGTTGGTTTTCATGAATTGATATGTTGGAATTTTGTTTTGAATCTCGAAAACTATCAACTTATCTAATCCAACCTAACTCATTATACATATAAATTTAGTTTTATTATCTTTATTTTAATTTTTTCAATTTGATTTATTTTCGTATTTTGAGAAATAGTTTCAATGAATATGAAAATTTCGAATATAATATAAATATATTATATAAACTATAATAATTTATAGAAAAAAGTGTTTAAATAATCAACAAAAACTCAATTTTTTAGAAGGCACCAAATACATATGTACAAATTACATACCCAAATTACTCAATCCAACCCATATGAGTTGGGTTGGGCTGATTTTTACATATGTAATAGGTTGAAAATTTCTCAACCCGCTAAAATTGGGTTAAGTTGAAAATAATCTCCAACTCGATCCATACACATCCATACCCTTCAGCAAATTACCTAAAGTCTTGTAAAAGACATATCAGCAAATTACCTAAAGTCTTGTAAAAGACATATGATTTGTCTTATCTCACTATCTCAAAAAAACATGTCAACAACGACATACTGCAGCAATTTTCATGACAAAATATGATTAGGCTTTCATTAAAAGGATCACTCTTGAGTTCTTATTTCATTTCATCGGTTAGGAATAAGAATTTATTAACGTTGATTGTCATATGATTAATTTGCACATACGTTTTCCTTTGGTAAGTGAATTCATATTAGGGTATATTTTTTTTTTTTTTAATTTTGAGAAAAGCATATGGGGTAATTTCAACTATTTAAATGGGTTAGGACATATCTAATTGTCAAAGTAAGTTTGGTCTTTTTGCAACATAATATTTACTAAAGAGAGGACGAGTAGATGAAGGTTGAAGTTGACCTTAGGAGTGGTTTGAGTCTCTAAATAGGTCAGGTACCTATAAAACCTCTCCATTTTAAGGTTAACTTTTAGTTTTTAGGAATTTAATGGTGTTGATGCTGTCACACAATTTAAAATCTCATTCCACCAAATATGTAAACCCGTGAATCCCTACAAAAGAAAATTTTGACTATGGACCAGGACTATCTCCATATCTCAAAAGCAAATGTAGAGGATTCTCCCGTGAATCCCTACTATACTATTCATCTAACTTTTACTTTTATTTATAGTATTTTTAGCTAAATAAACTGTTTTCAAACGGGCATTTAATGTCACTCTATACATGGTCAAATCCAAAAAATAAAATCTTAATAATAAAATATATCCTCTAAATTTCATTTCAAATGCAAAGTATCTTATTCTTGTTCAACTCACTTCTCAGTAAGGCTGAACATTATTGCTAGGGACCCAAATGTAACATCGTAATAATGGAAGAGATGATAGATGATGATATTATTGGTGGTCCTTAGCATATTTTTTTTTGTGTTTGTGTTAACTTTTATGATCCCACTTGTATGTGCATATTGTGTGGATGTAACTCTTTGTGTCTGCAAGAGAGGGAGAGATTTTTTCTTGATCCAACAATTATTACTTTGAAGAAGAAGAAGAAGACACTTTAAAAAAACAGTGAGGCACCAACGCACACCTTTGGTGCGATGGTTACTCTATAAGTATAAGTGCTTGTAGGGTATAGGGTGCTAGGGTTGGAGTTCAAGTCTCCAGAAGGGAGCTTTACACATATATACACTTAAATTAGACTAGAGTAAAATTTCTATCTTGTAAAAAAAAAAAAAAAAAAAAAAACAGTGAGGCTTCCCCATTTTTAACCCCACGTTTGAAATTGGTTCAAATTAATATAAGGAGAGAGAGAGAAAATGCTAGTATTAATTATGAATGAAGTAGAAATTAATAGCATTTAATGATATTTTTTTACGATTAGATCTCTTATGAATTTACGGTGTAAAAAATGTGTAACTTGAACCTATCTCTCTCTCTCTCTCTCTCTCTCTCTCTCTCTCTCTCTCTCTCTCTCTATATATATATATATATATATATATATATTTATATATATCTGGGCTGAGTGTGGGCATTATATCCTTAACTCATATTGTAACTTGGACAGATAATTAAAACCATTATCCAACTCATACTTTTTTTAGAAGAATTATCTTACTCATATTATGTACCTAACTATTGTGCTTCACTTCCTTATCGCATTTTCTAACCAGACGGTCACTACTCACTAGGCGTTGACAATTTTGAGTACGTATAATAAATTGGACTAATATGGAACTACTTTGTTGACAATTGAGTTTTCAAAGAATTTATAAGAGAGTTTGGCAATTTGAGAGCAGTTTCAAATGGGTTTTAGAAATAGGGTGAGGTTTTCATATAGTGCATAGAATCAAAGAGCATTGGAAAAGACACCAAGCTAATACATAATTATTTTGATTATGACACGTATCATATCTATGTCATGATTACCTCCAAATTCAATTGACAAAAACACTAAAAGGAAACCAAGCTTTTAAAAATTATGGTCAATTTAAAAAGTATTTCGCCTGAAGCTAAATTTAGTTATATAATGTATTTTAACTCCAATACAATATATCAAAATAATTAAATAATATAAATTATGTATTTATTTAAATAACTATATTTGATTGTAAACTAATTAATACCACTAAGTCAAGTTTGGAATCACATGCGAAAAAAAGACTTAAAGTTAAAACCCGTGTATTTTTCATCACTTTGGATCAAGTGTCAAGAGGTTTGTGGGTTCGAGTTTTAAGTACTAACCTATTCTTCAAAATGCATCAATCGTGGTAATAAGTTTTAGTAATAGTATGCCATGTTGCAGCTAGTGATACCTATAAGTTTATCAAAGACTCAAGCATTGTTTTAAAAATCGGATCGGATCGACTAGCTCGATGGGTTGAACCGGGAACCAGAAGCTAGTTTGGTCTGGTAAAAACCCTTAAAACCAGTGAAAACCGGTCAAAAACCGGGTTAAACAGGAAATTTTGAAAAAATTGGTTCGCCTCTCGGTTCAATTTTTAAAACCATGGACTCAAGTGGCAATGTATCACGGGGCATGAGGCAATGACTACACACGAGCCCCATTTTTTTCTCTCCCCAAAAGAAATACCCATGTATTCTTAATGAGTTCGGGACCGAGTGGGGAGGACACATTTGCCAGCTCCTTTAAGTTCCTAGGTGTGTCCGTGTTAGTGATGCATAACATGCTTCGGAAAAGAACAAACAATTCGAAAAAATGATGTTATCGTTTCATGAGCAAATCCAAAAAAGATAAGAATTAATTATTAACAACCAAGTTAACAAGTTATGGAAAAAGGTAATATAAATTATACATTTTCCTACCATTCTCCATTTCCATTGTCTCTTTGAAGGTTTTGAATGGTAGACACAAAATTTCAAATTATCTTTCTTTTAGGTATGAGAATTGAAAAGAAATTAAAGTTGAGTGATATACCGATTTCGTAAAGGAGGCCGGAGAGAGCTGAACAACCAGGGCCTCCGGTAAGCCAAAGCACAAGAGGGTCTCTTACTGGGTTTCTTTGTGACTCAACGAAATAGTAGAATAGCTCTAAATCATCTGTTTCCCCTACTGCAACATATCTATATACAATGCCATTGTCACATTTCCAATTTTACATACAACCATGGAAAATTAGAGAAAAAAAGAAGACAAATGTGCTTCATGAAAATAGTGAAGAAGTAATGTACAAACTCACCCAGTTTCCAGTTTGAATGGAAGTGTACCAGGATAGCCTGGTAAAGCGTCTAAGATCGTCTTCGAAGATGTTGCAATGCTTGAGAGAAGTAATACAAGAAGTACATGAAGACACATTAAACCAACATACTTGCCATTAATGCACGAAACTTTTAGAAATATTGATTCAGTTGCCATTTTTGCCATGCCTTAATTAGTTGTGGGGGGTGATACGAAAGCAAGAATGTGCCCAAAAAAAATTGAAGGATATATGAATATCACTCATACCATTTGTTTCTAAAAGATAATTGTGAATATCTTTGAAACTTAAAAAGGGGCTTTGATCATATATGTTTGATAAGTACTCTTTGTATTTGCCATGAAAAATTCATTTTTTCCCCAAACCGTAGGTCCAAGTTATGAAGGTTTGTTAACATTTGCTCCATTGTAGTTGGAGTCAATTCATCAAACAACAGTGGAAAAAAGTTTCTTACCTACAAAATTGCAGCTAACTTTCACTTCATTCAAAACTGAAAATCTTCATGAATTTTATGTTCAATACGTAGGTGAACAAATTGAGTAAGGTCAACAGCGCTAGATTCTTTGCTTTGACTTTCAGACCATGAAAATTGATGTATGGCTATAGAAGAAGTTCAATTACAACCAACTTTCAGTAGCTGCCAATAAAACGAAGTACGTACAACCTAACTTAAATATTATTCCACGTGGTTCACATTTCATTTGCTTCGTAATATATATATATATATATATATATATATATATCTCTGCATGGTTTTACCTATATTTAACGTAGATCCCAGTTTATTTATTTATTTATTTAAATTCCCTCCTTTTTAAAGGATTTTTTTAGGGAGTATATTGAATATACGAGTTAAAAGTGTATTTTTTCTTTATGAAAAAAACTTTTTAAAAATAAATCATATGAAATACAGAAATAGTAATGAAGATCAAATTTAATTCTTATATTTCATTTTATAGCAATTTCAACATTCAAATCTTTATACTTCAAATAATAAATAAATAAATAAACTTTTTTTTTTAAAAATTTTTATTTCAAGAGATTGAGAGAGGTTGCAAATGCACTGGATGATGGAAAATAACATGTTTGTATCTCATACAAAACATACGCAGCGGAAAATAAACGGATCTACTTCATTCATAAATGTTAACACGTACTATGTAAGTTTCAGAATTTAAGAACAAGAGAGTGTACCTTGAAGCGGTGAATTTTAAAACCGAAGATCAGAAGCACTTGAGAACACTTTCAATCATCACTCCAATTCCACTAACGCCCAAGATGTATGGTTTCTCAATCAGTTTTTCAAAGAGAGAATATCAAATGTCTAATACTTCTTACACCACTTCACAATAATGTACTTGTTGTTCTCTACAGAAAATTTTGTATGTTTCTCCCTTTGTAGCTAACTAATTATCTAATTGGGCTGACCTTTTGGCCCTTTCCAATTGGGCTTAAGTGTGTGGCTTGGAGTGGGACCAAAAGGGGCCAATAAGATACTTGCTCCAATGGGCCTTAGGTTTTTTTGTTAACTCTTGACAAGTCCAAAGTTGTCATTAATTATATTTAATTTAAATATAGTTGCACTCTAGTCCTTATTTATAAATTATATTCCAAGATTTTATTGTACATACAATCCCTTCATAAAATATTCATAAAAATACAAAGTCATGAAAGAAGACTGTCACTTTGTAGATTACTACATCTTAATTCCTTAAGTACCCGGTTTAATCCTTTAAAATTATTCATCATATATTTATGAAATCCAATTTCATTAATATATACTTTAGTAACTTCTTACCAAAGTGGTTAGACCTAATTTTCTGAATAACATACTCATTAAACTTATCTCAAGGGAATATTTTATATCTTCGTTAAGAGACTATAAATTCTATCTTGAGAATATATGTTCCATCAACACTAAATGTGATTGCTTGACATATTGAGGTTTTGATCATAAATATAGACCTCACTCCTGATATATCAAAGTAACCTACACTTTATGATTAAGTCTATTATTCCCTCAAGATTAAGAGTTCGTGCAAATAGAAGTTGTGAAATTTATTATTGAATTGACAGTCGTTAGGAGAATAATAAATCTCACAGCGGTCTAGTTCAATATGTCTTAACTCTTAAAATATATCAACATGCCAACTAGAAATCTCCATTTCCATGATCAAGACAAATCATTTTAGCTGATATGTTATAATCTTCGCAGATGAAATGCCCAATTTTATTACTGACTATGAATTAAAATTCTGAGTTTACAAAGAACTTGTGATTTATATCTTCTGTGACTAAATCACGTACTATGTATCTCATGGACCATATGATAATGTCTCAATATTCATGTTACCATTATTTTAGATAATAATAAAACAACTTTATTAAACACAACATAAAGTCATACATAATGTCATACATAGCATCATATAATAGGATTTAAGGACACTAATCCCAACACTGGAACCATTTGATTAATGGACGCATAGGTGTAAGCACCTCACTTTACAGCCCGAAGTCTATTCACAAATCAAAGGAAAACAGTAAATTTAACTATCGAAGGGTAAAAACATCATTTATATCATTGGATGAGCAACAACTTAATTTTAAAGTACATTAATGCTCATAATGTTTTAAACAACGTATTACAAGAAATCTGGGTTTAGGCGACGATTGTAAATCATCACTAAAAACCCAAAAAATCGCCATAGACATAAATGGTCTATAGTGACGTTCAAAAATGTCGCAATAAAGAGGTTGCTATAGGTTTATTGTGACGTTTTGAAAAACGTCACCATATGTGACTCTTTAGTGGCGTTCAAAAACTTTTAGTGACGTTTTCTAAAACATCACTAAATAATATAACATTTTCATATATAAGGTAGGAAAGTACATTTAGCAATGTTTTTAAAATGCCACAAATAATCACAACTATAGTGATGTTTTAAAAAGGTCACAAAAGCATTTGTCCTCTTGCATATTAGTGACGTTTTTAAAATGTTGCTATAGGACTAATTCTTTGTGGTGTTTTAAAGGCGTTGCTAAAATAGATTTCCTCTTACTTTTTAGTGACGTCACAAAAACCTGCTCATTATTTAAAAAAAAAAATATTAAAAATGCTATATACCTATATAAACTTACTTAAAATTCAACAATAACTAACAAAATCTTGTAATAGATCAAATATACCTATCATTAATATTCCACAATAACAAATGTCCAAACTAACACATTAACCATTGATTCAATATATATATATATATATATATATATATTATTAATACCAATACATGTATCATCTTGAACTGAGCAAAACACTTGTCTACCCACACAAAAAAAAAAAAAAAAACCACCTAAACTATGAAAATATTAAATAAAGTACAATACTTCCAAAATAAATGTGGCTGTAACAAAACACTTGTCTACCTATACCAAAAAAAAAAAAAAAACCACCCAAATTATGAAAATATTATAAACAAAGTACAATAGTTCCAAAATAATTGTAGTTGTTCAAAACAACTATGTAATTGGCCATAGAGTTCTTAAAACATTGAATGTACCGCTATATGCTAAGTTTCTTGATGGGATGAAGCTTGAGATCTATAAGGAGTTAGAGATTGATTATCTAAATCGAAACCACCCTAAATTCAAATTATGGGTCCGTTTGGATATAACTTATTTTGCTAAAAAACTAAAAATTGAAAATATTGTAGCAAAATAATTTTTAAATGTGTGAAAATTACTATTCACTTTTTTTTTACTGTTCATATGCCTTGGTGCACTGTTCTTGTCTCATGAACAGTGCACCAAGCGCTGATCTATAAAAAAAAAAAAAAAAAAAAAAAAAAAAAAAAAACTGAAAATGCCCAAACCTTACAAACGTGAACGTGCTATCCAAACCAGGCTTAAGAGTATCTAATAAGTTCATAAAGAAATCATTTCGAGTAACAAAATAATAGTTGCTATACTTAAAAAATACAAACACCAAATACATTCTTAAAACATTAAAATTTAATACCCGACTAGCTTTTGAAGAATGATTTTGCACTAGTTGCATCAATTGGGTCACTCGCTCCTCCAAGTTTTCATAATGATTCACTTTCTCCGTAAAAAAGCCACTTGATTCTTCAACTGAGTCACTTTAGCATGCTTTTCTTGGCTTTTTTACTTGAGCAATTGTAGGAGTGTTCTTGGCAGGATGCATACTTGGGGTCCCACACCCCAAACACAACCATTGTGCTCATTACCAAACACTTGAGCATATACATCATCTAGTGCCCCTGCAATACAACCAGTAAGGTCGGATGACTTCACACGATTTGAGGACTCACTTAACAGTTTGTTGATTTTTTCCTAATATTCAAAACTTGAACACAATAACACATTAGGAATGTTGCTTACAATGTTGCTTTTTGCTTTGGTGTTAACAGAAGTACCATCTTTACGAAGATGTAGTTTTACATATACATCTGCATGCTTTATAGGATGCCTAAGCATTGTTACCTAAATTATTGTCATTACATTTATTTAATTAGGAATAATGGTTTCATACAAACTTAAGAACAATCTAATAAGTCATTTACAAGATAATTATTGAGTTATTACCATTTCTTCTGCGTAAGAAGCAAAGTTTTTTGAACCACCAGTATGTACATTTTTTTTTTTTTTTGCTTGGAACGATTGTTCTTGTTTACCAAAGCAAGATCCTACGTTCAAAAAAATTACATATTTAAACAAAGTATTATTTGAATATATTTTTCATGGTAGATATTCAATGTAGAATAAGGATATCCATATGGATGTTCTTATTCTGATGATGATGTAAAACAATTAAAGCATATCAATATAAAATAATACCTTCGTTTTTGGTAAATTCAAATACTGAACAAGAGTTTCATAATCTTCAGGAATTACATTTGGTGGTACTCGTGCTCTGTTTCCTCTTGTTAGGAAATACTTCTATAGACACTTGATTTTGCACCCATGATTTAATCAAAGAAGATGACTGGAGTAACAGTCTATGTACCCAAAAAAATCATTCTTGCATTACATGTGACGAGACTGACCAACTCACGTTCTATAGACGACATTACACTTGTCCACCTCAACGAAGCATGGACGAGCACAAGTAAATCAATAATAAAGAGCACTTAATGCCTCAGACGATTACCGATCAGATGGCAGACCGTTGGAACCTCATTGAATTCCATAATTATGAGCCCTAGGGCGTTACAAAAAGAGCATTAAAACCACAATCAAGGTCCCAACGGCTAGAAACCCGAAAGACTATATATATACGGTCATTAGAAGCATAGAAGGGACACAACTTCAACAAAAAAGACATACTTTTACACTTCTCATTTTACTCTAAATGGATTTCTAGTTACTAACTTAAGCATTAGAGATGTTGTGGCTGGCGCCACATCGATGTCCACCTCAGGGAAGCTTATCCCATTTTGTAGGAATAGTGACGAGGTCTTGGCATCACCTGGACGAACGTACACGATTGGCAAATAGACTTCATAAGTTTGGCACCGTCTGTGGGAAACGACATTTTCGTACTGAGGTTTGAGAATACAGTTCCAACCATTCTCTACAATCCAGGTGGAGTTTAACCTAGACCTTGCAACACTGGCCTTGCAAATCCAAGCACTTATAGCTAGTGTGGAAGAACTCACTAGAAAAAATCAGGAGATGAGGTAGTGACTCCAGTAGGAGGCCAACCGATCTAGAGACAATCAGGAAGGCGAGGGAGATGAGGCCCGCCATTCTAGATGAATCTAGCTCAGAACTTCTTTAGGAAATAAGGAAGGAAATGGATGAGTTAAAGAATGCTATCAAAGAAAAAACAGATCGAAGTATGGATAGGATGGTTAGGACCACCGATTCTCCCTTCATGGTAGCAGTTCTTGAGTGCCCAATACCATCGAAGTTTCGCGTGCCTCAACTTGTATAGTTCGACAGGGCTTAAGGGTCCCTTGGACCATCTCAACACTTTCAAGACGACGTTGGGTCTCTAAAAACTCCTCGATAAGATAATGTGTGGCTCTTTCCCTGCTACTCTTAAAGGGGCTGCAAGGGAATGGTTCATGAAGCTACCTACCTCGTCCATTGATAACTTCGAATAGCTAAGCAATTCCTTCATATGCCACTTCGTAGGGGGGCAACGCCCAAAGAGGCTAGTAGACCATTTACTTACCATCAAGTAGGGAGAGAAAGAGACCCTGAGGTCATATGTGAAGCACTTTACCCGCGAGACTTTGGAAGTAGACGAAGCTAATGACAAGGTGCAATTAACAACCTTTAAAGCTGGATTGAAGTCCAGAGAGTTCATGGTTTCACTTGTAAAGAATCCTCCTAAGATGATGGCAGAAATGCTCCTGAAGGCGCAGAAGTATATGAATGCTGAAGATACTCTAGCCGCGATAAAGGACGTGGAAAAAACCGATGATAAAGGAATAAAGGAAGATGATCACAGAGGATGAAAAAGGGAGCAACAAGATCATCAGTCCAAGGACAGGACTAAAAGAAAGGATGAAAAAACTCCTCGAATGGTAAATTCACTTCTTTAGTTATGCCTGTTGACAAATTTTGGCATAAATTAAGGATGAGAACTACCTCAAATGGCCAAGGCCACTATATTTGTCACCCCATGTGCGCGACAAAAAAGAAGTATTACCGGTTCCACAAGGATTATGGCCACTACACCGAGGATTGTAGAGACCTGAAGGAGCAAATAAAGGAACTTATATGGAAAGGAAAACTGTAGAAGATGGACCGAGACATGTTTTTCTCGGAGGAAGATGCTAGGGGAGTGAGATAGCCTCATGACGACCTCTTAGTCATAATGCTCACGATAGAAGGATTTAACATTAGGAGAATCCTCGTGGACAATGGCAGCTCTGTAGATATTATCTACCTCTCCACTTTTCAACAACTGAAGCTAAACCCAAAAAGGCTGCGCCCATTTGACTCCCCCCTCGTCAGCTTCAGTCGAGACAGGGTATATCCTAAAGGCATAGTGGCACTGATGGTCATGGTGAGGACTCGCCCGAGGCAACTGACTCGTCAATTGGACTTCCTGGTGGTTGACTGCCCTTCGTCGTACAATATGATCATAGGAAGGCCTACACTCAACTGCTGGAGAGCGGCCATGTCCACCTATTGCTTGAAGGTGAAGTTCCCCACAGAAAACGGTGTTAGAGAGGTGAAGGGAGATCAAGTATTGGCCAGGGAATGCTATCAGGCTGTGTTAGTTGCAAAAGAAAACCATACATGGATGATTGAGGAGGAGGAAGAAGATAAAGTGGAAGCCTTGGAGACATTAGAGCTGGTCAAAGGAGATGCAGCTAAGATGACTAGAATAAGGACAATGTTGAGCTTTGAGATGAGGACAAGGCTCCTCCAGCTCCTTAGGGAGAACCTGGATATCTTTGCGTGGAGTCACGAGGACATGCCCGGCATCTCCCCAAAAGTCATCCAACACAGGCTAAATGTGGATCCTGAGAAGAGGCTTATCCAGCAAAGACACCGGGTTTTCACTCTAGAATGGAATTAAGCAATTACGAATGAGGTTAACAAGCTATTGTCAGTAGGTTTTATTTGAGAAGTTCACTACCCAGATTAGCTCGCCAATGTCGTCTTAGTGAAAAAAGCGAACGGGAAATGGAGAATGTGCATGGACTTCACGAACTTGAACAAAGCTTGCCTAAAAGACAGCTTCCCTCTACCCAGAATAGACTAGCTTGTGGACTCTACAACAGGGCATAAACTACTGACGTTCATGGATGCATTCTCGAGATATAATCAAATAAAGATGGCTGAAGAAGACCAGGAGGAAGCTGCTTTCATCACGAGTCAAGGGCTCTATTGCTATAAGGTAATGCTCTTCGGTCTGAAGAACACAAGGGCAACCTACCAAAGGTTAGTAAAAAGAATGTTCAGCAAACAGATCGGGAGAAATATGGAGGTATATGTAGATGATATGCTCGTCAATTGCAAAGAAGAGCTTATTCACTTGGACGACCTTAGTGAAACATTTGCCATACTCAAGCAGTACCAGATGAAGTTGAACCCCAGTAAGTGTGCGTTTAAAGTAGCCTCGGGGAAGTTTTTGGGATTGATGGTGTCCCAAAGGCGGATAGAAGCAAACCCAGAGAAGGTATAAGCCATACTTGACATGACATTGCCAAAGACCATCAAAGAAGTCCAGAAGGTCATAGGAAGGATAGCAGCACTTAATAGGTTCGTCTTTAAAGCGACAGACAAATGCCTACCCTTCTTCAAGACACTAAATAAAGCCTTTGTCTAGATTGATGAATATGAGGCAGCATTCCAAGAACTCAAGCGTTACTTGAGCAATCCACCCCTCTTAAGTCTATCCAAGGAGGGGGAAAACCTGTATTTGTATCTCGCAATATTAGCCATGCTTTTCAGGGGGTAGAAGACAAGAAACAGCTCCTAGTGTACTACGTCAGCCAAGCTTTTCAAGGGGTAAAAGCTAAGTACCCAAGAATTGAAAAGATTGCATTCGCATTGGTAATAGCTTTGTGCAAGCTGCGATCGTACTTTCAGGCGAATCCTATTTTGGTAATGACGAACCAACCTATTAAAAGTCCATGAACAAGCCTGATGCTACTAGGAGAATGGTCTAGTGGGCAATTGAGTTTAGCTAGTTCGACATTGAATACCACCCCAAGACAGCAATTAAGGCATAGGCCTTGACAGACTCTATTGCTGAGTTCACCCTCCCAGACGATGATAGCTCCTCTAACGAACTAGAGCATTGAACGATACAGACCGACGGTTCGTCCACCTAAAAGAGGAGAGGAGTAGGGGTTGTCATCATCACTCTAAAAGGAGAAATGCTTAAATATGGGGTCCAGTTGAAATTCCCGACCACCAATAACGAAGTTGAGTACGAAGGAATATTGACAGGGTTAAGGGTTGGGAAAGCACTAAAAGCAAAAAACGTGCTCCTCTAGAGTGATTCTAAGTTGGTGATAGGGTAGATAAGGGACGAATATGAGGCAAAGGAAGAGAGAATGTGAAAATACCTCACGTTGACGAAGCATTTAACAGAAGAGTTTGACAAAGTGGAATTTGTGCAGATCCTAAGAAGCAAGAACATGGTAGCAGATGAAATCGCGAAGCTAGCATCGTTAGAAGAAGGATCAATGAGCATGGACTTGCAAGTGGAAGTCTAGAGACACCCCAGTATTGAAGATGTCCTTACATTTGTAATCCAGAGTACAAATAGCTGGATGACCCTGATCATATCCTTCCTCCAAGACGGGCACCTTCCATAAGACGCCGAATAAGCCAGAAAGGTCAAAAAGAGAGTAGCTAGATTTACGATCCTGAATGGTACTGTATAAGTAGGGCTGTACACGGTACGGTGCGGCCGGTTTTTGGGGGGATTTTTTGCACCACATCTATAGGGTGCGGTTTCCTCTAAACCCTGACCGCACCTTACTTGTGGGGATGTGGAAAGCGGTCTACACATGGTGCGGTGCACTATTTTGGTTCGGTGTGGTTAGTTCGGTTAAAAAGCAACCCAAATATTTAAAAAAAAAAAAAAAAAATTCTCAATCAACATCAAACAACCATACAGAATTATCAAACAATCCAAATATTCATTAAAAAAAATCAAACAAACATATTCATAATATTTCCCAAATTCCCACAAAAGAAATTTAACCTAACAGAAAACGATGTCGTTCCCTAGTTTTTAATTTTATTTTTTTTAAAGTAAAAAACGGCGTCGTTTTAGTATCAAAAATTTTAAAAAACAAAACCCAAAACGACTTCGTTTTATTACGTGTAAAACAACTTAACCCTAACTTCAATTTATTTTTCTTCTTCCTTCAGATCAGTCATTGCTTTCTCTTTCTCTCGTCCTCTTCTTCTTAGACCTTTCTCTATGCCACTAAAACACACACACACACACATACACACACACACACACACACACACACACACACACACACACACACACACACACACACACATATAGGTAGTTCATCAACAAAAAAAGGCGGTGTGGTGCAGTTTTCATCGGTGGGCAAAACCCACCACCGCTCGCCACACCTGGTGGCTTCGGTACTTGAAAAACGCTGCCGATCACTGCACCGGACACCTGCAGTGGCGCTTTGAGGTGGGCAGCTCGGTGTGGTGAGGGGTGATTCTGTCGATGACGGGCGGTGGTGGAACAGGCCTATGTACAAGAGAGGCTTCTCCATGCCCTATTTGAAGTGCGTCGACAAAGAGGAAGCCAGGTACATTCTGGAAGAGATCCATGAAGGGGTTTGCGTAGACCACGCAGGCCCCAAGGCCTTGGTAAGCAAATTTATTTGAACGGGTTATTTTTGGCCTACTATGTAGGTAGACGCGAGGGAGCTCGTCAAGAAGTGTGACAGGTGCCAAAGATTCGGGAATGTCCAACGCCTTCCAGTTAAGACACTGATAATGATAGCCTCCCCGTGGCCATTCGCATAATAGGGAATTGACATTATCGGTTTATTGCCACAAGGTAAGGGGCAGGTAACATTTTTACTAGTCTCTATTGATTACTTTATGAAGTGGGTTGAAGTAGAGGCTTTGTTAACCATCATCGAAGTAAAAGTCCAAAGCTTCATTTGTAAGAACATAATTTGTAGATTTGGGATCCCACGAACAATTGTATCAAACAACGAACCACAGTTCGATGGCCAAGGCTTCAGGGAATTTTGCTCAGGCTTAGGAATCAAGAACCAGTATTCATCCCCGGGACACCTATAGGTGAATGGACAAGTAGAGGTGACCAACTGAACACTTCTCAAGATCATCAAAACCAGACTGGACGATGCTAAAGGGGCCTGGCTTGAGGAATTACCCAATGTATTGTGGGCTTACCGGACTACAACAAGAACCCCAACCGGAGAAACCCTCTTCAGACTTACTTGTGGCACTTAGGCTATAATCCCGATCGAAGTAGGAATAACCAGTGTTAGGTGAGAGATGTTCCACAAAGAGAGCAACGATGATCAACTGAAAGTAAACCTAGACTGCTTGGATGAGATCAGAGATGAAGTTTCCAACAAGATGATGAAGTATCAATAGAAGATGGCTGAGTACTATAACAAAAGAGTAAAGCTTAGGCGACTGGACATTGGGGACTTGGTCCTACGGTAGGTCACCCCGGTGACCAAAGACCCAGCCTATGGGAAACTCAGCCCAACTTGGGAGGAACCCTACTGGGTCCTCCATTACTTTAGACAGGGCAGCTATCACCTGAAAACTTTAAAGGGGTAGAAGCTACCACGACCA
Source organism: Castanopsis chinensis (assembly GCA_032878915.1). Classification (NCBI taxonomy): domain Eukaryota; kingdom Viridiplantae; phylum Streptophyta; class Magnoliopsida; order Fagales; family Fagaceae; genus Castanopsis; species Castanopsis chinensis. Next base: position 3,711,896 of record JAVQMG010000097.1, on the reverse strand, counting down.
TGGAATATTGAGCACTTGAAGAAATACCATCAATAGATGTAACAGATACTTGTATTCATTTCTAAAAAGCAATAAAAGGACTATTCAGTCAATGACCTAATGTAAGCAAACCCAGTAGCTTAAAAGTCACAAAAATTTTCTAGGTAACAAGATTTTGCACTAACAGATGTAAGGAACTGATGAAGCCAAAGGATGACAAGATCCCTTAAATGGGTGTAAGTCATAAAAATGGGCTAAGTAACAAGATTCCGCATTGACGGATGTAAGTTACTGATGACGCCAAAGGATGACAAGATCCCTTAAATAGGTGTAAGTCACAAAAATAGGCTAAGTAATAAGATTCCGCATTGACAGATGTAAGTTACTGACAAAGCCAAAGGATGACAAGATCCCTTAAATGGGTGGAAGTCACAAAAATGAGCTAAGTAACAAGATTCCGTACCAACGGATGTAAATTACTGGCAAAGCCTAAAATGACAAGATCCTTGAAACAGGGTGTAAGTCACGTAAATCAGCTATGTAACAAGATTCCGCATAGATAGATGTAAGTTACTGATGAATAAAAATGAGTGACCAAACCCCTTAAGTAAGGGTGAATCACAAAGAACGGCCAAGTGACCAAGTTTCACCTGGGTGAAGAAAAGGTATTGACAAATCAGAACCCTTTCAATGAAAGTGCAAGTTTAAAAAAGAACTAAAGGAATGAGGTAAAAAAAGATCACATAAATGCAAGAATACAGACGAGTAAGTGCATAATCACGGATATAATTAAAGACCCAAAAACAATGGGCACCATTGTTTCCATACTAAAATTAAAAACCCATAAACACTGGGCTAAGAAAAAAAATTGTTCTAGAATAAGAGATATTGTTCTCAAAATAGAACTAAAAGGCCTAAAACACACCGGACACCTAAAAGAAAAAACATAAAAATATGGATGAAAGAAGTAGGTTCAGGCATCTGGAGGAGGTAGAGGGGCGTCCACGGGAGCATCACCTTTGGGAACGCTAGATTGAGAAGCTTCGTCAGCTGTCATTTCTTTTTCCACCTCCTCAAGGTCCAAGTTCTCCAAGTCTACCCCAGTTGGATGCTTGACGAGATACCGCCTTAGGATCTCAAAGCCTTTGAAGTACCAACTGAAGTGGACGGTGTTGTACTCCTCTGTCGTCTGGAAGGCTTCCATGGACTTCGCAGCAATTGTTTTAAGTTTTTCCTTTGCTGCCAAAAGCTGCTCGTATTTCTCCAAGACAAGCTGCTTTTCCACCCTCAGCTCGTTGGAGAGACCCTTCATCTACTCTTTAACGGTAGTAGCCTCCCCTATAGCAGTGATTAAATCTTTCTTTAATTTGGAATGCTCCACCTCCAGGGGCCTCCATTCATGACACCGTCAATGACACCTTCGCCTCCTGGGTAAAGAACTCCGAAGTAATGTAAAGGCTCTCCCCCAGCACCTATAAAAGGAAAGCCAGATAAAAAAAAAAAAAAAGGGAGAGAAGGACGAATTTACATAGGCACACTACTTGGACGAGCTTGTGAAGATGGTGATTCATAATCTCGTTGGGAGACGAGCTCAAGGATACTTTCATATCCTCAGCGGTGATGATCTCTTGCGCCCTTGCCAACGTAACCCTGGCATCGTCCCAGACACTGGACGATTGAGAATCAGATTTATCTTTCCCCTTGTCATTGGTTCGCGACCTCTTTCTCTAGAGGACGATTTATTCAACAGAGGTGGCTGGGGAGGCTATTTTCGTTGTCTTAGCCCCGAGAGTGGTCAGAGTGACCAAGTCCCCTTTATCCGTCACTTAGATAGCCCTGGTTCCAATATTAAAGAAAGGCTCATTCTTCTTTGCTCTCATGCGTGTATACATCCCTTGGTCAAACTTCGTCGTCATCTTTGTCAAAGGAAAAACCTTTGTTAAAAAAAAAAAAACAAAGAACCACATAGATGAACTCAACAAAACACTTACTTTTTTTTTGCTCAATTTCTAAATTCCTTAAAACAAAGGCAGGCGGCTCTGGACCGAGGCAATAAAAAGCTAGAGTCTGCGAATTAACCAAATCGTCAAAATCTTCAATCGTCCTCGCGTACTCCGATGGCCTTCTCGACTCGATCTGTGTACCTGCTCTTAAGTTTAGGCCGTCTATTAACTGCATAGAACAATGAATGGAAGAGTTAATGACAATAAAATGAACGCAAGCATATTAAAGGTTAAAGGATTAGAGGAAGTGACGACGCACCTAAGTTCGGGGATCTCCACCGACAGAGCAACCTAGGGAGATCACCCCAAACTTTGTCAGAGGGAGTCTCCCACATATCCCCGGACACAAAAAAGAACCGGGACTTCCAGTATTTGAATGACAAAGGCAGGTCCCAGACAATCCTAGTCCTCCTCTCCCAAGGCACCAATTCATAGTACCCATGCTCCTTAGACGGCTTTAAACGGTATAGGTAAATAAGCTCGTCCACCCTAATTATGTCCCCCTCTGTAGTAGCCAGCCATATCTCCATACAGCTGACCACTATCCTCCACGAATTAGGCATAAGTTGCCCAGGAGCAATGCTAAAATGTCCTAAAAGCTCCATGATAAATGGGTGGATGGGTAATCTAAGCCCGCCCAGGAAGGCAGCTTCATAGAAGTACACTACCTAGGGCGAGAAGTAGCAGGCTCGTTCCTCCTCACTAGGTAGACGAACCCTAACCCTATGAGGAAATTAAAATCTATCCTTAAACCAAGAAAGCGTCTCACTATCCAAACCACACACCTCTCTAAGGGCATGAAAAGCCTTAACTGCTTGAGGGACGGAGATGGCGGTATCCCCCTCCACAGGGTCGTTACTAGACGACAGACCGGTATCAAGCTCGCTCGATCTTACCTTAGACATTCCTCCTCTCCCACTCACCAATCCCTCAAACCAATCAATCGACTGACTAAGCACAGGGAATAACTCATCGGATACAACGCCTAAATCGCTACCCTAAAAAACAAAATTCTCAATCAAAGTGAGAAAAACACTGAAAGTACCAAAAAAAGCCCCCAAACGTGCAAAAAAGAAAGAAACTGAGGGGCAAGCTATCCTAACTTCAGAACTATTGACCATGAAAACCAAAAGAATGGAGGGAAAGAGATGGATCCTAAGAATCCCAAAAACCAAAAACGTACGCAGAAAGGAAAAAAGGGAAGAAAAAGGAAAAATAAAAAATCTGCCATAAGCTATGCTGTAAAAACAAAAAAGGAAAAGAGAGGAGAAAAGTGTACCTTAAAACGCAGAAAAATGAGAGCACCAACTCGAAAAATATAGCAGAGAGAGGTCAGAGAGGAAAAACCTCAGAGCAATGATTGGAAGTTGGAGAAAGTGAAAAGTGGAGAAGTTTAAAAACCAAGCAACAAAAAACTGAAATTCTGCGGGAAACCCAAGAGTTATACCATTGGAGCATTAACTGCACTGGGCAAAACATGCCACGTGGCCACGATGCATGGGGCACTGCCACTACGCATTAAATGAGGAGCAAAACCCCAAGAGCCATGTCCAATCAAAAAGATTTTCATCTTTCGATGATCAGATGGAGGATCGTTGGAGCCTCATTGAATTCCATAATCATGAGGCCTAAGGCGTTACAAGAAGAGCATTAAAACCACAGTCAAGGTCCCAATGGCTAGAAACCCTAAAGACTGTATATATACGGTCATTAGAAGCACAGAAGGGACACAACTCCAACAAAAAAGACATACTTTCACACTTCTCATTTTACTCAAAAAGGATTTCTAGTTACTAACTTAAGCATCGAAGACGTTGTGGCTAGCGACACACCAGTGTCCACCTCAGGGAAGTCTGTCCCATTTTGTAGGAACAGTGACGAGGTCTTGGCATCACTTGGACGAACGTACACGACTGACGAATAGACTTCATCAACATGTATCATTTTGTTCTTGCATCAAATGCATCAATTTGTTCTTGCATTTCATGCATTAATTCATTCATTGCATATTATAAAAATGATCTTGAGGTTCTAATGGTCGTGACAGTGTGTCCGATTTCCAAATCGGACTGTCGGATCAAAAGATATCGCATGATCAAGTTTGTACGGTTAACATGCATTGTATGGGATGAGGTTTATCAAGAAAATAACTCTGAAATTTGTCCAAATCCAGTGTTAGAGTTGGAAAACACTTCAAAAATGTGCTGATCAAGTAACAGATTTCAGATTCACGTTCTGAGGCACGTTTGGCATAGTAGACCTCAAAATTTGGAATGGCTATTTCTAGCAAAGTTGTAGAGAATCGAATTTCCCTTGAGCTATCAAAATTTCAGCATAATCCAAATTTTGAACAAAGAGATATGATCAAAATATGAACTGGTTCTAATCTGAAAAATCAACTTACTCTTATCCAAATCTTTTTTCTTTTTTTAGGATTTTCCCCCATATGTTTTTTGTTTTTGTTTTTGCTTTTTTGTTTTTGCATTCCAACCTCTATAAATAGACAAGGCATCTCATAATTCAGCACACCTTTTCACCCTTTAGAGAGAAACACCTTTGTTTTTAAGCTCTGAGAGGCATATGTTTTGAGGCTCTCCAATTGCTAATACTTGCTGGTCCTCTCTAAGATTTGCTACTTAAATTAGGGTTTTTAGATTTCAAAGATAACTGAATAAGTTTCTTTGAACCTAGTTAGGTTCTAAGACCTTTAGGTTTAAATGTACTAGAACACTAATTTGTATTGTTGGCAAACCATGATCAAAACGTGTTAGTCTTATTTAGACTGCTCAAAGTATATGTGTCTTATGTAAAGTTGGAATCAAGTGCACTGCAGAATTTACTGTGTAATTCTGCCTGGCTTGATCGATTGAGAATTAGACTCGACTGATCGAAAGTCGTGCAGATTGTTTTTTTTTTTTTTTTTTTTTTACAGAATTTTCCAACTCAGCCCAAACCCATTTTACGTGTAGGGTTTTATGTTTTGGGAAATCTGGGTTGAAATCATGTGTTTATGAAAAGCATTTCATCTCATACTCATACATTTTATTCATAAATTTTTTTGCTTTGAGTAGTTTCTGCATAAAAATGCTGTGTTTTGCAAATATATATATATATATATATATTTTAGAATTTCGATTGATCGAAGCTGTTTCTCAACCGATCAAAATTGCAATTAAAATTTTGGTCAACTTCTTTCTGTTTCAATCAGTACTCGATCACTGTTGGATCAATCGAAGGTATTTTCAATCAATCGAACCTAACTTTCGATCAGTCGAAAATCGCAAAGGAAGTTTTTAAAAAAAGTTTTGAGTTTTACGTGTTCATCACTATTTCAAAACTTTTCAAACACTTTCTCTCTCTATCTCTCTCTCTCTTCAATCGGTCTAGGGGTCAAAGCTATTTTTTTGTTATTTTCTTCCAATTCTTTTGCAAGGTTTTTCTCTCCCAAGGCTGGTAAGACCATATTGCCCTTCCTTTTTCATTTATTTTCATGTTTCATGAATTTTTGTCATGCATTTTGGGCATATTTCGAACCTAAGATTTTTGGGTTTTGTGTTGATTCAAACTTTTTCTTGTGAAATTGATCACTGGGTTTTTATTGTGGGATGTTATAAACATGATTCTTGTGAATTAATTTGATCAATTTGATGGTTTGTGAAAAATTGGAAATTCTAGGGCTTGAAATTACCTAAATTTTGGATTTTGTTCAATTAAGTTTAACCTGATGAAATTGGCTTGTTGACTTGATTAATTTGATCATTTTAATATGTTCTCTATCTTGTTTAATGATCAATTGGTCAATTTCTTGAAAATTTTACAAGTGGTTTTTCATAATTTTGGGGTTTTTGATATAAACTCTATGCTCAAGCCAATATTGTGATTTTAAAGTTAAATTGAACTTATTCTCACTGCATTAGAGCATGCATCATGTGTTGATTTTGTTCATGCATCATATAGAATTGTTATTTCTATATTTGTTTTGTGCTAACTTGCAGTCTGCCCTTGGTTTTCTCTTGTTTTTTCTTTTTTTGGTTCTTTTCTGTGTTCCTGTTCTTTCCTTAGCATCATGCCTAGGAAAACTAGAGTCAACAAGACATCCTCCTCTTCTTTTGCTCCATCCTTTAAGAATGAGAGATTCTTGAGTGAGAAACACCAAGTGACTTTTGAGACTCTTAATCTTAAGAGGAACCTTTGGGCTGAAAGAAAGGTTCTTTTAGATGAGTTAGATCCTGAGATTAGGAGGAACTTTGAGTGTAGGGGTTGATTACCTCTGTTAAATATTTCTCATCCCCCTCTGGCTACCTTGATCAGAGAGTTCTACTCGAACCTTTTTTTCCACTCCTATGATTCCAGGACTTTTGTGAGGAGTTGGATTCATGGTGATGAGTACACCATTACCCCTTTGGTAGTGGCTGCTGCTCTTGGGGTGCCTTTTGTTCTGCATCCTATCTACCCTTATGATGACTCTCCTCCCCTCGACGACATCATGTCGTACATCACTAGGTCTTCTATTTAGTAGGGTTCTGATCCCTGGATCACTATTGCTGAGCTCACTGAGGTTCAATATCTTTTCTTTCGAATTGCTTGTCATTCTTTGTAGCCTATATCTCATCTACACACCATCTCTATTGAGAGATATGTGTTTCTATAGGCCCTTGTTGGTGATGCTCTTATCAGTTTTCCTCATCTGTTTATTTGTTCTTTAAACGAGATTCATCGAAGTAGTTCTACTGCTCACGCTTTTTTCTTCCCCGTTTTTATTCACTAGATTCTCTTACATCTTGGTTTAGAGGAGTTTCCCATTTGAGCCTGTTCATATTATCGCTCCTATAGGTGCCACCTTTCTTAGTCAGAGGGCTGCTCAGTTAAGAGCAAGTTCTAAATGCCCTAGGGCTGACTCTTCTGGTGTCGTTCCTCCTCCTTCTCCCTCTTCTACAGGTGATCCTTCTACTGAGGCGTCTGTCGATCCTGCTATTGCTGCTGCTGCTGATGTTCCTTCACCTTCTGCTTTGGATGATTCAGACATTCGACGTATGTTGGAGACTGTCATGACCGTTTAGGCTGCTCATGGTCAGCTTTTGGTGGACATGTTTGATGAGCTTCATGCTTTGAGAGCAAATTTGGAGAGTATTAAAACGCCACCTCCTTTTGATGATAAGTGAGTGCCCTTTGGCAATTCGTCACAAAAAATGGAGTGCATATGGTGTAGAGAGGAGTTTTTGTTGTTAGGGGGAGATTTTGTATTGGAGTTGTGGAGTTTTTAGATTGTATCTAGATGCTTCACTCTGTATGTATCTTTTTGGCTCATGTTGTTTGTGATTCGGTTGTCCATGATAGGGGGAGATACTTTGTTTTGTTTATTTGTTTCTTGTTTCACATTATACTACATTGTTTATTGATCTATATACATAAGGTTATTCATGATATATGTCTTGTAGTTTATGTTTTTACGAAATCAAGTAGTTATGTTGTTTTACTTGTATTTTCCACACATGCGTTTATGTTTTTGTTAAGTGTTACAGAAATATACAGGTTGATTTAGTCGTGCTGCTGTCTACACTTGCAGCTGATAGATAGTAGTTAGATTGGATTTGTTATGTTGGGCTATGTTTTAGTAATGGGCTGTTTATATGTAAACTTTGAGCATTTTGTTGTATTTGTGTTTTTTCATGGATTGCTAAAGGGGGAGTTTGTTAGGTTTTAAGGCCTTTAGGTTTAAATGTATTAGAACACTAATTTGTAATGTTGACAAACTATGATCAAAACGTGTTAGTCTTATTTAGTCTGCTCAAAGTATATGTGTCTTATGTAGAGTTGGAATCGAGTGCACTGAAAAATTTACTATGCAATTCTACCTGGCTCGATCGATTGAGAATTTAGACTCAACCGATTGAAAGTCGTGCAGATTTTTTTTTTATTTTTTTTTTGTGCAGAATTTTCCAACTCAGCCCAAACCCATTTTATGTGTAGGGTTTTATGTTTTGCCCTAGGTATAAAAGGGAAAACACTAGCCACATTTTTAGAAGTTGTTGATGCTGTGTGTGTGAATCTTCTGTGAGATCTAGAGGTGTTTGCCTTCACACATACTTAGAGTTATCAAGGATCAAGACTATGTCAAAAGCTTGATGATCATTTCAGTTGCAGATTCAAGAGCTTAAAGATATACAAGCGAGAGTGCTTATGCTTGCTGGGAATCCAAGAAAGAAGTAATTCGTGGACTCGAAGCTATCACGTGGTCATGGTAATAAGTTTCCTAGTCGAGGTAGCAATAGGATGTTAGTGGTCTAAGTTGTTATTGTGTAAACTTCAATTCTTTCGTAGTGGATTTAGTTTTACCTTGAGGATAGCTAGGTAAATCTTCCCCAGGTTTTTTTTACCAGTTTGGTTTTCCAAGGTCATCATATCATTGTGTTCTTTATATTTTCGTTGCTTTGCATGATATGATATATTTGTGTTAACCTAGATCTGCTTAATTTACCTAAGTTAATCACTTGGCTAAATAACTAGGTTAATCTGGTTGTGTTTAAGGGGTCTAAAAACGTACAAACCCTAAAAATCCTATCAAGAACAAGGAGTGCTAATACACGAGGTTGTTTCCATCACCCTATCCTTTTTTATGCTTCTTTTTTGTGTTGATGAATGTTTTATCCATAACATGAATGGTTCGTAATTGTTGTGTTTAAAGCATGATTGTTTTTTATTTTTTATATGATTGTCATAATCTCTTTCTCGAATTTCAATAATCTGCAAGTGAACAATTCTTTTCCTTAAAATAAAACACATCTAATCTATTAGATGTAGATCTAACTATTTCTTAATTAAAAAAAAAAAAAAAAAAAAACAGATCTACATCTTTCTTAGATTTAGATCTGAATTTTTCTCAATCAAAACAGATCTACATCTTTATAAGATGGAGATTTGAATTTTTCTCAATTAGAAACTGATTTGTATATTTCTTAGATACAGATTTGATTTTTCTCACATATGCAGATTTTTGAAATAAAGAAAAAAAGATTAAACATGATTGTGTTTGTTTTATTTAAATTCATGTTGCATAAATTTAAATTATGAGTGAAACTCTCTTCTTAAAAAAATCTTTTTCACTAATATAAAAACAGATCTAATTTTTCCGTAATCAAAAACCATTTTTTTTTATTATCACAACATAGATTTGAATTTTTATCTCCAAAAACCACTTTTTCAACATTACACAAAATATATCTGTTATTTTGTCAAACCAAAATCAAATTTCTTTCCATCACCAAAATAGATCTGATTCTTTTTAAAAGAAGAAATTTCATTCATAAATAAATTTGTGTGATTTAATTTTTTTTTTCTTTCACATGTGCAACATATCATTCATGATATGCATAAAATGGTACATTGATCATGAGAGTCTAGAAGACCAGACTCTGTCTGGGTAGAATGAGTGCCTAACACCTTCCCATTCCGTAACCTATCATTTGAATTTAGTATCTTTGGATAGGTAGACCTAGGCTTTATCTTTATTTATTTATTTTTGGATAGTTTGTAACTAGGACCCATAACCATGTAATACTCAAGTTATCAAGTTTGTATTTTCTATTCAATCAATGATAAAACAACAACTCAGTCATGTATTGTATATTTATTTTTTCTTATTTTTTTATATAAAAAATAAGTGACGACTCCACACCACTTACCCAAAAAAAGAGATGCTCGAAAAAGCACTGCAAAAAATCTCTCTCTTTTTCGAAAGGCACTTTCGAGGTCTCTCACAGTGGCAACTCCATTGGGGATGTCGAGGGCTAAGCTTCGTATTAGACTTATGTGTCCAAATATTTAACCTTATTTTGCATGGTCTTGCATGATATTGTTGTTTGTTTGTTTGTTTATAATTATTGAGATGTTGTCTGATATTCTGTTGGATGATAATTTGTTGTATGCATTGTTTGTTAAAAACTTTTCTTAACTGTCATAGTGTGTGCCATCCAAACAAATATGTATACACCACTTTTCAACAACTTGTGGTGGTAGTAACCATGGATCACCGGTCTTCATTAGATTCGGGTACCCAGTGGCAAACTCACTAGATCATTTCTTATTGACTGTAAAGGACAAATCATGCCGTTTGGACCAACGTAATGTTCATTACATTACAAGTTGGGAGGTGTAATGTCCTAGCTATGGGAAAAAATGAAACAACAAACCCACCCTACAACGTAATGACTTAGAACCTACCCTTAGGTTGGTCCCAGTTAAAATTGCATTGCACGTTGTGTGCGTTTGTTTTGCTTGGTTCTTTGATGTAGATGGTGACCTAGCTTTAATTGTCCCAAAAGAGCCTGAGAGAGAGAGAGAGAGGGGAGAATTTGGTTAAGATCCGAAGGAAGGTTGGAAAGAGAACCTAAGGCCGACGCTCAAGCTAGTAGTTCCAGCTCCAAGCCCATCACGGTATAGAAGCCCGTGAACATAAAGGACGCTCTGCCTCGTGAGCATAGAGGACACTCTGCCTTTACAACATCACAATCCCACATCCGACCTACAAGATACTTCAAACCCCATCCAAATCACCTAACATCCACAAACGGTAGGAGAGACTTCAAACCCCAATTAAATTACCAAGCACCAACATATATGGGGAGACATTTCAAACCCTAATCAAGCAACGCAATACCTACAAATGGGGAGAGCCACTTCAAACCCCAATCAAGTAGCCCAACATCCACAAGTGGGGGAAGACACTTCAAACCCCAAGATACCAATCCTAATGACTTGAAAAAAATTGCCAGCATTGCAAGGGGGGAGACACTTCAAACCCTCACATTTGGAGACAAACAACCTAAAGCCAAAGTCCATCGAGATTTCAACCTTTTGGATCATGAGTTCAAGCCCATCAAGCCCAAGGAAGATTCAACCCTAATGAGCCAAGAAAGAATTGAAGATGTTCTTAACTCCATCTTGGAAGGTCAAGAGAGGATAAATGAAGAGCTAGCCTAAATCTCCTGGATAGCCAACTCTGCATTACAACTCAGCTTAGCCAATCAAGCTACGCTATCTACCTTGTGCGAGGATAATTCACCAGAACCTGAAGAGATTCCACATTTCCAATTTCTAAAGAAAAGTGCTAGGGATTTCAGCAAGTTGTCTTTCCAACTATCCTCTCCAATCAAGAAGAACATGTCAATGGACTTAATCCCTAAGGTGGTAGTGCCTTATCACATCGGTAACGGTGTAGTCAAACCATCAACTATCAATTGTATGTGTTGAAAAAAATTTTCAGAACTACACATGACCAATAATCCCATATATATCTATGTTTTCCTTAGGTCAGGCCATGAGTGTATTGATATGATCAGAATGTCATTCTTAGAAGAAAATAAGAGGGAAAATTCCAATCTTACCTGACTGATTAGTTTCAAATATGAGACAAGCTTCACTCCAAGTCTAGAAGGAAGAGAAGGCAAACATTCATCCACACCTCCCACTACCTATGTCATCATGGATGCAAGGAAAAAAAATTAGAAAACTGGGTTACAAGGATTAGGCACTGAACGGGTACTATTACCCACAAACAAAACCAAACACAATATAGATGATGAATTTCACTATTACCCACAAAACAAAAAAGAGAAAATGAAGCATCAAACGTGAGGAGCAAAGTGGGACAAGTACCTTTATCGGCAGAAGTGGAGGAGAGAGGGTTGAGTTGACTCAGTCGGCTTTGAGTACAAAACGGTGTGTTTTGGGAGGAATGGTTTCAAATAGTGATGATGATGGGAGCTCTAGATTGTAGACTAGGGGTGAGGCTAGGCAGCGGCTAGGCTTGGGTGGAGGGTGGTGGCGGCATGAGGGGCAAGTGAGAAGAGGAGTTATGAGGAGAGAGAGAAGTGGGTACATGAATGGACTAAGAAAAGAAACAAAAGGAAAAAAAAAGAGTTTAGGGTAAAAAAACGAAGGAAAAAAGAAGTGGAAAATGAAAAATGGAGGAAACTTTATGCGGGAATACCAAAAGTTTTGGAAGGAACATATAGCGACGTTTTAAAAATGTCACTATAGAGGTTTATTTCTTTTTTTTTTTTTTTTTTGGGCGCCAAGGGTATATAGAGTTTTGTTAATAACTATAGCGACGTTTTAAGAAAACGTAGCTATAAGAGAAATAAATACCGTTGAAATTGTACTTTTTTTGACGATTTAATAAATGCTGCTATTGTTTTGGGTTACAATGAAATTTTTTAAAAAACATCACAAAAGGCACACGCTTTAAAGGCGCTAGTCAGAAATGTCGCAATATACCACTTATAGTGGCAGATTTAAAAGCGTTGCTAAAAAAATGCCGCCTAAACCCTGATTTCTAGTAGTGACAGTTGAATGCCAAAATTAGACCACCAAATCAATCCACATCAACTTTAAACAATGGATTAGGTGAATTCTTATGAATTAGGGTTCAATAAATGTGTAGAGAGGGAAAATTTTTGACCTATCACAAGCTAAAACATCATACTATTAAGTCCACAAAATATGGCCAATTACAAAGTGCCACGTATTTCTACTAGGTTTTGTTATCACTACTCAGAAACCAATAGAAATTTGCAAAGTGTCATTGAAATAGGGGCATAAAATGAATGCAAAAAACTAATCACACATCAGCATGTGTAAGTGATGACATAAGTAGCCCTACGTGTGTAGGCGATGGCACAGGCAGCCCAATTGGATGCTGACATGTGTCTGTTGGAAAAATACATGTTTGTATTACATACAAAACATACACAACGAAAAATTAACGGATCTACTTCATTCAGAATTGATAACATACACACCAGTTTCTCTCCTTAAGCCACTCTCTCAATCAGTTTCCAAGAGAGAATAAGAGAGTGGCTTACACTCACATACACACCATTTCATTCTACATAAAGCCTTAATGAACTTCTGCATGTTTCTCTCCTTATATATAACTGATTATCTAATTGGGCTAGCCTTTTGGACCATTCCAATTGGGCTATAGTATGTAGCTTGTAGTGAGATTAAAAGGGAACAAATAAGACTCTAGCTTTAATGGGCTTTGGGCTTTTCTGTTAACTCTTGACAAGTCCAAAGTTACCATTAATTATATTTAATACCGCTATATAAATATAATTGCACTCTAAGTCTTATTAATAAATTATATCCCAAGACTTTATTATATATGCAATCTCTGCATTAAAATATTCGTAGTAACACAAAGTCATAAATATTGACTGCCATTTTAAAGATCACTATATCTTAATCCTTGAGTACCCAGTTTAATCCTTTAAGTTATTCATCATATATTTAAGAAATTTAATTTCATAAATATATACTGTAGTAACTCTTTACTAAAATGATTAGGTTCAATACTTTGAATAACCAAACCCACTAAACTTATTTCAAGGGAATATTTTACATCTCTGTTAAGAGAGTATGAATTATATGTTGATAATATATGTTCCATCAACACTAAATGTGACTGCTCAACATATTGAGGTTTTGATCGTGACTTTAGATCTCACTCCTGATAAGTCAAAACAACCTACACCTCATGATTAGGATCATTATTCTCTTAGGATCTAAAGTTGATGTAAATAGAAGTCATAAGATTTATTATTCATTTGACAGTCGTTAGGAGAATAATAAATCTCATAGCGGTCTAGTTCAATATGTCTTAACTCTTAAAACATATCAACTAGAAGCCTCTACTTCTATGATCTAGACAAATCATCTTAGTTGATATGTTATTGTCTTCACAGTTGAAAAGCCCAATTTCATCACCGATTACGAACTAAAATTCTGAGCATACAAAGAACTTGTGATTTATATCTTCTATGACTAAATCACAAAAATCTCATACTATGCATCTCATGGACTAAGATAATGCCCCATTAGTTCATTTATAAATAATCTCATATAATTAAACAATTCTATTATTTATGACATGCCAATAAATTGAATTTTAAAGCATAAACCCCAACAGTATCACCTTGAAAATCAAAACATTTTGGCCAATCAAAAGATGCCATGTGTCTTATAAAAAAAGTCTTAAAGCCCATCCAATCAGATTGTGACACATGTCACCAATCAAGCTTCGCCACGTGTCACTCACCCCACCCCTAAACTCTTATAAATAGAAGCATTCTTAAGGAATTTCAACACACACACACACACACACACACACACACACACACACACACACACACACACACACACACACACCAAGAGATCTTGGAAGACACAAGATTTAGAAGTATAGAAGCTTTGTTGGAATCAAGTCCTGAGGCCTCCAGAAACTTCAAGAACTTCAAACTTCGAATTCGAAGAACATTCGAAGCAGAAACATCCAAACTACCTGCCTAGATCTTAAAGTTTGCTGGAACCAAGCCCAAAAGCCTTCAAAAACTTCAAGAAATCACAAATTGGTAAAGCTCTATGGATCCAAGCCTCTAAAGCACCAAACAACCTCCACCACAAACCTTCGAACACGAAGAACACACCAAAACACCAAGAGACTAACACATCTTGGAAGACACTAAGATACCTTGGGAGAGATCTTGGAACACACACACACCAAGAAACCAACACATCTTGGCAGAGATCTTGGAAGACACCAAGATTTAGAAGTACGAAAGCTCTATTGGAGTCAAGCCTTAAAGCCTTCGAGAACTTCAACCTTTAAATACAAAGAACATTCGAAGCAGAATCACTCAAACTACTTGCCTAGATCTTAAAGTTTGTCGGAATCAAGCCTAAAAGCCTTTAGAAACTTCAAGAAATCACAAATCAGTGAAGCTTTACAGATTCAAGCCTCCAAAGCCCTAAAGAACTTTTGCCACAAACCTTCAAATACAAAGAGAAATCATCCAAATCATCTTCCTAGATCTCAAAGTTCACTGGAATCAAGTTCAAAAGCCTCCAGAAACCTTAATAAACCACAAATTAGCGAAGCTCTACATATTCAAGCTTCCAAAGCACCAAAGAACTTCCACCACAAACCTTCGAAGATGAAGAAAACATAAAGAACATGAAGAACAAAGAATTTATAACTAGCTCATGGCCAGAGATTCATTGTAATTCTATTTCAAGAGTCTTCGATCCATCCTTTAGCCAAATTGATGGATATTTGGTGTTTGAATCAAAATCACATTACCATAATTCCAATCAACAAATCTTTCAAGAAGATCGAATTAGAGGATCACTTTTTCTTAATTATAGAGAATTGTACCACATATTCATCAATAAATATTTGCATTTGTGAAACTATTTTACTTGTTTAATTGATTTCGAACTAGAAATTTAGTTGTTCTACAAATTTTGGCACGCCCAGTGGGACATCTTTGCCTCTCATCTCATTCTCCTTCAAAGAAAGAAATTTCATCATCTGGCTACCGACTTCAATGGCCTCTAGTAAGAACATTCAAGCTTCAACAATAGCTATTTTAGTTAGACTTGGAATGGCTACCACCAACAATTACATTGGAGCAATAAATCGTAGCCAACCTAAAGCTCATAATCAACTTCAATCTCAATTAACCAAGGAAGCCAAGGTCTAGAAAATCATCTCCTTAGACCCTCTTGCAAGAAACAAGGTCATCAACAAGTATATCTCCACTTTAGAACACCTCAAGTATGGGGGCAAATCCCCTTATTCCTTCACAATAAGTTGGTCGCACGATTTCTCTCCCACCAAATGGAACCCAAAAGATGAGATTTCTTGTGCTCACTTTAATTCACTTTCTTCTCCATCATCTTGAGAAGTTGTGTCAGTCGTGATGACTAACACTTTTACCGTGGAAGAAAAGATGGCTGAAATGGAACAAAAGGTTGTCCTTCTCACAAAAGCACTTGAAGATAAAGACCTCCAAATCACAACTCTAGTGAATAAGCTTGAAATACAAGATCTTGGTGAATCAAGACATAATCCTAAGTTCCCATTTGTCTTCACTTCTACAAAAGATGACAAAGGGAAAGAAAATCAAGACACTCCTCGACAGGAACAATCCGAGCACAATATAGAGGTTCTTCTACAAGTTCTCTCATATATTCAAAACCTTACACAAAGTGCATCGACAACATGAGAATGCCAAATGGGTATCTACCCCCTAAGTTCTTGCAATTTGATGGCAAAGGAAATCCTAACCAACACATTGCTCACTTTGTAGAAACTTATGAGAATGCAGGGACTCAAGGAGGCCTCCTTGTAAAGCACTTTGTCCATTCACTCAAGGGAAATGCCTTTGATTGGTATACAAACTTAGAACCTGAGTCAACTGACAGTTGGGAATAGCTTGAAAGAGAATTTCTTGACTGATTCTATAGCATACGTCACACAGTGAGTATGATGGAGCTTACTAATACCAAGCAATGGAAAAATGAGCTAGTGGTCGATTATATCATTTGATGGCACTCTTTGAGTTTGGATTGCAAGGATAGACTTTCTGAAATATCTGCTGTAGAGATGTGCATCCAAGGCATAAGTTGGGGACTTCTTTATATCCTTCAAGGGATAAAGCCCTGAACATTTGAAGAGTTAGCAACTCGGGCACATGATATGGAGCTGAGCATTGCTAGTCATGGAAATACAAAACCTCTCATACTTGAGGAAAGCAAAAAGGAAGAAAAGAGGAATGACAGGAATCCAAAAAGCAATCTCAAAGACCTAGTGGCTATTAACACTACTGGCTGTTAACACTACTGTAATCAAGGTTCTAGGAAAAAGAGCAAAGGCAAATGAGAAAGGCTTGAAGGATGGCAAAAGAACAAAGTGCGTCGTCTGACTTTTAAAAAACGTGAGCATAAAGTATATCCGTTCCCCGATGAAGATGTGCCAAACATCTTAGAACAACTATTGCAAGTGAAGTTGATTGAACTACCAGAATGCAAGCGACTAGAAGATATGGGGAAAGTTGATGACCCTAGCTAATGCAAATATCATTGCATCATTGGCCACCCAATCCAAAAATGCTTCATCTTCAAAGAACAAATCATGAAGCGTGCCAATGAAAACAAGATTAATCTAGACTTTGATGAAATTTTCGGGTCAAACCATGTGACCGTTGCTTGTGATGTACTTCCAACTCTTAGGCAGGGGGCAAATAGAGCTTACAAATTGATTGACAATGATGTCATAAGGATTGGCCCCATCAATGGGAAGTTCCTTAAACACTTCTACGCTTGAAAATCGAGGATCGCTTCTTGTTAAGAGCTTAAACTGCCCGCTACAATGCTGCAAGGGTACATGTGTCTCCCCAATACCTTTAAAAGAATACCAATAAAAAAAATCAAAATAAAACAAAAAATATAATACCAAAAAAAAAAAAAATCACAAAAAAAAATCAATCATAAAAAAAAAAAATCTTTTGAACTACGTAATGACTTGATTCCTCTCCGAGGTACGTAGGCAGCTTAGTACTTTTCACTAAGTTCAATAACATGAAAAGAAGAAGGATTGCTAGTCTATCTTGAAGAGTTTTACCTCATAGGTTGTCAACGTGCATTTAAGATCCCTTTGGTTGCCAAGGCATTGCTTAAGGATAGTTAACTATTCAATAGGATGATTAAATGTCGTTGTAGTAGAAAATGAAGACTACAAAGAATTGGTGTTACTCAGCTTTCCTTGAAATAATGATAAACATAAGTTGATTCTTGGCTATGGAGTAAAATAAAATCCTCAACCTCTTTTGCCAGGAATGAAGTCCATGTAGGATTGCTTGTCTACTGTGGACATCCTACCACGTCTTTGAAGTATACTTCACATCACAGTCTCCTGGGGGCATCTTCTTGTACCTTGCAAGTCTAAGCTACATCGCCTCTCTTCTAGGTTGTGACACTTCACAACTCTAAAGTTTGAATCATATCATCTCCCTTTTGAGTGATGTTGTTGTTAGGATTAGTGTCCTTAAATCTTATTGTATGATGCTATGTATGACATTATATATGATTTAATATTGTGATTAATAAAGTTGTTTTATAGTTATCTAAAATAATAGTAACATGAATATTGGACATTATCATATAGTCCATGAGATGCATAGTATGTGATTTATGTAAAAAGTCACAAAAGATATAAATCACAAGTTCTTTGTAAACTCAAAATTTAGTTCGTTGTCGGTGATGAAATTAGGTATTTCATCTACGAAGACTATAACATATCAACTTAGATGATTTGTCTTGATCATAAAAGTGGAGACTTATAGTAGATATGTTTTAAGAGTTAAGACATATTGAACTAGATCACTGTGAGATTTATTATTCTCCTAACGACTGTCAAATGAATAATGGACCTGATCATGAAGTGTAGGTTTCTTTGATATATTAGGAGTGAGATCTAAAGTAATGGTCAAAACCGTAATATGTTGGGCAGCCACATTTAATGTTGATGGAACAAATATTCTCAAGATGAAATTCATAGTCTCTTAATAGAGATACAAAATATTCCATTGAGATAAGTTTAATAGGTTTGGTTATTCAGAGTCTTAGGCCTAACCATTTTAGTAAGGAGCTACTAAAGTATGTATTTATGAAATTGGATTTCATAAATATATGATGAATAACTTAAAAGATTAAGCCAGGTACTCAAGAACTAAGATGTAGTAATTTACAAAGTGGCAGTCTACATTTATGACTTTGTATTACTATGAATATTTTATGAAGGGGTTATATGTACAATAAAGTCTTGAGATATAATTTATAAATAAGGCCTAGAGTGCAACTATATTTATATAGTGACATTAAATATAGTTAATGGTAACTTTGAACTTGTTAAGAGTTGACAGAAAAGCCGTAGGCCCATTGGAGCTAGTGTCTTATTAGTCCTTTTTGGTCCCACTCCAAGTCACACACTAAAGCCCAATTGAAAAGGTCCAAAAGGCTAGCCCAATTGGATAATCAGTTATAAGGAGAAACATACAAAATTTTTTAAAAAAGAACATGAAATGGTGTGTATGTGAGTGTGAGACACTTTCTTATTCTCCCTTTGAAAACTGTTTGAGAGACCATACTTCTTGGGTGTAAAGTGGAATTGGAGTGAAAATTAAAAGTGTTCCTAGGTACTTCTAATCTTTATTTTGAAATTCACCACACCAAGTTACACTCTCTTGTTCTTATATTCTGAAATTTGCATAGTGCATGTTAACAATTGCGAATAAAGTAGATCTATTAATTTTCCGCTGCCTATGTTTTGTATGCGATACAAACATATAATTTTCCATCAAATGGTATCAAAGCGGTCTTCAATTCGAATTTGTATAACATGTTTTGTGAGTTTTGAAATTAGAGACAATAGTTTCATGATGCTAGAAGATTATATATATATATATATATATATATATATTTAATTTTCTGCATGGTTGTTGAAACTATGGTTTGATAAAAATTGATATTGATATTATAGTGTTATTTAAATTTGAATTTAAGTATGTTAAATTGATCTTTAAGGCTATAGCATCAATGAAATTCAGTTTTGATATCAAATCCCATCTATTATGTTCATATGGTGGTTGTTTGTTCATGAAAAACCATTGAAAACTGTCTAGATCTTCCTTTTAAAAACTGAAAACATAAGTTTTTCGCAGGTACACTTTACTTGCAAAATTGTCGTGAAAACTTCTGTCTGAATTTTGTGTTTTCACAAAATTTTTCGTGGGTAAGCTTAACTCGTGAAACAGTCATGAGATAGTCGTGAAAGTTTTTGTCTGAATTTTGTGTTTTCATTTTTTCTCTTAACTTATTTTCGTGGGAAGAGCTTAGTTGCGAGATTCTTGCGAAAATGCCACTGAAGGGAATTTTGAATTTTTTCTAAGTGTTTTCAAATGTATAAAGTGCAAGGGTATGTGTGATTAGATTACATATGTTTACAAATTAAAAACCTTTAATTCAAAAAATCTAGTGGGAGAGAGATGGAGAGAGATAAAAGGGTTAGACAGATCCATTGACAGTTTATAGTAGTATGATTAAGGACCTCGCCTTGGCATATATGACTTGCTCCTTTCAAAGGGTGTTTACTTCATGGAACTATAGATTAAACTTCTTAATGATGGATGATATGTGCTTTTACATTAAGAATGACCACACCACCGTGGAGTTACTTAATGACTCACATAAAATTCAGTCAATGGTGTACACTAGACTAAGTTTAATGTTAACCTCCCTTCGGAGCTATGTCATTATTACTTAGAGGCTAAAGTAAATACTAGTGTTTGATAAGAGTTATCATGATAGCACTAGCAATGAGAAAAGTTCTCAATCAATCATAGTGTTTATAATTTATTTGCTTCCAAGGAATTTTGAACATGGGATTGGGCTGTCGGGATTGGGCTGTCGTTGCATATATTATATTATGGTTTTATTAAGGTTCCATACTATATGTTTATATGCTAAATTGATAATGTCCAGTTGACTTATTACATTCATGTTTATTGTTTTCAGATTTTATCATGGTATCATTTAGCCCACTTGTTACTATTCTTAATCAAAACAAATTGACTGGATCCAACTTTGTTGTCTGGAAAAGAAATTTGGACATTGTTCTTGCAGTTGAAGAGCATAAATATGTACTTACTCAACCATGTTATAAATTTCCTTCATTAGATGCTCCTCTTGAGGAAAACCAACGATATAATATTTGGTAGAAATCTAATGAGATGGCCAAGTGCTACATCCTAGCATCTATCTCAAATGTTCTACAACATCAAATGCATGATGTAGAACTAGCTTCGAACATAATGCTAAGTTTCAAGGAGATGTTTGGTGAGCAAGGCCGTTCTACAAGGTAAGAAACTATGAGGCAGATTTATAATACCAAAATGGCTAAAGGCAATTCAGTGAGGAAGCATTGTCTTACAATAATATCTAATCTAAATACATTGAAAGTTTTAGATGCCGATATTGATAGAAAATCCCAAGTGGATATGATACTACAGTCACTACCGGAATCATTCAAGGAATTTAGACTTTATTATAATATGAACAAAAAGATTTATTCATTGTTTGAATTAATGAATGAATTGGTAGCGGCGGAAGGCACCTTTGGTACTTCTAGTGTTGAAGCTAATATGGGTGAAGCTAATATGAGTGAAGCTTCTGCTTCTCAACCTAAGTCGAAAAGCAAGGGTAAGAAGAAGAAGAAGGATTTCACTGTGGTAAGAAAAGATTTCACTGTGGTAAACAAATTGCTTTAGGAGTTGCTAGCAAAGGAAAGAAAGCCAAAGGAACATGTTTCCATTGTGGTAAGAAGGGACATTGGAAGAGGAATTGTCCAATTTTCAAAGCTGCTAAGAATAAGGATATGAAAAATGCATTCCTTCTTGAAATATGTTTGGTGCAGAATCCCACAAATTCCTGGTGTGTGGATTCAGGTTGTACTAATCATATCTGCAATTCTTTGCAGGGTTTCCAAGAGACCAGAAAGCTTAATGAAGGGGAATTGTTTCTTACTTTAGTTGATGGGAGCAGGACTTCAGTAGTAGCTGTTGGAGTTGTTAATTTATGCTTTAAGTCTAGAGTTTTAATGTTGGAAGACTATTTTTATGTACCTAATATTCGTAGGAATTTAATTGCTACAACTTATTTAGGTAAACATGGATATTGTGTTATCCTTAAAGACAATGTGGTAATAAAGAAGGATAAAGTATTTATCTGTTCTGGAAATATTGTAGATGGTCTTTATATTTTAACTCCTGATAAGCATGAATTCTACAATTTTGAATTAGATAGTAGCTCTCATGTAAAATCATTAAATAGAATGTTTCCTTCTACAAGTGATGCATATCTTTGGCACTTACGTTTGGGTCATATTAATTCAAATAGGATTCAAAGACTAATCAAAGATGGACTTTTACAGCCCATGGACTTTGATGAATTTCCAATTTGCGAATCTTGTTTGGAAGGTAAAATGACCAAATGACCAAATGACCTTTTAATGCAAAAGGTAGAAGAGCTCAAGAGTTGCATGAATTAATTCAAACAGATGTGTGTGGTCCTACGTCAACCCAAGCAAAAGGAGGTTATGAGTATTTCATCACTTTTACAGATGATTACTCAAGATATGGCTGTGTGTATCTAATGAGACGGAAGTCCGAAACCTTTGAAAAGTTCAATGAGTTTAGGGCTGAAGTTGAGAATCAATTAGGTAAACGCATAAAGGCCATTCGATCTGATCAAGGTGGTGAATATCTTCTTGGGGATTTCAAGGCTTACTTAATTCAGAATGGGATTGTATCCCAATTGACTGCACCTAAAACTCCTCAACAAAATGGTGTAGTGGAGAAAATGAATATGACCCTTTTGGAAATGATTAGGTCCATGATGAGTTACTCAACTTTACCAATTTCTTTTTGGGGGTATGCCTTAGATACAACAATACATCTTTTAAATTTAGTTCCATCAAAATCTGTTCCCAAAACACCCATAGAATTGTGGAGTGGGCGTAAGTCTAGTATAAGTTATCTCCACATTTGGAGTTACCCAGCACATGCACTAAAGGGGAAGCCTGATAAATTGGAACTAAAATTAGAAGTATGGTTACTTATGGGTTATCCAAAAGAAACTAGGGGTTATTTATTCTATAGTTGAAATAATAACAAAGTTCTTGTTAGTACAAATGCTAAATTTTTGGAAAATGACTATATGAATAACATAACTCCTAGAAGTAGAGTTGTATTGGTTGAAATGAATAAACCTGTAAGTGAACAACCAATGAATGAAATTAAGGATGATGTGGGGGTATTAGATGCACCACAAGATACTACTCATGAGATGTCTAGTACACAAGTGCCACGTCATAATGGGAGGAATGTAAGGCAACCTATAAGATTTATAGGTCTGGGAGAAACTTTTGAAGCTATCTCAGAAGAGGCCGAAACTGATCCTTACACTTATGACGAAGTAATGAATGATATAGATGCACATCATTGGGTCTAAGCTATGAAATCTGAATTGGATTTTATGTATTCCAATCATGTTTGAAATCTTGTAGAGATGCCTAACGGCATTAAACCTGTTGGTTGCAAATGGGTTTACAAGAGAAAGAGAGGGATAGACAGAAAAGTTGAAACCTTAAAAGCAAGACTAGTGGTGAAGGGTATACACAAAAAGAAGGTATTGATTATGAAGAAACCTTTTCACTAGTAGCAATGCTTAAATCTATAAGAATTCTCTTATCCATTACTGGTCATTATGATTATGAGATTTGGCAAATGGATGTCAAGATTGCATTTCTCAATGGCAATCTTAAAGAGAAAATCTATATGATGCAGCAGGAAGGTTTCATAGCAAAGAACCAAGAGCATTAGGTATACAAGTTGAAAAAGTCCATTGATGGACTTAAGCAAGCATCTGGGTCATGGAACATTAGATTTGATCAAGCAATTAAGTCATTTGGTTTTGAACAAAATCTAGATGAACCATGTGTGTACAAAAGACATCAAGGTAAAGTAGTAATGTTCCTAGTGCTTTTATGTTGATGATATTCTACTCATTGGAAATGATGTAGGGGTAATGTTATCAGTAAAGGTTTAGTTGTCAAGCCAATTTGATATGAAGGACTTGAGTGAGGCTAACTTTATTCTAGGGATCAAGTTTTGGCAAGATCGCAAGAATAAGTTGTTAGGCTTATCACAAGTTGGATATATAGATAAGGTTCTAGAACACTTTAACATGCAAAACTCCAAGAAAGGATTGCTTCCTTTCAAACATGGAGTTACTCTGTTTGATGACCAAAGGCCTAAG
This sequence comes from Castanopsis chinensis, assembly GCA_032878915.1. Taxonomy (NCBI): domain Eukaryota; kingdom Viridiplantae; phylum Streptophyta; class Magnoliopsida; order Fagales; family Fagaceae; genus Castanopsis; species Castanopsis chinensis. The sequence continues at coordinate 3,688,200 of JAVQMG010000097.1, read as the reverse complement.
ACTCTTGAGGAAAAAAATATGATGAGACAAGTTCCTTATACTTCTGCAGTGGGAAGTCGCATGTATGCCATGCTATGTACTAGACTAGATATCTATTATTTAGTTGGCATGGTTAGCCGATATCAATCAAATCTAAGACTTAAACATTGGCAAGCTGTAAAGCATATTCTTAAGTATCTACGGAGAATGAGAAATTATATGCTTATTTACTATAGTGAGGATTTGATAGTGGTATTAAATATAGTTAATGGTAACTTTAGACTTGTCAAGAGTTGACAGAAAAGCCTAAGGCCCATTGGAGCTAGTTTCTTATTGGTCTCTTTTGGTTCCACTCCAAGCCATATACTAAAGCCCAATTGGAAAGGACCAAAAGGCTAGACCAATTAGATAATCAGTTATAAGGAGAGAAACATACAATTTTTTTTTTAAAAAAAAAGAACATGAAATGATGTGTATGTGAGTGTGAGACACTCTCTTATTCTCCCTTTGAAAACTGATTGAGAGACCACACTTTTTGGGTGTAAAGTGGAATTGGAGTGAAGTTAAAAGCATTCCCGAGCATTTCTAATCACCGCACTAAGGTACTCTCTCTTGTTCTTATATTCTGAAATTTGCATAATACATGTTAACAATTGCAAATGAAGTAGATTCATTAATTTTCCGTTGCGTATATTTTGTATGCGATACAAACATGTAATTTTCCATCAGCTGTTTCACATCATATCTCTAAAATCTGGACAACGTCACCTTCCTCCAGCATTTGAAGTTGGTGTTGCATCATCTCTCCTTTAAAGGCATGTTTGTGCAATGTCAAAGTCCTGGCATCATTCTTCTCACAACTTCAAGGTTTTGTCAGCATCTCTTTGCATCTTCAAAGTCTTGATAGGAGCTTCTTGAGACTTCAAGGTTTCGTTGGCATCTCTTTATATCTTCAAAGTCCTAATGAGAGCTCCTTGCATCTTTAAAGTCTCGTTGGCATCTCTAAAATCTTAATGTTTGGCGATAGTACTATGTACACTCGATGTTTAAACTTTGCCGCCTCTAAAAATTGGTGCTAATATAGCTTCATTATAAAGGCCAATGTTAGCATGGCTTTAGTACAGATGAAGTGTTGACGTGGCTCCATGGCAAAGATGAATATTGGTGTGGCTTCAATGAAAATAAAGTGTCAAGGCAGCTTTATGGCAAAGGAAGAGTGTTGGTGCAATTTCATTACAAGGACAATGCTGGCGCGGCTTCATGGTAAAGACTCTTGATGTGTCTATGTTGCAAAGACTCTTGATGTGGCTGCATTACAAAGACAGGTGTTGGTGTGGCTTAATTGCTAAGACAAAGGCTAGTACAACTTTAAAGTCAAGTATTGGTAATAGCATCATTGTATCATGAACACCAGTGATAACATTGTTGCCTAGATGATTGCCACTATGAGAACGACAAGGATGGATGTTGCTAAGAGATTGTTGTTGCAAGGCAAGAATGTGATAATATGGAGACAAATATCACAGTAAGAACATTGATGTAAAGCTCGACGTTAAAGCCCAAAGAATAAGGAAAGCATGCCGCAAAACAAAAGCAAGCAACAACAACAAAAAAATTTGTCAGGAAAAGATCTCACGGCATGTCTAAAAAAAAAAAAATCATTTACAAGAAGAGAAGCCAACAAGTACAAAGAAAAAAAAAGAGCTGGAGAAGAAGGCTAAAGGAAAAGAATGCCTAAGTAATGAACGAAGCCAATCTCATGTCTTATATAGAGAACTTTTGCAAAACAAGCAAGAAAGAAATATAAAGAAAGTTAAATGGTTGCACCAACCACCAGTGAAAACAAATGTTGTTCACATTTCAAAATAAAAAAGGTGTGAAGACAACTGAAGTAAAAAAACAAAAAATGTTGTTCACATTTCAAAATAAAAAAGTAATGAAGACAACTAAGGTTTAGAGTAAAATTTTGCAAACTCAAATGCATTCAAAGTCAAAGAAAACTACACCGAATGTTGAAATGAAAGATGACATACAAAATATGGTAGCTCACCAACTACTTCCTGACCCTTAAGTCTAAGCATAGGCACTGCCTTGTTAGAGCTGCTGCAGAAAAAGAACAAGAAAAGCCAATACAAAGACAAATGGTCACCCACGGCCTTCTTTTTCAGATTTGTAAAAATCCTGACATTTTTTCACAAAGATGAACACACACAAGGATCTTAAATGGACTTCGACCTCTAAAACCCAGAAAAGTCAATCTCAACAGAGCTACCCTGCGTCTTCACGCACAGCCAAAAGTTTCGGAGATTGCGGCCTACTCTTTCATATTTGTACAAATCAAGACTTCATTTCAAGAAAGTGGCATTACTAGTCGATCTAGAAGGCCCCAATTTGCAAAACTCAAAAATTTCGAATCCAAAATCATTGTCATGCGCTGCCACGCACCATTAGAAGCTCTGACAAACACTGCCTCAATGAGCACACGCCTCCATTAGTACTCACACGTGCTGACATTGCTCCCACGCGTCTCCATGATGCCTCACATGCTCACATGCGCCCCTCTAGCGATATGATGTCATTGATGACTACATCCTCCACTACCTGGTTTGACCCAGACCTACCCGAAAATCTGACCTCGATCTGAACCGCCTGCAAAAAAAAAAAAAAAAAAAAAAGGTTTTAAACAAGTTGGACCTTTGACTTTGACCAAAAAGTCAAAATTTTCAATATGGACCTATCCCATTTAGTTTTTCGAGTACATTCCGATTTTAGGATTTGTTTCTTCATTCAAAACTTGAACATTGTGCAAACGTTCAATTTCTAGAAAGTTGACTTTTGCATAAATCTTAACCAAAAGTTAAAATTTTCAAGAAGGACCTGTCTTGCTCAATTTTTCATGTACATTCTGATTTTGGGGTTCTAAAATTGCGCAAATGGCTCAATTCCAAGATAGTTGACTTTTGTGTTGAAGTCGACCAAAAGTAAAAATTTTCAAGCCAAACTTGTCTTGCTCAGTTTTTTGTGTAAATTTTGATTTTGGGGTCTATTTCATAGTTGAGAATCCAAAATTGCTTAGATGATGTGATTCTACAACCGTTGGCTTTGATGTGAACTTTAACCAAGAATTAAGATGTCCGAGTAGAGCTTGTCCCACCTAGTTTTTTTGCGAAGATTATGATTTTAAAATTTGTTTATTTGTTTAGGACTTGGAAACCACCAATCTGACCCACTTCTCTGAAGTACTAACAGTGTCCAAAATTTAAGCTCCCAAAATAAAAATTTGAGATTCATCCATTTAGTCTGGATTCCCTCAGGGTTATTCTCTAGACTTCATCAAGGCTTCCCTTTCAAAGAACAAATGAACTCTCACAAGTGTGTCTTGAACTTGAAATTAAATTGGATCACTACTTCAACCTACCATTCCCGTTCGATGCCTACTGGTCTCCTACCTACCATTCTCGTTTGATGCCTACCAGTCTCCCACCTACCATTCTCGTTCGATGCCTACCATTCTCACAAAAAATTCTCATCCATCATTCTCACCTAACACACCTATCTACCATTCTTTGTCTCTTTGCTATAAATAGAAGGTTCGGATTCATTGAAACTCACTAAGAAAAACACACTGAATCATGAAATAAAGATTTTCTTCTTTCAAATTTTCAAATTCTCCTTCTTACAGCCATTTGTCACTATAGCTTCATCATTCTCAATACCTAGTAACCAATATTGCTTCGTAATCAGCTTGAACTCAACCTTCTCATGGTTTAGTAGAAACCCTCCTCACAACATCATTGTAGTTTTAAGATCCAAAAAAAATTTGTTTCACCACTTAACGACCACCTTTGTCCATAAAATTTCACATAACATAGCTCGCATCATTGTTCCTTGTAGTCTCAAATCTACCTAGCCAGGAGATTTATGTCCATAAACACACCTGCTTCTAAGCTCAAGGAGCCTCCTACTTGCTTTAAGGACGCCATGGTCTCTCTCCAATTGCTTGGTCCTCCAGCGGAAGTATAGATTCGGAACAAACAACAACTTGGCTAGTTTTTAAAACCAAGATCACAAGTTAGCTCCATCTTTCATTTTCTGTGCTCTTCCAACATGTTTCAAGACCATAACTCCCGACTTTGTTCATATCTTTCAACAAGTTTCGTTGGTTAAGGGTCGAAAGGTGTTAGGGCATCCTACAAATTTTCTCCTATCCAACATTCACTGAAATCTCTAAGGTCCCAGCTCATCAGAAATCAACCTCTAATGTTGGTCAATCAAGGATTTGTTTCCACCAAAGCCTCATTCCATGTCGCCACCAATTCAAGACACGAAGGTTATTGTTGCTAGTTCTTCAGAACACATTTTTTAGGAATTACTCCAACTTAAATTCTGCTTGAAGTATTTCAGAAAGTATACTTTTGAAATTACTTCAACTTAATCTCCGTCGGCATGGTTCCATCATACAGGCCATTCGACGACTTGCCGCCGGACCTTATTCAGCATGCAGTCAGCCTCGTATTCCAAAATATACTCCCCTGAAACATTTACACCAAAAATTCCCCGATGTACAGGGCCAGCTCCATGGTGTCGTATGTTTCACACATCACCATCTTCGCTTCATCGTTATCGTCTTCTTTTCACAACAACCACCAATAGGCACAAAATCCATATGCTTTTGAAATTACCTCAACTTAACTTGGGAAATACGATAACGCAAGCACAATCAACCACTTTCCCACATGTCCTTGCTGTAATCCAAAGTAGATTCTTCTGAGATCACTTCACTAGGAGTTCTTAAAAACGCAAGGCTAGCCCTATAGCTCTGCATGCTGTACCTAACCAATATCCTTTCCACATCACCGCCTTCTACACCCTATGATCGCCACAAACGATCCAAAATACTCTTCTAAAATTACCTCAGCTTAATCTTTGTTGATAAGATTCAATTGTGCAAGTACATTCAGCTACTTGTAAATAACTTTTGTCCCATTGACCCATTTCAAATACCGTGGAACACTCTTTTGAAATTACTTCAACTTAACCTTTGTTGAGAAGGCTTAATCACGCAGGTACATTCAACTACTATCCGACCATTTTGCGTCTCATTAGAACCTTTCATATGGGTGGGTCTACTTTTCTGAAATTACTTCATCCTGCTAAAGCTTCACCACCTTCAACTACTTCACTTGAAGAGTCAAGTGTAAAAATCTATTTTTGAAACTCATTCCCGCACCACACTCCAAAACTGTGTGCGTGAACGAGTCTTAAGGGGGTGTTTGTAGAAAGGGAAAATTCTCAACTTATCACAAGTTAACACATCATACTACTAAGTCCACAATATATGGCCAATTACAAAGCGCCATGTATTACTAATAGGTTTTACAATCACTACTTAGAAACCAACAGAAATTTGCAAAGTGTCATTGAAGTAGGGGCATAAAATGCATGCAAAAAACCAATCACACATCAACGCGTATAAGCGATGATATACGTAGCTTGGCACGTGTAGCCAATGACACAAGTAGACCAATTGGGTTATGACATGTGTCACCCTAAAAATCAAAACATTTCGGCCAATCAAAAGATGCCACGTGTCTTGGAGAAAAAGTCTTAAAGCTCCTTCAATTAGACTGTGACACACGTAACCAATCAAGTTTCGCCACATGTCGCTCATCCACCCCTAAACTTCTACAAATAGAAGCCTTCCTAAGGCATTTCAACACAAACACACACACACCAAGAGATCTTGGAAGACGCCAAGATTCAGAAGTGCAGAAGCTCTACTGGAATCAAGCCCTGAAGCCTCCAAGATTTGAAGTGGAAACATCCAAACTACCTGCCTAGATCTTAAAGTTTGCTAGAGTCAAGCCCAAAAACCTTTAGAAACCAAGAAATCACAAATTGGTGAAGCTCTATGGATCCAAGCCTTGAAAGCACCGAAGAACCTCCACCACAAACTTTTGAACACGAAGAACACACCAAGACACCAAGAGACCAACACGTCTTAGAAGACACCAAGACACCTTGGGAGAGATCTTGGAACACACACACAACAAGAAACCAAAGGAAGAGATCTTGGAAGGCACCAAGATTCACAGAACCCCTGCTGGAATCAAGCCCTAAAGCCTTCGGGAACTTCAAGAACTTCAACCTTTGAATACAAAGAACATTTAAAGCAAAATCAATCAAACTACCTACCTAGATCTTAAAGTTTCCTAGAATCAAGCCCAAAAGCCTTCAAAAACTTGAAGAAATCACAAATCGGTGAAGCTCTATAGATTCAAGCCTCCAAAGCCTTGAAGAACTTCCGCCACAAACCTTCAAATATGAAGAGAAATCATCTAAATCATCTTCCTAGATCTCAAAAGTTCATTGCAATCAAGCTCAAAAGCCTCTAGAAACCTCAACAAATCACAAATTAACGAACTCTACGGATTCAAGCTTCCAAAGCACTAAAGAACTTCCACCACAAACCTTCGAAGACGAAGAATGCATGAAGAACACACAAAGAACATGAAGAACAAATAATTTCTAACAAGCTCTTGGCCAGAGATTCATTGTAATTTTGTTTCAAGGGTCTTCGATCCATCCTTCAGCCAAATTGAAGGATATTTGGTGTTCGAATCAAAATCACATTACCATAATTCCAATCAACAAATTTTTTAAGGAGATTGAGTTAGAGGATCACTCTTTTGTAATTACAGAGAATTGTACCTCATATTCATCAATACAAATTCGTATTTGTGAAACTATTTTATTTGTTTAATTTATTTCAAACTAGAAATTTAGTTGTTCCACAACATGTGATTAGGATTAGTGATTGGTTTTAAAAATAATGACTTGAATTAGTTAGATGTCAAATTCTCATTGGTTTAGTTTTAAGACATGGATGTAAGAGAATGCACTGGATAAATTGTATAGAAAAACATGGTTTTGAATTATTAAAATATTATATCGTAAAAAAGATGACTAATTGAAATATAAAAACATTTATTATCTCTAGAGGTAATTTGATATAGTTTTTAAGTTCTTAATTATCCTTGAATCAATAAGAGAAGTGAGTAAAAATCAAGCGAAATTCAAAATTGGAGAAAACCCAAGATTTTAGTTGAAGTGCCAAACAACGCTTTAACCTAGAATTAGAGTGTTTGAATGACTTTTAGGGAATATAAAATGTCACTTTGAAGTGTTGAATGACACTTCTGCTCTGAAACCTCTAATCTTATGTGGAGTCTCTCTGCAGCTAAGGAAGTTGGTTTCTCCCTCTCCTTTAGGCAGTAGAAGTGTTTGTCCCTTACGTGAGTAAGGAGAGTTTGTTTCTTTCTTGTCTATTGTTTTTCGTTGTACCCATTGTCTAATCCTTCTTCTCTCCCACTTAAGACACCAAGAGTGCCTCTCAAGCTTGTGGGTTTTTCTTCAAGGCTCAAGGGAAACAATATTCTTTCTATTTCGTGTTTTTTCTCTTTCTTGATCCTTCGCATTCATGAAGGATCTCACAACCACCTGGAATAACCTATCTCTGTCAAAAAAAGAACATACTAGTTTCATCCTGATAACTGACCACCAGACAAGAGAGTATATGTTGGCTGCAAAATTTTTAACCCCACGTTTCTTGATAATGGATGCTATGGCTAGAACTTTTAAGCAACTATAGAGGTCCACCAATGGCTTCAAGATCAGGCGGCTTGGAGATCATAAAGTGCTCTTCGTTTTTGATAATTTACCTAATGCTGATCGTATTATTCAAAACCAACCTTGGAGTTTTGATAAACATTTTGTAGTTATTCAAAGTTATGACTCTGATACCCCAACAAGCAATTTAATCTTTAACAAAGCCACTTTCTGGGTGCAAGTTCGCGACATTCCCCTTAGATACATGACAAAACAAATGGCTAAATGTTATGTGATATAATTGGGGAGGTGTAGAAATCCACAGGGGCAGTTGATGAAAAGGGAGGTCATTTCATGCGAGTTCGCGTGACTCTAGATTTAAATCTGCCTTTATGCTGTGGAAGAGTTATTACTCTTGCTGAGGGGGGCAAATCCTGGGTTTCATTAAAGTATGAAAGACTACCTAATCTTTGTTATTGGTATGGGAGACTTGATCACAATGACAAAAATTGTGAACTTTGGATCCAAACCAAGGGTACTCTTCAAGTTAAAAATCAGCAATTTGGGTTAAACCTACAAGCAGCACCTTATACATCCGCTAGAAAAGATGTTATCTTTGTCCCTGGATATTATGATAATAGGTTCTTGCGAAGCACCCAACCATTAGGCACAGTAGTGTTGAGTCCTTCGGTGGAGGAGGTGGCACCAGCGCCATTGACAGTTGTATAACCCGATTTGGAATGTGAGGAAATTAGGGATGAATTCAATGCAAAATCCTTTTCAAATTCAAACTACCAAGCGGGAAAGGAGGGTTTAACGGGTGAAGTAAATGAATATTCTATTCCTAATATATCAGGGTCAACTTTACAGCCTAGCCCAAAATCTCCTATTTTCCAGCACTAGATAAATGGCAGCGAGATATTCTCAACCAAATTAAATGAGATTGATAAGGAAATCTCCAAATTTGACCCACCAAGCAACGCAGAAAATAGTGTAATTACTCAATGCAGTGCAACAATCATAGCATGCCAGAACTCTTAAACCCCACAACTTATCACTCCCACTTACCCCACCCTCTCTCATGTGACCCCAAAGACTCCACCAATCCAAATGACCTCATCCCCACTTTGACTGAGGTCCCCATTGCAGTTAGCTCCAGTGATGCTCTGCCTAAACTTGGAATGTGGAAAAGAGTCCAAAAATCCTCATGAAGTCTGGCATCCCTAGAAGGAAAAAAACCTTAGACTAAGAGACCTTCTAGTACCTTCAGTGATCCAATTGAGCTACCCCGAAAGCGCCTCTGGGTTTCTCATACGGATAATGGCAACACCAAATTATTGGCAGAGCCTAGTTAGTAGCCCTGCCAAGGGCAATGAACCTCTTAGTTTGGCATTGTCGTGGGCTTGAGAACCCATAGAAAATTCGTGAGCTAGGAGACCTAGTTCAGGCACAAGATCTTGCAGCCGTGTTCATTGCCGAAAAATGGCTTGTTGAAGCAAGGCTAAAGTCACTATTGAAGAATTTTGATCTTGATCAGAAATTTGTTGTATCTAAGGTTACTTAGGGTGGCGGGTTGGCACTTTTGTGGAAGTCTGACTTCAATGTTTCTGTGGTTTCTTCCTCATTAAATCACATTGATGCCGTGATCAATGCCAGTAAGGAAAATTCTTGGAGATTTTTTACGGTGTCCTGAAACACATAGACATCAAGAATCTTGGAACATGCTAAAAAACCTCAGCTGCAGCTCCTCTCTACCATGGTTATGCGCAAGCAATTTTACTGAGATAGCAAAGTCCCATGAGAAGTTGGGTGGTCAAGTAAGACTAGAAAATCAAATGAAAGACTTTAGGGAGGTGTTGGATGCTTGCTGCCTTGCTGATTTAGGTTATAGAGGTTTGAAATTCACTTGGTTTAAAAGATTGATGGAGGTATCACGGTTTGGGAATGTTTGGACAAGGCCGTAGCAAATATGGAGTGGTTTTCTCTCTTTCCATGATCGCCTGTCACGCATCTGGATGCTATTTTCTCAGATCATAAGCCACTTCTCATTTAGATAGATGGCATATCGATAAGAAATCAAAGACCATGGAGGTTTGAATAGGTGTGGTTGAAGGAAGCAGCATGTCACACTATGGTGGAAGCAGCCAAGGAAAATTCCATTTTTTCCCCCAACCCCATGTCTATAGTTGAAGAAAATTTAAGAAATTACCAGGATAAACTACGTGAGTGGAGTAGAGTGTCATTTGGAAACATCACTCGTAAGGTAATTGATAAAAAAAGGCAGGTGAAGGAAGCGGAAAAGGAAGCTATAAGGGAAATCGTGTTGATCAATTGCACTCCCTTAAGGCCGAATTTAGGGATTTGCTTACTAGTGAAGAGAAAATCTGGCAGCAACATTCTAAGTTGCATTGGCTGAAGGAGGGTGATCAAAATACGAGGTATTTTCACAGCAGGGCCTCCCAAAGATCTAGGCGAAATTGTATAAAAAGATTGAGGAATGAAAATGGGGAATGGGGAATGGTGTGAAGGAGATGATCAAGTGGCAGGGCTGTTTTATGAATATTTCAAGGGGCTTTTCTTGACATCCAATCCAACTCACCTTGAGGAGGTTCTTGCTACTATCCCACGGGTAGTATCTGATTTGATGAACCCTAATTTGATGAAAAAAATTTTAAGGCAGGAAGTTTATGTGGCTTTGAAAAATTTGGCTCTGTTGAAGGCCCTGGGTCCGAATAGCATGCCCCCTATTTTTTTTTTTCCAACACTATTAGGACTCCATTGGTGATGATGTTTCCTGTGCAGTGCTTTCCTGCTTAAATTCAGGTACTATCCTAGCTAGTCTTAATCAAACTTATATCACTCTTATTCCAAAATCAAAGAGTCCTAAAAGAGTTTCTGAGTTTAGTCCTATTGCCCTCTGTAATATTCTCTGTAAATTAATATCCAAAGTGCTAGCTAACTGGTTGAAAAGTCTTTTGCCTTATGTTATATCAGAATCACAGAGTGCTTTCCAACTTGATAAAGCAATCTCAGATAACATTCTAGTAGCATTTGAGACTCTCCATCACATGAAGACTAAAAAAATAGGCAAAGAAGGTATATGGCACTAAAGTTGGATATGAGCAAGGCTTATGACAGAGTGGAGTGGATCTTCTTAGAGAAGTTAATGTTAAAAATTGGCTTCCATGATAATTGGGTAAGGTTAGGGATGGAAACAGTTAAAACAGTCTCATATTCCATCCTAATAAATGGCACACCTTGAGGTTTTATTAAGCCAGCCAGGGGGATCCGTCAAGGGGACCCATTATCTCCCTACCTCTTTTTACTTTGTTCTGAAGGGCTAAATGGTTTGATCCAGAATAGTGTTGCTGTTGGTGATCTTAGAGGCTTCTCCCTATGTAAGAATGGTCCACAAATCTCCCATCTCTTCTTCGCTAATGACAATGTGATTTTTTGTAGAGCCAAGTTAGGAGATGTGCAAGCTTTACAAATGGTCTTGACTCTCTATGAACAAGCTTTAGGGCAGAAAGTAAATGGAGCAAAGACCAAACTTTTCTTTGGCAAGTCAATCCCAAATAGCACAAAAGTTGCCTTGAAAAATTTCCTAGGAGTTCCGGAAATAAAGGAGTACGAGATATACTTGGGCCTTCCAATAGTGGTGGGGAGGAATAAAAAGGAGAGCCTTATTTACATAAAGGAACGAATTTGGAGTAAGCTTCAAGGATGGAAAGAAAAACTCTTGTCACAAGCTGGGAGGGAGGTTTTATTGAAAGTTATTGTGCAAGCCATTTCAACCTTTGCAATAAGCTGCTTCAAATTACCTACATGCCTTTGCCACGATATTGAGGTGATGATTAAAAATTTCTTTTGGGGACAACGATGTGATAGAGGAAGAGTCATTGGAAGAAGTGGGAGACTCTTTATATACCAAAGAATGAAGGTGGGATGGGGTTCAAAGAACTAAGAAAATTTAATGAAGCCATGCTAGCAAAACCAGTTTGGAGATTAATTCATGACAAAGACTCCCTTTTCTACTAGGTTTTCAAAACTAAAATTTTCCCATCAGGTGACATATTCTCTGCACAAGTTAAGCCTGGTTCCTATGCTTGGCGGAGTATCCTTAGTGCCTGGAAAGTGATTGCTACTGGTGCTAGGTGGAGAATTGGGAATGGTCTAAGTGTCAGAGTGTTTCATGACTGCTGGTTGCCAGGGGAAGGCTCGGGTAGAATTATTTCCCCAGTCTCTTCTCTACATGTTGATGTGGTGGTAGCTGATCTCATAGATGACAACACAGGATGGTGGAATGGGATGCTATTAGATACCTATTTTCTACCCTTTGAAGCTCAGAAAATCAAGTTGATCCCTATCTGCTTTACCCCTCAGGAAGACATCCTAATTTGGCCAAAATCTAAGGATGGGATGTATTCAGTCAAGTCGGGGTATCAGCTGCTGTGTGCTATGGAAAAGAGTGAGGCAGGTTCTGTGTCAGATAATGGAGAAGCCAAAAAATTCTGGACAGCCCTGTGAAGTTTAAAAGTGCCAAATAAAGTCAAGACTTTTGCTTGGCGAGCTTGCACTGAATCCCTCCCTATTCTAAAAAATTTGGCAAAGAGAAAAGTAGTTCAACCCAATACCTGCCTTAGCTGTAAGAGGGAGCTCAAGACAGTGGTCCATGCCTTGTGGGGTTGTGAAAATCTAAGAGTGGTCTGGGGAACTAACTTTGATGAGTTGCATAATGCGACAAATCATTTTTCTTCTTTCATTAATCTTTTCAGGTTGGCGCTGCAGAGCCAAAGAGGAGCTGAACTCTTCATCATGTACTGCTGGTCTATTTGGAATCGTCGAAACAAGATAAAAGTCAAGGAAGCAGTAGTGCCTATGGAAAAGATCTCGAACCAAGCTCAACAATATCTCACAGAATTCCAGCAGACTCAAACTAACCAGCAAGAAGTTGCCGAAAAAAAATCATTTGGAAACCACCAGATCTTGGCTCTTTAAAAACAAATTTTGATGGTGCTGTTTTTGAAGATTTGGGAGAAGCGGGCATTGGCGTTGTGGTCCGAAATTTCTCTGGTACCATATTGGCAGCCTTATTTGAGATCATTCCTAAGCCATCATCCATAATGGCATTGGAAACTGTTGCAGCTCGAAGGGCAGTCCACTTCCTTCAAGAACTCAATCTGCATGGTTCAATTTTGGAAGGTGATTCAGAAAATTCAATTTCGGTGATCAACAACCAGTGTTTTCATTACCCAGCCGTGGGTCACATAATAAAAGACATTATGTCTTCAGTTAGCTCCTTTCATTATTTCTCTCTCTCATACATGATGGCAAGGCAGTTCTCTAGTACATGCTCTAGCCTGGAGAGCGAGACTTTCAATTCCTATTTCAGTCTGGAAGGAGTCTGTTCCTCCTAACATTTATAAGGTGTATATTTCGGATTTCCTTGCAATAAAATAACTAGGCCTACTCCAGTGGGGGCTTCTAGAATTTTGTTTTAGGGTTTCATTAAAAATTTTTGGGATAATTACAGTAAACCCACCTGTGGTATGGCTCGTTTTCACTTTGCCTACCTGTGGTTTAATCATTTACACTTTGCCCACCTGTACTTCAATCCGTTACCCACCTCACCCTCAGACGTTAGGAAAACACCTTTTTATTCAAAATTAGAACATAACACGGATCAAAACACGAACCTTTAGTTTCTTTTCCTCACGAGCCCTAAAAACAATAAAACCCCTGGAGAAACCCATTCTGCGTCTGATATTGAGTTCGCGCTGCAAGTATAAACCTAGACGAGCAACGGGTTGTTCGGCGGACTAAAATCCTGGTAAGAAATCATTCACTGTTTGAGTTTTTAATTTGGGCTTGTGGTTGTTTTATAGTTTTTTGAGTAATTAGTCCGTGGCAATGTTACATGTAATGTAATGAGAATATTAGTTGTGTTTGTTGATGTAATGTTACCTATTGTTTGGATTTATGTTTGTTTATGGGCATTTTGTCTATTGTGTTCATTGTATCTCACAGTGGACCGAATGGGAAATTTTAGTGTTTCTATTGGTTTAAATTTTAGTGTTTGCATGCATGTGGTATTTAGTAAAACACAAAAGCAAAGCAAAAATGTGGTCCCCGTGGTCCCTTTGATGTGTGTGTTGCATCCCAAAAGCCAAACAGAAACATGCAAGTGTTTACTCTTTTGTGTCTATTATTTGCAATTCTTTAATTGTTAAATTGTGTACGTATCAAATGGTAATTTGTTATTGTAGATGGATGATGAAATAGTGAAATTTAAGGTACATTATGGGGGGACTTTTATTTGGAACCCTAATTTAGAATACTTTGGAGGGAAAGTTGAAATAGTGCATAAGGATCCTGATAGGCTTAGTTATTTTGAAATACAAGGTATATGTGAGGACTTGGGGATTGATGAACCGTGTAGGGTTCATTATTTAGGTACTGGTGGTAACTTGGAGCAAGACTTGAGGCTCCTACAAGATGATCAAGATGTGGTGCCACTATGCAAGCATAGGGACACCATCATACTGTATGTGGAGAGTGGTCATGCTCCACTTGCAGTTGAAGTTCCTAATGCTACAGGGGCTGGTGTGGGGGCTGGTGCAGGGGCTGATGCAGGGGTTGATGTAGGGGCTGGTGTAGAGGCTGGTGCAGGGGCTGCTGCAGGGGGTGCTACAGGACAAGGTGATGGTAGTGTGGGGGTAGAGGAGGAGTTTGATTGGTTGAATGAAGGTCTGGAAGGAGAAGACTTTGCTGATGACATTTTTGGTGAGTCTTCTTCACCTCACACAGTGCCATCTAACACTGGTGCAACCATTGATACACCACAACCAACCACTGATACACCTCATCCAAATACTAATACACCTCAGCCAAACATAGATGCACCTGGCCCAAGCAATGGTCCTCCCCTAAACATAGATTTAGATGAAGAGTGGGTTGAACCAGCTTTAGAGGATGATATTGCAAGTTTGAATGGTTCTGATGATGAGCAAAGGCCTGGAAATTTGGAGTTCAATGAGAGGACTGATATGGAAAATGTTAGGTTGGTAAAAGGGATGAAGTTCCCAAACTCCAAGGTGTTTAGGAAGGCTTTGAGGGAGTATGTGATTCAGAATCACATTGATATCAAGTGGAAGTTGAATGAGAAGAAGAAGATTTCTGTACATTGCAAGAATAATTGCGGATGGAGATGTTATGCCTCAATGGTGACTGGAGAGTGCACATTTGAGATCAAGACACTTTATCCTGAGTGTACCTGCCCCCTTACATTCCAAAATGGGCAAGTTACATCAGCATACGTGGCAAACAAGTATTTGGAGGATTTTGGTAAGAATCCTAATTGGGAGGTCTCGAGTGTTAAGCACCATGTGATGCAGCAGATTTCTGTTGAGTTGAGTATTAGTTAGGTATATAGATCAAGGAAGGCAGCTAGAGGACTGATTACAGGGAATGAAGAGGCTCAGTATGGTCTGCTTAGAGACTATGCAGAAATGATAAGGAGGACAGATGTAGGAAGCAAGGTGATTTTGCAAACAGAGATGGAAAATGAGAATGGAGAACCCAAGTTTAAAAGGATGTACATTAGGTACAATGCCCAAAAGGTTGGCTTTCAAGGTGGTTGTAGACCCTTTGTTGGGCTGGATGGATGCCACTTGAAGGGGAGGTTTGGTGGACAATTACTGTCTGCCACTGCCAAGGATGGAAACGACAATATATTCCCAGTGGCAATGGCTGTGGTTGAGCAAGAGAACAAGGATAGCTGGGTCTGGTTCTTAGAGCAATTTGCAGATGACATTGGCAGGCCAGAGGACCTCAATCTGGTATTCATCAGTGACAGGCAGAAGGTATTATCATGACATGCTTATCTTTTTACATGCTTACTTGCTGACATTGAATGCTTCCTTGTTGACATTGAATGCTTACTTGATTGCAGGGCCTGGAGAGTGCAATGGAGACTCTATTCCCAACTGTGGAGCATAGGTATTGTGTGAAGCATATATAAAACAACTTTAAGGTTAACCACAAGGGGATGGAGTTGAAGAGTGTACTGTGGAGGTGTGCTGGCACAACATCAGCCAGGGAATTTGAGAGGGGGATGGACCATCTTAAGAGTTTGGACGAAGAAGCGTGGAAGTACCTGGCTGATATAGAGCCTGCACAATGGGCCAGATCCCATTTTTCTTTAAGAGCTTTGACAGATTGTCTGGTAAACAATCTGAGTGAGAGTTTTAACTCTATGATTGTGAAGGCTAGAGACAAGCCCATCTTATCAATGCTGGAGTGGATCAGAGTTAGGCTTATGACCAGGCTGTATACAAAGAAGATTGGCATAGAAAAGAATGGTGGCAAGTTGTGTCCAAGCATACAACAGAAGTTGGAAAAGTTAAAATTAGAGTGTAAGAACTTTTGTGCGATGCCATCTGGGAGGTTTGTGTATGAGGTTGACAATGAGAGGGAAAGACATGTGGTGGACTTGGTACAGAGGACATGCAGTTGTAGAGCATGGGACTTGACAGGAATCCCTTGCAAGCATGGAGTTGCAACCATTTTTGTCAATCGTGAGAAACTAGAAGACTACACCCATCCATGCTACTACAAGGATGCTTTTGTGGAGACGTATAAGACACCCATACCTCCCATGCCTGGCCAATCTGAGTGGGTGTCAAGTGGCCAACCCATGCCTGTTGCGCCTGTTATCTATAAGCCACCAGGCAGGCCACCCATGAAGAGGAAGAGAGATGCTGATGAGCCAAGGAACCCTTATAAGGTGTCTAGATCAAACAAGCCAGTGAGGTGTGGAAGGTGTCAACAGGAAGGGCACAATGCAAGGGGATGCAAGGCTAATGTCACTGGTGAGACACCATGGGAGAGGAGGCAGAGATTGCAGAAATCTGTAAGTTGTCACTTTGTTTTTTTTATTGAAATGCAAAATGCCAATAACTGACTATAAAAAAAATGCTCATATGCAGGGAAGTGGAAGGCCTTCTACATGCAGACAAGGATCCCAGGCCCCATCTTCATCCCAGGCCCCATCCTCAGCTCAGCCTTACACTATGGCCTCATCCTCATCCAACCAGGCAGCAGGGTCACAGCCATAAGCACAGCCACAAGCACAGCCATAAGCACAGCCACAACCACAGCCAAGGTTGTCAAAATCGGGATCCTACGTAGGATCGTGGGAGGTAGGTAGGATCAAAGATCGTAGGATCGGATCGTGAATCGTAAGATCCTACCTATTTTCAGATTTTAAGCAAAAAACCTATTGATAGTGACTTTGTATGTTATATAATCACTTAAAATATGAATCCATCAATTAAAAAAAAAAATTGCATCATAAAATATAATTTGCACGCACTACATCGTTCTATGTCATTCTAACGAAGCACAATATATTCAAGTTTTGACATAATGTATTTAAAAAGTTTAGTACATGTTTAATTAGTAACTAAGTACCAAAATATTATCTACACATATGGAAAGTACGCTTAATTTTCTTTCTAGCCAAAGTAGACGTTGTATATTTGTACTAGAGCTGCAAAAAAAAAAAAAAAAAAAAAGATCCAAGATACAGAGTATGCTAAAAAAATCACACAGAGAATTTATCAAACAGGTTGTGTGCAATTCTAAACTACTAATTATGTTTACTAATATTTCTCAAAGATTCAAATACTGAAGATCCTGTTTCATAATTTTTCAAATTTTACTTAATTTAGTTAACAAAGTAGAAAAATAAAAACCTTAAAAGATTTGTCAAAATCATATACACAACACAACAATACGGAATCAAACTATCAAAGTACAAATATATGATAAACTACTAAGTACTATCTACCAAAACAAATTACCAGAAAGCTTAAAGGTAGCGATGGCTCACGGCAACATCATTGAGAGGGCTGAGAGGTGTTGGGTTTTTGACAGAGGAGTGAGGAGGTGTGGGGCTGAGGTGCTGGGTTTTTGACTAATTTAAAAAAAAAAAAAAAAAAAAGTTAAACTTAAGTTAATAAAGCTTAAAGGCAGTGATAGTTCACCATTAACAAGGCTGAGAGGTGCTGGGTTTTTGACAGAGGGTTGAAGAGGCATGGGACAAAGGTGCATGCTGGAGTTTTGTGTTTCTGAATAGGTTAGGTTTTGTTTTTGAAAACGTTAGACTTATACCATAGGTTTTTTTTGAGATTTTATGTTAACATATGGGTAAATTTGGGACTTCAATTTATTATTCGGCTTCTAAAACCTGTTGGGCTTGTGGGTTTAGGTTTACCCAAATAAATCCCACTTCAAAAAAAAAAAAAAAAAAAAAATTCAAGCCAAATGGTAGGATCGGTAGAATCCCATACGATCCTACGATCCTATACGATCCTACACGATCCTACCTACGATCCTAACATTTTTGCGATCCTAGTACGATTTTAAACTTTTTGGTGAGGTAGGATCGTAAAATCGTGCGATTTTACGATCCGGATCGCGATTTTGACAACCATGGCCACAGCCACAACCAGAAGCTCCATGGTCACAGCCACCAGCTCCATGGTCATAGAACCCGAGCCAATGGTACTCTTCAGACTTCAGGTACACAGTTAAAGGAGCTCCTTGGTTCTCTTCAAGCCAGCCAGTAGCACACACCCCTGCAGAAACATGGGACAGCAGAGCACCTACAAGGATACCTGCTACTAGAGGAGTTGCTTTGAGAGGAAGGGGTGATGCAGCTAGGACTCAGAAATATAAAACAAGAGCTGGAAGGACCAGTTGTGGTGGGAGAGGAGGCAGGGACAGTAAATGAAGACACTTTTGTTGTTGCTATCTATTAGGGTTATGTAGTGTTAGGGCAGACATTTTTAAATTGCCCTGTTCAAACATTTTATTAACTTTTGTAAGTTTTGTAAACAATGGGCAGGTGCAACTGTTTTGGTGGCTGTGCCAAATGCCTTATATTTACTAGTGGTTGATGAAAGACTATTCAATGCCACCCTTATTATGTATACAATTTCCCAACTTAAAATGACAGGTTTAGAATTATTGTTTACAGTTTTGCAATTTTTTGTTTTTGAAGTTCCATATATGAGTTTGTTTAGGTGTGCAGCCGTTTGTGTTGAATAGCAGGTGTATAGAGGATGATATAGCAGCAGGTGTATGTGTTGACTAGCAGGTGTATGTGTGCATTTGTTGTCTTTTCTTGCAAGTTGACAGATAGTTGTCATGTACTTTAAACACAATTATCTTCACACAATGCACTTTATGCACAATCCTGGCTGGCACAGCTCACACCATTCTAAAGAACACTAACACCAACAGCTCACACCTCACAAGTAGCCAATTCACTTTAAACAAAAATACCAACAACATCTAACATAAATAACACTTTATCTGAAAAATGTGGCATCAAGCCAACATCATCATAGTTCTCATTCTTAAAAAAACCTTACATACTTCTATTACAATACAATTGAGTACCAACTTATATTACAACCCACCAGGCAGACTCAACCTTATAATTCCAACATTCTCACTTGAGTTAAAACATGAAAACAGCATAACCAAAATAAAAAAAAACCCATGACAAAATTAGTGCAATTCTGCACTTTCTCTCTTACTCTAAAGCTCTCACTGCTATCTCCTTGGCTTGAACAGAGGAAGCTCGAAACTTTCTCTCCTTATCAGTGGCTTTTGCTGCCCTGTCTTGAGCAATTTCTGCCATTTGGGTAGCTTCTGCTGCTGTCTGGGTAGCTGCTCTTTCCCTTTCATGTGCAAGTTGCAGCTCCCTCCGCAATAAATCCAGCTTTTCTTGCACCAAATGGGCAGCTTCATTCCCACGCCTACAAGAGGGATTATCAATCCATCTAAAGAAAGGGCACTTCGGACCAACCTGTTCATAAAATGAATTGAACACATCACATTCCAATCTCACGTGAATCAACTAGATTAAGTAAAAAGTTTACTTACCTTATATCGGCTACAACCCATAAACCTTCTCCCAAAATTATCCACTGTCAGACTTGTTCTCAGCACACAAGTCTCATATGTACACAAATGCCCACTTGAACTTGGGTAATTTCCACTCGAAGAAGACATCGACTATCAACTTCCTGTGAATCAAAGCTACCATCAAAACTTGAAACCACAACCCTCAAAACTTCAAGCAGAAAATGTCGTACCTGGTGATGATCTATCTTCGAATATTCAATGCCTCAAGACAACCCACGGACAGAACCTCACTCTCACACGAAAGCACGATCAGAAAAATCAAAACCCAACTCAATGCAAGGGATTTTCGTGTTTTTAGGGCTCGTGAGGAAAAGAAACTGAAGGTTCGGGTTTTGATCCGTGTTATGTTCTAATTTTGAATAAAAATGTGTTTTCCTAACGTCTGAGGGTGAGGTGGGTAACGGATGGGTAACGGATTGAAGTACAGGTGGGCAAAGTGTAAATGATTAAACCACAGGTAGACAACGTGAAAACGGGCCATACCACAGGTGGGTTTACTGTAATTATCCCAAAATTTTTAATAAAAAGATATCTTAAATATATATATATATATATATATATCGAGTTATCGACAAATAATAATAATAATAATAATAATACATGAAGTTTTACAATTTTATTCTAAAAATTTTCAAATTTTGAATGTTACATGATATATAGTTCATTTCGAGAATCTATTGCCAATGTGGGTAGTTATGAGCCTATGACCATTTTATTTTGTTAAGCTTTTTTAACATTTTTATCTTTATACAACTGTTATTATCTATTTGACTTTGTTTTATAAAAATATTTTAGACTAAATGACTAATCTTAACTCATTGGCTTCATATTAATTATTAACGCACACAATCACACCCGTTCATATATAAAATTATACACTATGTGCTACTTAACCAATCAAATGCTTGAACAATCACTAGCTTTACAATTTTTTTCTTAAATTTTACTAACTTTATAACAAAAAGTTATTATAATACGATAACAATACACACAGATGTAAAAAACCCCTCTCTATTATAATGTTATATTATATTTATATTGTACACAAACATCTACACACATCATAATTTACACAAATAACATTATAACAAAAAGCAATGTACATAATCAATATTAGACATACCCACACACATATAATATGAATATATAAAAAAGAATTACACTTACAATTCACAAACTCGTACTCTTTACTTTTAGAGTTGAAAATACTTGTAATAAAGGTGTGCAAGATTTAAGTTAGAGTGTGCAAAAAAAATATTTTCAAGAATAAATTAAAGTATTAAACTAACAAAAAGAAATATTTTACATATATAATTTTTTTTTTTTGAAGTCAGGGGGTTCATTTGAACCCCCTGAATAAGCTATAGCGCCGCCCCTGGCCTATTCTTTGGCCGGTTTCTCAAAAAAAAAAGAACCTTTGATCTTGAATTTTCGACAATTTTTTTCAATAATACAAATTCTTATCCAAATCACCAAGAGAATAAACACGAGTTCAAATACTCTAGAGATTAAAATTTAAATTTCCTAAACCATTCTTCTTTGTAAAATCAAGAGAAAAGGATTAAGAAAATCAATGAGTGAGAGAAGTGTATTTTATAATCACCGAATCTTCTTCCCTCATCAAACAAGCTTTCATAATCATTCCACCAAAACCCTAAACATTGAGAGTTCATTAATTGCTAGATTCAATTCCTAGAGCTCCAATCATCGAAGGCCATCATCAATTCCTCAAGATGATGAAATTTTGAAGACAATTCAAGTAATTTCCAATTACAAAAAGTAAGGTTTTGGGTTGCACACAATCAATCAACAACAATAACATCAATAAACATATTTCTCTCTTTTAAGCAAGTGAAAGATTCATGGATTGATCCGGGAGAGGAAGGGTAACATTTGTTTCATATTTTCAAATATAATTCCTAATCTAACTATTTGCAAGAGGCGATGAAGGCTAATAATTTCTCCTGGAATTTATTCAACTTTCACATTAATAAGTAACATAGTAAAATATAATATTCAATGCCATTTGAAGTGAAGGCTTATGATTTCTCCTCTGTTTGAAACTATATCACATCAATATGAATATACGATACCAACAAAAAAGGCAAACAAAAATTGAATGGCAAAAAATCATATTTGGAAGTCTTTCAAAATGTGGGTTCAACCCATTTGCTTGAATCGATTGTATATGACTGGTTCTATGGGTACGCATATGTAGCCTGCCCTAAACATGAGTCTGAAAATTCACTTCAAGTTTCAGGGATTACAATGGAGAAATTGGAGTTGCCCCTTGATTTTATGGTCCAAGAATCGATTTTTGAAACCTTGGGCAAAAGTCCTAACCAGAATTTCAAAGTTTGAAGTTAGTTTTGATGGAAAGTCATTAGACACCTACCCTCTGCTGATTCGAAGATTAACATTTACTTTTATCACCTAACTATTTACACTAATAAAAAATAATTAAATTAGTAAGAAAATCTTAGCCTAAAAAAAAAAAAAAAACACTATAAAAATCTCAAAAAGAAGCCCAAAAGAAGGTTTTTATTTTTTATTTTTTTAAATTTATTTTTTAAGAGAGAAGATAGAAAGATTTGGGCAATTTTGAAAGAACATCGTCTCCTCAAGAAAGAAATCGTACGACCACTAACATACATTGCTCGTCCCTAATGGGATGCCATTATGAATCTCGAACTCAGAAAAAAAAAAAAATTTATTTCTAAAATCTCAAACTAAATGGACCAAATGTGCATAAATCTTTCCAAGAACTCAGAATTGACTTGGGGAATAAGGAAAATTATAGCCATAAAAAATAAAATAAAATCAGAACTTCAAAAGAATTGGAAAAGGCAGTTTCCACCAAGAACAATCTAGGCTTTTCTTGAATTGGGACTCTTGTCTATGGATTAGGCAGAGCACCTCTTTACCATTGTGATTTGTGATATAATTTTGGACCAGTTTCCTCAAAAACTTTAAGGGGGAATTGCTTTCTCAAGGATTTCCCTCTCCAATTGACACAATTTACATACTTAAATTAGAGAGATTGATAAAACAAGAAAGGAAATTCAACTCCAAACCAACTGAGCAACTCATGCAGGAATTTTAATAGCGTTCTAGTAAATAAGATGGGGTTATAGGTGTTGGCTTAATTGTTATACAGGAATATGGGCAAAAATGGGCTTTTGCCCATTTCATGCAAAAAAGTAGCGTGTTGCCTTCTTTTTCAAACTAATTAGGAAAATGCCATATTTTGAAACTTAATTTTCTCAAAATCGAGTTTAAAATAAAAAATAAAAAATTCTAGAGCCTTATAGTGGCATTTTAAAGAGCCTATAGTGACATTTTAAGGACCCATAATGACGTTTTGGAACTCGAGATCCGCTTGAGTTTCAAATCGTCACTATAGGCTCTTTAAAACGTCACTATAGACTTCTTAAAATGCTACTATAGGGCTTAACTTGATTTTGAGAAAATCAAGTTTCAAAAGATCTCGAGTTCCAAATCGCCACTATAGGCTCTTTAAAACGTCACTATTGACTTCTTAAAATGCTACTATAGAGCTTAACTTAACTTTGAGAAAATCAAGTTTCAAAAGAGGAGAATTTTCCTAATTAGTTTTGAAAAAGGAACATCACACTAATTTTTTTGCACGAAATGGGCAAAAGCCCATTTTCGCCTAGAAATATGGGTTTGAACCCTTTCTACTTAAAGACACGGGACTAATAAACACAATTTGTACAAAACACAAGTAAGATGAGTGTGCTGTAAATATTGGATACTAGGCCCAAGCCCATTGAGCTAGACAAACAGATATGCTTAAAGGAAATTTGGTGTTTAGAGGATGTTCATGTTTATTCCCATGTGGAGGGTAGTTTTTGGTAATGACCCTCAACCACTAGATCACCTTTCAAGTTTCGACAATTTATAATGTTTGAAATTAAATTCCTTGTATATATTGTAGGAACAATGTAGGCTACATCTATAACAGAGCACTCTATTTTAAGGGCGGAGTACTCTGTTTATATCCATTAGCTAGAGCATTTCGAGGCTCAAGAAAAATAAGATCATGTTTGCTTTTTGACAAATCACTATATGGTTTGAAGTAATTTCCAAGGCAGTGGTATATGTAGTTTGCCACTTGCATGATATTAGGCACGATTACTCTAGAAGTAAGCATGATTGTTATGTGTATCACAAGTTCTCCAGTGGTTCTATCGTCTTCTTTTTGCTGTATGTCGATGAGATGCTCATCGCAGCTAAGATCCTGATTGATATAAACATGTCGAGGAAAATTTTAGGAATTGAAATTCAAAGAGATCAAAAAACAGAAAAGTTACATTAAGAAAATACTTGAATACTTCAGTATGAAGTGATTAAAGTCAGCGAGTACTCCTATTTTAACTTTTAACGATTACGTGAGTAGGACGTTACTTTTTTTTTTTGGATGGTGAAAAGGGCCATGCCTTTGACTAAAAATCAAATGCATCATGAGATTACCGAACTACATTGGAGTCAGATTTCACATATAAGAGCACAGATTTTGCAAAATTTTGTACTGTTTAGAGAATGAACAGAAATTTTTATATTTTACTACCTACTTTTTTAAATACATTTTACTATCTCATTTAAATATTATTTCTTCATTCATTATTTATTCTTTTTTTTATCATTATTTATTCTTCATATATTCATTTCCAACAATAATATTTTTTAATGAAAAATATTATATTCACAACACTTTACGCAATACTTTCACAACAAAATTTATGTGGAAAGTTGTTACTAGTTCTAATTTGAAACTACCATTGAAATTATTTTTTTACTTGTCAATATTAACTAATAATAATTTGTTACTTAAAATTTATTGTGAAAATATTGTGAAGATATTTTGATAGTATTTCTCAATTAAGATTTTTTTATTTTTTTATTATTTATATTATTTTTCTTTCTTCCCTTTCGTCCTCATCCATGCATTTGTTTTTTTTTTTTTTTTTTTTTCCTCTTGCTTTTTTTTCCACCATACACGTATCCCACACCTTTCCTCTATCTACCTTCTTTTTCTTTTTCTAGTTCATTCCGCACCATTTCTTCTTCAGCTCTCTGTCTCTCTTTTTCTTTAGCTATCTCTTTTTCTTTTTTTACTTTTTCCATTTCTACTTGATTCTAGAACACTCTCTCCCTCTATCTCACACAAACTCTCTCATACACACATAGATCACCAGTAGAGAGAGTGGAGATCAGCGTTCTACACAGATCGGCTTTGTTTGTTGTTGGTTTTTTTTTTTTTTTTGGTTGTTCTGGTTTGATTAGTTTTATTTTATTGTTTAGATTTCATTAGGCGTATGAGAAAGATTATTTTTGTGTTTCAAATCTTTCGATTGGGTTTTGTGATTTTGTTTTGATTGTGGTATATTACCGTTGAGATAGAGAGTGAAGAACGAAAAAAAAAAAAAAGGAACGAGAGATAGAATTATTTTTTATTCAGTCGGGAATTTTTTTAAGATAAAATAATGGTTTGGAGTTGCTACAGTATTCTATAGATTAAGAGAATGACTGTAGCAACTTCAAAAAAAAACTTTGGAAAAATTTTGTGTATAGAGAAGCTATTGGAGTGTGAACAGTAGCACTTTTTGGAGAGAAAATAGAGATACGGCATCTGTTGGAGATGCTTTAAGACTTTTATTTTCTAATTGAATATTCCTATGTTTTTAAAAGTTGAAGTGCCCACTGAATATGGTAAGATTTATGACAGTACTTATTGGTTGGTTCAGTCTTTTCATTACAAACAACACCAATTGTTTTCATCATCACAGTGGCCATACTTGCAATTTCTATCACCATCTGGCTGCTTACATATCAAATTGTTGCTAAGATTTGCAGCTACAACTTTTTTAGATCAGAGAGAATAGTAGGAAAGCCACCTATCCACCATGGCAAAACACTCTCTAGGCTTGTACTCTGGAGCTGTTTGACCCCCTCCCTACATGTACAATTAGAATAGGAAAATAAAAAGGTCAACGTTAATTATTCTTGCATACCATAACATTAATGGAGAAGAAAAATAATCAGGGCGTGTTTTTCATGCCTTAACCGTAGCAAAAGTCATATGGTATAAATTCTTCGTAAAGAGCCTTGTGTACCTGTGTCATAACAATAAAAGTAGTTTTATTTCATACAGGCAAGAAGATAAAATTCGACAATAGGGCTAAAGATATATTAATTCCAAATTTTAGATACCAACCCGGCAATTTGACCCTCAACAAACCATGGCTGCCAATCATCTGTGATAGTCATATTGAGGGATCTGATCCATTCTTGGGTGCCAACGTATGGAACACCCAGGGCTTGGTCTCCACTGTGTGAGAAGAGAAATACTTAGCATGAGGAGTTAAAAAAATGTCGAATATAATGAGGCTCACATTATTATATTCGACTCATTCTAACAAATTATGTCAAGCAATTTGAATTTCAATTTTCAACAAGAAGAGAATAACACATATTATTAGCTTCTCTTTAATATTTTGTGTCATGGTCCAAGTGAATATTTTCACCATTCTATGAATCAGTGGCCTACTAACCAGCCAAAAAAAAAAAAAAAAAAAGATGAAGAAGATAATTGAACCAAAAAACTTAACTTCGATATAATTTCAACGAGACGCTTAAAATATAGGGAGAAAATAAGAGGGGAAAGGGATGTTGTGCATCATTATCACCTGTAAATCAGAGATCGGTAGGCAGTATTTGTGAGATTTCGATGATACTCAATGGTACTTACAACATCATATGTGTAGGACAAAGTCTTATTACATCTAAACCAGCTCAATTTTGTTCCCTGCGTGTCATCATAACAATATGATGAAGTGATCCATTCGTTTTTGGATTTTGTTAACTATAAAGTGTAATGGTACAATCAGTGTACCTTCCGGATGCCAAGAGCATTTCGTACATTTTCATCATTAGCCCAAATGTATGAGAGCACATAATTATATACCTGCAAAAGAAATTTTAGGAATTTACTAGACAGTAATGTAAAATTAGCTATGCATTTTAACATGAGAAAGAGAGAAAGAAATTTACCCGGCACCATAAGGTAGGAGTTTGAGACCATGAAAGGAGTATATCCATAGGGTTTTCTTCAAAAATTGCTTGATCCCATCCTATTCCTTTTGATTTTGGGGAAATTGAAGGACAATTTTGTTCCAAAATGTTGGCAGGATCAAGTTTTGTAATGCACTACAAGCAGAGTCAGTCAATCACACTGAAAGTGAAATATGAATATCATATGTAATTGGATATACAGAAGTAGCAATTTTTCTTACGTCTGTGTAAGCTTGAATATCTTTCAAACATTGCACATTTTCTGGATCTACCCTCACATACTCGCCATGACAACTTTCTTTGATTGACTGGAAATTTAAGACATAGCTGTTAGATTATTTGTTAGTCTTAATCGTCTAATGTTATCTTTGATGGAGGGTATACAAGTATGAGTAATGCAACACACAACATTTTTCAATACCAACTGCTACTGAAGTGGTAAGTTGTTATTAATTTTACACTATTTCAATCTGCCACCACATCAGTTACATAAACATAAGAAACTCCAATTTTGCATTTTGGGGTGGATTGAATTACCTTGTAGAGTTCATCGGAAATAAGTGCCACACGATGAGCATACTCAATTTGTGTACTGACATCACTACGCCGATCTGTAACTGGGTTGCCAAGATAGTATCCCTGTTTTCAATTTAAACGAATTTTGATTTATTCACTAGTAGAAACCAAAATCCAGAAGACATTTGAAAGGATAAGATAGAACTAGCTCTTGTGATCCAAGTTGTGTGATAAAAATTGTTTACATTTAGCTTCATGAATGGCACATTTCCAACAGCGTTACCTGCAAGTATGTAAGATAGATTAAAATTAAACTGACCTTTATGAAAATAGAAAGGGGAAATGAATGCAAATAAAAAGTGTTAACTCTGATTGTTTTGAAGTAAACCAATCGTCCTATGCTTTCCCTGTAACTGAATTGGATTGGATTTGATACCAAAATTGGGTTATCATAAGTCATCACAAATTACCATTATGTATTTCTTGAACGATGATTGGAACAATAATGCCTGAATATGAATCGCCACCAACATAGAGTACATTTGTCAAGAATTTTGGGTGATCCAATAGCCACTGTGACAAATCAAAAGTATTAGCTAGTATGTGCTTTCCCCCCTCAAAAAAAGAAAAAGAAAAAAAGGCTAGTATGTGCTTTAATTTTATATGAAAACTATGCAACGTGAGAGAAGGGTTAGTTCATGACTGGACTTTAGAAAACCTTGAACTCTGAAGGTGAAGATTTGGATTCCACCAAAAATAAATAAATAATACAAGTACCAAAATTTTTATTGATAGAAAAAATTACAAAAAAAAAAAAAAAAACCTATTCTTAAATAAATCTGAATTAATTTTCTACCACATAAAGAGTTAATTTTGACCAAAATACTTTGAAAAACTCTCCTAAACAAGAAAATTAAATCATATTCTAGAAAATTCCGAAAATTACAGTACAACAAAAAATAATATTCTTTCAATGACTAGTATTTACGTCACACGTTAGAAGAGCAATTGGGTGGATTTAACACCAAAGAAGTAGAACAAAAGTAATTGTCATAGTAAAACCTGCCTCGGTAATCTTAAAAGTTTATTTTCCATTTGCTAAAGAATTTCCCGTTTGATTATAAAGAAAGGTGAGCGAAACGAAAATTTTTCATTATTTTGTAGAATTTCACTCGCCTTCCTCAAGAATTCATAGGTTTGTGCTGCTGATAATGTATCTGTCATATTGTAACCTTGGGAGGTTCTTGAATAGGAGAATCCTGTGCCAACAGGAGCATCCAAAAATATAATGCTAGCAACCTGGAAATAAATCAGTAATCACTATGGTTCAAGTGGAGCCCAAAGAAGTCTTTACAATCGAAATCACCAATTACATTGCATAGAAACCGATTCCACCCCCCACCCCCCCCAAAAAAAATATAGGAGCATATGATGACATACCTTGGTCCATGAATATTGGTTCAATTGGAATTTTGGTTCATTCCCATCGAAATTTTCGTAATTAAATGACAGTGGACCTACATTACAGTGCAAGTTATCAACCAAAAAAAAAAAAAAAAAGGTCTACAGTTTACGAATTTTTTTTGCTGATTAAGTTACTTTATGTGAAGGTTATAAACATTGTTATACAATTAGACACTGTTAATGAACATAATCCCACATCTATTAGTGAGGGTGAGAAAGCATTTTAGAATTATAGCCCGCAGAAGTAGGCTAATAGTAGCTTAATACCATAAGGACTAAAAAAAAAAAAAAACCCCTAAGAGTGAGAGCTGAGAAGTCAAACCAATTTCATAAACCAGTCCCGAGAAGCCAGAACAACCAGGGCCTCCAGAAAGCCAAAGCAGCAGAGGGTCCTTCCTTGGATTCCTCTCAGATTCAACGAAGTAGTAAAATAGTTGCACATCATCTGCTTCACCCACCCCCACATATCTGAGAATTAACAGAGATGTTAAGCAAAACATATAAATCAAAGCATATATAAAACAGAGAGAGAGAGCTAGATAGAGAGGAAAGATGGCATTGCAATATGACTTACCCTGTTTCAAGTTTAAATGGAAGTTTACCAGGAAAGCCAGGTAGAGTCTCGACAATTGACTGGGACTGGGCCGTGCACGACATAGAAAATGCAAGCAGCCAAAGCAAGGTGATGACAGTGGAGCTGAACATACTCTCAAACTTTTGCTGCTGTGCTGCCATGCCTAAAAGTTATCCATTCACATCATAAGAAAAAGTATATGTCAGAAGAACAATAGAGATCATTCTTTTCGAGTTTCTTGAGTTAAATTCATAAAATTTAAAGTCATATGTGCAAGACAAAAACAAAGAAGATGTGAATCATTTATTGAAATTCAGACATATTTAGTAAGTAGTTTTGATGCTTCCATGGCCGATATCCGAGCCGAAGAAATGGATGTTACCTCTTTTTTTTTATTTTATTTTATTTTTTATTTTTTTTAGTAAAATGGATGTCAACTCTTCGGAACTTGATGAAGGGTGACTTTTTTCGACCGTAAAACTTGGTGAAACTAAACAGATTTATATTATAGTGGCGAATGAGATTTTGGATAAGCAATTAAGTAATTTATTATATAATATATATTTTTTATTAAAGACATCGTCCCGGAGGGTATATATATATATATATATATATATTAAAGGTTTTCATGTAATTGTCAATATTAAAGTTCATAATTTTATATAATATAATACTCCAATTTATTGTTCTCTTAATAGGAGGGATTGACCGAAGAAGTACTTGGTGTCCAATTATAATTAAAAAAAAAAAAAAAAAAAAAAAAAAAAAAAGAGGGACAATGGTATTCAGATTGAGCCCCTAGCGTTCTTATTGTCTTACCTCCTACTTGTTAATTGAGAGATGTCTATTAGACTATTACGAACGTGCATATCAACTCGTGTAAAGATTCTTATATATTTTAGTATAATTTTTTTTATATAATCATTTTTTAAAATACCTATATCAAATTATTTGTTCTAAATTCTATTTTATTCAAATATTAATTTTTCTTGATTTTTTAAATTATTTTCAAAATTCACAACACTTGTGTATATTGGCACAAATAATGTAGTAAAAATGTATTTTGCACAATAAATATATAGGTTGATGTGAGTAATTTTTGGGGTTAATTAGGCAAATTTTGACATTAATGCCATTTTACCATTATTTATGCTCCAGACTAAACACACTTCAAATCTCCAAGTTGA
This sequence comes from Castanopsis chinensis, assembly GCA_032878915.1. Classification (NCBI taxonomy): domain Eukaryota; kingdom Viridiplantae; phylum Streptophyta; class Magnoliopsida; order Fagales; family Fagaceae; genus Castanopsis; species Castanopsis chinensis. The sequence continues at coordinate 3,657,780 of JAVQMG010000097.1, read as the reverse complement.
CCTATGAGTGGCCCTTTTTGTTCTTTTGTTCCATGACATATTTTTTTAAGTAAAAAACTGAAAAAGAATACTTCAAATTCTGTCGATGTGACAAATTATTATATATAAGTAAAAAAAATTAATATCAGTAGTGGATTTAAATAAGAAAATGAGTAAAAAATTGCCAACTCAACTTTATTGTGAAATATATGCTATCAACTCACACCTAATTTCATAAGATACTTTGGCGTTATCTTGTTATTACATTACCTTCTCACAAAAAAAAAAAAAAAAAAAATACTTGTTATTACATTACAATACTTACACATAAGACTATTATGGGTATTTGCTAAAAAAAAAAAAAAAAAGTGAATTTGAGTGCACTAATTATAAAGTGAAACTTAAATATGTTGTGGATTTGAGTGTGTCTTTAGAGTTTTTCTTAACTATACTGAAAGAGTAATTATTGGTTTACATTGCAGTAACAATGTAAGTTGTAATTAGGTTATAGCCTTATTCTTTACCCCTAAAATATGTAGTCATGTACTGGACCATAATCACCTGACAAAACAGCAACATATGTGTCACGTGGGGGTTAGATTAGGTGGGTGTGTAAAATGTGGCTCTGAAAATTTTAAAAACATATCTTGTTTAAAATAAAAACAACACGAATGAGGTCAATGTAACGTTTAAAAACATATTTTAAAAACATATCTTGGTTTCAAACTAAATGTAACGTTTTGTCCCAAAAATTAGATACAATGGTCATCCGTCACTGGTTCACCTTCCAGTTCCATACTTCGAGTCACGTGTATGAACTAAATGTCCGAAGCCTGAAGGGTAGAATGGAAATATGATGGTAGGTTGCCCCGTGTCCCCTTCCTGTTGCTAACTTGATATCCAGTGGAGCTACATGTATGAGTGGGCTCCAAAATTTTAAAAGTATTTTAATACTATATATAAATATTTAACATTTTAATTATTAGCATACAAAAAGGGATTTAGTATCTCCAAATATTTGAGCTATTCTAATGATGCTCTTAAAAAAGTTGTCCAATTAATTTAGTAGTTATAAAAAATGTTTTTTTTTCTTCACATTCATTTTTTTTATTTATTTATTGTAAAATGTGTTCTTGTGCTGTTAAAGTTTTAGACCAATCATATTTTTTATTACTTCATTAGTTCAATTGATTTTTTTTTTTAACTCATTTTAATAGGCAATTTGGTAACTTAACTTTAAGAATTCACTTAGAAGGATACTTAGTTATATGTGTGTATGTGTTTGTGCATATTTATGAAAGTTTGTATAAGCTAATAAATTAGTATCATAAGTTAGCCCCCAAACAAAAGTTTATGGCTACACCCTTATTGCTATCAAATATAATATCTTTCTCTATCTCTCGTAAACATATCTTGGAGCCACTTCTTTTTCTCTTTTTTATGTGGTTTTTGAGTGATTGTTTATGTGATGTTGTTGCCATATTGTCTAACCTTTATGATTCGAGTTGGATGGTGAAAGGTTATTTTGAATTCATTTTAAGGGTTGTAGGTCTAGATTTACCTCTGACAAAGTTTGAAGAGCAATTTCGATAGTGATGATAATTATCGAATGTGAAGAATATTGGGCTTTGTGGAGCCTAGTTGTGTTTAATCCGATTGACGACTCGACCCGACCCGAATAATATTGCGTGGTTTTTTAATGGGAGATTTTTTTAGGCTTAGTCCATGAAACTGAGGCTTGGGCCAACAGACCCAAGACAGAGCGCTCATGGACAAAATATTTTGACCTGTTTTGTAGCCCATTGTGAATCTTGCGCACGGGATATAGAAAAACATTATTTTGGTGATTAGAGTTTTTTCTATTGTGGTTTTGTGAGAAAGAAAAAGATTGTAGCCGCACTTTGTATTTTTTCTCTAATAATAGTAAAATCTCTGCAACTTCGTAGACGTAGGCAAATTGCCAAATCATGATTTTTTTTTTCTTTAGAGTGTGTTTTCTCTATTTTTCTGTTTCTCATAGGTTGGAAATTTCGTGGTAATTTCCCTACAAAGAATCTTGTAACTCAATTGGCTAGAACATTTTGGTGTTTTTAACAAAGACATTTAAATTTAAATTTCCATTCCCAATTATCAAATTAAAAAAATGATAATAATAAGGTAAATTATAGGTGGCATGTAATGCATTACTAACCTAAGGTCAATTTCTAACATATAAATCCTAGTCTTTAATATTTCGATGCTAAAACTAATGTAAATAAACTACCATCAACGATCTGCTATTTAAACTAAACAAATAACTACCATTGATGATTAAAACTGTACCAATGAACTTGCTATGATTTAAACTATAATGAAACAAGGACTTACATCCATTAACGCACTAGGAAAATCATAAACCAAAACAGAGTAGTAAATGAATCAACCTTGGTCTCTTATTAATGTTTTCAGGTTTTGCTCGAAGTAAAACTTATAATATTGTGAGTAGTTTGTGGTGAAATCTAACGTCGTAGATTAGGGTTTAGGGTATGGAAATGTCTCACTTAAGAGGATTTTTTGGGAAGTACGTGAGTTGACAGTAAGAATGAGAAATCCTGAATAACTAAATTTCTAAATGACTAAGTTGAACTATTGAGCCTAGATTATCAAGCCTAAGTTATCACTACAACTATTGATTCAAAGTAACTGAACTGATTGTTTCCAACTGCTTTGATTCGAAACAAGCCTAATCAAACTAAACATATTATTTTCTTGAATATAAGATAAAATTTTTGTTCTAACATAATCTAAGTGTATATGTGTGTGAAGCTCTCTTCTAGAGACTTGAGCCCTGATCTTTGCCTCCAACATCCCACAAGCACTTATACTTGTGAAGTGACTATCACACCAATGATATGCGATGGTCAAACTAAACATATTCAAAGTGTACCTTCCTGAAGAAAATCAGATCAAAGTAAATCATCTTGAAGTGTACAAACCAGAGCAAAATCATCTCTAAGTGAATTAGATTGCAAAAATTACAAAAGATTAAATCCTAAACTGTTTCTTCTAGCACCTAATTGATTCAAAGTAAGCAGGAAATCATATTAGACATGAATATCTAAATATTGCATCAAACATAGTAAATACTTGAATAAACAAGATCATCATTACAAAGGAACCAGTATAGAAGCATAAAATCTTCTACAAATTCTAAGGATTACTTGACTAGCTTAAGAACTACTAAATACCCTAAGAATCTAAGTACATACGATCTCAGAAGTGTTCTGGCATTCTCTTGATTGTGTATGATGTCATTTTCTTGTAAACTCAACATCTATTTATACTTGAGCCTTTAACGGTTATGCCTAGTTCTGCTTTCCATGGGCTGCTTTCCAGTTTTCTCCCATTGCTAAGTGTCTCACTATTAGCAGGACTTGGTAAACTCTCATAAACTCTCTATTATTTGATTTGGTTTGGATTTTCTTGGTGTGAAGGAACATATATTCCTCTTTCACCAAGAAAAGTATTCCTTGTCTACCGAGAAAAACATTCATTGTCTACCAATAAAGGTATTTCTTGTCTATCAAATAATATGTATTGTAGTTTTATAAATAGACAATATCGCAAAGGGTTTGATGGCTTTGGCCTAAAGGTCCTCCCACTTAAGGATAGACATTGGATTACTTTGAAAGAGCCCTAAAGAGATTTTGTAATTTGTTTTTGGTACTTCATCATTATTTGGATGTATTGGGAGTTTTAGGTTATGTGAAAGTGTCTCTACACCATCTTTGTTATTTATGAGTGCTCCTATGAGTGAGTTAGCACTTTGTAATATGTCTTTGATATAGTAAATTCATCCCCTTCTACCCATGGATATAGGCTATTGTTGAACCAAGTAATAGAAATTTTGGTAATCATGTGGTTTTTTTTTTTTTTTTTTTTTTTTTTTTTTTTTTCCATTTTAAACTTTTGCTATTTTATAAGAAAAGTTAAACAAATACATGGCAAGTTGTGATTGGTAGGGCATAAAATGTGTAAATTACACTAGCCAAGGCAAGTGAGAATGATGACATGGCTAGATCCAAACCCTACTTCTGGAATAGCTGTGAGCAAAGGAAGGAAAACGTTGGCTGAAGAAGAGAATCTTTGGCTTGTGCTAATGGTATGACCACCTTGGAGAAGAGTGAGATTTGCACTTGACATGGACACCCAGCACTTGCACAAAAGGGAGATAGCGACCCCCTATGGTTAGATACTATAGAACACTCCTTGTGGCTAATTTTGTGTTGGACCACTGTTGAGGACACGTGCATCACTCCTAGCCCCCCTGATGTCCTTTTCCTTGTCTATGGTTTGCTCCCCACATAGTAGTAGAGCCACCCTCCATTCCACTACCCTGACATTAGCATGTTTTCTCTCTCCTCCAGCCATAGTATAATATAATAGTTGTATTAGGGTTTGAAATGGGCGAATAAGGGTTTGACACCTGTCTTAATGTGCCTTACAACATTTCTCGTACTAAGAGGAACATGTTGCTGAAAAATTAAGGCAAGGACCTAGAGAAAACAAGAGAAAGAGCAGAAAGTTTGGGTAGGAAAGTGAGGTAGAGAGAAAAAGGTTTTTCTTTGTGAAGAACATCACTACTATATAAAGAATTTTGTTTTTCACATAATGGAGAGCTCTAAAGGGTGAGGGACATTCTTCCCTTGCTAAGCTATGGTTTTTCATTCCTTCCAAAGGATTTTCCACATATTTTTACATGCCTTCTTTACTTTCCATGTTATGCTTTCCATTTCTGTCGATGTTAAAGTGTTAAAGCTTCCATTTTTATTATTCTTAAGCTTTTTCACTTAAATGTATTATTAGATGTATCATCCATTCTCTCATGTAGTTTTGATAATCTAACTTGCACCTACATTTTTGTCGACTTCATTGGGGAGAATCACTAGTTATTTTCCCATTAGTTTTAGTTTGGTTTTTCTCTCTCTAGTCATATATTGGTTATCTTTCTCCTTGGCTATTGAATGCCTCTTAGAAAGGTGAACGCAGCTGCTCATACTGGTTCAGGTGAAAACCAACAAGTGGAAGCAAGCATCTCCCTACCTATGTCACGACCCAAATCCATGGAATATGTATTTAGATGCATGACTAACTTGTTGATATTACATAACTCAGTAAACATAATTAATTTAAACATAATTCAGTTAACTCCAAATAAACAACGCTCTTAATAAATCTCTTACAATACTAAAGTACACAATTTAGAAATAATCTCCAATACTGTAAAATCTTAAGTGAAATAAAAATGACTAAAAATCCTTAAAAGCTTCAAGCATTATTGATGTTGCCTAAAAACTCTCATGCTCTACCTTGCACCCTATGAAGAGATCCAAAGTTTATATTTCCCAAATAAACTTTAATCTGAAAATTGTAATTGATGCAGTGAGCCACACATCTAGTAAGCAATTATATACAATACACAACATAATAGAGTCAAGCAGAGCATGAGTATTTTTATTTCACAAACTCACTCAATGATATCAAATATAGTTTTTCCAAAGCATATAATAAACCACTTAACACATATGTAGTGAAATCTTAAAATAATTCGAAAACACATACAAATAATTAATTGAAACATATAGACATGGCAATACGGGTCATAATTTTTTGATCCAACCCGACTCAAAAAATACTTGACTCGAACCCGATTTTTTTGACCCAAAGTAAAAATGGGTTGACCCGTAACCTGACCCGACTTTTTTGAGAGTCAACTTGACTCGACCTGAATAACCCATGACCTTACCCGTTAAAAAAAATTTGCTAAAAAAATATTTAAATTGCGTCTTGATACTAGGTGCATAAAGCACCTAAGTACCAAAAATATAGTAATCAAATGATTCAGATATAATTATATAAAATTATAAACATATAAAAAATTGGAAAAAAAAAAAGAAACAGTTGTCATGACATGAGAGAGTAGAGATTCATCGTTCATGACAACATTGACAAGACAATTCACAACACCCCAACAAGTCCAACACGTTACACAAGGATGTCTTGTCACAACCATTAAAAAAAAAAAAAAAATCTCATTCAATGGTCAATGCTTGCTAGTTGTAGTCCATTTTCAAATTTTCCAAAGCCAAAGAGGCAAAGACACAAGATGACAAAATGCACACAAACTTGAAAGTTCCTCAGTTCACTCTTCAACTCTACTCTTTTAGAAGATGTAAACTTGTAATTATATGTATTTTGATAATGAATTATTAACATTGAAGACTTTTTTCATCAAGAATTTATGACTATAAATAATTTTTGTCACGCTCAAAACTGTCAGAATTGGAAGGATATTAACAAGTGGTATTAAGTGCAATTTATTTGCTTAATTGATTTTATTCATTTTCTCTAAACAGGTTGTCATTAATTTTTTCTTTTGTAATTGGAAAAAAAACACTTGTTTGAAAAATATGAGTCAACCCAACCCAACCCGCAACTCAATTGACCCGTTTAAAAATGACTAGTTTGACTTGTAAACCCGATTGACCCGACCCGACCCGACCCGAAGCCTACCTGACCTGCCCGTTTTGCAATGTCTAGGAACATAGTGTCACACACACACACACACACACACACACACACACACACACACACACACACACACACATTACATATTCTCACATACAATCCTGTGAGCGGACACCAACATCTAAACTTTGCTAGTGAGGGATCAACACCTATTCTCACACACAACCCTATGTGCGGGCTTACACACATATTTGATCATTAAAAAAAAAAAAAAAAAAAAACTTATTTTGAGTTACAAATCACGAAAGCAAAGTTTATACAAAATAGAATAATTTATTTAATATTAATAATTATTCCAAATTCAGTGGTATATTGAAGATCACAATATCGAATTTAAACATAAATCAAAGAATGCTTGGCTCTCTTAGGAAACGAATGGGAACTGAGGAGTCTATATAAGTATTTTACAATTCTTGCGTAAATCTGAAATTTTAATTTGCTAAAAGAAACATTTTAATACCATTATAAAATAGGAATATGACTTTGAAATCACTTGGTTTTAAACAAATTTAAAGAATAAGAACCTTTTTAGAAAACTTATCTTGAAACTCATTTCTTGTTTGAAAATAGTTTAGTTTATAAATCATCTTTTAAATGAGATTTAGACGTTCAAAATGTTATTGAAATTGTGAAGTTTCTCTTTAAAACATTATTTAAAAGTTGAAATTTATCTTTCAATGATGTAGAAAAATGCTTTTGATAAACTTAGAAAATGTATGCTTAAAAACATAACTTTTGAAAACCTTTGACTTCTAGGAACCTAATTAACAAAATTGTGCATATTATGCATAATTACTTATAGTACTTGAATCACTTTGAAAGTCCAAATGAAACACCCTCCTAATAGTCTCAAAACACTCTTAAATAAGACCACTCAACCATAGAAATTACTTAATATCCTCCACAAAATATAAATTTAATTGAATTTTACAAATTGACTCACTAGGATTATACTTTCTTGAACTAATAACGCTTTTAACACTAAATTGAAGTTTCTCAGCCCAATGATATTCTAAACAATAATATTCCCTTGCATTAATTGAAACAAATTTTGCCATGAAGAAAGGCACTAGCCAAAATATCATTGACCTAGGATTTAATATAAAACCCCAAAAAAATGTGAAAGCCATATTCATGGATTATAAATATTAAGATTTGTAATCCATGACTTGTTCTAGGATACAAGCTGTAGGCACCCTAGGATTTAATACACACACACACACACACACACACACACACACACATATATATATATATATAACCCAATGAAAGTGTAGAGCCATATTCATGAATCAAGTTTTGTAACCATGATTTTGTTCTAAAATACCAATCGTAGGCAACCTAGTGAAATCGTGTACTAGCTACTAGCAATTTAATCTAATATGACTTTGTTCACAGGTTTTGTTAGGGCATATGTGGCACTTGTTAGAACATATGTTATTGTAAATTGGCTAATCCTTTGACAAAACACACTTTACTTGTAATTGAGTAAATCTAGGATGGGTTTAGTACTTCAAGGAACATGAGTTAAAGTTTAGTATTGAAGCCATGCAAATCTGTTCAATAAACAAATGAAGAAGTGCTGTTTATTAAAGCTCGACAGACATATCTATCGAAGTCTTGATAGCTATTCGACAGAAATATTTATCGAGAATTACGAAATCAGAATTTCTAGATCTGATTTTCGGCTCATGTTGATATGTATGTGTAGGGTTTCTTTTCTCACAACCCTAGAGATATATAAGGATTATTTTAAAGGCCGTCACACAAGAGAAAAAAGGAGAACACATGCAAAATGTGACCGAATGCCTTATTCTCTCTAAAAAAAGCTACTGCGTCTTTGCGCCTTAGGGTTTTGTAACCAAGTACTTCTTGATCTTCATTATTGAAGAAGTGAAGAAATTTGCAGCCAACATCTTCTTCAAGTTGGTGAGTTAGTCACGTGTTGGGAGACATGCATCATTGGTTAGTCATGTATTGGGATTCGTACATAAGGGTGGCGTTCATATATTGAAGAGTTCAGAGGTTCTGAAACAGTAGAAGATTTTTATTGTAAGTTCATCTACAAGAATTGTAGAGTCTAGGGACAAAGGTTTTGTACTAGATTTGAAACTTCTCTTTAGTATAGTGAATTGCTTTTCGGAAAGGTTTGCCCCTAAGTTTTTTACTGTGAAACTAATTTGTTTCATTGGTTTTCCTAGGTTTTCATATCTTGTCTTATTTGATTTTTCGTTGTGCATGATATTGATATGATATTGATGTTAGTTTGTTTTAAAAAGGTTTATTCATAATAAATCTAATTAACAAGTTGGGTTTAAAATTTGTTAATTCTATCTAAATTTTCCAACAAGTGGTATTAGAGCGGGTACACTCTGATTGGATTAATTTCGTGATTGTGATCCTTGACCCCCATTGTCATGGATTGTGGACAATCTCTCTTGTTTCCTCCTTTATTTGATGGCTCTAATTATGCGTACTAGAAAGTTTGTATGAAAGTTTTTTTGTAGGTTCTAGGTGAAAAAGTATGGCAAGCTATTGAAGTTGGCTAGATTAAGCCTTAGGAAGCGCCAGTAGATTGGGATGAAGCAACAATCAAAGTGGCAAATTTCAATAGTAGGTCTTTGAATGCTCTGTTTAGTGGGGTGACAAATAAGGAATTCAAGAAAATATCATCCATGGAAGTTGCCAAGGAAGCATGGACCATTCTTGAGACCACCTATAAAGGTACCATGGTTGTGAAGACCGTTAAGCTTCAAAGACTCACCATTAGTTTTGAAGAAATAAGGATGGAGAAAGATGAGACCTTTGATGAGTTCTATGCTAAACTCAAGGATATTGTAAATTTTACCTTTAACCTTGGAGAATTTATAGCAAAATCCAAAATTGTTAGGAAAATCCTTAGATCCTTACCTAAAAGATTTCGTGCCAAGATCACTGCCATTGAAGAAGTGAAGGACATTGATAAAATCCCTTTGACTAAGCTTGTAGGGAACCTTCAAATCTATGTGATGAGATTAGGCTTGTTAGGACATATGTAGTTCAAGTTCTTGACATATGTCACTATCTCATGTAATTGGCTTATCTTTTGACAAAACACACTTTACTTGTAATTTGGTAGATTTAGGATGTGTTTAACGCTTCAAGAAACAGTGTTTCAAGACTAAGTGTTGAAGTCCTCAAGTCTATCCAAGAAAGAAGCTGGAAAGTGCAAGTTACTAAAACTTGACACCCGGTCTCGACACGTGCATCTATCGAGCTTTAGAAGCTGTTTCAGTCCCGAGGCTCGACAGCTTCTCGGCAGATCCTCGACATCTCTATCTGTCGAGATTTAAAGAAAACAAATTATCAGTTCTGCTTTAATTCCAATCCGTGAATGTGTTTTTGGGACTTCTTTTCTCTTAAGCCTAGACATAAAAAAGGATTATTTTAAGGGCCGTCAAAGTGATGCAAGTTGCACAAGCATTGAGTAATTCTTGTTCATGCAATTTGTGATCAAAGACACAGTTCATGCCCTAGTTCATCTCTTGTGAAGAAGTTGCTGTGTAATGTGTACCATGGGGTTTTGTGACCAAGCATCTTCTTGATCTTCATCGTGTGGATGATTTGAAGAACTTTGCAGCCAACAACTCTCTCTAGTTGGTGAATTGAAGTTACGTACTAGGATTCGCGCAATTGGTTAGTCACATACTCGGAGTCGTGCATTAGGAGGAGAAACTGTCACTACAGAACAAGTCCAATTGGGCATTGGGGTAAGGGTTCAACTGTAGGTTGGTAAGGTACTCGGATTCCTTACTTGTAATCGCTTGTTGTGATAATAGTGGAGTTTCGGGAGTGGTGACCTTAAATCACTCGGTGGGGTTTTTGCCGTCAGGTTTTCCCCATTCGTAAACAAATTACCATGTCTTTTATTTTTCGCTGCATCCTTTAGTTTTGGTGATTTGTTTGTGCTGCCACGTGAATTTGCATGTTAATTTGATTAATTAATAACTTGGCTAATTAATCAATTTAATTAATCACAAGGGGTCAACGCGTTTGTGGCCTATCAAGTGGTATCAGAGCAGGCACATTCTGATTAGGGTTTAATTCTTGTGTGTGATCCATTGACCCCTGTTGTCATGGATAGAGGTCAATCTCTTATTATACTTTCATTGTTTGATGGTACTAACTATGCATACTACAAAGTACGCATGAGAACTTTCTTGCAATTAGTAGATGAGAAGGTATGGCAAGCCATGGAGATAGGCTGGACTGAGCTTATAGAAGCGCCGACCGATTGAGATGATGCCAAAATCAAGGCGGCAAATTTCAACAGCAGAGCATTGAATGCCCTATTCAATGCGGTCACCAATGAGGAGTTCAAGAAAATATCATCTACAGAAACTGCTAAGGAAGCATGGATCATTCTCCAGACAACCTATGAGGGAACTAAGGCTGTCAAGGATTCAAAGCTACAGAGGCTCACCACAAGCTTTGAAGAAATTAAGATGGAGGAGGATGAGTTATTTGATGAGTTCTATGCAAAGCTCAAAGACATAGTGAACTCAGCTTTCAATCTTGGGGAAACTATTCTTGAACCCAAGATAGTAAGGAAAGTGCTCAGATCTTTGCCCAAAAGATTCCATACTACGATCACGGCGATAGAGGAATCGAAGGATATTGACAGAATTCCTTTGACTGAGCTGGTTGGAAACTTGCAAACCTACATGTTAAGGTTGACTAGGATAGGCAAGTCAAGCAAGGGCAAGAGTAAGAGCATGGCACTAAAAGCCAAGAGCAGTGATATAGACGATTCTTCAGATGATGAAGATTCTAAAATGAAGTCCTATATTACCAGGCAATTCAAGAAATTCATAAAGAATGCAAATGGAAAAGGCTTCAACAAAGACCGTAGGCAATCCAGTTCCTCTTAATTCAAGAACTCAGATAAAGGAAAGAAGGATGTCAAGGATGGCGGTCAGTACATTGTTCCCACTGGACCAAAATGCTTTGGGTGTCAAGGCTTTGGACACATGAAACAAGAGTGTCCAATGTACCTTAGGAGCATTGGGAAGAGCAAGGCACTTGCTGTTACCTTAAGCGACACGAAGCTCGAGGATGATTCCGAAAATGAAGATGACAGAATCTTGAATGCCTTCACTGCCACTGTTAATCCGACTGATGGGGTTACTGAAGACGTGGATGAAGAAAAGGAATTGGTGGATGCCAAGTTTGAAACTATGGATGATCAAGATGATATCCATACCGCCTATGAGAAACTGTACAAGCTTTCTAAGAAGCATGAGAAACTCTATAAGCTAGCCACCAAGAAGCTCAGTGATGTGGAACTTGACCGTGAGGAGCTTTCCACTAAGGTTGATAAAGCAAATCAGACCATTGGGGCACTGAGGTTGGAGAACAATTTCTTGGCTGAGAAGATCAAGAAGCTTGAAGCGAAGCTGTTTCAAGTTAGAGCACAATTGGAGAGGACATCAAGTGCAAAGCTGGATGAGATGCTAAGTGTTCAGAAATCTTCTTCGGATCGTACTGGATTGGGGTATGAATTCTCTCTCTCTAATACTCCTTCTGCTAGTACTACTGTTTTCGTTCCTCTTGCTAATAACATTAAAATTGAGGATAAAAATGTTAAAATTGAATTAGCTAGTGAGAACGTAGACAAGGGCAAGTCTATCCTAGGAGCACCCCCTAGAGTTGAGAAAAGGGAAACTAGAAACCCTAGGACTAAGAAGGCTATCTCTCAAAAGTTCAAACAAAAGAAGCAGCATCTCTGTTATCATTGTGGTGTTGCCGGTCATACTTGACCAAATTGCTACAAGTGGCTAGCCACTCAACAAAGCAATGGCATGATAGCATCTAGGAACCAAAATCAGCGTCAGACCTCTCTTGCTCCTCTTGGAGACATTCTCAGAGCATTCATGTCCCTTTCAAACTTGAACGGTTTAAACTCTTCCCCCTCATCACCGGTTCAAGGGTTGACATATAGGAAAGGTTCTTCCAAGGTGTGGAAGGAAAAGGGCTCTAAGTGATTCTATTCACTTCTTCTCTCTCTTCCTGTTTTACTGTTTTGCATTACTTGTGTGTTGCTTTACTGTTTTAAGTCAATCTAGTTTTATGCATTGTTTTTGCTTTCTTTAAACTTGTTGTTGTTTGTGTGTTTTCAGTTTTGTGTTTTATTTTTTGCGTTTCTGATAAAAATAAAATAAAATAAAAAAATAAAAAATTGAAAAATACAAAAACAGTGTGTGTTTGTGTACATTAGTTCTTGTGAACCTTAAAATGGCCATTGAAACAGAGTTTTATAAACTTTATATCGCCTGTAGTTTAGATGAGTACTTTTATGCATTACTAAGCAAGTGAGCTTTGTAGCTCTTTGTTTGTGATAAGTAAGGTTAAGTGATCTCTTCTACTTAACACTCGTATCACTTTTTTTTTACGGGTAGGACTAGAAAATCTTAAGAGAAAGGCATAAATAACCATCTTACCACTGTTACTCGCCAATCATGATATGACATCTGTATGCTTCGGCATAGCAAAAGTGCAATGTTAATGACATCCGTATGCTTCGGCATAGCAAAAGTGTAATGTCAAAAGCTTAACATATTTGGGTATTTCTTTTCTCTCTCTTGTATGCCCATGCATGATATGCTTATAAAAGAAAATATGCAAAGAAATAAAATCAAAAAGAATAAAATGTTTTGAAATATGGTTGCAAGCGTGTTTTCTAGGAGATGTGGGAGTTATAGGATGTACCTCGAAGGTGATAGTCCCCATCAAGCAGTTATGATTGTGTGTGAGTTAAAGTGATTTTCTCATATCTCAAAGCGTCATAACCTTGAGACACTTATGCAATCTTGCGATGTTTTCACACACAACACGCAATATTCTTTGCTATTCTTGATACATGTACAGATACAATGTGATTTGGCCATCACAAGGTTTACATGCGTTAATGTATGCTCACTAAACTGTCTTAACTCACTTTTGAAATATAAAATTGGTTAGACCTGTTTAGTGTGTGTGTGTGCATGTTTTGGGATCCATGTGCATTAACTTTTTGTTGAGAGATGATTTTGAGAGCATAATGTGTTGCTTAGATCTTTGGTTGAGTTGCATGCGTGATTGCATTCATTTCTGTGTTTTTCCCCTCTTGAAAAACTATTTTTAAGGCATCTCGACACCTCCTCGACACCTTCTCGACACCTAGCTATCTGCCGAGCTTTTTAGTCTGTTTCTAATCGTAGTCTCGACACATTCTCAACACTTGGTGGATCGATCGAGAAACTTTCTGTCTGCTCGATAGATTCTCGATAGCTTCTAGATCGATCGAGATTCTTTAATGATTGATTCTTTTGTCTTGACACATGTTCTCGATAGCTATATCTGTCGAAGTGCATTTTCTCGACACCTATCTCGATAGCTGTCTCAACACCTCTCGATACATGCATCTGTCGAGAATTACTGAAGGACTATATATGTTTCTGTCACAAATTTCTCTCATTTCGCTCGATCTCTCTCTCTCGATACTTTGAGTTTTCTCTCCCAAAACCTCTCACACTCTCTCCAAACCTCTTCCTAAAGATTCTTCAAGTGTTTTTCTCGATCTTCCTCACTTGGTAAGCTTCTATCCTTCCATTCTTCATACATTTCATGTTTTAAAAACCTAGGTTTTGAGGTTTTTGAAAATTTTTGGGGTTTTTCAAAATTGTTGAGAGTTTCATGAAATTTTTTTGGGTTGGTTTTATAGATTTGATCTTTAAAACTACATGCATTGCATCACATTAGCATTCTAATTGTATTTTCATGCATTTAGATGTGTGCAAACTTGTTGTGTGCTGTTAGGTTTGGATTGGGCTGAGCCCATGATGTTTTTATATTGCATGTCACATGTTCATGCATTTCCCATGCATACATTCTATCTTTTCAATATTTCTCTTCCTATATTGAACTGTTTGGGACTTTTCTGTGTGTTTCTCTTCTTCTCCCTCTCTCTATGTTTGCGTTAGTAGTGTCTATAGCACCTAAGCATAAATCCACTCCATCCCAGGACCCTTTGTGTTCTAAGGGATCTTCTTCTTCTGATTCCACTCCTTTGTCTATCCGGTTCCGTGATGAGAAAGCCTAAAAGGACTTCTCGGAGAACTTCTGTAAACGAGGTGTTCATTCAGAATGCCACGTTGTCCTGGTAGACTTTGCCGACACTGACCTACTCGATGTCATTCACAGTCGGGCTTGGGAGTCACTGTGTGACGTCCCGGTCACTTGTCCTCTCGTGTTAATACAGGAGTTTTACTCCCACATCCACAGGATTGATTCTTTAGTACCTCTCTTCTATTATAGCGTTCGAGGTACGCGCTTTGCTGTTACTTCGGAGCTGGTCTCCGAGGTTCTTCACATTCCGAGGGTGGATCATCTGGATTACCTCGGATGTGAGCGTCTATGGATTGTGTCCAAAGACGAGATAATCTCTGCTTTTGTGAGCGCCCTTCCTTTTGGGGAGATCATTAGTACACACCATGTCGACCTTTTGCTAAAGGTCCTCGTTTCCTTAACATGGTAATGACTTTTGTTTTACACCCACTTTCTCACTACAACTCTATCACAGAGCCTTGTGTTCGATTTTTGTTGTCTCTTTTAAAGCATCTCACTATAGACTTCCCTTCACACTTTATCTTCTCTATCATAGATGTCTATAAAGATACGGCCATCCGTGATAAGCTCATTTTCCCTTCTGCTATCACGAGGATACTTTATCATTTTTTCATCCATTTTCCTTCGTTCGATCCGTTTCATGTCATGTTTGCCATAGACGCCGCTACCGTAAAACGTAGTGAGGCACAGTCGGATCCTGTTGCTCCTCCCTCCCGTCCGACTACATCCAGATCTACTCGAGTAACTTCTGCTCCTTCTTCTTCCTCGAGCGATGTCTCTTTTGGAGACATCATGGCGCCGCTTTAGTGCATGGATGCTCACCTCGATACACTCTCCACGGAGTTGTATCAGTTGAACGTTCGTGTTGGTCGCATCGCTAGACAACAGGCGACCTTGGGCAGCTTTGCTCCTGAGGCTTCTCCTCCGCCGCCTCCTGGTTCTTCTGAGACTGAGGCTGATGATGACGGTGATGATGCTGACTCTTCTGATGATGATGATAGCGATGCGAGCTCTTCTGATGAGATGTCTACTTGACACTCTACCCTTTGTCACTCGTGACAAAAAAGGGGAGTAGTTTTGATATGTGAGAGTAGTCATACTTAGAGGGAGAGCTAGTATAGGATATTTTTGATAGGGGGAGTGTTGATATGAGGGATGTAGTGAGAATCACATGTATTTCTTTTCTTTTCTATCTTTTTAGAGATACATTGATCATGTATTGACATACATTGTTCTTATTTCTTGATATATATGTTGATGTATGTTTTTTTCATCTACCTCTCCATGTGTTGTTTCTTTTCTGTCTTTATACACATGTTTCTTTTACTTGTATGCAATCTATTATTTCTGCTTCACATAAAGATGCCTTGATGTGTTTTGTTTAAAAGTGTTTCAGAAATACAGGTTGTCAAAGTCTACTTGCCACAAACTCTCTTCTTACAAAGTTTTTCAAGAGTTTGTGTTAGGATAAATTTTATTATATTCAACAAGTGAATATGAGTTAAAGTGTTTTATGACTTCTCTCATATCTTCATTTGTTTGTTGAGGTTTTATCACGGATTGCCAAATGGGGAGATTGTTAAGACATATGTAGTTCAAGTTCATGACATATGTCACTATTTCATGTAATTGACTTATCCTTTAACAAAATGCACTTTACATATAATTGAGTAGATTTAGGATGTGTTTAACGCTTCAAGAAACAGTGTTTCAAGACTAAGTGTTAAAGTCCTCAAGTCTGTCCAAAAAACAAGCTGGAAAGTGCAAGTTACTAAAGCTCGACACCTGTTCTTGACACATGCATCTGTCGAGCTTTAGAAGTTGTTTCAGCCCCGAGGCTCGACAGCTTCTCGACAGATCCTCGACACCTCTATCTGTCGAGATTTAAACAAAACGGATTTTCAGTTCTGTTTTAATTCCAATCCGTGAATGTGTTTTTGGGACTTATTTTTTCCTAACTTTAGACATATAAAAGGATTATTTTAAGGGCCGTCAAAGTGATGCAAGTTGCACAAGCATTGAGTAATTCTTGTTCATGCAATTTGTGATCAAAGACAAAGTTCATGCCCTAGTTCATCTCTTGTAAAGAAGTTGCTGTGTAATGTGCATCGTAGGGTTTTGTGACCAAGCATCTTTTTGATCTACATCGTGTGGATGATTTGAAAAACTTTGCAGCCAACAACTCTCTCTCTAGTTGGTGAATTGAAGTCGCGTACTAGGATCCGTGCAATTGGTTAGTCACGTACTCGGAGCCGTGCATTAAGAGACGAAACTGTCACTACAGAACAAGTTCAATTGGGTATTGGGGTAAGGGTTCAACTGTAGGTTGGTAAGGTACTCAGATTCCTTGCTTGTAATCGCTTGTTGTGATAATAGTGGAGTTTCGGGAGTGGTGACCTTAAATCACCCGGTGGGGTTTTTACCGTCAGATTTTTCCCATTTGTAAATAAATCACCGTGTCTTTTATTTTCCGCTGCATACTTTAGTTTTGGTGATTTGTTTGTGCTGCCACGTGAATTTGCATGTTAACTTGATTAACTAATAACTTGGCTAATTAATCAATTTAATTAATCACAAGGGGTCAACGCGTTTGTGGCCTATCAAGGCTTAATGGGAAAAGGTGGAAAGAGTAGAAACTTGGCTTTTAAAGGTATAGAGGAAGTGATTGATGACTCTGAATATGAAAATGAAGATGATGATGAGGATATGGATCTAACCTTCATAGCTAATGAGATTATCAAGCTTCTTCAATATAAGAAAAAGGCTAAGGAAAAATCTCCAAGAAAATCTAAATTCTCTAGGAAGGTAAAGAGTGAGAAACCCCTCATCCAGTGCCATGAGTGTAAAGGTTTTGGTCATATGAGGATAAAGTACTCAAACTACCTTATGAAGGAAAAGATCGAGAAGTCTAAAGATAAAGTATTGGTTGCTACCTAGAGTGATACTAAGAATGACTCTTCTGATGAGTATGTGGATGAATGTAGTCACTTTATGGCTTTTGCTGTCACAACTGATAAGGTGATTGTGGAGAGTGCTAGTGAGAGTGAGGATTCTTTTGATGATGAAGTACCCAAGAAGTTGACCCTTCAGGAAGCCTGTGATAAGCTATGCATTGAATTTATAAAATCTGAAAAGACTTTTCATATTTGTAGAAAAGGGCTTAATAAGGTAAAAATTGAAAATGTTGATCTGTTAGTCAAACTAGATGAGACTACAAGGTTAGTTGAGACTTTTGTTCTGGAGAACACCTCATTAAAAGAGAAGGTCAATAATCTCAAGGTTGAGCTCAGTCAAGCTAGAACTCAAATAGAAAGAATGTCTAGTGCAAAGTTTGATGAGGTATTAAGTACTCAAAAGCCTAGTTTTGATAAAGACTAGCTTAGGATATGCTGTCTCCTCCGACCCCTCCTCTTCTATAGCTTCTGGATCAAATATTATTTTTGTACCCCAATCTGAGAAAGGTGATAAAGGAATGAAATCCAAAACTGATTTGGCTAATTCTAAATCCTTTGTTAGACCTCATGTTTGTCACCATTGTGGTGTTTTTGAATACATTCGTCCTTATTACTTTAAGTTGTATCCTTAAAAGCAAGTGTCCAAATGGTCCTAGGTTTCCTTTCAAAGACCTACACTTTTGTTTAGAGAGTTATTAAAAGTTTTGAGCTTTTTAACTCAATTTTAGGAGAATTCCAATTCTTCTATGTCCTTTAGTAGGCATACTAGGACATGTGTTTTTTCATCTTTACGACCAAACACTCGTGTTGTGTGGGTGAGAAAGGAGCCTAAGACTTAATTGTCTATTCTGTTTGTCCTCTACTTTAATTCTTTTTATCTAAAGTAGGACTCTCTTTACTTGATTTCTTATCTGCTATTGGAATCATGCTTTCATACGTCTACATCTTTCTTTCATGCTTTCATGTTGTTTGTCTATTTTTGTTTGGTTGTTTAGTTTTGTTTTCAAGATATAAAAAAGGAAAAATCAGAAAAATATAAAAACAATGTGTATTTGTGTACATTGGTACTTGTGTACCTTGGATGACCATTGAACCAAAGTTTTCTAAACTTTATATCTTTTGTAACTTAGACAAGCATTTTAATGTACAACTAAGCAAGTGAGCTTTGTGGCTCATGTTTGTGATGAGTACGATTAAGTAATCTCTTGTACTTAACACTCATATCATTATTTTTGATGGGAAGGAATAAAAAATTCTAAAAGAAAGGCATAAATAACCATCTCATCACTAAAGCCCCCCAATCATGAAATAACATTTGTAAGCTTTGGCATAGCAAAAGTACAATGTTAAAGCTTAACATAATTGGGTATTTTCTTGTCTCTCTTATATGCCCGTGCATGATATGCTCAAAAGAAAAATATGCAAAGAAAAATCAAAAGCACAAAGAATCAAAATGCTTTTAAATATGGTTGCAAGCATGTTTCAAGGAGATGTGGGAGTTATGGGATGTACCTCGAAGGTGATAGTTCCCATCAAGCAGTTATGATTGTGTGTGAGTTAAATTGATTTTCTCATATCTCAAATTGCCATAACATGTTGACATTAATGCAATCTTACGATGTTTTTCATGCGCAACATTCAAAATTTTTTGCTACTTTGATACATGTGTAGGTACAATGTGATTTGGCCATCACAAGAAATATATGTGTTAATGTTTGCTCATTAAACTGTCTTAACTTGTTTTTGAAATATAAAATTAGTTAGACTTGTTTAGTGTGTGTGTGTGTGTGTGTGTGTTTTGGATCTTTGGTTGAGTAGCTTGCTTGATTGCATTCATTTCCGCGTGTTTTTCCTCTCTTTGAAAAACTCATTTTTTATCAAGCCCGCAGCTTCTCGACAAATCCTCGACAGATTCACATCTATAAGGCCCCTCTTTCTTCTTGTCTTGATAGAAGTTAACGCAATCTCAATCCATCGAGGTTTTCAGATTTCTTCTTGATAGAATCTCCACAACTTCTCAATCCATCTAGAAACTTTTTGTTTGGTCGATAAATCCTCGACAGATTCTCGATCCATCGAGGTTGGCTTCTGCTCGATAGCTTTTTGATCTGTCGAAGACCTTCTTGCATGCATTGTTTTTTACATGTTCTACATCTTTCTTTTATCTTGTCATCCATAGCATCTTGTTTCATTACATTCATACATTTTATGGATTCCCTGTGCCCCCTTGATCATCTTTATGTTTCTTAGGTGAAGTTTTATAGCTTCTTGTACCCTTTGTCAATCATGACAAAAAAGGGGGGGGGGGGAATGTGGTTTTTTTTTTAAGATTCTATATGTTAGGGGGGGGGAGAAATACATGCCTTTGTAAGGGGGAGTTGTGTTTCATCTTGTTAGGGGGAGTGTTTACCTCATTGTTGTTTTAGGAGCTTCTTTTAGCTTCTTGTACACTGGTCTTGTGACCATTTTTACATACATTGTGCTTATCTTTGATATATATATATATATATATATAACTAATAGTCGAAACGTTTGACTTTTTGTTGACCGCTCCTTATTACGCCACGTGGCTATATAAATTAATGCCACGTTTACGTTTAAAAACACAAAAAAATGTGTCTGTTTGCAACTAATGGTGTTCAATTGCACTATTCGACTTGGTATTTATTAATTTTGCATAGTTACTAATACATTTCACTTTATATTTAAAAACAACAAGAAGAAGTTTAGTTCATTTTTCACCTCCTCTCTCTATACGGCAAGCTTTCTCTCTATAGGGGGAAAGTTTTGGGTTTTAACGCCATTTTTTAGGCTTTTGCCCTATTCTCACAAACATTCTAGCCTTTTGCCCTATTTCTCGAACTAATTACGGAAATGCCCCTCTTTTGAAACTCGATTTTCTCAAAATCGAGTTTCAAAAAAAAATTCTAAAGCCCTATAATAGTGTTTTGAGGAGCCTATAGTGACATTTTAAGGACCTATAGTGGCATTTTGGAACTCAAGCTCCATGAACTCTAGTTCCACTCAAGTTTTTTTTTTATTTTTTTATTTTTTATTTTTACCTATAACTTGAGTCCATGGAGCTCGAGTTCCTTAAAACGTCACTATAGGCTCCTTAAAACGTCACTATAGGCTCTTTTAAACGCCACTATATGGCTTAACTTGATTTTGAGTTTTAAAAGAGGGGCATTTCCCTAATTAGTTTGGGAAAGGGGGCAACACGCTAATTTTTTTACACAAAATGGGAAAAAGCCCATTTTTCATCTTAGTGTTTCAATTCTATTGAGTCATATTTTAATCTTTGAAGCAAATTTTGATTCTCTCTTCTTGCACTAACTTTTTTAAGATCATTGAGCGAAGCCAGGGGGTGTAAGCATAGAAAGAGGTTTTTGTCCTTTGCAATTAGTATTATTTCTTAATTTATGAAGAGAACTTTGCAATGGGTCTATCAAGTTGTAATCCAAGAGATTTTATGTTTTTGTATAGAGTTTTTGCATTTTGTGATTGCATTTTGCAATTACATTGTATTTGCGTTTTTGTTTAATGAACGTGTTTTGATCATTTGTTTTAAGAGTTTGGGTTTCAATCTATTTTGTAATTACCAGCTATTGTCAACATATTGTGGGTTGTGTTAATTGTGCATATTTGGGTTTTAACGGTTGTGATAGTTTTACTGGTTTTGATTTGTTTGCCCATGTGGCTATTGTTTCGGTGAATCAACATTGTTATTCATGGTGTTTGTATTATTGTGCACACATTGTGGGTCTATTTACAAGTCAAGTAATATGCCTTTTCTCTTTTACTCTATTTTCATTTGATTGTGTTTATATAATAAGCATTTGATTGTTTATGATTTTCTTCATCAAATGCAGTTTTAGTTTTGCTTAGAATTTGAAATGGCGACAAAATTGTCAATGTTATATGATTTAGTGGAATGGGTGTTGGATCTGGTGTAGGGGTTGGATCAAATTGACAAAGCTGCTAAAGCTAAAATGTTATGGTTTGTGCCATTCTAACTTGCATCTTTATTGTTGTTCATTATTATTTACTTATTGTAATATATTACTTCATAATAAATAATGGAAACCAGTAGGGTTTGATAGTTCTTCATGCATGAGAAGAGAAGAAAGACCAACCCTTCACCCTCAAAGTTTTTTGAAAAAATGCCTGAGCCAAATTGAAAAAATGGGGCATTTGTAATGTTCAATGAGCACAATTGTGTGTGTGTGTCTATATATATATATATATATATTCTATTTTCTGATTCTTTTGTAATACTTTTTAAACCAAATGTAAGAACACAATATGATTTTTGTAATATATCACTTCTTAATATTTGTATGTATCTCATTTTTAATGATCTCGTATATATGATTATGTATGTTTTTCTTCACCTACCTCTACATGTGTTGTTTCTTTTCTATCTTTATACACATGTTTCTTTATGTATACAATTTTTTATTTCTGTTTCACACTATGATGTCTTAATGAGTTTTGTGTACAGTGTTTCAGAAAGATAGATGGTCAAAATTTATCATGCCATGAACTCTTTTCTTACAAAATTTTTCAAGAGTTTTTGTTAGGATTAGATTTTATTGTGTCCAACAAGTAATTATGAGTTTAGCGATTTATGACTTCTCTCATACTTCATTTGTTTGTTGTGGTTTTGTCATAGATTGCCTAAGGAGGAGATTGTTAGGACATATGTGGAACTTGTTAGAGCATATGTTATTTAAATTGGCTAATCCTTTAACAAAACACACTTTACTTGTAATTGGGTAGATCTAGGATGGGTTTAGTACTTTAAGGAACATAAGTTCAAGTCTAGTGTTGAAGCCATGAAAATCTGTCCAAGAAACAAGTGAAGAAGTACTGTTCATTAAAGCTCGACAGATATATCTATCGAAGTCTCAACAGCTACTCGATAGAAATATCTATTGAGAATTACGAAATCAGAATTTTCAGATCTGGTTTTCGGCCCATGCTGACATATATGTGTAGGGTTTTTTTTCTCCCAACCCTAGAGATATATAAGGATTATTTTAAAGACCGTCACACAAGAGAAAAAATTAGAACACATGTAAAAGGTGACCACGTGCCTTATTCTTTCTGAAAGAAGCTACTACGTCTTTGTGCCTTAGGGTTTTGTAACCAAGTGCTTCTTGATCTTCATTGTGGATGAAGTGAAGAACTTGGCATCCATCATCTTCTTCAAGTTGGTGAGTTAGTCACGTACTAGGAATCGTGCATCACTGATTAGTCATGTATTGGGATTTGTGCATTAAAAGGTTGGCGTTCATATATTGAAGAGTTTAGAGGTTCTGAAGCAATAGAAGGTTTCTAATTAGTTCGTCTATGGGGATTGTAGAGTTTAGGGACAAAAGTTTTCTACTAGATCTGAAACTTCTCTTTACTATAGTGAATTGCTTTTCAGGAAGGTTTCCCCCTAGGTTTTTTACTGTGAAACTAGTTTGTTTCATTGGTTTTCCTGGGTCATCATATCTTGTCTTATTTAATTTTTTGTTGTGCATGATATTGACATGATATTGATGTTAGTTTGTTTTAATAATGTTTATTCATAATAAATCTAATTAACAACTTGGATTTAAAACATGTTAATTCTATCAACCGAGGTCTAAATTTCCCAACAGGTTATATATATATACATCCCAACGAAAATGTGAAACTAGAAAGCAAAATTCCCACTGATGGTATACTTAGTGTAAGTGAGCTCTAAGATCACATCTTATCCATAATCATGATTTTATATCTTTAGCTTTTGTTCTAGAATACGTACAGTGGAAATCTAGGATTTTATATAAATAATTCCAAATGAAAACATAGTGGGCAACTTAGGATTTAAGTGTTGGATAAATACATATTTGTATCGCATACAAAACATACGCAGTGGAAAAATAACGGATCTACTTCATTCATAAATGTTAACATGTTCTATGTAAGTTTCAAAATTAAAGAACAAGAGAGTGTACCTTGGTGCAGTGAATTTCAAAACTGAAGTGTGATCTTTCAATTAGTTTTTCAAAGGGAGAATGTCAAAGCGTCTAACACCCACATACACCATTTCATGTTCATCATCTTAAAATTCTGTATGTTTCTCTCCTTATAACTGATTATCTAATTGGACTAGCCTTTAGGGCCTTTCCAATTGGGCTTTAGTATGTGACTTGGAGTGGGACCAAAAGGGACTAATAAGACACTAGCTCCAATGAGCTTTAGGTTTTTCTGTCAACTCTTGAGAAGTTCAAAGTTACCATCAATTATATTTAATACCACTATATAAATATAATTGCACTCTAGGCCTTATTAATAAAATATATCCCAAGACTTTATTGTACATGCAACCCTTTCATAAAATATTTGTAGTAACACAAAGTCATAAATGTAGACTGCTACTTTGTAAATTACTACATCTTAATTTCTTGAGTACCTGATTTAATCCTTTTAAATTATTCGTCAAATATTTATGAAATCCAATTCCATAAATATATACTTTAGTAACTCCTTACTAAAGTGGTTAGGCCTAATTCTTTGAATAACCAAACCTATTAAACTTATCTCAAGGAAATATTTTATATCTCCGTTCAGAGATTATGAATTCCATCTTGAAAATATATGTTCCATCAACACTAAATGTGGCTGTGCAACATATTAAGGTTTTGACTGTTATTTTAGATCTTACTTTTGATATATCAAAGCAACATATGCCTCATGATCAGGTCCTTTATTCTCTCAAGATTAAGAGTTCATGTAAATAGAAGTCGTGAGTTTATTATTCATTTGACAGTCGTTAGAAGAATAATAAATCTCACAGCAGTTCAGTTCAATACTTTTTAACTCTTAAAATATATTAACATACCAACTAGAAATCTTCATTTCCAGGATCAAGACAAATCATCTTAGTTGATATGTTATAGTCTTCGTAGATGAAATGCCCAATTTCATCACCGACTACGAACTAAAATTCCGAGTTTACAAATAATTTGTATCTTCTGTGACTAAATCACATAAATCATGTATTATGCATCTCATGGACTATATGATAATGTCCCAATATTCATGTTACCATTATTTTTAGATAATAATAAAACAACTTTATTAATCATTATATAATGTCATACATAACATTATACAATAGGATATAAGGGCACACATCCTAACATTGAGCACTAACATAATAGTGTAAATCATATCCTAGGAAAATACCCCTATAAACAACCTACACATCCCTACCATTTTTCTTGATAAAATTCTAAACCATTAATTCTATGTTTCTAGCAATGAGAAATCATACCTTGAACAACAATTTTGTTGCCTCTTCGATTGTATGTGTTCTAAATTCCAATTGAAAAAATACACCTCCTAGCCTCCGTAGTGATGAAACCTTTCTTATAACAACCCTAATTTATTTCTTCCTCTGCCCTATATTTAACGCATCAGAGATGTGGGCTTAATGGGGTAGTGGATTGCAATTACTAACAAAAGTACTTATGGCCCATAATTATAATATATATATATATATATGAATATATATTCATATATATATATATATATGTATGTATATTTAAAATATATAATAACCTCAAATAAAGATATACGGGGTTTTACAACTTAACTAGGGAGGATGTTGCATATATTTTACTTGAGGTTAGAGAAGTGGAGAGTTTTGCTTACATTGACATGAGACTTCCTTATCTTGAGGAGATGGCTAGGAAACCATATCCCGCTAAATACATGTAGGGGCTCGGGCCTAGGTGACCTAGAACGGCCCATATGTATGGGTTTAGGCCCAAGTGACCCAGAGTGGTCCAGGTGACCTAGGATGGTTCAAGTAACAAAGGCCCACTGTTGTTGAGCCAAGACTAGTTCACTGGTGGATGTGCTAAGGTCTAATCGCAACAATCGGGAAATGTACAACATCGGGACCAGTGCAAACCGAATGACTGAAAGAATTCAGCAAGAGGACGGGGTGGATTTGGGTCGGTAGCCAATCATAGTTAATGCCTTTGGGAAAGCTGCTACCGAACACTATTCGGCATCTGGAACAAGTTTCTAGAAAATCTTCAGAGGACATGATATTCTGGGGATTAGAGGTGAAAGTGGGATGGCTTGGAAACTAGCAAAAGGTAATAATTTCAAGCCCACTAAGAGGAGGCTATATAGAGGACTAAAGCACACAAAGGTGGTGGTTGGAAAATTTGGGGAGTGAGAGACAATAATAAAAACACAGGGAAACACAGGGGAGCAGAGGGAAACCAGAGGAAGGTTCTTGTTTTAAGGCTTGGAGAAGACAAGCTAGGCGAAGTTTAGGGCCTAATCTATAGGATCGCGACATAACCCACATATAAATAAATTAGGTCCTAAATACTACCACAACTGTAGCCTTTGGCAACCATACTACACACCTCTTATCTTTGACAGCTCACCCTCATGACCACAAGTTAAGACTTAGGGAGTTTTCCAAGTCCCTAGAAGGTCAAGCCTTTAATTGGTATACTAGTGTTTTGCCAAGATCGATTTTGAGCTAGAATGATATGGCTACTGAGTTCATTAAGAAAATATTCGCTTTAGATGAAAATCTTACTCTATCAGATCTATAGCAAGAAAGGTAGAGGATATCTAAGGGGTTACTAGACTACATCCGTAGGTTCAGGGACCTTTCTTTGATATGCTATGATCCCAAAGAAGAGGAAAGATTGGTGGATATTTGAATTGTTGGTATGTTGTATGAGTACCACCCTTATTAAGAGAACTTGCAAATCCCAAGTTTCACAAGGCTAGTGGAAGCATCCAAGAGAACAAACATTTCAGTGAGAAAACCTTTCAAGAGCTCATCTGCACAAGCCATGAGCTCTCCTAAACAATCTTGGAATTGGAAGAGCAAAAAGACAGAAGTAGTTGTGGTAAATGAGACAAAGAAGGTTATTAAAGGTAGGAAGAGGTAAAGAAGTGGTATTCCTCCCCTTTTTTTCTATCTCAATAGAAGGGTTGTACAGCATCCTAGAGGCCTGGGTGAAGGTTGGCATGGTGGTCTTGCCCGAGTGGAAATGTGAGCTAACAGAGGAGGAAAAGTAAGGTGTAACATAGATTGAGTGACCACCGCACCATGAATTTTTATGCTTTGAAAAACATCTTTCATGGAAAGGTGGTCAAGGGTTATTTGGTCATCAAGAATGGGAAGTGTATAGACTAAAGGATGCATAAACCCAAGGTAGTAATGACCTTTTTCATAGGTAATGAGGACCCTATAAAAGAGGAGGCTGGGAGCGTGGCCAGTTGTAATGTTGCACCCCTGCTGTTGCTACGGGCACAGATGTTTTTCCCTAAGAAAGGGGAGTACGCCTCAACCAAGTGGATTGGGCGGAGAAAAGATGGAGTCACCACCTAAGAAAGGGAAGTACGCCTCAATTAGATGTTTTCTTCTAAGAAAGGGGAGTACGCCTCTTACTACTAGAGTATGGGTTTGAAGTTTAGGTACGATTTTGGGAAAGTGTTAGGCACCTTAAATCACCCAACCCGTGGGTTGGCTTCCACTCATTACATCTTATGTCTTAATCTCATCAAATGCGTATTCAACATTGCATTCTATACTCTTACACACTCTAACATACATCTAACAATCAACATGACATCAATCATCCCAAACCCTAACATACATTTATCATGGCATCATATCATCATAAACCCTAGCACGTTCCTATCTCATTACATCCAAGGCAGCAAATAAATCATGACAGAAACATAGGCATGGCAAGATCAAAATAAACATATGATAGATATCCCTACATATCATTCAACCAAGGATATTCATATCCATCACCAAAGCATAAGATAAAAGTATGTTCATATGAACTCATGCCCTACCTCACTTATCTTACTACATCTCGGCATCTTGTAGACACTTGATTTTGCACTCATGATTTAATCAAGGAAGATGGCTAGAATGACCATTTATATACCCAAAATTCATGATTGCATTACATGCTTTAATTTGTTTATTGAATATCATAAAAATGATCTTGACGTTCTAATGGTCGCGACGGTATGTCTGATTTCCAAATCGAATTGCTGGATTAAAAGATATCGCATGTTCAAGTTTGCATGGTCTGCATTCATTTTGTTTAGGTGGAACCAACCAAACATGATTAATTTAAATTAATTCTGATTGGCTAGACAATTAAAATTAATTAAATAATTTTGTAATTTGTTGTTAGTTAGTGTCAAAAATAGGCTTGCTTACATTGGAATAAAGGGGATCGTCAGATAACATTAACATTGTGGATAATCAAAACTCTTGGGAATGTTTATCTACAAGATAATCATTGCTGAAGAGACCTGAATCATCAGAAATGGAGTTTAATTTTATAATATGGAATAAAAATGCGTCTAAATGCAAGTCCCGGCTCAAAAAAATCTCAAAAAAAGAGTCCAAAGTGGACCAAAACTCAAACGCAGGACTGGTACCCAAAAGGGCCATTCTACACTTTTGGAGTGCTGATTGGCACAAATGCATGCCCCGGTCCGAGGGCACTTGGATTGAGATAAAACATATTCTTTTCGATTTTTTAGAGATAAGCATGCACCCCAGTTCATATTCTGATCATTTAGCTAATTTTTCGAACATCATAGCCTTTATAAATAGAGGCTGCATCTCAAAATTCAGCATACTTTTTCACGCTCTCTAACTCCCCTCTTTGTAGCTCTTCTCTTCTTCTATTTTCCCCTTTATGTTTAAGACGTTCTGGAGGCTTTGGCCTTAGTAATTTCTTTTCTATAAGCAAAATATTTAAGGTTTCAAAGAGAATTGAATAAATTCCTTTGAACCCTAAAATATTCCTCTACTAAGAAGAATACGCTCATGCAAGAGGTAGTTTTTCTTTTCTTTTTCCGTTCCTTTTTATTAATTCTACTTGATGATGCATGAATAGATTTAGGATGTTTTTTTATTATTTGCGATTTCTGATGTTATTGCCATGAGTTATTTAAACTTTTCTTTCAATATGTCTTTAGATAATTCTTTTGTTATTATGATTTTTCTTTTGAGTCTCAAAAATCTGCTAATTAACAACGATTTAAAATAAAAACTAAAAATGATCTGAATTTTTCATATTCGATCTTTTCAAAACTTAAAAACTAATCTGTATTTTTATTAAATATGGATCTGATTTTTTTTACACATTAAAACTGATCTGTATTTTCATTAAATATAGATTTGATTTTTTTACAAATCAAAAATAATTTGTATTTTCATTAAATATAGATCTGATTTTTTTTACACATCAAAACTGATCTGTATTTTCATTAAATACAGATCTGATTTTTTTTACACATCACAACTGGTTTGTATTTTCATTAAATATAGATTTGATTTTTTTTACACATTAAAATTGATTTGTATTTTCATTAAATACAGATCTGATTTTTAAGAGAAATTTTCTTTGCCACAAAATATAGTACAACATTGCATTTTAACAGATACAACCATGAAGCCCGTTAAGCAAAAATTGAGAAGAATGAAGCCAGAGTGGACTCTTAAGATTAAGGAAGAAGTCGAGAAACAGTATAATCCAGGAATCTTGAGGTTGGTCAACTATCCAAAATGGTTAGCTAATGTAGTTCCAGTGCCAAAGAAAGATGGGAAAGTGAGGATGTGTGTAGACTTTCAAGATTTGAATAAGGCCAGCCCAAAAGATAATTTTCCTTTGCCTCACGTTGACATCCTGGTTGACAATACATCAGGTCCTGCCTTGCTATCATTTATGGAAAGATTTTTAGGGTACAATCAGATTAAGATGGCTCCAAAGATATGGAAAAAACCTCCTTCATTACTCCATGGGGGACATATTGCTACATGGTCATGCCATTTGGCCTTAAGAATGCTGGTGCTACTTACCAACGTGTAGCCACTACTTTGTTGCATGACTTGATCCATAAAGAAGTAGAGGTTTATGTTGATGACATGATAGTGAAATCTAAAGACCATGAAGGTCATATACCAGCTTTACGAAAGTTCTTTGAAAGAGTTTGATTCTACAAGTTACGATTAAATCCAAAGAAGTGCACTTCCAAAGTCACATTTGGAAAGATGTTAGGGTTTATGGTAAGTTAGAGGGGAATTGAAGTTGATCTTGACAAAATCAAAGCAACTGTAGAGACAAAGCCTCTTAGAACTGAAAAGGAGATCTGAGGGCTTTTGGGAAGATACAATACATCAGTAGATTCATAGCCCAATTCACCATGACATGTGAACTGATTTTCTGATTACTCAAGAAGGAAATTCCTATGGTATGGAATGAACAGTGCCAAGAAGTTTTTGAAAAGATAAAGAATTATCTGATGAAGCCACCAATACTCGTCCCACCGGTACCTGAAAAGCCATTATTGTTGTATCTCACAACTACGGAGACAACAATGGGGGCTTTGCTTGCTCAATACCTAGAAAAGATTAGAAAAGAGAATGCAATCTACTACATCAACAAGAAGATGTTGCCTTATGAAGAAAAGTATTCACCACTTGAGAAGACATGTGTAGCACTTGTATGGGCAACCCACAAACTCAGGCACTATATGCTTGCTTACAAGGTCTTGTTGATTACAAGAATGGACCCATTGAAATATCTAATGAAGAAGCCAATGCGAGATGGGAGGACAACTAAATGGGTTTTGCATTTGTTAGAGTTTGATATTAAATATGTGACTCAGAAGTTTGTGAAGGGGAGAGCAATTGATGATCACTTAAGCCATTGTTCACCAGAAGAAGCTAAAGAAATCCAAGGAGATTTTTGGGATGAAGACATCATGGAGATCGAGGTGGAATCATGAAAGATATATTTTGATGGAGCAACTAATCAAAATGGAAGTGGCATTGGGGTTCTCTTAATTTCTCCAAAAGAAACACACATTCCATTTTCTAGTAGGCTCAACTTTCCTACCACCAATAGTGCCACTGAATATAAAGCCTACATCATGGGGTTACAAGTAGCCCTGAGTCTTGGATTGAAAGTGGTGGAGGTGTATGGTGACTAAGCCTTGATAATCTCTCAGATCCAAAATAGATGGAAGATCAAAGATGAAAGGCTAATGCCTTATCATGAATGTCTTCAGAAGTGGGCCTCAAAATTCAGCAAGATCCAATACCAATATGTGCCAAGAATGTAGAATCAGATTGCAGATGCTTCAGCAACAATGGCCTCCACAATGGATGGGCCAAAGGAAAATGAGGCTAGACCAATAGTGGTGAAATAGAAAGAAGAGGCAGCTTATTGCGTGACAATAGAAAAGGATGAGGAAAAGAATGAAGAAGGTGAATAGTATTCAAATATCCTACAATACCTCAAAGATGGGACATACCCGAAGTTTGTAGACAAGAATGACCAATTGACCATCAAGAGGTTTCTACTAATTATATTATTTATGGTGAGAGGCTTTACAGAAGATCATATGATGGAATTCATCTCCTTTGTGTGATCACCAAGGAAGCACAACGAATAATCGAAGAGGTTTATGAGTCAAGTTATAGGCCATATATGAATGCATATCTGCTATTATGGACGATAATGAGACAAGGGTATTACTGGACCAATATGGAAGCCAACTGTGCGGCTCATGTTTGGTAATGCCATCAATGTCAAGTCCATGGAGATCTAAAGCACATGCCACCCATGCCATTACATACCATGACATCACCCTGACTATTTTCTACATAAGGGATAAACATTATTGGAAAGAATTACCCAATAGCATCCAATGGCCATGAGTTCATGCTCTTAGCCATAACCATGGATTACTTCACTAAATGGGTAGAAGTTGCCTCATACAAGGTTTTGAATTCAAAGAAAGTTCCTTAATTCATTCAGACCAATTTCATTTGTAGATATGGGGTATCACTTGAAATTATCTCAAACAATGGGCTACATTTTAAAGGAGAAACAGAAAAGCTGCTACAATAGTTCAAAATTTAGCAGCACAAATCCTCGCCCTACCATTCTCAGCCTAATGGAGCAGTTGAGGCTGCTAACAAGAATATAGGTTGAATCTTGAAGAAGAGCATAAAAAACTACAAGAATTGGCACCTACAATCCTATGCACTTTGGGGGTATAGAACATCAATTCGATCTTCCATAGGAGACACCCCTTACTCATTGGTGTATGGGATGGAAGTAGTCCTCCTCGTAGAAATGGGTGTTCGTTCATTGAGAACAGTGCTGGAGAGTGAAATCCCTGAAGTAGATTGATTGCATAGTAGATATGGCCAAATTATGCTTGATGGATGAGAAAAGACTTAAGGCCTTGTATCATATTCAAGGTTACCAAAGAAGGCTTAGGAAAGCTTTTGACAAGAAAGTAAGAATCAGGGATTTGAAGTTGGGAGATTTAGTTTTAAAAGAGATCCGAGCCCCGATCCAAGATGCAAACGGGAAGTTCAAGCAAAATTGGGCAAGTCCTTACATTATCAAGCAAATATACTTTGGGGGAGCAGTAAGGTTGATGGATTTAGATGCAAACCATTTCACTGAGCCAACCAACATGGATCAATTGAAGAAATACCACGTCTGAGGTGGTAGTCTCAAAGCACCACGTCTGGAGTGGTTGTAAATTTTGTTGTTTCCCATTCTAGGTTTGTCAAAAAAAAAAAAAAAAAGGTAGGTTGAAAACCTGCAAGGGCAATCTACGTAAAAGGAGAGTAAAAAAAAAAAAAAAAGCGAATGGAGAGCCTACTAGGTTGGAAACCCGAAAGGGTGGCCCAGGAAAAAGTTAAGGCAAATAAAAAAATGAACTACATGATGACCTGATCCTTCTACCAAGGACGTACATAGGCAACCATGCATTGATCCGGTCACAATTTCCCCAATAAAAGAAGAAAATGTTTTCTTAAAGATCAACCATTCCATTAAACCATGTCATAACAAAAAATCCAAAACCTAAACCCTAAACTCAATCCTTAAAAAAAAAAAAAAAAAAAAAAAAACCTACATCTTAAATAAGGCCCTTAACCTGAAAGTGCTAAATAATTTCTAAACTTAAGTGTTTCACGTCAACTTTTAAAAATAAACATGTTCAAAGCCATAAATATAAAATGGTCATTTTTTCTTCAATCTTTTCTCCTTACGTCATTCATTACTTTCATCTATGTTACGTACCTTGTAATCTGGGTCCCTCCTTTTAAATTCATAGTTGTTAGTTTTGTGTCTTTCTTGGTTGTCTCTGAGGAATTTTTTTCTCATAGCGACCATGTCAGCATCTCTGTCCACAATCTTGTTTACTAGCCAATTAGAGTAGTCTGTGGTCATCCTTTGAAAGATAACCTTAACAAAGGACTAATCCACTTAATCAGCCATCTCCAAACCCAACAACATGTTCCTTATAGACTTATTTGTGTCCATAGGAATAAAAGGTTTTCTTCTTTTTTCACCGTGTATTCCTTGCTCATATTGGAATTGCCTCAAGAGTTTGTCAGCTTTGTAGAAAGTTGATTTCCTTAACCCAACTAGGAAGATGTGATCTAATCTAGGAGACTGCAATAAAAGGGGTGGGCATTTCCACCAATAACAATTCCACCGAATGGAGGCGCTGGATTTCTTGTTCAAAAATTTCACTTAGTCACTCTCAATTTGACACTTGGTTTTAAGGACAGTCCTATTGAGAAAATTGCCAGGACAATAATTAGCAACAGTAGGTGTGGCGATCATGTCCAATCTTTCCATCAACCATATTTGCAAAGCCAAGGGACTCCCGAGAAAGTTCTATGACTCTCCACCATGGAATACAGAGTCCAATCCCAGAAGAGTTTCTGTTAAGATTTAAGGAACAAGATTATCACAATCTTTAATCTGATTCATAACACTTATGGCTCGAGTATTCACAAAATCAGGCCTTCCAGAGCAAAGCAAGAATTTTTCCACAAAGAAAAAAGCTAAGCCAAAATTTATCTGCATGTTGTCAGTCACTCTATGAGTACATTTATTGATCAATCTAGAAAGAACCATTCAAAGATTCACCATGTGCCCTTTGATCATGCTATTGGCAATTGAAGTAGGAAGTCCTCGAGCTTTAGATAAATTTTCTCTATGCCTGGAATCATAAGAAACTGCTACAGATTTCTTTCTAGGATCATAACCCAGGATAGCTAAAAATTCTTCAATAGTGGGACAAAGTTTAGCAGTTTGAAACTGAAATACATGGTCTTCATTATCCCAGAATATCATAGTAGCGTGGACGAAATCCCACTTGATCTTGACATTCCTCAGAGCTTTAATTCCCTCTAGTTTGTAGGTTGTAAAATTGGTCTTGTTGCTAAAATCAAAACTATGAACCCATCTGTTGATATCATGAATTGTTGAATGAGAAAAATTTTGATTGTTAGCCATGGATAACTCTTGCTTGTGATTATTATGTCTTGCTAACCTTTATGAAAAGAGTTGTTGTAGGAAAGATTGCTAAAGTAAGCTACATTAGTCCTTAATTAGTTTTAAATATGTTTTAAAGAGTTTGTAGCTGAGTAGGAAAGTGTTTCATGGTCACAAACAAAGAAA
Organism: Castanopsis chinensis; assembly: GCA_032878915.1. Classification (NCBI taxonomy): domain Eukaryota; kingdom Viridiplantae; phylum Streptophyta; class Magnoliopsida; order Fagales; family Fagaceae; genus Castanopsis; species Castanopsis chinensis. The sequence continues at coordinate 3,623,585 of JAVQMG010000097.1, read as the reverse complement.
TTGTTTTTCAAAAAACTTGAAAACGTAAAACACGTGTTGAAAAAGCGTGAGGAGTTAGCCCACCATGGCGTAAGCCCATCGGCATAATAAAGTGCCGATCGGCACTTCTTAAGTGTTGAACAAGACTCAACTCCATCGAGGCTTATTTACCCTGTTTTACGTTTTCAGGCACTTTTCAGATCCTTTTTTTGACCCTATTAAACACTCAAAAAGATTTTTTTTTTTTTTTGGTTAAACTAGGGCATTCAGACATACCTTACTCATTTGCTTTTTTTTTTTTTTTTAAAAAACCATCACTTGCATCACTACTTTCAAAAAAGGAGAAGAGAGAAAAATTGATCAAATTAAGATTTTTTAGAACCATGAATTCATATCTCAAACTAGGGGCATTCGACCATGCCTCATTCATATTTTTTTTTTTTTTAAAAAGGGGACCACCATCATCATCTTTTCATAAAATACCAAAATTTCAAGATTCCCAAAAATCATGCATTCATTTCTAAACTAAAGGCATTTAGCTCTACCTCATTTTAGTAAGTGCAAATTCCATCAGAATTGGTCAAGATAAGTTTAAATTGGTACTACAAGACCTCATTAGGTGAATTTTAAACTTGTCTCAACATGATCAAAAGCAATTCCAAGGGCAGAGAGCTAAAAGATAAAATTAATACAAATTTGTCTAAAGAAACGCTTTTTCTTGTGTTTGTAGAAAAGTAAAAACACAAATCTAGCATCATTGGGACTTCGGGTTTGCCTGTGTGAAAACCTCCTTGACCCACCTCTAGAGGAGCCGCCTTCAATGTTTCCTCCTTGACTTGCACAAAATCGAGATTCTTGCTACTGGTTCTCAAGCTCAAGATTTCTGATCCTTTCCTCCAAGGATCTTGTGTGGGTATAAGCCAATGCCATTCAACTTACCTAAAAAATCAACAAAGGAAAGTGTTTGATCAGTCATCAAGAAAGTCCAAGAAAATACACTCAGAGAGAATCATCTTATACCCAGCTCACTTCATTAATCAAATATTAGGAAGATTAAGTATGTGCTACCAGTTGCAAGCCTCCAATCATTTGCATACTTTCTTCCACAAGATCAACACCGACCTAATGTACAAATGCATCAGTTCATGAACAACTCATTGATCCAAAAGAAATGAAGTCAAGGAATTGAAAGATTCAGGAACATATTAGATTAGGCCAAAGGATGTTTGGGGTGTGCTTTGGCCTGTCTAAAGTCATGGAGATGTATGATCCATCAGGATTCATCACTTCATATTGCCACGCAGGAAAGTGAGGAGAGGTCTCCATGAAAGAACTAGAAGTGCAGCTATTAAGACTAGGAGGGGGATTCTCTTCTTCTTTTTCCACTTCTTCAGAATATGTAGCCTGAAAGTATAACATACAAATATTGTCACAAGGCCAAATTATGGAGGATGAGCATATAGAATGAAATGCAATTTAGCTTCAAAAAGGAAGGGAAATATTGATGTCACAGGAATGCCAGCTAGACTATCATGTAATTGAGTTTTAATAAATTCAAAATAATTTCCTGGTATCCCTGAAACAACATGGGCAATTCTAGCACAAGTAATCTTTTCATTAGCTAGAAGGTCAGCTAACTGGATGGAAGGACAAGGAGGAACTGAAATTATTGTAGGAGGGTACACCTATTGAACTTAAGGCAACACCCAATCACCAAGATACCAGTATCTCCCATGACCACACTTAAACAATACCTGACGTCAATTTAGCTCCAAAGCCCATTCACACTCCGCATACTCCTTACATCCAAGCCAATGATCCAAATATATCTGAAAATCACAAAGGTCCCAAAATGAAAAGAAAACCAAACCACAATCAAACACCAAAAACCACACACAAAAAAGACAAACTCACATCAGCCACAGTTAAATTGTTAATCATCTTACACCAAACTTCCAAAGAATGCTTGGAACGCATTGACAGGTGGTATTTGGTCAACCAACAGAGAAACCTCAGATATATGCCATCAACATCTTCCTAAACTTGAGGACAAACCCTAAAATATTCATACATTTAAACCTACAAATAAGTCAACACACATCATTATCACATAGCCAAAACAATTTTCAAAACAAAACTCACATATAGCCAAAAATTCTAGACCTCACTTGCGAAACAAATGGTGCACCACCTAAGCTTGGGAGGCTACGCCAAGAAATCTGATTCATTAAGTGCAAAAGGGTAGCGTAAGACATGCCACCCCAGTCATAATTTTTTATTTGGTCAATATCCTTCAGACTCCCCAGGCAGTGCAAACTCACAGTACTATGTAAGTCCAAGCATAAGAAAGTTCCAATGAAGAGAAGCATGAACATGCATGTGCTAGTTGCTATGGTTTTATAGTTCTCAATATTCTCATACAGCCACATCAAAGAGACATTTTCGCTCTTCAATTTTGAAGGCACTATGCCTAAGAGACTCTTAATCTCTTTTGAAGTGAAGGAATCATTGATCTTGATTCTTTCACCGCCCAATCTCAAGCTTGTAATGACAGAGAAGTAGTAAGACGTCAACATCACTTCACCAATGCCTGGAAAGTAGAATGTGCACACGGTATCCCAAAACCGTTATGACAAAGCAAGGAATAACTAGAGATTTTTGTACTCATGAGTTTCTTAGTTCAATAAAGCTTGGAAAAGAGTCTAAAAGCCGGCCTAGTTGATGATGTTCTTAATTTCTAGAGACAATATTTCCCATATGCCTTTCAACATCTGAAGACTATCTCGACTCTTAAGTTTTTGCATCAACAAAGTTTGATCTAACATTAGGACGACCAAAAATCTCATACCCAACCAAAAATTTTTTTTCCCTAACCAAAATTCTCATACCCAACCAAAAACTTTTTCCATGACCAAAGAATTTCATGTCCAACAAAAATTTTTCCACGACCAAAAATCTCATGCCCAACAATAATTTTCCATAATCAAGGTTCCATGATCAATACAAAAATATGCCATCACAAAATTTTTGCATACCCATACTCATCAAAATTTGCCATGCTCATGAAATAGAACTTACACATGCCAACAAATTTCCGCACTCATCATGAATTTGTTCAACCAAGCCTATACAACAAATTTTTCATGACTTCAATGCCCCCTAAATTCAAGCCAAAATTCATTCAATAACACCACATATTACATACCTTGCCAAAATTCCATGAGTCATCAACATTGTCCAAGTTACACCATGCCAAAAAACTCAACAATTCAAAAAATCCCTAAAGCCAAGGGTACAACATGATTAACTCAACAATTTCCAAAATTTCAACAAGAGAAAACAACAACAAAATGAAAATGTCTGAACACAAAAATCGCAATGGAACATGAAAACAACAAATTTCCTAACAAAGAAAAAAAAAAACTTACTTTGAAATCCATCTTAGAGTGTGGAGCATGGGTCTTGGAGTCTTGAAGGAGCCCCTCTTCGTTACTCCATTCAAGAGATGGGTGGTAATTTTTCCCATGAAAGTTAAGGAAAGAAGGCCCATTGGAAGATGATGCAATTGTTAGTGCAAAGAAAAAGGAAGTTTGGAAATGGGTTTTGATAGGCCAAGAATGTATTGACCCATTGTGATGAATTAACCAATTAATTAGCCAAGTTAATTAATTAATCCAATTAACATGCAAAATGCGTGATAGCACAAACAAATCACCAACTGAGTTAATATACAGTGAAAAATAAACTTGACACAGTGATTTGTTTATGAATGGGGAAAACCTCCAAGGCAAAACCCTACCGAGTGATTTTAAGGTCAACACTCTTGAGAATCCACTATTCTCACAACAAGCGATTACAAGTAAAGGAATCCTAGCACCTTATACCAACCTACAATTGAACCCTTACCCTAATGCACAATTGGACTTATTCTGTAGTGACGATCTCTCCTTTGCAATGCACGGCTCCTAGTACGTGACTAACCAATCAATGAGCGGATCCCAATACGCAGCTTATTCACCAACTTTAGAATGATGTTGGCTGCAAAGTTCTTTAGTTCATCAACACAATGAAGATCATGAAGCTCCTTGGTTACAAAACCCAACGGTGTACAAACGCAGCAGCTTCTTCAAGAGAAAGATGAATTAGGGCAAATTTTGTCTCCGGTCACAATTTGCATGAACAAAACTTTGCCTCACACTTGCGCAACCTTTGACAGCTCTTAAAATAATCCTTATAAATGTTTAGGGTTGTGAGAAAAGAAAGCCTAAACAAATACACATGGATATACATGAAATTAGATCTGAAAAACTGATTTTCATAAATCTCGATAGATAGGTTACTATCGAGCAGCTATCAAACATCGAGCTATACAAGTCGTTTAAACCTCGATAGATGCTATCTGTTGAGCTAGTTGTCGAGCTTTAAAATGCAGCACTTCTTCACTTGTTTCTTGGACAGATTTGCATGGTTTCAATACTTAAACTTGAACTCTTGTTCCTTGAAGTATTTAAACACATCCTAAATCTACCCAATTACAAGTAAAGTGCGTTTGTCAAAAGATTAGTCAACTTTAAATGATATATGTTCCTAACATGATTTACATATGTCCTAACAGGTTTCACAAAATGGGTGTATGGTAAAAATGGCCAAGAACATGAGGATCTGAAAAAATATTAAGGGAGATGAGTGAAGGAAGGTTAAGAAGCTTAAGAAAGTGTTTTCTAGAGAAGAAATGGTGTAGTGAAGGAGAAAATCCAATAGGAAGAAGGAAGTGAATAGTGACAATGGTGGAAGAAGGAAGAAAGAAGAGAGAAAAGCAAAAAAGAGAAGACAAGGGATGGGGGCCAAATTTTGGCCCCCATCTTTTTTAATCTGAGTTGTTGAGTCAACTCAAGTTTGAGTTGACTCAGTCAACTCCAAAAATAATATATATAATTTTTTTCTTTCTTTTGAAGGGAAAGAAAATTCAAGAAGGATGAAAATTTTTCATAGCTTCAAAAAATATATCAATTAAGAAAAAATTTTCGGGACTTTGAAGAAAATTCTTGGAGATGATCAAAGACAAAGATACCATTTTTCTTAAGAAAAAAAGTTTTTTTTTTTTTTGAAAATTTCAATTCTAAGTTTTAAAATCTCAATTCCAAATTTCAAATCTCAAGCTTTAGGTTTCAAATTTCAAATTCACTTCCAAATTTCGAATTCCAAATTCCAAGTTTCATGTTTCAAAAATAAAATCTTTTTCAAAGAACAACAAAACAATCAAAGTTTTCTTCCTAAAAATGAAAAAATTCAAATCAGGAAGGAATAAATGCAAATCACACATCTAAAAAACAATGGGACAAGAAACACTTATAATTTAAAGTCTAATTCCAAATTTTAACTTTTTGCAGGCAACAATTAAAATCAAAGTAGAGAAGCCCTTTGATTGACTTTTCAGCACGGATTGAGGTAGAGAAGCCCTTGATCAACCTTTTAACAAGATCAAGGAAGAGAAACCCTTTGATCTACCTTTAAACAAGATCAAAGTAGAAAAGCCCTTTGATCAACCTTTCAGCAAGATTGAGGTAAAGAAGCCCTTTGATCGACCTTTCAGCAAGATTGAGGTAGAGAAACCCTTTGATCGACCTTTTATCAAGATCGAGGTAGAGAAATCCCTTGGTTACCTTTCAGTAAGATCATGGTAGAGAAGCCCCTTTTTCTTTGCCAAGCTGCTGCATTTAGGCTGGGATAGAAAAGCCTCTCAGTCACTCCAGTTATCAAGATTTATATCAATATTGGTTATCAAGTAGGTCAAGTATTCACAATTTTCATTTTCGACAAATAGCAAGGCACTCGTTCTATGTTCCAAGGTTTTAGGTTCTAGGGCTAGGAAATCTTTGAAAATTCAACCTCGATTTAATCATGGCTACTAAAATCAGTGTCTTTATTTTACATTGACATTCGCTTCACAAGCTCTGTCAATAGGGGAGTTTTGTAAACACTTAATTTTGCACCCATGATTTAATCAAGGAAGATGGCTAGAATGATCATTTATATACCCAAAATTCATGATTTCATTACATGCATTAATTTTTTTATTGCATATCAGAAAAATGATCATAAGGTTCTAACGGTCACGACGATATGTCCGATTTCCAAATCGAGCTGCCAGATTAAAAGATATTACATGATCAAGTTTACACGGTCTGCATGCATTTTGATTAGGTGGAACCAACATTTTGATTAGGTGGAACCAACCACACATGATTAATTTAAATTAATTTTGATTGGCTAGACAATTAAAATTAATTAAATAAATTCTTGATTGGTTGTTAGTTAGTGTCAAAATAGGCTTGTTTGCATGGGAATAAAGGGAATAATCAGATAACAATAAAATTGTGGTTAATCAAGGCTTTTAGGAATATTTATCCACAAGATAACCATTACTAAAGACACCTAAATCATCAGAAAAGGAGTTTAACTTTTAGAATATGGATTAAAAACACGTCTAAGTGAAAGCCCCGCTCAAAAAACCTCAAAAAAGGAGTCCAAAGGAGTCCTAAATATTCCTTCACTAGGAAGAGTACGCTCATGAAAGAGGTAGGTTTTCTTTTATTTTTCTGTTCCTTCTTATTAATTCTACTTGATGATGTATGAATAGATTTAGGATGCTTTTTATTATTTCTGATTTTTGATGTTATTGCCATGAGTTATTTAAGCTTTTCCTTCAATATGTCTTTAGACAATTCTTTTGTTATGATTTTTCATTTGAGTCTCAAAAATCTGCTAATTAACAAAGATTTAAAAAAAAAAAAAAAAAACTAAAACTATTCTGAATGTTTCATATCTGATATTTTCAAAACTCAAAAATTGATCTGTATTTTCATTAAATACAGATTTAATTTTTTTACAAATCAAAACTGAACTGTATTTTCATTAAATACAGCTCTAATTTTTTCTTTACACATCAAAACTGATTTGTATTCTCATTAAATACATATTTGATTTTTTTATACATAAAGACTGGTCTGTATTTTCATTAAATACAGATTTGATTTTTTTTACACATAAAACTGATCTGTATTTTCATTAAATACACATCTGATTTTTTAAGAAAAATTTTCTTTGCCACAAAATAGCAGATTTTGGAACTTAAAAAAGGAGGTCACAAGTTGGGATCATTTTTGTTTGATGCATGTAATATAGATCTATTTTCATGAGTGTAGTTCCTCTTTTTTTTTTTTTTTTTTTTTTTAAAGGTATTTTTCTTATTTGATTCATTAAAAGTGGATCTGATTTTTTTTTTCTCTACAAATCTAGACTTTCTTATTGACAAAAAAGATTTGACTTCTTTTATAAACCAAAAATCACTTTTTTTTTTTTAACTTTGCTCCAAAATAGATTTGATTTTTTTTAGCAAAAAACCTTGTTCTTTTTATTTAACAAAGATAGATCTGATTCTTTTTACGAAACTATTTTTTTTAATCTCCATAAAAACAAATTTGGTTTCTTTTTAATGAATTAAACAATTTTTTTTATCACAAAAACGGATTTGAATTTTTCTAAAAAAAGAGGATGCATTCATAATGAAGATTTCTGTGAGTCAGTTTTGGTTAAGTGTGTCATGTATGCAATGTATCATTCATATCATGCATAAAGGGTATATTGGTCATTAGAGCCTAGAAGACCAGACTCTATCTGGGCAGAATGGCTGCCTAACACCTTCCCATTCTATAACCTAGCCTCCGAACTTAGTTTCTTTTGGGTAGGTAGACCTATGCTTTGTCTTTCTTTTTATTTTTGGGTAGACTGTAACTAGGACAAAAAGCCATGTATTCTTTTGGTAGATTGTAACTATGACTCAAAACCTTGTAATATTCAATCTATCAAGTTGTATTTATTTTTATTCAATTAATGACAATGAAGCGTTTTGATCATGTAAAGTTGTATTTATTTTTTCTTATTTTTTTGTATAGAAAATAAGTGGCGACTCCACACCACTTACTTGAAAAGAGAGGTGCCTTGCAAAGCACCCAAATCTCTCTTTTGTTAGGACATATGTAGTTCAAGTTGTTAGCATATGCCGCTATTTTATGTAATTGGCTTATCCTTAGACAAAACGCACTTTTCTTGTAATTGGGTAGATTTAGGATGTGTTTAACACCTCAAGAAATAGTGTTTCAAGATCTAGTGTTGAAGTCATCAAAGTCTGTCCAAGAAATAAGCAAGGAAGTACAAGATTTTAAAGCTCGACACCTACCTCAACACATGCATCTATCGAGCTTTAAGAAGCTGTTTTGCCCCGAGCCTCGACAACTTCTCGACAGATCCTCGACACCTCTATCTGTCGAGAATTAAAGAAAACAGATTTTTAGTTCTGTTTCAAGTCCAATCCGTGAGTGTGTCTTTGAGACTTCTTTTCTCTTAACCCTAGACATATAAAAGGATTATTTTAAGGGCCGTCAAGATTATGCAAGTTGCACATTCATTCAGAACTTCTTGTTCATGCAATTTGTGATCTGAAAGACAAAGTTTGTGCCCTAGTTCATCTCTGATGATTTGAAGAACTTTGCAGCCAACAACTCTCTCTCTCTAGTTGGTGTTTGAAGTCGCGTACTAGGATCCGCGCATCTGGTTAGTCACGTACTTGGGAGCCGTGCATTGAAAGGAGAAACTGTCACTACATAACAAGTCCAATTGGGTATTGGGGTAAGAGTTCAACTGTAGGTTGGTAAGGTACTTGGGATTCCTTGCTTGTAACTGCTTGTTGTGATAATAGTGGAGTTTCAGGAGTGGTGACCTTAAATCACTCGGTGGGGTTTTTGCCGTAAGGTTTTCCCCATTCGTAAACAAATCACCATGTCATTTAATTTTTGCTGCATTACTTAGTTTGGTGATTTGTTTGAGCTACCACGTGATATTGCATGTTAATTTGGTTAATTAATAACTAGGCTAATTTAATTAATCTAAGTTATCACAAGGGGTCAACGCATTTGTGGCCTGTCAAGTGGTATCAGAGCAAGCACACTCTGATTAGGGTTTAATCCATTGTGTGTGATCCATTTGACCCCTGCTGTCATGGATAAAGGACAGTCTCTTAATTAAAGAGATCTGTGATATCAAATACATCTTGTTTTTCTAATCTCTGTTCCTTGAGTGTCTCAGAAACTACAAGTCTAAAAGTTATTTGATTTCTTCCGTGACGATTATTGAAAAGAATCTCAATTTGTACAAGCAAAAACTAGATTGTCTCAAATTCAAAATGTGTAAAGGAGTTTGTCTGAATAGAGTTAAAGTTAAAGGCCTAGTTCGAAAAAGGCAATTGAGAGAAGATACCATTCCTACCAATTTATCATCTAAGCACGAAGTGTGTTTCATGATGAAGTCCGCCTTTAAAGTGATGGACACATGCTTGTGGTACCTCGATAGTGGTTGCTCAAGACACATGACTGGAAATGTCACCTTTGGTGATGGGAGCAAGTCACAGATAAAAGGGAAAGGAATTATCTCTCTACCTGGACTACCAGACATTGCAAATGTTCTCTATGTGGATGGCCTAAGAGTGAACCTGTTGAGTATAAGCCAAATATGTGATCAAGACTTCATGGTGTTATTCTCCAAAGGAAAATGTCTTGTTATGAATGAATCTGGAAAGAAACTCATAAGTGGTGTACATACTCTAGACAACTGTTATGGATTGGTACCTAATGCTGATACTGTATGCAATAGTATTCGATTGCCAAATGAGGACTTGTGGCACCAACGGATGGGGCGTGTTAGTTACAAACATCTTTCTATTGTATCTAAGCATGAATCTATTCTAGGGATGCCAAAGTTGAGTAGGCTGAACAATGTTGTGTGTGGACTACGTCAACTTGGGAAACAGACGAAAGCTAAGCATCCAAGCACTCAGACATCAGCTACATCCAGACCTTTGGAGCTATTGCATTTAGATCTTATAGGTCCTACGAGAACCAAATCTCTTAGAGGTAAGAGATACATCTTGGTTGTAGTAGATGACTTCACCAGGTACACTTGGGTTATTCTTCTACGATCCAAGTCTGATGCTCCTGAGCACATTTAAGCACTGTGTACAAGACTACAAAATGAGAAGAACCGTAAAATTGACCGAATTCAAAGTGATCATGGTAAAGAATTCGAGAACTCATACATGGAGTCATTCTGCACAAGATCAGGTATATCTCAAGAATTCTCTGCTCCTATTACTCCTCATCAGAACGGTGTAGTAGAAAGAAAGAACAGGGTTATCCAGGAGATGGCTAGAGCCATGCTGCATAGCAAGGATGTGGCTAGAAATTTATGGGGAGAAGCAGTCAACACTGCATGTCACACGGTGAACAGAGTGTACTTCAGACCCAGCACCAAAAAGACTCCATATGAGTTGTGGAAAGGAAGAAAGCCAAATGTGAAGTATTTCAGAATTTTTGGAAGCACTTGCTTCATTCTAAAGGATAGAGAGAATGTAGGAAAGTTTGATTCCAGAAGTGATGAAGGGATATTTCTGGGATACTCTACTACAAGTAAGGCTTATTGGGTATATAACAAAAGAACCATGAAGGTCATGGAAACAGTGAACGTTGTTATTGATGAGTCTTCAGATGTCTATTCTGAGAAAATTGATGAGGAACTCCCTAAAGAGATTCTCCCTCCAGAACCTAGGAGAGCTCCGGAGCTCATGGAACAAAAGCCTACATCTCCAAGTACTCCTGGTACTTCAAGTGTTGCAGAAGAGCCAGCAGACATGCCTACATCACCAGATTCTGAGTGTCATGAAGACAAAGGACCTTCCTCCAGAATCAAATTAAATCATCCTCCAAAAACTATTATGGGAAACATGAATGAACTCACATTGCGGAAACGCACAGTTGATAAGTGTGTTGCTAACTTTGTGTCATATTCTTGTTATTTGTCACAGGTTGAACCCACTAAAGTTGAGGAAGCTCTTCAGGATGAAAGTTGGGTAGAAGTAATGCATGATGAACTGCTTCAGTTTCAAAGGAATGATGTGTGGACCTTAGTCCCTAGATCGGAGGGCGAGCATGTCATCGGCACCAAGTGGATATTCCGAAATAAGACTGATGAGAAGGGCAATGTAATCCGTAACAAGCCTCGACTTGTAGCTCAAGGATACACTCAGATGGAGGGTATAGACTATGATGAAACATTTGCCTCAGTTGCTCGCATGGAGTCCATCAGAATCCTTCTCGCCTTAGAATGTCACTTGAAGTTTAAGCTATATCAGATGGATGTGAAAACCGCCTTTTTGAATGGATTGCTTAAAGAGGATGTTTATGTGGCTCAACCTAAAGGTTTCATTGATCCACACTTTCTGGATCATGTGTTGTACCTCAAAAAGGCCCTCTATGGATTAAAGCAGGCACCTAGAGCTTGGTATGACCGATTGAATCAATACTTGATATCCCATGGGTTCACAAGAGGAAAGGCTGATCAAACTCTCTTCATCAAAAGAAAAGCTGGTGAGCTGGTGGTTGCTCAAGTCTATGTTGATGATATCATCTTTGGATCAACTAAGGATGAGCTTGCTCAAGAATTCTCAAAACTCATGCAAGTAGAGTTTGAGATGAGCATGATTGGAGAGCTGTCTCACTTCCTTGGACTGTAGATTCGTCAACAAGATTCAGGTATATTCATCTCTCAATCTAAATATACTAAGAATCTTGTGAAAAAATTTGGATTGGGATCTGCTAGTTCTGTTAGAACCCCCATGAGGCCAAATGTTAAACTTGTTGTTGACATGTTAGATAAAAGTGTAGACTCTTCACTTTATAGAATCATGATAGATAGTCTTCTTTACCTTACTGCTAGTAGACCTGACATTAGTTACATTGTAGGAGTGTGCTCTAGATATCAAGCTAATCCCAAAGAGTCACATATGACTGCTTTAAAAATAATCATCAAGTATGTCAAGACTACTGCCAACTTTGGTGTGTGGTATAGCAAAGACACAAATAATGTCTTAGCTGGGTATTTTGATGCTGATTGGGCTGAGAATGCTGATGATAGAAAAAGTACCTCAGGAGGTTGTTTTTATGTGGGAAATAATTTGGTCTCTTGGATGAGCAAAAAGCAAAACTCCATCTCATTATCCACTGCTGAAGCTGAGTACATTGCTGCTGGTAGCTGCTGCACCCAACTCCTATAGATGCAAAAACTCCTTCATGATTATGGTATTCGTCAAGAACATCTCACCATCTATTGTGACAATACCAGTGCCATAAATATCTCTAAGAATCCGGTTCAACATTCTCGAACCAAGCACATAGAGATTCGACATCACTTCATTAGGGAGCTTGTCGAAGATGGTGTTCTCACCCTTAAGTTTATCCACACTGATGACCAAAAAGCTAATCTGTTCACCAAACCTCTGGATAGCAAACGTTTTGAGTTCCTTCGTCAAAACATTGGTGTCATCTCCATGGATTGATCTCTTTCTATCCTTCTTCTTCCTCATGCATATACATCTAGTTTTATGCATTGTTTTGCTTTATATGTTTTTGTTTGTGTGTTTTCAATTTTGTGTTTTATTTTTGCTTTTCTGATAAAAAAAATTGAAAAATTGAAAAATACAAAAACAGTGTGTTTGTGTACATTGGTTCATGTGAACTTTTAAAATGGCCATTAAAACAGAGTTTTCTAAACTTTGTATCACCTATAGCTTAGATGAGCATTCTTCTGCACAACTAAGCAAGTGAGTTTTGTAGCTCTTTGTTTGTGATGAGTAAGGTTAAGTGATCTCTTCTTCTTAACACTCGTATCACTCTTTTTGACGGGTTGAACTAGAAAATCCTAAGAGAAAGGCATAAATAACCATCTCACCACTGTTACTCGCCAATCATAATATGACATCTGTATGCTTCGGCATAGCAAAAGTGCAACGTCAAAAGCTTAACATAATTGGGTATTTCTTTTCTTTCTCTTGTATGCCCATGCATGATATGCTTGTTAAAAGAAAATATGCAAAGATATAAAAAGCAAAAAGATCAAAAATGCTTTAAAATATGGTTGCAAGCGTGTTTTCTAGGAGATGTGGGAGTTATAGGATGTACCTCGAAGGTGATAGTCCCCATCAAACGGTTATGATTGTGTGTGAGTTAAAGTGATTTTCTCATATCTCAAATCATCATAGCATTGAGACACTTATGCAATCTTGCGATGTTTTCACACACAACACGCAATATTCTTTGCTATTCTTGATACATGTGCAGGTACAATGTGATTTGGCCATCACAAGGTTTACATGCGTTAATGTATGCTCACTAAACTGTCTGGACTTGTTTTTGAAATATAAAATTGGTTAGACTTGTTTAGTGTGTGTGTGTGTGCTTTGAGATACATGTGCATCAAAATTCTTGTTGAGAGATGGTTTTGAGAGCTTAATGTGTTGATTGTATCTTTGGTTGAGTTGCATGCATGATTGCATTCATGTCTTTGTTTTTCTTCTTCTGAAAAACTGTTTTCAAAGACATCTCGACACCTCCTCAATACCTCTCGACACATAGCTATCTGTTGAGCTTCATAGACTCTTTCTTATCGCAGTCTCGATAGATACCTCGACACCTGCTGGATCAATCGAGAAACTTTCTGTCTGCTTGATAGCTTCTCAATATCTTCTAGATCGATCGAGGTTCCTTCTTGGTTGATTCTTCCTTCTCGACACATGACCTCGATAGCTTTATCTGTCGAAGTGCTTTTTCTCGATAGCGGTCACGATAGCAGGCTCGACACCTGTAGCTGTCGAGAATTATTGAAGGTCTATATATTGGTTCTTCGCGATTTCTATCTCACTTCGCTCGACCTCTCTCGCTCGAAAACTCCTTTTCTCTCTTCCAAAACATTTCTCTCCCTCCAAACCTTTTCCTAAGGCTTTCTCAAGTGTTTGTCTCGATTCTTATCACTTGGTAAGCATCTTCTCTCTCATTTTCATGCATTTCATGTTTTCTAAAACCCTAGGTTTTGTGTTTTTGAAAATTTTTGGGATTTTTCAAAATTTTTGAGGTTTTCATGAAATTCTTGAGTTGGTTTTATAGATTTGATCTTCAAAACCACATGCATTGCATCACATTCGCATTCTAATTGTATTTTCATGCATTTAGATGTGTGCCTATCTATTGTGTGCTGTTAGGTTTGGATTGGGTTGAGCCCATGATGTTTTTATGTTGCATGTCACATATTCATGCATTTTCCATGCATACGTTCTTTCTTTTCAGTATATTCTTCCTATATTGAAATGTTTGGAACTTTTCGAGAGTGGTGACCTTAAATCACCCGATGGGGTTTTTGCCGTAAGGTTTTCCCCATTCATAAACAAATCACCGTGTCATTTAATTTCCGCTGCATTACTTAGTTTGGTGATTTGTTTGAGCTACCACGTGATATTGCATGTTAATTTGATTAATTAATAACTGGACTAATTTAATTAATCTAAGTTATCACAAGGGGTCAACGCATTTGTGGCCTGTCATCTTTTTTGAGAGGCCTAATTTTCCCAATCTCTCACACATCTATGCATTAATGCTTGGACATTAGAATGCATGTTCATGGCAAAACAAAGAAATCATTAAAGAGAAGCCATAATCTAGCATGTTAAAGACAAACAAACAAACAATCAAACAGAGAAAAAAGGGCTCAAAAACATAAAAGATTATCAAAATAGAGGCATATAATGTAAAATAAATAAAGAAATAGAAGTAGAAAAACTCAAATTAGGGTCTCTAGGCACGAGTATATGTGCGCATATATAGGCCTATGTACGTAGCTTAGTTGTATGCGTATGCATATTTTGAGCTTGCGTAAGCATGTAGAAAGCATGCGCACGTAGACACACCCTAGAACCCTAACCTAGAAATAGAAACGCAGAAAACAAAGCAAAAACAAAAACTAAAGAAACTAACAACCTAACAAGCTTTAAAACAGGGAAACTATGTAAAGCTGAACTAAACAAACATATTATAACCAAAATAAGCAAAAGAAGCAAGGAAATGAAGATCAAAACAGATAAAAGAAAAGAAAAAGAGACTTATAATATTAGCTCAAAACAAAAGCTCCTAGGCTTGATTTTGACCGCCCCCCTTAGTCAAATCTATTCACAATCAAATATAAAAGTGATTAGTAGTATTAAAACTCAAAGATCAAGGTCAGAAAAGGTCTCAATCAAAAAATATTGACTTGAGGACGTTTTTTGAAAAACTCCCACTTTGATTCACTATTGCTAGTGAATCTTGTGTTTTCCTTTCGAATTTTCTGTGTCCTTTTGAAATATACCATGCAAAGCTTTATATAGTGGAAAAATGAGGTTTTGGAATGGCTCCCAGATGACGTGGGATTCATTCCAAACCTCGAATTTAATGTAGAAAAAGTTGCCTTTAATAGCTTCTGGAACCCTAGTTACATACGTGGGTCTATATGTGCATGCATATATCAAGCATGAATACGCATACGCGTGTATGCGTACACAACCCTAGGGTTTTCGTGACATTTATTTTCCAAAAGTAGCTTTATTTTATTCATAAAAGAGTTATATTTTCCATAAAAACATTCCTCAAGTCAATTTATTATCTAATAAAGACCTAAACCAATTTTGGGCTTTATAATTTTACCATCATTGGGGAATGGGGACCTGCGTCGTAAGGGGTATAAAATACGGTGTCTACGGATGCCTCTCTTTTGATTCATAAGATCCACTAATTGAATTAAAAGATAACAGAAAAAACATTTTGTTTTAACATACATCTTGGGCCCAACCCACACACATGGCACACAACACGCATACATAGGGTGGTGTGTAACTCTACAGAGTTGTGTGGGATTCGTATGTCCAAATTCCCACCTTTGTTGCTTGGAAAATGAGCAACGATAGTTTCATTATCCCAGATCTTGTGTTTGCCAAGTGCAAGCAAAAGGCGAGTGACTCACTATCCTAGAGTCACTAAAAAAGAAAAATAAACAAGGCCAATGGCCACAATCATCAAACAAACAAACAAGGTGCTCTTACAAGCTTAAAAGGATACATCTATGTGGTGTCCGTCTAGGGCTTTTTCCTCAAACTTCTTTGTGTGGGTAATACTTGTCATCTTTCTCCATCTCTACCTGTTCTGTTGAGGCTCTTGTCTAAGGGTGACCTTGGTCTCTATCTCTATCTCTACCTCCTCTATTGTCCAGTATATTCAATTCCCTCGGGATATATGAACAAATTTTGGCTTGCATAGGTTTGTGACAGCATATTCAATTCCCAGAGATTATGTGTGTTAGAACATATGCGAATCATGTTAAGAACATATGTCATTTAGAATTGGCTAATCTTTTGATAAAACACACTTTACTTATAATTGGGTAGATCTAGGATGGTTTAAGTCATCAGAAAACATGTTGTTCAAGTCAAGAGTTAAAGCCATGCAAATCTGTTCAAGAAACAAGTGAGGAAGTGCTGTATTTTAAAGCTCGACAGCTAGAACAACAGATTGCATCTATCGAAGTTTATTTGGCAGTTTTAGCCCAATGCTCAACAACTGCTTGACAGATAATCTATCTATCAAGATTTACGAAAATTAGTTTTTAGATTTGATTTCATGCATATTTATGTGTATGCGTTTAGGCTTTCTTTGCTCACAACCCTAAACATATATAAGGATTATTTTAAGGGTCGTCATAAGGTGGTTGCACTTGTTGTTGCAAGTATATTGTGACTAGAGATAATTTGCCCTAGTTCATCTTTCTCTTGAAAAAGCTGTCACATTTGTACGCCGTAGGGTCTTGTAATCAAGGAGCTTCATGATCTTCATCGTATTAATGAACTGAAGAACTTTGCTGCCAACATCCTTCTTAAGTTGGTGTGTTAGTCATGTACTTGGATCCGTGCATTGACTGGTTAGTCATGTATTGGGAGCCGTGCATTGAAAAGGAGAGATTGTCACTATAGAATAAGTCCAATTGGGTATTGGGATAAGGGTTCAACTACAGGTTGGGATAAGGTATTGGGATTCCTTTACTTGTAACCACTTGTTTTGATAATAGTGAATTCTCAAGAATGGTGACCTTAAAATCACCTGGTGGAGTTTTTGCCTTGGAGGTTTTCCTCATTCATAAACAAATTACCATGTCAACTTTATTTTTCATTGTATTTAAATTAGTTGGTGATTTGTTTATGCTACCATGCGTATTGCATTTTGATTGAATTAATTAATTAACTTGGCTAATTAATTGGTTAATTTACCAAATGGGTCAATACATTCTTAGCCTATCAAGTGGTATCAGAGCAGACACACTCTGATTAGGGTTAATCTTTGCTGAGTGATTCGTTGGCCCCTATTGTTATGGATAGAGGACAAACGTTAATTATACCTCCTTCATTTGACGACACTAACTATGCATACTAGAAAGTACGCATGAGAGCTTTCTTGTAGTTATTAGATGAAAAAGTGTGGCAAGTTGTGGAAATAGGCTGGACCAAGCCTACGAAAGCACCGACTGATTGTGATGATGCAAAGATCAAAGCGTCTAACTTCAACAATAGGACATTGAATGCTTTGTTCAGTGCAATCATGAATAAGGAGTTCGAGAGGATATCCTCTACTGAAACTACAAAGGAAGCATGGACTATCCTCTAGACAAACTATGAAGGAACTAAGGCTATCACGGATTCAAAGCTTTAGAGGCTTACAACAAGCTTTGAAGAGATGAAATGGAGGAGGATAAGTGTTCAATGAGTTTTATGCCAAACTTAAGGACATAGTGAACTCAACCTTTAATCTTGGAGAAATCATTCCGTAACACAAGATTGTTAGAAAGGTGCTCAGATTTCTACCTGAGAGATTTCATGCTAAGATCACCGCAATTGAGGAATCAAAGGACATTGAAAAAATTCCTTTTACAGAGCTGGTTCGCAGTTTGCAGACCTATGAGTTGGGTTTGACAAGGATTGGAAAATCGAATAAGGGTAAGAGCATGGCATTGAAGGCCAAGAGTAGTGACATGGATGAGTGTTCCAATGATGAACATTCTAAAATGAAATCCTACATCATGAGGCAGTTCAAAAAGTTTATAAAGAATGCCAACGCTAAAGGATTTGACAAGGACTGAAAGCAATCCAGTTCTTCATAATTCAAGAGCCAAGATAAAGGGAAAAAGGATGCTAGGGATGACGATCAGTACACTGTTCCTTCAGGACCAAAGTGCTTTGGGTGTCAAGGCTTTGGACACATGAAACAAGAGTGCCCAACGTATCTCCAGACCATTGGGAAAAGCAAGGCCCTTGCTACTACCTTGAGTGACATCGAGCCTGAGGATGATTTGGATAATGAGAATGATGGAATCCTGAATGCCTTCATTGCCACTGTAAATCCTACTAAGAGGATTGTTGAAGAAGTGGATGAAGAAGAGCACTTGGTGGAGTCTAAATTTGAGAAGATGGATGAACAAGATGACAACCATGCAGCCTATGCTAAATTGTACAAGGTCTCCGAAAAGCATGAGAAAACGAGAAGAAATCTCCATGAAGTTTGAAGAAGCAAATCAAACCATTGGAGCACTGAGATTTGAGAACAATTTCTTGGTTGAAAAGATCAAGAAGTTTAAAGCGGAGTTGTTTCAAGTTAGAGCTCAGTTGGAGAGGAATTCAAGTGCAAAGCTTGATGAGATGCTTAGCCTTCAGAAATCTGCTTTTGATTGAACCAATTTGGTGTATGATTTCTCTTCTCCTAATATTACTTCTTCTAGTACTATTGCATTTGTTTCTCCTGATAATAATATTGAATCTAAGAACAATGATGCAAAAACTGTTATAACTAATGAGAACATCTCTGTTATCACTGTGGAGTGACTAGACATACTCGACCTAATTGCTATAAGTGGTTAGCCATTCACAGAGCAATAGTATGATCTCATCTTGAAACCAGAATCAATTTCCATCCTCTTTTGCTCCTCTTGGAGATCTACTCAAAGCTCTCATGTTCCTTTTAAACTTGAACGGTTTCATTTCTTCCCCTCACCGCCAGATTAAAGGTTTTCTAAACAGAAAGATTCTTACAAGGTGTGGAAGGAAAAAGGCTTTAAGTGATTTAGTCACTTTTCTCTCTCCCTCTCTTTTTGATTATGCATTACTTGTGTGTTTTACTTTCTTGTTTTGAGTTAGTCTAGTTTTATGCTTTGCTTTGTTTAATATGTTTTTATTTGTTTGTTTTTAGTTTTGCTTTATTTTGTTTTTTCATTAAAAAAAATTTAAAAATCAGAAAAATACAAAAATAGTATGTGTTTTGCGTACATTGGTACTTGTGTACCTTGGATGGCTATTGAAACGAAGTTTTCTAAACTTTGTATCTTTTGTAGCTTAGATGAGCATCTCTATGCACAACTAAACAAGTGAGCTTTGTGGCTCATGTTTTCCGATGAGTAAGATTAAAAAAAATTTGTACTTAATACTCGTATTACTCTTTCTGACGGAAAAGACTAGAAAATCCTAATAGAGAGGCATAAATAACCATCTCACCACTGTTTCCCACCAATCATGAAATGACATTCGTATGCTTTCATAATTGGGTATATCTTCTCTCTCTCTTATATGCCCATGCATGGTATGCTTAAAAGAAAAAATGCAAAGAAAAATAAAAGCAAAAAGAATCAAAGTGCTTTATATATGATTGCAAACGTATCTTCTAGGAGATAGTCGAAGGTGATAGTCCCCTCAAGAAATTATGATTGTGTGTGAGTTAAATTGATTTTTTCATATCTCAAATTGTCATAACATGTAGACACTTATGCAATCTTGCGATATTTTTCACACACAACACACAATATTCTTTGCTATTTTTGATACATGTACAGGTACAACGTGATTTGACTGCCACAAGGAATACATGTGTTAATGTATGCTCACTAAACTGTCTTGACTTGTTTTTGAAATATAAAATTGTTTAGACTTGTTTGGTGTGTGGGTGTGGGTGTGTGTGTTTTGGATCTTAATGCTTGTCATTTTTCTTGTTGAAAGATGTTTTTGAGAGCCTAAAATGTTGATTGGATCCTTGGTTGAGAAGCATGCTTGATTACATTCATTTCTTTATTTTTCTCTTGTTTGAAAAACTATTTTTGCTCATGTCGACAGCCTTTTGATACCTCTCGACAGCTAAGCTTTTTATCGAGCCTCTTGATCTTTCTTTCTCAATAGAAGTTAACATAATATCGATCCATCAAAGTTTTTTAGAATTTATCTCAATAGCTTCTTGACAGATTCTTAATCCATCGAGAAATTTTCTATCTTCTCGATAGAGGCTTAATAGCTTTTTGATCCATTGAGGTCACTTTGCTATGGACAGCTCTCGATAGCACCTCGACAGCTTTATCTATCAAGATTTAGTGCTCGATGGCTTCTCGATGTCTCTTGATCCGTCTAGCTTCTTGTTTTCTATATATAGCTCAGTGCGAATTTTTCTTTGATCTCTCTCAATAGAATCTGACCCTTCTCCTTCTCAAACGCTTTTCTCTCTCTAAACCTCATACCCAAGTGATATTGGGCCTAGAGTGATCTTCCTACCTCTGATATGATCTTGTTTTCACTCTTTTTCATGCATTTCATTCATATAGATCTAAGTTTTTGGGTTTTTGAAAATTTTGGAGTTTTTCAAAATTGATGAGGTTTTTGCAAAATTTTTGGATTGGGTTGGGTTTTGTTTAAATGATCTTATATGCTCATGCATTACATCACATTTGTATTTTAACAATGTTTCATGCATTATAGATGTGTGTTCTATATGTTGAAATTATGTGTGCTGGTAGGATTGGATTGGGCTGAGCCCATGATGTTTTTATTGTTGCATGTCACATGTTTATACATTTTTTATGCATACGTACCATTCCTTTTCTATCTTATTGATATTTACTATGATTGGTACTCTTCTACTTCTCTCTCTCTCTCTCTCTCTCTCTCTCTCTCTCGTTAGTCTGCTCATGGCACAAAAGAAGAGCAAGTCTACTCCATCCTGGAACCCTCTTCATTCCAGGGCATCATCTTCTTCCTCTGTTGATCCTACCCCCTTGCATGTTTGGTTTTGTGATGATAAAGCCCATTAGGACTTTTTAGAGAACTTTTCTCGACGTGGCATTTATTCAAAATGCCAAGTCATCCTTTTAGATTTTTTTCGATACCAACCTTTGCACTGTAATCTACATGGGGGTTGGGAGTCCCTTTGTGAAATCCTGGTCACTTGTGCCTTTGTGATCATACAGGATTTTTACTCCAATATACATGAATTTGATTACTCTATACCTCATTTCTTCACGCGCATTGTAGTCACTCCGGATCTAATATCCAAGGTACTACACATTTCGAGGGTAGAGTTTGCTGACTACCTCGACTGTCCTTGTCTTCGGACTGTGTCTAAAGACAAACTTGTGTCTCTTTTTTGTAACACACCTTCATTTTAGGGTGACCGTCAAAACGCCCCTTGCTCGGGCTTTGCCAAATGTCAGAGGTTCCTGAATATGGTGATGACATATGTTTTACATCCCTCGTGCTCACTTTTTGTTATCCCACATTGAGAGGCGCAAATACTGTCCCTCTCACTTCATACTTTCCCTTATAGATGTCTATAAGGATATGATGACCCGTGATAAGCTTATTTTCCCTTCTACTATCAAACGAATTCTTCACCAGCCAGTCTCCTATCTTGAGTCTTTTTACTTCTCTGTCATGTGTGCCATTAACGCGACAACAGTTAGACGGAATGAGGCCCAGCTTCGATCGAAGCGGCCACAAATCGAGACGGTGACGCCTCTGGCTTCTTCAGCTCCATCCACATCCGCTTCTTCTACTTCTGTGGGTGGTGTGACCCTTAAAGTGGTCATAGCGTGACTTTAGCGCATGGATGCTCACCTTGACACTCTCAGTGATGAGTTGTATCATGTGAACACCCATGTCGGTTGAATTTCACGACGACAGGCTCGCCTTGGTGGCTTCATAGAGTCTCTCTCTCCTTCTCTAAAGGCATCTGAAGACAAGGACGACGATGGTGACTCCGGTAGTGATGTTGATGTTGCTGCTGATGAGGATGCTAGCTCTTCTAGTGACGAAGAGATGATTGCTTCTTAGTGACTTAACCTTTGTCATTTGTGAAAAAAAAAAGAGGGAGTAATTTTGAGTATGAGAGTAGTCATGTACTTAGGGGGATTGTTAGTATAGGACATTTTTGTTAGGGGGAGTGCTTATTTTGTTTTAAGGGATGTAGTGAGGACTTTTTATATCTTTTCTTTTCTTTCTATTTTAGATACATTGTTCTTACATTGTGATAGCAAACCTTGTACTCTTATTAATATATATTGAGGTTGTTATTACATTCTTTCAACTATCTCTTCATGTGTATTTCTTTTATTTCTTTATGCACATGCTTCTTATTGCTTGTATGCAGTCTTTTATTTTTGTTTCACACTAAGATACTGTGATGAGTTTTGTTTAAAGTATTTCAGAAATACAGGTTGTCAAAGTCTTTCTTGCCATGAACTCTCTTCTTGCAAAGTTTTTCAAGAGTTTGTGTTAGGATAGATTTTATTGTATTCAACAAGTGAGTATGAGTTGAGTGATTTATGACTTCACTCATATGTTCATTTGTTTGTTGTGGTTTTGTCACGGATTGCTAAAAGGGGAGATTGTTAGGATATATGTGAATCATGTTAAGAATATATGTCATTTAGAATTGGCTAATCATTTGACAAAACGCACTTTACTTGTAATTGGATAGATTTAGGATGGTTTAAGTCTTTAAGAAACATGTTGTTTAAGTCAAGAGATAAGACCATGAAAATCTGTTCAAGAAACAAGTGAAGAAGTGCTGTATTTTAAAGCTCGACAGCTACCCTGACAGATTGCATCTATCGAGGCTTAAAAGGCAGTTTTAGCCAGATGCTTGATAGCGGCTCGATAGATAACCTATCTATCGAGATTTACGAAAATTACTTTTTTAGATTTTATTTCACACATATCCATGTGTATATGTTTAGGCTTTCTTTTCTCACAACCCTAAACATATGTAAGGATTATTTTAAGGGCCGTCATAAGGTGATTGCACTTGTTCTTGCAAGCATATTGTTGTTAGGATTAGTGCCCTTGAATCCTATTATATGATGCTATGTATGATATTATGTATGACATTGTATATGGCTTAATGTTGTGATTAATAAAGTTGTTTTATTTTTGTCTAAAATAATAGTAACATGAATATTCAGATATTATTATATAGTCCATGAGATGCATAGTATGTGATTTATGTGAAAAGTCACAGAAGATATAAATCACAAGTTCTTTGTAAACTCAGAATTATAGTTCGTAGTCGATGATGAAATTGGGCATTTCATCTGCGAAGACTATAACATATCAATTAAGATGATTTGTCTTGATCATGGAAGTGTAAACTTCTATTTGATATGTTGATACGTTTTAAGAGTTAAGACATATTGAACTGGACCGCTGTGAGATTTATTATTCTCCTAACGACTGTTAAATGAATAATAAATTTCACGACTTCTATTTACATGAACTCTTAATTCTGAGAGAATAATGGACCTAATCATGAAATGTAGGTTACTTTGATATATCAGGAGTGAGATCTAAAGCAACGGTCAAAACCTCAGTATGTTGGGCAACCACATTTAGTGTTAATGGAACATATATTCTCAAGATGGAATTCATAGTCTCTTAATGGAGATATAAAATATTCCCTTGAGATAAGTTTAATGGGTTCAGTTATTTAGAGAGTTAGGCCTAATCACTTTGGTAAGAAGTTACTAAAGTTTATATTTATGAAATTGGATTTTATAAATATAAGATAAATAACTTTAAAAAATTAAACCGAGTATTCAAGGATAAGATGTAGTAATTTATAAAGTGGTAGTTTACATTCATAATTTTGTATTACTACAAATATTTTATGAAAGAATTGCATGTATAATAAAGTTTTGGGATATAATTTATAAATAAGGCCTAGAGTGCAACTATAATTATATAGTGGTATTAAATATAGTTAATGGTAACTTTGGACTTGTCAAGAGTTGACAGAAAAGCCCAAGGCCCATTGGAGCTAGTGTCTTATTGGTCCCTTTTGGTCCCACTCCAAGCCACATACTAAAACCCAATTGGAAAGACCCAAAAGGCTAGCCCAATTAGATAATCAGTTATAAGAAGAGAAACATACGGAATTTATATGTATGAAAAAGAGAGATATCATTGTGAAAAATGGTGTGTATGTGAAAGTGAGACACTCTATCATTCTCCTTTGGAAACTGGTTGAGAGACCACACTTCTTGGGCATAAAGTGGAATTAGAGTGAAGATTAAAAGTATTCCCGAGTACTTTTGATTCTTGTTTTGAATTTCACCGCACTAAGGTACTCTCTCTTGTTCTAGAATTCTGAAATTTACATAGTAAATGTTCTCAATTGTAAATGAAGTAGATCCGTTAATTTTTCGCTACGTATGTTTTGTATGTGATGCAAACATGTATTTTCCATCAATTGTGACTGAAGATGACTTGCCTTAGTACATCTTTATCTTGAAGAAGCTGTTGTGTTTGTACGCCATAGGATTTTGTAACCAAGGAGCTTCGTAATCTTCATCATGTTAATGAACTGAAAAACTTTGTAACCAACATCCTTCTCAAGTTGGTGTGTTAGTCATGTACTTGGATCCGTGCATCGATTGGTTAGTCACGTACTGGGATCCGTACATTGAAAAGGAGAGATTTTCACTACAGAACAAGTCCAATTGGGTATTAGGGTAAGGGTTCAATATAGGTTGTTATAAGGTACTAGGATTCCTTTACTTGTAACCGCTTGTTGTGATAATAGTAGATTCTTGGGAGTGATGACCTTAAAGTCACCCAGTGGGGTTTTTACCTTGGAAGTTTTTCCCATTTGTAAACAAATCACCGTGTCAACTTATTTTCCATTGCATTTAACTTAGTTGGTGATTTTTTTGGGCTTCCACACGTATTTGCATGTTAATTGAATTAATTAATTAACTTGGCTAATTAATTTGTTAATTTACCAAAGGGGTTAATACATTCTTGGCCTATCAATGTGCGCAAATTTTGTATTCCTCTCTTTTGACTAGTATAGGATCTGTGCTTGCATATTCAATTCCGGAAGGACGCGTGCACAAGCTCTGTACTTTCTCTTTTGACTTGTATGTGATTTGTGCCTACATATTCAATTCCCTGAGGATATGTGCATGTGCACTTTACTTTCTTTTCTAACTTGTGTGGGACTTGTGCCTACATATTCAATTCTAGAGGATATGTGCACGAGTTCTTTAGTGTTCTAATTCTCGAGGAAGTCCTTGGTGAAAATCTACTAGGGAGAATAACTCACTGAGGAGTGTGTTGGTAACCCATTGGGGAGTCTTCTCGGTAAGTTGGACCTATGGGGAAGTCTTTTAATGGGGTGTAGTCCACTAGGGAAAATACAACTCACTGATGAGTTCGGTAGTGATTTTGATCTATAAGGAAGTCTTTGATGGTGTACAGTTCATGAAGAAAAATTTTCTTCTTCTCCTTTATGACTTACTGGGGAATTGATGTTGATTCCACTCACGAGGGCGTTTTATCAACTCCACGGGGAAACTTTTCCTTCCTAACTCTTGCAGGGGTTGCCTTTATGCCTTGGACCCAAGGGGGAGTCCTTCCATGATATTGTACTTTAATTGGGATTTGGTTGAAGATCTTAACTCATAGGTGAGTTTCCTTGGTGATTTCTGAGGGATGTTCTTCCAACGGCTACCCACTGTTTCTTCTTTTTATCTCATTCTCTGCATCTCCCTCATCTCTCCACATTCTTTTCAACTCTTCAACTGCCATCTCTTCTTTACAGAAATCTCATCTCTCTCATCCCTTCTCACAATTTGATTCTTCTCTCTTAAACTCTCTAACCTAAACTCTCTTCCTCTCCTATCTTCTCCACGACACCTAAGTCCAAAACCAAGAAAACCTCCTACGTGGTTTCCAACAATGCTTTCAATCTCACATGTTGGAATAGGACAGTAAGGCTGAATGAGTCTCCTCCACTAACCTATAGGTCACAAGATCATCTCTTGGCAAATGCATGGGCCGGATTGGTGAGTTTTCAAACTTTTCTCATTTTTCGAGTTTTGCTTTGATCTTCTATTTTAATATTTGGACATGTAAATGCATGGGTTTTGCTGTGGGATGGGTTTAGATGAAAATCTAACACCTTTGGAGGGAAAGGAACGTGTTTAGGATTGTTGTGGGATGGGTTTAGATGAAAACTTAACACCATAGGAGGGGTAGGAACATGTTTAGGATGAGTTTTGATCAAAATATGCTTTAAAATGTCAAAGAACACTTCTCCATCTAGGTTCATGCATATGTGGGTATCGGCTTGCGTACGTAGCTTATATGTATGGGATGAGTAGACTGATACTAGAGCTGGCCCAATTGATTGGCGCCAACCCAACCTTACTACCTCCAGCATCGACCAACTAAGTTGAGGCTGGCGATTAGATGAAGAATCTTGCTCCGACGCCGGTGAGGTGCTACCATCAGAACTGCAACTCCCAACCGATATTAGTTTGTTTCTTTCTGTTTTGTGATTTGTTGACAAAAATGATTCATTTCACTTAGTAATTAAAATATATATATATATATATATATGTATATATAATACCAAACGGCATCGTTTTGAGCTAGGGTTGCTGATTTCTGCCATAGTAAAAATAGCATATTTCTACTCTCAGCCACTCAACTTTCTCAGCAAATATAGAATCTCTCGCTCTTGCTTAAGTCCATGGATCATGACTAACAACTGACTGTGAGTCACCTCTTGTAGCTCGGCAGGCTCACCATTCACGACCAGGCCAGCTACCACCTAGTCGCCTACCACCGTCCACTGGTAACTCACTCCCCCCCTCTCTCTCTCTTTATATATATATATATATATATATATATTTGTGATACTACAAAGTTAGAACATATGAAACCCATTTCTTTAATAATGCATGTTTTTTCTCTTTCTTTTGCTCTCAAAGCTAGTGTTAAGGTCACATTTTATGTAATTGGCTAATCCTTTGACAAAACGCACTTTACTTGTATTTGGGTAGATCTAGGATGTGTTTAATACTTCAAAGTACATGTTGTTCAAGTTTAGTATTAAATCCATAAAGATTGGGTCAAGAAACAAGTGAAGAAAAGGTGTGCACTAAAGTTTGACAAATAGCTCGACACCTGCGAACACCTGTGGATAGATAGCTCGACAGCTACTCAACAAATAGCTATCTATCGAGGTATCTATCGAGGTTATGAAAATCAAAATTTTCAGATCTGATTTTCAGCCCATATTTTTGTATTTGTATAGGATTTTTTTTCTCATAACCCTAGACATATATAAGGCTTATTTTAGAAGCCGTCACATAAGAGAATACAAGGAAAATATATACAAAAGGTGACCGAACCCTTATTCTCTCTGAAAGAAGCTACTGCTGTTGGAAAAAATCTGGTTTTATATCTTATACAAAACACATAGCGGAAGCAACAAACAAGGATCTATTTCATTCATGATTGACAACATGCACTATGTAAATTTTAGAATTTAAGAATAAGATAGCGTACCTTGGTGTCGAGAAATTCAAAACAAAGATTAGAAGCACTTGGGAGCACTTTTAATCTTCACTCCACTTCCACTTTACGCCCAAGAAGTGTAGTCTCTCAATCAGTTTTCAAATGAATAATGAAAGTGTGTCTCACACTCTCTTTTTCTTTTTTCTCTACGCTTCTTAAAAAAAAAATTGTATGTTTCTCCCTTTATAACTATCTGATTATCTAATTGGGTTGGCCTATTGGGCCTTTCCAATTGGGCTTTAGTGTGTGGCTTGGAGTGGGACCAAAAGGGACCAATAAGACACTAGCTCCAATGGGCTTTGGGCTTTTCCGTCAACTCTTGACAAGTCAAAAGTTACCATTAATTATATTTAATACCACTATATAAATATAATTGCACTCTAGGCCTTATTAATAAATTATATCTCAAGACTTTATTATACACGCAACCCCTTCATAAAATATTCATAGTAATACAAAGTCATGAATATAGATTGCCACTTTGAAAATTACTACATCTTATCCTTGAGTACCCAGTTTAATCCTTTAAAGTTATTCATCATATATTTATGAAATCCAATTTCATAAATATATACTTTCGTAACTCTTTACTAAAGTGGTTAGGCCTAACACTCTGAATAACCAAACCCATTAAACTTATCTCAAAGGAGTATTTTATATCTCCGTTAAGAGATTATGAATTCTATCTTTAAAATATATGTTCCATCAAAACTAAACGTGGTTACCCAACATACTGAGGTTTTGACTGTTATTTTAAATCTCACTCCTGATATATCAAAGCAACCTACACGTCATAATCAGGTCCATTATTCTCTCAGGATTAAGAGTTCATGCAAATAGAAGTCGTGAGATTTATTATGTCTTAACTCTTAAAACATATCAACATATCAACATAAATCTCCCTTTAGTGCCTTCTTCTCTAACTAGTGCTGAACTCACAGCGTGCGAGGACACTGCTAAATACAAATATAATTCCTTGCCAGGTACAGATAGGCTCAACAACGGTGATGCCATGAGGTAAGCCTTCAGTTCTTGGAAGGCCTTTTGAAACTCGTCTGTCCACTCAAATGCCTTCCTAAGGATTTGAAAGAATGGCAAACACTTGTCAGTAGCTTTTGAAACAAACCTGTTAAGGGCGGCAACTCGTCCGGTAAGTGACTAGATTTCTTTGATGTTCTTTGGTGGTTCCATATTTAGTATCGCCTAGAATTTGTTTGGATTTGCCTCAATTCCTCTATGTGAAACCATGAACCCTCAAAAACTTCCCTGAAAAAACTCTGAAAGCACACTTGCTTGGATTTAATTTCATGTTATACCGCCGTAGTATGTCAAAGGTTTCTTGAAGGTCATCTAAATGCTTCTCCTTTTCCAAACTTTTTACTAGCATAACATCCACGTAAACCTCCATATTCCGTCCGATTTGAGGACGGAACATGTGGTTAACCAGTCTTTGATAAGTCACCCCTGCGTTCTTTAAACCAAAAGGCATTACCTTGTAGCAAAATAACCCTTGGCTAGTGATGAAAGAAGTCTTCTCTTAATCTGTCTCGTCCATCTTTATTTGGTTGTAGATTAAAAAGGCGTCCATAACTCTCAGTAGTTTGTGACTTGCCATCGAGTCCACCAGTTGATCAATACGTGACATTGAATAATTGTCCTTGGGACAAGCCTTGTTTAAGTCTGTAAAGTAGACACACATCTGCCACTTACCGTTGGCCTTCTTTACCATGACTACATTCGCCAACCAGTCCAAATAATAAACTTCTTGGATGAACTCGTAATCAACTTCTGGACTTCTTCTTTTATGGCATTGTCTCGTTTAGAAGCAAAAACTCTCTTCTTTTGACGCACTGGTTTAGAGGAAGGACACACGTTCAGACGATGGGTGATGACACTTGGATCAATACTTGACATGTCCTCATGACTCCATGCAAAGACATCAAGGCCTCTTCTCAAAAACTGGACCAAAGTATGCTTTGCCTCTTTTTCCATGTTCGCCCCAATTCTAGTGAACTTCTCGGGGCTGCTCTCATCCAAAGGGACATCTTCTAACACCTCAATGGATTCCTGTTGTAATCCTTCTCTTATCTATGCTCATTTTCTGTACGTGCTCATCCATCGCTAATATGGCTAAGTAGCACTCTCTAGCGGCTAACTGATCTCCATGTACTTGACCCACTCCATGCTCAGTCGGGAATTTGACGGACAAATGGTAGGTAGAGGTTATCGCCTTCCAACTATTCAAAGTTGGCCTTCTAATAATAGCATTATATGATGATGAACAATTAACAACAAGGAAGTTTACCTCCTTGGTTATCTATTGCGGGTACACTCCAACCACTGTAGGTAATGTAATAGTGCCCACAGGCTGCACCTTCATTCCTCCAAATCCCACCAATGACGAATTCACTAGTTAGAGTTGATATTGTCCTAACCTTATTTGTTGGAAGGCGGGGTAATACAGGATGTCCGCCGAGCTGCCATTGTCTACTAACACCCTCCTAGTCGTATAATCGGCAATGAGCAGGATAATAACAATCTTGTCGTTGTGTAGGTGGAGAACCCATTCAGCATCCTCGTCCATGAACGTGATGGCTTGCTTGTCTACTTCTCTTGTCCTAGGAGATCGTCCAGATAGCTGGACGTTTTGCACCACCTTCAGGTATGTCTTCCTTGATTTGGATGACTGAGATGCAGAGCTTCCTCCTATAATAACTCTTATTTCTCCAAGTGGTGGTCGTGACGACTCCTCCACCTTGGCGTTCAGCTTCTCATCCTTGTGGTCTCGTCCAAGGAAATTCCTCAACTTTTCTTGTTTGATTAGATTCTCTATCTGCTATTTTAAATCAAAACATCCGTTCGTGTGGTGCCTATGGTCTCTGTGAAAGTAGCAATACTTATTCCTATTGCGCTTGTTAGGATCTCCTTTCATTTTTTCTGACCACTTCAAGGATGTATCGTCCTTGATTTGCATAAGTACTTGCTCTAGTGGCATATTCAAGGGAGTGTATTGCTGGTTTCTCGCTGAAGAACTCGTCTTCTTGCCATCTCTATCTTTTTTCTCTTCTACCCGAGCCTTCAATCGGCAATGAGTAGGATAATAACAATCTTGTCGTTGTGTAGGTGGAGAACCCATTCAGCATCCTCGTCCATGAACGTGATGGCTTGCTTGTCTACTTCTCTTGTCCTAGGAGATCGCCCAGATAGCTGGACGTTTTGCACCACCTTCAGGTATGTCTTCCTTGATTTGGATGACTGAGATGCAGAGCTTCCTCCTATAATAACTCTTATTTCTCTAAGTGGTGGTCGTGACGACTCCTCCACCTTGGCGTTCAGCTTCTCATCCTTGTGGTCTCGTCCAAGGAAATTCCTCAACTTTTCTTGTTTGATTAGATTCTCTATCTGCTATTTTAAATCAAAACATCCGTTCGTGTAGTGCCTATGGTCTCTGTGAAAGTAGCAATACTTATTCCTATTGCGCTTGTTAGGATCTCCTTTCATTTTTTCTGACCACTTCAAGGATGTATCGTCCTTGATTTGCATAAGTACTTGCTCTAGTGGCATATTCAAGGGAGTGTATTACTGGTTTCTCGTTGAAGAACTCGTCTTCTTGCCATCTCTATCTTTTTTCTCTTCTACCCGAGCCTTCTTTGGAAAAGGGCCTTGATCTAGATGACGTGAATGACCTTCTTCTGAACACTCTGTTCTCTTCCTCTTCTTGGCTACAATCGCGTCCTCAGCATTCATTAAATTTTGGGCCGAATGGACGAGTTCGGCCATAGTTTGTGATTCTTGCTCGTAGAGCTTATGAATGAACAAGTCAGAGTTATCCCCATTATGGAAGGCGACCAATAACAACTTGTCATCCATCTCATCCACTGTTAAGGCTTCTCTGTTGAACTGGGTAATGAAAGACCATAAACTCTTATTCTCCCCTTGCTCTATAGTCAGCAAACTAGAAGAGGAACTCTTGTGGCATTGTCCTCCAATGAAATTATTAACGAACAACTTACTCAATTCCTCGAATAAGCCCACTGTGTTTGGGGGTATCTTGTTGAACCACGCCCGCGCTGGACCTTTGAGGGTGGTAGGGAATGCTTGGCACAAAATCTCGCCGGGAACCCCTTGTAGATGCATGGTGGTCTTGAAGGTAGCGATATGATCACACGGGTCGCGATTTCCATCATATGAATCTAAGGAGGGCATTTTGAACTTTAGAGGTAAGGGATGACTATTGATGGAAGTCGTGAAAGGGGAGTTCGTTCGATGAACTAAGTCATCCACGGGGTTCGCTCGTCTCATATTCTCCTTCATTTCATCCATGGCTTTTCTCATCTATTCCATCTCCCTCTCCAAGTGAGGCACTCTCCTTGAAGCAGTACCCTTTGACTGATTCTCGGACTCAATGTTTTCCCCTTTTGACTCTAGGCTTGCCCTTCCGCATGTCTGTCATGGTACTGCCTCCTTAAGTTGATCTCTCTATTCAACTCTTGGATCTAACGGGTTAGTTCTACCATAGCAGTAGCCACGGACTGTATATGTTGGACGGAAGGTGGTTGCATGATAGGAACTAACTGACGATCACGGTGGGGATTACTGGAAGCATCCCTACTTTCCTGGTGGCTTAGGCTAGTAGCCCTCGATCTTGTCCAAACCATTTAGCCTTTTGTCTGGGAAAGGTGAATCGTTGAAAACAAATAATCAAATGAAAATAAATGATCCCCACAGGTGATGCCAATTGATAATGTGAAGAAAATCAGTAGGCTGGATGCTTCGGATTTCAAAGGACTAGCGACTGCCTTGATGGCCTAAAACAGAAAGAACAGTTGATCAAAGGTGACCGGGGTCGCCACCCAAGAACCCTCCGATGCCAAAGTTAGTTTTCTCTCTTGAATTTTGGAGTTCCAACTTTTTTTAGAAGTGTAAAAGCATGCCTTTATCTGGTCTGAATGATCATTTATATAGTGTCCTTGAAACGATTATTAGACTTGTAACCTCCCCTATAATTAAGGAGGTTTGAGGGTTCAAGGATAACTTCCACAACCGTTTAGGAGTTACATTTTTTTCATATAACTGTCACTGGAAGTTATGTATGTAACAAGGAGTTGTAATACTGAATCGGGAATTTTCCTAAGTGTTAGGGGCTCCTCCAGGAGTCCCTTGGCGAGAGTATCTTGCTTCCAAGGAAGGTCGTTCTCCTATGGACTACCTTCTTATGTGGAACTCGTCCAGGCATCTTCCTGCATGGACGAGCTTGACACGGACGAAGTTTTTACAACCTTCGCTCCCTCGTCCTTGTCCTGGACGACCTTAATGAACGACATTGGAGTGGTAATTTTTTTTTATTCGGCATCATATTGAAAAGAAGGAACGTATGCATAGGAATGCATAAACATATGACATGCAATAAAGAAAGTATCATGGGCTTAGCCTAATCCAATCCTACCAGCACACAATCAGATAACATATATAACGCACATCTAAATGCATGAAAATATAGTTATAATGCACATAAGATGTAATGCATGAAGTTTTTAAGATCAAATCTTCAAAACCCATCCCAAAAATTGGCAAAAACCTCTTTGATTTTGAAAAACCCCAAAGTTTTCAATAATCCCAAAAACTTAGGTTCAAAATCATGAAATGCTTGAATATGTGGGATTTAGACACTTACCAAGTGAAGAAAACTTGATTAAGGTCGAAGAATCATTGAGGAATAGATTTAAGGTAAAAGAGAGAGGTTTTGGGAGGTGAAAAGGCTAGAAAGATCGAGAGATAACGAGTAAAGTGAGTCTGAGATCATGAGCACTCCTTATATAGCGCCTTAGTAATTTTCGACAGATCGAGAGGTGACAAGGATCTATCGAGCTTTAAAGAGTTCGATAGAAGTAGCTATCGAGGAGGTGTCCAAGGCAAAAGAAGCTCGATAGATCGAGGTAGCTGTCGAGGAGCGATCGAGGGGACAAAAATTTTCTCGATCAATCCACCTAGCCATCGAGAAGTGTCAAGATTGTGATAAAAAGCAACTGAAGAGCTCGATAGATAAGCCAGGTATCGAAAGGTGTTGAGGAGCTGTCGAGATTGCTTAAAAATAGTTTTTCAAGAAGATAAAAACATAGATATGAATGCAATTAAGCATGCAACTCAACCAAGGATCCAAATAACATTTTGATCTCTCATAAACATCTTTCAATAAAAATTGTTAAGCACATAGATCCCAAAACACACACACAATAAATAAGTTTAACCAATTTTATATTTCAAAAACAAGTCAAGACATTTTAGTGAGCATACATTAACATATGTAAACTTTGTGATGGCCAAATCACATTGTACCTACACATGTATCAAAAGTAGCAAAAAATATTGCGTGTTGTGTGTGAAAAGAATCGAAAGATTACATAAGTGTATACATGTTATGATGATTTGAGATATGAGAAAATCACTTTAACTCATACACAATCATAACTGTTTGATGGGGACTATCACCTTCGAAGTACATCCTATAACTCCCACATCTCTTAGAATACACGCTTGCAATCATATATAAAGCATTTTGATCTTTTTTTCTTTTATTTTTCTTGGCATATTTTTCTTTTATTAAGCATATCGTGCATGGGCATATAAGAGAGAGAAAAGAAATACCCAATTATGTTAAGCCTTTTAACATTATACTTTTGCTATGCTGAAGCATACCAATGTCATTGACATTACACTTTCGTTATGCCGAAGCATACAAATGTCATTTCATGATTGGCAAGCAACAGTGGTAAGATGATTATTTATGCCTTTCTCTTAGGATTTGCTAGTCCTTTCTATAGAAAAGAGTGATACGAGTGTTAAGCACAAGAGATTACTTAACCTTCCTCATCACAAACACGAGCCACAAAGCTCACTTGCTTAGTTGTGCACAGAGATACTCATCTAAGTTACAGGAGATACCAAGTTTAGAAAACTTTGTTTCAATGGCCAGCCAAAGTGCATTAGTACCAATGTACATAAACACACATTGTTTTTGTATTTTTCTAATTTTTCAATTTTTCATTTTATTTTTATGAATGAAAACAAAAAAGGCAAAACTGAAAAAATAAGCAAAAACATATAAAACAAAGCAATGCAAAGCATAAAACTAGACTAACTCAAACACTAAAGCAAGACACACAAGTAATGCAAAAACAAGAAAGGGAGAGAGAGAAGAAGTGACAAAATCACTTGGAGCCCCTTTCCTTCCACACCTTGGAAGAACCTTTCCTTTGAACAAAGCCTTGAATCGGAGGTGAGGGGGAAGCATTGAAACTGTTCAAGTTTGAAAGGAACATGAGGGCTTTGAGAAGATCTCCAAGAGGAGCAAAAGAGGATGGAAACTAATTCTGGTTTCCCGATGCGATCATGTCGTTGCTCTTTTGAGTGGCTAACCACTTATAGCAATTAGGTCGAGTTTGACCGGCTGCTCCATAGTGATGACAGAGATGCTGCTTCTTCTGTTTAGACTTTTGAGAGTTATCCTTCTTAGCCCTAGGGTTTTTAGCTTCTTACTTATCCTGCTTAAAGGGGTGCTCCTAAGATAGATTTACCCTTGTCTATGTTCTCACTAGCTAAATCAGTTTTGACATTAATCTTCTCAATATCAACATTATTACTAGGAGGAACAAAAACAGTAGTATTCATAGAAGTAATATTAGAAGGAGAGAAATCATACCCTAAATCGGTTCGATCAGAAGCAGATTTCTGAAGACTGAGCACCTCATTGAGCTTAGTGCTTGAAGTCCTTTCCAAATGAGCTCTAACTTGGAACAGTTCTGCCTCAAGCTTCTTGGTCTTCATAGCTAAGAAATGTTCTCAAATCTCAATGCCCCGATAGTCTGATTTTCTTCATCAAACTTTGTGGAGAGTTCTTCACGTTCAAGCTCTACATCACTAAGCTTCTTGGTGGTCAACCTATATAACTTTTCTTGTTTTTCTGAGACCTCATACAACTTTGCATAGGCAATGTGGATGTCATCTTTGTTAGATATATCATGTTTGTATCACATACAAAACATACACAATGGAAAATAAATGGATCTACTTTATTCACAATTGATAACATCTACTATGAAAATTTCAGAATTCAAAAAAAAAAAAGAGCGTACCTTGAAGCGGTGAATTTCAAACAAAGATCAGAAGCACTTGAGAACACTTCTAATCTTTACTCCAATTCCACTAATACCCAAGAAGTGTGGTCTCTCAATAATTTTCCAAGGTAGAATATTAGTGTATCTCTCACTCACATACACATCATTTCACAATAGTGTCACACACACAAATTTCTGTATGTTTCTCCATTTCTATTTAACTAATTGTCTAATTAGGTTGGCTTTTTGGGCTTTTCCAATTGAGCTTATGTATGTGGCTTGGAGCAGGACCAAAAGGGATTAATAAGACACTAGCTCCAATAGGCCTTGAGCTTTTCTATCAACTCTTGACAAGTCCAAAGTTACTATCAACTATATTTAATACCACTATATAAATATAGTTGCACTCTAGACCTTATTTATAAATTATATCCCAAGACTTTATTGTACATGAAGTCCCTTCATAAAATATTCGTAGTAATAAAAAGCTATGAAAGTAAACTGCCATTTTGAAGATTACTACATCTTAATTCCTTGAGTACCTGGTTTAATCTTTTAAGTTATTCATCATATATTTATGAAATTCAATTCCATAAATATATACTTTAGTAACTTCTTACTAAAGTGGTTAGTCCTAACACTCTAAATAATTGAACCCATTAAACTCATCTCAAGGGAATATTTTATTTCTTCGTTAAGAGATTATGAATTCTATCTTAAGAATATATGTTCCATTAACACTAAATGTGGCTGCCCAACATGCTGAGGTTTTGATTATTGACTTTAGATCTCACTCCTAATATATCAAAGCAACCTCCACCTCATGATCAAGTTCATTATTCTCTCAAGATTAAGAGTTCATGTAAATATAAGTCGTAAGATTTATTATTCATTTGACAGTCGTTAGGGGAATAATAAATCTCACAGTAGTCCAGTTTAATATGTTTTAACTCTTAAAATATATCAACATATCAACTAAAAATCTCTATTTCTATAATCAAGACAAATCATCTTAGTTGATATGTTATAGTCTTCGCAGATGAAATGCCCAATTTCATCACCGACTACGAACTAAAATTCTGAGTTTACAAAGAACTTGTAATTTATATCTACTATGACTTTTCACATAAATCACATACTATGCATCTCATGGACTATATGATAATGTCCCAATATTCATGTTACCATTATTTTTAGATAATAATAAAAATAACTTTATTAATCACAATATTAATATCATACATAACATCATACAATACGATTTAAGGGCACATTCTAATAATCTTGTTCATCCATCTTCTCAAATTTTGACTCCACCAAATTTTCTTCTTCTTCCACATCTTCTACAATCACTTCAGTAGGATTGATAGTGGCGGTGAAGGCATTCAGGATTCTGTTATCCTCATTTTCGGAATCATCCTCAGGTTCGGTGTGGCTCAATATAGTAGCAAATGCCTTGCTTTTCCCAATATACTTAAGATAAGTGGGGCACTTCTATTTCATGTGTCCAAAGCCTTGACATCCAAAGCACTTAGGTCCTGAAGGAACAGTGTACTGACCGCCATCCCTAGCATCTTTCTTCCTTTTGTCTTAACTCTTAGACTGTGAAGAACTTGATTGCTTACGGTCCTTGTCGAAGCCCTTCCCATTGGCATTCTTCATGAGCTTCTTGAATTGTCGGGTGATGTAGGACTTCATCTTAGAATCTTTATCATCTAAAGACTCATTCGTGTCACTGCTCTTGGCCTTCAATGCCATGCTCTTGCTCTTGCTCTTTCTTTTGCTTGATTTCCTGATCCTTGTCAAACCCAACTCATAGGTCTGTAGATTGCCAACCAACTCTGTCAAAGGAATTTTGTCAATGTCCTTTGATTCCTTAATGGTAGTGATCTTGGCATAGAATTTCTCGAGTAGAGATCTGAGCACCTTTCTCAAAATCTTAGGTTCAGGAATGGTTTCCCCAAGATTAAAAGCTAAGTTCACTATGTCCTTGAGCTTGGCATAAAACTCATAGAACGACTCATTCTCCTCCATCTTAATCTCTTCGAAGCCTGAAGTGAGCCTCTGAAGCTTCGAATCCTTGACAGCCTTGGTTCCCTCAAAGGTTGTCTGGGGTATGGTCCATGCTTCCTTAGCAGTTTTAGTGAAGGATATCTTCTTGAACTCATCATTGGTGACTGCACTGAATAAAGTGTTCAATGCCCTGCGAAGTTTTCCGCCTTGATCTTAGCATCATCCCAATCGGCTAGCACTTTCTTTGGCATGGTCTATCCAATCTCTATAGCTTGTCACACCTTCTTATCTAGAGACTGTAAGAAAGCTCTTAAACGTACTTTCCAGTATGCATAGTTACTACCATCAAACCATTGAGGTATAATAAGATATTGTCCTATCCATGAAAAACAGGAATCAATGGATCACACACAATGATTAACTCTATAAGAGTGTGCCCTCTCTGATACCACTTGATAGGCCAAGAATGTATTGACCCCCTTGTGATGAATTAATTGATTAATTAGCCAAGTTTATTAATTAATCAACTAAACATGTAAGCATGTGGTAGCACAAACAAATCACCAAGACGGTTTCAACCCAACCTAGTGATAAGCCAATGGAAAATCAGAAGCAAAATGGTCACAGAAAACAGCAATCACTTTTGGGCAAGACTGGTACTTCTCTTTGCCAAAATGGACTAACTTGCACTTAGTCAAATGCCTGGCACAACGCTTCCATAGCAGGTGCTACAATATGGTGTTATGGGTGGAGGTAGTAACTATATGGCAGGAATCTACCTAACTCTCATCACCTTGCAGAATATCCAGTTGTACATACAAATGATCCAGAAACATAGGAGCCAATGGCAGACTCACTCCAAAGAAATCTTTATAGCTAACCGAAAGTAAAGAGGTTTTATAGCATAATGGGAATGAGAACCAAAGATGAACTGATAAAGCCAAAATGCAATAAAGGCCACACAACAGACAGTGGTGGAAGCCTTGGAGAAAGCCCCAACCCAATAAAACAACTTCGCGTTTCCACTCATCCCTTTCCTCAACTCAGCCTCCATAGCCTCCTCCTCGGCGAAAAGCTCAATCTCATTTGGGTCTGCATGACCAAGAATAGGTAGCAACTGTTGTTTTGCCACATCCTCTAAGGTCAAAACAATCTCACCACAAGAAAGGAAGAAGGTATGGGTGGCGCTACACCACTAGCGGAATAAATGGTGGAGGTTGAACAAATCCCGATAGTTGGACAAACACCGAGATGAAACGATGGCCTTCAACACACTAGCCTGCTGTAATGCCATCATAAAACCTATATTGGACAACTCCATGTCCACTCACTCTTTCCAACCCAAAGACATGCCCAACCCAAATTCAAAAAGAATGGGCACGAGTAGTGAAGTTCCTTGGTGGATATCAAGATTGGGAATGGTAAAAGCTACGGAAGCCCAAGAAACCTCCGTGTCACAACAGCAAATGGAAAGCCACATGCAGCCCAGTGGAGGAGGCGAATAATCACCAAGTATTATAGGGAAATGGAAATGAGTGTCGTACCATGGTTCAATGAGAGGAGGACACTCACTACCCGAATCACGACCCCCTTCCTCCTCTTCAAAGTGGTCTGATTCGAAATGGGGAGCCTCTTCACACAAGGTCTTGGTAGGTGGATTGTTGGTGGAAGCCTCTATTCCTTTATGGCGAGAAGAATCATCACCTTTTGCCAGCGACATAATAGATAATTTGAACAAAGAAGATGGGTAACGAGGTTTTAGGGAGACAAGATGATGAAGGAAAAAGAAAAGAGAACGTTATGAGAGAATGAAGAGGAAAAGAAAAATAAAGGGATTAAGGACAATGAAAGTGACATGAAAAGAAGCAACAGGTTAGCAGTCAAAAGAGGCATCTTATTAATGAAGCGAAAGTAGTTTTATAGAATAACTGCTAAACTAGGGAATTTAAAGAGACAAGTTTGTTCATGGAAGGAAAGGAAACAAGGTGGGGTCCACTATTTAAAAAAAAAAACCCTACAAAATAAAAGAAAAGAAAAGAAAAAAAAAAGGAAACAAAAAGATAATAATAAAAAAATAATAGTAAGCATTCGCATATGAATTGCAAGATCAATCCATATGCCCAGGGGGCTGAATTTTGATGCTCACTTTTGACAAAGGGCCTAACAGTAGACAAAGTCTGACAATATGAAGAAAGTGAGAAGAGAAAATTGTAAAGTAAGCCCCAACAAGCCAGAATGACAGGATTGATATCTAGGAGGCCCACAAGAATGAAAAAAGGTAAAGAGATAGTAAGTGGGCCAAGGAAGCCCAAAGATTGAAGTGGTAAGCCTATGAGACTAGTAAGAGGTAGAGAGAGAGACAGAGAGAGAGAGAGTAAATGCACCGAGGAAGCCCAGGAAATAAGTTAGTAAGCTTAATGGGCTGGCCTAAAAGCCAATAAGCCTTAGTAATGACCAGAACTGAAGTTGTGGTAATTGGGCCAAAGGAAGCCCAAAGGATTTAGTGAAAAGCACATAGGAGTAATAGAGGTAAGAGGTAGTAAATAGGCCAAGGAAGCCCGAAGAATGATGCAAAGAAATGGGCTGGTACAATAGGAATGTTGACCAATAAAGCCCAAAAGAGGTAAAGAGGTAGTAAATGGGCTAAGGAAGCCTAAAGAATGATGCAATGAAATGGGCTAATACAGCAAGAATGTTGGCCAACAAGGCCCAAGAGAGTTAAAGAAGTGAAAAGTGGGCTTAGGAGGTCTGAAGCTGAAAATTCACAATGTAGTAGGCTGACAATGAGCGCATAACAAAACATAAGCAAAAGGAGGATAAAACCATGGCAGGCACGGTGGGATGACATGGCAAAAGCAATGACCAGGAGGCTCACTAATGCAAGAAAGGAGAATATGGGCTCGACAGGAAGATAATGGCTCTTGCCCAAGCAATGCCCAGTCCAGAAAAGAGATGAAAGACAGAGAACATGAG
Organism: Castanopsis chinensis; assembly: GCA_032878915.1. NCBI lineage: Eukaryota > Viridiplantae > Streptophyta > Magnoliopsida > Fagales > Fagaceae > Castanopsis > Castanopsis chinensis. The sequence goes on along the minus strand of JAVQMG010000097.1, from coordinate 3,582,881 downwards.
CCCATGCATCTTGTTAGGATATATGCCCTTAAATCCTATTGTATGATGCTATGTATGACATTACGTATGACTTAATGTTGTATTTAATAAAGTTGTTTATTTTTATCTAAAATAATAGTAACATGAATATTTGGACATTATCATATAGTCCATGAGATGCATAGTATGTGATTTATGTGAAAAGTCACAGAAGATATAAATTACAAGTTCTTTTTAAACTCAGAATTTATAGTTCGTAGTCGGTGATGAAATTGGGCATTTCATCTGCGAAGACTATAACGTATCAACTAAGATGATTTGTCTTGATCATGGAAGTGATGACTTCTAGTTGATATGTTGATATGTTTTAAGAGTTAAGACATATTGAACTGAACTGCTGTGAGATTTATTATTCTCTCAATGACTGTCAAATGAATAATAAATCTCACGACCTTTATTTGCATGAACTCTTAATCTTGAGAGAATAATGGACCTGATCATGATGTGTAGGTTACTTTGATATATCAGGAGTGAGATCTAAAGTAACGGTCAAAACCTCAATATGTTGGGCAGCCATATTTAGTGTTGATGGAACATATATTCTCAAGATGGAATTCATAGTCTCTTGATGGAGATATAAAATATTCCCTTGAGATAAGTTTAATGGGTTCAGTTATTCAGAGAGTTAGGCCTAACCACTTTGGTAAGAAATTACTAAAGTATATATTTATGAAATTGGATTTCATAAATATATAATGAATAACTTAAATGATTAAACCGGGTACTCAAGGATAAGATGTAGTAATTTTCAAAATGACAGTATATATTCATGACTTTGTATTACTATGAATATTTTATGAAGGGGTTGCATGTATAATAAAGTCTTGGGATATAATTTATCAATAAGGCCTAGAGTGCAATTATATTTATATAGTGGTATTAAATATAATTAATAGTAACTTTGGACTTGTCAAGAGTTGAAAGAAAAGCCCAAGGCCCATTGGAGATAGTGTCTTATTAGTCCTTTTTGGTCCCACTCCAAGCCACACACTAAAGCCCAATTGGAAAGGCCCAATTAGATAATCAGTTAGTTATAAAGGGACAAACATACAGAATTTTTTTTTTTTTTGAATAAAAAAGAATTGTGGAAAAAGAGAAAAAGAGAGAGTGTGAGACACACTTTCATTTTCCCTTTTGGAAACTGATTTAGAGACCACACATCTCGGGTGTAAAGTGGAATTGGAGTGAAGATTAAAAGTTTTCCCAAGTGCTTCTAATCTTTGTTTTGAATTTCTCCACACCAAGGTACGCTATCTTGTTCTTAAATTCTGAAATTTACATAGTGCATGTTATCAATCATGAATGAAATAGATCCTTGTTTGTTGCTTCTGCTGTGTGTTTTGTATGAGATACAAAACCAGATTTTTTACAACAATTGGTATCAGAGCCAGGTTTTCATATCATGATTGTATAATGTGTGATTGGATTTTAGATTTTTGGAAAATCGTTATCTTTGTGTTTTCAAATTTTCTGCATAAAGAAATTGTTCCATAAACCTTGTGTGCATTGATCAATATATGCGATATATTGTTTTGCATGACACCAACAGTGCACAGATTGGTCACTCATTCAATAACCATTAGTGGAAATCTTAGTTGTAATATATATTGCAAGTGAGATTGTATATCGTGCAGTGTCTTTGTGATGGCATTGATATATGACTTTTCAAAATAACTGTCATGTGTCAAAGGATAAAATGCAATGTACGGATTGCATTAATTGAATAGTGGTTTTGACTTTCTTTTTGTTAATGCACCGGTTGGTGAATTCAATTGCATGGTTTGAATATTCAATTGCATGGTTATTCTAAGATTCAAATGTCATGTACATTGGAAAGATTCAATCCGTACAGTGATAAAGATTTCACCATCTGAATATATATATATATATATATATATATATACGGATTATATATATATATATATATATAATATAGTTTTATAACGTAATATATATATATATATATATATATTATATATAATATAATATAGGTTTATATTACGTTATATATATATATATATATATTAATGCTAGAATTATGAAATTTATTCCTATTGAGATTAGGATTTATTTTCAAGTGTCTAGCATTATTTTGGTCCTTGACCTTAAAAACCTTTAGTTTTAAAATACCTACTGGGAGAGAAATACAAGGGTTGCATCTCACGGCCTCCATTGTTGGTTCATAATAGTGTGAAATATATACTTTGTCTTTGCCTCGAGCTTAGCATTCCATGCGGAGAGTATTTATTTCATGGTCCTACAGGATTGAATTTCCTGGTTTATAGTGGTTTGATAAACACCTTGTCTTAACTTCGAGCTTTCATTCCATGCGGAGGGTGTTTTTATCATGGTACTACAAAATAAGCTTGTTAAAGGGATGAAATGTGGCTACACATGATTCTAGACAATGGTATACACTAGACTAAGTATTTTAGTATCCTCTATGCTGAGTTCTTGCTATTATTACTTAGAGGCTAAATGTAAAACGACATATTATTAGTGTTTGATAAGAGTTATCATGATAGCACTAATAATGAGAATAGTTCTCAATCAATCATAGTATTTAATGTTCACTCTATGCTGAGGGATATTGAATATGGGATTAGGTTATCGTTCCATATATTATTTTATGGTTTTATTAAGGTTCTATATTATATGCTTATATGATAAATTTGATAATGTTCAGTTTACTTATTATATTCATGTTTATTATTTTCAGATTTAAATCATGGCATCATTTAGCCCAATTGTTGCTATTCTTAATCAAAACAAACTGACTGGATCCAACTATGTTGACTGGAAAAGGAATTTGGACATTGTTCTTACTGCTGAAGAACACAAATATGTGCTTACTCAACCATGTCCTAGCTTTCCTTCATTAGATGCTCTTATTGAGGAAAAACAGCAATATGATCGTTGGCAGAAATCTAATGAGATGGCCAAGTGCTACATCCTAGCATCTATCTCAAATGTTCTACAGCATCAAATGCAGGATATAGAACATGCTTCGGACATCATGCAAAGTCTGAAGGAGATGTTTGGTGAGTAAGGTCGTTCTGCAAGGCAAGAAACCATGAGGCAAATTTATAATACCAAAATGGTTCCAGGAAGTTCAGCGAGGGAGCATTGTCTTAGGATGATTGCTAATCTGAACACATTAGAAGTTTTAGGTGCCGACATTAATGGAGAATCCCAAGTGGATATGATACTCCAGTCACTACTAGAATCATTCAAGGAATTCAGACTCAATTATAATATGAACAAAAAGATTTACTCTTTGTCTGAATTAATGAATGAGTTAGTGGTGGCGGAAGGCATCTTTGGTACTTCTAATGTTGAAGCCAATGTGGGTGAAGTTTCTACTTCTCAACCTAAGTCGAAAGGCAAAGGTAAGAAGAAGAAGAAGGACTTCACTAAGAAAAATGGTAAACAAATTGCCTTAGGGGTTGCAGACAAAGGAAAGAAAACCAAAGGAAAGTGTTTCCATTGTGGTGAGAAAGGACATTGGAAGAGGAATTGTCCAAAGTTCAAAGCTGCCAAGAATAAGGGTATGAAAAGTTCTTTTCTTCTTGAAATATGTTTGGTACAGAATCCAACAGATTCCTGGTGTGTGGATTCAGGTTGTACTAATCATATCTGCAATTCTTTGCAGGGGTTCCAGGAGACTAGAAAGTTGAATGAGGGAGAACTATTTCTTACTTTGGCTGATGGGAGCAGGATTCCGGTTGTAGCTGTTGAAGTGTATAATTTGTGTTTTAAGTCTAGAGTGTTAATATTGGAAGACTGTTTGTATGTACCTAATATTCGTAGGAATTTGATTTTCTGCAACTTACTTAGGTAAGCATGGATATTGTATTATCCTGAAAGACAATGTTGTAATAAAGAAGGATAAAATGTTTATTTGTTCTGGCAATATTGTGGATGGTCTTTATATTTTAACTCCTAACATGCATGAATTATACAATTCTGAAATAGATAATAGCTCTCATGTAAAATCATTAAAAAGAAAGTTTCCTTCTACTAGTGAAGCATATTTTTGGCACTTGCGTTTGGGTCATATTAATTCAAGTAGGATTCAAAGACTAATCAAAGATGGACTTTTATAACCCATGGACTTTGATGGTTTTCCAGTTTGCGAATCTTGTTTGGAAGGTAAAATGACCAAACGACCTTTTAATGCAAAAGGTAGAAGAGCCCAAGATTTGCTAGAACTAGTGCATTCAGATGTATGTGGTCCTATGTCAATCCAAGCAAGAGGTGGCTATGAGTATTTCATTACTTTCACTGATGATTACTCTAGATTTGGTAATATGTGCCTAATAAAACGGAAGTCCGAAGTCTTTGAAAAGTTCAAAGAGTTTAGGGCTGAAGTTGAAAATCAATTAGGTAAACGCATAAAGGCCATTCGATCTAATCGAGGTGGCGAATACCTTCTTAGAGATTTCAAGGATTACTTAACTGAAAATGGGATTGTATCCCAGTTGACTGCACCTGGAATTCCACAACAAAATGGTGTAGCAGAAAGAAGGAATAGGACTCTTTTGGATATGATTAAATCCATGTTGAGTTATTCGATTCTACCAATTTCCTTTTGGAGATATGCCTTAAATACTGCAATGTATCTTCTGAATTTAGTACCTTCGAAGTCTGTTCCTAAAACACCTGTAGAGTTGTGGAATGGGCGTAAGCCTAGTATGAGACATCTCCACATTTGGGGTTGTCCAGCACATGTGTTGAAAGGAAAGTCTGACAAGTTACAGTCTAAAACAAAAGTGGTTTTCTTTGTAGGGTATCCAAAAGGAACTGTTGGAGGTTTATTCTATAGTTATAAGGATAATAAAGTGTTTGTTAGCACAAATGCCAAATTCTTGGAAAATGACTATATAAATAATTTTACTCCTAGAAGTAGAGTTGTCTTGGCTGAAATGAATGTACCTGTAGTTGACCAACCAATGGATGAAACTAAGGATGATGTGGCTGTATTAGATACACCACAAGATATTACTCATGAGATATCTAGTACACAGGTGCCTTGTCGTAGTGGGAGAATTGTTCTGCCTCCTATAAGATTTATAAGTTTGGGAGAAGCCTATAAAGCTATCTCAGAAGAGGCTGAATCAAATCCTTACACTTATGATGAAGCAATGAATGATATAGATGCACATCATTAGGTTCTAGCTATGAAATCTGAATTGGATTCTATGTATTCCAATCATGTATGGGATCTTGTAAAGGCACCTAACGGCATTAAACCTGTTGGTTGCAAATGGGTTTACAAGAGGAAGAGAGGGATAGTGGAAAGGTTGAAACCTTTAAAGCAAGACTAGTAGCGAAAGGGTATACACAAAAGGAAGGTATTGATTATGATGAAACTTTTTCGCCAGTAGCCATGCTTAAATCTATCAGAATTCTCTTATCCATTGCTACTCATTATGATTATGAGATTTGGCAAATGGATGTCAAGACTGCATTTCTTAATGGAAATCTTGAAGAAGAAATATACATGTTGCTACCGGAAGGTTTTATAGCAAAGAACCAAAAGCATATGGTATGCAAGTTGAATAGGTCCATTTATGGACTTAAGCAAGCATCTAGGTCATGGAACATCAGGTTTGATCAAGTAATCAAATCATTTGGTTTTGAACAAAATCTTGATGAACCATGTGTGTACAAAAGACATCGAGACAAAGTAGTAATGTTCCTAGTGCTTTATGTTGATGATATTCTACTCATTGGGAATGATGTAGGGGTAATGTCATCGGTTAAAGTTTGGTTGTCTAGCCAATTTGATATGAAGGACTTGGGTGAGGCTAACTTTATTCTAGGGATCAAGCTTTGGCGAGATCGCAAGAATAAGATGTTAGGCTTATCACAAGCTGGATATATAAATAGGGTTCTAGAACGGTTTAGCATGCAAAACTCCAAGAAAGGATTGCTTCCTTTTAGACATGGAGTTCCACTGTCTGATGACCAAAGGCCTAAGACTCAAGAGGAAGAAAATATGATAAGACAAGTTCCTTATACTTCTGCAGTGGGAAGTCTCATGTATGCCATACTTTGTACTAGACCAGATATTTGTTATTCAGTTGGCTTGGTCAGTCGATATCAATCAAATCCAGGACCAAAACATTGGCAAGCGGTAAAGCATATTCTCAAGTATCTATGAAGAACGAGAAATTATATGCTTATTTACCATAGTGAGGATTTGATTCCCATTGGCTATACAGATTCAAATTTTCAATTGGATCTAAATTTCAGAAAATCCACTTCAAGATGTGTTTTCACCTTGGGAGATGGAGCCATAAGTTAGAGGAGTGTTAAGCAATCTTGTATTGCGGACTCCACCGTGGAAGCCGAGTACGTTGTTGCTTGTGAAGCAGCAAAGGAGGCTGTTTGGCTCAAGAAATTTCTTTCTGATCTTGGTGTTGTAAGAATGGAGCAAGTTCCCATCACATTGTTTTGTGATAATAGCGGAGTGGTTGCACAATCCAAAGATCCAAGAAATCACAAGAAAGGAAAGCACATTGAGAGGAAGTACCATATCATTCGAGACATTGTTGCTCGTGGAGATATTGTGGTAGCAAAGATTGAAAGTGCAAATAATCTAGCAGATCCTTTTGCCAAAACCTTACCTCAAAGGACCTTCGAGTCATATTTGGAGGGAATGGGAGTTAGATTAGTGCACAATAGTTTTTAGGGCAAGTGGGAGATTATTAGGATATATGCCTTTAAATCCTATTGTATGATACTATGTATGACATTATATATGACTTAATGTTGTATTTAATAAAGTTGTTTATTTTTATCTAAAATAATAGTAACATGAATATTTTAACATGAATATTTGGACATTATCATATAGTCCATGAGATGCATAGTATGTGATTTATGTGAAAAGTCACAGATGGTATAAATCACAAGTTCTTTGTAAACTCAAAATTTATAGTTCGTAGTCGATGATGAAATTGGGCATTTCATCTGCGAAGACTATAACGTATCAACTAAGATGATTTGTCTTGATCATGGAAGTGATGACTTCTAGTTGATATGTTGATATGTTTTAAGAGTTAAGACATATTGAACTGGACCGCTGTGAGATTTATTATTCTCTCAACGACTGTCAAATGAATAATAAATCTCACGACCTTTATTTGCATGAACTTTTAATCCTGAGAGAATAATGGACCTGATCATGACGTGTAGGTTGCTTTGATATATCAGGAGTGAGATCTAAAGTAACGGTCAAAACCTCAGTATGTTAGGCAACCACATTTAGTGTTGATGGAACATATATTCTCAAGATAGAATTCATAGTCTCTTGATGGAGATATAAAATATTCCCTTGAGATAAGTTTAATGGGTTCAGTTATTCAGAGAGTTAAGCCTAACCACTTTGGTAAGAAATTACTAAAGTATATATTTATGAAATTGGATTTCATAAATATATAATGAATAACTTAAATGATTAAACCAGGTACTCAAGGATAAGATGTAGTAATTTTCAAAGTGACAGTATATATTCATGACTTTGTATTACTACGAATATTTTATGAAGGGGTTGCGTGTATAATAAAGTCTTGGAATATAATTTATTAGTAAGTCCTAGAGTACAATTATATTTATATAGTGGTATTAAATATAATTAATGGTAACTTTGGACTTGTCAAGAGTTGACAGAAAAGCCCAAGGCCCATTGGTGCTAGTGTCTTATTAGTCCATTTTCGTCCCACTCCAAGCCACACACTAAAGCCCAATTGGAAAGGCCCAATAGGCCTACCCAATTGGAAAGGCCTAATAGGCCGACCCAATTAGATAATCAGTTAGTTATAAAAGGAGAAACATACAGATTTTTTTTTTTGAATAAAAAAGAATTGTAGAGAAAGAGAAAAAGAGAGAGTGTGAGACACACTTTCATTCTCCCTTTTGGAAACTGATTGAGAGACCACACATCTCGGGTATAAAGTGGAATTGGAGTGAAGATTAAAAGTTTTCCTAAGTGCTTCTAATCTTTGTTTTGAATTTCTCCACACCAAGGTACGCTATCTTGTTCTTAAATCCTGAAATTTACATAGTGCATGTTATCAATCATGAATGAAATAGATCCTTGTTTGTTACTTCCGCTGTGTGTTTTGTGTGAGATACAAAATCAGATTTTTTACAACACATCCTTCATGCCGTAAGTGTTAAACACCCACCAAAAAGTACAGCAAAATCAGAAAAAAAACACAGATGTAACAACAAAGGCGTGAAGGCTAGAAAAGGAACTGATTCAAATGGAAGTGGAGCATACACAATGGGCCTAGGCACCACCTACTTATACCCAACAAATACATGAGAGGTGGGCCACAGGTCAAGGGCATCAGAGGGTGTGGTCTAGCGGTAGGGAGAAATTTTGGGGTTCTTGCTCAAACTTCTTTAGGGAGAAGTGTTCTACTGGGATGACATCTCACCCAAAAAATGTAAGTATGAGTTGGAACCATTTAATGCATGCCGTAGAGGTAAGTGAGGGAGAGGTTTAACCCTTATCTAGATGAGAGTAGTGAAAATAGAGAGAGGTAAGAAACAAGACAAGCCATTTTTGTTTAGGAATGAGGAAGGTGTAACCAATATGGTGCAATGGTAGTGGCTGGGCAACCGATAAACTAGTGGGCAATCTTGGAAGGACTATTGGTTAAAATCTGGTTTTTTATCTCATACAAAACACATAGCGGAAGCAACAAACAAAGATCTATTTCATTCATGATTGACAACATGCACTATGTAAATTTCAGAATTTAAAAACAAGATAGCATACCTTGGTGTGGAGAAATTCAAAACAAAGATTAGAAGCACTTGGGAACACTTTTAATCTTCACTCCAATTCCACCTTACGCCCAAGATGTGTGGTCTCTCAATTAGTTTCCAAAGGGAGAATGAAAGTGTGTCTCACACTCTCTCTTTTTCTCTACGATTCTTTTTTTTTTTTTTTTTTAAATCTCTTAAAAAAAACTGTATGTTTCTCCCTTTATAACTAACTGATTATCTAATTGGGCCGGCCTATTGAGCCTTTCCAATTGGGCTTTAATGTGTGGCTTGGAATGGGACCAAAAGGGACTAATAAGACACTAGCTCTAATGGGCCTTGGGCTTTTCCGTCAACTCTTGACAAGTCCAAAGTTACCATTAATTATATTTAATATCACTATATAAATATAATTGCACTCTAGGTCTTATTAATAAATTATATCCCAAGACTTTATTTTACACGCAACCCCTTCATAAAATATTCGTAGTAATACAAAGTCATAAATATAGACTGCCATTTTGAAAATTACTACTTCTTATCCTTGAGTACCCGGTTTAATCCTTTAAAGTTATTCATCATATATTTATGAAATCCAATTTCATAAATATATACTTTAGTAATTTCTTACCAAAGTGGTTAGGCCTAACTCTCTGAATAACCAAACCCATTAAACTTATCTCATGGGAATATTTTGTATCTCCGTTAAGAGACTATGAATTCCATCTTGAGAATATATGTTCCATCAACACTAAATACGGTTGCCCAACATACTGAGGTTTTGACCGTTACTTTAGATCTCACTCCTGATATATCAAAGCAACCTACACGTCATGATCAGGTCCATTATTCTCTTAGGATTAAGAGTTCATGCAAATAGAAGTCGTGAGATTTATTATTCATTTGACAGTTGTTAGGAGAATAATAAATCTCACAGTGGTCCAATTCAATATGTTTTAACTCTTAAAACATATCAACATATCAACTAGAAGTCACCACTTCCATGATCAAGACAAATCATCTTAGTTGATACGTTATAGTCTTCGCAGATGATATGCCCAATTTCATCACCGACTACGAACTATAAATTTTGAGTTTACAAAGAACTTGTGATTTATATCTTCTGTGACTAAATCACATACTATGCATCTCATGGACTATATGATAATGTCCAACTATTCATGTTACCATTACTTTAGATAAAAAAATAAACAACTTTATTAAACACAACATTAAGTTATACATAATGTCATACATAGCATCATACAATAGGATTTAAGGGCACATATCCTAATAATCTCCCACTTGGCCTAAAGACTATTGTGCACTAATCTAACTCTCATTCCCTCCAAATGTGACTCGAAAGTCCTTTGAGGCAAGGTTTTGGTAAAAGGATCTGCTAGATTATTTGCACTTTCAATCTTTGCCACCCCAACATCTCCACGAGCAACAATGTCTCGAATGATATGGTACTTCCTCTCAATGTGCTTTCCTTTCTTCTGATTTCTTGGATCTTTGGATTGTGCAACCGCTCCACTATTATCACAAAACAATATGATGGGAACTTGCTCCATTCTTACAACACCAAGATCAGAAAGGAATTTCTTAAGCCAAACAGTCTCCTTTGCTGCTTCACAAGCAGCAACGTACTCGGCTTCCATGGTGGAGTCCGCAATGCAAGATTGCTTAACACTCCTCCAACTTATGGCTCCACCTCCCAAGGTGAAAACACATCCCGAAGTGAATTTTCTGAAATCTAGATCCGATTGAAAATCTGAATCTGTATAGCCAATGGGAATCAAATCCTCACTATGGTAAACAAGCATATAATTTCTCGTTCTCCTAAGATACTTGAGAATATGCTTTACAGCTTGCCAATGTTTTGGTCTTGGATTTGATTAATATCGGCTGACCATGCCAACTGAATAACAAATGTCTGGTCTAGTACAAAGCATGACATACATGAGACTTCCTACTGCAGATGCATAAGGAACTTGTCTCATTATATTTTCTTCCTCTTGAGTCTTAGGCCTTTGGTCATCAGACAGAGGAACTCCATGTCTAAAAGGAAGCAATCCTTTCTTGGAGTTTTGCATGCTAAACCATTCTAGAACCTTATCTATATATCCAGCTTGTGATGAGCCTAACATCTTATTCTTACGATCTCGCCAAAGCTTGATCCCTAGAATAAAGTTAGTCTCACCCAAGTCCTTCATATCAAATTGGCTAGACAACCAAACTTTAACTGATGACATTACCCCTACATCATTCCCAATGAGTAGAATATCATCAACATAAAGCACTAGAAACATTACTACTTTGTCTTGATGTCTTTTGTACGCACATGGTTCATCAAGATTTTATTCAAAACCAAATGACTTGATTGCTTGATCAAATCTGATATTCCATGACCTAGATGCTTGTTTAAGTCCATAAATGGACCTATTTAACTTGCATACCATATGCTCTTGGTTCTTTGCTATAAATTCTTCTGGTTGCATCATGTATATTTCTTCTTCAAGATTGCCATTAAGAAATGCAGTCTTGACATCCATTTGCCAAATCTCATAATCGTAATGAGTAGCAATGGATAAGAGAATTCTGATAGACTTAAGCATGGCTACTGGCGAAAAAATTTCATCATAATCAATGCCTTCTTTTTGTGTGTACCCTTTCGCCACTAGTCTTGCTTTAAAGGTTTCAACCTTTCCATCTATCCCTCTCTTCCTCTTGTAAACCCATTTGCAACTAACAGGTTTAATGCCATTAGGCGCCTTTACAAGATCCCATACATGATTGGAATACATAGAATCCAATTTAGATTTCATAGCTAAGACCCAATGATATGCATCTATATCATTAATTGCTTCTTCATAAGTGTAGGGATCTGATTCAGCCTCTTCTAAGATAGCTTTATAGGTTTCTCCCAAACCTATAAATCTTATAGGAGGTCGAACAATTCTCCCACTACGACGAGGCACCTGTGTACTAGACATCTCATGAGTAATATCTTGTGATGTATCTAATACAGCCACATCATCCCTAGTTTCATCCACTGGTTGTTCAACTACAGGTTCACTCATTTCAGCCAAGACAACTCTACTTCTAGGATTAAAATTATTCACATAATCATCTTCCAAAAATTTGGCATGGGTGCTAACAAACACTTTGTTATCCTTATGATTATAGAATAAATAACCCTTAGTTTCTTTTGAATACCCTAAAAACATGCATACTTCCGTTTTAGTTTCCAACTTATCAGATTTCCCTTTCAACACATGTGCTGGACATCCCCAAATGTGGAGATATTTCATACTAGGCTTGCGCCCACTCCACAATTCCTTAGGTGTGTTGGGAATAGATTTTGATGGAACTAAATTCAAAACATGCATAGCAGTTTTTAGTGCATATCCCCAAAAAGAAACTGGTAAAGTTGAGTAACTCATCATGGACCTAACCATTTCCAAAAGAGTCCTATTCTTTCTTTCTACTACACCATTTTGTTGGAGAGTTCCTGGTGCAGTTAATTGGGAGACAATCCCATTTTGAATTAGGTAATCCTTGAAATCCCCAAGAAGGTATTCGCCACCTTGATCAGATCGAATGGCCTTTATGCGTTTACCCAATTGATTTTCAACTTCAGCCCTAAACTCTTTGAACTTGTCAAAGGCTTCGGACTTCCGTCTCATTAGGTACACAGAACCATATCTTGAGTAATCATCTGTGAAAGTGATGAAGTACTCATAACTTCCTTTTGCTTGGGTTGACATAGGATCACATACATCTGTATGAATTAATTCAAGCAACTCTTGGGCTTTTCTACCTTTTGCATTAAAAGGTCGTTTGGTCATCTTACCTTCCAAACAAGATTCGCAAACTGGAAATCCATCAAAGTCCATGGGCTGTAAAAGTCCATCTTTGATTAGTCTTTGAATCCTATTTGAATTAATATGACCCAAACGCAAGTGCCATAGATATGCATCACTAGTAGAAGGAAACTTTCTCTTTAATGATTTTACATGAGAGCTACTATCTATTTCAGAATTGTATAATTCATGCATGTCAGGAGTTAAAATATAAAGACCATCCACAATATTGCCAGAACAGATAAACATTTTATCCTTCTTTATTACAACATTGTCTTTCAGGATAATGCAATATCCATGCTTACCTAAATAAGTTGCAGAAATCAAATTCCTGCGAACATTAGGTACATACAAACAGTCTTCTAATATTAACACTCTAGACTTAAAGCATAAATTATACACTCCAATAGCTACAACTGGAATTCTACTCCCATCAGCCAAAGTAAGAAATAGTTCTCCCTCATTCAACTTTCTGGTCTCCTGGAACCCCTGCAAAGAATTGCAGATATGATTAGTACAACCTGAATCCACACACCAGGAATCTGTTGGATTCTATACCAAACATATTTCAAGAAGAAAGGAACTCTTATTACCCTTATTCTTGGCAGCCTTGAATATTGGACAATTCCTTTTTCAATGTCCTTTTTCACCACAATGGAAACACTTTCCTCTAGTTTTCTTTCCTTTATCGGCAACCCTTAAGGCAATTTGTTTACCATTTTTCTTAGTGAAGTCCTTCTTCTTCTTCTTACCTTTGCCTTTCAACTTAGGTTGAGAAGTAGAAGTTTCACCCACATTGGCTTCAACACTAGTAGTACCAAGGATGCCTTCCGCCGCCACTAACTCATTCATTAATTCAGACAAAGAGTAAATCTTTTTGTTCATATTATAATTGAGTCTGAATTCCTTGAATGATTCTGGTAGTGACTGGAGTATCATATCCACTTGGGATTCTCCATCAATGTCGGCACCTAAAACTTCTAATGTGTTCAGATTAGCAATCATCCTAAGACAATGCTCCCTTACTGAACTTCCTGCAGCCATTTTGGTATTATAAATTTGCCTCATGGTTTCTTGCCTTGCAGACCGACCTTGCTCACCAAACATCTCTTTCAGACTTTGTATGATACCCGAAGCATGTTCTACATCCTGCATTTGATGCTGTAGAACATTTGAGATAGATGCTAGGATGTAGCACTTGGCCATCTCATTATATTTCTGCCAACAATTATATCGCTGTTTTTCCTCAATAGAAGCATCTAATGAAGGAAAGCTAGGACATGGTTGAGTAAGCACATATTTGTGCTCCTCAGCGGTAAGAACAATGTCCAAATTCCTTTTCCAGTCAACATAGTTGGATCCAGTCAGTTTGTTTTGGTTAAGAATAGCAACAAGTGGGCTAAATGATGCCATGATTTAAATCTGAAAATAATAAATATGAATATAATAAGTAAACTGGATATTATCAATTTAGCATATAAGCATACAATATGGAACCTTAATAAAACCATAAAATAATATATGCAACGACAACCCAATCCATGTCTATAATTCCTTGGTAGCAAGTTTATTATAAACACATTAATTGGTTGAGAACTATTCTCATTATTAGTGCTATCATGATAACTCTTATCAAACACTAACAATATGCCGTATTACATTTACCCTCTAAGTAATAATGACATAGCTCCTTTGGGAGGTTAACATTATACTTAGTCTAGTGTATACCATTATCTAGAGTCATGTGTAGCCACATTTCATCTCCTTTTTATAGTGTTTAAACTTGTAGTACCATGGAACAAAACACCCTCCTTTGGGATCGCGAGGCATATACGCCAAGATAAGGTGTTTGTTCACACTACTTTAAACGAGTAAGTTCAAACTTGTAGTACTATGAAGTAAACACCCTCCTTTGGGATCGCGAGGCATATACGCCAAGACGAGGTGTTTACCTACACTACTATGAACCGATAATGGAGGCCATGAAATCCAACCCTTGTATCTCTCTCCCACTAGAAATTTTAAAATAAAGGTTTTTAATGTCAAGAATTATAATAATGCTAGACACGTGAAAAACATAATCCTAATCTCATTAGGAATAAATTTCATTAAACTAGCATTAATATATATATATATATAACGTAACGTAAAACTATATATATATTATATTAATATAATATATATATTACGTCATAAGAATATATTATATTATATATATATATATATATATATATATATATACATATCTCTGTCGGATTGTTGAAATCCTATATACGGATTCAACTTTTCAAAAAACACATGAAAAGTACTTAGTATATTTCATGCCAAGTGGTGCATTAAGGGCAAATCAACCATGGCCCACCAAGGCTTCCTATGCTAAACCAAGCAGTTCATTAAAGCTTCTCATGCATGTGGCAACCAATCCGTGCAATTAAATTCACCAAGTAGTACAATTCTTGCAAGATGGCCAATCTGTGGTCCAAGCCATGCAATGAATGAAGTCAAACAGTGCAATTATAACCACCCGATTTCAAGACACGGCACTATTGAATTTCCATTCCATCCATGCACTCTTAGTGAAATGCAAAAACAATATATCGCATATATTGATCAATGCACACAAGGTTTATAGAACAATATCTTTATGCAGAAATATGAAAAACACAAAGATAACGGTTTTCTTAAATTTCAAAAATTTAATCACACATTATACAATCATGATATGAAAATTTGGCTCTGACACCAATTGTTGGTTAAAATCTGGTTTTGTATCTCATACAAAACACATAGCGGAAGCAACAAACAAAGATCTATTTCATTCATGATTGACAACATGCACTATGTAAATTTCAGAATTTAAGAACAAGATAGCGTACCTTGGTGTGGAGAAATTTAAAACAAAGATTAGAAGCACTTGGCAACACTTTTAATCTTCACTCCAATTCCACTTTACACCCAAGATGTGTGGTCTCTCAATCAGTTTCCAAAGGGAGAATGAAAGTGTGTCTCACACTCTCTCTTTTTCTCTACGATTCTTTTTTTTTTTTTAAATCTCTTAAAAAAAAACTGTATGTTTCTCCCTTTATAACTAACTGATTATCTAATTGGGCCGGCCTATTGGGCCTTTCCAATTGGGCTTTAATGTGTGGCTTGGAATGGGACCAAAAGGGACCAATAAGACACTAGCTCCAATGGGCCTTGGGCTTTTCCGTCAACTCTTGACAAGTCCAAAGTTACCATTAATTATATTTAATACCACTATATAAATATAATTGCACTCTAGGTCTTATTAATAAATTATATCCCAAGACTTTATTTTACACGCAACCCCTTCATAAAATATTCGTAGTAATACAAAGTTATAAATATAGACTGCCACTTTGAAAATTACTACATCTTATCCTTGAGTACCCGGTTTAATCCTTTAAAGTTATTCATCATATATTTATGAAATCCAATTTCATAAATATATACTTTAGTAATTTCTTACCAAAGTGGTTAGGTCTAACTCTCTGAATAACCAAACCCATTAAACTTATCTCAAGGGAATATTTTGTATCTCCGTTAAGAGACTATGAATTCCATCTTGAGAATATATGTTCCATCAACACTAAATGTGGTTGCCCAACATACTGAGGTTTTGACCGTTACTTTAGATCTCACTCCTGATATATCAAAGCAACCTACACGTTATGATCAGGTCCATTATTCTCTCAAGATTAAGAGTTCATGCAAATAGAAGTCGTGAAATTTATTATTCATTTGACAGTCGTTAGGAGAATAATAAATCTCACAGCGGTCCAGTTCAATATGTTTTAACTCTTAAAACATATCAACATATCAACTAGAAGTCACCACTTCCATGATCAAGACAAATCATCTTAGTTGATACGTTATAGTCTTCGTAGATGATATGCCCAATTTCATCACCGACTACAAACTATAAATTTTGAGTTTACAAAGAACTTATGATTTATATCTTCTGTGACTAAATCACATAAATCACATACTATGCATCTCATGGACTATATGATAATATCCAACTATTCATGTTACCATTACTTTAGATAAAAAAATAAACAACTTTATTAAACACGACATTAAGTCATACATAATGTCATACATAGCATCATACAATAGGATTTAAGGGCACATATCCTAACAAGGACACCCACAATGAGCCAAAAAATGTTGAAGGTAAAAATGGTGAATCTAGTCATGGCAGATAGTATAAAAGGTGCTAGCTGTAAACAGTGAAAAATGAGGAGGGGGGGATCATCCATCATGGAAAGAAGTAGAAGTAGAACAAGGAATAAAATGATAGAACAAATAAAAGAAAACACAAAAAAAAAAAAAAAAACACGAGAAAAGCATGAGTGGTAGGAATAGAGGCATGCATCAATTGGCTACCAATTTCTCTCCCTCTTGACAGGGCCACTCTCTGAGAAGTTAAGAGTTAAAGTTTAAGTCATTTAAGTCCTTTTTCCAAAATCTATAATCTCTATGGCAGAAGCCTTCTTTAAGGTTACTCACATTAGAGATCGTCTCCATTTTTGGACTTATGTTTGCTAAGAAGCTAAGCCCATTTCTCTAGCAAACGAGTTTTATTATTATGATTAATGAACAATTAGCTTGTTACTTTATTATTGAACTGCCTGTTGTAACATTGTTATTTGTGTTGTATTATTTTGCCATAACCTTTTTATATTTCTTTGTCCTTTTATTTAGGCGTTAGTATTATTTGTCAAGTGTTATAGTTATTCTGCCATATTGAATTTTATGTTGTAATGTAGGAATAGTTGCTCCTGCCGAAGGCACGTCGTACACTCAAAATTTCTGCCAAGGCACGTTTATACTGGGAAGCCCAACTTGTGTGCAAACTGGCTTAAGGTGTGTTTCACTTAGGCCAGTCCCAGCTCTTCTACCTTAGAATCGTGGACCGTGGTATAGCAGGCACGTCGTACACTCAAAATTCCTACTAAGGCGCACCTATACTTGGATGGTCCAACTTGTGAACAAACTAGCTTAAGGTGTGTTTCACTTAGGCCAGTCCCAACTCTTCTACCTCAGAATCATGGGTCGTGGTACAACAGAAGAAATCAAAGCCCAATAACACAAAAGGTCCACCATAGAAAATTTTTGACTTAGTTTCCTTCCATATTAAGACATCCTAAGCCGTAATTCATTGCAAAGGAATGGACATAATCTCCACGCGTGCCTTGTGTGCAAAGAGATCAAATATTTTCTCTCTATCCATTACATCGTGTCTCTATATATCAAATCCTTCACTAATAACTCTGGTTACTTCTCTCCGAGGAAAATTGGCTTGTGAGAAAGCCACTTATGTGTAGTTACACCAATGATTTGGCCATCACCCACACTCCACTAGGAACCTTCACAAATAATCTCCCTAGCTGCCAATAAACTCCTCCATACATAGGACGGGTTACACCTTAATTTAGCATCCAAAAAAAAAAGTTTGGGAAATACCTTGATTTGTACACTTGAAAAAAATAATGAATGAGTGTTGTGAATAAGCAATTTTTGTTATTGTTAATGATTAATACAAACTTCTAATTTTTTTTAAGCAAGGAAAAAAAATAATGGCTTTTCGATTTTCATTGTTATATTATTTTGGACAAATTACAACTTGTTGACGCCCACTTCGACAAGGAGGCCTAACAATAGGAA
This sequence comes from Castanopsis chinensis, assembly GCA_032878915.1. NCBI lineage: Eukaryota > Viridiplantae > Streptophyta > Magnoliopsida > Fagales > Fagaceae > Castanopsis > Castanopsis chinensis. The sequence continues at coordinate 3,564,504 of JAVQMG010000097.1, read as the reverse complement.
GAAGCCTAACAATATTGAAGGAAAAGAATTAGTAAATTGAGAAGAAAAATCATTATGCTTGAATGGCAGGAATAATGGTTCATAGGCCTAAGAAATAGCAAAAGGGCCTCAAAGGAAGCAAATGGGCCCAAACGACCCCAAAGAAAGAAGTGGTAAACTCATAGGTATTATAAGAGATAGAAAGCAAGCAAGAATGGACCAAAGATGCCCAAAGTAGTGAATTGAGTAAGTAAAGGGTTAGTGGAAAAGCCCATAAACTCCAAAAGTAAAGGATATGGTAATTTGGGATGAGGAAGCCCAAAAGACTTGGCAAAAGCCAAAGGGAATGAAGAATTGGAATGAGCCGAGGATGCCCAAAATTGCATGAATACTAGCCCAATGATTATACTGGCCTACTAGAATTAAGTGAAGGAAAAACATATAGCAGGCCTAAGAGAAGCTCAGCAAGCACAAGTCAGATACTAGCATGGCAAGAATAATAGAATGGTATGGTAGAACAAGTCTCGAAGAAGTCATCACCTTTCTTAGCAAGCTTAGGCTTGGCGGACCGAGACGTAGAACCGTTCTTCACGAGTATGGGAAGGTTCGTCACCTTCATTCTCTTTTCCCAACCTATAGGGAAATCACTAACATACCAATGCCACCCCTTCTCCTCCGCATCCCACTCAAATATAGCAAACTGACTCTACTTCTTAGCATATACCACCACAGACTTGGTGGGAAGAAGTAACCAAGGGTTGACAAAAGTAACCGATGGTTGGCAGAAATGACTGCATGGAGCCCATTAGGAGGAATAAGAGAAAACCCATGACTCCCTAACAACTCTTGCTCAAATGAAATCATCACGGCCTGCCAGTACCCGTGCATAGCTGCAGTACAAATACCCTCCCTCTATGAACCCGGAATGGTGACTGTTGTAAAATGCTTGCTCTAAAACTCAAAGGCACTGTGTCACAGGAATGGCCGAACAGAAGTGGTAGACTCCATAATGGCAGAGAAATCATTAGGAATATCCTGATCCAGTCTAAATCGCCTCCTTACTCTATCAACAAAATAATGCACAAACCTGATCCCCTCATCAGCCAAATCAGGCAACCACCCAACATTGGTGGCTGCCAAGTATGTAATGCCCCTCTCATCAAAACCAATCAACAGGGTGGTGGTCCCAGCAGCATCAACAAAAGAACCTATGACAGAATCAGTACACATATAACTAGTACCCAAATTCATGTATGCTCTCTAACAAAAACCAACTCCCTGTTAAAGAACTCCATAGTAGGATGCCCAAATGGCTTCAATCCAACCTAACAGAAATTCAAGAGAAAATCAGACACAAATTGACCATAGAAATCAATAGTAACCTTCGGACACAAATGGTATCTCTCCTTGGCAAAATGGACGGGCCTACACTTTGCCAAATGCCTAGCACAACGCTCCCACATCAAATGCTGCAAGATAGTGCTATGGGCAGAAGCAGTAACTATATTGCAGGAACCCCGCCTGCTTATTATCACTTTCAAAATATCTAACTACACATATAGATATCCTGAAACATGGGGGCCAACAGTAGACTCACCCCAGCAGATATCTTGATAGTTAATCGGAAATATAAAGGCTTCATAGCATAATGAGGATGAAAACCAAAAATGAACTTACCGAGCCAGAATGTGACGAAGGCCGCACGGCGAGCCGCATCAGATGCCTTGGAAAAAATCCCCAACCCAATGTGACAACTTCGCATTGCCACTCATCCTTTTCCTTAACTCGACATCCACGGCATCCTGCTCCGGAGAGAGCTCCAAAGCACCAGGGTCAACATCACCAAGAATGGGCAAAAGTCGTTAGTCTGCCACTTCTTCCAAGGTCACGGTGATCTCGCCACAAAAAAGAAAAAAGGTGTGAGTAGTGGTGCACCATCGATAGACTAAATGGCAGAGATTGAACAAGTCTCTATAGTTGGACAAGCAACGTGACGATACAATAGCCTTCAACACACCAACCTGCTATAACGCTACCATAAAACCCTTGTTGGACAACTCATCGTCTACCCATTCTTTCCAACCCAAAGAGGTACCCAACCCAAATTCTAAGAGAATGGGCACGGGGAGCGAAGTACCTTGGCGAATGACAAGATTGGGGATCGAAGAAGCTAAAGGGGCCCAAGACACCTCCGTGTTGCAACGACAAATGGAGAGCCATATGCGACCCAACGGCGGAGGCAAGTACTCGTCGGATACCTTTAGGAAATAAGCGTGGGTATCGTACCAAGGATCGATGGGAGGGGCGCATTCACTATCCGGATCATGACATCCTTCTTCCTCATTGGAATGCTCCAATTCGAAGTGAGGAGAGTCTTCACCTACGTTTTTAGTGGTAGGATCATCAGAGGCAATCTCTTTTCCCTTACGGTGAGAAGAACCTTAGCCTTTTACTTGGTGTCATGGTAGGATGGTTGACTAGAAGGAATGGGTGAAAGTGTTTGAAAGAGAAGATGCAGTGAAGAAAAGGAAAGTAAAAGGGTGTTTTGTGTCAGTGAGGTGAAAGGAATCTGCTTAAGTACTAATGACATTAACGTTGACACGAAAAAAAGCAATGGGTCATCCATTGGATAAGGCATAGAATTCATGAAGTGGAAACTGTGTTTAAGAAAAAGTGCTAAATTAGGAAATTCAAAGAGACAACACTGTTCACGGCAAGAAAGAAAAAACAAAGCGGGACCCACTGTTTGAAAAAGCCCGCAAAGAAAAGAAGAAGAAGAAAAGACAGAGAGAAGAGAAGAAAAAGAGACTTTTTTTATTCGCATATGAATCACAAGAGCACTTCATATGCTCAGGGGGATGAATGTTGATGCCCACTTTGGCAAGGAGGCCCAATAACAAGAAGAAACCCAACAATATGAGAGGAAAAGAATTAGTAAATTGAGAAGAAAAATCATTAAGTCTTAATAGCAGGAATAATGGATCATAGGCTTAAAAAATACCAAAAGGGCCTTAAAGAAAGCAAACGGACCCAAAGTAGCCCAAAGAAAGAAGTAGTAAACCCATGGGCATTATAAGAGATAGATAGTAAGCAAGAATGGGCCAAAGAAGCCCAAAGTAATGAATTGAGTAAGTAAGGGGTTGGTGGAAAAGCTCATAAATCCAAAAGTAAAGGATATGGTAATTTGGGCTAAGGAAGCCCAAAAGACTTAGCAAAAGTCCATGAGAATGAAGAATTGGATGGACCTAGGATGCCTAAACGAATGAGATGGGCCAAGGAAGCTTGGAAGCAATGGAATGGGCCAAGGAAGCCCAAAACCGCATGAATATTAGCCGAATGATAATACTGGGCCACTGGAATTAAGTAAAGGGAAAAATACAGCATGCCCAAAAGAAGCCCAGCAAGCACGAGTTAGATACTAGCATGGCAAGAATAATAGAATGGTATGGCAGAAGTGCTAACCGACTTGCAAAAGGGGTAAAGAATGGATTAGAGAAGGAAAAGCCCATAATCAAGTAAGGCCCAGCCTAGGAAGGAAGTAAGACATAAAGAATGAAAGCTCAAAGACTTATTCACGCCACAAGAGGTCAAGAACTAGCAGCAGAATGTGCAAATGAGCCTTCAGGTCATGACAAACGCATGAACGGCAGATAAGTTCTAGACACACATGGAAGTGGAGCACACACAAGGTCCAAGCACCACTAATAGTCAATATAAGAGTGATGGGGCATGGGTTAGAGGTAAGAGAGGGTATGATCTGGCGATAAAGAGAAGGGGAGAGCCTTTTATGGGGTTCCTACTCAAACTCTTTTGGGGGAAATGTCCTATTAGAATGACATATCACCCAAAAGAGAGAAAGATTAGTTGGAATCACTAGGTGCATGTCATAAGGGATAGTGAGAGAGAATGCCCATCCAGATGGAAATGCCACAGTGAGCAAGCAAACAAAATAAGACCCTTTGTCTAGGAATGAGATGTGGCATAGCTAGCACAGGTAAGTGGTGACGGCTGGGCAGTTGATAGACCAGTGGGTGGTCTAGAAAGGACGCCCACTCCAAGAAAAAACAGTTAAGGGTAAAATAGTAAAAATTCAGTCATGGCAGGTTGTATAAAAGGGCCTTCAGCCGTGCATAGTGAAAAACATAACATAACAAGATAACAACACCATGTAGAACAACGGAACAAAAGAGTGAAAAATAGAGCAAAAAACTTAGAAAGGAAAATAAAATTAGACAGGAAAACAGAAAGTATGCAAGAGTGTGATAGTAGGCATGCACCAATAGGTTAATCCTTTCTCTCCTTCTAAAAGCCTACCCTCTAGTAAGGATTAAGAAATTTTAGGTTGTAAGACCTTAGGGACTAATATATTAGAACTTCAATATGCATTGTGTTGGCAAACCATGATCAAAACATAGAGTTTAGGTTTAGGCTTGCTCAAAGTATGTTTAATTGTAAAATTAGAATCAAGTGATTGTAGGATTTATTGGACAAAATCTACAAGGCTCGATCAATCGAAAATTAGCCTCGATTCATCAAACCACGTGCAGATTTATTTTTCTACAGAATTTCCAATTCAGCCCATGCCCGTTTGACATGTAGGGTTTTATATTTTACTCCAAGTATGAAAGGAATAACTACATTTTAGAAGGTCTTTTGGTGCATTGTGTTGAATCTTTTGTGAGCTCTAGAGGTATTTACCTTCATACACACATAGGGTTATCAAGATCAAGATTCACGTCAAAAGCTTGATAATCGCTTCAGTTGTTGCTTAAAGAACTTAAAGAAGATCTAAAACCTTTGAGCGAAGTCTCAAAGTCATAAGTAGGAGAACTTGTGGTTGCTGTAGATCAAGGAAAGAAGTAGTCCGTGAACTCGGAGCTGACACGTGGTCATGGTAGTAAGTTTTCTACACAAGGTAGTAATAGGATGTTAAAAATTTCAGTTCTTTCATAATGGATCTGTTTTTACCTTAAGGATAGTTAGGTTAAATTCTCATCAGGTTTTTTACCAGTTAGGTTTTCTTGGGTTATCATATCGTTGTGTTCTTTATATGTCCGCATTATTTACATGACATGATTTGAATGTGTTAACCTAGAACTGAATAATTTATCTAAGTAACCATTCTTAGACTTAACTCTGTAGGGAAATCAAGCATGGCAGACTAACCATTCTTCCTCCGTTTTACTAATCAAGCATTACTATGATTTCCTTTGATTCTTATCGTTATCATCTTATTTATATTGCTGCATTTTTTCTTCCTTTATTAAGATCATGATTTGGCATTTTTTGTTTTCTGGCTGATAGCAAGCATATTCTTCTTATTATTGTCATATTACACCTGCTTGCCATAACTCTTTTGTAACAGTTTCCTCTGCCATAGGTATGTGACCAAAGTTTCAGCAAAAGGGTTTGTGTTTATGCACAAGCAGCTTAGGGTTTGTTGCAGTAAACCCGATCCTGACTCTCCTACCAAGAACCATTAGGTCATAGCGTGGCAAGAGGCAGCTTAGCCTACAATTGCAAAAAGGCCCACCACACAACTTACCCACCTGTAATTTGATCAAAATTTAAGTTACTTACATGTAGTTGGAAATTTGATATTTTATCCACTTGAGATTAGATTAGTTGGAGTTAGGTAACTCACTTCAATTAAAAATAAGGCTAAATATGTAATTTTACTTAACTTTTATGTCCCCCTCCTCCAAAAACACAAAAAATAAAAATAAAAATACAAGATCAAATCAGATAAAAAAGAATCCAATGGAACACTTGTATCATGGGATTTCAAACCATAGATAGGCAATTTAAATTTTGGTCAAATTTCAGTGGGTAAAGTGTTAAATTTCATATCACACATAGGCAATTTAAATTTCAATCAAATCACAGGCAAATAAGTTGTAATTTTCCCTATTATTTTATTTTGATTGGTATCAAGATTTAAGTGCACGATAGACCAAAAAATGTAATAGAAAAGATTAAATGTTAATAGTACCTCTTTACCACCGCACACTCTTGATGCGATGGTCACTCTATAAGTATAAGTGTTTGTGGGGTGTGGGGGGTAAGGGTCGAGGTTCAAGTCTCCAGAAGAGAGCTTCACACACATATAACCTTGATTAGGTTAGAGTAGAAATTCTATCTTGTATAAAAAAAAAAAATAGTGCTTCTCTTTTTTCTTTGACTACCATTTGTTTGTTTATTTATTTGTCTGTCCTTTTTTTTTTTTTTTTGGGTGAGGGGAGAGGTTTGTTAAGGTTATTGTTACAACCAAATCAACAAAATAAAAGAGACAATATTTTATGTTATATTACGAGTGTGAATTGAGCCAAAAATAAAATAACACAAACCAGAAGAAAGATTTAGATGGTGTTTGGTACATGCACTTAAAAACTGAAAACATGTGTTTAAAAATATATATAAAAATACGTATAGGTGAAAAAGTGTGTAGAAATACATATAATGTTATTTCAAAACTGAAAATATATGTTTGATTGAGAAGTGTACCAAACGCAGCCTTAAAGGCTTAAACTGAGAAACTAATCTCGTGGTTCACCCACTTCGAAAAGGCTATGATATCTGGTTCCAGTCAATCTGCACTCTTGACTCATTGGGTCCGTTTGGATAGAGCTTATTTTTGCTGAAACTGAAAACTAAAATTGAAAACACTGTAGTAAAATAATTTTTTAATATGTGAATAGTACTGTAGGACCTATTTTTAATAAAAAATTGTTAAAAAAGTACGTGAACAATACGTATACAGTATACGCACAGTGCGCGCACTGCCTCTTGTCCCCAGCAGAACCCAAAAAAAAAAAAAAAAAGACAAAACTTGAACGCTGGAATTATAATTGCTATCCAAACGCACACATTGTCTCGAGAATCTTTTAACATGGAATAGTATGGGTCTGAGATGCCAAAAGTTTTAGATTGGTTTGAACGAAAACGAATTCATAGAATTTGACGAGGTAAAGAAAAAATTTGTACATGACCAATAATGAATGAAACCAAAAAAAGAAAAATTGCTTGCAAAATATATATATATATATATATATATTTATAGCAAAAATCCTATTTTGACCCTTATATTTTGAGGTCAAGGTCAATTTAATTCTTATATTTTAGAAGCAATCAATTTGGTCCCCTTATTTTTAAGTTGCAGTCAATTGGTTTCTAACTTTAACTCATTAACGGAAAAGACCTACGTGGCAAATGAAATGCATTGTTGACGCACACATAATTATTATAATAATATAAAATTAAATATTTGAAAAGCCACCTAAGCATTTTAATTTTATAAAAAAACCATGTCAAACCAAAAAAAAATCTGAAAGGATGAATTGAAAAGAAAAAAAAAAAAGGATTTTTTTTATAATTTATAAAAAATTTCATTTCTTTTATGTTTTCTTCTGTATTCTCTTTTTTTTTTTTTTGGCTGAATAAGGGTTTTCTTCTGTATTCTCAAACCATTTTCTTAGCTACCAACCGTAATTCCCAGCAAAACAACACAGTTATTAAGACTGTTATAAAAAAAAATTATTATTATTAAGTCCAATTTTCTTTTACATTCTTCTCTTTTTATCTAGTTTCCTAGCAACTTCACACAACTATCAAAACCATCACAGATTAGACCATTTATAGCCACCATCAACATCCAAACCGTTGAAGGTTGAACCACCAAGACCGAAACCCCTCAACCACCAGAAATCAGTTTTGCTATTTCTAATCCAATGACACATTCAAATCTGCGAGGCCTGGATCCGTAGCACTACCGCTGATATCGAATCCCAATCACCCATCACGGAGTGAGTGGAGGTAGATCTATTCTGGTGATTTATCGAAATGGACGAGACCCACTTCTCCTCCTCGTGTCGCCCCTGGCGGTGTCCTCCACGTCCACGATTCCGCTTGGGCATCTGCTGCCGAAGCCTTGCACGAAGCCACTGATGTCTCCTCTTGCTCCACCATGCTCAACCATGGTTATTGGAAATAAAGATTTGGATGTCTGCGTCAGTCAAAAAAAGATTTGGATGTCTGCGTGAGAGAGAGAGAGAGAGAGAGAGAGAGGAGGGGAAGGAAGCTTATTTTATTGGAAATAGATTTGGATTTCTGTGTGTGTGTGAGACAGTGAGGTAGAGAAGATTACATTATTTGGTTTCAAGATTGAAAAAAAAAAAAATCAATTTCTTTATTTTTGTTCTTTCAATTAATATTTTTTTTAGTTTTTTTGTCTGACATGGATTTTGTTTTAAATTAAAATGCTTAGGTGGCTTTTTAAATATTTAGTTTTATATTATTATATTAAACACATGTGCACCAACAATGCAAATTATTTGCCACGTGAATATTTTTTGTTAGTAAGTTAATGGTAGAGATTAAATTGATTGCAATTTAAAAATAACAAAAACCAAATTGACAAAAAAATATTGGCATAAATGCACTTTTAATCCTTATATTTTTACTTTTTTTTTTTAATTTGGTCCCTATATTTTAATTTTACTACTTTTAGTTCCTAAACCAATTAATGCGTGTTATTTTCGTCCTTTCTATCAGTCAACCGACAGAAATAGCTGAGATAATTGCCGGAGGAATTAAAATATTATAAAAAATGTCACATCACCCATAACACATCAGCATATAAATTTAATAAATTAATTTTAACTAAATAAAAAAAATAAAAACAGAATTAAAAACTAAAATTCAGATGAATTAAGATTGTTCTTTATGTTCTTCAAATTATTCTTCATTTTACAACTCATTCTTCATATTCTTCTTAAATCAAACCCAACAACCAGCGTTTCTCAAAAAAAAAAAACCCAGCAATCAAGAACTAATACCCAAATTATTAGGACATAAATGAAAACAAGAAGAAAAAACTCAAATTCAACACCTCAGAGATCATCAAACCCAGCACCATCATATCTACCACAAATCAAGATCATCGAATTCTTCATACTCTTTCCCAAATTCTAACACAATCAACACCAAATTCTCAGCAAATCAAACCCATAAACCCAGTTAACAAACCAACCTAAATTAAACTCAAATCAAGAAACCAATCACAACAAACCAAGATCAACACAATCAAACCCAAACCAACACAATCAAACCCAGATCCCACCACCAATGACTAACATAATCAAGCCGCCACCACCCTGCCGATCAAAAACATTTCTTCATAACATGAACTTCAGCTAAAAACCCACAAAAATTCATGAACATGACCACCACTGCCACCAAAAAAGTCACCAAACCCACTGATCAGTCAACAAACCCATGCCAAGACAGTGGCCGAGATCGACAAACTCCATTATGGCTAAGACCAGTACGATGGCCAAGACATGCGAGCTCTATTATGGCCGAGGCGGTAGTCGAGACAGAGGATAAGATTGAGTTCCATTCTCTCTAAACCACCGTTGGCCCCCTTTCCTCCAGATTTGCTCCAAACCACCGACCCCCTTCCCTCCAGATTTGCTCCAAACCACCGACCCCCTTCCTTTAAATCTGCTCCAAACTATTGGCCTCATCTCATTCTCTCCCTCTCTCTCTCTAAACTCTTTTTTTTTTTTTTTGGGTAGAGCTCTCTCTAAAATCAGATCATGGTTTAAAAAGGTCTGATAATAATAAAAAAAATTTGTTTGATGCTTTTGACTAAATCACTTAAAGAAAATTAAATACAATTAAAAGTAAAATGATCTAATGATAAATTTTGTTTGAGTTGGTTGAGATGAGAGAATAGAATTTGAGTTTGAGATGATTTTTTAAATTCTGTTTTAATTCTGTGAATTTTAGTTTTTAATTCTGTTTTTATTTTTATTATTTAGTTAAAATTAATAAATTAATTTTTTAAATTTATATGCTGATGTGTCATGGGTGATGTGGCATTTTTTATAATATTTTAATTCCTTTGGCAGTTACATTAGCTATTTCCGTCGGTTGACTAATGCAAAGGACGAAAATAACACGCGTTAATTAATTTAGGGACTAAAAGTAGTAAAATTAAAATGTAGGGATCAAAATGGAAAAAGGTCAAAATGTAGGGACTAAAAGTGCATTTACGCTAAAAATATTTTATATCAAATAATACCACGTCATTCGTATCAAAATCCAATAAAGGAAAGACAAGTGTACAAAAATAACTACGCACTAACACATATCTTTCAATTGTTAGTGGGTTAGTTATTTTTTGGTGACATGTCCTATATTAAATTTTGATACCATTGACATGGTGTGATGTGATACCAAATACCTTCACTCTAATTGACTACTACTAAAATATTTAAATCAAATCAACTGTGGCCCCAAAATATAGGGACCAAAATGGTGTTTTTACCTCTCTTTATTTATTTATTTTTTTTTTTCCTTATGGATTTTGGTGTAATATTGTCATAAACAAAGCAGATTATTGGTTGAAGCATTCATACTAAAGAAATTATGTTGATAAAATTCACATTCAATAAAGAACAATATTGGGGTTAATATGTATTATAATTTTCATTTTGGGGTTAATAAAGAACAATGTTGTAAGGGAGAACATAGCAAGTTATGTCAAATCTATTTGTCCTACAGCCTAAGAATTATCTTTAAGGTTGAGCTTAAAATTAAAATTGAGGCTCGATAAACCAGCTAGGTTGAACTGGGATTGCATATCTTCTTTCTTTGTTGCATTTACAAAGTGTTACTGGATCCAATAACCATCTTACGCATATTGTTTGAGTTTAGGGGATGAATGTATTATGAGCAGAAAGGCATATCATAGCATGTAGATTTTCATACGACATGTTTAAGGGTCATTAGAAAGAAATTTTTGCACCAACTTTTTAGGGACTTATTTTAATTTATTCGTGAACAAGAATCAAGAACGGAAAGAAAAAGGCGAAGAAGTTGAATCGGTTTATTTTATTTTTTTGATAACTAACTTATTTTTATTTTTATATATAAGCAGACTTGATAGCTTTTATAACCCACCACCAACAAAATATTGGGCGAATTAACATTATTACAAAACTTGTGTAAATTTGTTGACTTTTATTATTCGATGTGGAATACACAAGTATAATTACTCGAAATTCTCGATGTACAACAAGCCTACTAAGTGGGATGAATTTGTAAAATCCACTATTCACTAGAGGGGATAGTAAGATAACCACCTATCAATCATGGCAAGAGATTCTTTAGGCTTATACTCTGGAGCTGTGTGACCCGCTCCCTACAAAAAAGCAAATGCTGGAGTTATGTTGTGGCTATTATTTCGAATATATATATATATATATATATATATATATATATATATATATATGTTAACCATCTAATTTAAAGAAAATTTTTATGGAAAAAGAAAAGAAAAAACAACTAATATTTTGACAACTTTTCTCGTTTCTCATAAAAGTAATGTCAAAATTTTCCTAAAATAGATTCTTGCCTTTATTGTTGCAAATGTCAAGCAATACTTTTTAGATGTATATTGCATTGTGAATCTGCACAATACAATTAAAAGTAATTTGTGAGACAATTATAAGCTTTTGAATTGAATATAACTTGTATTTAAACTTTAAAAGGTTAGAGGGGATGGTGGAGGGGAAAAGAGGACTGCTGAAATATGAAATTAGAAACCTACCCTGCGACTTGCCCATCAACAAACCAAGGCCTCCAATCATGGGCAATAGTAAGGTTTAGTGATTCTATCCATGCGTGCGTAGCTATGTATGGAATAACCATGTCATGATCTCCACTGTGTTATTTGGAACAAAACAAGAAAACCTTTTTTTTATAAGAAATTTGATAAAACATGAGATAATAAACTAATTAGATTATAAAATGCTCTATCACTCTCACGCTCTCTCAGTTTCTTTCCACAACCCAACCCACCTATCACCAACTCCACCTTCTTCGGCAATCCCTTGGGACTTTGACTCTCGGCATCAATGTTTTCGATGTGGATATCGAGCTTAAGGGCGGTGCAAATTTGTGATAAGGTTGGTAGTGGGGTGGGTTGTCATCAAATATGAGGGCCGCTGTCACTCTCTCAGTGGTGGGGTGGGTTGTCGATGTTGGCTTTTGGTGGGCTGGGTTTGGTGTTCTCAGGTTTGGTTTTGAGTTTGGTGGTTGGGTTTTGGTGGCAGGCATGACTGTAGTTGTGGTGGTTCATGTGTTTCGATGGTGGCGGTGGGTTCCAACGTCAATGGTGGCTAAATAAGGGTGGGTTTCATTGATCTTTGATTTTAGATTTTTTTTTTTTTTTTTTTTTTTTTTTTTTTTTTTGGGTATTGTTGCTTCCTATTGGTCGTGGTGTTTAGTCATTAGATTTTGGTGGCAACAGGGCAGTGGTGGCTATTTTTTTTTGCCCTTTCCAATCTAGATTTTGGATGGTTGGTGGTGGTTTGTGCTTGTATTTGGTGGTGGTGGCTGGTTTGTGCTTACATTTTCAAGTATCTAATCTTGCTAAACACTTGAAAATGCTTTCATGAAAATAATCAAAATATTTTACAGTAAAATTTTTTACATTTGAAAGTATTTTACATCGAAACAAACAGAGAGAGACGAAGAATGATGATTGGTTCTTAGACACCAACTAGAAAAATCACATTGGAGCAGATGAAGGATTTTTTCTTGATTTGGATGCTACTATCAATTCGCAAGTGAATTTGGGAAATGGTGATGTTGATCAAGTAAAGGGGAATGGCCCAATTGGATTTCATAAGAAGGAAGTGATGAAGCTGACTCAAGATGTCCAGTTAGTTCCAGTGTTGGAACAATATTTGCTTAGTGTTGGTGAACTCTTACAGTCAGGGTTGGCTCAAGCGTTTCGGAAGCCAAGGCGAAATTTTCAAATGAGGCATTTATGTTATCACTTAAATAATATCTAACTAGCATTTTATATAATAACTTTTTTAAAATCCATTCTTTTTACTCTTTAATATGATTTTTTTTTTTGAGAAAATGTTAAAGTTATAACAAATTTTACTACAAACTAATGTTACAATGAATGTGATCAACATGAGGCTTACAAAAATACTAGAAATATTATAAAATTTATAACATGAAAATTATAAAGATATATCACTAATCACAAATATTCAAATAATGCATTCAATAGTTTGTTGAAATCTACTTATCATATTCATTGTCACATCAAATTATAAAAGTTATGGAGATTACCATGCACCATTGGTGCAGTAATCACTCCAAAAGCATAAGTTTTTATGGGGTGTGGGGGGCAATAGCCGGGATTTAAGTCATTAGAAGAGATTTCTGCACATATATACATTTAGATTAGGCTAGAATATAATTTTTATCTTATATAAAAATAATTAAATAAATAACACGTCTATTAGTCACATATACAGTTGTGATTAGTAACACGTCTATTTGTAAGACCTATTTATTTAAATTTGTCTTATCTCTATCTCTAGCATTACTTAATTCTTTAAGACTTCTTAATAGTGAAAAAAAAATGCAAACTAAAATGTTTTGATATCTCCCAAAAATATTTATATATAAAAAAATAAAAAATAAAAATTTGCCCCCAAATTTGAGGCCTTCTCTAGTAAGGGGACCCTAGGCAATGGCCTAATTGGCCTAAGCCTAGGGCTGGCCCTGCATGCGGTATGGCTACTCTATCCTCTTTGAAGGAGATGGATGCACTATTATGACAAGGGGGAGGAAAGACATGTAATAACAATGTTCAGAATGGGAGGGAACTAAATTTTTATAGTCGGTTTCAAATTTGCAAGCAATGTTGCTTTGAAGAGAGGGGCCATTGATGAACATTGGCTGTGGCATAGAAGACTTGGGCGCTTCAATTTTCACTAGAAGTTACCACACTATAAAATTATGTTGCAAGACCTCCCTACAATTGAAGAAAATAACGAGGTTACCATTATGTTACCATTTCTACAGTAATTGCTACTTTCCAATTACATTCTCATGTCATGGGATTCAAAGAGGATGCTAGAAGATATTGGTGGCAAAACAAGAAGAAGCTTGCCATATGTATCATGACAATATATCAGCAATAGCAATGGCAAAGAAACTACATAATCATAGTCAAACAAGACATACAGCAATCAAATATTGCTTTATTAGAGAAGCAATTGAATATGGACAAAAGTTGACCTGAAGTTTTGCAATACAGGAGTAATTGGATTACGTATTTACTAAACACTTCCAGGGGAGAAATTTCTACAACTTAGATAAAACTTAGGAGTTTTAGGATAGCAAATTATAGGAGAGCATGTTATGAAAAATTTGTTGTAAAACATATCACAGCAATATGTTACATTTCATAGCACTATAAGTATGGTTAGATTTTAACTCCAGTCATATCTTGAAAATCTGGGATAGTGTTAAGTGATTTGTATGGCCAAGAACTTATCCATATGTATGGTCTAAAATAGTTGCAAATGAAGAATAATAAGCTGATGTAATTGTGAACTGTAGATAGGAAACATTGAATCTGAAAATTCTCTTCCTCCTCTTCTTTGCTCTGTCCTGTTTCTCAGTGTTTTTTTTTTTTTCCTCTTTTTTTTATTTATTTATTTCTGCAGAAAGTGAACTTTAATTTTTTACTCATTAGGCTGATTTGAGTGATTAATATTATTATTGTTTGCTAAGCAGAGAGAAGGAGAAGAGAGGTGTGGATAAAAAGCCTTGTAGGTGTAAGCCCCAAGCCCACCTTAAAAGGAGTACATTGACTCCAAAAGTAGGCTGTTTCACTAGACAGAAGGCTGAAACAACAGCCATCAGAAAGAGAAGGTTAAAGTGTCTTTAAACTTTCTGCCCTTACATTTGTTAAGAACATGGATATGCAACAATAGCTAATTCTAGTACTGAAGCATCATAACAACTTGGTTATATTACCTGTAAATGAGAACCTCGTAACCTTTCTTGATAAGGTTCTGGTGATAACTTAGACTACTTTTGATGTCATACGTGTATACTAAGCTCTCATTGCATCTCACCCACTCGTTGATGCTTCCCTGATGGTCAATTTGAATCCACTTAACAAAGTACAAAACTACTTTCGAATTCGAGATATCAATGTTAACATTCTAAGGATCAACATACCTCCCGAACGTGAAGAGCCTTTTGAACGGTTTTATCATTTGCCCAAATGTATGAATACAGATAGTTATAAGCCTACAAAAGGAGTAACCTTGCTAGCATATATTTAGTAAAATTTTAATAGAGTGCAGCCTAAATTAGGTCAAACAACTATATGAGCACAAGGGGTTGGACCAGCCTGGCTCATGACATTGTGTGTGAAAGAGAAGGGAAAGTTTTTACCCGACACCATCTTCTAGGTTCAGGAAGATGAGTAATCGATCGGAGGAGGTCTACAGAATCTTCTATAAGAGTATCTTGATCCCACTTTGATACCCTAGGCCTAGGTTTTGGGGATAATAGCTGACATGTAGGCTCCAATATATGTGAGCTCCTTATTTGCTCAGTACACTGCAAATTCAAGAGGCAAATCAATCTGCATGCCATATGACATATAAAAGGTAAAATAGGCATTTCCTAGTGCTTTATATAGTTTACTAGGCTGTGTTTACTCTACTTTACTCTTGTTGGGATGGAAATAAAATCATCTTTAGAAATAAAATGACGTCTTATAAGAACCTCAAGTGGTTTTTTTACTCACCTCAGTGTAAACTTTAAGATCATCCGCACAAGCTGCATTGCTTGGATCTACGGCAATATACTCGCCATTGCAGTCCTTTTTAGTTGACTAGAAAAATAAAGAATCACATGTATTAAGTAATATTTTTTTGAAAAAGATGATTGAACGTGTAAGAAGGTAACATATACTTTCCAGGAAAGAGCATTCTCAAAAAGTAAATCTTGGACACTGATGACTAGACTCAAAATCGTTTGCTACATTATTCCAAACTGCAAAAGAATACCAATGTCCTGCAATCTAAGCCATAATCTCTAACCCCGTTCTCAAAGTAATTAACATGAGAAATTGTTTTTTTATTATAATTAATTAAAATCGCTAGGCGGGTTAAAAAGATGATGAGGAACAACCGAACAAGAAAGTCTTCCATGGAAATAGCATAAATGTCTATAAAGAAGACTTTTGTGCAGCAGATCAACTTCATATCAAATGGAAGTGAAAAAGGAATAAATTGAAGTTTTTTAGAAAATTTGTAAATTTGTGATCAACTTCTTACCAAATACATCGAAAAAGGAATAATAATAATAATAAAGAAAAAGCAAAAAAAGAAGCAGAACTTTCAAGACTCAAATAAAAGCAGAATGGAAAATTACCTCATATAGTTCATCTGATATAAGCGTCTTTAGGTGAGCAAATGGAATTCTTGCATTGAAATCAGCATGTGCACTTGTCAGTGGATTTCCTAACACATATCCCTGGCCCCAATATAAAGCAAATTAATTTCAATACCAGCTAAGAAGTCCAAAACTGAAAGGCTTTGATGAACAAGAGCCAGCTAAAGTAACCAAATTTATTCAAATTTTAATGCTTGAACATATACCTTGATATTCATTCGCGGCTCCCTACTGACTTCATTACCTGCAAGAAAATGAAAGGTTGCAATTATTATGTACACTGAAATTAATCCATCATTATATGATTCTTCTGTCTCACTTGTTTTGTCATGTTTTGTAACAAAATGAAGCAGTATGAATTAAATAAGAAGCTTTTCGTTTATGTAAGTTATACTTACCATCAGATATTTCTTGAACAACCATTGGGACAGTTATGCCTGAATAAGAATCTCCCACGACATACAATGTGTTTGAGAGGAACTTGGGGTGAACTAGAAGCCACTGTGTCACAAATACAAAATTCAATGAATTGTGATTTAGCTTTCAAAGGCCACCTGAGCATAATCATACTTTGTCCCGATTGAATGGGGATTATGCATATTTTGTATTTGTATCACATTACAATTTTCCCAAATTAAGTAATGTTATTAGTATATAATTTCGGATCACCTTCCGTAGAAATTCATAGATTTCAGCTACGGATGATGTGTCACTGATATTGTATCCTTCCCAATTTTTTGCATAAGAGAATCCAGAGCCAACAGGTGCGTCCAAAAATATCATATTAGCAACCTGAAAAATTGAAGGTCACTTCTTTCCATTTACATAAACACCTATCCCAACCATCAAATTAACCTTGTAATCTGGAAGAGGCTACAGTTTCGTACCTTTGTCCATGAGTATGGGTTCAACTTCAATTTGGGTGAGTAAGTTTTGGAATTTGCATAGTCAAATGACAATGGACCTGCAAGAAAGCATAAAAAAAATTAAGGCAAGATGCAGGAGGGGCAAAAAAAAAAAAAAAAAACAAGTCGGCAAAGTCAAATAGTAAAATATGAGTTCCAAAAAAAGAAAATAAATGATCTTTGGAATTCGGATATTAAGGCTTTTCTTACTTGCTACTTGTCTGATTATAAAGCGATTCATAAAAAGCAGTAAGTTGTTACTTGTGCGGCTATTAGTGATTCATAAAAAGTGGTAAGTAGGCTTATCATTAAAAAAAATTAAATGTTCAAGTTTGTTTGTTTGTTTGTTTGTTTTATTTTAATTTTTTTATCGATCAAGATCTAGTTTGCGACCTACTTGGTTAACTTACTCTTTTTTCATATATAGTAAAGCCATAATTAATATTCTTACCCCTTCACAATAATATTATTAATAAACTACGAATAATAATTTATGTATGTTTACCAACAATTTATTTTTAGTAGCTTATTTTCATAATGTTTATCATAAAGTATAGTTTTTGGTATCTTTTATATTAAATGTGTGACAAAAAAAATTAAAAACTAACTTATTTTTAAAAAATTTAAAAGTTAGATTATTTGCAAAAAGAAAAAAGTTGAGACAAAATGCAAAAATCTTTTAGCAGATAAAGAAAAACCAAAAGCATATAAGACAAGTATAGATGTAAAAATATAATATTATATATATAGTTAAATCAGTTTCTCAAAAGAAAAAAAAAATATATATATATATATATTTATAGTTAAATTAAATTTCATACATGTTCACGAGTTTATTCACAAACATATTATTACCATGTTTAGGTTTGGCTTTTTAATAACCAAGAGATTGGCTTATTTGTTAAACAAATGAACATAAAAAAATTTATTATCAAGCTGAGCTCGAGTTATTCATAAAAAATAAATTTAGTTTATTTACAGCCCTCCTAATAGGTCCATATATTCAATATTGGGCAAAAAAGTACCCATCATACCCAATCGTACAAGTTAGCAAGTTATTGAAATTTAATGTCACTAAAGTTAAATGTTTTTTTTATTCAAATATACGATAATGGCTAGAGTCTACAAACTCTTTAATCTTTATCTATTGCTTTAAACTAAAAGTATTAACTAGTTTTCTATGTTTTGTATTATAGTGGAAGCCTATTTAATATACAATGCATTCTATTAACTAGTAAAATGAGCCTTAATTTTTTTTAATCTGAGTAAAAAGGCAAATAAGTCTTATTTAAAATATATAGTATATTATTTAAGTTAAAAGGATGAGATCATTTTTTATTTGGGGGCCTTATAGGATTGCCTTAGTTGCCTATTTGCTGGAACCAGCCCTAGATGACGGACCAATCGTTACATCTTCCAAAGCCTAATCAATTAGTTTTTCAAGTAATTACTAACTTACTACACGATCAATTTGTTTTCAATTGTTCTTATCCAAATTAACGAGAAACTGATAAAAAAAAATAATAATGAAGGGTAAATTACAATTTACGCATTTGTGATTTTGCTGAAATTTAAGTTGCTTTCATGTGGTTTGAAATTTGACACTTTACCTACCTAAGGTTAGCTTAATTATATTTCTGTAATTCATTCTACACCCCACAAACACTTATACTTGTAGAGTGACTATCGTACCAAGGGTCAGAGTTCATGTTTCTAGGAGGGAGTTTCACACATATATACACTTAGATTAAGTTAGAGTAAAATTCTATCTTGTATAAAAAAAAAAAAAAAAAAGGTTAAATATGTAATTTTGCTCCACTTTTCTGTCTCTTTCCTCCAAAAACACAAAAAGGATAAAAATACAAGACTAAATAAGATAAAAAAATAATCCAACGAAACACTTGCATAATGGGATTTTAGATTACAGGTAGGCAATTTAAATTTAGGTCAAATCTCGGATAAATAAAGTATCAAATTTTAAACTACAGGTAGAAAACTTAAATTTCTATCAAATTATAAGTCTACGTGTGGGTAATTTGTAATTTGACCTATAATTAACTGCACAAATGATAAAATAAAGGAAGACAAAGTTTAGCTACAAAATTTATTGTAACCTAAGATTATAAACTTACTCAATATCTTTTTATTGAAAGTAAATTTTGAGAAATCCACCATTAAATTACATCTTCTTTTTATATCGTTCATACTTGTAAAATTTTTAAAAAATTAAAAATTAATAGCTTTGTCATCAATAAATTGTTTAAATTATAAGTTTTTATAGTTTAAAATTATGCATATATATATATATATATATATATAGACCATATAATAAATAATATCCAATTGATATAAATATTTATATATGTAATAAGAGCATGTAAAATATACAATCCAACATACAACTGATAAATTTCAAAATATATAGGAACATTTATTTTATGGTATAAAGTTATAGCCTTAAATAAATGTTCTGTCTTTTTGCTGAATGTATAAATTTTCCGTCAGTATCTTGATGCGATCTTATCAACATCACACGAATCTTTTTTTATCATATCTGATGTCTGCTGATGGAGCCCACTGCTTACAAGACGACAAATAGTAAATGATCTGTCTATACTCTATAGATAATTAGATGGTAACGAAAATTCCCAACTACTAGTATTCTATTTCCGGTTAGGTACGCTCCGTGACTCGTGAGAGATATTAAAGCTAATGTCTTCCCAACGACTATTGTATTTCCGGTTAGTTATGTTTCGTGAGAGATAACGGAGCTAATGTCTTTTTCGAAAGAAAAAAGAAAAAGAAAAAAAAAAGAGAAAGAAGCTAATGACTGCCTCATGTCCTTTTTTAAGAAAATATTGTTTCTCTAAATTTTTGAGAGGTAAATAATATGGTCTAATACGATAATTACACTTTTACTTAAGTCTGTTATTAATATTATTTTTATTATATATCAATTTTAACAAGTTATTGTAATCACGAAAAACTAATTGACACTTTTAAATTTCAATCAGATGTCATATGTATGACTTGCATAAATAATTTAATGGATTTTAAACAAAATTTTGACTTTCTTGAGTATTTTTTTTCCTCGTAAGTTTCTGACTTTCTGGATACTTTCATTAAAGAAAAAAAAAAAAAGTTTGGGTAATAATAACGGTGACTTATTTTGATTTAAATTGGTTTTTACTCCTGGGTAATTTGACCCGACCCAACAAGGAAAAATCTAGATCCAACCTTATATGACCCGTATACCACTCTACTCTAAAGTTTAAAAATTAATTTTATATTAATCAATTTCCAATATATATTTATATACTAAATTTCTGTAAATAATATATTTTGTAGATGAAAAAACTAATGATGTTACTCATCATTTTGACGTGCAATTCTTATAAATAAATATTTTTAATGTCTAATATACTCTAGAAGTCCATTATAGATTTTGTTAGTAATTCTAC
Organism: Castanopsis chinensis; assembly: GCA_032878915.1. Taxonomy (NCBI): domain Eukaryota; kingdom Viridiplantae; phylum Streptophyta; class Magnoliopsida; order Fagales; family Fagaceae; genus Castanopsis; species Castanopsis chinensis. The sequence continues at coordinate 3,543,869 of JAVQMG010000097.1, read as the reverse complement.
CTAACATTTTATATTCTATATTCTTAAGACTCCAAATATTTAGTTAATTTTATAGATGGTAACTTTATTTTATGTTTTGCGTACAATAGTTGTATGAAATTTCTTTTATCTTATTTTACTTATAGAATTATTGGAATAGCATATTGATATAATTTACTATCGGACTACAAATTTAAGATTTAAGTATTATTAAAATTTTATTCTCAAATCCTTTTTTTATTATTTTATTTAAAAAAATCATAAAAAATTTGTAAAAAGACAAAATTTAGCTATAAAATTGATTGTAGTATAACGTTACAACCTTCCTCAACATATTTTTATTCGTAATGAATTTTGACAAATCTGCCATATTGGATTGCATTTTCTTCTTATATACTCTATCTCTTTGCTTACAGAATTTCTAGAAAATTAAAGATTAATAGCTATATCATCAATAAATTATTTAAATTGTAAGTTTTTGTAGTTTAAAATTATGCATAAAATATAAGCTTATAAATCATTAGTAAATAATATCCGATTAGTACAAAATTTGACATGTATATAAAAGTGTAAAGAACATGCAATTCAATGATTAGATTTTCAAAATATATAGTAATGTTAAAATTCTTTTAGGAAATTGTAGTTTTAAGTTACAACCAATCTTGTAACTAAACTTTGTTATTTGTAAAATGAATGTTTAAGATTCACTAAAGTAAGCGATGGACCAATAAAATGTTTTTTTTTTTTTTTTTGCTGGAATGGAAAAATAAAATGTTCAAGAATTATATATATATATTTAAAAAAAAAAACAAACAAATAAACAAACAAACGTAAATAGTGACAAGTTTCTCTGTAAAGTTACAGACAAACAGGCCGTAATGTGAGAATCGAGTCATTCTTCATGGTCATATGATAATGGAGGTGAGACACTGACACTAGTTTCTCATTATAGCTAGAAAGGATTTCATCTAATGGTGAGAGATGGCATTATATGAGGAGTTACATACCCACTTCATATACGAGGCCAGAAAAGGCAGAACAACCAGGACCACCGGTGAGCCAAAGCACAAGAGGGTCATCTTCTGGGCTCCTCTCACATTCAATGAAGTAGTAGAATAATTGCACTTCATCCAAGTCACCTACACCCACGTATCTAAAATCCCAAAACCCTTAACAAGTTAGTATTCTTGATAATAAGATTGAATGAAACTGTGATTATACAACTAAGAAGTAAGAAAACTAAAGCTCACACCCAGTTTCAAGTTTGAAAGGAAGGTCGCCGGAAAAGCCTGGGAGGCTATTGATGATCGACTGTGGTGCAACAAAGTTGGCAACAGCCAAGAAAGAAATTATGTACAACCACATTGTGCTAATGTTGCTACTGGAAATGGTTAACTGGGTTTCTTTGTGGTTTGTGATTAGCGGTGGTTGTGGTGGCTTGTTTATGTTAAACTAGCAGAAGGTACCATACCAATAAGTCAAAAGGGCCACTGGCAATTATACAACTTGAGTGCTTACTTTACTTTATAGCTAGACCACTTCCTCAACAACAAAAATTAAACAACTAAAAAAAAATTTACTTTACAGTCTATGAACATGTGAAACATGGCAAGGAATGGGAGCCTAATTTATTAGTAGTTGCACTTGTAAGGTCAATTTTGAGATAACTCCTCAATCTATATGTCTATATCCCGCTCACTAGGCGCGGTCTTAGAACTTCGTTTGTACTAGATTTAGTGTTTAGTGTCATATTGTTTGCTTTTAATTAGTCTTAAATGGGGGCCATATCTTAATGGATTGATGGTCAGAGTAAAATTTATTAGTATTTTTATGAATAAATCATATATTAGTTTATTAAAAATTTATGAAGGCCTCAATCATAATAATAATAATAATAATAATTTACGAGACTGTGTTACAAACAATAACATCATCTTGATGTTGTTGTTTGAAACAGTCTTATATATTATTATTATTTCTTAAAAAGAAAAATAATCTCAATCCTACGAGAATGGGGTGGAGCTGATAACAGTGTTTTAACTTTCATTTTTTATTTTGATTGGTATCAAGATTTACAAGTAGACCAAGAAATGTAATAAAAAAATAATTGTGATTTGCCATCTAATAATTTGAAGAAAATCCAAACAATGAGATTTTTTCCGTTTTAAATGCATTTTTAACGCTAATGTTGAAAAAAAAATTTCAGAGTACCAAGGAATCGTTTAAAAGATGTATTATAATTCTCTGGGGTTTAATAGTAAACAATATTGCAAGGGAAAAAACAAGAAGTTAGAGCATTTGCATCAAAAAATGCAAAATAGAAAAATATATCAATTTTACACATTCAACCTTCAAAATTACCTATATTAGTCAAGTTAAAAATGTGTAAATTTACAAAGTTGCTATAGTAGTCGTATAAATTTACGTTGATACTATTCACTTAATTTGAATATCGTTTTTTTTTTTCCCTTTATATATCCGGAGGTTGAAGAAAGAGAGGGAATAGTGGTTACTGTGTGTGAAAAAAAAAAATAGAAAAAAAATTAAAATAATAAAGAAAATTTAATATTTTAATATATATATATATATAAGCTGAAGCATAATGTTTACGTTAATCTCCTATTGAGCTACATCAATGACCTCATCATCCATCAATTTTCAACATTTTCTCTCTTATTTTCAATTCTTTTTTCTTATTAATTTCTCAACTTATTGTTATACTTTCTTTTAATTTTCTCCTCCTATTTATCTTTTCATCCCCTCACTACTATTTACCTTAATATTTTTTTCCTTTATCTCTTTATCTTTCTTTATTTTTTGCTTTTCTTATTCCCCCCCCCCCCCCCCCCATCTTACTATAAATCTACAATTCTCTTTTCAATTCTATTCATAGTTTTTTCACACACTAAAAGTTATTTCTCTCTCTCTCTCTCTCTCTCTCTCTCTCTCTCTCTCTCTCTCTCTCTCTCATTTATGGTGGATTTTTATTATATTTTTCTTGCATTTCCACTTTAGGTTGATGAATTTTTGTATTATTTGGAACTCTGTTTTGGGTTGATGTGCTTAAGTTTTGTATTTTTAAGTTGTTACATTTTTTATTTTTTTTGATTTCATAGATATTATCATATTACAATATAAAGATAGTATATAAGAACATAATATTATTTTGTAACATAACATTTCTTTTTGATAAATTTTATTATATAACATGACTTGGATAATTTAGTGTTCATTTCATTTTTCTTTTTTTTAAAATTTTTTCTTCTCATATTATTTTCTATGAATTTCTTATTATTCTCTTTTACATTCTCTCTTAAAAAAGTGGTTATTATCTTTCTCTTGATTTTTTATTCTTTATTGCAACTCTACTTTATATTGATGAATTATAGTGAGTTTTAAAACTCTATTTTGGGTTCATACGTTTTGGTATTAAATTTTTTTAGTTCCCCTTCACAAGCAGTCTCTCTCTCTCTATACAATAAAACGTAGAGAATAAATTATATATGCTCAATATAAGTTTGATATGAGTTTTGATTATTATGATAATCTCCTTTAAGAGAATAATGCCAACGAAACTAGTAATCTCTTTGATTAGTAGTTTCCCATCATTGATGCCAAGTTGAAGCTGTAAATTTGATTTGAATAGTTTGACTGATGTGTATCCCAAATGTAATTCACGTGTCATTGTGAGCACAGGGGAGTACGCCCTGGTCTTCGAAGTGGATTGTTGCGAAGGTTAAAAAATGGAGATGCCACCTAAATTAGGTCTAGGAACTATATTGGGTATCCGCTCACTTACATACACAAGTCTAGATTATGGGTCCGGAGTTTGGATACGGCTTGAGAAAGTGTTAGGTACCCAAGACCATCCGACTTGTGGCCCGGCCTCCATTATGTGTTATTGGACCATGTTTAAATAAAGAAGTTATTAAAAGAGCCATAATATTTAACCTAAACATATGTCATACACTTAAATGAAACACAACAAGTTAAAGATCACATCACAATATAAAAGGAAACAAATCAAACAAATATATTTAAAAAAGGAAAAGATAACAAATAAACAAACACAACAAGGAAAATGATCACAAATAAATTAAACATGGCAAAAAGACTCGAACAAATATGGAAAATAATTAAACATAAACAATTAACCTAAAATAGAGTCAAACAAAATCAAATAGCATGTGAAAAATGATTAAAATAATAAAAACAATATTTTTATCAAATTTGAGTTCGGAGTGTGTACACATACTTAAATATGTGTATGCATAGTCGAAACTATGCACACACATACTCATGTGAATCTAACAAGGATAAAGCATGTCAAATCAAATAAGCATGTTAGAAACCCTAAACGTACACTAAACTAGCATAAAGCAAATAAAACAAATACCAATATAAACAAATATCCATGAACAAATCAAATAGCAAACTAAACTAACATAAAATAAATAATCATGTCAAACTTACATAAAACTAAAATAATAAAACAAGAACAATAAACAAATTATAAACAACTGTTCTCTAGATTTAAACTCAATCTAGTTTTTTTTTTTTTTAAAAGACTCAATCGAGTTTCATTTTAAATTGAAGTCATATCTAAAGAAAAGAAAGTAGCACTGGCAATGAGGTTGTTGTACTCTCTATGGCTCCGTCGAACCCTAACAACTTTCTCCACTCTCAAATGCTCTCTCTCCTCCAATCTCCTCCTCGTTCAATCCCAGACGTTTAGATCAACAACCTTCGCACTCTTCTACTCCTCGTCTCTCTCACCCAACAACAGCAACAATAATGAAGAGATCAAAGTTGATATAGCAAGGATAAAAGAATTTGAGATTGCTTTCTGTGGGTATGACGAGTTATATTCAGAGTGGTATTCCATCAAGGTCCCCTGTCCTTCTTCTTCTTCTTCAGCGAATGAAATGGGAAAGGTAAAGAAACATAAGAAGCCACTCTAGTGGTTTTCCATAGTCAAGATAGTGAGGGAGTACAAGTAACATGCAGTTGTGGAATCCCATTTGTATTCTCTTGGTTGCTTGAATGCTGATGGTGCTATCTATGGCTATGAAGGGCCCTTGAATACCGATTGTCTTGTTAAATTGTGTCGCTTAGATTTTAAATGTCCTGATGCTAATTGGAAAACTATTCCTTCCAAGACTTTTCCTAATAGATGCGACCCTTCATTGGTACCCCTTGATGGTAAGTTATATGTGTTGGGTAGTTTTCTCGATTCTATTTTTCTGCAGAAAGCAGCAATCGAGGGGCTTGGCTGGACAAAGGTCTTTGACCCCATATCAGATGCTTGGGAACCTTTGCTTTTGGCTTTTCCCCCTATTCTTTTCCTGCCATTTACACTACTATCCCTTCTAAAAAAACACATTCTTGCAGCTCATATTGATTATTGCATCTTGAACTTTGATCATGCTGTGTTCTTTACTTGTAATGTGATCACCTGTTCTTGGACAACACTTGTGCCTTCCAAACGCAAGCTACTTCCCCAATATGCTAATTAGATTAATAGAAGATCTATAGCTATTAGCAATACCATTGATTAGGGTTCCCTTATAGAAGGGTATATTGGTATACAAGCCTACAATTTAGATACAGATATGGGGTAGGATGGCATTTGCAACCTTCGCCCATACTTTGGGAAGCTTGAAGGTCTAACTAATGCCTTGGATCCAAGAGCACCTCCTTTGATCCATTTAGCTGATCAGAAATTTTGCATTGTACTGGAGTCCTCCTTCCTTCAAATATAAGCAAGACAACAAATTTGTTTATGCGGAGTATGTTAATTGTACTTGATATTTCTCTGATTTTCATTGACGGCAAGCAAGATGACCACCATTGTAACATCCAAGATTTGTTTGTTTGTTTTTTTTTTTTTTTTTTTTTTTTTTTTTTTTTTTTTTTTTTTTAGGTAAAGGTTAGATGTTTTGGTGTCCCACGTGCTCCCACCTACCCCACTATCCCACACATCTTAGAGCATCAGCAGTAAGCTGGGTATATGCCAAATGTAAGGTACATTTGGCATTCAGGCCCAAAAATTGCTTCGCAATGAGAAGAGCAAATTGGAAAAGGCCAAATTTTTTTTGCCATATAGCTACAGTACTATCGTAAATGTAAGATGGTACTGTAGCTAAATGGGATAAAAAAATATAATTTTTTAATACTCTCTCGTCCTTTTAACCCAGGAATTTCTCTCTCCTCTCTCATTATTTCTCTTCTTTTCTCTCTCTTCCTTCTCTCTTTCTCATCTACTCTCTGCTTTCTTTAGACCTAAGACTCTCTCCGATGCCCTTCTCTCTTCAATAAGTTAGATGCTTCTCTCTCGCCGATGACCCTCTCTCTCCGATAGTGATTCTGACGAGGCATCGGTGCTCCGATCCCTTTACCGATTCACTCAACCGATGAGGCATCGGTGCTCCGATGACCCTCTTCAAACTGACATTCTTGCATGTGTAGATGACCCAACTTCCTTTAAGCTTCCCAGCGGCGAATCTGCTTCCTTCGAGCTTCAACAAAATCGAGCTACCTAGTGGCGGTTGGGTCATGTGGGTTGTGTGGGTCAGGTGGGTTGTGATTTGTGTGGGAGTGGGTTTCTGGCGGTGGTGGGTTTGTGACTGATGTGGGCGTGGGTTCGGTGGTGCAGCGGTGGAGTGGGTCGGTTGTGGGTTTCTTGTTTTGATTTTCAATTTTGATTTGGATCGGAGATCGGAGATCGATAAGTGATTTGGGTTTTTACTAGTGGAGATCGACGAGTTGTGTGGATTTCTGGGGGTGGTGGGTTTATGACTGATGTGAGCGTGGGTTAGTGGTGCAGCGGCGGCGTGGGTTGGTGGTGGGTTTCTGGTTTTGATTTTGATTTTTGATTTTGATTTAGAACGATGGTTTTTGGTATGTGAATGATTTTTGGTTTCTGATTTCTAGATTTTGTTATGGATTTTGCTCAGCGGAAGTGGGTGGTGTGACTGAGAAGGTGGACGGTGGTGGTGGTGTGACTGAGAAGGTTGACAAAGTAAGAGATATAGAGATTAGAGAGAGAATTGAGAAATATTTTTATACCATTATTTTTATATTATTTTAATGTGTAGTATGGTAAAATAAAAGATTAGATGTTGGGGTATTGTAAAATTGTATTGTATAATTGATAAAGTAGCTTTTTGAATGGTAAAACAGGATAGAATTGGGATAAATGAATGTGGATGCTCTTACACACTCCTTCACTCTCTTGGCTAGCTGTCACTCCTTTATTTTCTTTTTCTTTGTCATTTTCTCATCAACACAACAAACACTCCTCTTTCACACTCCCTCACACTCTCCCATTGGTACCCACTCCACACCACCATCATTGTTCCAGCAAGATCATTAGAAAAATTCTTAGGAACCTCTAAACATTTTCATCCCTTTTATTTGAGGTAAAAATTTCTAATTTTTTTATGAGTTTTATGGTTTTAATAGAGGTTCTCTTTATGTAAGCTTTAATAATAATATTTATGTAATTTATGAGTTTTGGAAGTGATATTCATGTATTTAAATGTATGCGTTTAGTCTTAGTGGATTTATTTGATGAGTGAGTTTATGGTTTTTACAATGGTGACTATCTAAGGTTTATTTATGGTGGAAATTTAGGGGTTTTGAGTTATATAATGTAATAGTTGGTAAATCTAGTTTTTCCATTGCTATTGGGTCTATTTGAAACTAGTCAAATTTTCAAATTATTTGTCTTGGAGAATATTATGATTTTGGTGTCATGGGACTCTTGATAATGATATATAAATCTTGTGGAAACTACTTATAAAGTATTGAGGTTTTGATATTAGAGATAATACCTTGAATGATTTATGAGTATAATGGAGTTCATGCCTTATAAACTAATTTGTTGAGAAACTTTGGAAGTAGAATATATTATTTGTGAGGTTATATACTAGGCCTGCCTAATTAATTACTTATTTGTAGCTAGATACAATTTCAAGTTTTATGCTTATTGTGATAAGTTTGCTTGATATTGTTTAGGTTCTAGCTAATCTCCATTGGAGTTTAGAGAATTAGGCTTTTGCAAGTTGCAAGGTAAGTAGCTTTTTAATGAGATTTTTGGAAAATAACTATGTTGCATAAACGTTGTTTTTGAGTCAAACACATTTTGGAAAATTATTTGTGGAATTATGTTTTCTTAAAAAGTGTTGTGTTGTGACTCTACTATATATGATTATATATGAAAGTGCATCATATTTGGTAATGCAAATGAGGAAATGTGTGATTGTTGACATAGAAAATATGAGCATTTTTTTTTTTTTAAATCTTTTGATGTGACTTTCTTGGGTTTATGGTTTACTAGAAAATTTAAAGATGTTTATCTTGTCTTGTTATTTGGGAAATTGATAGAAAATCATGTTGACAAAGAATGAATCTGAAAACCTTACAAACTTTGTGGAAGTTTACATTATTTAAGGCTATTCTAAATCTACCTAGGTATAAATTATGTATTTGAAAGTACATGTAATATGTGAGCTTTATGTTGTTTTAACACTATGCCATGTGTGATTCCCTAGTGATTACTTGATTTGGTTTCTGTAGTCTTTGTAACACTGGAATTAAATTTAGGTTAGTGCATTTTCACTTTAGATGATGCGTTTTTCTCTGTTGCCTATGGGGGGAAGAATTTCGTCGATTATGTGCGGGTGGGGCCAAAAGACCACGTGCAAAAAAGGTCCTATTTGACACATTCTCCCTGATACCCATTAGGGGAGAGACAAAACCTTAAGGGTATGGGCGAGGTTGCTGCCTATGGGGCCAAGAGACTACATACTAGAGAGGACAATATCATGCCAATTATTAATGGGTGAATCTCATAATCGGTCTATGTGGTAGTGTGATATATTTGTGATAAATTACCTTATGTTAGATTTTATGGCTTTGGAATTATATTGTTAGTACTCACAGATTATTGTATATAGTTTCATGGTATTTATTTTGAGAAATTGTATTTCATTATTTAATCATTCTTGTTATATTATTATTAAAAATGATATTGTATTATCTAGAGTAGGCAATGTTAATTTTTAGATAGGTTTTTGTGGCTAGTAGTAGTTAGTCTAACTACAAGATGGAGGCAAGACTTTTGTGATGGTGATATTTAGATGATGTACATCCTAAAGTAGTATTGACTCATTCTTTTGTATCTAATAGTGGTTATGACTTTTATTAACAATGATGGGACAAATTAATGATGTGTAATTATATTTATTCAGACCTCCATTCTTTTGTAGTCAATGATCCTTACAATTATTGCATTACTTTGGGAGTATCTTTAATGAAATTATTATAATAATTCTTAATGTTGGTACTTGATATGTATTATTTGGATTGATTTATCAAAAAGGAAAAATTTACAAGTATCTTTGAGATATTTTTCTCATGCTTTGAACCTTTTTGAGTTTGAGGCTTGACAACCATGATTACTGTGGGCTTGATGACAACACTCCACCGGTGGATTTCATCCGCAATGATGATGATGATGGTGAAAATACCGATGCCAAGCATAAGCCTTACGAAACCGATGACAATTACCATATGCCTTTCTGGAGGCTGTGTTAAAATCATGTCCATCGATAAGTATCCCATGAATAACTCCATACATCTCTGGGATAATGTATTGCCGTAAATTTACCCTTTCCTCTGCCATGCCAAATTATTTTTGCTTATTGTGTGTTTTTTTGTTTAATCTTCTCTCACTGCTCAAATATATATGGTGTTTAGGCGCATTAACAACAAAATGCCTAGTAATTGGTACCTACACTGAAAATTGATCTTACAAAGCCTATATATCATGCGGCACCTCTAATGAAATCCATTATCAATTTTCTCCCTCAATCTTATGTGCACCTATGAATGACATTATTGCTAGTCATTTATGTGTTAGTGGTGCTAACTTGCAGGAATGACTGACTTCATCCTTCTAAGAAGAAGAAACCAAAGTTGACAAGTCAATCAAGAGTAATGATCAAAGGTAATTGTGGTAGTAGGTTGCTTCCTTGAAGATTGCATTAAGAAAAGGTATATCATGAGCAAAGGGTCATAGCACGTAGATTTTCATACATCATGTTTGAAGTGTCATTAGAAAGAAATTTTTGTACCAACTTTTTAGGAATTCATTTTAATTTATTTATTCATGAACAAGAATCAAAGAATGGAAAGAAAAAGGCAAAGAAGTTGAATCTGGAGCTGTGTGCCTGCCTTCCTACAAAGAAGCGAAAGAAAAAGTTAGCCTGCGGCCATTACATGGATTCATACATAGCTCTCTAACCACTTTCACCTTAGTGGAGGAAAGGGTTGCTAAGGTACGTTTATGGCAATGTTGATCATTGAATCGTGTATTTAAGAAATTTGAAGTCAAAGTTGATTGGTTTTTATGGTAGTGTTTAGTGTAGTTGTTCGGACGAGCACCTCTCACTATGCTTTTCTTTGAATTCTAACATATTCTCCTGGGATTCTAAGAAGAAACAATCAACTGCTTTGTCCTCAGTTGAAGCTGAATATATTTCTACCGCAATGGCCACCTTCCAAGCATTGTGGTAGAGGAGAATACTAGAAGAGACAGCAATGGCTATGAATCTATCTAATAACAGGTGAAAGAGTCATACAGCAATCAAACATCACTTTATTTGAGAAGCAATTGAAGATGGTGAAAAGGTTAGCCGAAGGTTTACAGTTCATAGAAGCAATTGGATGATACATTTTACAAAAGCACCTCCAAAAAGAAATTTCGGCAACTTAGATAAATATTAGGAGTTTTAGGATAGCACATTAGAGCATTTACAGCAGTGGAGCAATATTTTTAGCTATTTGACACTACAAAAAGTTACTTTATCTATTTTACCTACATACTTATTGCAGTAATGAATCTATTTTAGCTTTTAACACAATAAATTAATATAAACACCACAATAAAATAATATATCTCTTACAATAAAATAATACAAATCCACAACCAACACAAAAGTAGGTGAGAGGAAACCTTATTTAATTGGAAAGTAAAATAAAATATTATTATTTTGGTATAGATGTGAGCTACAGTGCACATGTAAAGATAGATGTGCACTGTAGCTCAACAGCAAAAAATTTTAGATTTGCCTCAACTGCTACAACTCTAATTTTTCAGTTTGTTGAGCTAAGAATAGCTTTTTAGCTTTTTACCACCACTGCTGCAAATGCTCTTAGAGGAGAGGATGTCAAAAACAATTTGTTGTAAACATTTTGCAACAATCTGTTGCAGTAATATCTAGTAAATCTTGGCTAGTATTAAGTGAATTTTATGGTGGAGAACTTATGCATTTGTATGGTCTAAAACAGTTGTCACTCAAGTATATAAAACTAACGTCATTTTGAACTGTACATAGAAAAAATCAAATACAAAATTTATCTCTTTCCTACTCTCCTTTGCTCTGTTTTGCTTCTCTGTTTATTTCCTTTTTTCTGTAGAAAGTGAAACTTTTATTTTTTATTTTTACTTTCTAGGCTGATGTGAGTGAGTTTATTATTATTTTGCTAAGCAAGGAATACTCCCAAAATAGCCTAGGCACTTTATAAAGCACACATCCAACTCCCTCATGGTCTGAATGAGTTGTTTCACCTAACAAAAGGCAGGAACAACAGCCACCAAAAAGAGAGGGTTAAATTGACTTAAAAGTTTCTGTCCTTGTATTGGTCAAGTACATGGACATGTGACCAATAGCAAAGCCTAGGGACTGAAGCAACCTAATAATTTTGTTATATTACCTGTAAGCTGTAACTGAGAACCTCGTAGCCTTTCTTGATAAGGTTATGGCAATAATTCAGACTGATTATCAAAAAAAAAAAAAAAAGGCAATAATTCAGACTACTTGAGACGTCAAATCTCATTGCATCTTACCCACTCATTGATTTTTCCCTGATTGCCATTTTGAAATCAATTGACAAAATTACTTTTGAATTTGAGATATCAATTTTAACATTCTATTGCCCAAACGTGAAGAGCCTGTTGCCCAAATGTACGAGTACAGATAATTATATTGCTACAAAGGAGTAACAAGTAGACTTCAGTTTTTTTTTTTTTTTAATTATATGTACAAGTACATATAATTATTTTTTTGAAAAATATAAAAAGCTCAATAAACAAGGTTTTAGAAACGAGTGGAACTTTTCTAAAATTGATTGAGTACGCCCATAAACACTTTCAACGGTTTCTTGAGTCTCAATTACTTTCTTTGTCAAACGTAATTCGATTCTAGTCCAGTATCTTTTCATAAGCAAATTAACTTAATCCAATAAATGAGAAAATTCAAATATATAGGGGGTGTATTGAAGCCATTCCTGTAATTACAAACAGTAACATCTACTTATCAATAAAAACACAACACAGTAACAAGTAAAAATTCAAAAAGAAAAATCAAGTAGTGGACACTGTCTAAAGCAGTCATCCAATCATGCAAGGATCTAAACAGTGCTGAGGATGTTCTACGCCTTTGAAATTATTTTGATAATTCATATACAATCAAACACAAGCATATTGGCAACGAAAGAACAGGCCAACAAATATTCACACAAAAGAAAATGGCAACACTATTCAGTCCAGGGAGATCAGTCTTGCAACTGCATACTGATTTGTGTATTCAATGCTCAGGACACAAAAAAGTGCATAACTTTGTGCCACAACTCACCACATGTCGAGTTGTGATTGATAAAAGTGTGATGGTGACACAAAATTGCCATGTGACAAGTTGTGGCACAAAATTATGCACTTTTCCGTGTCTTAAGCATTACTCATAAGTTTTAGATGGACTAATAAAAACATGCCTAACCTTGCTGACAACTTTGCCTTGGGAACAAGTTTCTTTGGTAACGAGAATCTGCCCAAGCATTTTCCCTGCATGGAATAAAATTACAAAATAAAGGGAATTCCATGCAAAAAACAACAGATTTATTTGTTCTTTTATAGGTCAATACCACCTGCTCATCAGTAAAATATTAAACCCACAACCTCACCCATAACATATTGAAAGCTCGGATTTGTATGAAAACACAAGAGCTTGTTTACCTCTCTAATAAAAATTACGGCTAGATTGCTTTTACTTTAACTTAACCATAGTACGGAGTAAGAGTAAATGAGCGCAAACAACCAATACCACTACCTTAAGCCATATTCATCCATTAGCAATAATAAAAGAAAGGCTTAAAGAGTAGGAAAGAGAAATGCAAACACAAGATAACACTAAGACGTGCTATTGAAGAGGAAACCGAAGAACTAGGCGAAAAACCTCTTCGCGACCCTCCAAGTCAAAATCGATCCACTAGAGAATAAAATTGGAGTACATGAATAACAAAAGACTCCCCAAGCCTAGTCTACCCAATGTACTTGAGGCTTTCGAGCTTCTACTACCAATGGACTTCTCGGAGTCATGTCTTCTCTCAATTTTCAGATCCCGCAATATTCCCAATTGCATCCGCCAAGCCTCACCAGTTTCTTTTGGCAAATTCTCAAAGCTTTCCAAGCTCCAAAACCCTCTCTATACTCTGAATAGGTGTGAGTTGTGTTTGGGTACAAATATCCTCTTAATGTATGACAATGGGAAAGACAAGGAGAAGAGGCTATAATAATTTCTCACTAAGGATAAATGGCTCTTTCTTTAAAAAATGGGTGTGTGTATGTTGTAGAAAACCTATTTATATTTTTTCTCTCTAAATGGTCACTCATACTTTTGTAGGTAATGAGGGTATATATAGTATGAGGGAAGGGTAAGAAAGTCACACTTGAAATCCTCTAGGCAGAGAGTTTCGCGGGTACCTCGAGGGTTAGCCCTTCTCATAAGACAGTTGCAAAATTGACAGCCTGACACGACTCTTCAACTTCCAGTCATGTGCTTCTTACGTGCCCTTTTTGCGGGAACCCTTCTTGCGAGCCAATCGCGAAACTGCATTGATTCTTCATTTCATGCTCGATTCTTCACCAACTTAATACTAAATTCAATATAATAAAAGCTCACAAAATACAAGGAACAAAATAATGCAAATACAACACTTTTTGTGTGGAATAAAGCCAATATAAAACATAGTTGTAAATCAAAACTTTACAATCTCCAACTTTGGCTATTCCATGACAAAACACCCAATAACAAACTCTAGACTTAAAGGTGAGTTTGAGAACAATGGCAAAACTCACTCACACCTTAATCTAAAACCTGTGATGAACTTGGAACGTATATACATGTAACCTGAGATACTTGCACAAAACACATTAGACCCTCATGGTAAAGTAAGTAATAAAAGGATAAGTATAATGTAATAAGTAAAGAACAATCAAGTAAAGAGCGATCAAGTAAATAAAATGTGAAACATATAAGCAACTTGATCAAACACATGACAATCATATGGAAATGATTACAATGATCATCACATAGTAAAACAAATGATCATCTAAACATGCAACTAAAAAAGCACAATGGCATAAGGATGTGTTGATATCATATTTTGTCCACCCTCAATTTGCTTGCCGAACCCCGAAAAATTCAAAAATATGAATTTCTCTCTATGGAGTCATGGGAACATCTAGAATGACGTAGCATAACCCATTCGGGCACCAGAGCACCCAAAGTGCCTTTTTCTGCTAAAATGACCAAAACGCCCTTGGTCGGCCCTAGGTTTGATCGAAGGTCAAACGAGGTCCAAACTTTCCTAAAACAACATTCTTCACAGTTTTACTTCAAACCTGAGCTTCTCAGATATTTTTAATAACTTTGACCAAGTTTGACCTGAAGTCGATCTCGGGTGGGCCCAAAAACCCTAATTTTGATCCGGTTGCCAGAATGGGTTGAAAACAATGCCACTGTGAAGATTATCAAATTCTCGTTCCAACGATTGTTCATGGGTCAAAATTGGAGTTAGAACGGCCGAGATATCACGAAAACTGAGATATCGCATCGCACCAAAAACTTTAGAGAGCCAGAACTTTTGATTCGATCGTTGGATTTTCAAGTTCCATACCTTTTCAAAATTAGGAAGTCAAGACCTTTCCAAAAATTTCAAGTTGAATCTGATCAGAGGAAGTTGAGGCTAGCGGCCCTCCAAGGGCCGTCGCCTTGAAATTCGCAACCGGGGTTATAAATAGCCCCAGGCACCCCCAAACCAAGCAGGACATTTTTTTTTCCCCTGAAATTTGCCTTCTACCCAGCCTCTCTACACATTTGGATGTAACCATTTGGGATGTAGCGCCATGATTCCGGTTGCTTCATGCATACCTCTTCCCTTTTTCCGCTCCACTTGATGATATGCTTACCATGCTTGTTTGTGCCACCCGTTGGCTTTCTTTGCATCTTTACACACTTGCTTACATGTCCATGCATGAGTCTTGTTTTCTAATGTGTCATCCATACTTCAACACAATGAAGCTATGGACATCCGATCCAAACCTACATTTGTCCCTCGCAGACACCACCTTTTTTTGCTATCTTGCTTGTTTGCCTGCTCGCATCTTACTTCGTTGCTTGCCCAGCCTATTACGCCTATCTTCTTTATGCCTATTTCATACACATTTTGTGCATTTTCCTTTGATTGCTTGTTTGCTGGTTTCTTGTCTTTGCCTTTGCATGTACGCATATGGAGCGAGGACACTTGGAGCTAGGGCACAGTCTCTCGAGCATGAGCAAAAAGGGCGCAAACAAGAGCATGTCGATATAAGCCAAGTGGCTGCAGTCAGTAGGTTTAGGAGTTTAGCCTTTCCCTTTGGTTATGTACTCTTTTAAGCCCCTTTCTTCCTCCTCCCTTTCTCTCTTAGATGGTTTGTATTAGGTATATCATGCTTTGTACCATTCATCCTCATCTCTAGAGTATGATGACCCCTGTTTATTTTCTTGCACCTATATTTTGGGCTATGCTCTAGGGATGTAGGCATTTATTTTCCTGCTCTGTGTGCTAGCACTGTGCATGATGTATGTATATATATACATGCTCGCCCCCCCCCCCCTTCTAGTGTGATTGTTACAATCCGTGTCACCTAAGACCGAGCTATGCCTAATTTCCACTGTGAAAGTCAGGCGACATGTCGCCGGATTTTCACTGTGGAAATCTGGTACTTTACTCGAATGCCTAAAGAAACATAAATTGGGACCACACCCATTCAAAAGCCAAACCTCAAAGCCCCTATGTATGCAAAGTCTTGAAAGTCGATGCTAAAATCATGTTTTTACCGCCAATTTCCGAAGATTAAGGTTTTATCAAAACAAAGGACTATCCTTGGATAGGCGTTGTGGGGTGCCTAACACCTTCCCCACATGCAACCAAACTTCCGAACTTAAGAATCAAGATTTTTTGCCATCCACATTAGATTAGGAAAAATGACATTTTTTCTTAACCTAGGATTGGTAATAAAATCAATTAGAAAAAAGTGACCAATCACACCTTAGAAAAACTCAGTGATTGGTGGAGACTCCACTCACCTTTGGTCTATCCCTTAAATTTGGCCTAGAGTCCTGCCATAAAACCAAAGGTAGACCTACCTTCCTCCATGGAGAGAGAGAGCACCCGAAGCTCTATTCGAACACACATGCATATCAATCGAAAGGGGCCCAACAACGAAACCTTGCGCGCGCTGGAGCTATTGCCACAGTGGGTGGTCGAACGAAGGCATGGCGGCGATGATTTTTCGCTAGTCCAATCAGGGCCGGGCGTCGATAGACTAGCGAATCTGCTGGGGATGAATGAGAATTTAGCCTCAGAGCTTTTGATAAAGCCATAATCTTTGGAAATTGGCTTTAAAAAACACAGGAATTGGCATTGGACTCCAAGGCTTTCCTTTTGAAAAAGGCTTTTGCTATATCCTAGTAAACCATTTTCAAAAGAGGAAAAAATCTTTTTTTCCAAAAATCCTTTTCCAAAAGGTAGGCTGGGAGGTATTTTCACATGGGGATTTTACCACTTTCCTCACATGCTTTATCGCTTTCCTCACATTCTTTACGGCTTTCCTCACATGCTTTACTGCTTTCCTCATATGCTTTACAACTTTCCTTCACATGCAAATATAGGGTAGCAAAATTTAATTTCCGTTGCACCTTTATTCGCTTTCCATATATATCTGCTGTGCTTTGAAAAAGTCTTTCCCTTTCATCAAGGATTGCATGACATATACACCCTTTTAAGCCGAACACAGGCTTCGAACTGCTGGTGTAGTCTCACCTCTTTTGGGGATTTCATCACCCCATCTGATGTTGTAGGCACTTCTGTGTCCATGGGTGAACAGGAGTAGCTAAAAAGGCCCCCTCGATCCTTCCTACCCTATAACTTCCATGAAGGGAGGGGTATGGCGATTAAGTACCCTAAGACAGGAACCACCTACCAATTAAGCCTTTGCATACAGTTGGCCTAGTTATGTCAAACCCATGAGGACTAGATAAAGCCCAGAGCCCATCAGGACTAGGTGAAACCTAAAGAGTGAACATCCAAGCCTAGGAAAGGATACCTTTATAGGGCTAAAGGTCAGAGAAAAGTGTCTTGTAACAGGTGCATCCTTTTTTCTTATGCCAAAGAAATTGTGCTCTACTCTAGGTTCTTTCTATCCTGTTTACACCACCATGATTAGACCCCTAGGAAAAGCAATCTCGTTGATTGTACATGTTAGACTATACCCTATCCCTAAGGGTTTACAACCCTACAAGGGCACTCATGCATACACTAATTGTGCAAAGATAAAATTTGTGGCAAGTAACCGAAACTCCGTTTAAAGGGGAGGTGTTGCTAGAAAATTGTCAAGAATCCCAAGATGTCATGAGTCCAAGGGCTCCCTCAAGAGATCCAAAGGTCTGAGAGATCCATGCTGTCTAAATTGCTAAGAGATCCAAATTACTAAGATGTCCAAGTTGCTAAGAGGTCCAAATTGCCAAGACGTCAAGAGTCCAAGGGCTCCCTCAAGAGATCCAAAGGTCTGAGAGATCCTTACTGTCCAAATTGCTAAGAGATCCAAGATGTCCAAGTTGCCAAGATGTCAAGAGTCCAAGGGCTGCTCAAGAGATCTAAAGGTCCAAGAGATGCATGCTATCCAAGTTACCAAGAGATCCAAGTCGATAGGCCAAAAATGTATTGACCCCCTGTGATGGATTAATTAATTAATTAGCCAAGTTTAATTAATTAACCAATTTAACATGCAAATACGTGGTAGCACAAAAAAAAATCACTAATAAGCTAAAATGCAGCAGAAAATAAATTTGACATAGTGATTTGTTTACGAATGGGGAAAACCTCCAAGGAAAAAACCCCACCAGGTGATTTTAAGGTCACTACTCCCGAGAATCCACTATTATCACAACAAGCAGTTACAAGTAAAGGAATCCTAGTACTTTCTACCAACCTACAGTTGAACCTTTACCCCAGTACCTAATTGGACTTGCTCTATAGTGACAATCTCTCATTTTCAATACATGGCTCCTAGTACGTGACTAACTAATTGGGCGGATCCTAGTACGTGACTTCAAACACCAACTTGAGAAAGATGTTTGCTGCGAAGTTCTTCAGGTCATCCTCACAATGAAGAACAAGAAGATATTTGGTTACAAAATCCTATGGTGCAAAGACACAACAGCTTCTTCACAAATAGATGAACTAGGGTAAACTTTGTCTCCGGCCACAAATTGCTTAAACAAACTTTGCTCAAAGCTTGTGCAACTTATGTCTACTTTGATGGCCCGTAAAATAATTCTTTTATATGTCTAGGGTTATGAGAAAATAAGGCCCAAAGACATATCTACGGATTGAAATAAAACAGATTTTTCTTAAACCTCGACAGCTTGAGGTGTCGAGCTACTGTCGAGGAGCTGTCGAGCCTCGGGACTGCAATAGCTTATTAAAGCTCGATAGATGAAGCTGTTGAGTTAGCTGTCAAGCTTTAATGACAAGCACTTCTTTAACCTATTTCTTGGACAACCTTGCATGGTTTTAACACTTGACCTTGAAACAAGGTTTCTTGACACATTAAACACATCCTAGATCTATCCAAATATAAGTAAAGTGTGTTTTATTGAAGGATTAGCCAATTACATAAAATAATGACATATGTTCTTAACAAGTGAACCACATATGTCCTAACACAAGTGTCCAAAAGCTTCCCCGAGAAGTCCACAGTATCAGTAGCAAAGCTTTTCCTTGTAGTTGCATTTCTCATATTGTAAAAGGTCCATTATTGGTGTCGATGAACCCAGAATTATAAAAGCAAATTTTGTACAAGCATAAAATCAAAAGAAGGCTCGTCTTGCATTGTTAAGCATGCCATGAATGTTTCGGTTACTTGCCAATTTTATGCATTAATCTTGCATCATAGTAGAAACTCACCGTGATAAATAACCGATCAAGGGTGTAAAGCCAAATTTTTCTTAAAATGGTAGGTGCATGTTGACTCGCAAGAGCATAGAGTAACTTGATTTTGGTGTTGTGTTTCCACTTTGTCAAATGCACCCCGTTTCTTTCACTTCCCATTATTTCCAAGGATCAAAAGATTGCTAAAAAGATACAAGCTAAGTTACTGCCACGTCGTGATCCCTGATAATGCCTTAAAATGTATACTTGTTATATATTTATGTGAGCGTTATCTCCTTATTACTATGCTTAATTTGTATAATTAAGCCATGATTTTCATTAGTCCCTATTATTTATCTTTACATAAATTCTTGAATAAGATGTCATTCATTGCTTGTAATTTTCTACTTTCAAGAAATCATGTGAAAAAGATGAGTTTACAAGAGTCTGTGAGAGACTGAAGCCCAAACTAGAATTAAAGAGGAGCTAAAGGACCATGCTTAAATGTATAAGGAGGTGCAGCTGGAGTGCTTGGGTCGTTTACCATGTTTGGAAGTTTCAAATAAGGAAAGAAATCAAAGAAACAAAATCTAAAAAGGAAAAATCAGACTTAAGCACTGATCAATATTTTAGGCGTATCTCTCTCCTAAAAAAATTCAATTAACTTAAGACTAGATGCATTGGAACCATGACTTAATTATCTACAACTTTTCAGTTTTAAGTTTTTCGAAATTCACAATTTTGTTATGGCCAAAATTAACTCACATAGGGCTGTTGTAAATCTGGCCGAAAATTAAATAGTAAAATTATTATTTTTCTTAAGACACTTTTTACGTTAGGGTTTTGGAGGGAGGCTGTGTAGAAAAAATTGGGCAGAGAAAATCTTGTATTTTTTGTTCTCTAATAGCAGTCTAAACTCTTTGCTAGAGCTAGGGGTTATATTTCTTCTATATGGAATGAATATTCAATGTGATTCTATCTAGGATTTTATCAATAACATATTTGATTGTTCAATTAAATTTCTTTTGATGTATTAGTTCTTCCATGTTTTCAATAAGTTCAATCATGTTTTTCTTATTGTTTAGATGAATTTCCAATAGTTTCAAATAGAAATCAGGTTTTAAAGTGAATAGGTTTTTTTGGAAACTTTTCTAACTGCATTATTAATATAGGTTATCATGTGTTCTTAAATTGTCTCAGTTCAACCAAATCATAAGTATTTAATTGTATAAGAACAATTAATTATGAAATTTATAATTTCTTAGATCACAAAGAATTTCACATCGATATAGGGAAACACCCCCATGCCCTAGTATTTACATTATTGAATTAAAACGGTTACCACTGTTATTCTTGTTTACAATTACCAGGCAAAAATTATTTTCATCTTTACCAAAAGTTTTTTTTTTTTTTTAATTACATTCTCTTTGAATTTACCTCACTCTTTGTGGTTCGACTTCGGTACTCCGAGAATCATATTGCTACGATCTCCTGTACTTAGGAGCGAGCAAGCAATCCCATTGTCATTAGGTCTCGAGCAAGAGAGATGTCTACTAGTGGTATTTCTCGCCATGAGGAGATTGCTTAGGAAGTTGCTCCTTTGAAAGAGCAAATGGCAGAAATGATGCATATGATACAACAACTGGTTGTAGGAGGGTCCCTAAACTGAGAATGAAAATTAGCCTCCACTAGTACAGGAACAGGGCCACAATGTACCGCCCCAAGGCGGCGACCAAGAAGTAGATCCTTCTAAGGACAAGAAACCTGAATCTGGGTATGGCCAAGTTAAGAGCCAAGTGGAAACTCTGGCCTAGAAGCTTCGTATCATAGAGGGCTTTAGTGTCCATGGAAGCATTGATTTAGACAGTCTAACTAACTTCCCTCAAGTCATTCTGCCTTCCAAGTTCAAGGCACCAGAGTTCATCACGTATGATGGTATAGAAGACCTTTGTGCACACTTGCGCATGTTCTATAGGAAAATGTTCCCTATAGGGATAATCACCCTCTACTCAGATTTTCCCTGATAGTTTAACCAGCCTCGCGGCCACATGGTATGCAAGATTAGAAAAGACCTCTAGTTAGAGGGAAATGACCTACTCTTTCTTGGAATACTACTGGTTCAACCCCAAGATAGCTCCTGTTAGGACATATGTAGTTCAAGTCTGTGAACATATGTCACTATTTTATGTAATTGGCTTATCCTTAGACAAAACGCACTTTACTTGTAATTGGGTAGATTTAGGATGAGTTTAACACTTCAAGAAACAGTGGTTCAAGGTTAAGTGTTGAAGCCGTCAAAGTCTGTCCAAGAAACAAGCTAGGAAGTGCAAGGTTTTAAAGCTCGACACATACCTCGACAGATACATCTATCGAGCTTTAAAGGAGCCGTTTTGCCCGAGCCTCGACTGCTATCTCGACACCTCTCGACAACTCTATCTGTCGAGAATTAAAGAAAACAGATTTCCAGGTCTGTTTCAAGTCTAATCCGTGAGTGTGTCTTTGGGACTTCTTTTCTCCTAACCCTAGACATATAAAAGGATTATTTTAAGGGCCGTCAAGAAAGGAGATCACAAGATACAAGTTGCACATTCATTGAGAACTTGTTGTTCATGCAATTTGTGATCTGACAGACAAAGTTCGTGCCCTAGTTCATCCTTGATGATTTGAAGAACTTTGCAGGCAACTCTCTCTCTCTAGTTGGTGTTTGAAGTCGCGTACTGGGATCCGCGCATCTGGTTAGTCACGTACTTGGGAGCCGTGCATTGAAAGGAGAAACTGTCACTACAGAACAAGTCCAATTGGGTATTGGGGTAAGAGTTCAACTGTAGGTTGGTGAGGTATTTGGGATTCCTTGCTTGTAACTGCTTGTTGTGATAATAGTGGAGTTTCGGGAGTGGTGACCTTAAATCACCCGGTGGGGTTTCTGCCGTAAGGGTTTTCCCCATTCGTAAACAAATCACCGTGTCATTTATTTTCCGCTGCATAACTTAGTTTTGGTGATTTGTTTGTGCTGCCACGTGATATTGCATGTTAAATTGATTAATTAATAACTTGGCTAATTAATCAACGTAATTTATCACAAGGGGTCAACGCGTTTGTGGCCTGTCAACTCCCTACCACACAATTCTTCAGAGGACAAAAAAGAAGAGTGGGGAATCCTTTTGTGAGTATGCTCAAAGGTGGCATGAGCTAGCCACATAGGTGCAACCTCCTATGATGGAAAATGAGATGATAAAGTGGTTCATTAACAACCTTAAGCCTCTTTACTATGAGAAGATGATTAGCACCCAAGTTACTTATTTCGCTAGCCTTATCCCTATTGGGGAGCGTATTGACAGGGTATTAGAAGCAACAAGATCATGGATGTCGAGTCTTTGAGTTTCATGGTTGAACAACAAGTCAAGAAAATGACTGTTCGTAAGATTAAGGAAGCCGATGTTCATATGGTCGATAACGCATCAAAAAGACCTAGGGGTGTCGCTCTCGCCTATGCTACCCCAGTTGCTAGGCCTTATTAGCAATAGAATCAATCTGCCTAAGCACCTAACTGAGCCTTTAGTTAGAGAGGAAGGCTAGACCTGCCTCGTCCCTTTAGGAGGGAAAACTAGAAGTAAACTCTATTACCCATGCCCTTGGCAGATCTCTACACTAACTTGCTGGAAAGGAAGCTAGTGACCTCGATATTTTACACGCCCAGAAAAGGCCCTTCAGCACCTGGTTTCAATTCGTTCAAGAAGTACAAACACCATTTTGGGGTCGAAGGGCATACCCTTGAAAAATGTTACCATTTGAAGGACCGCATCCAAGATCTCATAAACAACAAGTTGATATAGTTCGATAATGCAGCCTCTCTGAACATCATCATGAACCCTTTACCTCCCCATTAGGAAGGGAATGCGAATGCCATCATCACGGTGGAAGAAAGAGTTCTGGATTTCTCCTCGCCATCATTCCCCTGGAAGGCTATGCTTTGAGCCTTGGTCCAAGAGAGGCACCTTAATCTTAAAGGTATAGGAACCCCAGGATTTGACTAGGGAATTTGCTCATAGTGTGACAGTGAAGACAATCATGCCCTATTTGATTGCCAAGTGCTTCGAGTACAAGTGCAGAGTTTAGCTGAAAGCGATGTCATATGGATTGAAAAGGAAGCTGTACGGAGAGATGACTATATGGTAGCCAGCCTATGTCCTCTAGCTACCCAGTCAGGAGCTAGCTACAATGTTATATCAGTTGGGTCAAAGAAGGAGTGGGATGAATATTTACTAAAATGCCTTGGCTAGTTTACTTCAGCACCTTCCTCTTCAGTAGCCATTGAGGGAATCATAGAGATGCCCACGGATCCGAGGTCATTAGATTCAGGGAAAGGGCAAGTCTTGCTTGCTATTAGAGGATTCATTCCTTTAGTTCTTGCATTGCATGTAGCCATAAGACCAACTTCCTCATCAATACAGGAGGGAACTGCCATTGTTCCCCCTATTCGAGGTTTTGATCCCCTTATTCTATCAAAGCCTGCCTCAGGAATCTCTGGGATATCTGGCTCAAAGGCCCTTGAAGTCATTCTGCTAGGTTCGATGGTCATTAATCCAAAGATGTTCTCTATAACACCTAATCTGCAAACTCAGGAGGGTGTTATCATTCGCATGCCGAAGTCGTTCCTTTATAAAGATAGTCATTGTGTCCCCTAGAAATACAATGTGTCCTTGATCTCTACTCGAACTGGAAAAGAGGATTTTTGTTCCAACATCTCTTCAGGTCTATCTGGGCTAACTAGGAGTGGTCGTTCCTATACTCTCGAGGAGCTATAAAAGAGAAGGAAAGAGATAGGTTAGGGTACCGCCGAACTTGTCAAAAGCAAGGTCATGACTGAAGAAGCTGAGGAGTTCTTGAGAGTTATTAGAAACTCAAAGTATAGTGTGATTTAGTAGCTAAACAAGTCACCGGCTCAGATCTCCATCTTGGCGTTGTTGCTATCCTTTGAGGTCCACTGCAATGCTCTCTTGAAAGTCTTGAAATAGACACGTGTTCCTACAAATGCTATAGAATCTGCCTTTGAAGGTATGGTCTCAACAGTGTTAGCCACCAACTAGATTTCCTTTACGAATGATGAACTACCACCAGAAGGTAAAGACCACACTTTGCCCATGCACATTATAGTGAAGTGTGAAGATATGATCGTCACTAGTGTACAAATTAACAATGGATCGACCCTGAATGATTGCTCGATGTCCATTTTGGAGCGTTTGAATGTGGATACCTCTCTTATCTGCCCTACCACCATGATCATTAGAGCTTTTGATGGCACTCTTTGAGAGGTGCAAGGCGAGATCGAGCTAGCCATTGGAGTTGGTCCTATGTTCTTCACGGTCAATTTCCATGTCATCAAAGTGGATTCCCTTTATAACATGCTTCTACGAAGGCCTTAGCTACATGACGTGGGCTGCTTCTACCCTTTATCGAAGACTTCCATTCCCATCTGAGGATCTGATGGTCACTACTATGGCTGAGGAACCCCTAACTTTCTTCAAAGAGACTTCAATCCCCTACATAGGTGCTAATGCCTTTCCGGAGGCAACTTTTCACAGTTTTGAGCTGGTCTCCATTATTCTCAGAGCCTCAGAACTCGAGTCAGCATGGCCTACCACCATTTTGATGGCCACCAAGGAGATGCTCAAGTTTGGCTAATAGTTAGGCCAAGGACTCAGTGCCGTAGGACACGGGGAGGCATCTTTGGTTGAACTCTCCAACAACAATGGAGGCTTTGGTCTAGGCTATGACCCCTATGATGAGGAACTCTTTCAGGCTTCCAAGGGAAAGAAAAGGAAGTGCATTGGCCAAAGGATGTCTACTCCCCACATAAGCAACGTAAGAATCATGTGAGTAGGGATTAGATCTAACTTGTCTCATCGGTCTTTGTCTAGAAGAATTCTCAATGAATGCCACCATAGCCCCAGAGGATGATTTGACTTCTACTATTAGGCCTTACGTGCCAAGTGAGATAGTAGGCCATTGGATCGCTGAGCCTTGCTTCATGGTTGCATCGACTGAGTAAGGAGTATTCCATTATCGTGTGGTTAGGTCCATTAATTGCCTAAAAGAGTTGGAATAACATATCTAGTATGTTTTGTATGTTTATTTCCTGTTTCCTGCATTCCTTGTTTGCATTGCCCAATTTATTTTCCAAAAAAAATGTTTCCTTTTTATCATTATCAGGCATGGACTTTGTTATCCCCCTATCTATAATCCATTAATGAAATTATCCAGTGTATTATTTAGGAAATCCTTGCATTTATCTCTTTATTTGCTTTCCTATGTATATATGTGTGCAAATTGTCTTATATTTCCTTGTAAATGTTCCATTTTGTAGGATCTATTCTAATTCCCAAGCAGGTACATCGTCCTGTTACTATAACGAGGATGTTGATGACATGAATGAGACAATAGAGCTGGAACATGACATTGAAGGATTAGAGGAAATTCTGAGTCTACCTCATGATATTTTGGAAGCTCTAAACAGAGAGAGCGAAGGGTCCAAGCCCAACATAAAAGAGGCAGAGTGGTTAACCTTGCTGATGAAGGCGAGAATGAAAAACTACTCAAGATTAGGGTAAATGTTCCTAAAGACATGAAGCCTGAGCTTATAGCCTTCTCAAGGAATTTAGAGAGATCTTTTCTTGGTCCTACCAAGATATGCCAAGGTTAGATACTAAGATCATCGTGCATAGAATTCTAGTCAAATTGAAGTGCCTTTTAGTGAGACAAGCCGTTTGAAGGATGAAATCTGAGATCATTTTAAAGATCAAAGAAGAAGTAGAAAAGCAGTTGGAAGTTGGTTTCCTTACCGTGATAGCCTACTCTAATTGGGTCGCCAACATTGCTCTCGTGCCTAAGAAAGATGAAAAAGTACACATGTGCATTGTTTACAGCAATTTGACCAAGCCAGCCCCAAGGATAACTTCCTATTGCCACATATCGATACCCTGGTCAATAATACTGCCACCAATAGGTTCTTCTCCTTCATGGACGAATTCTCATGCTACAACTAGATCAAGATGGCTGAGGAAGACAAAGCCAAGACAACATTCACCACTCATTGGGGAACCTGTGCATATGATGTCATGCCATTTGGCTTGAAGAACGCTGGTGCTACTTGCCGATAAGCCATGGTAACCTTGTTCCATGATAGTTACATAAAGAGATTGAAATCTATGTAGATGACATGATTGCCAAATCCCACACCACCTGGGATCATTTAGTAGATTTGAGAAAGCTGTTCAAACGCCTTATCAAGTACAGGTTGAGGCTAAACCCTAACAAGTGAATCGTTGGAGCTAGTTCAGGGAAGTTGCTCGACTTTATAGTCAACCAAAGGGGAATTGAAGTGGACCCAACAAAAGTCCAAGCCATCCGAGATATGCTGACACTGCAAACCAAGAAATAGATTTGCAGCTTCTTAGGCAAAGTCAATTACATAGCTCGCTTCATAGCACAATTGACTGCCACATGTGATCCGTTGTTCAAATCTTGAAGAAAGACACAAAGATAGAATGGACAGATAAGTGTTAAGTGGCCTTTGACAAGATCAAGCAGTATTTGTTAAACCCTCATGTTTTAGTTCCCCCAACGCCAAGATATCCGTTGATCCTCTACCTAACGGTACAAGAAACCTCCATGGGTTGCATGTTAGGCCAAAAAATTGAGCCCGACCAAAAAGAAAAGGTGATTTACTACTTAAGTAAGAAGTTCACTAGTTGTGAGATTAACTACATCCCCATTGAGAAGACATGTTGCGCCCTAGCATGAGCATCACCCAAATTGCAGCAATATATGCTCTACTTCACCACACGACTCATCTCCCTCATGGATCCCATTAAGTATATCTTCAAAAAGCCAACTCTCATAGGGAAGATCTCCTATTGGTAAATGTTGCTTTTCGAGCTCAAAATTGTGTCTGTAACAAGAAAATCCATCAAGGGCTAGGCCATAGCCGATTACCTAAAGGACTAGCCGCTAAACGATCTAGAACTTTCAGAATCCGTCTTCCCTAAATAGGATGTCAGTACTAGAGCCAAAACCAAATAGTGTGGAACTGTGGTGTTGGAAGCTTTATTTTGATGGAGCTGCCAATTCTACCGAAAATGGAATGGGAGCAGTCTTAGTTTCCCCCAAGGGCTAGCAAATCCCTATTTCAATCAAGCTGAATTTCGGTTGCACCAACTACGTCACAGAGTACAAAGCGTGCATAACTTGGCCTACAAGTGGCCCTAGAGTTTGGCATCTATGACTCGAGCATCTTTGAAGAGTCCCTATTGATCATCTCCCAAATTGAAGGAAAATGGCAAGCTCGGGACACTAAGTTGATTCCGTATCAAAAATTTGTCAGTCGTTTAATTTCAAAGTTCCAAAACATCACATTCACCTATTTGCTCCGAGCACATAACTAGTTCACAGATGCTCTGGCTAACCTAGCCAGCATGGTCAAGTTATCAGAAGGAGATGATATGCGGTAATTGTGCATAAAAGTCTGTGACATCCCAGCCTATTGCATGAACATCGAAGAATGCATGTGTGTCAAAGTCTAACCCGATGGAAAGCCATGGTACCATGATATTAAGGCTTATATCAAGAACAGTGAATACCTGCCCAGTGCAACAAACAGTGAAAGGAAGTTCATCTAGCACATGGCCTGCCAATTTTTCCTGAGTGGGGAAGTCCTGTACAAAAGGAACCTCGATTCCACCTTGCTCCGCTGCGTAAATGCCTTTGAGGCTAATCACATGATGGAAGAAATGCATGAAGGCTTACTTAGAGCTCATGCCAGCAGACCCCTGTTAGCCTACACGATTATCAGAGTTGGTTATTACTAGCTCACCATGGAAAATTATTGCATTAAACATATGAGGACATGCCACCGGTGAAAAGCCTATCAAGACAGGAAGAACGCTTGTCCGCAGCCTTTGTACTCTTTAGCAACACTATGGCCCTTTTTAGCTTGGGGTATGGATGTCATTGGACCTATGATTCTGAAAGCCGCAAATGGTCATGAATACATCTTAGTGGCCATCAATTATTTCAAAAGGTGGGTGGAAGTCGCTTCATACAAAAGTGTCACTTAAGCCATGGTAGTTCAGTTCCTAAAACACAACATTATTTGCCGCTACGACGTGACAAGAGAGCTCATTACAAATGATTGGACAATCCTAAATGGGAAAATGATCCAGCAGCTCTGCCAATAGTTCAAGATCGAGCACAAAAATTCAGTTCCCTATCGCTCTCAGATGAATGGTGCAGTGGAAGCTGCTAACAAGAACATAAAGAAGATCCTAGTAAAGATGATGGACATATACAAGGATTGGCATGAGTACTTGCCCTTTGCTCTGTGGGTATATTGCAATTCTATTCGTACTTCCACGAGAGCGACCCCGTATTCATTGGTATATGGCATGGAAGCTGTCCTCCCTACAGAGGTAGAGATCTCGTCTCTCAGGATTTTGTCTCAAACAGAGCTATCAGAAGCTGAATGGACCTATTTCTGATATGAACAACTGAACGTGATCGATGAAAAGCGCATGACCGCAATGTGCCATGGACAGTTGTACTAACATCGTGCCAAGAAAGCATTCAACAAGAAAGTTAGACCCAAAGTCTTTGAGGAAGGCAATCTGGTCTTGAAGAAACACAACCAGTCCATGCTTGATCATAGAGGAAAGTTTGCCCTAACCTACGAAGGCCCATATGTGGTAAAGAAGGCCTTTTCCAAAAGAGCCTTAATTCTAGCCGACATGGATAGGCATGAGTTCAATATGCCCACCAATTCTAATGACGTCATATGGTACTTTGCACGGAGGAGCCTTGCAACCTGCCTTATTTTTATGCCAAAAAAAAAACCCCAAAACAAAAATATGTAAAAAGGTTGATCGAAAACCCGAAAGGGTGATCTTCGTAAAAGGGGAACCAAAAGAAAGAGAGTGTGAGAAAGTACAAAAGGTAGGTCGAAAACCCGAAAGGGCAGTCTACGCAAAAGGAGAGTAAAAAAAAAGTGTGAGAGAGCCTGCTAGATTGAAAACTCGAAAGGGTAGTATAGGCAAAAATTAAGGCAATCAAAAGTCAGTTCAACTACATGATGACCTAATTCTTCCTAGTGGAAGTATGTAGGCAGCCATCTTGGTTCAGTCACATCTTAAAAGAAAAATCAATTAGTTGTGCATATTCATTGACATGCCTGTATTGTGCCATTCAGTTTCTTTCATACATTCAGATACCGAAACATGAAATCTCATCTCATATATATCTTTTGAATATCCTTATAAATATCTCTCTACACCATCTCTCAATTTCTAAGCATGTCTAATAGACTAGACTATGCTTTAAGAACTTAAACAAAAAGCAAAATGCCTTATGCAATTGCCTAGCAATTTACAAAGGACCTTTCCATACATGGTGGAATACTAACTACATAGCTCATGTACAAAAATAAAGTAAATAGAAATGAATATTAACAGGTTAAACATGGCCCAGGCAATCGGACACGACTTGGCACAGCTTCCCAAAACCAGCAAGAAGGATTGGGTCATCCTGAGCATGAGTGCAAAGCAGTCCAGCTGCGTCAAACCCTAGGTCTTTGGCTACCTCTTTAAGTCTTTTGTACGGAAGTCGAAGATGGACCAACTCCCTCTCCATCGTGGGATCAGAAGTAAAGCTCTGCCTTTCAGTCTCTAGCAAAGCCTGCAAGGTGCTCACCCCTGTAGTAGCAATTCTTAGGGCCTCCTCTTTCTTGGCCAGCTCAGTCTAAAGGTGACGAAAAGCCTGCTGTGGCTCGCTAGTCTCATCGCCCTCTCACCTGTACTCCATACTCAAGGTGGAGTGAATATAGAATCTCACCTGCAATAACTCCAGTGCTAAATCATCCATCTGGCTACTAGGCACGACCATGCCAGCCTCTAATGCGGCTCTCTCAACCTCATCCTCCAAGCCCGTAACTTAGGATCTCAATTGGACACACTGTACCTCTGTGCCTAAAGGGGCTGGCTCCTTCTGATTGAGCTTTTCCCTAAGAGTAGCAAGCTCACTCTCCTGCACGCTGCTCATCTCCTTGATGTCCTCCATGACTGCATCAGCTAGCTCTCTACAGTAGTCTTTGTCCCTAACAGCCTCCCTCAAGCACTCCCTCAAATCTGCAAGGGCCCTCTCAACTCTAATCTCGAACTCTAGGGTATAATCTCTCAAGACATCAGCCGGAATTGGCAAATTAGTCAAAACTGGCGATGACAAATTAAACACAAAGATAGGATCTCGCGTGTCTTGCCATACCCTAAACTCAGTGGAGAACCACTCTTAGTCGTCCCTAGAATAGAGGGGGAAGTCTATACTCGACTTGTAGGCCTCCTAGAACTTAAAGGCACGCCCTACCACTGCTATATTGATGTCCACAAGCCTATAATTATAGGTGATAGCAAAAAGATCACTAAGTCAGGGGATATGTTGAATACCCCTAAACCCCTTATGGTCGTACTTGGGAAATACCCTGTGCACCCTTAGATGCCCACCAAGGAAATACCGAGCAAACTAACACAATGGGTCTGTCCCTGGCATCTAATGACATCCCCACTTGACCTTCCAGGTCCAGACTGTGGGACTCAGGCTGCACAAAAATCTCAGCTAACCATCAGCATCCTTGGAAAAAGGAAGATCGAGAGATATAGCAGCTTGGACTCTATTCCTACTCACAAAGCCCATCGACTGATCCCTAGCAATGACACTCAAATGGCTACAGAACCACAACTGTAACACATGGAAGCAACAACCTAGTCTACCCTTACCAATCTCTCGACACAAGGACAATGACCTAATGGTCTCAGAAAGTAAAGCATGAATAAAAGAGGTTCCATGAGGTAGGGCACTCACCAGAGGAAGGATGAAAAAAACTAATAGCTTCTGATAGTGAAGGGAATAGCACTGCTCCATAGAAAGCCACCAGGAAGGCCTGCTGCCAATAGGATGCCTATTGCTCCTCTAAATCCACAAAATCATCTCAGTAGCCAACTAGACAATTTGGTAGTTGGAACTGATCATGTAGGAACTCAAAGGACATGCTTCCTCCTACCCTGCTGCCGTACCAAGTCAATGCCTTAACAACGGGCCTTTTGAAGCCCATTAGATCACCAAGCTTCTTACAGTAACGTGTCTGTACAGGTGGAATGAAAACGGTGCTCAGAGGAGTAGAAAGAGAGAGGAAACGATCATACTCCTCCAAAGTAGGCACCAAGTCAATGGCTCCAATAGTGACGCATCTTAGAGCAGGGTCCCAACAAGAAGTGATAACCTCTAACAAGTGCCAATCTAGTGTGGTGTGAAGCAAAGTAGTGGCGTCTCCTATAAGAATCTAGATGAGTACCCGGTCACCATAAGAAAAAGTGCCCCACCACTTCTTAAGCTTTCTCTCATGGTAGTTCTCTCTCTCAAGCTCAACCAAGGTGTCATAAGAATAAGCACCAAGAACAATCATGAGCAAGTTCTGTTGAATCTGACAATCTGATGAAGATCCACGCAAAAAACGATGAATAATGGGGTTTTCTAGGCGTTTTGAGTGAAGGAAAGGGTGGAGAAGGCCCAAAGAAATTGCAAAACTTAATGAGCTAGGGCTAGGTAAAGCCTAGCTTTTTTTACACGCTCCTCGAGGTGGCGAGCCTACAAGGGCCTCCAGATCTCAGAAACGTGCAGGGGCTTTTCAGCCCCTCAGGCACAAACCCACATACATTCTGGCACTCCCCCTCTTATTTGACATTTTCTAACCACTTTGGAGCAAAGATTCCCTTGTTTTAATGCTCACTATAATGTGAAATCGATCCAACAGTGAACTGGATTATCGAAAACTCTTATGGTTAGGACATATATGGTTCACTTGTTAAGAACATATGTCATTCTTTTATGTAATTGGCTAATCCTTTGACAAAACGCACTTTGCTTGTATTTGGGTAGATCTAGGATTTTTTAATACTTCAAGAAACAAGGTTTCAAGATCAAGTGTTAAAGCCATGCAAGTCTGTCCAAGAAACAAGTTGAAGAAGTGCTTGTCATTAAAGCTTGATAGCTGTCTCGACATCTAGCATCTATCGAGCTTTAAGAAGCTCAGCCATGAGGCTCGACAGCATCTACACACGTCTAGCTGTCGAGATTTAAGAAAAACAAATTCTCTGATCTGTTTTGATTCCAATCCGTGGATATATATTTGGGCCTTCTTTTCTCACAACCCTAGACATATAAAAGGATTATTTTAAGGGCCACACCTGTTCCACAACTGCAGACATAAGTTGCACAAGCATTGAGTAAAGTTTGTTCAGGAAATTTGTGACTGAAGACAAAGTTTTCCCTAGTTCATCTCTTTGTGAAGAAGCTACTGTGTTTATGCACTGTAGGGTTTTGTAACCAAGTATGTTCTTGTTCTTCATTATGAGAATGAACTAAAGAACTTTGCAACCAACATCTTTCTCAAGTTGGTGATTGAAGTCGCGTACTGGGATCTACGCAATTAGTTAGTCCCGTACTGGGAGCTGTGCATCAAAAGGAAATATTGTCACTATAGAACAAGTCTAATTAGGTATTGGAGTATGGGTTCAACTGTCGGTTGGTATAAGGTACTAGGATTCTTTTACTCTAACCGCTTATTGTGATAATAGTGGATTATCAGGAGTGGTGACCTTAAAATCACCTGGTGGGGTTTTTGCCTTGGAGGTTTTCTCCATTTGTAAACACATCACCATGTCAATTTATTTTCCACTGCACTTTAGTTTATTGATGATTTGCATGTGCTACCACGCATTTGCATGTTAAATTGGTTAATTAATTAAACTTGGCTAATTAATCAATTAATCCATCAATACATTTTTGGCCTATCAAATGGTATCAAAGTGAGCACACTCTGATTAGGGTTTAATCTCTGTGTGTAATCCATCGACCCATGTTTTGTCATGGATAGAAGACAATCTCTTATTATTCCTCATTTATTTGATGAGACTAACTATGATATAGAAAGTACGCATGAGAGCTTTTTTGCAGTCTCTAGATGAGAAGATGTGGCAAGCTGTAGAGATTGGCTAGACCAAGCCAAAAGAAGTGCTGGCCGATTGGGATAAGGCTAAGATCAAGGTGGCAAACTTCAACAACAGGGCATTGAATGCGTTGTTCAGTGCAGTCACAAATGAGGAATTCAAGAAGATATCTTCTACTGAAACTGCAAAGGAAGCATGGACCATCCTCCAAACAACCTATGAATGAATAAAGGCTGTCAAGGATTCAAAGATACAGGGGCTCACTACAAGCTTCGAAGAGATAAGTATGAAGGAGGATGAGTCGTTTGATGAATTCTATGCCAAACTCAAAGACATAGTGAACTCTACCTTTAATCTTAGAGAAACTATTCCAGAACCTAAGATTATGAGAAAGGTACTAAGATCTCTGCCCGAAAGATTCCATGCCAAGATCATTGCGATTGAGGAATCAAAGGATATTGATAAAATTCCTTTGACAGAGCTGGTTGAAAATCTACAGACCTATGAGTTGGGTTTGTCGAGAATCAGAAAGTTTAGCAAGAGCAAAGTATGGCACTGAGGGCCAAGAGTAGTGAGATGGAAGAGTCTTCAGACGATGAAGATTCTAAGATGAAATCCTACATCACCAGGCAATTCAAGAAGTTTATGAAGAATACAAATGGGAAAGGCTTCAACAAGGACCATAGACAATCCAGTTATTCTCAGATCAAGGGCCAAGACAAAGGGAAGAAGGATGCTAGGGATGGTGGTCAGTACACTGTTCCTACAGAACCTAAGTGCTTTGGGTCCCAAGGCTTCGGACACATGAAACAGGAGTGCCTAACATATCTCAAGACAATTGGGAAAAGTAAGGCACTTGCTCTTACTTTAAGCAACACCAAGCCTGAAGATGATTTCAACAATGAGGATGATAGAATCTTGAACGCCTTCACTGCCACAGTCAATCCTACTAAGGGGATTGTTAAAGATATGGATGAAGAAGAGGAATTGGTGGAATCCAAGTTTGAAAAGATGGATGATCGAGATGACATTCACATAGCCTATGCTAAGTTATACAAGGTCTCAGAAAAGCACGAGAAGCGGTATAGGTTGACCACCAAGAAGCTTAGTGATGTGGAGCTAAAGAGCTTTCCACAAAGTTCGATGAAGCAAACCAAACAATTGGAGCACTGAGATTTGAGAATAACTTCTTGGCTGAGAAGGCTGAGAAAACTAAGAAGCTTGTGGCAAAACTATTCCAAGTCAGAGCTCAGTTGGAAAGGACTTCAAGTGCTAAGCTCGATGAGATGCTCAATTTTCAGAAATCTACTTCAGATCGAACAGGTTTAGGGTATGATTTTTCTTCCTCAAATATTACTTCTTCTAATACTACTGTTTTTGTTCCTTCTAGAAATAATGTTGAAATTGAGAATATTAATGTTAAAACTGAACTAACTAGTGAGAACATAGACAAGGGTAAACTAGAAGAAGTTAAAACCCTACGGCTAAGAAGGCTAACTCTCAAAAGCATAAACAGAAAAAGCAACATCTCTGTCATCACTGTGGAGCAGCTGGTCATACTCGACCAAATTGCTATAAGTAGTTAGCCACTAAAAATTGTAACAGCATGATGGCATCGGGAAACTAGAATCAATTTCCGTCCTTGTTTTCTCCTCTCGGAGATCTTCTCAAAGCTCTCATGTTTCTTTCAAACTTGAACAGTATCAATCCTTCCCTTTCACCATCTGTTCAAGGGTTTGCAAAAAGGAAAGGTTCTTCCAATGTGTGGAAGGAAAAGAGTTCCAAGTGATTTAATCACTTTTTCTCTCTCTCCATCTATTTTTGTTTTTGCATTACTTATGTGTTCTACTTTTATGTTTTGAGTGAGTCTAATTTTATGCTTTGCTTTGTTTTGTCTAACATGTTTTTGGTTGTTAATTTTTCAGTTTTAGTTTTTTTTTTTTTTTTTTTTTTTTTTTTTTTTTTGCTTTGGGTTTTTTTTAAAAAGAAATTGAAAAATTCAGAAATACAAAAACAATGTGTGTATGTATACATCGGTTCTTGTGAACCTTAAAATGGCCATTGAAACAGAGTTTTCTAAACTTAGTATCTTATGTAACTTAGATGAGCATCCTTATGCACAACTAAGCAAGTAAGCTTTGTGACTCTTTGTTTGTGATGAGTAAGATTAAGTAATCTCTTGTACTTAACACTCATATCACTCTTTTTGACGAGAAGGACTAGAAAATCCTAAGAGAAAGGCATAAATAACCAT
The DNA here is from genome assembly GCA_032878915.1 of Castanopsis chinensis. Taxonomy (NCBI): domain Eukaryota; kingdom Viridiplantae; phylum Streptophyta; class Magnoliopsida; order Fagales; family Fagaceae; genus Castanopsis; species Castanopsis chinensis. Next base: position 3,508,274 of record JAVQMG010000097.1, on the reverse strand, counting down.
CTCACCACTGTTACCCACCAATCATAAAACGACATCTGTATGTTTCGGCATAGCAAAAGTGCCATGTCAATGACATCTGTATGCTTCGGCATAGCAAAAGTGCAATGTCAAAAGGCTTAACCTAATTGGGTATTTCTTTTCTCTCTTTTATATACCCATGCATGGTTTGCTTAATAAAAGAAAATATGCAAAGAAATAAAAGCAAAATGAACAAAATGCTTTAAAATATGATTGCGAGCGTGTTTTCTAGGAGATATAGGAGTTATAGGATGTACCTCAAAGGTGATAGTCCCCATCAAACAGTTATAATTGTATTTGAGTTATAAGTGTATTTGAGTTAAAAGTGATTTTCTTATATCTCAAATCATCATAACTTTAAGACACTTATGCAATCTTGCAATATTTTTCATACACAACACGCAATATTCTTTGCTACTTTAGATACATGTGCTGGTACAATGTGATTTGGTCATCACAAGGTTTACATGTGTTGATGTATACTCATTAAACTGTCTTAACTTGTTTTTGAAATATAAAATTTGTTAGACTTGTTTAGTGTGTGTATTTTGGGATCTATATCCTTAATTTTTTTTTTTATTGTGTTGAAAGTTTGTTTTTGAGAGGTTAAAATGTTATTTGGATCTTTGGTTAAGTTGCATGGTTGATTGCATTCATATCTTTTTTTTTTCTCTTCTTGAAAAACTGTTTTTAAACAATCTTGACACCTCATTGACACCTCTCGATACCTGGCTTATCTGTCAAGCACTTTTGTTGCATCTTATTGCAATCTCAACACCTCTCGACGGCTGGTGAATTAATCGAGAAATCTCCTGGCCTCTCGATAGCTTCTCGATAACTAGTGGATCAATCAAGAAATCTCCTAGCCTCTCGATAGCTTCTCAATAGCTAGTGGATCGATTGAGCTTTTTTTCGTGTCTGATGTTTTGTTCCTCGACACCCACTCAACAGCTGCATCTGTCGAAGCCTGTGTTCTCGACACCTAGCTCGATACCTATATTTGTCGAGCTTTACTGAAGTACTATATAAAGGTTCAAATGCGATTCGAACCTCATTCTCTCTATCTCTCTTGATCTGTCTGTGCCTGTTCATCTCCCAATCACTCTATTTTCTCTCAAAACCTTCAACCCACGTGATTTTCGGCCTTTCTTGCTTCAAATCACTTGGTATGATCTCTTTTTCTCTCCTTCTTCATGATCTTTTCACGCATTCAAATCTAGGTTTTGAGTTTTTGAAAATTTTTGGGTTTTTCAAAATTGTTGAGTTTTATGACATTTTTGGGATGGGGTTTTTACCTAACTAAATTTCAAATCTCATACATTGTATTCAATGAGCATTATAAATATATTATCATGCATTTAAATGTGTGCAATTTGATTGTGTGTTGGTAGGATTGGATTGGGCTGAGCCCATGATGTCTTTTATGTCGCATATCACATGTTCATCCATTTTTCATGCATACGTTCTTTCCTTTCGATATACTTGTTATATTTGAACTGTGTTAGAACTTTTCTGAGTGTTTCTTTCTTCCTCCTCTTTCTCTAGTTTCCGTTAGTGTGTTAATGGCACCAAAACGTAAGTCTATTCCGTCCCAGAACCCTCTTCGTTCTAGGGCCTCTTCATCATCTGATCCTATAATCCTAGTCCATCCTCTGATCGGTTCCGTGATGAGAAAGCCCAAAAGGACTTCTCGGAGAACTTCTCTAAACGAGGTGTTCATTTGGAACACCAAGTTATTTTGTCGGATTTCACTAACATAGACCTTCCCAATGTCATTCACAGACGGGAATGGGAGTCACTGTGTGACGTCTCGGTCACATGTCCTTCCGTGATAATTTAGGAGTTCTACTCCAATATGCATGAAATTGATACTTCATACCTCTCTTTCATACTCATGTTCGAGGTACGCGCCTAGTAGTCACACCGGAGTTGGTATTGATGGAAAATTAAATGTTTGTATCACATACATAACATATGCAGCAAAAAATTTAACAAATCTACTTCATTCGCAATTGTTAACATGTACTATGCAAATTTCAGAATTCAAGAACAAGAAAGTGTACCTTGATGCGGTGAATTTCAAAACCAAAGATCATAAGTTCTTGAGAACACTTTTAATCTTCACCCCAATTTCACTAACGCTCAAGATGTCTGGTCTCTCAATCAATTTTTATTCAAGGAAGAATAAGAGAGTATCCAACACTCACAAACACACCATTTCACAATGATTTCTCTCTTTTTCATATATTAAAATTCTGTATGTTTCTCTCCTTATAACTGTTATCTTATTGGGCTAAACTTTTGGGCCTTTCCAATTGGGCTTTAGTATGTGGCTTAGAGTGGAACCAAAAGGGACCAATAAGACACTAGCTGCAATGGGCCTTGGGCTTTTCTGTCAACTCTTGACAAGTCCAAAGTTACCATTAACTATATTTAATACTACTATATAAATATAGTTGCACTCTAGACATTATTTATAAATTATATCCCAAGACTTTATAATACACGCAACCCCTTCATAAAATATTCGTAGTAATACAAAGTCATGAATGTAGACTGCCACTTTGTAAATTACCACATCTTATCCTTGACTACCCGGTTTAATCCTTTAAAGTTATTCAACATATATTTATGAAATCCAATTTCATAAATATATACTTTAATAACTTGTTACCAAAGTGGTTAAGCCTAACTCTTTGAATAACTAAACCCATTAAACTTATCTCAAAAGAATATTTTATATCTCCATTAAGAGACTATGAATTCCATATTGAGAATATATATTCCATCAACACTAAATGTGGCTACCCAACATACTGAGATTTTGACCGTTACTTTAGATCTCGCTCCTGATATATCAGAGCAACCTACATTTCATGATCAGGTCCATTATTCTCTCAGAATTAAGAATTCATGTAAATAGAAGTCGTGAGATTTATTATTCAATTGACAGTCGTTAGGAAAATAATTAATCTCACAGTGGTCTAGGTCAATATGTCTTAATTCTTAAAACATATCAACATATCAACTAGAAATCTCCATTTCTATGATCTAGACAAATCATTTTAGTTGATACGTTATAGTCTTCGTAAATGAAATACCCAATTTCATCACCGACTACGAACTACAATTTTGAGTTTGTAAAGAACTTGTGATTTATATCTTCTGTGACTTTTCACATAAATCACATACTATGTATCTCATGGACTACATGATAATGTCTCATATTCATGTTACCATTATTTTAGATTATAATAAAACAAATTTATCAATCACAATATTAAGTCATACATCATGTCACACATAATGTCATACATAGCATCATATAATAGAATTTAAGGGCACTAATCCTAACAATCTCCCACTTGCCCTAAAAACTATTGTGTACTAATCTAACTCTCATTCCCTTCAAATGTGACTCGAAATTCCTTTGAGGCAAGGCTTTGGTAAAGGGATCTGCTAGATTATTTGCACTTTCAATCATCGCTACTACTACAACTCCACGAGCAACAATGTCTCGAATGATGTGGTACTTCCTCTCAATATGCTTTACTTTCTTGTGATTTCTTGGATCTTTGGATTGTGCAACCGCTCCACTATTGTCGTAAAACAATGTGATAGGAACTTGTTCCATTCTCACAACACCAAGATCAAAAAGGAATTTCTTGAGTTAAACAGCTTCCTTTGCTGCTTCACAACACTCCTCCAACTTATGGCTCCACCTCCCAGGTGAACACATAACCTGATGTGGACTTTTTGAAATCTAGATCTGATTAAAAATCAAAATCTGTATAACCAACGAGAATCAAATCCTCACACTGGTAAACAAGCATATAATCTCTCGTTCTCCTAAGATACCTGAGAATGTGCTTTACGGCTTACCAATGTTTTGGTCCTGGATTTGATTAATATCAGCTAACCATGCCAACTGAATAACAAATATTCAGTCTAGTACAAAGCATGGCATACATGAGACTTCCTACTACAGAAGCATAAGGAACTTGTCTCATTATGTTTTCATCCTCTTGAGTCTTAGGCCTTTGGTCATCAGACAAAGCAACTCTATGTCTGAAAGGAAGTAATCCTTTTTTGGAGTTTTGCCTACTAAATCGTTCTAGAACCTTATCTATATATCCAACTTGTGATAAGCCTAACATCTTATTCTTGCGATCTAGCCAAAGCTTGATCCTTAGAATAAAGTTAGCCTCACCCAAGTCTTTCATATCAAATTGGCTAGACAACCAAACCTTTACTGATGACATTACTCCCACATAATTTTCAATGAGTAAAATATCATCAACATAAAGCACTAGGAACATTACTACTTTGTCTTGATGTCTTTTGTACACACATGGTTCATCAAGATTTTATTCAAAATCAAATGATTTGATTGCTTGATCAAATCTAATGTTCCATGACCTAGATGCTTGCTTAAGTCCATAAATGGACTTTTTCAACTTGCATATCATATGCTCTTGGTTCTTTACTATAAAATCTTCTGGTTGCATAATATAGATTTCTTCTTCAAGATTGCCATTAAGAAATGCAGTCTTCACATCTATTTTTCAAATCTCATAATCATAATGAGCAGCAATGGATAAGAGAATTCTGATAGATTTAAGCATTGCTATTGGTGAAAAGGTTTCTTCATAATCAATACCTTCCTTTTGTGTATACCCTTTCGCCACTAGCCTTGCGTTAAAGGTTTCAACCTTTCCATCTATCCCTCTCTTTCTCTTGTAAACCCATTTGAAACCAACAGGTTTAATGTCATTTGGCACCTCTACAAGATCCCAAACTTGATTGGAATACATAGAATCTAATTTACATTTCATAGCTTGGACCCAATGATGTGCATCTATATCATTCATTGCTTCATCATAAGTGTAGGGATCCGATTCAACCTCTTCTCAGATAGCTTCATAAGTTTCTCCCAAACCTATAAATCTTATAGGAGGCCGAACAATTCTCCCACTACGTGTGAGAGACCGCGCCCCCGGCCCGTTTTATTATGAGTGCGGGCCAAACCCACGTGAATGGGTGGAGTCGTGTTATTGTCTCTCAAAATGGAGGTTCGACTAGTTATATTTTTCCCTTTAGATTAAGGGTTTTACAATGGAGTCGCCACTTATTTAATTATTGGAAAAATAAGATACCGAAATTGAAAAATTCATCATTTTATTAATTTTCAATTGAATTTACATTGGTCATAGGAAAATTACATGGCTTTGGTCCTAGATACAATCTAAGATAAAGTACATGGCTTTGTTTCCTAGTTACAATCTAAAAATTGAAAATTACATAGACAAGTATTTGATCTACTAACCCTTGATCTAAGTTCGGAGGCTATGTTACAAGGAGGGAAGGTGTTAGGCACCCACCTTGCCCGGTGAAACCGGTCTTCTAGACTATGGTGGCCAACATTCATATCATATCATCCAATATGTCAATCAATTTGCATGGTGAATTTAAGGTATGTGCATGTGATAAACCCTAATTCAATTTATTAAGCATTGCATTTAGATTAAAAAATGAATTCTAGTGAATGTGTGTGGATGGTGATACCCTAGATTCAAAGATTTGAAAGAATTATGAAATAAGCATGTTTTTCATATTTTTTATGTGAATTTAGGATTAAAACTAGTGTTATGCATGAACATGTGATGAACAACCAAGAACATGTGAAGAACACATAATAACATTTAAGAACATTCGAACATATTCAAGGAAATTTAAATAGTTACTATCATGCTTTAATCCTAAATTCTTATCATGGCAACACAAAAAACAAGTTAGGAAAAGGAATTATACCTTCATGCAAGATCAATATGGTGGATGAGGAGACTCTTGAGAGAGGTCTTATGGGTGGAGGAAAAGAAGAGTTAGGAGAGGAAGAGTGAGTCTCACTCAATATTTTGAGTCTCAAGAAGACCAAAATATGACAAGACTACTCAACTTCCTAGAACTCAAGAGAGGAGAAGAGAGGGGGGTTTTTCTTTTTCTCTTTTGGAATGAAGGAGAGGGGGGTTTATATAGTAGTGGTGGAGGAAATATGAATGGAAGGCCATTAATGAGGGTTGACAAAGAATCATGAACCTAGACCTCATTTTAGCCTTTGGGGAGATTTAGTGCATTAAATGGAAAGATTGGTGGGAGTAAGCAGTAAGGCAATATTCGGTTTTCCCGTAGCTGCTTAACAGCTTGTAGAGCCAACTTTGAAAAATCATATCTGACTCAATTCTGATCGGAATTGTCTCGTTCTTGTGCTCAAATTGAAGCCCCGGATGTCTAGTTTCTGGGAAAATTAACCTCATTCACAGATTCAAAATATTCTGAGAGATATCAATGTAATAGTGATCGGAGGTCATTTTTTAGAAAAATGGTTTCAGCACAATTAACATTAATAGGTCCCAAATTAGTTTCCAATTAATCATTAATAGGCTCCAATCACTCCCATTTCAGACCTAATTAGTTCCAAATTTACCCTAATTAAAAGATAATTGCACAAATTACTCATTGAATAATTAATGTTTAACAATCTAATTAATTAGGTGTATGCAACCTTACCATAAAATGTAGTCCTAACCAATCAAATTATGGCACATCATTAATTTCAAATTGATTATAATTATAACCAATTGGAATCAATTGTTCATAATCACATAAGGTCGGACTCAATTTGTGATAGTGCATCTCGGCCATTAAAACTTGATTTGATGATAACTTTCAATTTGATGGTCCGATTAGGGCTTATAACTAATCGATTTGATCGTTATAACATCAAGATCATTTTGGTGAAATGAGATCAAGGATCTAATGACCAAAATTGAGATGCACATTTTCAAGGTGAAATTACCCTTTTACCCTCCAAGTGAGGTTAAATGCGGGTTGCAAAATGAGGTGTCAACAGAATGCCCCTCATTAACGGAGCTTGAAAAGCGAATGTCAATGTATGAAAAAGACACCTAACTTTGCAATCAGCATTTAACCGTGGTAAATTTATGATGCATGGAAATAAGAATGCAAACCGTCATGTAGTGGATTAAAATGTGAACCGAATCTCGGGGGAGATTGCCTACGTACCTCTTGGTGGGAGGATCAGGTCTTTAGTACTAGCAATCGGGTATCAATCGAATCAAGCAAAATGGCCACCAATTCACTTGATCGATCGAAATCAATTTTTGATCGATCGAAACTCGTGAACTTCAAATTTCCAAAATTTTTCCTGAAGTGTTTTCAACGATTTTTCATGAACAAACAACCATCATATGAACATGATAGACAGAGATTGATATCTAAACTGATTTCCATTGATGTTAAAACCTTAAAGTTCAAATTAACATACTTAATATCAAACTTAAATAACATCATAACATCAATTTCAGTTTTCATCAAAACATAATTTCAATCACCATGCAGAAAATCAATCAAATAACTTTCTAACATCATGAAACTATCATTCTTGATTCCAAAACTCACAAAACATGTTATACAAATTGGAAGTTGAAGACCGCTCTGATAACATTTGATGGAAAATTAAATATTTCTATCGCATACATAACATACGTACCAAAAATTTAACGGATCTACATTATTCGCAATTATTAACATGTACTATGCAAATTTTAGAGTTCATGAACAAGAGAGTGTACCTTGATGTGATGAATTTCAAAACCAAAGATCATAAGTTCTTGAAAACACTTTTAATCTTCACTTCAATTCCACTAACGCTCAAGATGTGTGGTCTCTCAATCAGTTTTGTTCAAAGGAAAATGAGAGAGTATCTAACATTTACATACACACCATTTCACAATGATGTCTCTCTTTTTCATATATTAAAATTTTGTATGTTTCTCTCCTTATAACTAATTATCTAATTGGGTTAGCCTTTTAAGTCTTTCCAATTGGGCTTTAGTATGTGGCTTGGAGTGAGACCAAAACAGACCAATAAGACACCAGCTCCAATGGATCTTGGACTTTTCTGTCAACTCTTGATAAGTCCAAAGTTACCATTAATTATATTTAATACCACTATATAAATATAGTTGCACTCTAGGCCTTATTTATAAATTATATCCCAAGACTTTATTATACATGCAATCCCTTCATAAAATATTCGTAGTAATACAGAGTCATGAATGTAGACAACCACTTTGTAAATTACTACATTTTATCCTTGAGTACCCGGTTTAATGCTTTAAAGTTATTTAATATATATTTATGAAATCCAATTTCATAAATATATACTTTAGTAACTTCTTACCAAAGTGGTTAGACATACTCTATGAATAACTGAACCCATTAGACTTATCTCAAGATAATATTTTATATCTCCATTAAAAGACTATAAATTCCATCTTGAGAATATATGTTCCATCAACACTAAATGTGACTGCCCAACATACTGAGGTTTTGACCGTTATTTTAGATCTCACTCTTGATATATCAGAGCAACTTACATTTCATGATCAGGTCCATTATCCTCTCAGGATCAAGAGTTCATGTAAAAAGAAGTCGTGAGATTTATTATTCAATTGACAGTCGTTAGGAGAATAATAATCTCACAGCGGTCTAGTTCAATATGTCTTAACTCTTAAAACATATCAACATATCAACTAGAAATCTCTGTTTCCGTGATCAAGACAAATCATCTTAATTGATACGTTATAATCTTCGTAGATAAAATGCCTAATTTCATCACCGACTATGGACAACAATTCTGAATTTATAAAGAACTTGTGATTTATATCTTCTGTGACTTTTCACATAAATCACACACTATGCATCTCATGGACTATATGATAATGTCCCATATTCACGTTGCCATTATTTTAGATTATAATAAAACAAATTTATCAATCATAATATTAAGTTATACATAATGTCATACATAATATCATACATAGCATCATATAATAGGATTTAAGGGCACTAATCCTAACAGGTATTCGATGTGCTCCATGTTCCGAGGGTTGCGCATCTTGACTACCTCGGTTGTGAGCGTCTACAAACTGTGTCCAAAGACGTGATGATCTCTGCTTTCTGTGAGCACCCAACTGATTAGGGTGAGCGTCAGTTTACACCATGTCGTCCTTTTGCTAAAGGTCCTAGATTCTTGAACATGGTGATGACTTTTGTTTTGTATCCTCTCTCTCACTACAACTCTATCACCGAGTCTCGTGTTCGTTTTCTGTTATCCTTTCTTGAGGATCTTTCTATAGATTTTCCTTCACACTTCATTCTTTCTATCATAGATGTGTATAGGGATAGAACGACCCGTGATAAGCTCATCTTTCCTTTTGCTATCATGTGAATTTGATGCCATTTTTCTGTTCCATTTTCTTCTTCTGGCCACTTCTCTGTTATGTGTGTCATTGACTATGCTAACGTTAAACAGAGCGAGGTGCAGTTTCGTTTTAGCTGGTTCGGTTCAGCAGCTCCTCCTTCTACCTCCACTCCTCCTTTTTCAGCGAGAGGTGTGACTTTGGATGCGATCATGGCGCAGCTTCAGCGCATGTATGATCGCCTTGATACACTTTATACTGAGTTGTATCAGGTGAACACTCGTGTTGGCCGCATCGATAGACGGCAGGCTTGCCTTGGTGGCTTTGTGGAGTCTCCCTCTCCTCCTTCGAAGGCATCTAAGGCATCCGACGATGATGGTTCCAATGATGATGATGATGAGGATGGAGATGCCATCTTTTCCAATTATTACGAGATGTCTTCTTGACACTCATACCCTTTGTCACTCGTGACAAAAAGGGGGAGTAGTTTTGGATATGAGAGTAGTTATTCTTAGGGGGAGAGTTAGGATATAGGAGATTTTTGTTAAGGGGAGTGTTTGTTTGTTTTTTAGGGATGTAGTAAGGATTACATGTATATTTCTTTTCTTTCTTTGTTGGAGATACATTGTTCTTGTACCTAGGTCTTTTGACCATTTTTACATACATTATGCTTATCTTTTATATATATATGAGGACATATGTTTTCTTCATCTATCTCTACATGTGTTGTTTCTTTTCTCTCTTTATACATATGTTTTTTTTTTTTGTATGCAATATATTATTTCTGCTTCACACAAAGATGCCTTGATGTGTTGTCTTTAAAGTGTTTCAGAAATACAGGTTATCAAAGTCTACTTGTCATGAACTCTCTTCTTGCAAAGTTTTTCAAGAGTTTTATGTTAGGATAGATTTTATTATATTCAACAAGTGAGTATGAGTTGAGTGATTTATGACTTCTCTCATATGTTCATTTGTTTGTTGTAGTTTTGTCACGAATTGCCAAAGGGGGAGATTGTTAGGATATATGTGGTTCACTTATTAAGAACATATGTCATTCTTTTATGTAATTGTCTAATCCTTTGACAAAACGTACTTTGCTTGTATTTGAGTAGATCTAGAATGTTTTTAATACTTCAAGAAACAAGGTTTCAAGATTAAGTGTTAAAGCCACGCAAGTTGTCCAAGAAACAAGTTTAAGAAGTGCCTGTCATTAAAGCTTGATAGCTATCTTGACAACTAGCATCTATCGAGCTTTAAGAAGCTGTTTCAGCCCCAAGGCTCGACAGTCGCTCGACAGCATCTCGACACCTCTAGCAGTCGAGATTTAAGAAAAACAAATTTTTTTGATCTATTTTGATTCCAATCTATGGATATGTCTTTGAGCCTTCTTTTCTCACAACCCTAGACATATAAAAGGATTATTTTAAGGGTTGTATCTGTTGCACAGCTAAAGACACAAGTTGCACAAGTATTGAGCAAAGTTTGTTCAAGCAGCTTGTGATTGAAGACAAAGTTTGCCCTAGTTCATCCCTTTATGAATAAGCTGCTGTGTTTGTGCATCGTAAGGTTTTGTAACCAAGCATCTTTTTGTTCTTCATTGTAAGGATGAACTAAAGAACTTTACAGCCAACATCTTTCTCAAGTTGGTGAATTAAAGTCGTGTACTAGGATCTGCTCAATTGGTTAGTTACGTACTGGGAGCCATGCATCAAAAGGAGAGATTGTCACTATAGAACAAGTCCAACTGGGAGCCATGCAGAAATAAAGTAAACAGAAATGAATATCAACAGGACAAACATCACCCAAGCTATCGGACACGACTTGGCATAGCCTCTCAAAACCAGTGAGAAGGATCAGGTCATCCTGAGCATGGTGCAAAGCAGTTCGGCTGTGTCAAAGCCTACGTCTTTGGCTACCTCTTTAAGTCTGCTGTGCAAATGTCGAAGATGGACCAACTCCCTCTCCATCGTGGGATTAGAAGTAAAGCTCTGCCTCTCAGTCTCTAGCAACGCCTGCAAGGTGCACTCCTCTGTAGTAGTGACCCTCAAGGCCTCCTTTCTCATGGCTAGCTCAGTCTGAAGGCGACAAAAAGCCCGTTGTGGCTCGCTAGGCTTATCTTCCTCTCGCTTATACTCCATGCTCAAGGTGGAGTGAATATAGGATCTCACCTGCAATAGCTCCAGTGCTAAATCATCCACCTGGCTGCTAGCCGCGGCCCTGCCAGCCTCAAATACGGCTCTCTCAACCTTGTCCTTTCAACTCGTAACCCGGGATGTTAACTGGACACACTCTACCTCTATGCCTAGAGGGGCTGGCCCCTTCTAATTGAGCATTTCCCTGAGAGTAGCAAGCTCACTCTCCTGCACATTGCTCATCTGGTCGATGTCCTCTATGACTGTGTCAGCTAGCTCTCTACAGCAGTATAATCTCCCAGGATGTCAGCCGGAAGTGGCAAATCAATCAAAACTGGGGATGAAAAATCAAACACAAAGGCGAGATCTCTCGTGTCTTGCCATACCCTAAACTTAACAGAGAACCACTTTTAGTTGTACTTAGAACAAAGGGGGAAGTCTATACTCGACCTATAGGCCTCCTAGAACTTAGAGGCATGCCCTACCACTGCTATATTGATGTCTACAAGCCTATACTTATAGGTGATAGCAAAAAGATGAATGAGTTACGGGATATGTTGAATACCCCCGAACTGTCTTATGGCTGTACTTGGGAAATACCCTGTGCACCCTTAGATGCCTAACAAGGAAATACTGAGCAAACTAACACAATGGGTCTATCCCTAGCATCTAATGACACCCCCACTTGACCATCCAAGTCTAGACTATGGGACTCAGGCTGAACAAATATCTCAGCCAACCATCAGCATCCTGGGAAAAAGGAAGATCGAGAGATATAGTAGCTCGAACTCTATTCCTACTCACAATGTCCATCGGCTGATCCATAGTGATGACACTCAAATGGTTACAAAACCACAATTGTAACATATGGAAGCAACAGCCTGGTCCACCCCTACTAATCTCTTGACACAAGGACAATGACCTAATGGTCTCGGAAAGTAAAGCATGAATAAAAGAGGAGCCATGAGGTAGGGAACTCACCTGAGGAAGGATGCAAAAACTAATAGCTCCCGATAATGAAGGGAATAGCACCACGCCAAAGAAAGCCACCAGGAAGGCCTGCCACCGATAGGATGCCTATTACTCCTCCAAATCCACAAAATCGTCTCAGGAGCCAACTAGACACTCTAGTAGTTGGAACTGATCATGTAGGAACTCGAAGGACATGCTCCCTCCTACCCCGCTGCCGTACCAAGTCAGTGCCTCAACAATGGGTCTTTTAAAGCCCATTAGATCACCAAGCTTCTTGCAATAACGAGTCTGCACAGGTGGAATGAAAATGGTGCTCAGAGGAGTAGAAAGAGAAAGGAAATGATCATACTCCTCCAAAGTAGGCACCAAGTCAATGGCTCCAATAATGACACATCTCAGAGCAAGGTCCCAACAAGAAGTGATAACCTCTAACAAGTGCCAATCTAGTGTGGTGTGAAGCAAACCAGTGGCATCTCCAATAAGCTTCTGGATAAGTACCCGATCACCACAAGAAAAAGTGCCCCACCACTTCTTAAACTTTCTCTTATGGTAGTCCTCCCTCTCAAGCTCAACCAAGATGTCCTAAGAATATGCACCAAGAATAATCATGAGCAAGTTCTGCTGAATCTGACAATCTGACGAAGATCCGCGTAAAAAACGATGAAGAATGGTGTTTTCTAGGCATTTTAAGTGAAGGAAAGGGTAGGAGAAGACCCAAAGAAATCGTAGAACTGAATGAGCTAGGGCTAGGTAGAGCCTAGCTTTTTTTACATGCTCCCCAAGGCGGCGGCACTACAAAGGCTACCAAATCTCAAAAACGTGCAGGGGCTTTTCAGCCCCCCCCCAGGCACAAACGCATATACATTTTGGCACTCCCCTCCTATTTAACATGTTTCTAATCACTTTGTAGCAAAGATTCCCTTGTTTTAGTGCTCGCCGTAATGCGAAATCGATCCAATAGTGAACCAGATTATTGGAAACTCTTACTGTTAGGACATATATGTTTCACTTGTTAAGAACATATGTCATTCTTTTATGTAATTGGCTAGTCCTTTGACAAAATGCACTTTGCTTGTGTTTGGGTAAATTTAGGATGTTTTTAATATTTCAAGAAATAAGGTTTCAAGATCAAGTGTTAAAGTCATGCAAGTCTATCCAAGAAACAAGTTGAAGAAGTGCCTGTCATTAAAGCTTGACAGCTGTCTCGACAGCTAGCATCTATCGAGCTTTAAGAAGCTGTTTCAGCCCCAAGGCTAGACAGTCGCTCGACAGCATCTCGACATCTCTAACAGTCGAGATTTAAGAAAAACATATTTTTTGATCTGTTTTAATTCTAATCCGTGGATATGTCTTTGGGCCTTCTTTTCTCACAACCCTAGACATATAAAGGGATTATTTTAAGGGTCGTATCTGTTACACAGCTGAAGACACAAGTTGACAAGCATTGAGTAAAGTTTGTTCAAGCAATTTGTGGCTGAAGACAATGTTTGCCCTAGTTCATCTCTTTGTGAAGAGCTGCTATGTTTGTGCACCGTAGGGTTTTGTAATCAATCATCTTCTTATTCTTCATTGTGAGGATGAACTGAAGAACTTTGCAGCCAACATTTTTCTTAAGTTGGTGATTGAAGTCGCATATTGGGTCCCCACAATTAATTAGTCACGTACTGGGAGCCGTGCATCAAAAGGAGAGATTGTCACTACAAAACAAGTCCAATTGAGTATTATGGTAAGGTTTCAACTGTAGGTTGGTATAAGGTACTAGGATTTCTTTACTTGTAACCGTCTGTTGTGATAATAGTGGATTCTCGAGAGTGGTGACCTTAAAATCACCCAATGGGGTTTTTACCATAGAGATTTTCCCTATTCATAAACACATCACCATGTCAATTTATTTTTCGTTGCACTTTATTTTATTGGTGATTTGTTTGTGCTACCATGCGTTTGCAGGTTAAATTGGTTAATTAATTAAATTTTGCTAATTAATTAATTAATCCATCACAAGGGGTCAATACGTTTTTGGCCTATCACTTACTTGTGCATCCAAGGCCGCACAAATCCTACACTAGGCCAGTTTATATTTGTGCGTCTCGTTCAACACCTTTAGTTGTCTTGAACCTTACTTTCAAAACACGGGTCGCCTAGTTTAAGGGCCAGTTTAGCCTCAGTATTCAGAGTTTGCAACAGAAAAATGCTAAGGATATCTCATTTAGCCTCAGTAATCAGAGTTCGGTAGCCTTTTAGTGCATACTGCCTCATGGCGTGTCTAAGGATATCTCGTTCGAAGTGTTTGCATTTGTTATTAGCATTATGGCATGGTCTATGAAGTCGAGGCCACCTGCAGCCAGCCTACATGCTTGGAACCCCACAAAACCTGGGTAGTTTATTTTGCGCAGTTCTCTCCCTATTTGTCCAATATACATGAATGGTTCCGTCCCGCTGAGGATGTGTCTCTCATGTCGAGAATTGCATGAAACCCTAAACTGGGGCAGTTTATTTCACGCGATTTTTTTTTCCCTTAATGAGACAATCATTGTTTAGAAGCCATTGACAAACCCGTGAAACGGCAATGAAAAAAAAAATGAGTGGCTATGATACAAGCCGATTCGAACCACCATCTTCGATAAAAATGTGATAGTGCATACACACCAGTTTCCATGTTACAGGCGATTTACCTAGAGCTATACGTATAAGTCCTAATTAGAGGCATTGTCTTTCATACACATCCTCAGCCTTGTCAAAGGCAATTTACCTAGAGCTATACATGTAAGTCCTAATCATAACCATTGTCTTTCATACACGTCAGCTGCCCTTCTAAAGGCGTGTCCATGGATTCATACACATAAGCCCTAATCAGAGGCGTTGTTTTACACATACATCAGCTGCCCTTTAAAGGCGCATCCCTGGATTCATATGTATAAGTCCTAATCAGGGGCATTGTTTTACTCATACATTAGCCGCCTTCTAAAGGCGCGTCCTTGATTCATACACATGAATCTTAATCAAGGGCATTTTTTTTACACATACATCAGCCGCCCTTCTAAAGGCGCATCTTTGGATTCATACTTATAAGTCTTAATCAAGGGCATTGTTTTACACATACATCAGCTGCCCTTCTAAAGGTGCATCCTTGGATACGTACATACAAGGGACTGTAGGGCAATACAATATATACATGTCCAGGCCTACCAAGAGGCAATACATGATATACATACATAACTGGCCCATTAAGGGGCAACGTCTACAAAGTACTTGGAAAAATACATGCCAACACAGTGGTTACATCATGCTACAATAAATGGCTACTCCTATAAAGAATACTTACCATTAATAAACTGGATTGCATTAGTATCTTCACTGTCGTCGTTGCCTGCAAAAGGGCCGATGGAAGGACCTACAACGTCTGAAATGCCGGGAGTGTACCCTGGGCCTTAGGAAGGCCCTGGACCATAAGCAAAAGAACCCCAACCACCTGGCAGGCTTGGAGGAACTAACATGTACCTGTGCTTGAATAAAGGAATGATGGCCGTCGGCCTAGAATCTCAGGGGTAACTGTAACCAGAAGATGAGCCGCTTGTAACTCTCCCACCAAAAGCATGGAATAGCCCTGATGCAGGGTTAGCTAAGTCTGAAACTAACTCCGCTCTCTGTCCATCACGGCAGATCGCATCTCCTTATCTCTCTGCCAGACCTTTCTCTCCCGAGCTAACGCCCAAGCGATCTCCTCTTGCTTGTGGCCTCTCTAGCAGTAAATAGGGCCTAAAACTCTGTCACTCTGGCCTCTGCAATCTCGACGCGTGCTCTCCACTCCGCCTCAATGGCCACCTGAGCGCGGATAATGCCTCCTAACACTCTACCTTCACTCACGGGGACATCTCTAATGATAGGCCTCGTAAAAGACTCTGCAAACCAGGTGGAGTAGTCTCTGCTCATATCAACATATAAGCATCGAAGGCGCCCGTCGCATAATCCGAGTCATCCAAGACCATGGCCTCGAATGACAAGCCATGAGGAGGCGGATCCTTAGGCGCTCCGTAAACTGGCATAACTTGATGGAAGTTCCTCTCCGCCAGAAAGAACTCCCAGCTTTTCAGGGCCCAAAACCAACGTTGTAGCGTCCCGGCATAAGGGCAGACTATGATCTCATCTCGAGTAATGCAATCTAGAGCTACGAAGATGATGACCGACTGCACTACGACAACCCTCGTGATCCTACAATAAGCCCATGCATATGCTCGAGGGTACGTTATCTAAAACAAGCCTGTATAATGTGGCCGCAAGGCTAGGATGTACTCAGAAGCCCACCATGTCAATATCTGCCAACATCCCTCCAAACTCTTGAAATCTCGCTAGGAGGCCTGCTTTAAGAAGCAATTGAAGAAGTCATAGGTGACCGACCCCCAATCGTATGCCTTAATGCTGGAGACTACTCCCATACCCTACAGTAGCTGACAAGTCAACACAGATCACTTGTTACTGAAGAAGCAACTACTGAGGAACCACAGGAATAACCGACGAAGATGAGAGTCAGTGGGGGCCATGCCCCAGGGAATACTACGCTGCAGCCACTCAGTGCAAATCTGTGGCAACGTAGTAGGCCCAAAATATCCCCTCGTCTTCATAGTCAATTGAAGGGGGATGCCCAAGAGCTCGCTGGACACCTTGAAGGTCATCTCCTCGATCAGGATCGGGTGGCCACCAAACCTAATACCCAGGATTGCATTCTAGTCAACAGGGAGGACCGCATACTCCCCACAACTTAAGTGAAATGTTCCTGTCTCGGCATGAAACCACAACACCAAAGCCTCCACAATCCCGTGCCTCATGGTGAATGGGGGAATTCGCAAGAAGTCCTTCAATCCCTGCTCTCTAAAAAACGCAGCCTGACCATGGAGTTTGTCGCCCCCTTGCATTTGAAATCAGAAGCTACTTGTTAGTACATGCATATAATTGGAATCTAAATGACCAAGAAGGAAATGCAACATACCTTTCCCTTCCGCTCTAGTGTGGAAGGATGATCCTTCAGCCCATGCTGAAGGTGAGTGTCTTGGATGCCTTTGTCTATAGTCCGAGTACGAGCATCAAACCCAACCTAATGTGGTGGGAACCTCGGTCTCAAACTACACCTCCAAGTGCCAAACTCCAGCCGAACCTCAGGCCCAGTAAGGTCCTCATCTATGTCTATGAGGATGTCCTCAGCTCACATTGCTCCTCCGGAGGCCCCCCTCCCTTTAACCTGCCTGCGTCGTGAAGTAGCCCCACTAGAAACATCAAAGTAGTTAGTTTTGGTTCAATAATTGTGTATATATATATATATATATATATATATATATTTCTATACACCCTTTTTCTAATTAATGCAATATAGATAATTTTCATCCATTTTTTGAAAGAACTTGTACCTTAAGATTCATTCACGGCTCGTAACCAACTTCATTACCTGCAACAAAATGACATAGCTAATTACCATCCTAAAATCTTTTCACGTGGTATCAAAATGATATATATATTGGTTCTTTGTGTGTAGCAAAATTAAGAATTAAGAAGAAAAAAATATAGTTGATTTTCATTTATGTAAATTACCATCTCATATTTTTTGAACAAGAATTGGGATAATTATGCCCGAGTAAGAATCTCCCATGATATACAATGAATTTGTGAGGAATTTGGGGTGAAGCTTAAGCCACTGCATCATAACACAAAATTTAAAATAAATAGGCCACTTGAGCAAAATATTTTTGGCTGTAACCCTTTTTATATTTGTATCATCACTATTGGTAGGCCAACTTGTGATGGATTAATTGATTAATTAGCCAAGTTTAATTAATTAATCAAATTAACATACAATCTACATGACAGCATAAATAAATCACCAAATAACCAAATATGCAGCAGAAATTAAATGACACGGTGATTTGTTTACGAATGGGAAAAACCTCCAAGGAAAAAACCCCACCGAGTGAGTTTAAGGTCACTACTCTCGAGAATCCACTATTATCGCAACAAACGATTACAAGTAAAGGAATCTCAGTATCTTATACCAACCTACAGTTAAACCTTTACCCCAATACCCAATTGGACTTGTTCTGTAGTGAAAATCTCTCCTTGTAATGCACACCTCCCAGTACGTAACTAACCAAAAGATTCGCAGATCCAAGTACACGACTTGATCACCAACTTAAGAAGGATGTTGGCTGCAAAGTTCTTCATTTCATCATACGATAAAGATCATGAAGTTGCTTGGTCGCAAAACACTACGGTGTACAAACACAGCAACTTCTTCAAGATGAACTAGGGCAACTAGGTTTTCGGTCGCACTTATGGAATTATGCTCATATGCAACTGTGCTCTTGACTACGCAACCTGTGACAGCTCTTAAAATACTTCTTATATATGTTTAGGGTCGTGAGAAAAGAAAGCTCAAAAACATACTTACAGATTGGATAAAAAACAGCTATGAAAAATTGAGTTTCATAAACCTTAATAGATAGTCATCTATTGAGCTAGTTGTCGAGTCACGAGTTTCAGCAGCTTTTAAACCTCGATAGGTACTAGTTGTCGAACTAGCTGTTGAGATTTAAAATTCATCACTTCTTCACTTGTTTCTTGGACAGACTTGCATGACTTCAATACTTGAACTTAAACTCTTGTTCCTTGAAGTATTAAATGTTAGGATGTGTGCCTTAAATCCTATTGTATGATGCTATGTATGACTTAATGTTGTTTTTAATAAATTTGTTTTATTATTATCTAAAATAATGGTAACATGAATATTTGAACATTATCATATAGTCCATGAGATGCATAGTATGAGATTTATGTCAAAAGTCAGAGAAGATATAAATCACAAGTTCTTTGTAAACTCAGAATTTATAGTTTGTAGTCGATGATGAAATTGGGCATTTCATCTGCCAAGACTATAACATATCAATTAAGATGATTTGTCTTGATCATGGAAGTGGAGACTTCTAGTTGATATATTGATATGTTTTAAGAGTTAAGACATATTGAACTGGACCGCTGTAAGATTTATGATTCTCCTAACGACTGTCAAATGAATAATAAATTTCACAACTTTTATTTACATGAACTCTTAATCTTGAGAGAATAATGGACCTGATCATGAGGTAGAGGTTGCTTTGATATATCAGGAGTGAGATCTAAAGTAACGGTCAAAATCTCAGTATGTTGGGCAGCCACATTTAGTGATGATGGAACATATATTCTCATGATGGAATTCATATTCTTTTAACGAAGATATAAAATATTCCCTTGAGATAAGTTTAATAGGTTCAGTTATTCAGAGAGTTAGGCTTAACCACTTTGGTAAAAAATTACTAAAATATATATTTATGAAATTGGATTTTATAAATATATAATGAATAACTTTAAAGGATTAAACCGGGTATTCAAGGATTAAGATGTAGTAATTTTCAAAGTGGCAGTCTATATTCATGATTTTGTATTACTACGAATATTTTATGAAGGGGTTGCGTGTATAATGAAGTCTTGGGATATAATTTATTAATAAGGCCTAGAGTGCAATTATATTTATATAGTAGTATTAGATATAATTAATGGTAACTTTGGGCTTGTCAAGAGTTTACGAAAAAAGCCCAATGCCCATTGGAGCTAGTGTCATATTGGGCCCTTTTGGTCCCACTCCAAGCCACACACTAAAGCCTAATTGGAAAGGCCCAATAGGCCAACTCAATTAGATAATCAGTTATTTATAAAGGGAGGAACATACAAATTTTTTTTTCATAAGCGTAGAGAAAAAGAGAGAGAGAGAGAGAGTGAGTGAGGCACACTTTCATTCTCCCTTGGAAACTGATTGAGACATCACACATCTTGGGCGTAAAGTGGAATTAGAGTGAAGATTAAAAGTGTTCCCAAGTACTTTTAATTTTTGTTTTGAATTTCTCCACACCAAGGTATGCTATTTTGTTCTTAAATTCTGAAATTTGAATAGTGCATGTTATCAATCATGAATGAAATAGATCCATGTTTGTTGCTTCCGCTATGTGTTTTTTATGAGATACAAAACCAGATTTTCTAACAATTGGTATCAGAGCCAGGTTTTCATCTCATGATTGTATAATATGTGATTAAATTTTAGAAATTAAGAAAACCGTTATCTTTGTGTTTTAATTTTCTGCATTAAGTTATGGTGTTGTTTCATGGTTTTTAATTTTCATGAAGATGATTCGGTTATGTTCATATGCCATAAAGAATGGCTATATGGATTGCACAATTGGAATCTTCTATATGATATATATATATATATATATATATATATATATATATCATTGGTCATCTATGTCATTAGAGTGCACGGATTGAATGGAAGTTAATAGTTCCGTGTCTTGAATGGAAGTTAATAGTTCCGTGTCTTGATATAACTACCTTATGCTTGTATTCATTCCTTGCACCGTTTGGATTGGAAGTGGATATTGTTGCACGACTTGGCTGCACCAAGGATTCAATTGTCTAGCATGCATTAATATAAAAGTTTCCATATGCATGTATTTGCATGTATCATCCGTATATTATATGACATGTTAGTTATAAATATATATATATATATATATATATATATTACATATATTAATTTGTATATTATATTATATATATATATATATATATATAATATAGTTTTATAATGTAATATAAGTTTATATTACGTTATATATATTTATATATATTAATGCTACGATTATGAAATTTATTCCTAATGAGATTAGGATTATATTTTCAAAGTGTCTAGCATTATTATGGTCCTTGATCTTAAAAACCTTTAATTTAAAAATATCTAATGGGAAAGAGATACAAGGGTTGCATCTCACGGTCTCCATTATCAGTTCATAGTAGTGTAGGATAAGCACCTCGTCTTGGCGTATATGCCTTGCGATCCCAAAGGAGGGTGTTTACTTCATAGTACTACAAGATTGAACTTACCCATTTAAAGTAGTGTGAACAAACATCTCGTCTTGGCATATATGCCTTGCGATCCCAAAGGAGGGTGTTTTGTTCCATGGTACTACAAGTTTAACCACTATAAAAGGGAGATAAAATGTGGCTACACACGACTCTAAATAATGGTGTACACTAGACTAAGTGTAATGTTAACCTCCTAAAGGAGCTATGTCATTATTACTTAGAGGCTAAAGATAATACGACATATTATTAATGTTTGATAAGAGTTATCATGATAGTGCTAATAATGAGAATAGTTCTCAACCAATTAATGTGTTTATAATAAACTTGCTACCAAGGAATTATAGACACGGATTGGGTTGTCGTTACATATATTATTTTATGGTTTTATTAAGGTTCCATATTATATGCTTATATGCTAAATTGATAATGTCTAGTTTACTTATTATATTCATGTTTATTATTTTCAGATTTAAATCATGACATCATTTAGCCCACTTGTTGCTATTCTTCACCAAAACAAACTAACTGAATCCAACTATGTTGACTGGAAAATAAATTTGGACATTGTTCTTACTGCTAAAGAGCACAAATATGTGTTTACTCAACCATGTCCTAGTTTTTCTTCATTAGATGCTCCTCTTGAGGAAAAACAATGATATAATCGTTGGCAGAAATCTAATGAAATGGCCAAGTGCTACATCCTAGCTTCTATCTCAAATGTTCTACAGCATCAAATGCAAGATGTAGAACTAGCTTCGAACATCATGCTAAGTTTGAAGGAGATGTTTGGTGAGCAAGGCCGTTCTGCAAGGCAAGAAACTATGAGGCAGATTTATAATACCAAAATGGCTAAAGGTACTTCAGTGAGGGAGCATTGTCTTAGGATGATCTCTAATCTGAATACATTGGAAGTTTTAAGTGCCGATATTGATGGAGAATTCTAAGTGGATATGATACACCAATCACTACCAGAATCATTTAAGGAATTTAGAATTAACTATAATATAAACAAAAGGATTTATTCATTGTCTGAATTAATGAATGAGTTGGTAGCGGCGGATGGCATCCTTGGTACTTCTAGTGTTGCAGCCAATATGGGTGAAGTTTCTACTTCTCAACCTAAGTCGAAAGGAAAAGGTAAGAAGAAGAAGAAGAAGGACTTCACTAAGAAAGATGGTAAACAAATTGCCTTAGGAGTTGCCAACAAAAGAAAAAAAAAAACAAAGGAAAGTGTTTCCATTATGGTGAGAAAGGACATTGGAAAAGGAATTGTCCAACATTCAAGGTTAACAAGAATAAGGGTATGAAAAGTTCATTTCTTCTTGAAATATGTTTGGTACAGAATCCAATGGATTCCTGGTGTGTGGATTCAGGTTGTACTAATCATATCTACAATTCTTTACAGGGATTCCAGGAGACCAGAAAGTTGAATCAGGGAGAACTATTTCTTACTTTGGCTGATGGGAGCAAGATTCCAGTTGAAGCTGTTGGAGTGTTTAGTTTATGCTTTAAGTCTAGAGTTTTAATATTGGAAGACTGTTTGTATGTACCTAATGTTCGTAGGAATTTAATTTCTCCAACTTACTTAGGTAAACATGGATATTATGTTATTCTCAAAGACAATGTTGTAATAAAGAAGGTTAAAATGTTTATCTGTTCTGGCAATATTGTGGATGGTCTTTATATTTTAACTCCTGACAAGCATGAATTATACAATTCTAAATTAGATAGTAGTTCTCATGTAAAATCATTAAAGAGAAAGTTTCCTTCTACTAGTGATGCATATCTGTGGCACTTGCGTTTGGATCATATTAATTCAAATAGGATTCAAAGAATAATCAAAGATGGACTATTACGGCCCATGGTCTTTGATGGATTTCTAGTTTGCGAATCTTGTTTGGAAGGTAAAATGACCAAATGCCCTTTTAATGCAAAAGGTAGAAGAGCCCAAGAGTTGCTTGAATTAGTTCATACAGATGTATGTAGTCCTATATCAACCTAAGCAAAATGAGGTTATGAGTACTTCATCACTTTTATGGATGATTACTCAAGATATGGTTATGTGTACCTAATAAGACGGAAGTCCGAAACCTTGGAAAAGTTCAAAGAGTTTAGGGCTGAAGTTGAAAATCAATTGGGTAAACACATAAAGGCCATTCGATCTGATCGAGGTGGCAACTACCTTTTTGGAGATTTCAAGGATTACCTAATTCAAAATGGGATTGTCTCCCAATTGACTACACCTGGAACTCCCCAACAAAATGGTGTAGCGGAAAGAAGGAATAGGACTCTTTTGGAAATGGTTAGGTCCATGATGAGTTACTCAACTTTATCAGTTTCTTTTTGGAGATATGCACTAAAAACTGCTATGCATATTTTGAATTTGGTTCCATTAAAATATGTTCCCAACACACCCAAGGAATTGTGGAGTGGGAGCAAGTCTAGTATGAAATATCTCCATATTTGGGGATGTCCAGCACATGTGTTGTAAGGGAAGTCTGATAAGTTGGAAGCTAAAATAGAAGTATGCATGTTTTTAGGGTATTTGAAGGAAGCCAAGGGTTATTTATTCTATAATCATAAGGATAACAAAGTGTTTGTTAGCACCCATGCCAAATTTTTGGAAAATGATTATATGAATAATTTTAATCCTAGAAGTAAAGTTGTATTGGCTGAATTAGATGAACCTGTAGTTGAACAACCAATGGATGAAACTAGGGATGATGTGGCTATATTGGATACACCACAAAATATTACTCATGAGAAGTCTAGTACACAGATGCCTCATCGTAGTGGGAGAATTATTCGGCCTCCTAGGATTGGGAGAAACTTATGAAGCTATCTTAGAAGAAGCTAAATCAGATCCTTACACTTATGATGAAGCCATGAATGATATAGATACACATCATTGGATCCAAGCTATGAAATCTTAATTGGATTCTATGTATTCCAATCATGTATGGGATCTTGTAAAAACACCTAACAACATTAAACCTGTTGGTTGCAAATGGGTTTACAAGAGGAAGAGAGGGATAGATGGAAAGGTTGAAACCTTTAAAGCAATACTAGTGGTGAAAGGGTATACACAAAAAAAAGGTATTGATTATGATGAAACTTTTTCACCAGTAGCCATGCTTAAATCTATCAGAATTCTCTTATCCATTGCTGTTCATTATGATTATAAGATTTGGCAAATGGACGTCAAGACTGCATTTCTTAATGGCAATCTTGAAGAAGAGATATACATGTTGCAACTAGAAGGTTTCATAGCAAAGAACCAAGAGCATATGGTATGCAAGTTGAAAATGTCCATTTATGGACTTAAGCAAACACCTAGGTCATGGAACATCAGATTTGATCAAGCAATCAAGTCTTTTGGTTTTCAACAAAATCTTGATGAACCATGTGTGTACAAAAGACATTGAGATAAAGTAATAATGTTCCTAGTGCTTTATGTTGATGATGTTCTACTCATTGGAAATGATGTAGGGGTAATGTCATCAGTAAAGGTTTGGCTGTCAAGCCAATTTGATATGAAGGACTTGGGTGAGGCTAACTTTATTCTAGGGATCAAGCTTTGGTAAGATCGCAAGAATAAGATGTTAGGCTTATCACAAGCTGGCTATATAGATAAAGTTTTAGAATGGTTTAGCATACAAAACTCCAAGAAAGGATTGCTTCCATTTAGACATGGAGTTCCTCTGTCTGATAACCAAAGGCCTAAGACTCAAGAGGAAGAAAATATGATGAGACAAGTTCCTTATGCTTCTGCATGAGAAGTCTCATGTATGCCATGCTTTGTAATAGACTAGATATTTGTTATTCAATTGGCATGGTTAGCCGATATCAATCAAATCTATGACCAAAACATTGGCAAGCTGTAAAACATATTCTCAAGTATCTATGAAGAACGAGAAATTATATGCTTGTTTACCATAGTGAGGATTTGATTCTCATTGGCTATAGAGATTCAGATTTTCAATCAGGTCTAGATTTCAGAAAATCCACTTCTGGATATGTTTTCACCTAGGGAGGTGGAGTCATAAGTTGGAGGAATGTTAAACATTCTTGTATTGCGAACTCCACCATGGAAGCTGAGTACGTTGCTGCTTGTGAAGCAGCAAAGGAAGCTGTTTGGCTCAAGAAATTCCTTTCCAATCTTGGTGTTGTAAGAATGGAGCAAGTTCCCATCACATTGTTTTGTGACAATAGTGGAGCAGTTGCACAATCCAAAGATCCAAGAAATCACAAGAAAGGAAAGCACATTAAGAGGAAGTACCACATCATTCGAGACATTGTTACTCGTGGAGATGTTGTGGTAGCAAAGATTGAAAGTGCAAATAATCTAGTAAATCGTTTTACCAAAAGCCTTGCCTCAAAAGACTTTCGAATCACATTTGTAGGGAATGGGAGTTAGATCAGTGCGCAATAGTCTTTAGGCCAAGTGGGAGATTGTTAGGATGTGTGCCCTTAAATCCTATTGTATGATGCTATGTATAACATTATGTATGACTTAATGTTGTATTTAATAAATTTGTTTTATTATTATCTAAAATAATGGAAACATGAGTATTTGGACATTATCGTATAGTCCATGAGATGCATAGTATGTGATTTATGTGAAAAGTCACAGAAGATATAAATCACAAGTTCTTTGTAAACTCAGAATTTATAGTTCATAGTCGATGATGAAATTAGGCATTTGATCTGCGAAGACTATAACGTATCAACTAAGATGATTTGTCTCGATCATGGAAGTAAAGACTTCTAGTTGATATGTTGATATGTTTTAAGAGTTAAGACATATTGAACTGGATCGCTGTGAGATTTACTATTCTCCTAACGATTGTCAAATGAATAATAAATTTCACAACTTCTATCTGCATGAACTCTTAATCCTAAAAGAATAATGGACCTGATCATGAGGTGGAGGTTGCTTTGATATATCAGGAATGAGATCTAAAGTAATGGTCAAAACCTCAGTATGTTGGCAGCCACATTTAGTGTTGATGGAACATATATTCTCTAGATGGAATTCAAAATCTTTTAACAAAGATATAAAATATTCTCTTGAGATAAGTTTAATGGGTTCAGTTATTCAGAGAGTTAGGCCTAACCACTTTGGTAAGAAATTACTAAAGTATATATTTATGAAATTGGATTTCATAAATATATAATGAATAACTTTAAAGGATTAAACCGGGTACTCAAGGATAAGATATAGTAATTTTCAAAGTGGCAGTCTATATTTATGACTTTGTATTGCTACGAATATTTTATGAAGGGGTCGCGTGTAAAATAAAGTCTTGGGATATAATTTATTAATAAGGCCTAGAGTGCAATTATATTTATATAGTGGTATTAAATATAATTAATGGTAACTTTGGACTTGTCAAGAGTTGACAGAAAAACCCAAGGCCCATTGGAGCTAGTTTCTTATTGGTCCCTTTTGGTCTCACTCCAAGCCACACACTAAATCCCAATTGGAAAGGCCCAATAAGCCGGCCCAATTAGATAATTAGTTAATTATAAAGAGAGAAACATACAGAATTTTTTTTCATAAGCGTAGAGAGAGAGAGAGAGAGAAAGAGAGAGAGAGTGTGTGTGTGTGAGGCACACTTTCATTCTTCCTTGGAAACTGATTGAGAGACCACACATCTTGGGCGTAAATTGGAATTGGAGTGAAGATTAAAAGTGTTCCCAAGTGCTTCTAATCTTTGTTTTGAATTTCTCTACACCAAGGTATGCTATCTTGTTCTTAAATTCTGAAATTTGCATAGTGCATATTATCAATCATGAATGAAATAGATCCATGTTTGTTACTTTCGCTGTGTGTTTTGTATGAGATACAAAACCAGATTTTCCAACATTAAACACATCCTAAATCTACCCAATTACAAGTAAAGTGTGTTTTGTCAAAGGATTAGCCAATACATAAAATGTTGACATATGTTCTAACAATCTCCCCCTTTGGCAATCCATGACAAAACCATAGCAAACAAATGAACATATGAGAGAAGTCATAAATCTTTTAACTCATACTCACTTGTTGAATACAATAAAGTCTATCCTAATACAAACTCTTGATAAATTTTGTAAGAAGAGAGTTCATAGCAAGGAAGACTTTGACAACCTACATTTTTGAAATACTTAAAAAAACTCATCAAGGCCTCTTTGTGTGAAACAGAAATAAAAGATTGCATACAATAAATAAGAAACATGTGTATAAAGAGAGAAAAGAAACAACACATGTAAAGATAGTTGAAATAACATACATCGAAATATATATAAACCAAATATAAGTACAATGTATGTCAAATGGTCACATGACCCATGTACAAGAGATAATGTATTTAACATATAAAGAAAAGAAAAAGATACATAAAATCCTCACAACATCTCTAAAAAAAAACACTCATAAACACTCCTTCTATCTCCAAAACTAACCTTCCCCCTATGAGTATGACTACTCTCATACCTAAACTACTCCCTCTTTTTGGCACGAGTGACAAAGGGGTAAGTGCATTAAGTAGACATCTCATCATCACTAGGCGAGCCAGCATCATCATCCTCATTAACATCATCATTGCCGGAGCCATCATCACTCTCATCCTCGGACACCGGTGGAGATGTAAAAGAAGCAAATGTGAAACCACCCATGACAACCTGTCGTCATGCAATACGACCTACACAAATGTTCACCTGACACTAAGTGTGTCAAGGCGAGCATCCATGTGCACAAGCTGTGTGATGATGGCCTCAAGTGTCACTCTACTCACTGAAGATGAAGTAGCAGAGGTGGATGGAGCGGTAGAAGCTAGAGGAACATCTGTCTCGGTCTGAGTCCATCTCAAGTGAAGTTGTACAAAACTCTGCTTAACAGTAGCAGCATCAATGGTACACATGTATGTAAAGTGGGGAGACTCAGGATAGGAGACAGAAAAATGGCAAAGAAGCCGCGTGATAGCTGAAGAGAAGATGAGCTTATCACAGGTTGTCGTATCCTTATAGACATCTATGAGGGAGAGTATGAATTGAGAAAAGAAGTCTATGGTAAGATCCTCAATGAGGGAAAGCAAAAGGCGAGCATGAGACTTTATGACAGTGTTATAATGAGAGATAGGATGCAAAACAAAGGTCATAACCATGTTAATGAACCTCGGACCTTTAGCAAAGGCCAAGCAATGGGTGTACTGATAGTTACCCCAAGAAGAAGGTGTCTCACAGAATCAAGATGAGAGTTCATCTTTGGACATTGTCCTCAAATGCTCACAACTAGGGTAGTCAGGATGTGCTACCCTAGGAATATGTAGGACCTCAGATACCATACTCGGAGTAACTACCATGCATATACCCCAAATGTGAGTGACAACGTAGGGTATAGAATAGTCAAATCTGTGCATATTGGAGTAGAACTCCTGTATGATCACGAAAAGGCACGTGACTGGGATGTCACATTGTGACTCTTAACCCCTATTGTGGATGACAGTGGGCAAGTCAATGTCAGAAAAATCTGACAGAATAACTTGGCGTTCTGAATGAATGCCTCGTCGTGAAAAGTTCTCCGAATTTTCCTTGCGGGCTTTATCATCACAGAACCGAATATGAGATGGAGTGGGGTTAGAAGAAGATGAAGATGAAGATGCCCCATAACGAATAGGGTTTTGAGACGAATGGATTTACATTTAGGTGCCATAATGCAACTAACGTAAGAGGGAGAGAAAGAGAGAAAGAGAGGGAAACAACCAAAAAAGTACCAAGCAACACAATATATCAAAATATATAGAATTGAAGGTACGTATGCATGAGAATGCATGAACATGTGACATGCAAAAATAAATTCATTATAGGCTCAGCCCAATCTAAACCTACCAGCATACAAAATGGCAATAAGGTAAACATACATCTAAAATGCATGAAACATTGTTATAATGTGCATGGGATGTAATGCATGATGATTTAAAAACCATTTAAACAAGACCCATCCCAAAATTTCACAAGAACTTCACTAATTTTGAAAAATCCCAAAATTTCTCAAAAATCCCAAAAGTTAGGTCAAAGATCATGAAAATGTATGATAAAGATGAAGAAAGTATCATACTAGATGAGGAACAATGATCTTGAGACTGAAAATGAAGTGGGGAAGAAGGTTGGAGTGCTTGAGAAGTTTTTTGGGCGGTGAAGAGGCTGAAAGTATCGAGAGAGATCGAGGGAATGAGATCTGAAATCATGATGCCTCTTTATATAGAAACTTCATAAAGCTCAATCAAGCTTTAAAAAGGCGCTTTTCAGCTGTCGAACCAGCTATCGGATCTAACGAGAGGTTTTCTCAACAAAGAAGCTCGATGGATCGAGGTAGCTATCGAGCAACTATAGAGGAGACAGAAAGTTTCTCGATGGAGCGAGGAGCTATCAAGAAGCTATTGAGATTGCGATAAAGAAAAGCTAAAGGGTCTCGATAGATAGCCTAGCTATCAAGAGCTATCAAGAAGCTATCAAGATTGCTTAAAAATAGTTTTTCAAGGAAGAGAAAAACACAGATATGAATGCAATCAAGCATGCTACTCAAACAAAGATCCAAATAGCATTTTAAGCTCTCAAAATCATCTCTCAATCAAGATAAATGTCATCCATTTATATCCAAAACACACACACACACACTAAACAAGTCTAACCAATTTTATATTTGAAAAACAAGCTAAGACAGTTTAGTGAGTATACATCAACACAAGTAAACCTTGTGATGGCCAAATCACATTGTACCTACACATGTATCAAAAGTAGCAAAGAATATTGCGTGTTGTGTGTGAAAACCTCGCAAGATTGCATAAGTGTCTCTATATTATGACGATTTGAGATATGAGTAAATCAATTTAACTCACAAATGATCATAACTGCTTGATACAGACTATCACCTTCAAGATACATCCTATAACTCCCACATCTCCTAGAATACACGCTTATAATCATATATGAAGCATTTTGATCTTTTTTCTTTTATTCTTCTCTTCATACTTTTCTTTTATTAAGCATATCATGCAAGGGCATACAAGAGAGAGAAAAGAAATACCCAATTATGTTAAGATTTTTGACATTACACTTTTGTTATGCCGAAGCATACAAATGTCATTTCATGATTGGTGAGCAACAGTAGTGAGATGGTTATTCACGCCTTTTTCTTAGGATTTTCTAGTCCTTCCCGTCAAAAAGAGTGATACAGGTGTTAAGTACAAGAGATCACTTAATCTTACTCATCACAAACACAAGCCACAAAGCTCACTTGCTTAATTATGCATATAGATGCTCATTTAAGCTACAAGAGATACAAAATTTAGAAAACTTTATTTCATTGGCTATTCAAGGTACACAAGTACCAATGTACACAAACACACACTATTTTTGTATTTTTCTAATTTTTCAATTTTTTTATTTTTATGAAAGAAAAACAAAATAATAACAAAACTGAAAAACAACCAAACAAAAATATGTTAAATAAAGCAATGCATAAAAACTAAACTATCTCAAAATAAGAAAGAAAAACACAAAAGTAATGCAAACACAACAAAAAGAGAAAGAGAAGGAGAAAAAGTGACAAAATCACTTGAAGCCTTTTTCCTTCCATATTTTGAGGAACCTTTCCTTTGAGCAAACCTTTGAACTGGTGGTGAGGGGGAAGAATTGAAACTATTCAAGTTCGAAAGGAACATGAGGGCTTTAACTAGATCTCCAATAGGAGCAAGGGAGGATGGAAGCTAATTCTGGTTTCTCGACGAAATCATGTTATTACTTTGTTGAGTGGCTAACCACTTATAGCAATTAAGTCGAGTATGTCCAGCTACGCCATAGTGATGATAGAGATGCTGTTTATTTTTTTTAGACTTTTAAGCATTACTCTTCTTAGCCCTAGGATTTTTGGTTTCTTTCTTAGCAAACTTAGGGGGTGCTCCTAAGATAGATTTACCCTTGTCTATGTTCTCACTAGCTATCACATTTTTAGCATCATTATTCTCAGAATTAATATTGTTAGCTGGAGAAACAAAAACACTAGTACTAGAAGAAGCAATATTAGGAGAAGAAAAATCATACCCTAATTCGGATCCATCAAAGGCAAATTTTTGCATGCTGAGCATTTCATCAAACTTTACACTTGAGGTCCTCTCTAACTGAACTCTAACTTGGAATAGTTTCACCTCAAGCTTCTTAATCTTCTCAACCAAGAAATTGTTCTCTAATCTTAGTGCTCTAATGATCTGATCGGATTCTCGCATCATTTTCTTGAAAAGATATTAGATCACCATAGGACACTTTCAAATGAGTAATGCTTGCCATTCCATTATTCACATAAAGCCTTCGATGACTTATCGGCTGCCTTGCTTGATCAAACTTTGTGGACAGTTGTTCTCGTTCAAGCTCCACATACTGAGTTTCTTAGTGGTCAATCTATACAGCTTCTCATGTTTTTTCGAGACCTTGTATAACTTTGCATAGGCTGTGTGGATGTCATCTTGCTCATCCATCTTCTCAAATTTTGATTCCACCAAGTCTTCTTCATCCACGTCTTCCACAATCCCCTCAATAGGATTGACACTTGTGATGAAGGCCTTTAGGATTCCATCATTTTCATTTTCAAAATCATACTCAAGTTCAGTGTCACTCAAGGTAGCAACAAGTGTCTTGCTTTTTCCAATAAACTTGAGATAAATGGAGCACTTTTGTTTCATGTGACCGAATTCATGACACCCGAAACACTTGGGCCCTGAGGGAATAATGTATTGACCGCCATCCCTAGCATCCTTCTTCCCTTTGTCTTGGCTCTTAGACTGAGAAGAACTTGATTGCCTATAATCCTTGTCGAAGCCCTTTGCAGTTGCATTTTTCATGAATTTCTTAAATTTCCTAGTTTTGCATTTTTCATGTCACTATTCTTGGCCTTCAATGCCGTGCTCTTGCCCTTACCCAACTTGCCAATCCTTTTTAAATCTAACTCATAGGTCTGCAAATTACCAACAAGCTCTGTCAAAGAAATCTTGTTAATATGCTTTGATTCCTCAATAGCAGTGATCTTGGTATGAAATCTCTCAGACAGAGATCTAAGCACCTCTCTCACAATCTTGGGTTCAGGAATGGTTTCCCCAAGATTGAAAGCTGAGTTCACTATGTCCTTGAGCCTGGCATAGAACTCATCAAATGACTCATCCTCCTCCATCTTGATTTCTTCGAAGCTAGTAGTGAGCCTCTGAAGCTTCGAATCCTTGACAGCCTTGATTCCTTCATAGGTTATCTAAAGAATGGTCCGTGCCTCCTTTGCAGTTTCAGGGGAGGAAATCTTCTTGAACTCCTCATTTGTGACCGCACTAAATAAACCATTCAATGCTCTGCTGTTGAAGTTTTCCGCCTTGATCTTTGCATCATCTCAGTCGCCTGGCGCTTCCTTCAGCTTGGTCCAGCCTATCTCCACAGCTTGCCACAGTTTCTCATCTAATGACTGCAAGAAAGCTCTCATACGTACTTTCTAGTATATATAGTTAGTTCCATCAAATAAAGGAGGTACAATGAGTGGTTGTCCTCTACCCATGACAACAGGGGTCAATGGATCACACAGTAAAGATTAAACTCTAATCAAAGTATGCCTACTCTGATACCACTTGATAGACCAATAATGTATTGACCCCTTGTGTTGGATTAATTGATTAATTAGCCAAGTTTAATTAATTAATCAAATTAACATACAATGTACGTGGCAATACAAACAAATCACCAAATAACTAAATATGCCGTAGGAATTAAATGATACGGTGATTTGTTTACAAATGGATAAAAACTTCCGAGGCAAAAACCTTACCAGGTGATTTTAAGGTCACTACTCCTAAGAATCCACTATTATCAAAACAAACTGTTACAAATAAAGGAATCCCAATACCTTATACCAACATACAGTTGAACCCTTACCCCAATACCCAATTGGACTTATTCTGTAGTGACAATCTCTCCTTGTAATGCATGGCTCCCTGTACGTAACTAACTAAAAGATGTACGGATCCTAGTATGCAACTTGATCACCAACTTGTGAAGGGTGTTAATTGCAAAATTCTTCAGTTCATCACACGATGAAGATCATAAAATTGCTTGGTCACAAATCCCTGCAGTGTAAAAATACAACAGCTTCTTCAAGATGAACTAGGGCAACTAGGTTTTCGGTTACACTTGTGGAATTATGCTCTTGTGCAACTATGCTCTTAACTGTGCAACCTGTGACGGCTCTTAAAATAATCCTTATATATGTTTAGGATTGTGAGAAAAGAAAGCCCAAACACATACTCACGGATTGGATGAAAAATTGTTCTGAAAAACTGAGTTTCATAAACCTCGATAGATAGCCATCTATCGAGCTAGATGTCGAGCCACGGGCTTCAACAGCTTTTAAACCTCGATAAATACTAGCTGTCAAGATTTAAAATCCAGCACTTCTTTACTTGTTTCTTGGACAGACTTGCATGGCTTCAATACTTGAACTTGAACTCTTGTTCCTTGAAGTATTAAACATATCCTAGATCTATCCAATTATAAGTAAAGTTTATTTTGTTAAACGATTAGCCAATACATAAAATGTTGACATATGTTCCTGACATCAAATTACATATGTCCTAACAACTATAATTCCCATGCATCAAATTAAATCATGTTATTATATAGTTTTTTATCACCTTCAATAGAAATTCATAGAGTTCTGTTATGGCCAATGTATCACTAATATTGTATCCTTCCGAACTTTTTGCATAAGAGAATTTAGTGCCAATCGGTTCATCCACAAATATTATATTAGCAACCTGAAAAAAAAAATGAAGGTCATTTCTTTTGGTTTACATAAACAACTAATCAACCATCAAATTGACAACGTAATTTTCATGAAAACCTTATTATTGGAGGCTGCTAAAGTTTCGTACCTTTGTCCAGGAGTATGGGTTCAACTTCAATTTTGGTGAGTTGCTTTTGGATCTATCATAGTCAAATGATAATGGACCTAAACAGAAGAAAAACCTACAATATATATATATATATATATATATATATATATATATTAATTCTTTTGCTAAAAGTCTTATTGCTCAATAAGCATTTCTTAACATTTCTAATGAAAACATACAGGTTTCAAATACCTACTCCTTGGTTGTAATTATCAAATTAACAAAAATCACGGTAAATAAAGGGTTTGGCTTACCTCCACTACATTTTTAATGAACATGTTCTTTTGTATTAAATATACAATGGTAAATGAGTAAGTTTTGATTCTCATCTTTTATTTAGTTACTGGGCAATGGCAGAACCAGGATTTGAGTTGGGGGGGGGGGGGGGATTTATAAATAATACATGCATTTACACATATTATGCGAATATATAATATTTGAGACCAATTTGAAAAATTAAAAGTTGTTTATTTAAAAACGAAGTGATATTTAATGTAATTATACAAAAAAAAAAAAATCTACAAAAAAAGCTTATTCATAATATTGTATTTATTTATTGAGATATTTCTCACACAAGGGATATATTTCTTAATTTTTTTTAGAGCCAAAACTCAAGTTATGAATGAAACTATTAGTAGTTAGATAAATATTGAGTGCAATAGATGTGAATTTTTATTATTTTGGTTATTGTGGACCCATAAAATATTCAAATTATAATTTGATAGGCAATGGTGACTCCAGGAATTTTCTTGGGGGGGGTCATTAAGAAACTTAAATTAAACAAATTTTAATAAAAATATAACTTTAATATATTGTGTTATTGAAAGAAAAAAAAAACATCTACAAGAAATTTTACAATTTCTTTCTACAAGTTTTCATATTTTGAAATGATCACATGATAGTTTATTATCAATTGTCAATATCTATTGTCAATGTAGATGTAACCATTTTATTTTGTTAAATTTGTATAGCATTTTTATTTTTGTGTAGTAGTCATTATTTATTAGTTATTTCATAAATTGTTGACCTTATATTAATTATTGACCCACTTAACCACACTCATCCAGACAAAAATAATACATTTAAAAATCACTAACTTTAGTGTTTTTTTTTTCTCGAATCACTAGTTTTGTAACAAAAAGTTATTATAACATGATAACAATATACACATGTAACAAATCCTCTATATTTCTTGGTTATTAAATTATATAAAGTTATAGTATATTTATACTATACATGTACACCTTCATAGTAGGGTGTCAAATGGGTGGGTTTGGGCGGGTTTGTGGTGGGCATAAATGGGTTGGGTATATAAAACCCATTCACTTATTAAAACTCATTTAACTAATTGCTTCTAACCCAAACCCAACCCAACCGAATTATAATAGGTAAACCCCAACCCACCAAATTATCATAATTACCAAAATGCCCATAAACGCAGTAACAGCATAGCGACAGGAAAATAGAGGAATGTCCACAGTTTGGTTGCCGAGAAAATTTAGAAAAATAAGGAAATGAATTTTGAACATTGGATTCCAATTATTTACGAACCGAAAACCAACACAAAAAAAAAAAAAAAAAAAAAAAAAACAAACAAACAAACAAAAAATCTTTCTCCTCCTCCTCCTCCTCCGAAACCCCCAAGCTCATCATCCACCCTAACCTAGCCCGGACTTGAATCTACAGCATCACATGTCGGGTCAAGTACCCTGTTGACTCGCCATAGAACAGTTGGGGATGCCTCGACTAGTCCATGTTCATCAAGTTTGCCGTGCGATACATCCACGCGAAACATGTGCACGACACTATAACCTCGACCTTAAGCTCCTCCTCTGACGACAACAATCTCTCCGTTTTGTCAAATTTTCCTCTGCTTCACCATCAATGGCAAATTGTCAAGAGCTTCAAGGTTCAAATCTCGCAGCGGAGTCGTGAGCGGTTGTTGGAGCGAGAATTCCGATTTCGGCTTACGCCGATGCATTGGCTGGCGTCGTCATCATCGACGAGGTTCATCCCAATCAGGTTCTTCCCATTGATCATCCAATCATTTCCAAATTTGATTCCGTCTTGAATTTCTCTCAAGGTTTGGAAAATGCTTCCTTCGATGCTTCGAAGTCGCTAGAAATGGACTCTAGTGAGCTCTCTTTTAATTATTTTGTTAAAGATATTAACGAAATTGGAATGCGTTTGGTTGCCGAGAAAGTTAGGGAAATAGAAATAAGAAAATTAGAGTCTAATTTTGTTTGAGGGCTATTTTTGTTTTTGTTTTTGTTTTTTTTTTTTTTTTTTAAATGGGAAGGGCTAGGTTGAATTTGGGTATATTATTTTTGGGTTAAATGGGGTTCAATGGGTTTTTAATTAAAACCCAATAATCACTGGGTCTAATTGGGTTGATGCCTATTTAACCCAACTAATAATTGGGTGGATTTGGGTTCAATTAGAGTGGGTGGGTTTGGGTGGGCAAATGGGTTTGGGCTTATTTTGTTACCCCTATCCCATTCTAATAGGGGTGGCAAAGTAACATTATATCAAAAAATAAAAAATAATGCACAAAAATAGTAATAAAAACACACACACACACACACACACACTCTCACATATATATAATATAAATTTATCTAAAAAGAGACATTTAGAACTCACAAACACTCACATTTTACCCTTAGAGTCGGAGATATGTAAAAGGTTTGGTAAAGAATAGAGATGAGGTGAGATGAGATTCATGAGAGAAAGCAAGAGTAATTTGTGTTGTTAATTA
This sequence comes from Castanopsis chinensis, assembly GCA_032878915.1. Classification (NCBI taxonomy): domain Eukaryota; kingdom Viridiplantae; phylum Streptophyta; class Magnoliopsida; order Fagales; family Fagaceae; genus Castanopsis; species Castanopsis chinensis. Next base: position 3,471,208 of record JAVQMG010000097.1, on the reverse strand, counting down.
GTTTTGGGATGAACTAGCTATGTTGTTTGATATTTGTGCTAAATTGATTTGTGATCAGGGTGTGCAAGATTTAAGCCAAGTTGTGCAAAAATATTTTTAAGGGTTAAATTAAAAATATATATTTTTTATATATATAATTTTTTTTTTTTTTTTTTAGTCAGGGTTTCATTTGAACCCCTTGACTTACAAGTGCAGCCGCCCCTAATGATAGGAACAGACTAAAAAATTCAGTACAAGGCATGCTAGTAGAAGACTTTAGGTTCCACAATGGTTCATATAGAAGTTGTACTTTGTTTCAAGACCAAAAAAACAGAGAGACATTTAATAAACCCAAAAACAAAAAGTAGACCAGTTTATTTAATAATAACTAAGGGTATTTTTCAGGAGGACAATTACCCCCCTTGACCCCTTGGCTCTGTCCTTGTTAATGGGTGATATAACAATCTCTCATTAAAACAAAAGTAAATTTCTTTTTAAAAAAAATAGAAGGTAAGCCAAACCCCATTTGTATCATATTAATTGGCAAAGAAAAAAAATTAATGTAAAGTGAGAGCATATTTTGAGTGTGATTTGGTTCATGCTCTATCTTTGAAATTAATGTAAGCTCATACAGCTAGCCCATATTAGTTCCTTAAAAAATTGCCTTTAAAAATTTATTTTTATCACATAAAAAAATCTTTAAAATTAATAAAAATATTTTTATATTTCTGATATGAGAATATATTTTTTTGTCAAAAAAATCTTTTTCCATTAGTTAATCAATTAATTGTGTACTTAATGACAATTTTTTATTTGAAATGGTTGAAAGACCTGAATTGATTTGAAACTTAAAAAACTTAGTTGAACCAAAATAAAGTTAAAGAACTAGAATAAATTTTAGTCAAACTTAAATGGTAAAAATTAACATCAATAGCTATAAATATTTTTAAAAAAATTTAGTTGTAATCCCTACAATGGAATTTTGTCTTTATATTAAATCCTCGTTCTCTCTTTTTGTGTCCACGTGGATTTGTTTATATAAAAAAACGTTAATCAAGGTCTTTCTTTTATAAATAAAAATAAATAAAAAAGAAAAGAAAATAATGGCGGTGACAGACTGACTATCATTTTTAGCTTCTCCTTATAGAAAGGAATGTAAAAGTGAGAGATAATGCAAAATTTCCTCTGTTTTGCTTCCTCCCAAAAAGAAAAAGGTACGGTGGATGAGTTAAATTAAGCACACATACCCATTTCATATGCAAGGCCAGAAAATGCGCAACAGCCAGTGAGCCAAAGCATGAGAGGGTCATGTTCTGGACTTCTCTCAGACTCAATGAAATAGTAGAATAGTAGCACCTCATCAGATTTGCTTACCCCAACGTACCTAAAAATAAAATACAAAAAACCCTTAACATGTTAGTGTATCTTAATTAATAATTAATAAGATTGATAAAACTGTGATCACGCAACTGATCGGAAGTAACAAAACTAAAAGCTTTAGCTCACACCCAGTTTCAAGTTTGAAAGGAAGATCACCTGAAAAGCCAGGAAGCCTATTGATGATCGACAAATCAGACTGTGATGCTCATGCAACTGCGTTGGCAAAAGCCAAGAAATAAACTATATGAACAACCACGTAAGTGCGCTCATGCTTCTTCACTTCTGGTTCTGGAAATGGTTAACTTAATTAACTGGGTTTCTTTTAATAGTTTGTTTGTTAATATTAAGGGTATGTTTGGTTCCTCAATTTAAATATACATTTTCAGTTTTTAAATAATATTACATGTATTTTCACATATTTTTCACCCACACATATTTTCAAAAAAACTAAAAACTGTTATTTAAATATACGGAAAATTATTAGGTACTCCCGGAGTATCATTAATGCGTACTCCCTCCTCTCACCTGAATGGTGAGTCCCACCATGAATTTAATTAGTAGGATCCACAATTTATGTGAGAAGAGGGAATACGTATTTATGGTACTCCAAGAATATACAATAATTTTCTTAAAAATACATACTGAACAGACCCTAATTAGTGGTAATTATTAAGCTCATTCTCTATGACTCTATCTGGTTGTGGTCTCTAGTCTCTAGTTCTAGTATATGGTATCAAAACTACTAGTGAGTCAAAAAGGGCCTCCAACATCTATCCAACTTGTTCAGCTTATTTTATTATCTACACTTCAAAGAATTTTGAGATGTCTCTTCCTCCACCTACCATTGCTCTCTATGTTTGTTAGCCCACGGTTTGTTTATCAATCTTCGGGCCTATTTAGAATCCGCTTATTTTTCTAAAACTGAAAACTTTTTGTTGAAAGTACTTTAAATAAAGGCAAAAGTTAGCTGAAATAGCACAACAAGACTCATGAATAATATCAAAAAGTGTAGTAAGATCTACGAATAGTAGTAAAAATAAGCTGAATAGTAAAATAAGTTGGCAAAAATAATATTTACCAAACAGACACTTAGATATATTATTTTTAATAGTTTTACAAAAACAACATTTTTACTAATATTTCACATCAAATCATAAGTTACAAGTTATTACTAATTTTAATATGAACCTATCTATAAAAATTACTTTATTGTCTACTAGTAACAGCAAATAACAATATATTATCTAGAATTTGTTAAAAATGTTGTGAATATGACATTTCTTTTTTTTTTTTAGCACCATTGTGTTTTGCTGAAGAAAGAGAATTGCACTTTTCTTGATGGCCAAGATTGTAGTTAAAAAACTTTCTTTTAATCTCATTGCTTGATCAAACTTTTAACTTTTTTATCATTTTACTTTCTTAGCCTTTTCCTTTTACCATTGCATGGTGCACATGGTTTGGATTAAAAAAAGAAAAAAAGTACAAGTCTATACAGGGGTTGAAAAGTATTGAGTAGGCAGGCGAAGTTAGAGGAAAATTTATTTTGTGTTAATAATGCAGTAGCGAATTTCATAAATCATTTCATAATTATTGAGGTGTTAAGTTTATTGATAATAAATAATAAAGTAATACGAAGTAATAAACTGAAGAGAACTAATAAAAATCAACCAATTAAGTTATTGTGAACAATATTTTGAAAATTACTGTATCCATAGCATCGCTCACCTTACATATCATATACATGTTGTTTTGCACTACCAAGAACAAAACTACAATTCCAAGTGAAGAGGACCGGAGTATAAGTAAATTTTTTTTTTATATATATATAAAACTCCAAATAAAGATTTATTTAGTATTAACAAATTATGAACAAATATACATAAAAAAATCATTGTTTCTTAATACGTTACAATGCAATCATTTATTAACAAATACAGAGACACAAATCAAATAAGAATTACGTTTATATTATCTCACAAAAGGACTAATTGTTGTCACTAAGTAAAGATAAATACAAGAATGTAGGTGATATGCATAATATTTTAATTATAAATTGAATAGTTTCCAATTTATAGATTTATTAGTTATAGCATTATAAGTTATCAATGTGTGACATATTTAATTTATGACGGCTTTGTTTCCATTTCAAAAATAGTTGGAGTATTTCCTCAAAAAAAAAAAAAAGTTGGAATACTATATTAATTAGAAATAGTTAGAATTAATGCAATATATAAATTTTTCAAGCACGTGGTCCACTACCTGACTTCATCGCTCACCCGCTGTTACCTCACTAGTACCAACACTAAGGGCACGTTTGGTACATTGTAATAATTATTACATGGGAATAGGAATAAGTATTACAAGGAATACATTAAGTTGGAATGTAATAAGTATTACTATTCATTAGTTTGGTGACCATTTAGGAATAGAATTCTAAATATGCATCCACAATTTAGTAGAGTATAAAAAAAAGTGTAATTAAATAATTTTGAAGTCAAATTTCCTATTTTAGGGTGTTCAAAATAAAGCTAATAATTAACAATAAGGAAAATTTATTTTCTTTCCTTTTGAAGATGTGGCAACTAATGGCTTTTTAGGAAATTTTTTAAAATAGTTATTACATAGGGTGAAGGAATAGGTATTCAGCACTTTTGATAAGGAATAGTTATTCCTTATTTTGAAGAATAGCTATTCATAAGGAGTAACTATTCATTGTAATAAAAACATAACCAAACAACCGAATAGTTATGTCATATGAATATCTATTACATTACAGTATCTATTACAGTCTACCAAACGTGCCCTAAATAAATTTTTTGTAAAGCTTTTATTCAATTTTGTGGGTTTGTTTGGGCTTACACGTGGGATTTTTGGTTTTATTTGTGATGCTATTTGTGTTAGATTTTAGTTAAGGGCCAAGACTAGAGAGGGGGGCCAAGGCATAGGAGAGAGGGGGCCCAAATTCAATTTCTTGAACCCAAAGCCCAGATATACATATTGGGTATCTAATACTTGCATTTTTTTTAATAGCAAATAATGTTATTATGAGTTTATGACAGATGGCTAGAACTTTCTCTCTCACACATGCTTTAGCTACTAAAATAAATATTTTGTTCTTGATAGATGTTTATTCTTCATTATTAATAAAATACCAAATGTGCTGTGTTTTGTTTTGATATATCTTAATATTTTCTTTTGAGCCATATAAAGATGTGATCTAAATATTCAGGCCAGTGGTTTATGCTAAATTTTGTATTAACAAAAAAAAAATTAGTATACTTTTTAAAAAATTACTCATTTTTTAAAAAATTTTAACATTGAAACAAACAGAGCACAAACATTTTAAAAGTATAATTCTTACTAAATCTACAGCTAGATATTACCAAAATTTACATTTCAAGAATAAGTAGGAAAAAGAAAATCTATAAAAGATGCATAAATGAAAGATGTTAAAGCTGTCAAGTTTCATTGCTCTTTTATTGATTACACCAATAATACTAAAACGATTTTATTGAACTAGTGCTGGATCTCTCTTACATAAATGGGCAAGAACACTATTGACTAGAGAGGATAGTAAGCAAACCACCTATTAACCATGGCAAAACATTCCTTAGGCTTGTACTCCGGAGCAGTGTGGCCCGCTCCCTACACAAAAGCAAGGCATATAATGGAGTTAGCTTTTGGAATTACTTGGGTACATCATTAGAGAAAATATATTGATTGGAATATCATTCTTGCCTTTACAGTTGCATATGTCAACCGACTTTTTTTATAATTAGATTCCATCGTGTACCTACAAATTATAATTGATACGAGATAATAATAAAGTTTAGGATTGAAAACAACTTGCTTTACTTCAACTTATAGCTTTAGAAAAAAAGTAGGTGGCTGAGATTATATAAGGTTCAAGTGGAAACCAACCCTGCAATTTGTCCATCAACAAACCATGGTTCCCAATCAGTGGCAATTGTCAAATTTAGAGACTCTATCCATGCATATGTAGAAATGTGTGGAATAACCATGTCATGGTCACCACTGTGTTCAAACAAAAAAAAACAAAAATCAGTGAAGTGTCTTATTTCACGAGAATGAAAATGGTAAGTATGAGATATTCGAATTAGTTTCAAGAGATGTGATTCCCAATTGCTTGTGTTACCTCTTGTAGTTAATGGAAATGACTTTTTAGTGAAACTTCTTTCCATGAACTGATGAGTATTAAAATCTTTTTCATTTGAAATGCATACATTTCATTATTAGATTGGATATTATAAATGTAAAGATATATTCAATGTTAAATCCTTTAAATAACAGTATGTTCATTGTTAGATAGACAAAATAAAATCTTATCTATAAAATAAACTATCTCCATTTATGTAAATTAAGTTATAAAATAAGGAAATTACCTGTAAATCAAAATACGATACCCTTTCTTGATAAGGTTTCGATGGTATTCAAGAGTAGAAAAGACATCATCTGTGTAAGATAAACTTGCATTGCACCTTACCCACTCCCTTATGGTTCCCTGGTTGTCATGCTTAAAATTTTTGGTAAAAATATTCATAATCTTGATACCTATTACTATTGTTGGTAGAATTGTCATACCTCCCTAATGTGAAGAGCCCTTTGAACAGTTTCATTATTGGCCCAAATGTAAGAGAATATATAGTTATAACTCTACAAAAACAGAAAGCTACTAAAAATTAGCCAAAATTGTACATGCTTACAATTATGATCCCCACACAAACGAATATTTACCCGGCACCATAGTTCAGGAACTTGAGTAAGAGAAAGGAGATGAATAGCATCCTCTCCGAGAAGGCTTGCATCCAACTTTGATCCCACTGGTTTTGGGGATGTATAACTACATATAGGTTCCAATATTTGTCCCGTAAATATTTTTTGGATGCACTGAAAATTCAAATGATAAATCAATGTCAATTCCTATAAAAATTGGTAAAGAGAACTTACATTATAAAGCATTAGAAGTTAGAAGTGGTTGAGAGCTCACTCACATCTGTCACTGTGTGAAGATCATTTACGCATAGTGTATTGTTTGGATCAACATTTATATACTCGCCCTTGCAATTCGTTTTGATTGACTTGATATTAAGAGAAAAAACACACACAAACACCAAGGAATTTGATTCGGTTAACCCTTTTGCATTGAGAGCTCAATTGAATTTCATAGTAGATTATATATAAGCTAGCAAAAACACCTCATATTGTTTCTGTGATATAAGTGCCTTCATGTAAGCAAAGGGGATTCTGTAGTTGTAGTCATCATGTGGGGTTGTGGTTGGGTTACCAAGCACATATCCCTGTATCCAATTCAAATAAAATCTACTTCAACAAAACTCTAAAACTACAGGGCATTAATAAACATGAATTATCTTAAATAAATTTAAATTTTCTCACTTCTAATGTAAGTACTTACTTGGAGATTCATAGCTGGCTTAACTCCAGCTTCGTTACCTATTGAAAAACCATGCTTCGTAAGTGAAAAAGAGATAATAAATACTACAAACGTAGTAATAAATAAGTAATACACATAACCTTTTAATATATCAAATATGTGGAATTATATGACTGGTGACTACAATTACATTGGAAATTTTTCCACCTTAAATTATATTATCATTTGCAACATCCTTATTAAAATTTATTTGTGCCATCAAATTTTGGCAGTGACATATGCCAGATAGGGATTGGCTTGAACTTAATGGAAAATACAAATTCGGCACGCAATTCCTCGTGCACAGGAAACCAAAATTGACCTTTCCGAGTTGGATCGGTTTTGGTTGTTATAGCGAAGAAAAAGTATAAGCCCAAGTTTTGATTTAGGGCCTGTTGACTTGTCGATCAAACAGCCTTTTACCACAACCTTTAATATTTACCACCACATTGCGATGTCTTACTACAATGTCTCACAAATATCCATCAAATTTAATCTTAACTTCCACATGCATAGTTGCATACTACTTTTTTTTTGAGGGGATAGTTCCATACTACTTGATTATAAATAACAACAACAACCCACATGGGTTGATTATATTTCATATGATAATGTAATTAGTAGAGGTGTGCCAAGATTAGATTCAGTCAGGTTGGACAAATTTTTCAACCCGATTTGACCTTATCGGGGTTGAGATAGTCTTAATGCATCACAAATGTAAAAACCAACTTAACCCAACTCACATGGGTTGAGTTGAGTCGGGTTTGATTGCTCAGTTGGGATTAAATATTTCATTTCTTGTTCAAAAATGGGTTTTCATCAATTATTTAAACCATTTTTTTAGTAAATTATTACATGTCACAAATAATGTGCAAATTGAATTCCAAATTCATCAAAATTATAATTTTTTAAACACCAATATAAATCAATAAGCTAATGATATATATATATATATATACACACACACACACACTCAAACCTACAACTTAGAGGATTAAATACTCAAATTTAAAGTTTAGGAGAGACGTTAAAATTGATGATATTAGTCTGTGGTGAAAAATATAATTTATATAACAATCATTATGCTGATATTAGTAATGATAAGAATCTTCATTCACAGAAGTTACCATCTGATATTTTCTGAACAATAATTGGGACAAGTATGCCCGAATAAGAATCACCGGCAACGTAGAGTTGATTTTTGTGGAATGTTGGATGAGCCAAAAGCCACTGTGTCACAACCCAAAAGATTAAACAAATTTTGGCATTAGCATTTTCAAGTTTAAATTCCTTGAATTAAGTCCGGAATTACTACACAAGGTTGAGTATTAATGATAACTTAAATCCAATAATTTAGTCCAACTAAAATATGCCTAGCAAACCCAATAAAATGATTTTTTTTTTTTGAAATAATTACAATATTTTGTTGACTCTTTAGGGAAGTTTCTCTTGCCTAAACCCCCAAATATTTTGTGCATGAATATGTGTCAATTAAGTTATAAGACCCTTAGCCTAATAAAATGACATAGATTTACAAGTAAGAACGTAATAACAAAAATTTCTAGCATGCCTATTTAAAAATAACTAACATTTATAGGTTAGGCAAAGTAATGTTTTCTATTTGGCTCCTTTGTACACGAACCCAAACTCCTCTCCTCTATTGTTGCTTCTCTCTCTCTCTCTCTCTCTCTCCAAAGCTCATTTATATATATATATATATATATATATATATATATATTCAAATCAACACTTCGATCTACATCCACAAATCACTGAATAACCAAAAAGCCTAAATTTTCATCCAATTATAACGAAAACAAATTCATCCCAATAGTAATATTGGGTCAAACCAAAATCTCGAGCACGATCTTGGGAAGCACGGATGAGGCAACAAAGGAGCCGCACCCACGTCCGACGTGGCCCAATGCAGCATGCGGCAGGCGACGTAGTTGCTTGGACATTGGTGCCGCGTCGCTTTTTTTTCGTTTCCCAATACACGCCAACTCAGGCCTAATCGGGTTGTATTGGACGAAATTGCTGATTCAGGCCATACCGGGGACGATACAGGCCAAAATTCAAGTTTTTTTTTCTTTTTTTTTTTTTAAAAAGGTACGAAACGCACCGTTTCAACTCAAACTTTAAACATCAAAACCATAATCTCTCGGCCCTATGCTGAGTGTGCTCCATCTCCCCTCTCTGCTATCCGTCTCCCTTCTCTTTCACAGACCCATACTCACTCCCATTTCTCTCACCGTTTCAACTCAAGCTTCAAGCTTCAAAATCATGGTCCACTCAGTTTCAACTCCCAATCTCACCGACCCAACTCTCAACTCAGGTATCAAAGCTTTCGTTCTCAGTTTCTCTCCCTTCACTATACTTTCACATGCTCTATTACTCATTGTGATTTGATTTTTTTTTTAATGTTTTTAAAAATTTCTTTATATAAGCTGCCTGTAATGTTTTGTGTTGTGATTTAGATGAAGTGCAAAATGTTGATGCTCATCTTTGGCAGTATGTGAATAAAGTGGAAAAACCACCTAGTTCTACTTCTAAATCAGGTGGAAACACATATTTTAAGTGCAACTATTTTGGTGGAATTTTTTTGGGATCCTTTTCTAGGGTTATGGCTCATTTATTAAAAATTAGTAATAAAGGTATTAAAGCATGCGATAAAGTGACACCGACCTATAGATTGGAAATGCAGATAATGCATGATCAAGTTGAGAATGATAAGTTAGAGAGAGAATGTAGAAGTCAAATTCCCTTACCCCCACTTATCCCAAGTCGTGGGCCTATTCCCTCATCCCGGAAACAAGAAGGGAGTGGTAGTATGAATCCAGTTGATAATAAGAGGAGGAAGGTGATTGCAACTTCTCCTTTGGAGAATGCATTCCAAAATAATACTAGACATGAATTGGATAGTAGAATTGCTAGGATGTTTTATACTGGTGGACTTCCATCCCACTTTGCAAGGAACCCAAATTATCGTAGTTCCTATGCATATCCTATTAACCATTACATTCCGGTTCATGTTCCTCCTGGATACAATGCATTGAGAATAACACTTTTGCAAAGAGAAAGAGATAATGTTGAAAGAATTTTGAAACCAATTAAGTGCCCGTTTGTTTCAGCTTTTAGGGGTTGGAAACACGCATTTTTGAAAAGCTGAACTTCTATTACCATTTGGTTCAGCAAAAACGCAACTTTTACCCAAAATTTGCGTTTTGGGCAAAGGCATAAACGCGCAAAAAGATTATGTAGCTCTGGAGGTCCATAAACAAAAAGTTGATCAGCGTTTTGAAACTATCCGTTGGGCTCTTCCGAAAATTACCAAACTATCCGCGGGTTCTTCCTCTAGTTCTTCTTTCTTCGTCTTCTTCAACTCCACTAATCTGTAATTTTTTTTTTTTAATTTTATTGGTATTATTTTAATAATGTTTGGGTAATAAAAAATTTCAAGATACAATCTCAATCAATTTACAAACTCAATCACAATCAAGATACAAACTCAAAACACAATCTTAAAACTAATCAAATCAGAACCAAAAAAAAAAACAACAACAACAAAGCAAATCTGACCCATCTGAGCCACAGTGGTGAGGCGGACGAGTGGTGGTGGAGCGGACGAGCGGCATGCGTGAACGCCGATTTACACTCTCTTGCCGATGATCTGCGTGTGCGTGTGCAAGTGGGAGTGAGAGAGATAGAAAGAAAGAGAAAGAGAGAGCTGGAGGTATGTCTAGAGGAGAAACCAAAAAAAAAAAAAAAAAAAAAAGGAGGTGTGGAGGTATGGAGTAGAGAGGAAAAGCTCTAGAGAGGCTCAGAAAAGGAAAGTAAAAAGAAAAAACGATAAAGACAAAATGCTTTGTGCGGGCTCCGGAGGAAAGTAAAAGAAAAGGAAGAGAAGAAGATAATGACAAAGTGAACTTGTGGAGGAGAAAAAAGTGAGAAAAAAAAAGAGTTTTGGGTTTGGTAAAGCAACATTGTAGAAAATATAGAGCGTACGAACACAAATTATTTTACAATTTTTTTTCATAATTGTAATGTTATAGAGTATGTGGTGAAGAAAACATTGTTAGTACTAGAACAACTCATTTAAAAAATAAGTGTTAATAAAATTTTATTTTACAAAGATTAATTTTAAATTAGTATTGTAAAAATATTGTGACATTTTATTATATCTCTAAAGTTTTTAAGTTAATACAATTTTTTTTTAGAAAAAAAAAATAGTACTATTGAGAAAATATTTTTATAAAAAATTCATAATAAAGCTTACATAGTAAGTTGTTATTAGTTCTCATCTAGACCTACTAGTGACATTTTTTTTCCTATCATTAACAACTTGTTATATAGACTTTATTGTGAAATTTTTGTGAAAATATTGTGGCCATAACTTGCATTTAAAAGAGGTAATTAAAATAAAAAATTCTCTTTATATAGACATTATCCTTTTTAGTAATTTACCCTTCAAACTGCCACTTTTATAAATGCTAACCAAACACTCAACTTTTTCAAAAAGCACTTTTAACAGCTTTTGCCAAACATTCAGCTTTTTGAAAAAACACTTTTTCATTATGCACTTTTTGAAAACTCCACTTTTTCATTATGCACTTTTTCAAAAAGCCCAACCAAACTCACCCTAAGAAGTTTTGTCATGCAAATGGTGTAAGTATAGTTTCTAATGGATGGTCAGGTTCACAAAGGAGGCTCCTTATTAATACTATGGCTGCATCAAATGGGGTTTCAATGTTTATAAAGGCAATTGATGGGTCAGGTGAGTTCAAAGACAAGCATTTTATTGCTAGGGTGTTGAAGGATGTTATAAAAGAGATTGAGCATGAAAAACCTGTCCAAGTCATCACTGATAATGCTAGTGTGATGAATTCTGCTGGAGCTCTTATTAAGAGTGAGTATTCTAAAATATTTTGAACACCACGTGTTGTCCACACTCTCAATCTAACTTTGAAGAATATTTGTGCAGCAAAAAATACTGAAAAGAATGAAGTTAATTATGAGGAGTGTGGTTGTATTACACGTATTGCTGATGATGCATCCTTCATACATGTTTTTATCATGAACCATTCAATGAGGTTGGCAATGTTTAATGAATTTTGTCCATTAAAACTGCTTCAAGTTGTTGAAATTAGATTTGATTCGGTTGTTGTAATGTTAAAAAGGTTGAAGTTGATAAAAGATGCCTTCAAGTCATGGCTATTAGTGACCAGTGGACTGCTTATAGGGAGGATGATGTTGGAAAAGCTCAAAAGGTGAAAGATATAATTCTAAGTGATTGTTGGTGAGATGTTGTTGATTATATCCTTGATTTCACAACACCTATTTATGATATGCTATGAGTAGTTGACACGGATAGGCCTTGTCTTCATCTTGTGTACGAAATGTGAGATTCAATGATAGAGAAAGCGAAGGTAGCAATATATCAGCATGAAGGCTTGGAAGAAGATGAATGTAGTTCATTTTTTAATGTGGTGTATAATATACTCATTGGTCGATGGACTAAAAATTGTACACCACTACGTTGCTTAGCTCATTCCTTAAATACTAAGTAAGTACTTTCATTTTTTATTTTCCTTAATTCCCCCTTCTAGTAAAACACACATTTCATCATCTATATATATTTTTTTATCCTTGGGATTACTAGCACTAGTATTACTACTAGTGAAAGTGAAGTTTGAAGTGAAGCTATTGATGTTGATAATGATGATGACGGTTGTATTTGATTGTCTTTTTTATTTTATTTTCTTTTTCTTTAGTTTCAAACTTGTGGGTTGTATTCTAATTTCTGAACATCATGGAATGTATCAGTTTCAAAGTTATGAGTTGTATTTAATTTATGAACATCGTGTTTTAGTTATTATCTACTATTACTCTTAAATTTGGTATATGTTTATATAATGTAAAAAAAATAGGCTTAGCAATATATAGAAAATATAAATAAAAATATTTTTAATAATTTTTTAATCGCTGCACCCCACTGCACCTACACCTTACTTTTTGAAAAATTGCAGAGTCCCACACCCGAAAAATGCACCCGTGCTTCATAGGCACAATCATGATTAGTGTCCTCCCCTCCTACAACAATGATGAGGTGGCCCATGGTTGTGTCAAACCAAAAATTCACATATATGATGTCACTGGTCTGGTGGGTGGGTGGGTGGGTGGGTGGCCGCAAAGGCAAAGGGAAAGGGGAACTTATTAGAAACTATGAGGTCGCTATGCCAAGTGTGGTAAAGGGCAAAGAGAAAGAGACTCCAAAAGAAATTTAAAAATCAAGAAGAAAATATTTTAATAAAATAAACTAAGAAATGATAAATTAGATGCGATTTTATTTTATATATATGGCTAATTTAATAGTTTGATGTGAGTTCTACTTCAGAGTAAGCAAATTAGAAAAATAGTTTCTTAAACTGGATTTTGTTAAAAAAAAAAAAAATTTGGCAATGCTAATGCATAATAGAAACCGAAACCCAAACTGGGTTGTTCATGACATTAGCCCAAATTTTATGAGTGATTTTTGTATTTTAGGACTATAAGAGTATTTGCACTAGACATTGCAAACTAGAAAAATGTCTCAATCTATCATTGCACACCCTTGGTACGATGGTCACTCCACAAGTATAAATGATTTTAAGGGTGTGAGGGGCAAGAGTCATGATTCAAGTCTTCAAGAGAGAGATTCAAACGCATGTATACTTAGATTAGGCTAAAGTAGAATTTCTATCGTGTATAAAAAAAATAAAAAGGTCTCAATTTTACACAGTTAAGTCCCAAAATCACTCACATCACTCAAGTTAAAAATGTGTAAATTTGCAAAGTTATAATAACCATATAAATAGGTTATTGTAACTTTGTATATAATTATGATAATTTTTTTTCTCTTACCTTTTGCCTCATCAAATTCTCTCTCTCTATAAAGATAATAATATAAAAAATAATATAAAATGATTATTTAAATAAAATTGGATGTATAATAAATAATAGGGTAAATTCCACACAACTACCTAAGGTTTGGGCTAATACCAACTAGATCTAAAACTTCTCAAAACTAACCAACTTAATCCTAAAAGACAATTTTGTCCCTAAATGGCTAAACACCGTTACTTTCTATTTTTCCTCTCTTCTCTTGTCCCTTTCTATCTCACTCTCTCACCAAACTCATTACCCCCTCTGACAGGTTAGAGCTCAGACCATGTGGGAATCTTTGGCTAGTAAGGTAAGGAAAAAGAATGTGATCCAAAATTACATCCATATACTTTTGCCTTTCCATATATTTTGCAAAGAAAGGAAAGTAAATGTGCTCAAATTCCTTGAAACCAGAGCGAGAAGATCTAGAGCTACGAGCAAGAAAAGGATTTGGACAACCAAAGTGGATGCAATTTGGCCTGTGGAGCGGTAAAGGATTTGGACAACCAAAGTTGATGCTAAATTGACCTTTAGTAGTGATGGTTGTTCAATAGAGTTGCTAGCATTGATGAACACTTATGGGTCTTGTAGGTGGCTAGCTTCAGTGAGAGAGAGAGACGAGAGAGAAGAGAGTTAGAAGAGATAATGGTGTTTAGCTATTTAAGGACAAAGTTGTTTTTTAGGGATTAAGTTTGTTAGTTTTAAGAAGTTTTAGATCTAGTTAGTATTAATCCAAACCTCATAGTAGTTATTTAGAATTTACCCTAAATAATATGAAGATATTTTTGAATAGTGTTTGAGGAGAAAAATATTATATTAAAATAGACAAAGGAAAAAAAATTGCAACTATGACGTGACTTTTGTCAACTATGACATGATAGTTGCATTAGAAAAATATAAGTTACTATCATAGAATTATTGATCACTAGTATTCAAAGACTCTCTTACCAATCATTCTAGCATATTTAAAATATTACTTACACAGTTGGTTTTAATTAGCTCAACTAGTAAAAAATTTTATAATTGAATAAGAGATTTGGGGTTGAATCCTCACCTATACCAAAAACTAATTAGTGTCTTACTCTGATGATAAAGAGTTATCATCAGGAGTTGGCGCCATAGATTAAAACTCTCTCTCAAAATATTACTTGCACTGTTCCACCAATATAAATACAAAAGTCAACCAAAATGTTAAACAATTAATAATATTATATATTCTACCAAATAATTTTCACTTGAGTCAGTGAGTGCTCTCTTTCTTTTTTGGAACAAAATATATTTTCCCCTATATCTGAGTTTGTTCTCTCATACAACAAAGTGAACAAATGTTAAAACTCACCTTCCTAAGAAAAGAATAGGTTTGTGCTGCTGATATGGTATCAGTGATGTTGTATCCTTCCCAATTTCTCGCATATGAGAATCCAGTGCCGACGGGTGCATCAACAAATATTATGTTCGCAACCTAGAAGAGAATCATCATCAATTTTCAAAGCATATATCAACCACATAATTAACCTTTAAAATATAGAAAACAAGGTAGCCAAAATCTCAGACCTTTGTCCACGAGAATGGGTTCAATTTAAATGTGGGTGAATCCCTACTGGAATTGTCAAAATCAAATGACAGTGGACCTACAAGAAAGTATGGAACCAATCAAATCTCTAATTAATGAGAGTATATGAAGAACTTACCAATTATCTCCTGGCCTAATGATACTAAGAGGCCTAAACTTTTTTTTCCCCCTCAAATACCTTGAGGCATAGGGGTATACAACCAACTCATCAATATAACAAAACCTAT
This sequence comes from Castanopsis chinensis, assembly GCA_032878915.1. Lineage (NCBI taxonomy): Eukaryota > Viridiplantae > Streptophyta > Magnoliopsida > Fagales > Fagaceae > Castanopsis > Castanopsis chinensis. The sequence continues at coordinate 3,455,676 of JAVQMG010000097.1, read as the reverse complement.
AAACCCAAAAATTTGGGTTGGTTTTCCATGGATTGAATTTTTAGACTCGATTGGGACAAGCTAGCTTTGATAATGACATGAAAATCATAAGAAGACCAATCATCTCTCTCTCTCTCTCTCTCTCTCTCTCTCTCTCTCTCTCTCTCTCTCTCTCTATATATATATATATATATATATATGAAAAGTCAAAGCTAAGAGAAAATTCATTAGATCTCCAATTGGAGTCTAATTTTATGCCATGTATTTCATCCAATTTTCTTAATTTTGGTGCAACTATTTACTACACTTCAAAAATCAAGGAGTCCAATTTAATTTTTGAGTTAATAAGTGTGAAATTCATAGAATCAAAATTAATAAACCTTAAAAGAAATCACCATCATTGATGATGATTATTATTATTATTATTGTTGTTGTTGTTGTTGTTATACAATAGTGTTTGGACAAAATAAATTGAGAATTTCATGAATTGCAATTTAAATTATTTTTCATACAAATATAGAAATATTATATATAAACTTGGTAAAATTTTAATACCCATTTAGTTATACGTATTTGTAAAGATATCTTATACATGTGCATAGGGTAACAAGCTATTTCCAAATTATGGGTCAAAATTCTCCAAAATTCCTAAGGTAAACTATATGTGAAATTCATAAAATAGAAAGAGTCTATTTCACGGTTAAGACTTTATTTCCTAGATTTAGCAATTCACATAGTGCCACATTGATCCCATCAATGAATTTTAATTTTTTTTTTTAATTTTTAATTTTTTTTTTGTTAGGTGAATATAGTGGTGGGTGTCGGTGTCTGGTTCAATTTGGCTATCACTTGAAACTTGTCATGTCATTGGCAATTAAATATACATTAATGAATTTCTAAAAATCCTATATATTCATTGGAAATTAATTAGATTGGCTTTTGACACGTTTTTAACATTTAAATAAACATTGATTAATACTGTTTTCATACATATTTAAAAATTATTGATAATACCAAAAAAATACAATATAATCGTTTAAAAATCGCATCAATGAATTTTTTCCACCTAATAAACGAGAGATCAGAGAAGTTTATCTATGAACTATAAAGGATCTTATTTCCAATACGTTATTTTCTTAGTTAGCCCGAATTGATGTTGACCTCACTCAGGCTTTCATCTTCACATGACGATGTAATTAAGGTGTTGAAATTTTGCAAAAGTTTTCTTAGATATTATCATCAACAACAATACATCAACTATTAGTCTGGTTAGGTTAGGAATGGTTGGCTGTTTTTCTTTTTCTTCTTGTTTTTAGTCAAGAAGATTATCTTATTTGTTTAAGAAATATTGAAACCGTAGTCTGTGGCATTGGCGAAAATCATTATCTTTTACTAGTGTTATTTAAAATTTTTTTATTCATTTTTAAAATGTAACTTTTACTAAGGGTGCGTCCATTTAGAGAGAATATAGGGGGTTGAAAAACTAAAGGAGGAAAATAAGCATTTTTCTTTGTTCTTTTGGAAAGAAAAGAAAGGAAAGATAGAAAACTGGAAGGAAATTTTCCACGCCTACCGGCCTACGTACTCTAAATATCTAACGGAATACTACAGCCTTCACGGGTCATCATATCTAACGGAATACTACATTAACAAAAAATAAAATTTAGAGTACTGAAATGACAAAACTAAAAATTAAAGAATTGAAATAACAAAAAATAAAAGTTAGAATATCAGTTTTGAATTTTTATCAAATAATTAAAAATCAAAGTAATGGGAATATTCGTTTCTCAACAAAAAAAAAAAAGAATAATGGGAATATTCATCCGTACCTATTTCAAATACTAGACCAGAAAAAGCTGAACAACCCGGACCCCCAGTGAGCCAAAGCACGAGTGGATCATCTTTTGGACTTCTCTCAGACTCAATGAAGTAATAGAAAAGCTGCACATCATCTAAGGGTCCGTTTGGATAGAGTTTATTTTTGCTAAATTGAAAATTGAAACTGAAAACACTGTAGCAAAATAATTTTTTAATGTGTGAATAGTATTGTGGGACCCATTTTTAATAAAATATTGCAAAAAAAAGTACATAAACAGTGCGGCACAGTGCAGCACAGTGCGCGTACAGTGCAGCACAGTGCCGCACAGTGCGCACAGCTTCTGTCCCTTCAGCAGAACCGCAAAAAAAAAAAAAAAAAAAAAAAAAAAAAGTGAAAACGTGAAACGTAAACGGGAAAGAAAGAAGCTGAATCCAAACCGGCACTAAGTCTCCCACGCCTATGTACCTGGTTGGTTACAAAATCCATGACTTTCATTGTCACATATTCCATGATACCACATGATCAATTTGCAGTATATATGAAAGAGAAGAACAAACTCTTAAGTCTGAACACCTACCCAGTTTCAAGTTTGAAAGGAAGATTACCAGAGTAGCCTGGTAAGGACTCAATGATTGTTTGAGACTCAACAATGGTGAGGGTTCCAAGCACTATAAGAAGTATATGTGAGAACAACTTGGTCATGCATTTGTAAGCTGGGTTTGGTGTCAGAGGTGTTGCCATGCTTGGCTTTGGCTATCTCCCTAAGTAAACACACCACAAGCGAAAAATTGGTTGGAGTACTGTGGGCTCTGTCTTTCTTCTTCGTTTACGTTTATAGGCCATTGAACAAACGCTAAAACTAATTAGAATATTATAATGAAATCGAAAGTCTTTAAGCCAAACAAGTCAGTAAGCTACCATAAGTTTTATTATATATTTAATATATGTAATATGAAGCGCTGGATTCTACTAATTAAAAAAATTCTAATTTGCAATTACCTACACATATTGCTATATACAAGTAAGAATAAAGTTTGATTGCAAACTTGGTTGTAGTTAATGGCAACAACTTCTATTAAAAAAATTAACATAATTATATATTTTAAAAATGTAATTGCTGAATTGGATATTGTTTATGTTTTTGACACACTTGTCAAATTTTGTGTCAATCAAATGTTATTTATTATTAAATTTATAAACTTATTTTGTGCATAATTTTTAGACTATAAAAACTTGAAATATAAACATTTTATTGATAACATAGCTATTGACTTTTGATTATCTTGGAATTTTGTAAGTATCAAGGATATAAGAAGAAAATGTAATTCAATATGATAGATTTATCAAAATTCACATCTAATAAAAAAATATTAAATAGAGTTGTAATTATTAAATACAATCATTTATAACTAAACTTGGCCCAATAAGTACAATTTATATACACTTGAAAACATATGTAAATGAAAAACTCTTCCTCTTTATCAATATAGAAATCATTGAAACTGACCAAACCACAATTTATTGCATAATCTAAAACCACACTAGACTGATAAGATGACAAATCAATTAAGGTGAGGTGTAGTGATATATATGACCCAAAACTCCACTGCCACACCATGGGCACCATTACCCTTGTCCTTTTAGGGCAAAACTGCCCCTTACTCCGAAATTACTTTACTTGAACCATGGATACTGCCATACTGGGTCAAATCAATTTATTTTGGAGCCCAAGCCGACAACTTTAATATGACCTTTTTTTTATAATTAAATTAAATTAAATCATATTATTTAACTTTTGGTATCAATTTCTTTTTTATTTAAAATATATTTTTTATGCCTTTTGATATGCAAAATTATAAAAATAAATAAATAAATAAAATTATTCAGAGTCTACTAACATTTTATTTTTAATTGATAACGTGACTAATCCACTCAAATAAGATTTTGTCAATATTAATTTTGAAAGATTTTCAGTTATGCTTTGTTTATTACTAGTAAAAATTTATCCAAAGTTATTTTTTGAGATTCAAGTACTTTTTAAATTTTTCTCTCTTTTTTTTTATTTTAAGCTTTTCATATCCAAATAGATTTTTTTCTAGTAAACATTTATATTAGAAAATAATTAAGAATAATTGAAACATGATCTACAATAGAAAATTTTAATTCAACTTGAATAAAATAATTTTAAAGTGTATATATATAGCAATAGAACCTAATTTATAAAATTAAAAAAAAAACTGTAATAATAAGAATTTATCAACTACAAGTTAAAGGAGATGCTTAGCAAAATAAAAAGGGTGTGCCTACCGTACTGTTAAAACATTTAGTATTTTTTTAATTGATTTTGTTTACTATACAAGTGTTCATTTGCCTGCAGATTAGTTTTTTAGCTTTTATATTTTAGTTTTTATGTACGTTTTTTAAGATCTACTTTCTTTCTTTTTTTCACTTTTCAAAGTACAAGTATATTTTAGCACACTTTCAATAAAAATTTAAATAAACTAATATCAAACACACAATAGTATTAAGTACAATATTAAGTTAAATTACAAAAAAAAAAAAAAAAAAAAGGTACAAAAAGGAAAAGTATAAAACTAAATGTCACGTGGAGGGCTACACTAACATGATGATGAATATTTGATGTGTCATACTAAGAGCATCTCCAGCAGATTCTTCAAATTTTTGTACTATTTGAAAAGTAAACAATGACTTTTACCTTTTATCTCCCCACTTTATAAAATACATTTTCCAACAAATTCTCTATATTTTCTTTATCTCATTAAAATATTATTTATTCATTATTTTTTTTATTCTTCCTTTATTCATGCTAGCACAAAAAAGTTGAGTCTTTTGTCTAAATATTACAAAAAATCAAGTTTTTTATGGTCATAGGTACTGTTGAAAGTTATTTAGGGAAATGAGGAGAGAGAGTGAATATCGGTAACAGTGTTGCCGAAATTCTAAGAAAAGTAGGAGAGAGAACGAGGAAAAGTATGAGAGAGAAAATATGGAATTTTGGTAACGCTGTTACCGAAATTCTGTCTGCCCAACCCCTGCCCGGGCGCGAGTGTGTGTGCGAGTGACTGAAGGGAGGGAAGAAATAAATGGGGAATTTCGGTAACGCTATTGCCGAAAATGAAAGAAAAAAAATTGGAGAATTTCGGTAATGGCAATACCGAAATTGGGGAAGGAAAAAAAAAAAAAAAAAAGAAGACAATTTCGGTATTGCCAATACCGAAATTGGGGAAGAAAAAAAAAAAGATAATTTCGGTGCTGAAAAAAAAAAAAAAAAAAAAAGAAGAAGAAGAAGAAAGAAAGAGGATAATTTCGGTGTTGTGCGTTTTTTTTTTTTTTTTTTCAATTTCGGTGCTGGCAGCACTGAAATTATCTTTTTTTTTTCTTTTTCAATTTCCGTGCTGGCAGCACCGAAATTATCCTCTTTTTTTTCCTTTTTTTTTTTTCCCAATTTCGGTGCTAGCAGCACCGAAATTATCCTTCTTCTTTTTTTTCCCCCAATTTCGGTATTGCCATAACCGAAATTACCTAATTTTTTTTCTTCCAATTTCGGCAATAGCGTTACCGAAATTCTCCATTTATTTCTTCCCCCCCTTCGGTCACTCGCGCACACTTGCGCACGCACTCGCGCTCGGGCAGGGGTTGGGCAGACAGAATTTCGATAACAGCGTTACCGAAATTCCATATTTTCTCTCTCATACTTTTCCTCTTTCTCTCTCTTACTTTTCTTAGAATTTCGGCAACACTGTTGCCGAAATTTACTCTCTCTCCTCATTTTCATAAATAATTTTCAACAGTACCTATAACCATAAAAAAACTTAGTTTTTTATAATATTTAGACAAAAGACTCCAAAAAAGTTAGCTCTGAAATTTTTTAACGTGATAAATTATTTTCCTAATCTGCAGTAACTCATCAAACTTGAGCAAAAAACTTTTTGAGATATAGAGAGATTGTTGGAGCAACGAATTATGGTTCCATTCTCTATTATAGAGAGAATTTACACAGTTGGAGAGGCTCTAATTGGAAAAGAGGAAAAGTACTCCAGAAAAAAATAATTAAGATAAGGGAGAAAATGTCTACCGCTTTATTTGTTTTGGGAAACTGGGCCTTCCTACTAATTTTAATAGACAATGCATTTTATTGGTAATAGGGGAGCCTTGAATTATTTTTTCTAAGTGAGAGAGATTTCATTAAAATGCACATTATGTAAGAGAGATAAATATAATATATTTTATTATTTAAAAGAGGAGGCTTTTTTCAATATTTGGGGGGCTTGAGGCCATTACCTTAGTTGTCTATAGTGGTAACCCAGCACTCTCTTGACTTTTTTTCACGACACTTACAAGTTAAAAAAACATATATTATTATCTTACTAAAAAAGAGTGTATCTTACTATCTTATCAAATAAAAGCATATCCAATTATCCCAAATTTTTACATATTTTATAAAATAATAATTAAAAGAACCTACTTAATGTAAGGGCACTAAAACCTTAAAGCTACCACTATTTTTTATTTCTTCCATCTCTTGGCTTTCTTATAGTTGCAAACTCTAGATATTTCCTATTAATCCTAATGGGAAATTTAGACCCCGGTTGATAGAATTAACAAGTTTTAAACCTAAGTTGTTAATTAGATTTATTATGCATAAAACTTGTTAAAACAACAAATATCAATATCATGTCAAAACTAAGTGCAGCGGAAAAATAAATAAGACAAGATATGATGACCCAGGAAAACCAATGAAACCAACCAGTTTCACAGTAAAAAACCTGGGGGGAAACCTTCCCGAAAAGCAATCCACTATAGTAAAGAGAAGTTTCAGATCTAGTACAAAACCTTTGTCACTAGACTCTACAATCCCCGTAGATGAACTCACAGCAGAAACCTTCTACTGCTTCAGAACCTCTGAACTCTTCAATATATGAACGCCACCCTTTGATGCACGGATCCCAGTACGTGACTAACTCCTTTGCACGAATCCCAGTACGTGACTCACTCACCAACTTGAGGAAGAAGAATGTTGGCTGCAAAGTTCTTCACTTCATACACACGATGAAGATCAAGAAGCACTTGGTTACAAAACCCTAAGGCGCAAAGACGCAGTAGCTTCTTTTAGAGAGAATTAGGCTTCGGTCACCTTTTGCATGTGTTCTCCTTGTATTCTCTTATGTGACGGCCTCAAAAATATGCCTTATATATGCCTAGGGTTGTGAGAAAAGAAACCCTACACAAATACAAAAGCCTGGCCCAAAAATCAGATCTAGAAAACTGAATTCCCGTAACCTCGATAGATACCTCGATCGATCGGGCAGCTGTCGAGCCTCATTAAATCTCGATAGATACCTCGATAGATAGCTCGATAGATAGCTATCTGTCCGCAGGTGTCCAGTAGCTATCCGCAGGTGTCCAGCAGCTATCCGCAGGTGTCCAGCAGCTATCCGCAGGTGTCCAGCAGCTATCCGCCAGGTGTCCACCAGGTGTCCAGCTTTAGTACACACTTTTTCTTCACTTGTTTCTTGGTCCAATCTTCATGGTTTTAATACTAAGCTTGAACAACATGTTCTTTGAAGTATTAAACACATCCTAGATCTATCCAAATACAAGTAAAGTGCGTTTTGTCAAAGGATTAGCCAACTACATAAAACAGCGACATATGTTAACAAACTTGAACTACATATGTCCTAACAATCTCCCCCTTTGGCAATCCGTGACAAAACCACAACAAACAAATGAACATATGAGAGAAGTCATAAATCACTCAACTCATACTCACTTGTTGAATACAATAAAATCTACCCTAACACAAACTCTTGAAAAACTCTGCAAGAAGAGAGTTCATGGCATGGAAGACTTTGACAACCTGTATTTCTGAAACACTTTAAACAAAACACATCAAGGCATCTTTGTGTGAAGCAGAAATAATAGATTGCATACAAGTAAAGAAACATGTGTATAAAGATAGAAAAGAAACAACACATGTAAAGATAGGTGAAGAAAACATACATCATCATATATATACCACTTGATAAATACCATGTTGTATGTAAAAATGGTCACAAGACCTAGGTACATGAACAAGGAGATAAACACTCCCCCTAACAAGATGAAACACAACTCCCCCTTACAAGGGCATGTATTTCTCCCCCTAACTTGTAGAATCTTAGAGAAAGAAACCACAAATTCTCCAATTTCTCCCCCTTTTTGTCACGATTGACAGAGGGTACCGAGAAACATAAAGATGATCAAGGATGATCAAGGGGGCACAAAGAATCCATAAAAATGCATGAATGTAATGAAACAAGATGTTATGGATGACAAGATAAGAGAAACATGCAAAACATGTGAAAAACAATGCTAGCAATGAATCTCGATAGATCGAGAGGTATCGAGGAGCTATCGAGCAGACCTCGATGGATCGAACAGCTATCGAGAAGCTATCGAGGAGACAGAAACTTTCTCGATCGATCCACCTAGCTATCGAGAGGTGTCGAGATTGCGATAACATGCAACTGAAGATCTCAACAGATAAGCCAGGTATCGAGAGGTGTCGAGGATGTGTCGAGATGGCTTAAAAACAGTTTTTCAAGAAGAGAAAAACACAGATGTGAATGCAATCAAGCATGCAACTCAACTAAAGATCCAAGCAACACATAAACCTCTCAAAAACATCTCTCAACAAGAAAAATGTCATGCATTTTGATCCAAAACACACACACACACTAAACAAGTCTAACCAATTTTATATTTCAAAAATAAGTCAAGACAGTTTAGTTAGCATACATTAACGCATGTAAACCTTGTGATGGCCAAATCACATTGTACCTGCACATGTATCAAGAATAGCAAAGAGTATTGCGTGTCGTGTGTGAAAACATCGCAAGATTGCATAAGTGTCTCAATGTTATGACGATTTGAGATATGAGAAAATCACTTTAACTCACACACAATCATAACCGTTTGATGGGGACTATCACCTTCGAGGTACATCCTATAACTCCCACATCTCCTAGAAAACACGCTTGCAACCATATTTTAAAGCATTTTTAATCTTTTTGCTTTTTATTTCTTTGCATATTTTCTTTTAACAAGCATATCATGCATGGGCATACAAGAGAAAGAAAAGAAATACCCAATGATGTTAAGCTTTTGACACTGCACTTTTGCTATGCCGAAGCATACAGGTGTCATTGACATTGCACTTTTGCTATGCCGAAGCATACAGATGTCATATTATGATTGGCGAGTAACAGTGGTGAGATGATTATTTATGCCTTTCTCTTAGGATTTTCTAGTTCAACCCGTCAAAAAGAGTGATACGAGTGTTAAGAAGAAGAGATCACTTAACCTTACTCATCACAAACAAAGAGCTACAGAGCTCACTCGCTTAGTTGTGCAAAAGAGTGCTCATCTAAGCTATAGATGATACAAAGTTTAGACAACTCTGTTTCAATGGCCATTTCAAAAGTTCACATGAACTAATGCACACAAACACACACTGTTTTTGTATTTTTCAATTTTTCAAATTTTTTATTTTTTTTATTTTGAAAACAAAACAAAATAAAAACTAAACAACCACACAAAAACAGACAAACATCATGAATGCATGAAAGAAAGATGCATATGCATGAAAACATGATAGAAGGATGCAGATGCATGAAAGCATGATTTCAATAGAAGATAAGAAATCAAGCAAAGAGAGTCCTACTACAGATAGAAAGAATTAAAGTAGAGGACAAACAGAAAAGACAATTAAGTCTTAGGCTCCTTTCTCACCCACACAGCACGAGTCTTTGGCCGTGAAGATGAAAAGGCACGTGTCCTAGTATGACTACTAAAGGACATAGAAGAATTAAAATTCTCCTGAAATTGAGTTAAAAAGCTCAAGACTTTTAATAACTCACCAACAAATTCCATGACAACGGGGGTCAAGGATCACACTCAGGAAATTAATCCAATCAGAGTGTACCTGCTCTGATACCACTTGATGGGAAATTTAGACCCCGGTTGATAGAATTAACAAGTTTTAAACCTAAGTTGTTAATTAGATTTATTATGCATAAAACTTGTTAAAACAACAAATATCAATATCATGTCAAAACTAAGTGTAGCGGAAAAATAAATAAGACAAGATATGATGACCCAGGAAAACCAATGAAACCAACCAGTTTCACAGTAAAAAACCTGGGGGGAAACCTTCCCGGAAAGCAATCCACTATAGTAAAGAGAAGTTTCAGATCTAGTACAAAACCTTTGTCACTAGACTCTACAATCCCCGTAGATGAACTCACAGCAGAAACCTTCTACTGCTTCAGAACCTCTGAACTCTTCAATATATGAACGCCACCCTTTGATGCACGGATCCCAGTACGTGACTAACTCCTTTGCACGAATCCCAGTACGTGACTCACTCACCAACTTGAGGAAGAAGAATGTTGGCTGCAAAGTTCTTCACTTCATACACACGATGAAGATCAAGAAGCACTTGGTTACAAAACCCTAAGGCGCAAAGACGCAGTAGCTTCTTTTAGAGAGAATTAGGCTTCGGTCACCTTTTGCATGTGTTCTCCTTGTATTCTCTTATGTGACGGCCTCAAAAATATGCCTTATATATGCCTAGGGTTGTGAGAAAAGAAACCCTACACAAATACAAAAGCCTGGCCCAAAAATCAGATCTGGAAAACTGAATTCCCGTAACCTCGATAGATACCTCGATCGATCGGGCAGCTGTCGAGCCTCATTAAATCTCGATAGATACCTCGATAGATAGCTCGATAGATAGCTATCTGTCCGCAGGTGTCCAGCAGCTATCCGCAGGTGTCCAGCAGCTATCCGCCAGGTGTCCACCAGGTGTCCAGCTTTAGTACACACTTTTTCTTCACTTGTTTCTTGGTCCAATCTTCATGGTTTTAATACTAAACTTGAACAACATGTTCTTTGAAGTATTAAACACATCCTAGATCTATCCAAATACAAGTAAAGTGCGTTTTGTCAAAGGATTAGCCAACTACATAAAACAGTGACATATGTTAACAAACTTGAACTACATATGTCCTAACAAATCCAATAAATTTTTTTATACGAGATAAAAATTCTACTTTAATATAATCTAAATGTATATGTGTATAAAACACTCTTCTAGATACTTGAACCCTGACCTTTGATGGGCATGCATTAAGGATTAGAAAAATGAGTAGGGACAAACTAATAATTGAAAGGGTTGAATCTTTTTGTGAAGGGTATGAAAGGGGAGAAAGGAAGAGTAAAGAGAAATGCTCCTTCCTATATATCTAGTAGTTTATCTCATGAATTACATTTTTTATGGATTTACCATTCAGGTGAGAGAATGAAACATTATTTTTAGAATATTGAATAATTTAGAAGGGGCCATGGGGGAAAGTAATAAAACTCAAAAGCTCTTTTTGACAAAATGTGTTGAAATTCTTTTCTAAAACTTATTTCTTTTTGTTTCGGTACACAAACCTTTTCCATATTTGTTATTATTTTTATAGAGTATTGTGATTGAAGAATAAGTCTAAGAACACAATTTTCAATCACTTGTTAAAGTGGCAAATTGTGAGTGGTTGAAAATAATTTTTTTTATTTTTTATAATTCAATATTTAAAATGGAAGAGGATAATTTAAACTATAACTATCTAAATACTATGAGGTATCTTTTGAGTTACAAAATTCTTAACGAAAATAAACATCATGTGAATGTGGTGAGTTCCTATAAAGTAACATCCACCTTTCATAGTTTATCATCCCAATTAGCGGTGAAAAAGTTGTCTTTGTCATTGGAGGCTAAATTCACTTAGGAAACTCAAAGCCATGTATTTCGGGTTCTCATGGAAGACGTGTTGTGGATAAATTCGCAGTTGACTTAGGAACCACCCTGGTGGTGGTAGTTTTGAATGGTAGGAATTTGTCAATTGTCACATTTCGATGGCCTTTTTTTTTTTTTTTTTTTTTTCTGGGTCATCATGCCAATAGGGCAGAACGTCTACATCTCACCGTGGAAAAAAATTTGGAAGACTTTTATGCAAATCAATCCACAATCATTTACAAAAATAGTTTTAGAGATCCGTTCCCAAATAAAACTCTGGGAATTATTCTTTGTCTTCCTCTCTTAGTTAATATAAGAAGAAAAAATTTATGCTGGGTCTGGAACAAATTGGAAAAAGTGGTTAATCGTTCACTTAAACAGATAAGTGACGCAAAGGGGATAAGGTATAAAACATATATAAAAGAATACATGTTCAACAAGCTCTAAAAGGAAATTACAAATTCAATAGTAGTTAAATTATTCCTCTACTCTCTTTACTATTAATCATTAAAAATAATGCGCAATGTTTCTAGACTTCTAAAAAAAAAAAATTTACCGCACACCCTTGGTGCAGTAGTTACTTCATATATATAAGTGCTTGTGGGGTGTGGGGGGACAAGGATCAGGGTTCAAGTCTTTAGAAGGAAGGTTCACCCACATATACACTTAGATTAGGTTAGAGTAGAAATTACTTCTCATATAAAAAGAAAAAAAATATGAATTTATGTATGCATATTTAGTAAGGACAAATTTTGGTTAGAAAATTAATTGTAGCCTAAAATTACAACTTTCACTAAAAAAATTAACATGACTACATATTTTAAAAAAATTTCATGTACTTTAAGAACATATGTTCTTAGCATACACAACAAATTTCGCACTATTAGATATTATTTATTATTCGATTCATAGATTTATTTTTTATACATAACTATTGATTATTGAGCTTTTGAAAATTTGAAAGATGTAAGAAGAAAATATAATCAAATGGTAGATTTGTATAGCATTGTTCTTTATATAATAGTAAGTTGAAATGTCAACTTTCTAGCAAAAGCAAAAAGATGAAATGTCAATTATATGATTGAGACATGATAGAGAGATAGAATGATAAAATGAGTGAATGAAAGTAAACAATCCAACGCAATTTGAAAAAGAAGAAACAAAATACAACGAAGAAAGAAAGAAAGAAAGAAAGAAAGAAGAAGAAGAAGAAGAAGAAGAAGAAGAAGAAAATATCATATTTAAATATCAGGCGCTCGCGAAAAACATGTATGTTAAAATAAATATCATGTGTTGCAGCCTGCAGGATTGATCTAAATCGGCGTTGGCTCAGGAGTCAGGAACCACTACGGTGGGTTTGAAAGGTAGATATCCTTCTCTTGAAACTTGAAAGGTAGATAATTGGTAGATATCTATATTTTATGGCAGTTGTTTAGACATGCATGTTTGGAATCTATGACAATATTGTTTAGATAGACTTGTTTAGATTTATGACAGTTGTTCAAAGAGCGCTCTATTTTTTATACTCCTCTCTATGCTTTATCAATGAACACCTGCTACATGTATACCTAGTTAATTAAATCTGACTTTTTTATTTCTATTATCTAAAATAAAATAACCCAACACCTCCTACTTAGAGATGAACTCGGGATTTCAAGTTGGGGGGGGGGGAGTTGGAGTCTATGGAAAAAAAAAATTCTAAATAAGCATCCATATAGTTAGTGACAACTTTAGAAATTTTTTTATGGTGGTTATTAAGAAACTTAAGTTATGTGAATAAAATTGTAGTAATGAAGTAACTTGGAACTTGTCTTTGAGGGGACCAAATGAAAACAAGATTTGTATATATTATATTCTTAATTTATATAATAGTCTAAAGTATAATGTAAATACCATTCAATATATAAGTTAATTATTTTATAACTCAACATTAGAATCCAAAAATATAGTATTATTTTTTGAAATATCATCATAAATAGATCAAATAGTTTTTAACTTACTTATGGGATTAGATTCAAAACTAAATTATAATCCATTAAGTACTTAATGACTAACATATAAAAAAAAAAAATACTAATAAGTTAAAGTAGACAAACAATTCTTGAAATTAAATACATTAAAAAAATCTAATCAAATAATGATTTGCACATTTTAGTGTTTTATTTTTTATATTATATATTTTTATCTATTTTAAAAGTTAGTTATTATATGTATATATATATTATTAATATGTTATATATAATAATATAATTAATTTAATAAAAATCAAGAAAAGAAGTATCAAGAAAAGTCATACCTATCCCAGTATACCATACACGTGTGTGGTGATAAAATAAAAGAGAAACAAAAGAAGAAAAAAGAGAGAGCAAACTACTGGAACTGAAACACGTGGACCATGGTTGTAAATTAAACCATACATGTGGCTCATGGTTGTAATTCCTGGAGCAATCTAATTAGTAAGTAAAGACTAACTTCATTATACGAGCTTTACGTGCGATGAGGCGTATTTTTTATTTTTTTATAGTATCATAATTTTTCATTCAGATTTATATGTTTTTTCATTAATATTACGTATTTAGAAATACTAATACAACTAGAAGTGTCATGAGGCTAGCTTCAAGAAAATAACAAATATTACATGTTTATTTTGTAGCAAAATAAATAAATAAATAAAACTTGTGCTTTTATTTTATATATATATATATGTAATTTTTATTTTGAGAATCTAATTTATAAGTTGATAAAGCAATTTGAAAATTAAAGGGAAAGTGACCATATTTTTTAGCCAATATTTTAATGGGAGTTAAAGTTGTGTTTTTACCGAATTGTCCTTTAATTTTGTCTCTATCTAAACATAAGGGTGTAGAGGCATTTTTGAACAAAAAAAAAAAAAAATGAAGATCTCAAACAGGGAAATCCTTTAAATATTAGTATAGAAGAAAACAAGCAAGACCAAACTTAGCGAGTTAGGACAGTCAAGACGCCGGAAATTAAGAAATAAGGGAGATGAACAGATAGAGAAAAAAATTAGAAGAGTCAAAGGCTCACAAATGTAGATCTTTAATCTGTTGAAGGTTGGTGGTGTCATCTCCTTCTACAGTCATCTCCAAAGTATGCTAAAGATTTTTTCTTTCCCAAGGTGTTCAAAGTAGGGTGCTCAAAATTTTTTGAGGTGGTCAAGAAAAATATTTAATAGAATTTATTATTTTTTGGGTTGAGGATTTACATAAGTTGGCTAGACTGGGTTGTCTTTATTCTCTCCAATTTTTGTCTCTCGGTCTCTCTCGACTTCTTTATTTTTTTGTTTTATTTTCTTTTTCTAAATTCGGTTTGTATGTAATGTGGGTTAATGGGTTTTTAATTTTTTTTTTTTTGGGTTGGGCTGGGTTTGGGCAGGGTTGGCTAACAATGCCAAGGTTTTGGGAGAGAGAGGGCCCAACTATTAAAAACATAAAATATATCTAATAAGAAAATTTTGGGCTAAGGGGGGCCCGGCCCCCAACGGGGTTCGTCCCTGCTCCTACTGGGCACCTCCACCCCACCATCAACCTTCACCGACGCCATCCTCAACAAACCAACACAATCAACATCACTGGTCACGACCAAACTATTAGGATGTGCGCCCTTAAATTCTATTATATAATACTATGTATGACATTATGTTGTGATTAATAAAGTTGTTTTATTATTATCTAAAATGATGGTAACATGAATATGAGACATTATGATATAGTTCATGAGATGCATAGTATGTGATTTATGTGGTTTAGTCATAGAAGTTATAAATCATAAATTCTTTGTAAACTTAGAATTGTAATTTGTAGTCGGTAATGAAATTATGAAATTGGGCATTTCATCTACGAAGACTATAACGTATCAGCTAAGATGATTTGTCTTAATCATGAAAATGGAGATTTCTAGTTGGTATGTTGATATGTTTTAAGAATTAAAACATACTAAACTGGACCGCTGTGAGATTTATTATTCTCTTAACGATTGTCAAATGAATAATAAACTCACTACTTCTATTTATATGAACTCTTAATCCTGAGATGATAATGGACCTGATCATGAAGTGTAGGTTACTTTGATATATCAAGAGTAAGGTCTAAATTCACAATCAAAACCTTAGTATGTTAGGTAGTCACATTTAGTGTTGATGAAACATATATTTTCAAGATGGAATTCATAATCTCTTAATGGAGATATAAAATATTCCCTTAAGATAAGTTTAATGGATTTAGTTATTCAAAATGTTAGGCCTAACCACTTTAGTAAGGAGTTACTAAAGTATATATTTATGGAATTGAGTTTCATAAATGTATGATGAATAACTTAAAGGATTAAACCGGGTACTCAATGAATTAAAATGTAGTAATTTACAAAGTGACAGTCTACTTTCATGACTTTGTATTACTACGAATATTTTATGATGGAGTTGCATGTATAATAAAGTCTTGGGATATAATTTATAAATAAGGCCTATAGTGTAATTATATTTATATAGTGGTATTAAACATAATTAATGGTAACTTTGAACTTGTCAAGAGTTGACAGAAAAGCCAAGGCTAATTGGAGCTAGTGTCTTATTGGTCCCTTTTGGTCCTACTCCAAACCACACACTAAAACCTAATTGAAAATGCCCAATAGGCCAACCCAATTAGATAATTAGTTAGTTATAAAGGGAGAAACATACAGAATTTTAAAAAGTGTATAACATGGTGTATATGTGAGTGTGAAACACTCTCTAAGTTTCTCCCTTGGAAACTGATTGAGAGACCACACTTCTTGGGTGTAAAGTGGAATTGGAGTGAAGATTAAAAGTGTTCTTAAGTACTTCTGATTTTTGTTTTGGAATTCACCACACCAAGGTACGCTCTTTTGTTCTTAAATTCTGAAACTTACATAGTGCATGTTATCGATTGCGAATGAAGTAGATCCGTTAAATTTCTACTGTATTTGTTTTGTATGCGATACAAACATGTGATTTTCTGACACAAACCACTTATGTAATTAAATCCAACCCAATCCCTACCACTCCTTTCAAACCCATCAACCACTATAAGTGAAACCCATGTTTCAAACTCAAGCCAATACCATCAAATCCTAATAACTAAACACCAAAAAGAAACCAAATCATTGAATCAACCAAAGACAACAAAACAAATCAAAGAGAACTAACACAAAATGGGTTCAGTCATAGTATAAAAATGGGAAATAAAAGAGAATGGAAATGAAAATAAAAAGAAAATGAAAGAGCAAAATCAGAAAAGTAATTTAGGAGACTAGGAAGAGAAATGGAAATAAGAATGAGGAGTGGGTTTAAAACATAGGTTTTAGCTATGGTGATGATTTTGGCTATGATATGAAACATGGGTTTCAACTATGGTGGTTGGTGGGTTTGAGAGTGACAGTGGGGATTGGTTAGATTTAATTAAATAGGAAGTTTTACCATGACTAGAGATGTTGATGGCGTTGGCAGCCGGTACCAGTGAAGGTTGAATGTTGTGGCAGTGGTGGGGAAATGGGTTATATTATTTTAGATATATAAGTGGATATGTGGTAGGTTTTTATTAAAGGGATATGAATGAAATAGAAAATATGGAACAGAAGATTTGAACTCTTGTTTAGATACACTTGTTTAGAATCAATGTCAATTGTTTAGATAGACTTGAGTAGATATTTTTGACATGCGATTGCAGCTAATAATATATTATTTTCTGGTCTTGCTACCACCCAAAAAAAGAAGAAGAAGGAAAATATGTGTGAGAGAGAGAGAGAGAGAGAGAGAGAGAGAGAGAGAGAGAGAGTAGTGTTTAATACACATATACTAATCTGGCCGCACAGTTTTATACATACACCCGAAAACATCAGAACTCTTGACTTCAAATCATAAGTTTTGTTATTTTGGATGTGTGGATTAATGTGGGTACAATAGCACTTTCTATATATATATATATATATATATATATATATATATATGGGGTAAAATACTATTTTGGTATCTAAACTTTACCAAAAATTTGTTTTTCTATACCTAAACTTTAAGAAGTTTATTTTTCGTCTCTAAACTATTGAAAAATTCATTTTTCATTCCTAAATTATTGAATTTTTTTTATTCATGTCCTTAAACTTTACTAAAATTTTTTTTTTAATCCCTAAACTATTTAGAAAAAGTTAGTTTTTCATCCCTATTTTTGTCTCTAAACTTCTTTTGTTAAATATTTATAAAGTTTAGGGATGAAAAAAGAATTTTTTAAAGTTTAGGGATAAAAAACAAACTTTTGTTATAGTGTAGGGACCAAAATAGTATTTTACCCTGTATATATTACACCACTTAATAACTTATTATTAGATGCGAATTTTGACAAACCTACCGTTAAATTATACTATATTCATATACTCTCCATGCTTACAAAATTTCAAGGTAGTCAAAGATCAATAGTTATATTGTCAATCAATTGTTTAAATTCTAGTTTTTGTAGTTTAAAAAAATTCATAAAAGATGAGTTTATGGATTGCATGGAAAATAACATTCAATTAGCATGAAAATTGGCATGCATGTTAAACAAATATAGAATATGTAATTCAACAATGGGATTATTAAAATATGAATTCAATAACAAGTTACTAGGTGGTGTAATTAACTAGGTGTAGCTTGAACCTAGTCCTATATATATATATATATATATATATATATATATAGGGTTAGGTTTAAGTTATACTTTGTGCAATTTAAAACAATATTAAACTACTCAATATTTTTTAATTGAATACAAATTTTAACAAATTCACATTTGGATTACATTATCTTCATACATTCTCCATGCTTGTAAAATTTCAAGATGATCAAATATCAATAGTCATGTCATTAATCAATTGTTTAAATTCAAATTTTTGTAGTTTAAAATAATAAATAAAATATTAGTTTATGTATCAAATAATAAATAATAACTGATTGACATGAATATTGTTATGTATGTTAAGAACATGTAGAATATATAATCCAACGGTGGAACTTTTAAAATATGAATTCAATAACAAATAGAGTTATACCAAGTGTAATTTGAACCCAATATTAAGTAATGTTATACTATTCTATATTTTTTAATTAAATGTGAATTTTGATAAATCCACCGCCAGATTACATTATCTTTGTATATTTTCCATGCTTACAAAATTTAAAAATGATTAAAAATCAATAGTCATATCATCAATCAATTTTTTAAATTCAATTTTTTGTAGTTTAAAATAATGCATAAAAGATTAGTTTATAGATTGAATGGTAAATTATATTCAATTGACATGAAAATTGGCGTGCATGTTAAGAACATATATAACATGTAATTTAATGGTTAGATATTCAAGTTATACTGGGTGTAATCATTAGACCTAATAGACATGTTCTTAAGAGGCCTAACCCTTTGTGGAAAAGCATGATTTTTGTGAGTGTGCTTAAATGAATTCCATACAAGGGACATAGCTAAAGCTTTGCATCTTCAATTAAGTGCCCATAAGTTGTCATTATTATGTTAGATGTATAGACAAGAAAATTAACAGAAATTGATGGAAAGATTAATATTCCTCTTATTTCTTAAACTTTAGTCTTAAAACACTTATTTGAAGCACCAATAACTAAAAGTGCTCAACACATATACTTTAGTAACCAACTATATGTATTCATGAAAAAAATATAAATGTAAATAAGAAACGTAAAAGTGGTATTAGATATTGCCAGTCTAAAATAATGTCTTACCAGAAAAATTCAAGGATTTGGGTTATTTCCTTGATCCGTGCTATTTTGATGTCATTCTTTTTTATTTTTGGAAACTATAACTTAATCACCTATGGTTTGGCCGAAATTTAAATTGTCGACCTGTGATTTAAAATTTGGCATTTTACCCACTTGAAGTTAGCTCAGTTAGAATTTCGTAACTTACCCCTGTTAAAAACAAGACTAAATATGTAATTTTGTTTTACTTTTATATCTCTCTCCTCCAAAAACATAAAAATACAAGATCAAATAAGATAAAAAAGAATCCAATGGAACACTTGCATCATATGATTTCAAACCATGTGTAAGCAACTTAAATTTCAATCAAATCTCAAGTGGATAAAGTGTCAAATTTCAAATCACAAGTAGGCAACTTAAATTTTGGTCAAACCGCAAGTGGGTAAGTTGTAATTTGTCATTTATTATTATTATTATTGTAGGGGGATTTTTTGGATCGCACCTAACTAATGCCACCCTAGGTTGGAGCGACCATGTGTGTACCACTACACATGGTCGCTCCAGAAGCTCTTAAACCATGTGTGGGGCGCTCATCTAGGCGATGTGGGACTCCTGAGCCGCTCCCCTGGAGCTCTGGATCCCCATCCTTCTTTGACAAATCCTTGCGGGCCTGGCTCCCCAGAGAGGACAATTCTTTGCAAGGGTGCGATCCAAAAAATCCCCCTACAAAAAGCGCTTTTGCAAAGGGGATGCAAGCCCACCCTGGCAAACCATTGTCCTCTTTAGGGAGCCAGGCCCGCAAGGTTTTTTGCCCCAGGGATGTTGTTACTAGGACGAGTAGCGCAGGGCTACGACGTATCCCACATCGCTTGGATGAGCGCCCCACACATGGTTTAAGAGCTTCTGGAGCGACCATGTGTGTACCACTACATAGCACTCTGAGTGCTAAGTAGTGGTACACACATGGTCGCTCCAGAAGCTCTTAAACCATGTGTGGGGCGCTCATCTAGGCGATGTGGGACTCCTAAGCCGCTCCCCTAGAGCTCTGGATCCCCATCCCTCTTTGACAAATCCTTGCGGGCCTGGCTCCCCAAAGAGGACAATTCTTTGCAAGGGTGCGATCCAAAAAATCCCCCTACAATTATTATTATTATTATTATTATTATTATTATTATTATTATTATTATTATTATTATTATTATTTTGTTGAGACTCTTCTCATGTTGTTTTACTCCTTAGGCAAAGACGACATTTGTAGCCACCAACATTGCACATGCTAGTGTGTGACAACATACGCTACCTAAAGCTAAAACAATTAATCTCCTCATTATTATAAAAAATTATAATAAATAAATTTATTTATTATGTTGTTAATATGAAATAAATCACATTTGTTGACATTTCAATTTCTAGACATTTCAGTTTCTAAGCATTTTAGGTGGCATTCAGTACCGGAGAATCCACATTATTCCTACCATCTAGATTATTGAGAATGTGATGTCTTGCAATCTGGATGCCTAGGAATGTAAGGTTATGTTTGGTAGCAGCTTTTATTTTCTATTTTTAAAAACTTGTCTTTGGGAATATAAAGAAAAAACAATATTCTTGTATTTTTTAAATCAAAGACATGTTTGGGTAGTTGAAATTAAAAAGATGGTTTTTTGAAGAAAAAAAATAGAAAATAGAAAATACTAAAATATGTTGTTACTAGAATTTGAACTCTAACGCTAACTCATTAAATGAGATAGACTCATTAAATTAAATGCGAGTTTTCATTGACTTTTGAAAATTAGAAACCGAAAACAGTTTTTTATATGTTTTTAGTTTCCTTCCTAAATTGAGTTTTAAGAACATTTGTTGTTTTATGTCCATTTTGAGTTGACAAACAAGTTTTCTAGTTTCAAAAATAGAAAATTGTTTTTGAAAACTGAATATAAGGAGAAAAAACAGTTACTAAACATACTCTAACTATTTCTATGTTTGGTTTAATTGGGAATCTAATAAGATTCCTATGAATATTCCTAAGAATCTTAACTAAATTATTTATTTTTTCCATTCTATCCTTAAATTGGTAAATCTAATATAACTCTTTTTTTTAAAATCTTCCTCTAAATAAATAATAAAAAACAAAATATAAACTATAAATTACGACAAATTCATTAAAACTATAGCCTAACATTTCAAAATGACAAATACAATACAGAAAAAACTATTTAAATTCCCAAAAAAAAAAAAAAACTATTTAAATTCTCAAATGTTTTTTTTCTTAATAATAATTTTTAAAAGAGCTTAATCCATAACAAAACAACCTAATAACGTTTAGGTCTATAAGACCATAACAGTAGCAATAAAAATAAAAATAGTTCATCAACAAATGTAATCTATTACATATATGATGTATTCACCCCCGCATCAGTGAGCACTAGAATAACATAGTCATACCTAATGTTCCCAGGCAATGAGTAAAAATAATCACATTACATGTATCAGCTGTAAGCAATTCTCCAGCTTTAATTCTTTCTAATATAGAAAGTCATTTGATTTTCAATAGCTCATTGAATACTTTCATTCTTCTCTCAACTTCCTCTGACTCAATCTTGATGCAAGATGTAATGGTGGCCATATGTCCATTAGTTTCTTCATACTTCTTTCCAAAGTTTTCATTGTCTCCATTGAGGTCTCAATTAGTTCATCATTGGATTTTGACCTCTTCTTATTTAGATTTTTTTAGCTAGCATCTTGATTGGATATTTGTGTTTGGGAACCATAACAATCATCAAAAGCACCAAATAGGATACAAATTATTAAAATTGTAGAAACAAAGCCATTAATCTAAAAACAAAAAACCAATGAAGCCATCAATCTAGATATACATTTCTAGCAACTAAACAAAACCACGATCTGAGATACAAATAGATACATTAACAAATTTCCAATAAAATAGATCCATTAATAATTTGTTGAGCGACACGTAAACAACAATAAAAGTGAATACTTGGCAACAATGGGGGATCCCCTCAATTTTTTTTTTTTTTTTTTCACTTGAAACCTAAATAAAAATTTGTTAATGAATATATCAACTGTCTATCTTGTTTATGTTATTTTGGCAGGAAGAGATAATGTTGTTTTGGTGGGAAGAGATAAAGACAAAGGAAAAAATATTGATGATTTGTTTTATATTTTATTTCAATTGCTTAAATGATAAGGAAAAATGATTAAAATTGTCAATTTATAAAAAAATATATTTTCTTTAAGCTTGAGAATCAAGATATCCACCTGTTTTAAAGGAAATCCACATTCCTACTGAAAGGGGGTTAAAGGGGGAATCTAGATTCTCCTGGCATCTAATTCCCTAGTGTGATTTGCAACTAAATATGAGAATCTTTAAACATTACTGGCAATCCTAAAATATTACCTCGTACCAAACACCATATTATAGTAATATTAGCATTTTTCAATGTGTTAATGTGTTAAATGATCAGTACGTAGAATAAGTTGTTGGTTGCTTTTGTACGTTGCTTTTCATGAGAATAGATTTGAATTTCATTTTGAATAATGGTTTGAAATAAATATTTTCTTTACTAATATGTTTGAGCGTGCTTACCCTGATAAAGTGTGTGAGTATGATAGAGACAAATGTAATAAAATTCAAACAAATTTGAATAATTAGAAAAAGGCTAATCCAATAATTGGGTTTCTAATTAACGACAAATTTTTAGACACTCTCAGAGTACAGAGATTAATGCTCTCTCCTCTCACACTCATAGTAGAATTCACTTATTAAATTCATGGTAGGGTCTACTATGAATGTGAGAGGAGGGAATATAATTTTTCC
The DNA here is from genome assembly GCA_032878915.1 of Castanopsis chinensis. Lineage (NCBI taxonomy): Eukaryota > Viridiplantae > Streptophyta > Magnoliopsida > Fagales > Fagaceae > Castanopsis > Castanopsis chinensis. The sequence goes on along the minus strand of JAVQMG010000097.1, from coordinate 3,432,470 downwards.
ATACTTCAAGAATACCTAAGAATTTTCCATAACTATAACCCCGCATCAAGGAATTTGTTTTGGAACATAAAATGGTGTTAAATTTGTTTCTTGCATTGTAAAACCAAGAATCCACACCCTTAACTTTTACAATATCTAGTGAAATTTTTGGAGTACTCACAGTGCCAACAACACTAGGGACTAATGGATAGACTTCAAATATTTTTATGCCATTTTAAAAATTTTTTGTTATTTTTGTTCACTTCACACATGCACACACCTAAGAATGCACACACACACAACAATTTGCCTATAAATACCTTACTAAAAAACCCAAAGGGTTCACTAAGTGATTCCTAGGGTCTCATAATATCCATGAGATCCTAGGTTCGAAATCTCTTGCCAACATCTTGAGGTCACCTTTAGAGGATTCCTTCCTGTAATAAGCTAGTGTGTGTAAAACAGGGGCACTACATACACCCAATAGGATTGTCGAAAATTTGAAAAGGTTTAAATACTCTCATTTGTTTACCAAAAAAAAAAAAAAAAAAAAAAAACCTCACTAAATATCAATTGAGGCATTGGTCTCCAACCTAGGGTGGCATTAGTTATGGTTGCTATCACTTATCAATGACCTAATCAATTTCCTATGATGGGCTTTCAATGCCATTTGCCTTTGGGTTTATGAGCTATTAATAGGTCCACCAACCAACTTGGGTCCATACTAAGCCTTGTTGGAATGGTCTATAGGGTCACCCCAACTAATGGACAACCCATTCAACCAATAAGGAACCATAGTAAACCCACCCTTATGTGCTCACAACAACAAACAAAGTCTTAGTCCCAATATTAACAAAGAAAAAAAAAATTAGTCCCAAAATTTAGGGGTCAGTTATGGATCCATGACAAATATTTAAAGTTAGCTATATGTATTTTTTTTTTTCTCCATTTGACTCTATCAATCTTCTAAAGTCATACTCTCTAGTTTCCATTACTCCTATAATTGACATATCATTATTTTTTATTACTTCTACTAATATTATTATTATCTTTTCTTATCTTTCTTTACATTTTTATTCTCTCAACTTGGATAAACTCGTTATTTCTTACTAGTGTATTTGTCACTCTCCACTGAACATAATTGAACCATCTTAAATCGCTCTTCCTTATATTTTCATCAACAAGGGCTAAACCCTATCTTAGGCAAATTTCCTTATTTTGAATCCTATATTATTTCTAGCATTTCTATTTATCCATCTTAACAATTTCATTTTAGCTACACTCATTTTATGAATATGTTACTTCTTCACTACCTAACATTTAGTTCCATAATGTATAGTCGGTAGTATAACGGTCTTATAAAATTTTTCTGTAATTTAGTATGTATTTTATGGTTGCACAACACTCCTGATGCACTTGTCCACTTTATTCACCTTATTCTTATCTTATGATTCACATTCTCTTTAATTTCCCCTTCTTTATGAAATATTGATCAAAGATATCAAAAGTTATCTCTCTTTCATGTCTCTTGACCATTACTTATCACCCTTTTGTGTGGAACCTGAATTGATCATGTATTTAAGGTTGACCCAATTGTTTGTATGCATTGTTTAAAATAATAGTAAATAAAATTAAAAAAAATTCCATGAAAACTTTAAGTTAAAAAAAAAAAAATCACTTTTTCTCATGGTTTATTTGTTATCTCAAGTCTAGAAATTTCTAGAGGCGTTAGACACATTGTCCTTTTATGGATTTTTTTTTTTTTGTTCATTCTTGTTTGGGTACTTGGCCCATCCTTTCTTCGAGTCTAGAGGCACTTGTCCATTCATTTTTTTAGCGTCTAGAGGCACCCAACTTAATTTGCTCTAAGGGCACTAGGTCCACTTATATTAGTCTCGTGGACCTTAGGCCCATAGTGGCCCATTCCTTTAGATTTTAGGTCTACTATCTTTTCCCAGGAGAATTAAGCCCATTCATGTCATTCACTTGTGTTCGTTTTGTGGGCTTGAAAAACCTGTTGTTGCTTCATCTTTCTGCACCTCGGTGATGACAAGTTGGTTGTCTACGAGTTGAAAAGGGCTGGGCCTTAGTTTCATTGAATAGGAAGCAGCTCGTTGGACTCATTCAAGTTCAAGGAATTGTTTTTTTCTGCCACTTTAAACTAATCAACGCATTAATTTAGTTGGGTTTTAAAGCTTCATGGATTTTCGTGTGCTTCTTCTATTAGCCCATTTTATGTAACAATAAGTTTAATAAATTTGGATACATAAAAAATTTCACTAAAATAATTAACAACTAACAAGATGGGAAGTTGTTAATAATAATAAAATTGTCAACCCAAGTAAGAGGATATGTTATGGCTATGAGTTATAATCATGGTTCCTTTCAAAAGAAAAAAGAGAAGCTTCAAGGATCTAAGATTGGATCAGGGTTCAAACTAGTTGAGAATGACATTATAATTAATTTTATAATTACATCAAATATAAATAAATATTACAAATTTGTAAATAAAGAAAAAGGTAATATTGATTATAAAAATTTAGAAAAATTAAATAATTTTTTTTCAACCACATTCACACAACTTATATAAAAAAGTTACAAAATATAATAAAGCAATAATGTATATGATTTTAATTATATTTTTTTGAACATTTTTTTCCTTTTAGAGATGGCTAATTATAACAAAATGAAATAATGGAAAATTATAAGTATATTAGTTATGATTAACCGTAATGAAATTTTATTCATTTTATTGGTATATGCCACACATTTAATCCTTTTAAATTCAATTCGAATAATTTTTTTTTTTTTTTTGAGAATCCAATTCGAATAAATTAGTTTTCCATATATGAGCATCAAGAAATAGAAACTTAATAGTTTGTTCCCAGTTTACCCTTGGATTTTCAAGTGGTGGACCATAAAGTCTAGCCCGCTTTAGATTTGCGAATTGATTAGCCTAACTTGGGTTTTGATTATTTGTTGGACTAAAAGCCTGGTAAATGAGGTGTGAAGTGTTTCGGCATGTAGCCCACTTTTATAAGTGGATTCACTCTTATTCTTCCCTTTTTGTTTTTCCTTGTCTTGGGCTTTTCTTTTTGGGATTTTATGCCTTTCTTTTTTGTTTATGAATTTTGGCTCATTAATTTTATGGTGCTGTAACTTCAAAAGTGAGCTTTGCCGTTTGAGGAAATTATTAGAATTGGCCTGCACTTGTTCAACGCAAATGGATTTGGATTGGGTGCAATTCACCCTTCCATAATCCTTACACACATATTTTTATCATTTTTACTTTTTTTTTTTTTTTTACTCTTTATTCACTTTTTTTATTTAACGGTTGAGATTAAAAGTTGAATTTTTCAACTCTCAATTTCAACCCCTTAATAGCTATTATCATGTAGGTATTGTATTTGATATCAATCCTACAAATGGAGATGTTTTGCCATAGAACAGGTAAGAATAAACTATACTTGAATAGAGAAATCATTAAAAGTCAATTTAGAAGAATTTCGAAGCATAGAAAAATGCGAATAAAAGTGTAAACCATTAGAGCCAACGATAAAATCATGTGAAATTTGGTGATTTGAAGGGAATCATTACGAACATCCAAACTTATTGCCTATGGTCATGAATTACACTCTTTTCAGGTAAATTCCTTCATTTAAGCTTTCTAAATATAATTTTTTTCCATTCTGAGTTTGCTTTTTATATGCCCTGTTTTGGTATGTTTCTTTTTCTTTTTATTTTCTCAATTTATTTTTCTTTTATATTGCTATAAAGGGCTTGGCGGTTGGCTGAATACATGCGGTATAATTTCATCATATATCCAAAGGACAAAGTTATATATCAGAAATGACAAAGTTTGGTGAGACTTGAGATCCACCCATTAGTAGTAAGTTCATATTTGTCTTTGGCATTTGCTCACTTAACCAAATCAACTAAGCATCTGCGTTACACATTTTCTTATTAGAAAAGAGTTTAAACTTTAAATTCAATAAGGAGCTAGTGTCTAAAACTATTGTTTACATCCTTCAATACCAACATACTGTATCAGAACATCACAGATTAATGAATAAGGCCTACCACTGTACCACACAATCATTCTTCATTAATACCAAGAGTATGACTGATCATTAATTCATTCCAAGTTCACAAAACTTTCTGCTCGATATGTTGCCTCTTTCTTTAAGGAAACAGGCAACTTGGAAGATTCCGAAGTTTCCTAGCATCAAACTTGAACAGTGAACTAAATTATGCAATTTACATTGTATTTGCATTGCATCAATTCTACCAAGTCCAATTTTGAGAACGCAAGATATTGAATTGCCAAATGTTCTTCCGATTACAGTAATAAGAAACTAGAATTTATTTAAAAATACAACTCCAAGCAAGAATATAAATAACTCAATATTTCTTAGTTTCAACGACCAGTTAGATTGGATAGCGAGCAAAAAACCTATCAACCATAGCAAGGGTTTCCTTGTGCTTGTACTCTGGCGCCGTGTGACCTGCACCCTATGTATATTATAGGACATGGATTAATTGTATTTTAATCTTTCAAACATTATAAATATAAAAAAGATCAAATTAATATATATATTTTAAATCCGTTACCTTTACAGTTACGTAAGTTAAGCGGAAATTATTATTCATGAACTTCACTTGGTATCTGCAACGAACATATCAATGTGAGATAAAATTTGAGAAAAACCTTAGCTCCTATCCATGATATGGAAATTGAAATGAACATTTATGTGTAATTTTAGTCATATAATTTTTCTTATTAAGTCATGCGACTTATTTAATTAATATATATAGATAATTTTATAAATCGTCATTTAATCCGTTAAATAAAGATAATTCTAAACCAATTTGGAACCGAAAATTTTTGTCACTAATATTCTAGAAGTAATTCAAATCCTAAAAGTGCTCACCCAGCAATTTGACCATCAAGGTACCACGGACGCCATTCATCAAAAACGGCCACACCAAGAGCTTTTATCCATGCATATGTAGCAACCCACGGAACAGAAATGTCGTGATCCCCACTGCAAATGAGAAAAATTTCAGAACAATTGTTACTCAGAATTCCAAGAAAATCAGTGAAGGAAAGCAATTTGTTTTTAATAGGACAGAAATCCACCTGTATATCAGAGCTCGGAGACCGGTCTTTGTGAGATTTTTATGATATGCTACACTACTTGTGACATCTTCTGTGTAAGTCGACAGAGCTTTGGGGCACCTTACCCATGAATCTACGGTTCCCTGGCAAGTTTCATTAAATCAGCATTAGTATTTTTTTTTTTCATTTATTCATTCAAGGTGAAGCCTATTCATTCAGGGTGAAGTCTTTCTAACAATGCATAAGATAAGAATTATGTAATTAAACGATTAAATTTACCATCTCTTGAAAGGTTAAACTTTTGAGAGAATCTTTAATTTAATACATACCTCTCGAACATGAAGAGCTTTTCGGACTCTATCATCATTCAACCACTTGTAAGCAAGCACATATGTAAAGCCCTACAGAAAATAAGTGGATCGAATTCATAAATTCATGTACATTTCAAGAATATACATCAATGATGTAGCAAACCTCGACAACCACATTTATGAGAGAAAGGTAGATTTACCCGACACTGTAGTTCAGGAAGTTTAGTTTCTGAGAGGAGGTAGTTCATGGTTTTTAACTCTTGAACTCTCAAATCCCATTCAACCTCCTTCGGTTTTCCGGATGCAAAAGCACATTGAGGTTCCAAAATTTGTGCCAGGTTTATTTGTAGAAGGCACTGCAAATTCAAATGGAATTTCATTCTCAATTCCCTTAAAAGTTAAGAGACAATTCATCAGCAAGATCATGAAAAGTAGTAATATTTAATTTACCTCTTTGATTGCTTGAAGAGTTGTCACACATAGTGTATTGTTAATACTATAATTGACATAATCCTCGTGGCAATTATATTTGGCCGCCTAGAAAAGAAAAATCATTCAAAGTTAGCAAAAAAAAAAAAAAAAAAAAAGAGTGTATGGATGGTGACTTAAAATGGATGACACCAAGCAAAGCAAACACGAGTAAGTTACCATAATTCGCAAGCTTATAGTAGTGTTTGCAAGTAACTATTTTCCAAAAATGTTGTCTCATTTTTTGTTAGTTTTGAGTAGCAGTAAAACTTGTTCAAACCAAAATTATTTTTTGTTGGTTAGGAAAAACAAACTCTTAATTTAATGTTGAACACATTTTTTGGAAAGAACCTAAAAAATTTTTTACTTCAAGAAAACAGAACCCTCCCTGTCTCTTCCCCAAAATGACATACACACACTTACATTCGTATATGTGACAATGTATATATTTATGAATTTATGCATGTGTTGATGTGAGTGTTCAAATTGCTTTTCATGCTTACAGACTTATCATGTATATTATAAGCATACAAGTGATCCTGAGTTGGAGATTATTGATAGGGTTTCATAAGGAGAGGTCATCAAAATGAAGGCAAATACTATTTATCATCATTTTTTTGTACCTCATAGAGTTCATCTGATATAAGGTTCACCCTGTGCACATAAGGGATTCTAAAATTGACATCAGTATAAGAGTCTGTCACTGGATTCCCGAGCAAGTATCCCTGTTACAATTCAAAGGAACCATCTACCTCAGTGATTACCCCAAAACACAAAATGATTAATAATTGAAGAAAAAAAATGTAAATTTCCAAATCTAAGATCATTTCTCTTCATCTTCTCATTAAAAGAATAATACTAGTGATGCTAAATGTAATACATAAACCTTTCAAATATCAGCAAAAAGTAATTTAGAAATTCATTTTTTAAATATTGAAGTGGCACGAATGAAATTTATTATCACATTAATTTGTAAGCATTTTATAATAAAATCAATAGTAGTTTTAACAATTTTCCTTATGAAAATTAATGGAGTTACAGAATTAAATCACATACTTGAAGTTGCATTCTTGGCCTGAGTCCGGCTTCCAGACCTATTTTTCACAATATAAACTTAACATTAGCTTATATCCATTGTTTACCAAAAGCAAATGTTTGTAATTGATAAACAGAGAAGGATTCCAATTAAATTTGTTCTTATACCTTCAAGTACATGTTTGACGAGCATAGGAACAATGAGACCAGAATAGGAATCACCACCAATGTAGAGTTGATTTCCAAGAAATTGTGGGTGATCAAGCAACCACTATCACAATCACATTGCAAGATAAATTAGTATTTTGTTTAACACTTAACAAAATATATACACATTTAAAGAGATAAATTGGTTACCTTCCTCAAAAAAGTATAACTTTGTTGTGCTGATTTTGTGTCTGAGGTGTTATAACCTTCTGAGGTTGTTGCATATGAAAATCCAGCTCCAACTGGTGCATCAATAAAGATAATATTGGCCACCTGAATAAATTAATTATAATTATGAGTTTCCAATGGAAAAGATTAGCAAAAAAATTGAAGAAAATTTTTGATTAAAGAGCAAAGCAAGGGTTAGTGATATATGAAATTATGCACCTGAGTCCATGCGTATGGGTTCACTGTGACTGCTGGTAAAGTCCCATTGAAAGATGCATAATCAAATGTCAATGGACCTGCACCCACAACTTCAAATCATTCACCGTCTATAAAATAACTAGCAACATACAATTACTATTGAATGAACTTTTACCTTTTTCTTTTAATTTTTATTTTTAAACTATTTAAAAAATGTAGACGGAACCCTTATAAGACCAAGAGCCTTGCAATTCAATTCTCTTAAAGAATCTGGGTTCGAATCCTACTCCCCCATTGTTGTGAAAAGAAAAATGTTGTAGTTTTCCCCTTGCATCAATCTCAAAAGATATAATTTCACATTATGAACTCAAATCCTAATCCATCCATGCCCTCCCACCAAACTAGAGTAAAAAAAACATTAAGGCCATTCGTTGTTTAACTATTTTGCCAGAGCTGGAAAAACATACCAATTTCATAGGCAAGTGCTGAGAACCCAGAACAAGCAGGGCCTCCAGTTAGCCAGAAGACAAGGGGATCGTTGGCTGGGCTCCTCTCAGACTCAATGAAATAGTAGAATAGTTGCACTTCATCTGTGTCTCCTACTCCAATGTATCTAATTACACCAACCCAAAATTTTGTAGATGTTAATTACCTCAGAATGAAGCCACATATAAATTGTGTATACTAATAAATTTGCTTACCCAGTTTCAAGTTTGAAAGGAAGCTTGCCAGGATATCCTGGTACATATTCAATGACTGATTGAGAAAAGGCAATGGTAGAGAAAACCAGTAAGAGAAGTATACTCAAGCACATTTTAACAATTCTAGTGCTTGAATTAAACGTAAGTGTTTGCTTTGTACACATGTTGTTGATGAAACTGTGTCCAATATGCCAAGCTAAAGTTCTTGTAAAGCAAAGCTCAACATCTACTTGTAAAAATGGATATTTGATTTTGTCACCAAATAGGCTTTATGTGTTACCAATGGATTCGTGAATCAAGCTCTCAACTAGGCACGTGCAATGACTAATTGATGTATGAGATTAAGGTACGCTAGGTGGGTATAACTCATCTTCAATTTTTGTTCTTGGCTTTTTGTTACTAAATGGTCAAAGAATTCGAAATCTGCAAGTAAATTTATTATTTAACAAACTTTCTTTGCCAGCCAATAACAATAGAAGAATGGAAGCAGAGATAACCAAAAAATATATATATGTTTTTTTATATCTTCAACGTGGATTGTGTGCTTAGAAATATTATTCAAATCATTCATATCAAAGAAATGTTCAAATAGTTCCGTGGAGCTACCACCAAAGCAGAAGGTCACTACTAGCAAGTCAAACTTTTCTCTATTCAATTGTAAAGATAGACAACAAAGTATTGAAATATTTCTGCATCAATTCTATCTTATTATTTCCTTGAAATAAGGATACCCAATATCCAAATATCTCTTTTAAACTCTTCAAGATGTGGCAAGTTTTCAAAATTTTAATGTAACCTAACTTTCAGAATAAAAGATATACTACAGCTTTATTTAATTCAATTTTGGTGTATATACCAATGAATGTAAATCTTGTAGGCCCCAAAAGTGGGCAGTGGCTAGCCATGTATGAGTAGGGATAATTCATAATTGGCAGCAGTTAGGTTTCAATTTTTGGACCGTTATTAAAATATAACCTACTAATGAAACAACTGGAAATTGGGTTAATCTGCTATGTTAAACAAGAAAGGGGACCAATCTTAGATCATTCTCATTGGGTATTGTGAAACCCACAAATGCAAATACATGATATTGTTCACAAAAAAATGCACAAAAACACCCAAATGTGGCATTTTTCATATATTTTTACAACTTGCTAAAGTGGTTATATAAATACCACCGTAGCAATATTGTGTAAAGTTTTTAATATTTTTTTTTATTCTCTTTATGTTCTATCCTTAAAAAAAAAAAAAAGTCTTTCCTCTTCTCTCCTATAGTAGCATTAAAGTAAGATTATTTAATATGATGCATTGTAAAATAAAGAATATAATGTATTGAGTGTTATAAAAGTGGTTATATAAAATAGATAAATTGACTTTTTGGTGAGGTAAAATGTTTATGTTTGTGTTTGTCTAAGTTTTTTTTTTTTTTTTTTTTTTTTTTTTTTTTTTTGCATAAGTGGATAAAAATGCCCGTAGACATTTGAAAATAGAAAAGAATTTAACACTCTGTTTGTTTTGAAGTAAAATATATTCCAGAAAATGTTTTCCCATTTTTCTTGTTGTTTTCTTTCTCATTCTCTCATTGCTTTTGCATTTCCTACATTTCTTTACAATTATTTCTTTATTTACACCTTAATTTCAGCAACATTAATAAATTTTAGGGATCAAATAAAGAGTTTCATCATTTATTTAAGGGTCTAGTTAATGAGTGTCCATAAGGTATTTGTTGATGGGTCATTTTAGAAAAGTTTTGATATCACTTTTATGGGAAATGAATAAATCTATCAAAAAACTCAGTTGCTTTTTTTTCCCCATAAAAAACTTCTAAAAATATTTCCTAACCTAATATCCGTAAGGTATTGGTTAAAATTTTCCCTTTATTTAATTAAGTGGTACATTTGATTCTTTTATCTTCATGAGAAAGAAACATAGACAGAGAAAAATGTTTTGAATTCCCAACAAGGAAATCTCTTTTTGCAACAAATTGTTACCGTTTGATATGAAAGTAGTTAAAATGTTCCTAATATATACATTTAGGAAGAAGATTAAAAAAAAAAAAAAAATTCCTAGATTACATAAAGGAGATAATTCTTTCCCCTCTTAAATCCTTTACCAACCACTGTTATTTTTTTGAGAAACCTTTTCTATCCACTATTGATAGTTGTTTGGAATTTAACCTAAGCATGTAGGTTTGAAAAAAAAAAGAAAAAAAAAAAAAAAAGCTCACTTTAGTAGTGGCACCAGACCAAGACTTTCTTTTAGAAGAACCGGACCAAGATTGTGTTTCAAGAATTATGCCTTCTCTTGATTTTCTTCTTTAAAATAAGCAATCCGCATGTGTATAACCGTTTGTTTGATCATATGCTTATTTCTTAGTTGTCCCTACAATAATACTATCCTTTATTTTTTTATTGAGTAAATAATACTATCCTTTATTATGCAGCTTTGAAGGGTAGGTCCTGTGACGCAGAGTCATGGTTTGATACTTTGATATGGACAGGTAGTTGGATCAAAATTTGTATTTTTTTTTTATTTTTTTATTTTATTGGTGGAGCTTTGATTTGGATTTGCAAGGTTGCCTTTACCTTACTACCCGAACCTTCTCTGAGACTTGAGAGGATATAAACAAGTCTAAATCTTCTATTTCAATCTCCCTGCTCCATTATACACTCCACAAATAAAAATATGTCACATATTCATCTATTTTATTAAATGCTAAAATTTTGTCTTCTATTATTGCAATTACCTAAATATAATAGGTTATTTATTTATTTATTTTAGGAAATTAAAATAATAAAAGGTATAAATTTAGCATTTAATAAAATAGATGGACATGTGACATGTTTTTATTTGTGGAGTATATAGTAGAGCAAAAAGAGTAGGATAGAAGATTTGGACTCGATATAAATTGTCCCTAATTTTTTTTTTGTTTTGTAAAATAATAACTTCCATTAAAAAAAAGACGATATAGCTACCTCATCAATCATCGTCAACAAATAATATGTTTATGATGGGAACAATGACAAAGGCTTCAGGTCATAATTGGATTAGAGCATTAGTATCTGGAATGCAAATAATATCCTATTTTACCATCTTAAAAATCACTTTATCTGCTATACCATCCAACTTTACAATATATTCATTACACCAATTTTTATTTTATCATACAACTCATTAAAATAATATATATTATCCAATAAAATAATATAATCCAATCTTTCTCCCTTTCTTCTCACCCCATCCCTTGTTTAACTTTTCCTCTGTATCTCTCTTTTCAACCACCCATCACAACCACACATAAACCCACATCTCACCAAATTACCCACAAAACCCACTGCTACCACCCCAAGCCAACCCAACTCACTGCTACCAAACCAAATACCCCTCTCTTCCTTTGCCTCTCTCTTTAAAAGAACCAAATATTAAGAAAATAAAAATTAAAAAATAAATAACAAATTGAAATCCCACTTTAAAGATGCTATAATAGGCCAAATGGTTCTGGAAGGGACTCAAATTCATTATCAAAGATTGGCCCTTGATGTTTATCAAAAAAAAAAAAAAGATTGGCCCTTGGTCGAACTTATAATCAATACTGTGCAGCTAATTTGTATTCTTCGAATCTTCTTTGAGCAATATTGCATCATATTAGGAACTCTCATGTCATAGATATCTACTTCACCCAATCTTAAAGAATATCGTCCTCCATTTTTTGTGTGGAGCACCCAGCCACACCCACACCCACACCCAAACTCATCAAACCAGCATCGCAGTACCACCTACCACCGCCAACATCCTCAATCACATCGATTCAGCCTAAAACCCATCGATTCGAAGCCAAAAATCACAAAACTCACCACCACCTCTACCAACAAAACCCACCACCACCACCGCAAAAAATCCAGCCACCACCCTTAACTCAAAACCTAGCCACCACCATGCCCAGATCAACACAAAAACCCATAAATCCTTAGCAACCCCATTGAAATCCATAACAAACCCATCAGAATCCACAGCAAACTGATCTAAGATTGAGAGGAAGAAGTGCTGAGATTGGTTTCGAGTTTAAAGAGGAGAGAGCAGAACGAAGAAGAGAGAAAGAAGAGAGAGAAAGCGAATTTGAAACAATGAGAGAGAGAGGAGAGAGAAGAAGTATCAGACAATAAAAAACTAATTTTTATTATACAATCTAGCTACAGTACCATTTTACATATAGGATGGTATTGTAGCAAGATTCTAAATTTTTTTTGCAATTGGAAGATTTTGCAAGATCGGGTAAGGGGGCTTTTTGAGGCTCTGATGCTAAATATTACAAAAATATGGTATTTACAAGACCCAATGTGAATGCTCTTATAGATTCAATCAGAAAAAATTGAACATCGACTTTATGTGTGTGGGTGGCAGTTTTTTATTATTATTTTTGGGACATGTTCTATATATATTTGATGCATAAGATAATTTTTTTGTGTTTGGGTGCGAGGGCTTGATAGAAAATTCTTCATCTTTTTATGTGTTACAGCCCCTCATTGCTACATAAGGTTTTAGTTGATTGAGTGTTTTTTAAAGGTGGAGTTTGTCGTCATTGAAATCAATCTAGAGTAGCTTTTTCTTTTTGGCCAAAAATTAAGTGTAATGAATGAACAGGAGAAATGACTTTTGATTGATGATAGGTTGGTGGGGAAAGTTAAATAGATTTGTTGCTATTGTCTTGGGGAGTTCAATAATCCTAAAATATTAGAAATGACGAAATTATATTTAGGGTTTGACTTACTTTCAGTACTTTTTAAAAACGAATATCTTTTTGTTTTAATGAGAGACTACTACATCATCTGCTAACTAAATAAAAGATGAGGATTAAAACCCACTACCATTTGCCATTATATATTTAGAACAAAAAGACATATATAGTTAAAAATGTACTCGAGGTAAGCCAAACCCTCATATTTAAACCCATTAACTTGACTTGACTTGACTTGACTTGACTTGAGGTTTTTAGACCAATAGGGAAATTGGGTCAACTTGTACTTGACTTGTTGAAATGTTGGGTTAGGTTGGGTTAACTAGCAAACCGACCCATTTTGAATCTTATATGCAAAGTTGGATGATGTCTCCCACTGGAAGAGAATTAAAATTGGTTTTTCTAAATTGTTATTAATGACATGGATCTCTTGAGCATTTCTATAATTGTGGTTGCTTTTGAATCAACTTTTAGCACTGGAGTTAAAATTCTTATTCTGACTTCGTGTTGCTCAATTTTCTGGGGAGTAATGAGCAATTGTGGGTTGTCTTATTATTTTTTCTTATGGGGGAGAGACTTTTATCTTATAATGTGACTTGTGTATGGTGTTAGTGATTTTGTTTACATTGTTCTCAAGGTGTATCTCTAAATATTCGGTTCTTAGTTTAATGCAATGAGTTTATGTTTCTTTGTGCTTGTATTGACTAATTCTACTTGTATTATTCTTATTTTGTTGTTGGCTAGTCTGTATAGCCTTGTTGTGCTGGACATGTTAAATACTGCAATTGGCTAGTACCTGATAGGTTTTACTCAAAAATTACATACTGCCTCTGTTTGTGTATGTGTTGTGATTTACTTACTGTTATTTATTGTCCTTGTACTTACAAACTGAAATTGAATCAATTAATCACTTGTTGTAAGTGAACTTAATTAAAATCAATACCAAGTTGTGCTAGGAATCAAAATGTAACTACAATAACCATCCTTTATCTATCAACTCTCTTTCTAAAAACTTTTCATATGCTAGGTTTTCTCTTTGAGAAACCCTAATACGGTAAAACACTCTTGCCTATCCCCTAATAGGCCACCTTTATCCCTTCTAAGTGAAAACAGTAATACTTAACAGATTTCTCTCTATAGAGGATCTTACTAGACATTGGGCAAGATTATCTCTTACCACAAAAGAGAGTCAAATCGTGGAGTTGGTGGATGGTGTTATTGATAACTACAAGACTTTAGTAGCAAAATTCTTCACCAAAAGCAGAACAAACTTATATGCTATCAATTGCACCCTTAAAAGTATGTGGAGATCTGGGGGAGCTTTTGAAATTTAGGACCTAGGAGCCTATACGGTTTTAATCATTTTTGAAGAACATTGCCGATGTAAATCAAATCCTCATGCAAGGGCCATGGTTTTTTGATGAATATCTAATCGGATTATACAAACCAAGCAACAGTGGATGACGCAACGTTTGATAGGGCATCTTTTTGGGTTCAAATACACGGGTTGCAATTACAAAGAATGTGAAAAGAGAACACTAAGGTAATATGTCATACCCTAGGGAGCATGGAGTGTGTGGAGGAATCGGAAACCAAGGATTGCCGAGGGAGATGCATGCGAGTAAGAGTGAATAATGACATCAACCAACCACTATGCAAAGGCAAAACGGTAAACGATTTGGGGAAAGACCCTAGTGGGTGTTCTTTTAATATGACAAATTGCCTATTTTTTGATACTGGTGTGGATTGTTAAACCATGATGAAATGGATTGAAAGTTTTGGCTAAATAGTAATGGAATTTTATGTAAGGAAGATCTACAATATGGAGCATGGCTCTGTGCAACTATGGCAAGGTTTTACAGGTCACCACCAACACCCCCAACAAGAGGATCCCCAATGCTACTCATATAGGCCTACTCCCCCAAATCTTTCACATTTGTGTATTACTCCTGTACTTGATGTAAGTGATCAAAGGGAGATGAACATGCCTGGTAGTGTGGCGATGGACTGACCAACCATGAAGAAATATTTCGAACACCCAATCCTCACGGGCAGGGAAGTCATTACAAACTCTACTATTTTCTCAGATCGACTCTAGGAAATTGATTGGCAATTGAATAAATTTCCAAACCCCTACGTTTGAATTTAGAAATAGGAATTGTGACTGAGAGTAGTAGCTTGATCTCAAGTGAGACATGTATTGATATGAGCAACCCAAAGAATAAGGAAGCCTTACTTGGAAGTTAGGATAAGTAGGATGATACAATGGTGATTAACTCAACGCATGTGATGAAGAATGCGGAATCAAAGCAGATTGTGAGCTCTAAGATTGATACAGTTGATGGGCTTGATAACATAAGACCTACGACCCAATCTGCTAGCATTAAATTGGGCCCTAAGCAGGTTACGTGGAAGAGGAAACACCACAACCCATTAAGATGAATATAGGGGACACTCATCCAACACCACTGGGAATAAAAAGAAAAAAATAAAAAAGATAAAAAGGTGATGGACTCAGGCAACAGGAAGAAACAGGAGTTAGAGGATGAAACTATTGTGTTGAGTAAGATGATGGCAAAAAATTTTGGATTGGTGATGACTACTATGTAGCATTGTGGGAGCAATGAGTACCTTAAGTTGGAATTATTGGGGGCTTGGGAACCAACAAACAGTTCAAGCTCTTAAGAAATTGTTGAGGGCATAAGAGCTCAATTTTTTTTTCCTTAAAAAACTAAACTTCATTGCTACGTGATGAGTAGACTGAAACGTGAGTTGGGATATACACATGGAGTGGCTGTGTCTAGTGATGGCAATAGTGGGGGTCTTGTTCTATTATGGAAGCTAGAAATTAAGGTACAAATTCGTAGGTATTCTTGGTGGTATATCGATGCCTTTGTTGACTATGAAAATAATGGAGATTTGTGAAAGCTAACCGGATTCTACAGACATCTTGAAACGAATCAAAGAGAGGAAACATGGACATTACTGGAGTCACTTAACGGCAATAGTGACCTTTTATGGCTATGCATAGGTGACTTTAATGAGATAGTGAGTGCATCTGAGAAGGAGGGGGGAAATATTAGGCCACTAAGATAGATGACTTGGTTCCAAAATGTCATTAATCATTGTGGTTTCATTGATTTGGGGTATCAGGGTTCCCTATTTTCTTGGTTTAGAAACCAATCGGATGAAGGAAGGTTGAAGATTAGGTTAGATTGGGCTTTGGCAACTATTGGGTGGAAGCAAAAGTACTAGGAAGCAAAAACACACCATATTCCAACTTCGTCATTGGATCATTCTATGCTTGCTCTCTAGATAAACAAGAATGGGAGAGCTCAACCAAGGTCACATCACAAATTATTTCATTTTGAAGCAATGTGGCTTAAAGATCCTAGGTGTGATGAAGTTGTAACCGATTCTTGGTAGGAAGGGTTGAATAAAATTGGAGGTTCCACATTCTCAAACTGCATTGAAAGCTATAGAGAAAATTTTGAGAGTTTGGAATAAAAGAGAATTTGGACATGTTGGGAGGAAGACAGTTGATTTACAGAAAAAAATGCAATGTTTAGAGAGGTAGAGAACTACCAGAAATAATGAGGAGGCAATCAGTGAGGTTAGAAGAAGTTTAAATGTGTGACTAGATGCAAAGAGCACAATGTGAAAGCAGAGGTCAAGGAATATGTGGTTAGTGAGTAGGGATTGAAACACCATTTTATTTCATGCCAAAGCATACTAATGATTTCAATGAAACACAATAGTTAGGATGTGTGATGAAACTGGTTTGTGGCAAACAGAAGATAGGGCTATGGAGTGTATTGTGCTTGACTACTTTAAAGCTATTTTTAGCTCAAATGGTACTACAAATGTTATTGCAGTATTGGAGGCTATTAATCTTGTTGTAACTCATGCTATGGACACGTCTTTGATAGCCGATTTCAGAGCGGAAGAAGTAGCACAAGCCCTTAAACAAATGCATCCTAAGAAAGCTCCCAGACCTAATGGTATGCCCTATTTTTTCTACCAACATTATTGGTCTTTAGTAGGCAATTGTGTTACACATACTATACTTGATTTTCTAAACCATGGTATTGTTCCCCCTGAGTTCAATGAAACTTATATTGTTCTCATCCCCAAAGTAAAGAACCCAAAGAAATTACCCAATATGGACCCATTAGCCTTAGTAATGTGATTTCTACGGTGGTCTCAAAAGTCTTAGCCAATAGATTGAAATTGTAATTTCCACATATCATTAGTGAAAGTCAAATTGCATTCATGTCTAATCTTCTTATCATTGATAACTTTTTGGTTACATTTATGACTATGCACTATATAAGCCAGAAGAAAAGTGGGAAAGTGGGAGAGATGACCCTTAAACTAGATATGAGCAAAGCTTATGATAGGGTTGAATGAGGTTGCCTAGAGAAAATTATGGCAAAAATGGGTTTCCACAGAAAGTGGGTGGGTATCATGATCAGATGTGTTTGAACTGTTACATATTCTGTAAAAATTAATGCGAAAACATGAGGCAATATTACCCCCACTAGGAGTTAATGCCAAGGTGACCCTTTACCCCTCTATTTATTCTTACTATGTGCAAAGGGTCTTTTAGCACTTCTTAGAAAATCTACAGAACTTGGAACACTGAAGGGAGTTGTAGCATGTGCAAGGAGACCTAATATTTCCCATTTATTTTTTGCGGATGATAGCTTGATTTTCTATCAGGCAACAAAAGAAGAATGCTCCACTCTGATATCTATCTTGGCAAAATATGAGCAAGCCTCATGCCAACATTTAAATTGAGAGAAAACTCCATTGTTCTTCAATAAAAATACACTCCAAGAAGTTCAAGACGTTAAATTTCACCTTGGAGCAGAGATTATAAAGAAACATGAAAAGTATTTGGGGCTCTCGTCTCTCTTCAATAAGGATAAGTGCAATACTTTCCATCAACTGATTGAATGTCTGGATGACAAATTGTCGAGGTGGAAAGAAAAATTATTGTCGAATGCGGGAAAGGAGATTCTTATCAAGATTGTGGCACAAGTAGTCCTAATATATACCATGAGTGTCTTTACACTACCTAATGTTCTTTGTGAGGAGATGACTAATTTGGTCCGAAAGTTTTGGTGGGGTTAAACAAATGAGAAGAACAAGATGGCTTTGCTAAGTTGGGATAAAAAGTGTAAGCCTAAGGAGGAAGGAGGGCTTAGTTTTCAAGACCTAAAGGCGTTCAATCTAGCTCTATTGGCGAAACAAGGGTGGAGACTACATATATGTACAAATTCTTTAGTTCATCGAGTACTTAAGGCAAGGTATTTCCCTAATGGTGATTTTCTATCTGCGGCAATAGGAAATAACCCATCATAATGGTTGCCCAATCCATTGTCCAATAAGGAACTCGGTGGAAAGTTGGCAATGGCTATTCTATTGGGATTTGCAAGGACAAATGGTTACATCAACCCTCAACTTTTTGTCTTACCTTCCAAGCTATTGTTGTACGTTCTGATGCTAGGGTCTCTTTGCTTATTGACCTACATATAGCCGCTTGGAGGACTGACATGGTTCAACAGATCTTTTCTCCTGATGATGCAGTAGCTGTTTTAAGTATCCCACTCAACTATTGATTACCCATGGATCACTTGGTCTAGGTATATACACCTAGGGGAGTATTTATAGTTCGAAGTGTGTATAAGGTGGCGTTGTCTTCATGCAGCAATGGCCTTCATGGAGTTTGTGGACTACGTTTGGCACCTCAAGTTCGGGCAGAAAATTAATGCTGAACAACTGGGATTGATTATTATAGTGGCATGGTGTCTTTGGTTCAGTCGAAATGTGGTGAGGCAGGACAGAGCTAGATCTTTAGCAACGATGGTTTTGCGGAAAGCTCAACATCTATAGGAGGAATTCGAAACAGCCAATTTGATTATATCTCATTGGTTGATAGAGGATGTAGTGCAGTGGTTATCTCCGACTGAGCCTTATTTGAAGCTTAACATGGATGGGGTGACTTTCTCTATTCACTAATCTGTTGGTATAGGAGCAGTTGTACGTAATCATGTAGGAAAGTGGAGGCTGCTTTGAGCAAGAAGCTGTATGGTCCCATAGGTCCTATGGAGATTGAGGCAAAGACATTAGAGGAAGGAGTTAATTTTTCTTTGGACGTTGGCATTAGAGATTTGGTGGTGGAGAGTGATTCATAGGCTGTTATCAACGCTTTAAAAGGCAATGGTCTGGCACAATGTGTATTGCAAATATCATTGAGGGGACATGGCTTAAGCTACTAGAGTTCAAGCATACAATTATTTCCCACATTAAAACATCTTGGCACAATATGCTAAGAATATTGATGATTATGTAACATAGATAAAGGAAAGTCCCTTTATGATTGAGTTTGTTTTGGTGCAAGATGTATTGAATTTATCTTCTGTTTGGTGCAAGATGTATTGAATTTATCTTCTTCTAAATAAAGTTACAATATTCTTATATATATTAAAAAAAAAAAAAAAAAACTCTCGCTAATTACTTATAACCCTTTCCACGGTTCCTTGGGAAAGCCAAAATCTTTTATAACATCAAACTCAAAGCTTCAAAATGCCATGAATTGTACATCCTGCTAACCTTTATTAAGGAATCAACTATTAACTGTTTTTAACATTTACTTGATTACATCAATGAAATAGTACCAAATTATAAGAAGTAAATTTTCCGTATAATGAGAGTAGAACCACTCCTTAAACTTGAAGCTACGGGTGTTAATTAGATTGGATAATAATGGATGAACCTGTTGAACATCTGAAAGCATTCCCTACGCTTGTACTCTTGAGGTGAGTGACCAGCTCCCTAAACAAACAATAAGAAAATGGTTAAGACATATCTTTAGCCCTAATTATTGATCCACAAAATTTGGTTTTAAATATGTTTGGAGTTATCTTTTCTAATTTATTACTTGATAACTAAAATTACATATAAATGGTTTCTTTAATTAATAAATAGTACGTAGGAATAGGATAATATCAAACATGTTTCCAGCCAAGCTTTTTCCATTTATGCTCATCCGTAATTATGAAACTATTTTTTTTAATTAATTTTTTAAACTTACCTTAACAGATGCATAGGTCAAGCGGTATCCATTAGTAGAATACTTGATCGTGTATCTGCTTTGAACAAATGATAAAAATTATTAATATGTGATATTCATGATTTGAAAAATCTAATCCTGCTACATGTAAAAGGTTAAAGAACTTACCCTGCAACTTGACCATCCACTAACCATTGTCTCCAATCATTAACAATGGTCAAATTTAGTACCTTGATCCATTGTTGCGTTCCAATGTTTGGGATTGTTAGGTCATGGTCACCACTGCGGGAAAAAAGAAGCAAAACCATATTGTTCAGAAAAATTATGAACATATTGCTTTAAAGAATATGTAATCCTCAATTATATACCAATTCTATACATAAGATATAATTCCATGGCAAATATGGATGTTTAGAGCCAAAGCCTAATTTGTTGTTAAAAAAACACAAGCACCATTTACTACACACTTGTTGTTTTATACAATTTTACACATAAAAAAGCAACCCAATTGGTGACTTGAGCTTTAAGTCATGATTTCAGTAGCTTTTTGGTGTGTGTGTGTGTGTGTGTGTGTGTGTAAAATTGTGTAAAAAAACTTGTGTGAAACAAGTTTAACTTTTAATTACAAAGGGTCCAAGAAAAGAGGAAGAATTTTGATGCAGTGAGTTGTAAGGAATATACTTGTATATTAGAACTTGTAAGCCCAATTTGCTGAGATTTTTATGATAATCAAGGACACTGGTGACGTCATAGGTGAATGATAAGCTCTTGTTGCATCTCTTCCAGTCATTTATTGTTCCCTAATTGCAATCACAAAGACGTGTTTAACACTTAGCACCATCATGTTATAATATTACCACCATTACCAATGTTATAAGAGTCTGGTACCTCTCTGACATGAAGGGCTTCTCGGACAGTTTTATCATTGGCCCAAATGTAAGAAAGTGCATAACCAAAGGTCTGCAAAAAGTGGATCAATTTCATTATAAACATTTTTACACTACAAGCTGTAAATTTGTTTTTAGAGAGAGAGAGAGAGAGAGATTTACATGGCAAAAATATTCTGGGACATCATCAGAATTTAAGGTGAGGCCATCAGAGTCTTCCTCAAGGGCTCTTCTAAGAGATTCTCCATATGGATGTGGAGATGTCCAGGTGCACTTAGGCTCCAAAATGTGGTTTTTGTTTATGTCTTTAGTGCACTGAAAATTCAGGGAATTATTCTTTGTTGGTGTTAGATTTCCAAATATCCATACAAAGAAATATGTGTTTTACGAAGAGTTAGTAGTCTCTTACATGCTTCATTAATTGAAGATCCTCATAGCATTGTGATTGCGATGTGGTAACTTGAGTGTAACTACCGTTGCAACTTTCTTTTGCTGCCTGTAAAAGCATACACTATTTTACATTTCATGATGTCAAGCAAAACAAAACCATAGCTTTTATTTACAGAGGTCAGTTTCTTAGGTACTTTATAGTAGTTTTTTCAATTAAATTCAATTATGCGGTTATAATGACCAACAAGTCATAGTTGAATTTAACTGTTTGTGAAAAAGACAATAGTATTTGCACTTCATTAATCAATGAAGCCATGTAATTGAATTTAATTAATGAAAATAAGGTACAAAGCCTAATAAAGTTTACCTAAGTTTTACCCTAATAGAAATAGAACTCCCATAAAAAGCAGAACACATAACGAGATTAAAATTACAAATGAACATGTTGAATTACCTCATAGAGTTCATCTGATACAAGCCCCATTCGATGAGCATATATTATCTTTGAATTGTCATTAATGTCCGCATCAGTTCGAGGGCACCCAAGAATATATCCCTGAAACCATTTCAAACAAAGAGTTCTTCAACTCATAATTCTCGAAATCCATGGCCTAATTTATCAATGTGTTGAAGTAACTTTATGAGCTAATTGAGTCATTCAAGTCCTGCAATTCGAACAATTACCTTGAGATTTAGGCGTGGTATGGCTCCAGCTTTATTATCTGTAATATTTTTAGCCAATTTTAAAAAAATGAGTCACTTCTATTTGAAAGTTTGTTTTAAGTATTTAAGAGCAAAATCATAAAGTTAATTACCATCAGTTATATGTTTAACAACAATTGTGCCAGATATGCCTGAATAAGAATCAGCTCCAATAAATAATTCATTTAGCAAGTATTCTGGGTATTCTTCAGTCAACCACTGCATTTACAACAACAGCAAAAATTACAAGTAAAGAAAAAAAAAAAAAAAAAAAAACACCCTTCCATGACAACATTTACAACTTCAATTATATTGTTTGGAACCAACAAACAATATTTGACTTATAAGTACGATACAACATTTTTCATTACTTTTTATACGACTGTTCATTAATAGTAAAATTGGTGCCAGTAGTTGATCCGTGTAAACATGATGCTATTCCAATCAGAACCTATCACCTTATTAACATTGTGTCTTGAATTAAGTTGTAGCTCTAGCAGAACTCAGATATAAACACCCAGAAGTACTTTGTAAGCACTACTTTATGTTATTAACATTGGCAAAGATTATTTTATCACCATTTAACTGTGGGGATATGAGTTAAGAGATCTAATAATTAGCTGCTAATGCTCCAATTGTTTCTGTCAATGTAATAAGCTAAGAGCGTTATTCACCTTCCTTAAGAAAGTATAAACTTGTACTGCTGTTTTTGTGTCTGAGACAGCGTAAGCCTCGGCACTTGTTGCATAGGAGAAACCAGTGCCAACAGGTGCATCTACAAATAAAATGTTGGCATCCTGGGAAATGATTCACCAACATTCAATAGCATCACCATAACTCATCAAATTAGATGTAGCTCATGTGGAAATTGAGTACTAGTATCAGATAAAATGTGTGGTGTACTAACCTTTGTCCATGAGTATGGATAATAATATGTTTTTGGTGTACCCCCTGTGTAGTGTGACATATTGAAAGCTAATGGACCTACAAGTAAAGTTACATGATATAATTACCGATATGGGGGTAATAAACATAACCTGAAAGGATACACACAATTTTTGAACTAAAACCGTGAGTTGAAGTCATTATTTATGTTCAAAAAATCGGGTGTGTAAAATTGTGTAACAATTTGTGTGTAATAAATACAACCCAAAAATGATATTTCTAAAGAAGAAACATTTATAATTCTATAAGTATTTGTTTTACCTTTTATTTATTTTTTTACTCTATTATGGAGTTCATCAACCAACATGGAGAATCCCCTTTTTCATTTCGCCAAAACCCAGTACAATTCAAGAAAGAAGTTAGATGAACTTGCTGAACTTTTGGTAGAATAAGATAGTACATATTGGATGGATCGAATGGTGGAATTTGATTCATGAGAGTAGGATAAATGGTCAGATTGATGCTTAAAGATCAACCTACCGGTCAAATTATATGACATGTTAAAGTATTTCAAAAATTTGGTGGATTTGGACTGTGGCTGCTTGAGCCAAAATTAAGTATGACATGTTTAGAAATGATCTAATATCATATCATTTAAAATTTTAAGTGATCTAGTATTAGCTATATTGTTAAATGGATAAATTGTTCGTCCAATGCCTCTATGCACTCAACCAAATGAGAGGTTGACATGTGATCAACTTAGGAAATGTATGGTGTCCTATCATGTTTTCTATAATAGATGCAAAGCCCAGTGAATACTTTGTATTTTAAGTGAAAATAGAAGGATCCTATATATTTAAAATTAGATCTATGAGGTGATATAAGAAAAAGTAGCAAAAAAAAAATAATCCTAAAAAATGAACCGTTTAACAAAGTTCCACATGAGTCCGCATAGATTGCTTAATATTGAGAATCTAGTCAAGTCCTATAAAAAAAAAAAAAAATATTATCTAATACTCTCAAGACACACTAACGTGATACTTACTCCTCTCATATAAAAATTAAAATTTTACCACAAACTTAATTAGTCTAACTTATTATTTTGTGAGAGAAATGAGTACCAAGTCACTAAAATACTGAAAAACTTAAAACATATTTTCAAGCTAAGCATACCAATCTCGTAGATGAGACCATTGAAAGCAGAGCAACCAGGGCCGCCGCTATACCAAAGCAAAACAGGGTCCTCTTTGGGGCTTCCCTCTGATTCGATGAAATAGTAAAACATCTCAGCTTTATCCACAGTTACGTACCTGAAAATCAATAAAAAAGAAACACAGTGTAATGAAATTGGCATAGATTTTAGGAAGGTAAATGCAACACAACACCAACAAAATCTACCCCCATAAGAACATACCCAGTATAGAGTTTAAAAGGAAGGTCACCATCGAATCCCGGAATGGAGGTAACGAGTGTGCCAGAGAAAGCCACATTTGCTGAGAAAATTAGTAGAAGAAGCGAATGGAAACACGCTTTGTTTGCATAATTTCCTGAGCTAAATACCATTGTTTAATGGTTGTCTCTATGTTGTTAGTATGGTCTGGCCTAGAAGAGTGTACAAAAATTTCTAAAACCCAAAGTCTGTTGCTAATCTAAAAGTATGTGGCTAAGATGACAATGTTTAAGCATAGAGACCAAAGTAGTTCACATATATTATGGTTTTCGGTTAAAGCCAAAGCAATTCTAGGACTCGTTTTCTAGATGTAGTCAATAACTAAAAATAGTAGTAGATAGAAAAGAATTGTTGTTGTGGGTTTATGGGATTTGAAGAACGGATGACAGGGAAGCATAGGGGAAAATCTAACCAAATGGGTTGAACATTTGTTAGACAAGTTGTGTGTAATAGTATACTTTTTTTTTTTTTTTTTATAATATATATAAGATAATAGACTAATAGAGTAATAGTATACTAACTGTTTTATAAACGTGACTCTTTTTTATTTTCGTTGTACATGTAACTTTTTAATGGTGCTTGGACTTCTAAAAATCAGAAGCAACCTCAAATCTTTTACATGGTAAACCAGATGACTTTTTTTTTTGTAACTTTTTGTCAATTTTGTGAAGCAGCTTGTGTTCTTTTGAAAGAATCAGTCCAAGGTAATTTTTAGATAAGCTTTTCAAAGTACAAAAAACAACGGTCCTTTCAAACTTTCTTTTTATTTATTTATTTTTTTTACATATTACATTCTTAAAATTTGGGTTAATTTTAATTTTATCTTCTATAGTTCAAAATTTTGTCTGCTCCCCTAATATTAAGTTGTTGGATTCGCTCCATTCCATCCATGCACCGTGTCTAATTGTCCGTAAAGACTATCATGTGAGTTAGTTGGTGCAATGAAATTATGACGCGTCATTTTATTTATACTTACCACCTTAATTTAATAGTTTAATTTCTTTTAAAAAAGTCTTTAAAATCTAAAAATTATAAAAAGTAACAGTAAAAAATGAATCACCAACTAGAAAGCAATAGTATTTTTTTGAAATACTAGGAAAAAAAAAAAACTTTAAAAGCTCTAATCATCTATCACTTTCCAAATAGACATTCTCAATCTCCCACCCAATCGATGTTAGTAAAGGTGGACCAACATAGAATATGTTTCAAATGTTAGTATGATTGATCTCTGTATCCACAATTTCATACTAACTTTAACCCCCTGTGCGTTGTCACTTGTCACAACTCAACATAAAAATTATCTGCGTAGAGCAAGTATATAAGCACAACAAATTCTCCCAATATTTTCAAAATAATTTTATTTTGAGTTGTGGTCGTGGATCTCTATGCAATCTTATTTAGCTTTGATTTATGGTGGATTAGCACCTTAAACTTATTGCAAATATGGTCTAGGATTTTATTATGCTTGTAGAAAAACTCTTATGTTTAACTTAGTATGATTAAAAAACTAGTAAAACTATGACCTAGGAAGCACTTGCATTGATACCAACAACACGGATATAAGTATGGATATGGTACGGCAATACGACAATTTTTGAAAAACTAGGACACGAGCATGATTGGAATACGTATATTGTCTATATATGTGTGGATGGAGTAGATATTTGTGTGTGTCTATTGTCTATATAAATAATGAAAAAAGAATTGTAAAATGATAGAATTACTTGGCTTGATGGGCGGTGAATTTAACTCATAAAAGACAAATTTTGAAAAGAAGCTATTCACGTATGGGTGGGCGGAGAAGATGAATGCAAAATAAAGATAAACACGCATAGACAAAACAAGGAAAAAGGGCAAAAGGGAAAAATTCTTAAGAGAAATAGATTTGGCATGAGTAATAATTATAACAACAACAACAACACCACCACCACCACCACCACCAACAATAATAATAATAATAATAACAATAAGCTTCCTTCCCAGTTTAGGGGGACTAGAGAATGTTATTTCTTCAAACCTTAAGTGTAATTTGCCCATTATAGTATAATATCGTTTCAAAAGTATAAAATTTTGGTCTGATGATAAAGAGTTCTCATTAAGAGAGAAAAACATAGATTAAAACTCTGTAAAAAAAAGATGGCATTTATTCGTAACTAAATATTTAATTTGCATCATGAGTAGTCACAAAAAAACTAGTGTCACTTGACATACAAGTTTCTATGTACTAGGACTCTAAAAAAAAAAAAAAAAAGTGTCTATGTACTAATAACTTATGTGGAATTAAGGGCTTGAATTAAAGTCCTACTTCAAAATAAAACATATGGGAACAACTCCTTCATCAATGCAACCAGTCAATTTAGGGGCTTTTTTTTCCCCTCAAAAAAAAAAAAAAAAAAAAATCATAGGGTGTTTTTAGGGTTAGAACAAAGTGGGACCTAGTGCCCATGGGGACTAGAGCTTGGGCTCTTCCAGTTTCTGATTTTACATAGATAATTTGTAGTTCAATTCGAAACATTAATGGAATTGAGATTTTGCAATAAAAATGAACTTGCCAATCAAAATGTCTGGTTACCAAATATCCTAGCTAGGTGTTAACAACACTTCCGGTCTGACCCTAATTAAGGCAAAGGAACCGTTAGTTTTGCATGTGCTTTACCAACTAGTCAAGAAGAGCTTTTGGATGTCACATTGTCACATGAAGTAAAAGAAATAGAATTTTCTTTGTGAAAGACTGAAAGAGAAATTCGGATGGGTCATGTAACTTACAGGTCCTAACAGCATCATCTTTTGGGCTGCAAATTTTTTATTTATTTTATTTTTTTGGAGTATTTTGTTTTGTTTTGTTTTACTCTCTCTCTCTCTCTCTCAATTGACATTGACCTTTGTTATGTTTGAGAATAGTTGGAAATTGTGAGACATTTCTCCGATATCATGCTAGAAAAAGAAATTAGTAAGAAGACGTAGAGAGAGAGAATAAAGAATTAATATGGTTTGGCAAAAAAAGGTTTACATTCATAGCGTAAAAGAAAATTCCAATGTGTCATGGCTAATTGAATGATCACTTGTGTTTAGTTTTCTATATTTATAATTTATTATGGTTACCATTGTATAAGTTGCAGTGTTGCACGATGTATGACATGAAAATGCCATTAATTCTTAGAAAATTGATTTAAATTCGGCAATTATTTTCTTCCCCTCTAAAATCATAACTATTGATATAAAATTATTAAGTCTCATGTTTCCTCAAAAAAAAAAAAAAAAAATTATTAAGTCTCATGCAAATTTGTTTCTCTAAAAAAAAAAAAAAAAAAAAGAAGGAAAGAAAGAAGAGTTTCATGTATATTTCTTGATACATGCATTATATCTGGAACGTATGCCACAAAAATTCAAAATTAAGTACCGACTAAGTTAGGACGCAATGGAGGTACCTAATACATTCTTCACTAGCAACCAAACTCTCAAATTTGAAAATTGGTTCCAAACACAACTTTATCTAGTTTAAGTTTAAAGGTGTTACATCTAAAGACTCCTGTGAAGTTTTTATTTTATTTTATTTATTTATTATATACAAGATAGAATTTTTACTCTATCTTAATTTAAGTGTATATATATGTAAAATTACCTCCTGGAGACTTGAACCTCAACCTTTACCCCTCACACCCCACAAGCATTTCTTGAAATCTTAAGTTTCCAAAATTTGCATTAAATGGATATGTTTGGGAGTAATACTTAATTTAGAGAAAGTTTATAGACGCAAAAAATTTAATAGTTATAGACGTAAGAGATTATTAGCGGTTGGAAAAAAATGATATTATTTATAGACTCAGATGAAAACTGGTAAAAATTTACTAAACTTTTATGAGCATATTTCCTTATTTTTCATTTTCATTTTTTCTTTTCTTCTCTCCTTGTGACTATGTCATGGGCTAAACGTGGCTGAGAAGCAAAGTATTTTGCGAATACACCATATGCAGGGTGGGCTTTTCCGTTTGAAAAGTTTCCAGCCCTTTTATTAACTTGGTAGTCACACATGGTCCAACTTAGATCTTTTATTGTATGGGCGGCGGCTAGTGGCACTTGTACAGTAACGGGCCTTTATGGTTTTTGTTAGTGGGGGAACCAAATGGGGCATTGACATTTGCAGTTATGGATTGCCCTCATGGGCCTTGACGATGATAAACGTCCAGTTCAAGCTAATGTCAAGATTTGTTGCAAAAATGTTGCTTTTATAGTTAAAGCACAACTGTTTTGATTGGATTGATGAAATTTTTTTTCCATCATTTTCGTTTTTTATTTTCATTTTGAAACTTTTGTCTTCCTTTGTTTGTTTTTTGTTCTATGTTTAGCTTCTCCCCTTTACTGATATAATATTATTCCAAATTTCTACTTTTGTATATATCTATTATAGTTGACTATGCATAATATTTTAGAGAAGAAATACGTTTATAATATTTTCACAACATTCTCACAACAAATCATGCGCAGTAAGTTGTTATTGGTTCTAATTTGAATTCATCACTTAAATTGTTTTTTTTTTACCCACCTGTAATAGCTAGTAATAACTTGTAGCCACTTAGAATTTGTTGTGAAACTGTTTTAGACATAACATTTCTCAATATTTTATCAAAATCATTTTAAAATGTTCTAGTGATCTTGAGTATCTTTTTTATCTTATCTAAAAAGGGTATATGTAAGGCCCCTCTTATGTAATCCGCGAATATAAGTCTGATTTATATATGAGAGAAGCTTTATATAAATTAACTTTAAATCCAGATTATTTACTATTGAACTGAAATGAATATTATTAATATAGAAAGGAACTTAAGGAATACCACTTATACAAACCTAAAATTAATAACATAGCTATCTTTTATTGTGGTCCGGTCTTGGATTACATATTTAAATGCAGGACACTGTGACTACAATAGCAATTAACATCATTGCAATGAATCATGGCACGGACTCAAATTGAAATTATTTACCATAAACATATCAGAAAACCGTCTCCAAAAACAATACTTGAAAGGAAAGAACTAGAAAGGATTGTAGTGAATCCACCTATGGAACATGTCATAACATTCCTTGCATTTGTACTCTGTTGGTGAGTGTTCAGCACTTCAGCTTCCTACACAAATTTAAAATTTTTCATTAAATTTTATTTTATTTTATTTTAATTTATTGCATGTCTCAATGAAGTGAAAAATTAAGGTTCTTTTTCGTACCTTTATGCACATTATTAGTCATAAGAAAACATTGACAAATTCTAAAAAAAACTTAGAAGAAAACAACAATAAAGGGGGGAAAAATACTAATATACTCAACCATCAACAAAACATGGTCTCCACTCCAATCAGTATTAATTGTGAGGTCTAGAGAATTTAGTAGCAATATGAGTGACTGCTATGTCATGATCTTCATTGAAGGAGAGAGTAAAATTTTTAGTTATTAAAAAAAATTTATAATTAATTAAAAGGGGGATTAATTTAGATTTACGGGAGTGGAGTGGAGTAATTTCATATTTGATTTAGATGATACCTTTTGTTATGGGGAGTTTACTATTTTATATTTTAAAAAAACATTGTTGCTTTAAATTTTGTATTTAATATGTGGTTGATATATCTATTTGTGCATAAATTCCATAATAAACATGTGTATTCAATAAAACATTCAGTAATTTAGTTACCTAGGGGCTAAAAAGATTTTTCATTAGGATTATTTTACTTTTACTTGAAGCAAATCCTAATACAATAAACATAACTATTATATATAATAGATTTGGACCTTGTCTAGGATGATTGTAGTTATTTTTTTTATTATAGGAGAATTATTGTAATTTGAAGAAGCATAAAGAAGAGTTTCTGTAGGACTAACTGAAAGCAATGACGTAGTTCTCTTCATTATGGTTCATATTTTTAGATTAGTATTCATAAACTGCACACAAGACTACAACACTAACAAGTATCAAGCTCTTACATTCCTTGTAAGCGATTATCACAATTCGCAAGGACTGGAATTGCAATTAATAACTGCATACGATGATAAAAAAAAATTCTACAGAGGATAATAATGGATCCATTTGTGGAACATATCATAACATTCTTTGCATTTGTACTCATGTGGTCAATGTCCAGCTCCCTACCCAAATTAAAAAGGTTTTTTTAGCACCTTAGTATCAATTAATTGATAGACTGCAAACCAAAAAAAAAAAAAAAAATTGATAGAGCAATAAAGTAGAAATTTAAAAAGAAAGAAAAAAAAAATTCTTGCCTTTACAGTTGCGTATGTCAGGCAGTACCCATTTTTTGTGTACTTCCTTGTGTACCTGAAGAATGCATGTTGTTACCCATAAAGAAAAATAAATACAAAATACTAAGGGTATGTTTGGTAACTGTTTTTTTCCCTTATTTTTTGTTTTCAAAAATAATTTTCTATTTTTAAGATTAAAAAACTTGTTTGGCAATCCAAAATGGACAGAAAACAAAAACTATTTTCAAAACTCAATTTGTGAAGAAAACTGAAAATATACAAAAGACTGTTTTTAGTTTTTAATTTTCAAAAGTCAATGAAAACACACATTTAATTTACTGAATTTGTCTCATTTAATGAGTTAGTATTAGAGTTCAAATCTTAGTAACAACATATTTTAGTATTTTCTATTTTTTTTTCTTCAAAACCTATTTTTTTTAGTTTCAACTAACCAAACATGTTTTTTATTTAAAAAATATAAGAAAAAGTTGTTTTTTCTTTATATTCCCAAAAACAAGTTTTTGAAAATAAAAAATAAAAACTGTTACCAAACATTACCTAAGTGTTTGTTTGGGAATATTTTATCTAGCTTTTTGTTGAAAATTTTTGGATTAAAATATATTAAAGTATATTTGTGCCATAAATAAAGTGGAAAAAAATAGAAAAACGTGAGGTTTTAAAAAGCTGTACATAATATATAAAAGCTGAAATTGATGCCAAACAAACTCTAAATTTACCATTAATTTTATTAGAGAAGCTCACATAACAATGAATGTGATTAATGCTCACATAAAAAATATAATATATGAATTTCTTAATTACTATTTTATTATTATTTTTACTACCAACATATCAATACATAAAATCTCTCTATAGTAAAACTTTTATAATAACTGGCATGTAACTCTATGCAAACACATGGATGCATTTAAAATTAAACAAAATTTTTATTATAAAAATCTAAATAATTAGTCAATTTTTTTTCTTAAAGCTTGTAACGCATGCATTCATGCATACGTATAGATATATTTAAAATTAAACACAATTTTTATCATAAAATAAAGGTAATAGTCAAATTATTTTTTTAAAGTAAACGTAATTAGTCACATATTAAAATTCTTACCTAAATTTAATACTATTTATGATCATTTTTTGCTAATTTTTCATAAGATAGAACGTGTGGTGATTTTTATTTTATTTATTTTTTGAGAAACATGTGGGGATTTTTTTTTTAAAAAATTTTATAGTTCATTAATATTAGATTATTAGTATTTTGCACTTAATAACTCACTTGACACAAAAATTAAAAAACTTAAGTAGACACATGGCACAAGTTTAAGTGGATAATTATGGTGTAGTTCCCCTATAAATTTAGACATATGGCGCAAAATTGGATTATAATTTCAAATTCTAATTCATTTTTCTCTAAGTTTTACCTATTAATATATATGTATATATAGATGACTTATAGATTTGAATTTTTTTTTAGTTATATGATTATGTTTTTTTATGGTTTATTATATTGGA
Organism: Castanopsis chinensis; assembly: GCA_032878915.1. Lineage (NCBI taxonomy): Eukaryota > Viridiplantae > Streptophyta > Magnoliopsida > Fagales > Fagaceae > Castanopsis > Castanopsis chinensis. Next base: position 3,400,384 of record JAVQMG010000097.1, on the reverse strand, counting down.
CCCCTCGTTTTCTACACTAAATTAATTAATTTGACACAAAAATTTAAAAATTTAGATTAAATGAAACACGTGGTGCAAAATTAAACTCTAATTGAAATTAAATTTTTACACTAAATTAACTCACTTGGTACAAAATTCTAAAATTTAGATTAGATGAGACATATGTCGCAAAATTAGATTTTAATTGAATTTCAATTTGAAATTTAATTGTATTTTCTCTCTGTTTTACCTATTATTATTATTATTATTATTATTATTATTATTATTATTATATATATATATATATATATATATATATATATTGTAACATCACTCTAAATAGAGAGGGAAAAAAAAAAAGAGAGTTGCAAATGCTTGGTATATTAAACTCTCACCCTGCAATTTGGCCATCGACAAACCACGGATGCCAATCAATTCTACCATCTTCAGTAAAAAAAAAAAAAAAATTGTGCAATTAATAATTTATTGTATTAGAGGATGTGATTATGAATTTAAACATTATTTTTGCTTTAAGTCCCATTTAAAAAACATAATAATCCCACATGTTGCATCCCAATTATTAAGAAGGATTCTAGATGCACACAAGGGAGAGTCTTAGGCCTTGTTTGGTTGCTGAGTGATAGGTAACTCATCACTCATCACCCTATCATTTATTTCTTTTAACTTAAAATTTTCCAGAACACTCCCACCCTTGTTTGGCAATTAAACCCGATTTAGTTTCTTGCCTAAGAACTAAAAAAAAACTCATATTTTTGTGGGACCCACGGGCTGACCACTACCCAGTGCACACAGATGAGAGAGTACTTGGGACTTGCTATGGGTTTGGGAGAGGAGAAAAGCTTGGGACTTGCTCAAGTGGTCTAATGAGAGAGCGCTTGAAGAGAGTTGGCTAGGATGGGAAATGCATGTGACCGTGGGGGGGGGGAGGGGGAGTGAAGGTTGAGTTGCTGATGTGACTAGTCACTGCTGTGGGGCCCATTGTGTGAGAGTATTTACAATCTTGCCATCTTAACTTAGTTTTTGTAACTTGAAAACGAGTTTTTCTTCTTCTTCTTCTTCTTCTTCTTCTTCTTCTTCTTCTTCTCAATTCCGTAACTCTTAACTCAAAAAAGTGGGGAATGAGTTAAGGAAATCGGGAATGAAAATAAAGCCGAACAACATTTGTATGTGTGGGGCCCACTTGTTTTTAGTGATGAGTTAACAAAACTCAGATATGAGTGATGAAAACTCATGAATCCAAACACCACCTAACGCATCCATGCCCTCCCACCACACTAGAGTAAAAAAAAAACATTAAGGCCACTTGTTGTTTAACTATTTTGCCAGAGCTGAAAAAACATACCAATTTCATAGGTGACTGCTGAGAGCCCAGAACAAGCAGGGCCTCCAGTTAGCTAGAAGACAAGGGGATCGTTGGCAGGGCTCCTCTTAGACTCAATGAGATGAGATTTTTGTAGTTATTTGAAATACGTGTGGGTAAAAAATGTGTGAAAATGTGTGTAATGTTGTTTAAAATGTAAAAATGTGTGTTTGAGTTAGGTGACCAAACAAACCCTTATCTCAAAATGAAGCCACATATAAATTGTGTATACTAATAAATTTGCTTACCTAGTTTCAAGTTTGAAAGGAAGCTTGCCAAGATATCCTGGTACATATTCAACGACTGATTGAGAAAAGGCAATGGTAGAGAAAACCAATAAGAGAAGTATACTCACGCACATTTTAACAATTCTGTTGGAAAAAATCTGGTTTTGTATCTCATACAAAACACACAACGGAAGCAACAAACAAGGATCTATTTCATTCATGATTGACAACATGCACTATATAAATTTCAGAATTTAAGAACAAGATAGCGTACCTTAGTATGGAGAAATTCAAAATAAAGATTAGAAGCACTTGGGAACACTTTTAATCTTCACTCTAATTCCACTTTACGCCCAAGATGTGTGGTCTCTCAATCAGTTTGTAAAGGGAGAATGAAAGTGTGTCTCACATTCTCTCTTTTTCTCTACATTTTTTATTTTAATCATAAAAGAAAAATTCTGTATGTTTCTCCCTTTATAACTACCTGATTATCTAATTGGGCCGGTCTATTAGACCTTTCTAATTGGGCTTTAATGTGTGGCTTGGAGTGGGACCAAAAGGAACCAATAAGACACTAACTTTAATGGGCCTTGGACTTTTCTCTCAACTCTTGACAAGTCCAAAGTTACCATTAATTATATTTAATACCACTATATAATGGAATATTTTATATTTTATATCTCCGTTAAGAGAATATGAATTCCATCTTGAGAATATATGTTCCATCAACACTAAATGTGGCTGCCCAACATACTGGGGTTTTGACCGTTACTTTAGATTTTACTCTTAATATATCAAAGCAACTTACATGTCATGATCAAGTCTATTATTCTCTCAAGATTAAGAGCTCATGCAAATAAAAATCGTGAGATTTATTATTCATTTGAAAGTCGTTAGGAGAATAATAAATCTCATACGGTCCAGTTCAATATGTCTTAACTCTTAAAACATATCAACATATCAACATATCAACTAGAAGTCTCCACTTCCATGATCAAGATAAATCATCTTAGTTGATACGTTATAGTCTTCGCAGATAAAATTCCCAATTTTATTACCGACTGCGAACTATAAATTCTGAGTTTACAAAGAACTTGTGATTTATATCTTCTGTGACTAAATCACATAAATCACATACTATGCATCTCATGGATTATATGATAATGTCCAAATATTTATGTTACTATTATTTTAGATAGAAATAAACAACTTTATTAAACACAACATTAAGTTATACATAATGTCATACATAGCATCATGTAATAGGATTTAAGGACACACATCCTAACAATCTCCCACTTACCCTAAAGATTATTGTGTACTAATCTAACTCTCATTCCCTCCAAATGTGACTCGAAAGTCCTTTGAGGCAAGGATTTGATAAAGGGGTCTGCTAGATTATTTGCACTTTCAATCTTTACTACCACAACATCTCCACGAGCAATAATGTCTCAAATGATGTGGTACTTCCTCTCAATGTGCTTCCCCTTCTTGTGATTCCTTGGATCTTTGGATTGTGCAACCACTCCACCATTGTCGCAAAACAATGTGATGGAAACTTGCTCCATTCTTACAACACCAAGACCAGAAAGGAATTTCTTGAGCCAAACAGCCTCCTTTGCTGCTTCACAAGCAGCAACATAATCAGCTTCCATGGTAGAGTCCACAATACAAGATTGCTTAATACTCCTCTAACTTATGGCTCCACCTTCCAAGGTGAAAACATATCCTGAAGTAGATTTTCTGAAATCTAGATCTAATTGAAAATCTGAATCTGTATAGCTAATGGGAATCAAATTCTCACTATGGTAAACAAGCATATAATTTCTCGTTCTCTGTAGATACTTGAGAATATGCTTTACAGCTTACCAATATTTTGGTCCTAGATTTGATTGATATCAGCTGAGCATGTCAACTGAATAACAAATATTTGGTCTAGTACAAAGCATGTCATACATGAGACTTTCTACTACAGAAGCATAAGGAACTTGTCTCATCATATTTTCTTCCTGATGAGTCTTAGGCCTTTGGTCATCAGACAAAAGAACTCTATGTCTAAAAGAAAGCAATCATTTCTTGGAGTTTTGTATGCTAAACCGTTCTAAAACCTTATCTATATATCCAGCTTGTGATAAGCCTAACATCTTATTCTTGCGATCTCGCCAAAACTTGATCCCTAGAATAAAGTTAGCCTCACCTAAGTCCTTCATATCAAATTAGCTAGACAACCAAACTTTAACCGATGACATTACCCCTACATCATTCCCAATGAGTAGAATATCATCAATATAAAGCACTAGGAATATTACTACTTTGTCTCAATGTCTTTTGTACACACATAGTTCATCAAGATTTTGTTCAAAATCAAATGATTTGATTGCTTGATCAAACCTGATGTTCCATAACCTAGATGCTTGCTTGAGTCCATAAATGGACCTATTCAACTTGCATACCATATGCTCTTGGTTCTTTACTATGAAACCTTCTGGTTGCAACATGTATATTTCTTTTTCAAGATTGCCATTAAGAAATGCAATCTTGACATCCATTTGCCAAATCTCATAATCATAATGAGCAGCAATGGATAAGAGAATTCTGATAGATTTAAGCATGGCTACTGGCGAAAAAGTTTCATCATAATCAATACCTTCCTTTTGTGTATACCCTTTTGCCACTAGTCTTGCTTTAAAGGTTTCAACATTTCCATCTATCCCTCTCTTCCTCTTGTAAACCCATTTGCAACTAACAGGTTTAATGCCGTTAGGCACCTTTACAAGATCCCATACATGATTGGAATACATAGAATCAAATTCAGATTTCATAGCTAAGACCCAATGATATGCATCTATATCATTCATTGCCTTTTCATAAGTGTAGGGATCCGATTCAGCCTCTTCTGAAATAGCTACATAAGGTTCTTCCAAACCTCTAAATCTTATAGAAGGCCGAATAATTCTCCTACTACGATGAGGCACCTGTATACTAGACATCTCATGAGTAATGTCTTGTGGTGTATCCAATACAGCCACATCATCCCTGGTTTCATCCACTGGTTGTTCAACTACAAGTTCATTCATTTCAGCCAAGACAACTCTACTTCTAGGATTAAAATTATTCACATAATCATCTTCCAAAAATTTGGCATGGATGCTAACAAACACTTTGTTATCCTTATGATTATAGAAAAAATAACCCTCAGTTTCTTTTAAATACCCTAAAAACATGCATACTTCTGTTTTAGCTTCCAACTTATCAAACTTCCCTTTTAACACATGTGCTGGACATCCCCAAATGTGGAGATATTTCATACTAGGCTTGCGCCCACTCCACAATTTCTTAGGTGTGTTGGGAACAGATTTTGATGGAACTAAATTCAAAACATGCATAGCAGTTTTTAGTGCATATCCCCAAAAAGAAACTGGTAAAGTTGAGTAACTCATCATGGACCTAACCATTTCCAAAAGAGTCTTATTCCTTCTTTCCGCTACACCATTTTGTTGGGGAGGTCCAAGTGCAGTCAATTGGGAGACAATCCCATTTTGAATTAGGTAATCTTTGAGATCCCCAAGAAGGTATTCGTCACCTCGATCAGATCGAATGGCCTTTATGCGTTTACCCAATTGATTTTCAACTTCAGCCTTAAACTCTTTGAACTTTTCAAAGGTTTCGGACTTTCGTCTCATTAGGTACACATAACCATATCTTGAGTAATCATCCGTGAAAGTGACGAAGTACTAATAACCTTCTTTTGCTTGGGTTGACATAGGACCACATACATCTGTATGAACTAATTCAAGCAACTCTTGGACTCTTCTACCTTTTGCATTAAAAGGTCGTTTGGTCATCTTACCTTCTAAACAAGATTCACAAACTGGAAATCCATCAAAGTCCATGGGCTGTAAAAGTCCATCTTTGATTAGTCTTTGAATCCTATTTGAATTAATATGACCCAAACGCAAGTGCCATAGATATGCATCACTAGTAGAAGGAAACTTTCTCTTTAATGATTTTACATGAGAGCTACTATCTATTTCAGAATTGTATAATTCATGCATGTCAGGAGTTAAAATATAAAGATCATCCATAATATTGCCAGAACAGATAAACATTTTATCCTTCTTTATTACAACATTGTCTTTCAGGATAACACAATATCCATGCTTACTTAAATAAGTTGCAGAAATTAAATTCCTATGAACATTAGGTACATACAAACAGTCTTCTAATATTAAAATTCTAGACTTAAAGTATAAATTAAACACTCCAGCAGTTACAACCGGAATCCTGCTCCCATAAGCCAAAGTAAAAAATAGATCTCCCTCATTCAACTTTCTGGTCTCCTAAAACCCTTGCAAAGAATTGCAGATATGATTAGTACAACATGAATCCACACACCAGGAATCTATGGGATTCTGTACCAAACATATTTTAAGAAGAAAGGAACTTTTCATACCCTTATTCTTGGCAGCTTTGAACTTTCGACAGTTCCTCTTTCAATGTCCTTTCTCACCACAATAGAAACACTTTCCTTTGGTTTTCTTTCCTTTGACGGCAACCCCTAAGGCAATTTGTTTACCATATTTCTTAGTGAAGTCCTTTTTCTTCTTCTTCTTCTTCTTACCCTTGCCTTTCGACTTAGGTTGAGAAGTAGAAACCTCACCCACATTGACTTCAGCACTAGAAGTACCAAGGATGCCTTCCGCCACTAACTCATTCATTAATTTAGACAAAGAATAAATCTTTTTGTACATATTATAATTGAGTTTGAATTCCTTGAATGATTCCGGTAGTGACTGGAGTATTATATCTACTTGGGATTCTCCATCAATGTCGGCACCTAAAACTTCTAATGTGTTCAGATTAGCAATCATCCTAAGACAATGCTCCCTCACTGAACTTCCTGAAGCCATTTTGGTATTATAAATTTGCCTCATAGTTTCTTGCCTTGTAGAACAGCCTTGCTCACCAAACATCTCCTTCAGACTAAGTATTATGTCCGAAGCAAGTTCTACATCCTGCATTTGATGCTGTAGAACATTTGAGATAGATGCTAGGATGTAGCACTTGGCCATCTCATTAGATTTCTGCCAATGATCATATCGTTGCTTTTCCTTAAGAAGAGTATCTAATGAAGAAAAGCTAGGACATGGTTGAGTAAGCACATATTTGTGCTCTTCAGCAATAAGAACAATGTCCAAATTTCTTTTCCAGTCAACATAGTTGGATCCAGTCAGTTTGTTTTGGATAAGAATAGCAACAAGTGGGCTAAATGATGCCATGATTTAAATCTGAAAATAATAAACATGAATATAATAAGTAAACTGGACATTATCAATTTAGCATATAAGCATATAATATGGAACCTTAATAAAACCATAAAATAATATATGCAACGACAACCCAATCCATGTCTATAATTCCTTGGTAGCAAGTTTATTATAAACACATTAATTGGTTGAAAACTATTCTCATTATTAGTGCTATCATGATAACTCTTATCAAACACTAACAATATGCCGTATTACCTTTAGCCTCTAAGTAATAATGACATAGCTCATTTGAGAGGTTAATATTACACTTAGTCTAGTGTACACTATTATTTAGAGTCATGTGTAGCCACATTTCATCTCCCTTTTATAGTGTTTAAACTTGTAGTACCATGGAACAAAACACCCTCCTTTGGGATCGCGAGGCATATACGCCAAGACGAGGTGTTTGTCCACACTATTTTAAACGGGTAAGTTCAATCTTGTAGTACTATGAAGTAAACACCCTCCTTTGGAATCGCGAGGCATATATGCCAAGACGAGATGTTTACCCACACTATTATGAACCGATAATGGAGGCCGTGAGATTCAACCCTTGTGTCTCTCTCCCACTAGATATTTTAAATTAAAGGTTTTTAAGATTAAGAATCATAATAATGCTAGACACGTGAAAAACATAATCCTAATCTCATTAGGAATAAATTTCATTAAACTAGCATTAATATATATAAATAAATGGGTTCAAGTTACACCTGGTGTAACTTTAAGCAATATTACACCACTCAATAACTTGTTATTGAATTAATATTTTGAAGATCCAACCGTTAAATTACATGTTTTATATGTTCTTAACATGTATGCCAATTTTCATATTAATCGGAAACTGTTTACTATTTGATCCATAAACTCATCTTTTATACATTATTTTAAACTACAAAAATTTGAATTTTAACAATTAATTGATGACATGACTATTAATTTTTTATCATCTTGAAATTTTGCAAGCATGAAGAATATACGAAGATAATGTAATCTAATAGTGAATTTGTTAATATTTTCATCCAATTAAAAAATATTAAGTGGTGTAACATTGCTTAGAGTTACATTAGGTGTAATTTGAACTCAGCCTATATAAATATATATATATATATAATATAATATATTACGTTATTAAATTATATTATATTATACATATAATATAATATATATTTTATATAATAATATATTTGTTAGTATATGTGCCCTTAAATCCTATTGTATGATGCTATGTATGACATTATGTATGACTTAATGTTGTGTTTAATAAAGTTGTTTATTTTTTATCTAAAGTAATGGTAACATGAATAGTTGGACATTATCATATAGTCCATAAGATGCATAGTATGTGATTTATGTGATTTAGTCACAGAAGATATAAATTACAAGTTCTTTGTAAACTCAAAATTTATAGTTCGTAGTCGGTGATGAAATTGGGCATTTCATCTGCGAAGACTATAACATATCAACTAAGATGATTTGTCTTGATCATGGAAGTGGTGACTTCTAGTTGATATGTTGATATGTTTTAAGAGTTAAGATATATTGAACTGGACCGCTGTGAGATTTATTATTCTCCTAACGACTGTCAAATGAATAATAAATCTCACGACTTCTATTTGCATGAACTCTTGATCTTGAGAGAATAATGGACCTGATCATAAGGTGTAGGTTGCTTTGATATATCAGGAGTGAGATCTAAATTAACGGTCAAAACCTCAGTATGTTGGGCAACCACATTTAGTGTTGATGGAACATATATTCTCAAGATGGAATTCATAGTCTCTTAACGGAGATACAAAATATTCCCTTGAGATAAGTTTAATGGGTTTGGTTATTCAGAGAGTTAGGCCTAACCACTTTGGTAAGAAATTACTAAAGTATATATTTATGAAATTGGATTTCCTAAATATATGATGAATAACTTTAAAGGATTAAACCGGGTACTCAAGGATAAGATGTAGTAATTTACAAAGTGGCAGTCTACATTCATGACTTTGTATTACTACGAATATTTAATGAAGGGGTTGCGTGTAAAATAAAGTCTTGGGATATAATTTATTAATAAGGCCTAGAGTGCAATTATATTTATATAGTGGTATTAAATATAATTAATGGTAACTTTGGACTTGTCAAGAGTTGACGGAAAAGCCCAAGGCCCATTGGAGCTAGTGTCTTATTAGTCCCTTTTGGTCTCATTCCAAGCCACACATTAAAGCCCAATTGGAAAAGCCCAATTGGAAAAGCCTAATAGGCCAGCCCAATTAGATAATCAGTTAGTTATAAAGGGAGAAACATATAGAATTTTTTAATGCGATTTTATCGTAGAGAAAAAAAAGAGTGTGAGACACACTTTCATTCTCCCTTTGGAAACTGATTGAGAGACCACACATCTTGGGCTTAAAGTGGAATTGGAGTGAAGATTAAAAGTTTTCCCAAGTGCTTCTAATCTTTGTTTTGAATTTCTCCACACCAAGGTACGCTATCTTGTTCTTAAATTCTGAAATTTACAGAGTGCATGTTGTCAATCATGAATGAAATAGATCCTTGTTTGTTGCTTCCGCTGTGTGTTTTGTATGAGATACAAAACCAGATTTTATCCAACAATATTATATGATTACATGACAATATATATGTCCTATGGCCATGTACAATTCTTGACTTAATGCATATCAACCAATCCGTATCAACCAAGGCATGTGATAGTCATTCCATGCAATAAATGACAAGCAAAGCATTGACATTGAAGTCATGCAATGAATGCCTTAAAGTCCAGAACGTGCAAATTTATTCCAAGCCATGCAATGACAATCTTGGTGAAATCACGTTCAAGCCATGCAAACCATGCATAATTTAAGTTTTCACGCATAATGGCCATGCAATACAATCAACATGAATAATGCATACGGTAGTTACAAAAAAGTTACATCAATAAGCAATAACTACCAAAAAGCATTGCAATCCGTGGGCCATGAAACAAAAAACTTTCAAACCTGAAACAGTGACTTTACAAACAATTACATTGTAAACTCATATTTTTATACACGGATTGGATGAAGCTTTATAATTTCCAATTGATGCAATAACTATTTAGAAACCATTTTTCTTAAATTCTATTATACGCTATACAATCATGATATGAAAATTTGGCTCTGATACCAATAGTTGGAAAAAATCTGGTTTTGTATTTCATACAAAATATACAGTGGAAGTAACAAACAATGATCTATTTCATTTATAATTGACAACATGCACTATGTAAATTTCAGAATTTAAGGATAAGATAGCGTACCTTGGTATGGAGAAATTCAAAATAAAGATTAGAAGCACTTGGAAACACTTTTAATCTTCACTCCAATTCTACTTTACGCCCAAGATGTGTGGTCTCTCAATCAGTTTGCAAAGGGAGAATGAAAGTGTGTCTCACACTCTCTCTTTTTCTCTACGCTTCTTTTTTTTCTAATCATTAAAAAAAAAAAAATTCTGTATATTTCTCCCTTTATAACTAACTGATTATCTAATTGGGCCTTTCCAATTGGGCTTTAATGTGTGGCTTAGAGTGGGACCAAAAAGGACCAATAAGACATTAGCTCCAATGGGCCTTGGGCTTTTCCGTCAACTATTGATAAGTCCAAAGTTACCATTAATTATATTTAATACCACTATATAAATATAATTGCACTCTAGGCTTTATTAATAAATTATATCCCAAGACTTTATTGTACACGTAATCCCTTCATAAAATATTCTTAGTAATACAAAGTCATGAATATAGACTGCCACTTTGAAAATTACTACATCTTATCCTTGAGTACCCGGTTTAATCCTTTAAAGTTATTCATCATATATTTATGAAATCCAATTTCATAAATATATACTTTAGTAATTTCTTATTAAAGTAGTTAGATCTAACTCTCTAAATAACTAAACTCATTAAACTTATCTTAAGGGAATATTTTATATCTCCATCAAGAGACTAGGAATTCCATCTTGAGAATATATGTTCCATCAACACTAAATGTGGCTGCCCAACATACTGAGGTTTTGACCGTTACTTTAGATCTCACTCCTGATATATCAAAGTAACCTACACGTCATGATCAGGTCCATTATTCTCTCAAGATTAAGAGTTCATGCAAATAAAAGTCGTGAGATTTATTATTCATTTGACAGTCGTTAGGAGAATAATAAATCTCACACGGTCCAGTTCAATATATCTTAACTCTTAAAACATATCAACATATCAACTAGAAGTCTCCACTTCCATGATCAAGACAAATCATCTTAGTTGATACATTATAGTCTTCGCAGATGAAAATGCCCAATTTCATCACCGACTACGAACTATAAATTCTGAGTTTACAAAGAACTTGTAATTTATATCTTCTGTGACTAAATCACATAAATTAGATACTATATATCTCATGAACTATATGATAATGTCAAAATATTCATGTTACCATTATTTTAGATAAAAATAAACAACTTTATTAAATATAACATTAAGTCATACATAGTATCATACAATATGATTTAAGGGCACACATCCTAACAAATTCTAGTGCTTGAATTAGACATAAGTGTTTACTTTGTACACATTTTATTGATGGAACTGTGTCCAATATGCCAAGCTAAAGTTCTTGTAAAGCAAAGCTCAACATCTACTTGTAAAAATGGATATATGACTTTGTCACCAAATAGGCTTTATGTGTTACCAATGGATTCGTGAATCAAGCTCTCAACTAGGCACGTGCAATGACTAATTGATGTATGAGATTTTGGTACGCTAGGTGGGTATAACTTATCTTCAATTTTTGTACTAGGCTTTTTGTTACTAAATGGTCAAAGAATTCGAAGTCTGTAAGTATATTTATTATTCAAAAAACTTTCTTTACCAGCCAATAACATTAGAAGAAAGGAAGCAGAGATAACCAAAAAAATATATCTATGTTTTCTTTTATCTTCAACGTGGATTGTGTGCTTAGAAATATTATTCAAATCATTCATATCAAAGAAATGTTCAAATAGTTCCGTGGAGCTACCACTAAAGCAGAAGGTCAACACTAGCAAGTCAAACTTTTCTCTATTCAATTGTAAAGATAGAAAACAAAGTATTGAAATATTTCTGCATCAATTCTATCTTCTTATTTTCTTGAAAGAAGGATACCCAATATCCAAATATCACTTTTAAACTCTTCAAGCTTTGGCAAGTTTGCAAATTTTTAATCTAACCTAATTTTATTTAAGAATAAAGATATACTACAGCTTTATTTAATTCAATTTTGGTGTTTATACCAATGAATGTAAATCTTGAAGGGGACCAATCTTAGATCATTCTCATTGGATACTGTGAAACCCACAAATGCAAATAAACGATATTGTTCACAAAAAAAAAAAAAAAAAAAGCACAAAAACACCCAAATGAGGCATTTTTCATAAATTTTTACAGCTTGCTAAAGTTCTTATATAAATATTTTTAATATTTTTTTTATTCTCTTTATGTTCTATCCTAAAAAAAGGAAAAAAAAAGGTCTTTCCTCTCTCTCCTATAGTAGCAATAAAGTAAGATTATTGCAATATGATGTATTGTAAAATAAAGAATATGATGTATTATGTGTTATAAAAGTAGTTATAGGAAATAGATAAATTGACTTTTGGTGAGGTAAAATGTTTATGTCTGTGTTTGTGTTTGTTTGTTTGTTCGTTTTTTGTTTGTTTGTTTGTTTTTTCTTTTGTTTTTGTTTTTGTTTTTTTTTTTTTTTTTTTTTTTTTGCTTTTTGTCTTTTTTTTTTTGTTTTTGTTTTTGTTTTTGTTTTTGTTTTGTTTTTGTTTTGTTTTTGTTTTTGTTTTTGTTTTTGTTTTTGTTTTTTTGTTTTTTGTTTTTTTTTTGTTTTTTTTTTGTTTTTTTTTTGTTTTTTTTTGCATAAGTGGATAAAAATGGCCATAGACATTTGAAAATAGAAAAGAAATTAACACTCCGTTTGTTTTGTGAAGTAAAATATTTTCCGGAAAATGTTTTCCCATTTTCCTTGTTTTTTCTCTCTCATTCTCTCATTGCTTTTGCATTTCCTACATTTCTTTACAATTATTTCTTTATTTACTCCTTAATTTCAGCAACATTAATAAATTTTAGGGATCAAATAAAGAGTTTCATCATTTATTTAAAGGTCTAGTTAACAAATGTTCTTAAGGTATTTGTTGATGGGTCATTTTAGAAAACTTTTTAATACCACTTTTGTGGGAAATGAATAAATCTATCAAAAAATTATTCAGTTGCTTTTTTCTTTTCCCCATAAATAAACTTCTAAAAATATTTTCTAAACTAATATCCGTAAGGCATCGGTTAAATTTTTCCCTTTATTTAATTAAGTGGTACATTGATTCTTTTATCTTTACGAGAAAGAAACATAGTTAGAGAAAAATGTTTTGAATTCCCAACATGGAAATCTCTTTTTGCAACAAATTGTTACAGTTTGAAACGAAAGCAGTTAAAATGTGCCTAATACATACATTTAGGAAGAAGATAAAGAAAAAAAAAAAAAAAATCCTAGATTACATAAAAGGAGAGAATTCTTTCCCCTCTTTAATCCTTTACTATCCACTTGAAACATTTTATATCCCCTATTGATAGTTGTTTGGAATTGAACCTCAGCATGTAGATTTTTTTTTTTTAAAAAAAAAAAAAAAGAGAGAAAAAGAAAATGAAAAATCTCACTTTAGCAGTGACACCGGACCAAGACTTTTTTTTTTTTTTTTTTGAGAAGAACTGGACCAAGACTGTGTTTCAAGAATTATGCCTTCTCTTAATTTTCTTATTTAAAATAAGTAATCCGCATGTGTATAAACCTTTTTTTTTTTTAATCATATGTTTATTTATTAGTTGTCCCTACAATAATACCATACTTTATTATGCAGCCTTGAAGGGTAGGTCCTGTGACGTGGAGTCATGGTTTGATAGTTTGATATGGACAGGTGGTTGGTTCAAATTTTGCATTTTTTTTTTTTTTTTATTGGTGGAGCTTTGATTTGGATTTTCAAGGCTGCCTTTACCTCGCTACCCGAACCTTCTCCGAGACTTGAGAGGATATAAATTGCCCCTAATTTTTTTGTAAAACAATAACTTCCATTAAAAAACAGTGGATATAGCTGCCTCATCAATCATCATTAACAAATAATATGTTTATGATGGGAACAATGACAAAGGCTTCAAGTCATAATTGGATTATAGATTCAATCAGAAAAACTTGAACATCAATTTTAAGGTCTGTTTGGATACCGCTTATTGTTGAAAATTGAAAACAATATAGCAAAATAATTTTTAAATATGTGAATAGTGCCGTGAGACCTATTTTTAATTAAAATTTTGTTGAAAAAAGAGATTTGTGGGACCTATGAATAGTGCATAAACGTTGTGGGTCCCACAGAGCATGACATTTGTGGGCCCTATAAAATAGTTTTAGTCTTGGGCATGACATTTTATCTATCATAGCCGTGGGTCCCACAGAGCATAAACGCCAAACGCAAAACGTTGAGGGATTCAACTGTATCCAAACGCTTACTTTATGTACCGAACAATCCTTTTGAATTGGGGAAATTCTTAGGTGGCCTGGGATTACAAGGTTGGCATACTGACCTTGCAGTCCCAACCAATAAACATAAGATACCTCATTAAAAGTTGATTAGGTAAGCTTATCTGCCATGTCATTGCACTCCATAATGGAGTTCTAAGACACGTTCAAATTATCAAATTCAAATTTGAGATGTAAAAGAGCGGATTTTCACATCTAAAAACTTTTCAAATTTGCTTTATGGAATATCAAAATACGTTTTCCTCTACCTTGGAATCATTTTCACCAAATGCCAAACAAAATGTATTTCTCTCAGGCCATCGTCTCCAACTACCCACTCGGCAACGATGGCAATCTTGGCATTGCCTGCTCATCGCTGCACCATTCCTTCCCGTTTCCTCTCTGTAATCTATGGCCTCCTCATCCTGGCTGGACAGATGCTTTGATTGGCAATCCAAAAACCTGTTCTTCCAACAAATGATAATAACGCTTGATCCAAGATTTAAGCAATCACAAATCTTTCAAGCAATGAAAGGGGTGAGTCTACTTTCCCTTTCTTTCGGTATGATGAATTTCTCCGATTTTCTTGGCCCTTGAAATTTTTTGACATGGGTTTCTTGATGATTTTTTTTTTTTTTTATAACCATGTTGATCTTTTTGATGACTATGGTTAAGTCTTTGATAGAATGTGTATCTTGAATGATATTTATCTTGGGTTTTTAGTAATTCATGGCCAATTGATATCACAACTTATGTATATTCCTTCTATACTCATGAAACTTGTTTATTCCCTTGAGAGAAGCTCAGTTAAATCATCAAGACTCATTCTTGGACATGTTATCATGTGAACTCTTGAGCATTGTGTTTGAAATCTCATTCATTTGCGTTTGTTTTTTGGTTGCTTGCAAAATTTTATTTTCCCACAATGCTTTCTTGGCATACATACATGGGCAGTGGTGTCTAGACATATTTTCAATTGGGGACCGTTTTTGTAAACTAATAAGAAAATTATTTATTACTGACATGATTTCCAACACTAGTGTAACTTTTTCTTAATTCAATTTTACTTTATACTCTAGTTGGTTGCTGAGCAATTGAGGGAAAATGAAAGAATCCAATCCTGTGGCTATTAATGAGGTGTCATTGAATACTAGCTATTCGGATATTGGCTTTTATGCCTTGTATGAAGTTCCAGTTATCCTTACCATAAAAAAAAATCATTAGTTTTATAATTTTATTGCTTGTTTTACTATTGAGTTTTATAATTTTATTAAATAGAGTTAGATTGACAAACCATTATTGTTAGCTAACTTGTGTGCATTTTAATGATGGATACTTGTGTAGTTGTATGCAATGGTGGAAATGGGATAGATGTTACCCTGAAGTTGTTAGACAATAGATTTTAATTGATGAAGATGAGGATGAGTAAAAGAGCAAGGATGAGGATCAGCAAATTGAACTTGAAGGAGCTGTCATTATCTGCTTTGGATGAGATGGATAAGTGATGAAGTTCAAGATTGAAGGTTGGTTGGGCTTAGTCAGTAGGATTTGCTAGTTGGAGATAGAAATTAATAACTTATTTCCTCAACTTTTGGAATTATAGAGGATACGATTAGATTGTTTGCTAGTTAGTTGTTAGCAAGTTTATGTTTAGTTGGGTTCTTATCATCAGTTGAATTGCACATGCACTGTATGCCATTTGAAGGGAAATGAATTAAAAATGTTTATTTGGGGTCTATTTGGATACTGCTTATTTTGCTGAAATTGAAAACTTATTACTAAAAGTATTATAGATAAAGGTAAAAATTAGTTAAAATAGTATAGTAAGACCCATGAATAGTACCAAAAAGTGCAATAAGGCTTATGAATAGTAGCAAAAATAAGCTGAATAGCGAAATAATTTTCATTTATAATCTGTATCCAAAATAAGGCTTGGTGCTGCTTTTTTTTCAATTTTGTGAAATCTGGTGAAAGGGTTGTCTCTAAAAGTACCCAAACTTGCACTGCAATGGCATTGACATTGTTGAGTGGTTGCAGTTGCAGTTTATATGGATATTGATTAGCTAGGCTTTTTAAAAATCTAAAATCAATCCTTATGAAACTGATAGCCAATGCTTGTGATACTCTCTTGGATTTTGCTTGGTTCAGGAATTAATAAATCATGAATTTTCTTTGAGCAATCTACCATAACGTCAAATACATTTTGCGAGAGGACATACATCTTGTAGATGTCAACTTGACAATATCCAAGAGCAAATAATAAAATAATACAAGAACAAAAATAAACTATAATAACTCAATTTGAAAAATACTACCTAAAAAGGAATTTATTGGCTAAATTCTAATACCAATAGACTACTAACAACTCTCTTGGATAACTAACACTAATGCTTATTGACCTTGCTAGTCATCTGTCCATTTTGTTGTTGCTGCAAGATATTTACACTATTCATACTAAAATTGATGTTGTTTATCCTCATCATTCTTAGCTAGCCTAGAGTCCCTTGTTGAATGCCAATTAGCCTTGTTTGAATCATAACAGATGTGAGCCACTTAGTCCAACAACTTCACTTAATAGATTGAGACAGTATAGTGTAGTAGTTGCAAACATGTTGAAGCCTCCAACATCAAGTCTATCAAAATCACAAAACAAAGAGAAGTTGCACTTCACAAAGTTAAATAACCAGGGTGGTATTATGACATCAAATGGGTTTGCAAATTAATCCATTGTGTTCCTCACAACATTAGAGAGTAAAAATTAGTCTCTAAGAAGATCTATAGAATAAAACACAATCAAAACTAAAATGACAAAGAAAAGTTAAATATTGTAATTTTTTTTACATGATATAGGACAAAAAAAAAAAAAAATTCATAAACTTATTTTAGTTTGAGAAATAAATTATTCAATCCACCGGATTTCACAAATTTTTTTTTTAAAAAAATGTACCACGTAAACATGGATACAAAGCCATAACAAGTTTAGACAAACCAAAACTCTATGAAGCATTTTAACAAACACTTTCTATGCCACCAAAAAAAAAAAAAAAACAAAATCCTATGGAAGATTGATGATTTGCCTAAATCTAGCACTTTTGATCCCAACCACTTCCAAAAGATTTTTGATCGGATCAAATCCAACAAAGACTAAAACTTTTTTTATTTTTTATTTATTTATTTATTTATTTTTTATGTATAAGAAGCAAAAACTAAAACTATTCCTCATATTTAATAATCGATAAAGTTAAATTATAAATCGAATTTGAAATCCAATTTCATGTTTTACAGAACCTAAGAGTCCAACAAAGTTCCACTAAAGGAACATGATTAAGGCTTGACCCATTTAATATTAAACAAAAGAAACCAACAAGAACTTAACCCATATAATACTGAGCTACGAAGAAAAAAAAAAAGCTAAAAGACTTGAAATTTATCAAGTAAGATAACTAAAAGATAAATCACCTGGGTGGCTCACATTCAAGGTTAAAAACCAAAATTCATATGACGACAATGGCAGTGAGATAGCCGTATGGGTAGGGACCAATGAAATAGAAACAAAGTTGAAATATTGTCTTGTGAAATCTTTAAAAAATAAAAACTAATGAGATAGCCATAGTGATGATTGATGATGATGAATAGGGAGCTCCATATCTCAGAAGGAGAGAGGAACAACAAAGGCGAGAGAGAGAGAGAGAGAATTTCCAAAAATAATGAAATTTGAAAGCTTTTACCTTGTGAAAGCTCTCGCCAACCTACCAATTCAATTTCCAAATGAAATTTGAAATTTGAATAGAGGATGGGTTAATGATTTTAAAATATGTGGATTTGTTGAAATGACGTGGCATGTAAATTGACATCATGCATTTTTAGTTACATGTCTTTTCTCTATTGGCTGTAGTCCAAGACCATCTAAGAATTTCCCTTGACATTTCTTTTTTTGTGTGGGTGGCCGTTTTTTTTAGGACACGTTCTACATATGTCTGATGTGTAAGATACTTTTTTGTTTAGGGTTTGACTTACTTTAGATACTTTTTCAAAAGGAATCTGCTTTTTTTTTTTAATAAGAGACTGTCACATCATTCACTAACTAAATAAAAGGTGAGGATTAAAATCCATTACCATTTGCCATTATATATTTAGAACAAAAAGACATGTCCAATTAAAAATTTATTGAAGGTGAACCAAACCCTTATATTTAAACCCATTAACTTGACCTGACTTGAGGTTTTTAGACCAGTAGGGAAAATGGGTCAACCTGTACTTTACTTGTTGAAATGTTGGGTTGGGTTGTGTTAACTAGTAACCCAACTTGTTTTGAATCTCATATACAAAGTTGGATGATTTCTCCCACTGGAAAGAGAATTAAAATTGGTTTATCTAATTTTTTATTAATGACATGGATCTCTTAAGCATTTCCATAATTGTGGTTGCTTCCGAATCAACTTTTAGCACTGGAGTTAAAATTCTTATTTAGCCTTAGTGTTGCTCATTCTTCGGGGGAGTAATGATCAATTGTGGGTTGTCTTATTATTTTTTCTTAGAGGGAGAGACATTTTTCTTATAATGTTACTTGTGTATGGTGTTAGAGATTTAGTTTACATTGTGCTCAATGTGTATCTCTAAACATTCAGTTTTTAGTTTAATGCAATTAGTTTATGTTTCTTTGTGCTTGTCTTGACTAATTCTACTTGTATTATTCGTATTGTGTTGTTGGCTAGACTTTCATAGAGTCTGTGTAGCCTTGTTGTGTTGTACATGTTAAATATTGCAATTGGCTAGTACCTAACAGGTTTTACTCAGAAATTACATACTGCTTTTGTTTGTGTATGTGTTGTGATTTACTTACTATTATTTATTGTCCTTGTACTTAAAAACTGAAATTGAATCAATTAATCACTTGGTGTAAGTGAACTTAATTAAAATCAATATCAAGTTGCGCTAGGAATTAAAATGTAACTACCATAACCATCCTTTATCTATCAACTCTCTCGCTTAAAACGTTTCACGTGCTAGGTTTTCTCTCTGAGAAACCCTAATACAGTGAAACACTCTCGCCTATCCCTTGGTAGGCCACCTTTTTCCCTTCTAGCTGAAAATGGTAACACTCAACAGAGTTCTCTCTATGGAGGATCTTACATGACAGTAGGCAAATTATCTCTTAACACAAAGGAGAGCCAAACCGAGGAGTTGGTGGATGATGTTATTGATAACTCCAAGACTTCAGTAGCGAAATTCTTCACCAAACGCAGAACAAACTTTTACGCTATCAATCGTACCCTCAAAAGTATGTGGAGATCTGGGGGAGCTTTTGAAATTTGAGAACTAGGAGCCAATATAGGTTTAATCATCTTTGAAGACGTTGCCAATGTAAATTGAATTCTCATGCAAGGGTCATGGTCAAGTGATAAATATCTAATCGGATTATACAAACCAAGTGATGTAGCAACAGTGGATACCGCAATGTTTGATAAGGCATCTATTTGGGTTTAAATACATTAGTTGCAAATGCGGAGAATGTGAAAAGAGAATGCTGAGGTAAAATGTCATACCCTAGGGAGTCTGGACTGTGTAGAGGAATCGAAAAACTGGGGATTGCCAAGGGAGATGTGTGCGAGTCAGAGTGAATTTGACATCAACCGACCACTATGCAAAGGCAGAATGGTAAACAAGACAAGGGAAAGCCCCACTGTATGCCATTTCAGTATGAAAAATTGCCTATTGTTTGCTACTGGTGTGGATTGTTAAACCACGATGAAAAGGATTGAAAGCTTTGGTTGAATAGTAATGGCATTTTATGTAAGGAAGATCAACAATATGAAGCATGGCTCTGTGCAACTATGGCAAGATTTTACAGGTCACCACCAACACCCCTAACAAGAGGACCCCCAACGCAACTCAGATAGGCCTATTCCCCAATTCTATCATGTTTGTATTACTCCTATTCCTGATGTAAGTGATTAAAGGGTGATGAACATGCTTGATAGTGTGTTAATGGACCAAGCACCAACCATGAAGAAATCCTTTGAACATCCAATCCTCACGGGCAAGGAAGTCATTACAAACTCTACACTTTTCTTAGATTGGCTCTAGGAAATTTATCGGCAACTGAATAAATTTCCAAACATGTTGAGTTTGAATTTAGAAATAGATATTAATTGTGATCGAGAGTAATAGCTTGATCTCAAGTGAGACATGTATGGATATGAGAAACCCAAATAATAAGGAAGCCTTATCTAGAAGTCAGGATAAGTAAGACAATACAGTGTTGATCAATTCAATGCATGTGATGAAGAATGTGGAATTAGAGCAAATTGTGGGCTTTGAGATTGATACAGTTAATGGGCCCAATGACACAAGACCCACAACCCAATCTGCTAGCATTAAATTGGGCCCTAAACAAGCTACGTGGAAGAGGAAAACAACATAGCCCATTAAGATGGATACAAGGGACACTCATCCAACACCATTAGGAACAAAAAGAAAAAATAAAAAAAATATAAAGAGGTGATGGACTTTGGCAATGGGAAGAGAAAAAAGTTAGAGGATGAAACTATTGTTTTGAGTAAGATGATGGCAAAGAATTTTGGATCGGTGATGACTACTATGAAGCATCGCAGGAGCAATAAGTACCTTAAGTTGGAATTGTCGATGAAGCTCTCAAGAAATTCTCGAGGGCAGACAAGCTCAAATTTTTTTTTTTCCCTTATGGAAGCTAAACTTCATTGTGACGTAATGAGTAGACTTAAACATGAATTGGGATATACACTCATAGTGGCTGTATCTAGTGATGGCAATAGTGGGGGTCTTGCTCTATTGTGGAAGCTAGAAACTAAGGTACAGATTTGTAAGTATTCTTGGTGGTATATTGATGCCTTTGTTGACTATGAAAATAATGGAGATTTTTGGAGGCTAATTCTACGAACATCTTGATATGAGTAAAAGAGTGGAAACATGGACATTACTAGAGTCACTTAGCGGCATCAATGACCTTTTGTGGCTATACATAGGCAACTTTAGTGAGATAACGAGTGCATCTAAGAAGGACAGGGGGGAAATATTAGGCCACTAAAGCAGATGACCCGGTTTTGAAATGTCATTAATCATTGTGGTTTCATTGATTTAGGGTATTGGGGTTCCCTATTTAATTGGTTTGAAAACCAATCGAATGAAGGAAGGTTGAAGATTAGGTTAGACCGGGCTTTGGCAACTAATGGGTGGAAGAAAAAGTACTAAGAGGCAGAATTAATAACATTCCAACTTCGTCATCGGATCATTCTATGCTTGCTCTCTGGATAAACGAGAATGGGAGAGCTCAACCAAGGTCACGTCACAAATTATTTCATTTTGAAGCAATGTGGCTTAAAGATCCTAGGTGTGATGAAGTTGTAACTGATTCTTGGTAGGAATGGTTGACTAAAATTGGAGGTTCCATATTCTTAAACTGCATTAAAAGCTATAGAGTAAATTTGAGAGTTTGGAAAAAAAGAAAATTTGGGCATGTTGGGAGGAAGATAGCTGAGTTACAGAAAAAACTGCAATGTTTAGAGATGCAGAGAACTAGTAGAAATAATGAGGAGGATATAAGTGAGGTTAAAAGAAGTTTAAATGTGTGGATAGATGCAAAGAGCACAATGTGGAAGCAAAGGTCAAGGAATATGTGGCTAGTGAGTGGGGATTGAAATGCCAATTTCTTTCATGCCAAAGCATCCTAATGTTTTCAATGAAATACAATAGTTGGAATGTGTGATGACACCGATTTGTGGCAAGCAGAAGATAGGGCTATGGAGTATATTGTGCTTGGCTACTTTAGAGCCATTTTTAGCTCAAATGGTACTACAAATGTTATTTCAGTAATGGAGGCTATTAATCTTGTTGTAACTCATGCTTGAAGACGTCCTTGACAGCTAATTTCAGAGCTAAAGAAGTAGCACAAGCCCTTAAACAAATGCATCCTAAGAAAGCTCCCAGACCTAATGGTATGCCCCATTTTTTCTACCAACATTATTGGCCTTTAGCAGGAAATTGTGTTACACATACTGTAATTGATTTTCTAAACCATGGTATTGTCCGCCCTAAGTTCAATGAAACTCATATTGTTCTCATCCCCATAGTAAAGAACCCAAAAAAATTACCCAATAGGGACCCATTAGCCTTAGTAATGTGATTTCTACGGTGGCCTCAAAAGTCTTAGCCAATAGATTGAAATTTTTTTCCCACATATCATTAGTGAAAATTAGAGTGCATTTGTGTCTAGTTGTCTTAACATTGATAATGTTTTGGTTGCTTTTGAGACTATGCACCATATAAGCCAAAAGAAAAGTGGGAAAGTATGGGAGATGACCTTTAAACTGGATATGAGAAAATCTTATGATAGGGTTGAATGAGGTTGTCTGAGAGAATTATGGTAAAAATGGTTTTCACAGAAAGTGGGTGAATATCATGATGAGATGTGTTCGAATTGTAACATATTCTGTAAAAATTAATGCGAAAACATAAGCTAATATTACCCCCACTAGGGGTTTACACCAAGGTGACCCTTTACCCCTCTATTTATTCTTACTATATGCAGAGGGGCTTTCAGCACTTCTCAGAAAATCTATAGACCTTGGAACACTAAAGGGAGTTGCAGCATGTGCAAAGGGACCTAATATTTCTCATTTATTCTTTGCAAATGATATCTTGATTTTCTATCAGGCAACAAAGGAAGATTGCTCCACTCTAATATCTATCTTGGCAAAGGCAAATTATGAGCAAGCCTCATGCCAATAATTAAACTGAGAGAAAATTTCATTGTTCTTTAGTGAAAAATACACCCCAAGAAGTTCAAGAAGACATCAAATTTCGCTTTGGAGTAGGGATTACAAAGCAACATGAAAAGTATTTGGGGCTTCCATCTCTCATTGGTAAGGATAAGTGCAATGCTTTCCATCAATTCATTAAACGACTTAATTGTTGGAAAAACATGCTTTGTATCTCATACTTAATATACGCGATAGAAAATTAACGAATCTACTTCATTCGCAATTGATAAGATGCACCATGTAAGTTTAAGAAATTAAGAACAAGAGAGCGTACCTTGAAGCGGTGAATTTCAAAATAAAGATCAGAAGCACTTGGGAACACTTTCAATCTTCACTCCAATTTCACTAAAGCCCAAGAAGTGTGGTCTCTCAATCAGCTCAAGGGAGAATAAAAAAGTCTTTTTCTCATACATACACACCATTTGACAATAGTGTCACTTATCAAAATTCTGTATGTTTCTCCCTTTGTATTTAATTGATTATCTAATTGGGTTGGCCTTTTGGGCTTTTCCTATTGGGCTTTAGTATGTGGCTTGGAGTGGGACCAAAAGGGACCAATAAGACACTAGTTCCAATAGGCCTTGGGCTTTTCTGTTAACTCTCGACAAGTCTAAAGTTACCATTAACTATATTAATACCACTATATAAATATAGTTGCACTTTAGGCCTTATTTATAGATTATATCCTAAGACTTTATTATATATGCAACCCCTTCATAAAATATTCGTAGTAATACAAAGTCATGAATGTAAATTGCCACTTTGCAAATGACTACATCTTAATTTCTTGAATACCTGGCTTAATCCTTTTAATGTTATTCATCATATATTTATGAAATCCAATTCCATAAATATATACTTTAGTAACTCTTTACTAAATTGGTTAGGCCTAACACTCTAAATAACCAAACCTATTAAACTTATCTCAAGGGAATATTTTATATCTTCGTTAAGAGATTATGAATTTCATCTTGAGAATATATGTTCTATCAACACTAAATGTGGCTACTCAACATACTGAGATTTTGATCGTGACTTTAGATCTCACTCTTGATATATTAAAGCAACCTACACTTCATGATCAAGTCTATTATTCTCTCAGGATTAAGAGTTCATGTAAATAGAAGTCGTGAGATTTATTATTCATTTGAAAATTATTAGGGGAATAATAAATCTCATAGTGGTCTAGTTCAATATATTTTAACTCTTAAAACATATCAACATACCAATTAGAAATCTCCATTACCATGATTAAGACAAATCATCTTAGTTGATATATTATAGTCTTCGCAAATGAAATGCCCAACTTCATCACCGACTACAAACTAAAATTCTGAGTTTACAAAGAACTTGTGATTTATATCTTTTGTGACTTTCACATAAATCATATACTATGCATCTCATGGACTATATAATAATGTCTCAATATTCATGTTACTATTATTTTTAGATAATAATAAAACAACTTTATTAATTACAACATTAAGTCATACATAATGTCATACATAGCATCATACAATAGGATTTAAGGGCACACATCCTAACATGAATAACAAATTGTTAGGGTGGAAAAAAAAATTATTATCGAATGTGGGAAAGGAGATTCTTACCAAGATATGGCACAAGTAGTCCCAACATATGCCATGAGTGTCTTTAAGCTATCTAATACTCTTTGTGAGAAGATGACTAGTTTGGTCTGAAAGTTTTGGTGAGAAGAACAAGATGGCTTTGCTAAGCTGGGATAAAATGTGTAAGCCTAAGGAGGAAGGAGGGCTTGGTTTTCGGGACCTAAAGGCGTTCAATCTAGCTTTATTGGTGAAACAAAGGTGGAGACTATAGATATGTACAAATTCTTTAGTTTATCGAGTACTCAAGGCAAGGTATTTCCCTAATGGTGATTTCTATCTACAGAGATAGGAAATAACCCATCCTATGCCTAGTGTAGCATAATAGCAGCCTAGTCCATTGTTCAACAAGGAACTCTGTTAGGAATTATTTACTGTGGTCACTGTATGTACTCTCTATAATTACCTTGTGTACTCTAATAGTGATTGCCTAGTGTGATAGTTGTTGCCATAGGATTCTATTGTAGTTAGTTACATTGATAGGTAATAGGAGTTAGTTAGGTTAGTTAGTAACAGCTGGTGATAGCTGTGAGCAGCTAGCTACAGAGGGGTATAAGAATAACAACAAGTTGTACAAAGAAATCAATCAAAGAGTTAATATCACAATAATTTCTTCTGTGTTCCATTCTTTCCTTCAATTCTTTCTCTGTTCTTAGGAGGCCTAGCTAATCTCGAAACTAGGTATAATCTTTCATTTCCTTTTGGTTCTTTACAATTGGTATCAGAGCAGTGATTTTGTGACCTGATGGCTGAGACACGATCAACTATGGCCATGGCATCCACTAACGAAGCCATTGCCTCCCTTTGAGCTACTTTAGACCATCACAACAAGAACATTCAAGAAATCCAAAAGATTCAAGAGATTCATACCCGGACTATGAATGAGATGAATCAACATCTTATTGCAATCCTTCAGAAGTTGGGTACTGATGAACCCAGGCAACAATCCTCACGAGAACCCTCATCCCCAATTCAACATTCTCCTGCAATGTCCTCTGTCAAGCTCGATTTCCCACGTTTTTCTAGTGAGGATCCTGCTAGCTGGGTGTTCAAGGCTAACCAATATTTTGGGTATTACCAAACTCCAGTTGCGGAGAGACTCATGGTGGCGTCATTCCACATGGATCAAGAAGCTCTGGTGTGGTTTCAAGATGTTGAAGAGGCTGGTGCGTTCTCTAATTGGGAGGGTTTGGTACAAGCCTTACATGTTAGGTTTGGTTCAACACCCTATGACGATCCTTTAGAGGCCCTTACTAAGTTGAGGCAAACTTCAACCGTAGCAGTTTACAAGGAAGATTTTGAAGCTTTATCAAATAGAATTAAGGGCTTGTCTCCAATGCATAAGCTGAGCTGTTTCCTAAATGGCTTGAAGGATGAGATACGCCTGCCAGCGAGGATGCTAAATCCACAGTCATTGAATGCAGCTTTTGGATTGGCCAAAATTTAAGAGGAGTACTTGATAAGTTGCAAGAGGAGCTCTAAGATTCAGCAAGAAATAGGTAAGCCATCTATCTTTGGTCTTCCTAAAGTTAATACCTTTGTAGAATCTAAGTCAAGAATTCCAATTAAAAGAATTTCCTCTACCCAAATGGAAGAGAGGAAGAAAAAGGGGTTATGCTATAACTGTGATGACAAATGGAGCCTGGGCCATAAGTGCAAAAGTGCCAAAATATTCCTTCTTGAAGGTATTGAATTGGTGTCTAATTCACAGTTTGGGGTTAAGATCACTGAGTTAGATGAAGATGTTGGAAGTCCACTCAATGAAGGGCAGAATACTAGTACTAATTCTGAGGAGGTTGAGATAACTCTATATGCTCTAATTGGTACTCCCACACTTGGTACTATGAGGATTAGGGATAAAATCAATGGGGTTAGTTTGGTAGTTTTGTTGGATACAGGTAGCACACACAATTTTATTGATACAACATTGGTTCCTAGTTTGCATTTGCTGGTTGACTACTCTCATACTTTGGAGGTTAAGGTAGCTAATGGTGCAGTGGTGAAGACTCAAGGGTTTTGTGATCAAGTATCAGTATGCATTCAAGGGGAGGAATTTTCCATTCAATTTCATGTTCTACCACTTGGAGGGTGTGATGTTGTATTGGGAACTCAGTGGCTTACCACACTTGGTGATATTCAATGGAATTTTTAATTCTTGACTATGGAGTTTTGTTATAAGGGGCACAAGGTTTTGCTGCAAGGATTGAAGCAATCTGGTTCACATCTTCTTGATGGGGATCAATTCTTTAAATCTCCAATCAAGAAAGGCCTTTTGGTTCACATCTCAACTCTCTCCTCAGCTGAGGTGCAGGTTGCTCTCCCTGCAGAAGTGGCAGATTTACTTCAAGAGTTTGCTTAGGTTTTTGACACTCCAGTAGGGCTACCTTCTCTTAGGGGGCATGAACATCACATTACTCTTAAGGAGGGAGCTCAACCACCCTACCAAAGGCCGTACAGGTACCCTTTTTACCAAAAGAATGAGATAGAAAAGATAGTTAAAGACTTATTAGCTGCTGGATTTATAAGGAATAGTTGTAGTGCTTTTGCCTCCCCTGTTTTGTTGGTAAGGAAGGCAGATGGGTCCTAGGGTATGTGCATTGATTATAGGGCACTTAACCTGAATATTGTCAAGGATAAATTCCTTATACCTGTTATTGATGAATTACTAGATAAATTGGAGGGTGCTTGCATATTTTCTAAACTTGATTTAAGGTCTGGTTATCACCAAATTAGGATGAGTGAGGAGGACATTACTAAAACAACTTTTAGGATTCATGAAGGGCATTATGAATTTCTGGTTATGCCATTTGGCCTCATCAATGCACCTTCAACATTTTAGTCCCTAATGAATCAAGTATTTAAACCCTTGCTTAAAAGGTTTGTTCTAGTATTTTTTGATGATATTTTGGTTTATAGCAAATCCTTGGCTGATCATGTCTCTTACCTTAGAGCTATGTTGGAAGTGTTAGCCAAGGAACAATTATTTGCTAAGAAGTCCAAGTGTGTTTTTGCTTGTGGTGAAGTTGAGTATTTGGGGCACTTGATTTCTGGTGAAGGGGTAAGAACTGACCTTAAGAAAACTATGGGAATGCAACAGTGACCTACTTCTAAGGATGTTAAGGTTTTGAGGGGTTTCTTAGGTCTCACAGGGTATTATAGGAAGTTTGTAAGAGGGTATGGGCAAATTGTAACCCCATTAACTACTCTTCTAAGGAAGGATTCTTTTACTTGGACTAAGGAAGTTGATGTGGCTTTCCAAAATCTCAAATCAGCTATGTCCAACCCACTTGTTTTAGAGCTTCCAGATTTTGATAAGATGTTTGTGGTGGAGTGTGATGCTTCAGGAGTTGGGTTAGGTGCTGTACTGATGTAGGAAGGGAGAGCTATAGCTTTCCACAGCCAAGCTCTCAAGGGCAGGAGTTTGGCCTTATCAACTTATAAGAGGAAACTAATAGCCTTGGTGACTACTGTGCATAAGTGGAGGCCATATTTGGTTGGGAAACCTTTTCTAGTGAGGACAGATCAGCAGAGCCTTAAGTATATCATAGAGTAGAAAATTGGCACTCCAGCTCAACAAAAATGGATTACCAAGTTATTAGGGTATGCTTTTATTATGGAATATAAGAAGGGTAAGGAGAATGTGGTGGCTGTTGCTTTGTCAAGATAGGTTTCTGGTGGTGGAGTTCCTTCTCAAAAGGGTGTTTTGTGCATGATTTCCTTTCCCAAACCTGATTGGTTGGCTCAACTTCAGGCTAGCTATGTCACTGATCATTCCATTATGGGTATCTTAGATGCTTTTGAAGCAGGGAAGGAAGGTCCTAAGGGCTTCACTATGCAGAATGGATTGCTGTTACATAAATGCAGAATGTACTTGGGGACTTATGATTCATTGAAGACAGCCATTTTGTAACAGGTGCATGATGGGCCATGGGGGGTCATTCTAGTTTCCTTAAGACATTTTATAGGGTTCAGAGGGACTTTTACTGGCCTGAGTTAAGGGCAGATGTTAGGAAGTATGTTAGGGAATGTGATACCTGCCAAAGGCTCAAGCATGAAACCTGTAATCTAGCAGGTTTGATACAACCCTTGCCTATACCAGAGAGATCTTGGGTGGCTGTGAGCATGAATTTTGTTGAGGGTCTTCCAAAATCTCAGATGAAGGAGGTGGTTATGGTAGTGGTGGACATGTTTACAAAGTTTTTTCATTTTGTAGCCTTGTCTCATCCATACACTGCTTCTAAAGTAGCAACTCTTTATATGTAATATGTGTTCATGCTACATGGAATGCCTACTTCACCTTATTTTTACTTCTCATTTTTGGCAAGAGTTGATGAAGCTTCAAGGTATTCAATTAGCCATGTCCTCAGCCTATCACCCCCAAACATATGGCCAAACAAAGGTTGTGAACAAGAGTCTTGAGCATTATTTGAGAGCTTTTGTAGCTGGCAAACTAGCTACTTAGGTTGAGTGGTTGGCCCTTGCTGAATTCTGGTTCAATACTAATTTTCATACCTCACTTAAGATGACCCCATTTGAAGCATTGTATGGATATTCCCCTCCTAGGCTTATGGACTACATTCTTGGAACAACAAAGGTTGAAGGTGTGGATGCTCATCTGATGTCTAGACAGCAGCTGACTTCCTTGTTAAGACAGAGCTTGATAGCAGCATAGGAATGGATGAAGCTGTATTTTGACAAGCATAGGACTGAGAGGAGTTTCTCTGTGAGAGATTGGGTATTTCTACAACTTCAAGCCTACAAGCAGAAGTCCCTTAAGCACCCCCAAGTGAAGAAACTATCCCCTAAGTACTATGGGCCTTAT
The DNA here is from genome assembly GCA_032878915.1 of Castanopsis chinensis. Taxonomy (NCBI): domain Eukaryota; kingdom Viridiplantae; phylum Streptophyta; class Magnoliopsida; order Fagales; family Fagaceae; genus Castanopsis; species Castanopsis chinensis. The sequence goes on along the minus strand of JAVQMG010000097.1, from coordinate 3,370,681 downwards.
TGTGGTCACTATATGTACTCTTTATAATTACCTTGTGTATTCTAATAGAGATTGCCTTGTGTGATAGTTGCTACCATAGGATTCCATTGTAGTTAGTTACATTGACAGGTAATAGGAGTTAGTTAGGTTAGTTAATAACAGCTAGTGACAGCTGTGAGCAGCTAGCTATAGAGGGGTATAAGAATAACAACAAGTTGTACAAAGAAATCAATTAAAGAGTTAATATCACAATACGTTCTTCTGTGTTCCATTCTTTCCTTAAATTCTTTCTCTGTTTTTAGGAGGCCTAGCTAACCTCGAAACTAGCTATAATCTTTCATTTCCTTTTGGTTCTTTACAAACTCGGTGGCAAGTTGGTAATGGCCATTCTATTGAGATTTGCAAGGTCAAATGGTTACATCAACTCTTAACCTTTCGTCTTACCTCTCAACCTATTGTTGTACCTTCTGATGCTAAGGTCTCCCTACTTATTGACCCACATACAGTAGCTTGAAGGACTGACATGGTTCAACAATTCTTTTCCTTTGATGATGCAATAGCTATATAGAGTATCCCACTTAGCTATTGATTACCCATGGATCGCTTGGTTTGGGCATATACACCTAGGGGAGTATTTACAGTTCGAAGTGCGTAGAAGGTGGCTTTGTTTAAACTAAAGTTTGGGTAGAAAATGGATATTGAATAGCTAGGATTAATTATTATAGTGGCATGGTGTCTTTGGTTAAGTTGAAATGAGGTGGGGCAGAGCAGAGTTAGATCTTTAGCATTAGCGATTTTGCGGAAAGCTCGACATCTTTTGGAGGAATTCCAAAGAGCCAATTTGATTATATCTCATTGGGTGATGGAGGATGTAGTGCAGTGGTTATCTTCGACTGAGCCTCATTTCAAGCATAACGTGGATGAGGTGACTTTCTCTATTCACAAGTCCCCTAGTATAGGAGCAGTAGTACGTGATCATGTAGGAAGGTGGAGGCCGCTTTGGGCAAGAAGCTGTATGGTCCCTTAGGTCTTATGGAGATTGAGGCAAAGGCGTTAGAGGAAGGAATTAATTTTGCTTGGGACGTTGGAATTAGAGATTTGGTGGTGGAGAGTGATTCATAGGCTGTTATCAACGCTTTAAAAGGCAATGGTATAACACCAGTGTGTATTGCAAATATCATTGAGGGGCATGGCTTAAGCTAATAGAGTTCAGACATACAATTATTTCCCACCTTAAAAGGTAAGGCAATCGCCAAACACACATCTTGGCACAATATGCTAAGAATATTGATGATTATGTAATATAGATAGAGGAAAATCCCATTATGATTGAGTTTGCTCTGGCTTAGGATGTATTGAATATATCTTCTTCTTAAAAAAGTTACAATATTATTATAAAAAAAAAAAAAAAACTCTCTCGCTAATTCCTTATAACCCTTTCTACGGCTCCATGGGAAAGCTGAAATCTTTTATAACATCAAACTCAAAGCTCCAAAATGCCATGAATTGTACATCCCGCTAGCCTTTATTAATGAATCAACTATTAGGGTGCCTTTGGAAGGCTGTAACGGTAATTGCATAGGAATAGGAATAGGTATTACAAGGAATATAAGATGTTATAATTTAATGTTTATTACTTTTCATTTGTTTGGTGACAACACAATAATAGAACCCTGAAAACAATGAAATGATCGCATTTTAAAACAAACTTAAGGTATATTTTAGGAAATATTTTACTAATATAATTATATATCCTAAAAATAATATATATTTTTTTAATTTGAAAGAGAGATTAGTTATTTTTTATGATTTTTTAATTTTATAATTGTTACATGCATATAAAATGTTTGTTCAAAGAATAACTATTCATAAGGAATGACTATTACTTGTAATAAAAACATAACCAAACTACTGAATAGCTAAATCATAAGAATAACTATCACATTACAGTATTTTTTACAATATACCAAACGTACCCTTAATTGTTTTCAACATTTATTCAATAACATCAATGAAATAGTACAAAATTACAAGAAGAAAATTTTCTACATAATGAGAGTAGAACCACTCCTTAAACTTGAAACTGCGGATAATAATGGATGAACCTGTTGAACATCTGAAAGCAAGACATAAACTTAGATGTGTTAATTAGATTGGATAATAATGGGCGAACCTGTTGAACATTTGAAAGCATTCCCTATGCTTGTACTTTTGTGGAGAGTGACCAGCTCCCTAAACAAATGATAAGAAAATGGTTAAGAAATATCTTTAGCCTTAATTACTGTCCATAAAATTTGGCTTTAAAAATGTTTGGAGTTATCTTTTCTAATTTAATACCTGATAACTAAAATTACGTATAAATGGTTTCTTTAATTAATAAATAGTAGGTAGGAATAGGATAATTTCAAACATGTATCGAGCCAAGCATTTTTCATTTATGCTCATCAATAATTATGAAACTATTTTTTATCAATTTTTTGAACTTACCTTAACAAATGCATAGGTTAAGCGGTATCCACTAGTAGAATACTTAATCGTGTATCTGTGTTGAACAAAAAATAAAAAATATTAATATGTGATATTAATAATTTGAAAAAGCTAATCCTGTTACATCTAAAAGGTTAAAGAACTTACCCTGCAACTTGACCATCCACTAACCATTGTCGCCAACCATTAACAATGTTTAAATTTAGTACCTTGATCCATTGTTGCGTACCAATGCTTGGGATTATTAGGTCATGGTCACCATTGCGGGAAAAGAGAAGCAAAACCATGTTGGTCAGCAAAATTATAAACATATTGCTTTAAAGAAAATGTAATCCTCAATTATATAACAATTCTATACATAAGATATAATTCCATGGCAAATATGGATGCTTACGGCCAAAGCCTAATTTGTTGTTAAAAAAAACACACGCACCTTTTATTACACACTCGTTGTTTTATACAATTTTACGCATAAAAAAGCAACCGAATTTGTGACTTGAGCTTTAAGTCACGATTTCAATAGTATTTTTATGTGTGTGTGTGTAAAATTGGGTAAAATAACTTGTGTGAAACAAGTTTAACTTTTAATTATAACAGGTCCAATAAAAGAGGAAGAATTTTGATGCAGTGAGTTGTATGGAATATACTTGTACACTAGAACTTGTAAGCTCAATTGAGATTTTTATCATAATCAATGACACTGGTGACGTCATTTGTGAATGCTAAGCTTTGGTTGCACCTCTTCCAGTCATTAATTGTTCCCTGATTGCAATCCCAGAGATGTGTTTAGCACTTAGCAGGATCATCTTATAATATTACCACCATGACTAATGTTATAGGAGTCCAGTACCTCTCTAATATGAAGGGCTTCTCGGATAGTTTTATCATTGGCCCAAATGTAAGAAAGTGCATAACCAAAGGTTTGCAAAAAGTGGATCAATTTCATTATAAACAATTTTACACTGCAAGTTGTAAATTTGTTGTTAGAGAGAGAGAGAGAGAGAGAGAGATTTACATGGAAAAAATATTATGGGACATCATCAGAATTTAAGGTGAAGCCATTATAGTCTTCCTCAAGGGCTCTTCTAAGAGATTCTTCATATGGATGTGGAGATCCCCAAGTGCAGTTAGGCTCCAGAATATGGTTTTTGTTTATGTCTTTAGTGCACTGAAAATTCAGGGAATTATTCTCTGTTGGTGTTAGGTTTCCAAATATCCATATAGAGAAATATCTATTTTAAGAAGAGTTAGTAGTCTCTTACGTGCTCATTGATTGAATATCCTCGTAGCATTGTGATTGCGATGTGGTAGCTTCAGCGTAACTACCATTGCAACCTTCTTTTGCTGCCTATAAAAGCATACACTATTTTCAATTTCATGATGACAAACAAAACAAAACCATAGCTTACGCACTTTATAGTAGTTTTTTCAATTAAATTCAATCATGCGGTCGTGTCAACCAATAAGTCAGGATTTAATTGTTCCTAAAAAAGGCTATAGTATTTGCACTTCTTTAATCAATGAAGCCATGTAATTGAATTTAATTAATGAAAATAAGGTACAATGCCTAATAAAGTCTACCTAAGTTTTACCCTAATAGAAATAGAACTCCTATAAAAGGTAGAACATATAAAGAGATTAAAAATTACAAATGAACATGTTTGGCAGGCCACAAACGCGTTGACCCCTTGTGATAACTTAGATTAATTAATTAGCCCAGTTATTAATTAATCAAATTAACATGCAATATCACATGGCAGCACAAACAAATTAGCAAAACTAAGTTATGCAGCGGAAAATAAATGACACGGTGATTTGTTTACGAATGGGGAAAACCTGACGGCAAAAACCCCACCGGGTGATTTAAGGTCACCACTCCCGAAACTCCACTATTATCACAACAAGCGATTACAAGCAAGGAATCCCAAGTACCTTACCAACCTACAGTTGAACCCTTACCCTAATACCCAATTGGACTTGCTCTGTAGTGACAGTTTCTCCTTTTCAATGCACGGCTCCCAGTATGTGACTAATCAAATGCGCGGATCCCAGTACGCGACTTCAAACACCAACTAGAGAGAGAGAGTTTTTGGCTGCAAAGTTCTTCAAACCATCAGAGATGAACTAGGGCACGAACTTTGTCTTTCAGATCACAAATTGCATGAACAAGAAGTTCTTAATGATTGTGCAACTTGCATCCGCTTTTACGGCCCTTAAAACAATCCTTTTATATGTCTAGGGTTAGGAGAAAAGAAGTTCCAAAGACACATTCACGGACTGGACTTGAAACAGAATTGAAAATCTGTTTTCTTTAATTCTCGACAGATAGAGGTGTCAAGGATCTGTCGAGAAGCTGTCGAGGCTCGGGGCAAAACAGCTTCTTAAAGCTCGATAGATGCATGTGTCGAGGTAGGTGTCGAGCTTTAGTAACTTGCACTTCCTTGCTTGTTTCTTGGACAGACTTCGATGGCTTCAACACTGAATCTTGAAACACTGTTTCTTGAGGTGTTAAACACATCCTAGATCTACCCAATTACAAGTAAAGTGAATTTTGTCTAAGGATAAGCCAATTACATAAAATAGCGACATATGTTCACAAACTTGAACTACATATGTCCTAACAATGTTGAATTACCTTATAGAGTTCATCTGATACAATCCCCATTTGATGAGCGTATATTACCCTTGAATTGTCATTAATGTCCGCATCAATCCGTGGGCACCCAAGAATATATCCCTGAAACCATTTCAAGCAAAGAGTTTTTCAACTCATAATTCTCAAAATCCATGGCCTAATTTATCAATGTGTTGAAGTAACTTTATGAGCTACTTGAGCCATTCAAGTCCTGCAAGTCGAACAATTACCTTGAGATTCAGGCGTGGTATGACCCTAGCATTATTATCTGTAATATTTTTAGCCAATTTAAAAAATGAGTCAATTCTATTTGAAAGTTTGTTTCAAGAATAATACACAAATTTACTTTTTAAGAGCAAAATCATAAAGTTAATTACCATCAGTTGTATGTTTAACAACAATTAGGCCAGACGTGCCTGAATAAGAATCAGCCCCAATAAATAATTCATTTAGTAGATATTCTGGGTAATCTTCAGTCAACCACTGCATTTACAACAACAACAAAAATTACAAGTGGAAAAAAACTTCCATGACAATATTTATGGCTTCAATTATATTGTTTGGAACCAACAAACAATATTTAACTTATAAGTACGATGCAACATTTTTCATTACTTTTTATACAACTGTTCATTGATAGTAAAATTGTTGCCAGTAGTTGATCCATCTAAACATGATACTATTCCAATAAGAACCTATCACCATATTAACATTGTGTCTTGAATTAAGTTGTAGCTCTAGCAGAACTCATATATAAATACCTAGAAGTACTTTGTAAGCACTAATTTTTGTTAATAACATTGGCAAAGATTATTTTATCACCATTTAACTGTGGGTATATGAGCCAAGAGATCTAATAAGTAATAATCAGCTACTAATACTCTAATTGCTTCTGTTAATCTAATAAGCTAAGAGCGTTATTCACCTTCCTTAAGAATGTATAAACTTCATAAGCTTCGGCACTTATTGCATAGGAGAAACCAGTGCCAACAGGTGCATCTACAAATAAAATGTTGGTGTCTTGGGAAATGATTCACCAGCATTCAATAACATCACCATAATAGTAGTAGTATTAGATAAAATGTGTGGTGTACTAACCTTTGTCCATGAGTATGGATAATAATATGTTTTCGGCGTACCCCTTGTGTGGTGTGTCATATTGAAAGCTAATGGACCTACAAGTAAAGTTACATGATGTAATTAACGATATGGGGTAATAAACATAACCTAAAAGGATACACACAATTTTTGAACTAAAACGGTGACTTGAAGTCATTGTTTTATTTCAAAAATGGGGTGTATAAAGTTGTGTAACAATTTGTGTATAATAAAACAACCCAAAATAATATTTCCAAAGAAGATTTCTCAAAAACGAATTGTTTAATAAAGTTGGTTCCATTTTATCCTAAAAAATGAGCCGTTTAATAAACTTCCACATGGGCCCACATAGATTTGTCAATATTGAGAGTCTAATAAGACCTATCAAACAAAAAATATTATCTAATCCTCTCAAAATACACTAATGTGATAATTACTCCCCTTACATAAAAAATAAGATTGTAATTGTAATGTTGTTATTTACAACTATTGTGTGCTGGCTTTAATTCTGTGCCAAATTTGATTGTAATTTTGTTCAATCATGTTTACCTTGTATTTTGTGGGGAACTTCATTGTATGAATTGTGTGTGGGAGAGAGTGTGATGACCCAAGTTTGCATTGAAGAATGATAGGCCACAAATGTGTTGACCCCTTATGATGAATTAAATTGATTAATTAGCCGAGTTATTAATTAATCAAGTTAACATGCAAATTCACGTGGCAGCACAAACAAATCACCAATAACTAAAGTATGCAATGGAAAATAAATGACACGGTGATTTGTTTACGAATGGGGAAAACTTGACGGCAAAAACCCCATCGGGTGATTTAAGGTCACCACTCCCGAAACTTCACTATTATCACAACAAGCGGTTACAAGCAAGGAATCCCAAGTACCTTACCAACCTACAGTTGAACCCTTACTTCAATACCAATTGGACTTGCTCTGTAGTGACAGTTTCTCCTTTTGATGCACGGCTCTCAGTACGTGACTAACCAATTTGATGTGCGGATCCCAGTACTCGGCTTACTCCTTTGCACGAATCCCAGTACATGACTAACTCCATAGCAACCCTTTGATTGTTGTAGTTGATTTGCAGCAGCTTCACATAGAAACACCAATAAGATCTTCAATGTTGGTGCAAGAGACTTTGCTTGGTTTCAAAACCCAACGGCGTACAAGAAACGCAGGAAGAACTCTTTCTTCTGTAGGAGGAGGCTAGGGTTTCAAAAAGAAAACCTTATGAAGCTTTCTAGGGTTAGGTTTTCTTTTTTCACCTCCTTTAAGTAGGAGCTTAATGGGCTCTCCTATTCCAAATAGTTTTACACAAACCTTGGGCTTTCTTTGTCCAATAAGAATTATACAAACCCATAAACAATTTAGCCTTTTAGAGTAAAAACGTTGCTGGCTATAATTTGATTTCCTTAAGCTCGATCGATCGAGACATCTGTCGAGCTTTAATGAATCTCGACAGATCGAGATTCTGTCGAGGAGGTATCGAGACCTGCAGTTTGCACTTTTCTTGAGCAGTTCTTGAGTAATCTTTATATCTTCAATTTAACCACTTGTAATGATCATCTTGAACCTACTTAGATTTACCCAAATATAAGTAAAGTGCGTTTTGTCAAAGGATATGCCAATTACATAAAAATATGTCCCGAATAATCTTCCCCTTTGGCAATCCGTGGCAAAACCACAAGAGTACATTGAATGTCCTAGAATGCATTCTACTCAAGCATAAATAAGCCTAGTCTAAAAGATTAGAACCTTGGAAGTTGCTACAAGAAGAAGGTTCGGAATCTTGACTTGACTTTAACTTGTCTTTCCTGAAGGGCACTAAACAAAACACATCAAGGTACCATGTGGAAAACAATGACAAGTTGAATAAACAAGAAACATGTGTATAAATAGAGAAAAGAAACAACACATGTGAGATAAAGAGTGAAACACATACATCATCACATATACCACTTGATAAGCATCATGTATGTAACAATGGTTACAAAACCAAAAGATACACAGCACAAAAATACATCAATATCAATGTGTATCAAACTAACTCTCCCCCTAAGTTAGTTACAACAAAAAATTTCCTCCCTTTAACATGAAGTTCTCCCCCTAAGTCTATTACTCCACCTGAGGAATGACATACAAAACTCAAATTTCTCCCCCTTTTTGATACGATTGAAAAAGGGTATAAAAAGCCCAAAGACTTGACTGGAGAAAGACAGAAGACAGATATAGAGGGAACGAGGAGAACAAGGAACCATAGACCTACAAGAGAAAGAAAAACAAGATGCTATGGACATAAAGGGAAAAACATGCAAAACAAAGAAAGATGAAATGCATGCAAGGGTATCTCGATCGATCGGGAGATGTCGAGAAGCTATCGAGCCAACCTCGATGAATCGAGAAGGTGTCGAGGATCTATTGAGTAGACAAAAACTTCCTCGATCGATCCACCTAGCTATCAAAAGGTGTCGAGATTGCGATAAGATGCAACTGAAGAACTCGATAGATAAGCCAGGTATCGAGAGGTGTCGAGAAGGTGTCGAGATGGCTTAAAAGCAGTTTTTCAAGAAGAGAAAAAACACAGATGTGAATGCAATCAAGCATGCAACTTAAACAAAAATCCAAACAACATATTAACCTCTCAAAAACATCTCTCAACAAGAAAAATGTCATGCATTTTGATCCCAAACCACACACACACACCAAACAAGTCTAATCAATTTTTATTTTAAAAACAAGTTAAGACAGTTTAGTGAGTATACATCAACACATGTAAACCTTGTGATGGCCAAATCACATTATACCTGCACATGTATCAAAAATAGCAAAGAATATTGCGTGTTGTGTGTGAAACCATCGCAAGATTTCATAAGTGTCTCAATGTTATGACGATTTGAGATATGAGAAAATCACTTTAACTCACACACAATCATAATTGTTTGATGGGGACTATCACCTTCGAGGTACATCCTATAACTCCCACATCTCCTAGAATGCACGCTTGCAACCATATTTTTAAAGCATTTTGTTCTTTTTGCTTTTTATTTCTTTGCATATTTTCTTTTATTAAGCATATCATGCATGGGCATATAAGAGAGAAAAGAAATACCCAATTATGTTAAGCCTTTTGACATTTCACTTTTGCTATGCCGAAGCATACAGATGTCATTTCATGATTGGCGGGTAACAGTGGTGAGATGGTTATTTATGCCTTTCTTTTAGGATTTTCTAATCCTACCTGTCAAAAAGAGTGATACGAGTGTTAAGTACAAGAGATCACTTAACCTTACTCATCACAAACAAAGAGCTATAAAGCTCACTTGCTTAGTTGTGCATAAGAATGCTCATCTAAGTTACAAAAGATACAAAGTTTAGAAAACTCTGTTTTATTGGCAATTTTAATGTTCACAAGAACCAATGTATACAAACACACACTGTTTTTGTATTATTCCATTTTTCAAAAAATTTTTTTTTTGAAAATAAAACAAAATAAAAACTAAACAACCAAACAAAAACAGACAAACAACATGAATGCATGAAAGAAAGATGCATATGCATGAGAGCATGATAGAAAGGTGCAAATGCATGAAAACATGATTTCAAAAGCAGAAAATAAATCAAGCAAAGAGAGTCCTACTTTAGATAGAAAGAATTAAAGCAGAGGACAAAAAGAAAAGACAATTAAGTCTTAGGCTCCTTTCTCACCCACACAGCACGAGTCTTTGGCCGTGAAGATGAAAAGGCACGAGTCCTAGTATGACTATTAAAGGACATAGAAGAATTAAAATTCTCCTGAAATTGAGTTAAAAAGCTCAAGACTTTTAATGACTCTCAAAACAAAGGTGTAGGTCCTTGAGAGGAAACCTGTGAGTGTTTAGGCAATTGCTTATGAAGATACAATTTAAAGCAATTAGGACGAATGTGTCCAGAAACACCACAATGGTGACAAACATAAGCAGTTTTAGAGCTACTCGGCTTCCCAGAAGGAGGTCTAACCTTAGAGGTTGACAGAGATTTCAACTTAGGACAATTTGGCCTAATATGACCAACAATATGACAATGATGACAAGTAGGGACAAATTCAGAATTTTTATTCCAGCTAGGAGGAGTTTTAGACATAGGTTTAGAAACTCTAGCATTAACATCAGATTGTTTACCTTTGTCTATCCTAGCAATATTAACCTTCAACTCTTTACTATTCCTTTTGAATGGGGGAATATAAAAATCCTTTTCTTTTGAGTTAGGCTCAACAACAAGTTTGACACTAGTTAATTTTTCTACTTTAGTTTTAAATTCAACTAGTTGCTCTTCTAAACTCTTAATTTTGTCCACCTGAGATGAAATTTGATTTTTAAAATTCCCATTCAAATTAGTGGCTTCATACAATTTTGTAATCAAATCATCTTTTTCAAGCTTGACCTTTTTAAATTTAGCTTTTAATTTGTAGAACACTCAAGAGATTTCATACAAAAATTACAAAGCTTGCAATAGGCATCATGAATATCATCATCATCATTCAACACAAGATCATGCAAATCAAAACAATCAAAGTTTCAATGACAACAGGGGTCAATGGATCACACATCAAAGATTAAACCCTAATCAAAGTGTGTCTGCTTTGATATCACTTGATAGGCCACAAATGTGTTGACCCCTTGTGATGAATTAAATTGATTAATTAGCTGAGTTATTAATTAATCAAGTTAACATGCAAATTCACTTGGCAGCACAAACAAATCACCAATAACTAAAGTATGCAGCAGAAAATAAATGACACGGTGATTTGTTTACGAATGGGGAAAACCTGACGGCAAAAATCCCATCGGGTGATTTAAGGTCAGCACTCCCGAAACTCCACTATTATCACAACAAGCGGTTACAAGTAAGGAATCCCAAGTACCTTACCAACCTACAGCTGAACCCCTACCCCAATACCCAATTGGACTTGTTCTATAGTGACAATTTCTCCTTTTGATACACGACTCCCAGTACGTGACTAACCAATTTGATGCGCGGATCCCAGTACGCGGCTTACTCCTTTGCACGAATCCCAGTACGTGACTAACTCCACAGCAACCCTTTGATTGTTGTAGTTGATTTGCAGCAGCTTTACATAGAAACACCAATAAGATCTTCAATGTTGGTGCAAGAGACTTTGCTTGGTTACAAAACCCAACGGCGTACAAGAAACGTAGCAAGAACTCTTTCTTCTGTAGGAGGAGACTAGGGTTTCAAAAAGAAAACCTTATGAAGCTTTCTAGGGTTAGGTTTTTCTTTTTCCACCTCCTTTAAATAGGAGCTTAATGGGCTCTCCTATTCCAAGTAGGTTACACAAACCTTGGGCTTTCCTAGTCCAATAAGAATTATATAAACCCATAAACAATTTAACCTTTTAGAGTAAAAACGTTGCTGGCTATAATCTGACTTCCGTAAGCTCTATTGATCGAGATATTTGTCGAGCTTTAATGAATCTCAACAAATCGAGATTCTGTCGAGGAGGTATTGAGACCTGCAGTTTTCACTTTTCTTGAGCAGTTCTTGAGTAATCTTTATGTCTTCAATTTAACCACTTGTAATGATCATCTTGTACCTACTTAGATTTACTCAAATACAAGTAAAGTGCGTTTTGTTAAAGGATATGCCAATTACATGAAAATATGTCCCCAACAAAGACGGAGTGGTTTTAGCGGTTATCTCACGAGTAATCTTCCCGCGAAGTAAGCCATGTGTAGAGCACATGACTAGAATGCGAAGAGTCTTGACAATCTGGTGATAACTGGTTTTCGCAAGTAGGTCGCAGGTAAGGCCTTCCTACGAGATACCTAGGAAACAATTTATTTTGCTATTTTGGCTTATCTGCTCCACCTTGTCTTCAACCACACTATATATACCCACATTACCCACATATTGTAAGCAGTGCTTTTCAGAGAGAAAACCTAAGCAAACACACTTGAGAGTTAGAGATTTTATACCCACAATCATCTATACAATTCTTTGTGGTTTTCCTCACACTCCTACCTCTCCATATCCATATCGTTGAGAGGTTGACAGCCCAAACACTTACCACACCCAATCTGAGTTCTAAGTGAGGTTTTGGTGCTGCTAGGAAGCATTGGAAGAAGCCAAGCTTTGGCGGATGCAATCGGGTGCATTGCTGGATCTAGAAAGCTAGACAAGACACGGTTCAGAGAAGCTTTGTTGGAGTAGGAGCTTAGAGAGCTTAGGTGCACTGGGGTAGATTAGGCTTGGAGGATCTCTTGCTATTCATGTATCCCAACTTATTGTCTAGTGAATTGATTTACCACTTGGAGGGTGGTGGAGAGATTTTTTGCTGAATTCTTCAGTTTCCTCTTCGATAACACATCGGCGTGTTATCTTGTGTTTGCATTTCTCTTCGCTACTCTTTCAGCTTTCATTTTACTACTGTGATATCATAAATATTGCTTAGAGTAGTTTTATTGTTTGTTCGCTTCCATTGACTCTATTCCGCACTTTTTTTAAGTTAGAATAAAATCAACCGAGCCATAATTATTTAATTTGGGGTTTGAACAGATTTTGTGTTTTTAACACAAATCCGAGCTTTCAATTGGTATTAGAGCGGGTGCACTTGCTATGGTTTCATTACCTAAGTGTGATCCTAGACCCTTCTTTTGATGGATTGATCACAATAGCTCAATGCTCCACTATTCTTTGATGGGAGCAACTATGCATTTTGGAAAGTCCATATGAGGGCATTCCTTTGTGCTATAGATGAGTCCGTATGATATTTCATTTAGAATGAGTATGTTAGACCCACGACAGCCAAATCCAAATGGGACAAGGTAGCTCTTGCTTTGGCAAATGTCAATAGTAAGCAATTAATGCTATCTTTTATGGTGTGTTTATTGATAAATTTCACAAGATATTGTATGTGAAGACCGCCAAGGAAGCTTGGATGATTCTTGAGACTACTTATGAAGGTACTAAGAAAATCAAGGACACAAAGCTTCAAATGCTTACCACCCGATTTAAAGAGCTCAAGATGAGTTACGATGATTCATTTGGTTCATTCTTTGGGAAGTTCAATGAAATCATGATTTCCAAGCTCAATCTTGGAAAGAAGATTGAGGATGCTAAGGTGGTAAAAAAGATTTTGATGTCTTTACCAGGGAGCTTCTGTGCAAAGGTCACAGCTATAGAAGAGAGTAAAGATTTGGATGAGATCAAGATACAAGAGCTTATTGGATCTTTCTAAACAAATGAGCTTGGATTGCCTTCCCATAAGCCAAGAAAATCACTTGTTCTCAAAACCATCAACGAGAGAATGGATGACTCCTTCGAAGAAGATGATGTGGAGAAGGAGGTAGCATTCCTTGCAAAAAATTTCTAAAAATTTCTGAAGATGACATGTGAAGACCGCCAAGGAAGCTTGGACGATTTTTGAGACTACCTATGAAGGTACCAAGAAAATCAAGGACATAAACCTTCAAATGCTTACCACCCGTTTTGAAGAGCTCAAGATGAGTGACAATGAGTCATTTGATTCATTCTATGGGAAGCTCAATGAAATCATGATTGCCAAGCTCAATCTCAGAGAGAAGATTGAGGATGCTAAGGTGGTGAGAAAGATTTTGAGGTCTTTACCGGAGAGCTTCCGTGTAAAGGTCACAACTATAGAAAAGAGTAAAGATTTGGATGAGATCAAGATTCGAGTGCTTATTGGATCTCTCTAAACATTTGAGCTTGGATTGCCTTCCCACAAGCAAAGCAAATCACTTGTTCTCAAAACCGTCAACGAGACAATGGATGACTCCTCCATAGAAGATGATGTGGAGAAGGAAAACCATTCCTTGCAAAAAATTTTTAGAAATTTCTGAAGATGAAAAGCAGTGGAAAGTCTTTTAGTAAAGGAAAGTTTTCATCCTCCAAAGGTGATAGGAAGGAGTTCAAGAAGAAAGACAGGAAGGACTCTCAATCCCTTCAAGGAATTGTGTGCTTCGAATGCAACAGCCATGGACATCTCAAGAAGGAATGTCCCAACTATTTGAGAAGGAAGGGTAATGTGTTTGCCACTACTCTTAGCAACTCCGAAAGCTCAAATTCAGACATAGAAGGAGAGTGTGACAGTGATGGGAACTATTGGGCCTTCATGGCAATTATCTCCGATGATTCTAAGGATGATTTGAGCAATTTGGAAGATGAACTTGGTGAGGATTCCGAGGGTGAGGAAGTTGAAGAATCGAAAGGATGAAGATATATGCCAAAATGAAGGTGCGAACAACCTTTAAGAAGCATATGATTCTTTACTAGAAGATTGTGGCAAGTATGCCAAGGTTACGAACTAAGCTGTGAGAAAGATGAAGAAGATTAAAGAAGAGCATAGGTGTACACTTGTGCAACTTAAGGAAGCCAAATGTGAAGTAGAAAGTCTCAAGAGAAAGTTGGTTGAAGCTTATTCTAAGATCAAGTTTCTTGAACTTGAAATTATCCAAGCTAATGTTAAGGTTGAGCTTATCTCCACCAAGAAACTTGACAATGTACTGTCCTCACAAAAGTCTTCATATGATAAGCCTAGTTAGGGATATACCAGAGAAGAAAGCTTTAGTAGCGAACTCAAGAAGAATTGAGGTTCATATCAGACAAGAATGTTGAGAAACTCAAAGAAGTGCAGCCTGAGATTGAGACCCTTACTGCTGTAAAGAGAACCATTGGTGCAAATCCAAAGGATAAAGAGAAGTCATTACCTAAAAATCAGAGGGGGCCTCAAGTGAAGCTTGCTTGTCATTATTGTGGCATTTAAAGGCACACAAGGCCTAATTGTTTCAAGCTTCATGCACTCAAGAAGGCTGACTCTATGCATGTTCAAGAAAGTTCAAAGAAAAGACCAAAGGGAGCACAACCTAAGGGAGAAAATGAGAGACATCTCATTGGACACGTTGCGGAAATGTTGAAGAACATCTCACTATGCCTTGCTGCTTCACTCTGAGGTTGGAAAGTTATGTTGGTCGTACCCCTCCATCTAAGGGTCTTACCCAAAACACTTGAAAAGTGATGGTGAAGAAGTGTAACCTTGCATGATAACTTTCAATGCCCTTGTATTAATACTTCCAATGTTTAAGGTCATAGGTTCATGCATAATGACATGCATAATCTTCTTGTGTCATTTCTTCCAATTTATAGCATGTTTCTTTTACAAGTTTTATTTTGTACTTGTTGTTTTTATTGATCTTACTTTGCTCGTTCTGTTTTTGAGTGTGTTGAAAGATTCAAAAACCCAAAAAAAAAATTGAAAATTTTTCAAAAAAGTTCGATCGCTTGTGTTGTGTTTGTCACATGTGAGTTTGGCCTAATACCTTCGTACTAATGGCGTAGTGCATTTATGAGCTTAGCTTGTTTTGTATGCACATCTATCTTTGTGGGAAAAATCGTGAAATATATATATAATTTTTGTAAATCGATCTTCAAGCTTATTCTGAATGATTAGTCACTAGTCTTGTTGATTTTGATACATGTATAGACTTGTGCCTATATATCTTCCCACGTTTTTTTTGTAAGTGTTTTTTTTTTTTTTTTGCTCTATAGATCCACAAATGTCAAATCTAGAAAAGAGATAATAAGTTGCAAAAGCTGTCATACATACTAGTATTTGACTAGGAAAAAGGAAAAGTGACTTGTATTGAAATGTATGGTGCCTCAAAAAGCCAAAGGCTTACTCTAAAAATTAAAATATCAAAAATTTCAAACTTCGATTTCAAAATGAGATGTAATATTATTATTTGATCAAAAGTTATAAGATGTAAGAAGCTAAAAAGAAAAGCTTCAAAGTTTTGTGATCATTTTCTTGTAAGAGGTTATATATGTTCATTTCTATAATTCAGATAGACCACTAGACTTAGCACTAGTTGTGTATGACTTGATTGAATTGATCATTGAAGCTTCACTCTAGACTAAGGACTATTCCAAATTTGATACACACACACAACACACAAGTATATTGTTCAATGAATGCTTATTTTATTTGTGTGATTGCACATGCTCATATGTGATGTGTATACTCAATTACCTGTCGATCAAACTCAAAAAGATTTTTGAGTATTTTATATGTTTTTGAAAGTGTTTTTATGCTTTTGTGTTTTGAGTTTTTGTTCTTAATGCATTTTCTATGTTTTCATCAAAAACTCCTTTAGAGGCATTTTCACGAGAAGCTCATGACTAAGCTCTTCCCATGAAAATGAGATAGGCAAAAAAGAAAACACATGAAATTCAAACGGAAACTTTCGTGACTATCGAGCGAGTAGGTCTATCCTGCGAAAAGTTTTGTGCTTCAGTGACTTTTTTTGCTAGTAAGTTTGCGAGAAGCTATACCTCGTAAAACACGTGTTTTCAGTTTTTAAGGGCTGATCAAGGCAGTTTTTCAAACATAACCCTTCTGCCTCCCTCGAGCCTCTCTCAACCCAAAACCAATTTTTTCTCAAGAACCCAACCAAATCTCAAGAGTAATCATCTTCAAATCATCTCTAAGGTATGTTGATTCAATCTTTTCTCTCTGTTTCACAAGATTATGCCTTAGATTATAGATTTTTCATGAGTTGGGATATTTTTGAAAACGGGTTGGGAATCTTCTATTTTGTGTGTTTGGACATGCAATTGATTTTTGCATTGCTCTTAATTGCATTGCGTGTCCGGGTGATCTTTTACTAGTTAAATGATCATTGTAGTCGTTCTTTAATGACTGTTCTTGTATGATCAAGTTATGCATCATAGTTTATGTCTTGCTTATTACCTTAATCGCATTTTACTTGTTCCTATATGTGCCTTGTATTCAACTTGTCATAAGCTTAATGAAAGTTTTGTTTCTGTGCGAGAGTTTTAGCATTGCTCTTAATTGCATTGCGTGTCCGGGTGATCTTTTACTAGTTAAATGATCATTGTAGTCGTTCTTTAATGACTGTTCTTGTATGATCAAGTTATGCATCATAGTTTATGTCTTGCTTATTACCTTAATCGCATTTTACTTGTTCCTATATGTGCCTTGTATTCAACTTGTCATAAGCTTAATGAAAGTTTTGTTTCTGTGCGAGAGTTTTAGGATATAGGTGTGTTAGGACATATGTGGTTCAAGTCTGTGAACATATGTCACTATTTTATGTAATTGGCTTATCCTTAGACAAAACGCACTTTACTTGTAATTGGGTAGATTTAGGATGAGTTTAACACTTCAGTTCAAGGTTAAGTGTTGAAGCCGCCAAAGTCTGTCCAAGAAACAAGCTGGGAAGTGCAAGATTTTAAATCTCGACACATACCTCGACAGATACATCTATCGAGCTTTAAAGGAGCTGTTTTGCCCGAGCCTCGACAGCTATCTCGACACCTCTCGACACCTCTCGACACCTCTATCTGTCGAGAATTAAAGAAAACAGATTTTCAGGTCTGTTTCAAGTCTAATCCGTGAGTGTGTCTTTGGGACTTCTTTTCTCCTAACCCTAGACATATAAAAGGATTATTTTAAGGGCCGTCAAAGCAGAGATCACAGAAAAACAAGTTGCACATTCTTTGAGAACTTGTTGTTCATGCAATTTGTGATCTGATAGACAAAGTTCGTGCCCTAGTTCATCCTTGATGATTTGAAGAACTTTGCAGCCAACTCTCTCTTTCTCCATAGTTGGTAATTGAAGTCGCGTACTGGGATCCGCGCATTTGGTTAGTCACGTACTTGGGAGCCGTGCATTGAAAGGAGAAACTGTCACTACAGAACAAGTCCAATTGGGTATTGGGGTAAGAGTTCAACTGTAGGTTGGTGAGGTACTAGGATTCCTTACTTGTAACTGCTTGTTGTGATAATAGTGGAGTTTCGGGAGTGGTGACCTTAAATCACCCGGTGGGGTTTTTGCCGCAAGGGTTTTCCCCATTTGTGAACAAATCACCGTGTTATTTATTTTCCGCTGCATAACTTAGTTTGGTGATTTGTTTGTGCTGCCACGTGATATTGCATGTTAATTTGATTAATTAAGAACTGGGCTAATTAATTAATCTAAGTTATCACAAGGGGTCAACGCATTTGTGGCCTGTCAAGTGGTATCAGAGCAAGCACACTCTGATTAGGGTTTAATCTATTGTGTGTGATCCATTGACCCCTGCTGTCATGGATAGAGGACAATCTCTCATTATACCTCCTTTATTTGATGGCACTAACTATGCATACTGGAAAGTACGCATGAGAGCTTTCTTGCAGTCTTTAGATGAGAAAGTGTGGCAAGCTGTGGAGATAGGCTGGACCAAGCCTACAGAAGCGCCGGCCGACTGGGATGATGCTAAGATCAAGGCGGCAAACTTTAACAGCCGAGCATTGAATGCCCTATTCAGTGCAGTCACCAATGAGGAGTTCAAGAAAATTTCCTCAACTGAAACTGCTAAGGAAGCATGGACCATCCTCCAGACAACCTATGAGGGCACCAAGCCTGTCAAAGATTCAAAGCTGCAGAGGCTCACCACACGCTTTGAAGAAATCAAGATGGAGGAGGATGAGTCATTTGATGAGTTCTATGCCAAGCTCAAGGATATAGTGAACTCAGCCTTCAATCTTGGGGAGACCATCCCTGAACCCAAGATAGTAAGGAAGGTGCTTAGATCGCTGCCCGAAAGATTCCATGCTAAGATCACGGCGATCGAAGAGTCGAAGGATATTGACAGAATTCCTTTGACTGAGCTGGTTGGAAACTTGCAAACATATGAGTTAGGGCTAACTAGGTTAGGCAAGTCAAGCAAGGGCAAGAGTTTGGCTCTGAAGGCCAAGAGCAGTGATACGGATGACTCGTCAGATGATGAAGATTCCAAGATGAAGTCCTACATCACAAGGCAATTCAAGAAGTTTATGAAGAATGCCAACGGAAAGGGCTTCAACAAAGACCGTAGACAATCCGGTTCTTCACAATTCAAGAATTCAGATAAAGGGAAGAAGGATGTCAAGGATGGCGGTCAGTACACTGTTCCTGCTAGGCCAAAATGTTTTGGGTGTCAAGGCTTCGGACACATGAAACAAGAGTGTCCTACGTACCTCAAAAGCATAGGGAAAAGCAAGGCACTTGCTGTTACCTTAAGCGACACAGAGCCCGAGGATGATTCCGAAGATGAAGACGACGGAATCTTGAATGCCTTCACTGCCACTGTTAATCCTACTGATGGGGTTAGTGAAAAAGTGGATGAAGAAGAAGAATTAGTGGATTCCAAGTGTGAAATTATGGATGATCAAGATGATATCCATACCGCCTATGAGAAGCTATACAAGCTTTCTGAGAAGCATGAGAAACTATATAGGCTGGCCACCAAGAAGCTCAGTGATGTGGAACTCAACCGTGAGGAGCTGTCCACAAAGGTCGATGAAGTGAATCAAACCATTGGAGCACTGAGGTTCGAAAAAAATTTCTTAGTTGAGAGGACCAAGAAGCTTGAAGCAGAGCTGTTTCAAGTCAGAGCACAACTGGAGAGGACATCAAGTGCTAAACTGGACGAGATGCTGAGTGCTCAGAGATATTCTTCAGATCGTACTGGATTGGGGTATGAATTCTCTATCTCTAATACTCCTTCTGCTAGTACTACAGTCTTTGTTCCACCTGCTAATTAACATTAAAACTGAGGAGAATAATGTTAAAACTGATTTAGCTAGTGTGGATGTAGACAAGGGCAAGTCCATCCTAGGAGCACCCCCTAAAATTAAGAAAAGGGAAGCTAGAAACCCTAGGAATAAGAAGGCTAACTCTCAAAAGGCCAAACAAAAGAAGCCACATCTCTATTATCATTGTGGTGTTGCCGGTCACACTCGACCAAATTGCTACAAGTGGCTTGCCACTCAACAGAGCAATGGCACAAAAGCATCTGGGAGCCAGAATCAGCTTCAGTCTTCTCTCGCTCCTCTTGGAGACATTCTAAAAGCCCTCATGTTCATTTCGAACTTGAACAGTTCATATTCTTCACCCTCTTCACCGGTTCAAGAATCGACCAAAAGGAAAGGATCTTCCAAAGTGTGGAAGGCAAAGGGATCTAAGTGATTTCAGTCACTTCTTCTTCTCTCTCCTGTTTTTGTGTGTGTGTTTCTTTACTGTTTTGAGTCAGTCTAGTTTTATGCATTGTTTTGCATTACATGTTTTTGTTTGTGTGTTTTCAGTTTTGTGTTTTATTTTTGCTTTTAAAAAAAAATAAAAAAAATTGAAAAAAAATTGAAAAAATACAAAAACAGTGTGTGTTTGTGTGCATTAGTTCGTGCGAACTTTTGAAATGGCCATTGAAACAGAGTTTTCTAAACTTTGTATCATCTATAGCTTAGACGAGCATTCTTTTGCACAACTAAGCGAGTGAGCTCTGTAGCTCTTTGTTTGTGATGAGTAAGGTTAAGTGATCTCTTCTCTTAACACTCGTATCATTCTTTTTGATGGGTTGAACTAGAAAATCCTAAGAGAAAGGCATAAATAACCATCTCACCACTGTTACTCGCCAATCATAAAATGACATCGGTATGCTTCGGCATAGCAAAAGTGCAATGTCAAGGACACCTGTATGCTTCGGCATAGCAAAAGTGCAGTGTCAAAAGCTTAACATAACTGGGTAGTTCTTTTCTTTCTCTTGTATGTCCATGCATGATATGCTTGTTTAAAAAGAAAATATGCAAAGAAATAAAGAGCAAAAAGATTAAAAATGCTTTAAAATATGGTTGCAAGCGTGTTTTCTAGGAGATGTGGGAGTTATAGGATGTACCTCGAAGGTGATAGTCCCCATCAAACGGTTATGATTGTGTGTGAGTTAAAGTGTTTTTCTCATATCTCAAATCGTCATAACATTGAGACACATATGCAATCTTGCGATGTTTTCACACACGACACGCAATACTCTTTGCTATTCTTGATACATGTGCAGGTACAATGTGATTTGGCCATCACAAAGTTTACATGCTTTAATGTATGCTCACTAAACTGTCTGGACTTGTTTTTGAAATATAAAATTGGTTAGACTTGTTTAGTGTGTGTGTGCGTGTTTTGAGATACATGTGCATCAAAATTCGTGTTGAGAGATGATTTTGAGAGCCTAATGTGTTGGTTGTATCTTTGGTTGAGTTGCATGCATGATTGCATTCATGTATGTGTTTTTCTTCTTTTGAAAAACTGCTTTTAAAGTCATCTCGACACCTTCTCGATACCTCTCGATACATAGGCTATCTGTCGAGCTCCTTAGACCTTTTCTTATCGCAGTCTCGACAGATACCTCGACACCTGCTGGATCGATCGAGAAACTTTCTGTTTGCTCGACAGCTTCTCGATAGCTTCTGGATCGATCGAGGTTCCTCCTTGTTTATTCTTCTTCCTCGATAGCTGATCTCGATAGCTACATCTGTCCATGTGTAATTCTCGACACATACCCTCGATAGCAGTCTCGACACCTCCCGATAGCAGCATCTGTCGAGATTTAATGGGAAGCTATATATTGGATTTTCGCGATTTTGCTTCTCATTTGCTCGATCTCTCTCGCTCGAAACTCACTGTTCTCTCTCAAAAACTTTTCTTTTACTCTCCAAACCTTCTCCCAAGGCTTTCTCAAGAGTTTCTTTGCGATCTTCATCTCTTGGTAAGCTCTTTATCCCTCTTTTTCATGCATTTCATTGTTTTAAAACCCTAGGTTTTGTGTTTTTGAAAATTTTTGGGAGTTTTCATAATTGTTGGGGTTTTCATGAAATTTTTGGGTTGTTTTTCTAGTTTTGATCTTCAAAACCACATGCATTGCATCACATTAGCATTCTAATTGTATTTTCATGCATTTAGATGTGTGCAACTCTATTGTGTTCTGTTAGGTTTGGAATGGGCTGAGCCCATGATGTTTTTATGTTGCATGTCACATGTTCATGCATTCTCATGCATACGTTCTTTTCATTTCAATATTATTCTGCCAATATTGAACTGTTTGGGACTTTTCTGTGTGTTTTCTTTCTCTCCCCCTCTCTATGGTTGCGTTAGCTGTGTCTATGGCACCTAAGCGTAAGTCCATTCCGTCCCAGAACCCTCTGCGTTCTAAGGGACAGTCTTCTTCTGATTCTACCCCTCTTTCTGTCCGGTTCCGTGATGAGAAAGCCCATAAGGACTTCTCGGAGAACTTTTCTAAACGCGGTGTTCATTCGGAACGCCACGTAGTCCTGGCAGACTTTGCCGACACTGACCTTCCCGATGTCATTCACACTCGGGGATGGGAGTCACTGTGTGACGTCTCGGTCACTTGTCCTCTCGTGTTGATTCAGGAGTTTTACTCCAACATCCACGAGATAGATTCTTCAGTACCTTCTTTCTACTCTAGCGTCCGAGGTACGCGCTTCTGTGTCACTCCAGAGCTGGTCTCTGAGGTTCTCCATGTTCCTAGGGTGGATCATCCCGATTACCCTAGCTGTGAGCGTCTCTGGACTGTGTCCAAAGACGAGATGATCTCGGCGTTCTGTGAGCGTCCTACCTCTTGGGGAGATCACATGTACACACCATGTCGACCTTTTGCTAAAGGTCCTCGTTTCCTTAACATGGTGATGACTTTTGTTTTACACCTTTTCTCTCACTATAACTCTATCACCGAGCCTCGCGCTCGATTTTTGTTGTCCCTCTTAGAGGATCTTTCTATAGACTTTCCTTCACATTTCATCTTTTGTATTATCGATGTCTATAGAGATACGGCCACCCGTGATAAGCTCATTTTCCCTTCCGCTATCACGAGGATTCTGAGTCGTTTTTCCATCCCTTTTCCCTTGTCCGATCCTTACCGCGTCATGTCCGCCATAGACGCCGCTACCGTAAAACGTAGCGAGGAACAGTTCCGATCGCGACAGACTGACGATGCCACTCCTTCCACCCGTCCGGCCACCTCCAGATTCGCTCGAGCATCTGCTTCTACTTCTTCGAGCGATGTCAGCTTGGGAGACATCATGGCGCAGCTACAGCGCATGGATGCTCGCCTAGATACACTCTCCACGGAGTTGTATCAGGTGAACGTTCGTGTTGGTCGCATTGCCAGGCGACAGGCGACCATGGGCGGCTTTGCTGCAGAGGCTTCTCCTCCGCCACCTCATGTGTCGACTGAGACCGAGGCTGATGATGATGGCGATGATGATGATGCTTCCGATGATGATGATGGAGATGCTAGCTCTTCAGATGAGATGTCTACTTGACACTCTACCCTTTGTCACTCGTGACAAAAAGAGGGAGTAGTTTAGTATGAGAGTAGTCATACTTAGGGGGAGTGTTAGCACAGGACATAGGACATTTTTGTTAGGGGGAGTATGCATTGAGGGATGTAGTGAGGTGATCATATGTATTTTTTTCTCATCTGTATACATTGATCATGTATTGACATACATTGTAGTTATTCTCTTCTTATATATGATGATGTATGTTTCTCTTTCACCTACCTTTCATGTGTTGTTTCTTCTCTATCTTTATACACATGTTTCTTTACTTGTATGCAATCTATTAATTCTGTTTCACACAAAGATGCCTTGATTTGTTTTGTTTATAAGTGTTTCAGAAATACAGGTTGTCAAAGTCTTCTTGCCATGAACTCTCTTCTTGCAAAGTTTTTCAAGAGTTTGTGTTAGGATAGATTTTACTGTACGTAACAAGTGAATATGAGTTGAGTGATTTATGACTTCTCTCATATCTTCATTTGTATGTTGCGGTTTTGTCACGGATTGCCAAAGGGGGAGATTGTTAGGACATATGTGGTTCAAGTCTGTGAACATATGTCACTATTTTATGTAATTGGCTTATCCTTAGACAAAACGCACTTTACTTGTAATTGGGTAGATTTAGGATGAGTTTAACACTTCAGTTCAAGGTTAAGTGTTGAAGCCGTCAAAGTCTGTCCAAGAAACAAGCTGGGAAGTGCAAGATTTTAAAGCTCTACACATACCTCGACAGATACATCTATCGAGCTTTAAAGGAGCTGTTTTGCCTGAGCCTCGACAGCTATCTCGACACCTCTCGACACCTCTATCTGTCGAGAATTAAAGAAAACAGATTTCCAGGTCTGTTTCAAGTCTAATCCGTGAGTGTGTCTTTGGGACTTCTTTTCTCCTAACCCTAGATATATAAAAGGATTATTTTAAGGGCCGTCAAAGCAGAGATCACAGAAAAAAAAGTTGCACATTCTTTGAGAACTCGTTGTTCATGCAATTTGTGATCTGACAGACAAAGTTCGTGCCCTAGTTCATCCTTGATGATTTGAAGAACTTTGCAGCCAACTCTCTCTCTCTCCATAGTTGGTAATTGAAGTCGCGTACTGGGATCCGCGCATTTGGTTAGTCACGTACTTGGGAGCCGTGCATTGAAAGGAGAAACTGTCACTACAGAACAAGTCCAATTGGGTATTGGGGTAAGAGTTCAACTGTAGGTTGGTGAGGTACTGGGATTCCTTACTTGTAACTGCTTGTTGTGATAATAGTGGAGTTTCGGGAGTGGTGACCTTAAATCACCCGGTAGGGTTTTTGCCGCAAGGGTTTTCCCCATTCGTGAACAAATCACCGTGTTATTTATTTTCCGCTGCATAACTTAGTTTGGTGATTTGTTTGTGCTGCCACGTGATATTGCATGTTAATTTGATTAATTAAGAACTGGGCTAATTAATTAATCTAAGTTATCACAAGGGGTCAACGCATTTGTGGCCTGTCAAGGTGCATACATGCAAGTGCTTCAAAGCTTCATAGTTCGAAGTGTGTAGACGGTGGCTTTGTCTTCATGCAACAATGGCCTTCATGGAGTTTGTGGACTTCATTTGGCACCTAAAGTCTGGTCAAAAAATGGATGCTGAACAGCTAGGAGTGATTATTATAGTGGCATGGTGTCTTTGTTTTAGTTGAAATGAGGTGGGGTAAAGCAAAGCTAGATCTTTAGCATCACTGATTTTGCGGAAAGCTCGACATCGTTTGGAGGAATTCCAAAGAGCCAATTTCATTATATCTCATCGGGTGATGGAGGAGGTAGTGCAGTGGTTATCTTCGACTGAGCCTCATTTCAAGCTTAACGTGGAAGGGGCGACTCTCTCTATTCATAAGTCCGCTAATATAGGAGTAGTTGTATGTGATCATGCAGGAAGGTGGAGGACACTTTGAGCAAGAAGCAGTATGCGTCCTTGGGTCCTATGGAGATTGAGGCAAAGGCGTTAGAGGAAGGAATTAATTTTGCTTAGGATGTTGGAAATAGAGATTTGGTGGTGGAGAGTGATTCATAGGCTATTATCAATGCTTTAAAAGGCAATGGTATAGCACGAGTGTGTATTGCAAATATCATTGAGGGCCATGGCTTAAGCTACTAGAGTTCAAACATACAATTATTTCCCACATTAAAAGGTATGGCAATCGCCAAACACACATCTTGGCACAATATGCTAAGAATATTGATGATTATATAACATGAATAGAGGAAAATCCCATTATGATTGAGTTTGCTTTGGCTCAGGATGTATTGAATATATCTTATTCTTAAAACAGTTACAATATTCTTATTAAAAAAAAAAAAAAAAACTCTCTCGCTAATTCCTTATGACCCTTTCCACGGCTCATTGGGAAAGCCGAAATCTTTTATAACATCAAACTCAAAGCTTCAAAATGCCATGAACTGCCTATCCTGCTAACCTTTTTTAATGAATCAACTATTAGGGTGTGTTTGGAAGATTGTAACGGTAATTACATAGGAACAGGAATAGGTATTACAAGGAATATAAGATGGTATAATGTAATGTTTATTACTATTCATTTGTTTGGTGACAACACAGTAATAAAATCCTG
This sequence comes from Castanopsis chinensis, assembly GCA_032878915.1. Taxonomy (NCBI): domain Eukaryota; kingdom Viridiplantae; phylum Streptophyta; class Magnoliopsida; order Fagales; family Fagaceae; genus Castanopsis; species Castanopsis chinensis. The sequence continues at coordinate 3,344,689 of JAVQMG010000097.1, read as the reverse complement.
AAACCAATGAAATGGCAGCAATTTAAAACAAACTTAAGGTCTATATTAGGAAATATTTTACTAATATAATTATATTTCCTAAAAATAATCTATATATATATTTTTTTAATTTGAAAGAGAAGTTAGTTGTTTTTTATGGTTTTTTAATTTAATAATTGTTACATGCATATAAAAAGTTTGATTATTTCGAAATATATTAATTTTAGAAATCAATACATTTATTAAGGAATAGCTATTACATCCCTTTTAGAGATGAATAGTTATTCCTCATTTTGAAGAATAGCTATTTATAAGGAATGACTATTCATTGTAATAAAAACATAATCAAACTACTGAATAGCTAAATCATAAGAATAACAATTACATTACAGTGTCATTACAATATACCAAACGTACCCTTAATTGTTTTCAACATTTATTCAATTGCATCAACGAAATAGTACAAAATAACAAGAAGAAAATTTTCCTCATAATGAGAGTAGAACCACTCCTTAAACTTGAAGCTGTGAGTGTTAATTAGATTGGATAATAATGGATGAACCTGTTGAACATCTGAAAGCATTCCCTACGCTTGTACTCTTGTGGAGAGTGACCAGCTCCCTAAACAAACGATAAGAAAATGGTTAAGAAGTATCTTTATCCCTAATGACTGTCCACAAAATTTGGCTTTAAAAATGTTTGGAGTCATTTTTTCTAATTTATTACCCGATAACTAAAATTACATATAAATGGTTTCTTTAATTAATAAATAGTACGTAGGACTAGGATAATTTCAAACATGTTTCGAGCCAAGCATTTTCCATTTATGCTCATCAATAATTATGAAACTATTTTTTTATCAATTTTTTAAACTTACCTTAACAGATGCATAGGTCAAGCGGTATCCATTAGTAGAATACTTGATCGTGTATCTGCATTGAACAAATGATAAAAATTATTAATATGTGATATTCATAATTTGAAAAAGCTAATCTTGCTACATCTAAAAGGTTAAAGAAGTTACCCTGCAACTTGACCATCCACTAACCACGGTCGCCAATCATTAACAATGGTCAAATTTAGTAGCTTGATCCATTGTTGTGTACCAATGTTTGGGATAACTAGGTCATGGTCACCACTGCGGGAAATGAGAAGCAAAACCATATCGTTCAGCAAAATTATAAATATATTGCTTTAAAGAAAATGTAATCCTCAATTATATACCAATTCTATACATAAGATGTAATTCCAAGGCAAATATGGATGTTTAGGGCCAAAGCCTAATTTGTTGCTAAGAAAACACAAGCACCATTTATTACACACTCGTTGTTTTATACAATTTTATGCATAAAAAAGCAACCGAATTTGTGACTTGAGCTCTAAGTCACGATTTCAGTAGTTTTTTGGTGTGTGTGTGTGTGTGTAAAATTGGGTAAAATAACTTGTGTTTAACAAGTTTAACTTTTAATTAGAACGGGTCCAAAAAAATAGGAAGAATTTTGATGCAGTGAGTTGTAAGGAATATACTTGTACACTAGAACTTGTAAGCCCAATTTGCTGAGATTTTTATGGTAACCAACAACACTGGGGACATCATTTGTGAATGCTAAGCTCTGGTTGCACCTCTTCCAGTCATTTATTGTTCCCTGATTGCAATCACAGAGATGTGTTTAGCACTTAGCAGCATCATCTTATAATATTACCACCGTTACTAATTTTATAGTAGTCCAGTACCTCTCTAATATGAAGGGCTTCTCGGACAGTTTTATCATTGGCCCAAATGTAAGAAAGTGCATAACCAAAGGTCTGCAAAAAGTGGATCAATTTCATTATAAACAATTTTACTCTACAAGCTGTAAATTTGTTGTTAGAGAGAGAGAGAGAGAGAGAGAGAGAGAGAGAGAGAGAGAGAGAGAGAGATTTACATGGCAAAAATATTCTGGGACATCATCAGAATTTAAGGTGAGGCCATCAGACTCTTCCTCAAGGGCTTTTCTAAGAGTTTCTCCATATGGATGTGGAGATGCCCAAGTGCACTTAGGCTCCAAAATATGGTTTTTGTTTATGTCTTTAGTGCACTGAAAATTCAGGGAAATTATACTCTATTGGTGTTATATTTCCAAATCTCCATGCAAAGAAATATGTGTTTTAAGAAGAGTTAGTAGTCTCTTACGTGCTTCATTGATTGAATATCCTCGTAGCATTGTGATTGCGATGTGGTAGCTTCAGCGTAACTACCATTGCAACTTTCTTTGGCTGCCTGTAGAAGCGTACACTATTTTCAATTTCATGATGACAAGCAAAACAAAACTATAGCTTACGCACTTTATAGTAGTTTTTTCAATTAAATTCAATCATGCAGTCGTATTAACCAATAAGTCAGAATTTAATTGTTCCTAAAAAAGAAGACAGTATTTGCACTGCTTTAATCAATGAAGCCATGTAATTGAATTTAATTAATGAAAATATGGTACAACGCCTAATATTGTCTACCTAAGTTTTACCCTAATAGAAATAGGACTCCCATAAAAGGTAGAACACATAACGAGATCAAAAATTACAAATGAACATGATGAATTACCTCATAGAGTTCATCTGATACAAGCCCCATTCGATGAGAATATATTACCCTTGAATTGTCATTAATGTCCTCATCAGTCCGAGGGCACCCAAGAATATATCCCTGAAACCATTTCAAGCAAAGAGTTTTTCAACTCATAATTCACAAAATCCATGGCCTTATTTATCAATGTGTTGAAGTAACTTTATGAGATACTTGAGGCATTCAAGTCCTGCAGATCGAACAATTACCTTGAGATTCAGGCGTGGTACGACTCCGGCATTATTATCTGTAATATTTTTAGCCAATTTAAAAAATGAGTCACTTCTATTTGAAATTTTGTTTCAAGTATAATACTCAAATTTCCTTTTTAAGAGCAAAATCGTAAAGTTAATTACCATCAGTTGTATGTTTCGCAACAATTGGGCCAGACGTGCCTGAATAAGAATCAGCCCCAATAAATAATTCATTTAGCAAATATTCTGGGTATTCTTCAGTCAACCACTGCATTTACAACAATAACAAAAATTACAAGTGAAAAAAAAAAAAAAAAAAAATTCCATGACAACATTTACGGCTTCAATTATATTGTTTGGAACCAACAAACCATATTTAACTTATAAGTACGATACAACATTTTTCATTACTTTTTATACAACTGTTCATTAATAGTAAAATTGTTGCCAGTAGTTGATCCATCTAAACATGATACTATTCCAATCAGAACCTATCACCATATTAACATTGGGTCTTGAATTAAGTTGTAGCTCTTGCAAAACTCAGATATAAATACCTGGAAGTACTTTGTAAGCACTACTTTTTGTTATTAACATTGGCAAAGATCATTTTATCACCGTTTAACCGTGGAGATATGAGTCAAGATATCTAATAAGTAATAATCAGCTGCAAATACTCTAATTGCTTCTATTAATGTAATAAGCTAAGAGCGTTATTCACCTTCCTTAAGAAAGTATAAACTTGTGCTGCTGTTATTGTGTCTGAAACAGCATAAGCTTCGGCACTTGTTGCATAGGAGAAACCAGTGCCAACAGGTGCATCGACAAATAAAATGTTGGCGTCCTGGGAAATGATTCACCAGCATTCAATAACATCACCATAATAGTACTAGTATTAGATAAAACGTGTGGTGTACTAACCTTTGTCCATGAGTATGGATAATAATATGTTTTTGGCGTACCCCCTGTGTAGTGTGTCATATTGAAAGCTAATGGACCTACAAGGAAAGTTACATGATGTAATTAACAATATGGGGTAATAAACATAACCTGAAAGGATACACACAATTTTTGAACTAAAACTGTGACTTGAAGTCATTGTTTTAGTTCAACAATGCGGTGTATAAAGTTGTGTAACAATTTGTGAATAATAAACACAATCCAAAATAATATTTCCAAAGAAGATTTCTCAAAAACGAACTGTTTAATAAAGTTGGTTCCATTTTATCCTAAGAAGTGAGCCGTTTAATAAAGTTCCACATGGGCCCACATAAATTTCTCAATATTGAGAGTCTAATAAGACTATCAAACAAAAAAAAATATTATCTAATCCTCTCAAAATACACTTACGTGATAATTACTCCTCTTACATAAAAATTAAGTTTGATTAGCGAAACCTATTTTTTTGCGAGAGAAACGAGTACTGCATCACTAAAGTACCGAAAAAGTTGCACCTTAAACATATTTTCAGTTAAGCATACCAATCTGGTAGATGAGACCATTGAAAGCCGAGCAACCAGGGCCGCCACTATACCAAAGCAAAACAGGGTCCTCTTTGGGGCTTCCCTCTGATTCGATGAAATAGTAAAACATCTCAGCTTTATCCACAGTTATGTACCTGAAAATCAACAAAAAAGAAACAGTGTAATGAAATTTGTATAGATTTCAGGAAGGTAAATGCAACACAACACCAACAAAATCTAGCCCCATAAGAACATACCCGGTATAGAGTTTAAAAGGAAGGTCACCATCGTATCCCGGAATGGAGGTCACGACTGTGCCAGAGAAAGCCACATTTGCTGTAAAAAGCAGTAGAAGAAGCGAATGCAAACACACTTTCTTTGCAAAATTTCCGGTGCTGAATTCCATTGTTAAATGGTTCTCTCTATGTTGCTAGTGTGGTCTGGCCTAGAAGAGTGTACAAAAATTTCAAAAACCCGAGTCTAGTTTAAGTATAGAGACCAAAGCAGTTCACATTAATTATGGTTGTCGGTTAAAGCCAACCATAGTCTATGACGCATTTTCTAGATGTGGTCAATAACTAAAAATAGGAGAAGATAAAAAAGAATTGTTGTTGCGGGTTTATGGGATTTGAAGAACAGTTGACAATGAAACAATTATTGTGTGTAATAGTATACTATCTTCTTTCGTCTTCTTCTTCTCTCTTCTTCCTCTCTCTTTTTTTTTTTTTTTTGGTCTAATGAAAGCTTGGATTTGTGTGAAAACACACAAGCTTGTTTAGACCCAAAATTAAAAATTACGGTTAGATTGCTTTTACCCAAACTTTGCAAAGTGCGTAACAAGAGTAAATATGCGTAATGAACTGATAAAACTACTCCAAGCCATATTCATCCACAATTAACAATAAAATGGAGACTTAAGGAGTAGGGAAGAGAGATGCAAATACAAGAAAACACCAAGATGTGTTATTCAAGAGGAAACCGAAGAACTCGGCGAAAAACATCTCCACCACCTCCAAGTCGAAATTGATCTACTAGAGAATAAAGTTGGAGTACACGAATGACAAAATATCCTCCAAGGCTAGTCTATGTCATGTATTTGAACCCTCCAAACTCCTCCTACCAACGGATTTCTCGAAGTCTTGTCTTTTTTAACTTTCTAAATCCCGCAATTCAAACTGATTGCATCTGCCACTAATGGCTCCTTCCAATACTTCCCAACAACACCAAAATCTCATTTAACAATCAGATTGAGTGTGTAAGTGTTTGAGCTAATAACCTCTCAAGGATCTAGAGATGGAGCGGTAAGAGTTGAGGAAAACCACAAGGAAATGTGTAGATGATTGTGGGTATAACAATATCTAACACTCAAGTGTATTTGTTAAGGTTTTCTCTTTGAAAAACACTTCTTACAATTTGTGGATAATGAGGGTATTTATAGTGTGGGGTAAAGAATTTGGTAAAACAATTTATCTTTTTGCCAAACAGAAAGTTTCGCGAGTACCTTGCGGGATAGCCCTTCTCACAAAACACTCTCAAACTTGACTATCTGGCGTGACTCCTCTGCTTCCAGTCATGTGCTTCACACGTGGCCTTTCATGGGTTACATTTCTCATGAGCTTCTCACGAGCTAGTCGCAAACTGCACTGATTCATCTTTGAAACTCGATTCTTCACCAATCTCTCATAATCATCCCGTAAAGATAAATGCACATACATACAGGAAAATGATTGAAGACATTATAATCAAACTTGACACAAAATTAAAGCAAACACAAGCTAGTTGGTAATCACTGCTTTACAAATAATTTAAAGCTATTATTTCCGTCTATACTGTGTTAGCTTTAATTTCGTGCCAAATTTGATTGTAATTGTAATGTTGTTATTTACAACTATTGTGTGCTGGCTTTAATTCCGTGCCAAATTTGATTGTAATTTTCTTCAATCATGTTTACCATGTATTTTATGGGGAACTTCATTGTATGCGTTGTGTGTGAGAGAGAGTGTGAAGACCCAAACTTGCACTGAAGAAGAAGTGGTTTTAGCGGGTATCTTGCGAGTAATCTTCCCGCGAAGTAAGCCATGTGAAGAGCACATGACTGGAATGCGAAGGGTCATGACAATTGTCCTGAATGATTGGTCAATAGTCTTGTTGATTTTGATACATGCATAGACTTGTGCCTATATATCTTCCCACGGTTTTTCTTTTGTTTTTTTTTTTTTTTGCTCTATAGCTCAACAAATGTCAAATTTAGAAAAGAGATAATGAGCTATAAAAGCCGTCGTACATAGTAGTATTTGATTAGGGAAAAGGGAAAGCGACTTGTATTGAAATGTATGGTGCTTCAAAAAGCCAAAGTCTTACATACAAAATTAAAATATCAAAAATTTCAGACATCGATCTCAAAATGAGATGTAATATTAATATTTGATCAAAAGTTATAAGATGGAAGAAGCTAACTAGAAAGCTTCAAAGTTTTGTGATCATTTTCTTGTGAGAGGTCATATATGTTCATTTCTATAATTGAGATAGACCACTTGAGTTAGCACTAGTTGTGTATGACTTGATTGAATGGATCATTGAAGCTTCACTCTAGACTAAGGACTATTCCACATTTGATACACACACACAAGACACAAGTATATTGTTCAATGAATGCTTATTTCATTTGTGTGATTGTACATGCTCAAATGTGATGTGTATACTCAATCACCTGTCGATCAAACTCAAAAAGATTTTTGAGTATTTTATATGTTTTTGAAAGTGTTTTTATGCTTTTGTGTTTTGAGTTTCTGTTCTTAATGTAATTTCTATGTTTTCATCAAAAACTCCTTTAGAGGCATTTTCACTAGAAGGTCACGACTAAGCTCTTCCCACGAAAATGAGAAAGGCAAAAAAGAAAACACGTGAAATTCAAATGGAAACTTTCGTGACAGTTGAGCAAGTAGCTCTATCTTGCGAAAAGTTTTGTGCTTCAGTGACTTTTTTCGCGAGTAACTTTGCAAGAAGCTATCCCTCGAAAAACGCATGTTTTCAGTTTTTAAGGGCTGATCAAGACAGTTTTCCAAACATAACCCTTTTGCCTCCCTCTAGCCTCTCTCAACCCAAAACCAATTTTTTCTCAAGAACCCAACCAAATCTCAAGAGTAATCATCTTCAAATCATCTCTAAGGTATGTTGATTCAATCTTATCTCTCTATTTCACAAGATTATGCCTTAGATTATAGATTTTTCATGAGTCGGGAATCTTCTATTTTGTGTGTTTGGACATGCAATTGATTTTTGCATTGCTCTTAATTGCATTGCGTGTCCAGATGATCTTTTACTAGTTAAATGATTGTCGTAGTTGTTCTTTAATGACTGTTCTTGTATGATCAAGTTATGCATCATAGTTTATGTGTTGCTTATTACCTTGATCGCATTTTACTTGTTCCTATATGTGCCTTGTATTCAACTTGTCATAAGCTTAATGAAAGTTTTGTTTGTGTGCGAGAGTTTTAGGATACAAGTGTATACATGCAAGTGCTTCACACTTTCTCAGTTCGAAGTATGTAGAAGGTGGCTTTGTCTTCTTGCAACAGTGGCCTTCATGGAGTTTGCGGACTTCATTTGGCACCTTAAGTCGGGGCAAAAAAGGGGTGTTGAACAGTTAGGATTGATTATTATAGTGGCATGGTGTCTTTGGTTCAGTTGAAACGAGGTGGCATAGAGCAGAGCTAGATCTTTAGCATTAGCGATTTTGCGAAAAGCTCGACATCTTTTGGGGGAATTCCAAAGAGCCAATTTGATTATATCTCATCGGGTGATGAAGGATGTAGTGTAGTGGTTATCCTTGACCGGAGCCTCATTTCAAGCTTAACATGGATGGGGCAACTTTCTCTATTCACAAGTCCGCTAGTATAGGAGCAGTTGTACGTGATCATGCAGGAAGGTGGAGGCCACTTTGAGCAAGAAGCTGTATGGTCCCTTAGGTCCTATGGAGATTGAGGCAAAGGCATTAGAGGAAGGAATTAATTTTGCTTGGGACGTTGGAATTAGAGATTTGGTGGTGGAGAGTGATTCATAGGCTATTATCAATGCTTTAGAAGGCAATGGTATGGCACCAGTGTGTATTGCAAATATCATTGAGGGGCATGGCTTAAGCTACTAGAGTTCAGACATACAATTATTTCCCACATTAAAAGGTAAGGCAATCGCCAAACACACATCTTGGCACTATATGCTAAGAATATTGATGATTATGTAACATAGATAGAGGAAAATCCCATTATGATTGAGTTTGCTCTAGCTCAGGATGTATTGAATATATCTTCTTCTTAAAACAGTTACAATATTCTTATTAATAAAAAAAAAAAAAAAAAAAAAGAAAGAAACTCTCTCACTAATTCCTTATGACCCTTTCCACAGCTCCTTGGGAAAGCTGAAATCTTTTATAACATCAAACTCAAAGCTTGAAAATGCCATGAACTGTCTATCCTGCTAACCTTTTTTAATGAATCAACTATTAGGGTGCGTTTGGTAGATTGTAACGGTAATTACGTAGGAACAGGAATAGGTATTACAAGGAATATAAGATGGTATAATGTAATGTTTATTACTATTCATTTGATTGGTGACAACACAATAATAGAATCTTGAAAACAATGGAATGGCAGCAATTTAATACAAACTTAAGGTCTATTTTAGGAAATATTTTACTAATATAATTATATTTCCTAAAAATAATCTATACATATATATATATATATATATATTTTTAATTTGAAAGAGAGATTAGTTGTTTTTTTATGGTTTTTAAATTTAATAATTGTTACATGCATATAAAAAGTTCGATTATTTCGAAATATATTAATTTTAGAAATCAATACAGTTATTAAGGAATAGCTATTACATCCCTTTTAGAGATGAATAGTTATTCCTCATTTTGAAGAATAGCTATTTATAAGGAATGACTATTCATTGTAATAAAAACATAATCAAACTACTGAATAGCTAAATCATAAGAATAACAATTACATTACAGTGTCTATTACAATATACCAAACGTACCCTTAATTGTTTTCAACATTTATTCAATTACATCAATGAAATAGAACAAAATAACAAGAAGAAAATTTTCCGCATAATGAGAGTAGAACCACTCCTTAAACATGAAGCTGCGAGTGTTAATTAGATTGGATAATAATGGATGAACCTGTTGAACATCTGAAAGCATTCCCTACGCTTGTACTCTTGTGGAGAGTGACCAGCTCCCTAAACAAACGATAAGAAAATGGTTAAGAAGTATCTTTATCCCTAATGACTGTCCACAAAATTTGGCTTTAAAAATGTTTGGAGTCATCTTTTCTAATTTATTACCAGATAACTAAAATTACATATAAATGGTTTCTTAATTAATAAATAGTACGTAGGAATAGGATAATTTCAAACATGTTTCGAGCCAAGCATTTTCCAATTATGCTCATCAATAATTATGAAACTATTTTTTTATCAATTTTTTAAACTTACCTTAACAGATGCATAGGTCAAGCGGTATCCATTAGTAGAATACTTGATTGTGTATCTGCATTGAACAAATGATAAAAATTATTAATATGTGATATTCATAATTTGAAAAAGCTAATCTTGCTACATCTAAAAGTTAAAGAAGTTACCCTGCAACTTGACCATCCACTAACCACGGTCGCCAATCATTAACAATGGTCAAATTTAGTACCTTGATCCATTGTTGCGTACCAATGTTTGGGATTACTAGGTCATGGTCACCACTACGGGAAAGGAGAAGCAAAACCATATCGTTCAGCAAAATTATAAACATATTGCTTTAAAGAAAATGTAATCCTCAATTATATACCAATTCTATACATAAGATGTAATTCCTAGGCAAATATGGATGTTTAGGGCCAAAGCCTAATTTGTTGCTAAAAAAACACAAGCACTATTTTTTACACACTCGTTGTTTTATACAATTTTATGCATAAAAAAGCAACCGAATTTGTGACTTGAGCTCTAAGTCACGATTTCAGTAGTTTTTTGGTGTGTGTGTGTGTAAAATTGGGTAAAATAACTTGTGTTTAACAAGTTTAACTTTTAATTGTAACGGGTCCAAAAAAAGAGGAAGAACTTTGATGCAGTGAGTTGTAAGGAATATACTTGTACACTAGAACTTGTAAGCCCAATTTGCTGAGATTTTTATGGTAACCAACAACACTGGGGACATCATTTGTGAATGCTAAGCTCTGGTTGCACCTCTTCCAGTCATTTATTGTTCCCTGATTGCAATCACAGAGATGTATTTAGCACTTAGCAGCATCATCTTATAATATTACCACCGTTACTAATTTTATAGTAGTCCAGTACCTCTCTGATATGAAGGGCTTCTCGGACAGTTTTATCATTGGCCCAAATGTAAGAAAGTGCATAACCAAAGGTCTGCAAAAAGTGGATCAATTTCTTTATAAACAATTTTACTCTACAAGCTGTAAATTTGTTGTTAGAGAGAGAGAGAGAGAGAGAGAGAGAGAGAGAGAGAGAGAGAGAGAGAGAGAGAGAGAGGGAGAGAGAGATTTACATGGCAAAAATATTCTGGGACATCATCAGAATTTAAGGTGAGGCCATCAGACTCTTCCTTAAGGGCTCTTCTAAGAGTTTCTCCATATGGATGTGGAGATGCCCAAGTGCACTTAGGCTCCAAAATATGGTTTTTGTTTATGTCTTTAGTGCACTGAAAATTCAAGGAATTATACTCTATTGGTGTTATATTTCCAAATATCCATACAAAGAAATATGTGTTTTAAGAAGAGTTAGTAGTCTCTTACGTGCTTCATTGATTGAATATCCTCGTAGCATTGTGATTGCGATGTGGTAGCTTCAGCGTAACTACCATTGCAACTTTCTTTGGCAGCCTGTAAAAGCGTACCCTATTTTCAATTTCATGATGACAACCAAAACAAAACCATAGCTTACGCACTATAAAGTAGTTTTTTCAATTAAATTCAATCATGCAGTCGTATTAACCAATAAGTCAGAATTTAATTGTTCCTAAAAAAGAAGACAGTATTTGCACTGCTTTAATCAATGAAGCCATGTAATTGAATTTAATAATGAAAATATGGTACAACGCCTAATAATGTCTACCTAAGCTTGACCCTAATAGAAATAGAACTCCCATAAAAGGTAGAACACATAACGAGATCAAAAATTACAAACGAACATGTTGAATTACCTCATAGAGTTCATCTGATACAAGCCCCATTCGATGAGAATATATTACCCTTGAATTGTCATTAATGTCCTCATCAGTTCGAGGGCACCCAAGAATATATCCCTGAAACCATTTCAAGCAAAGAGTTTTTCAACCCATAATTCTCAAAATCCATGGCCTTATTTATCAATGTGTTGAACTAACTTTATGAGATACTTGAGGCATTCAAGTCCTACAAATCGAACAATTACCTTGAGATTCAAGCGTGGTACGACTCCTGCATTATTATCTGTAATATTTTTAGCCAATTTAAAAAATGAGTCACTTCTATTTGAAATTTTGTTTCAAGTATAATACTCAAATTTGCTTTTTAAGAGCAAAATCGTAAAGTTAATTACCATCAGTTGTATGTTTCGCAACAATTGGGCCAGACGTGCCTGAATAAGAATCAGCCCCAATAAATAATTCATTTAGCAAATATTCTGGGTATTCTTCAGTCAACCACTGCATTTACAACAATAACAAAAATTACAATTGAAAAAAAAAAAAACTTCCAAGACAGCATTTACGGCTTCAATTATATTGTTCGGAACCAAAAACCATATTTAACTTATAAGTACGATACAACATTTTTCATTACTTTTCGTACAACTGTTCATTAATAGTAAAATTGGTGCCAGTAGTTGATCTATCTAAACATGATACTATTCCAATCAGAACCTATCACCATATTAACATTGTGTCTTGAATTAAGTTGTAGCCCTAGTAGAACTCAGATATAAATACCTAGAAGTACTTTGTAAGCACTACTTTTTGTTATTAACATTGGCAAAGATTATTTTATCACCGTTTAACTGTGGAGATATGAGTCAAGATATCTAATAAGTAATAATTAGCTGCTAATACTCTAATTGCTTCTATTAATGTAATAAGCTAAGAGCGTTATTCACCTTCCTTAAGAAAGTATAAACTTGTGCTGCTGTTATTGTGTCTGAGACAGCGTAAGCTTCAGCACTTGTTGCATAGGAGAAACCAGTACCAACAGGTGCATCGACAAATAAAATGTTGGCGTCCTGGGAAATGATTCACCAACATTCAATAACATCACCATAATAGTACTAGTATTAGATAAAACGTGTGGTGTACTAACCTTTGTCCATGAGTATGGATAATAATATGTTTTTGGCGTACCCCCTCTGTAGTGTGTCATATTGAAAGCTAATGGACCTACAAGTAAAGTTACATGATGTAATTAACGATATGGGGTAATAAACATAACCTGAAAGGATACATACAATTTTTGAACTAAAACTGTGACTTGAAGTCATTGTTTTAGTTCAACAATGCGCTGTATAAAGTTGTGTAACAATTTGTGTATAATAAACACAACCCAAAATAATATTTCCAGAGAAGATTTCTCAAAAACGAACTGTTTAATAAAGTTGGTTCCATTTTATCCTAATAAGTGAGCCGTTTAATAAAGTTCCACATGGGCCCACATAAATTTCTCAATATTGAGAGTCTAATAAGACTATCAAACAAAAAAAATATTATCTAATCCTCTCAAAATACACTTACGTGATAATTACTCCTCTTACATAAAAATCAAGTTTGATTAGCAAAACCTATTTTTTTGCGAGAGAAACGAGTACTGCATCGCTAAAGTACCGAAAAAGTTGCACCTTAAACATATTTTTCAGTTAAGCATACCAATCTGGTAGATGAGACCATTGAAAGCCGAGCAACCAGGGCCGCCACTATACCAAAGCAAAACAGGGTCCTCTTTGGGGCTTCCCTCTGATTCGATGAAATAGTAAAACATCTCAGCTTTATCCACAGTTATGTACCTGAAAATCAACAAAAAAGAAACACTGTGTAATGAAATTTGTATAGATTTCAGGAAGTTAAATGCAACACAACACCAACGAAATCTAGCCCGATAAGAACATACCCGGTGTAGAGTTTAAAAGGAAGGTCACCGTCGAATCCCGGAATGGAGGTCACGACTGTGCCAGAGAAAGCCACATTTGCTGAAAAAAGCAGTAGAAGAAGCGAATGCAAACACACTTTGTTTGCAAAATTTCCGGAGCTGAATACCATTGTTAAATGGTTCTCTCTATGTTGCTAGTGTGGTCTGGCCTAGAAGAGTGTACAATAATTTCAAAAACCCGAGTCTAGTTTAAGTATAGAGACCAAAGCAGTTCACATCAATTATGGTTGTCGCTTAAAGCCAACCATAGTCTATGACGCATTTTCTAGATGTGGTCAATAACTAAAAATAGAAGATAGAAAAGAATTGTTGTTGTGGATTTATGGGATTTGAAGAACAGTTGACAATGAAGCAATTATTGTGTGTAATAGTATACTATCTTCTTTCGTCTTCTTCTTCTTCTCTCTCTCTCCTTTTTTTTTTTTTTTTTTGGGATAATGAAAGCTTGGATTTGTATGAAAACACACAAGCTTGTTTAGACCCTAAATTAAAAATTACGGTTAGATTTCTTTTACCCAAACTTTACAAAGTGCCTAACAAGAGTAAATATGCGTAATGAACCGATAAAACTACTCCAAGCCATATTCATCCGCAATTAACAATAAAATGGAGACTTAAGAAGTAGGGAAGAGAGATGCAAATACAAGAAAACACCAAGATGTGTTATTCAAGAGGAAACCGAAGAACTCGGCGAAAAACATCTCCACGACCTCTAAGTCGAAATTGATCTACTAGAGAATAAAGTTGCAGCACACCAATGACAAAAGATCCTCCAAGGCTAGTCTATCTCATGTATTTGAACCCTCCAAACTCCTCCTACCAACGGATTTCTCGAAGTCTTGTCTTCTCTAACTTTCTAAATCTCGTAATTCAAACTGATTGCATCTGCCACTAATGGCTCCTTCCAAGTACTTTCCAACAACACCAAAATCTCATTTAACAATCAAATTGAGTGTGTAAGTGTTTGAGCTAATAACCTCTCAAGGATCTAGAGATGGAGTGGTAAGAGTTGAGGTAAACCACAAGGAAATGTGTAGATGATTGTGAGTATAACAATATCTAACACTCAAGTGTATTTGTTAAGGTTTTCTCTCTGAAAAACACTTCTTACAATTTGTGGATAATGAGGGTATTTATAGTGTGGGGTAAAGAATTTGGTAAAACACTTTATCTTTTTGTCAAACAGAGGGTTACACTTCTCATGAGCTTCTCTCGAGTTAGTCGCAAACTGCACTGATTCATCTTTAAAGCTCGATTCTTCACCTATCTCACATAATCATCCCTTACAGATAAATCCACATACATACAGGAAAATAATTGAAGAAATTATAATCAAATTTGACACAGAATTAAAGCAAACACAAGCTAGTTGGAAATCACTGTTTTACAAATAATTTAAAGCTATTATTTCCAACTATTCTGTGTTAGCTTTAATTTCGTGCTAAATTTGATTGTAATTGTAATATTATTATTTATAACTATTGTGTGCTGGCTTTAATTCCGTGCCGAATTTGATTGTAATTTTCTTCAATCATGTTTACCTTGTATTTTATGGGGAACTTCATTGTATATGTTGTGTGTGAGAAAGAGTGTGAAGATCCAAACTTGTATTGAAGAAGAAGTGGTTTTAGCGGGTATCTCGATAGTAATCTTCCCGCGAAGTAAGCCATGTGAAGAGCACATGATTGGAATGCGAAGGGTCATGACAATCTGGTGAAAACTGGTTTTCGCGAGTAGCTCGCCGGTAAGGCATTCCTGCGAGATACCCGGGAAATAATCTATTTTGCTATTTTGGCTTATCTGCTCCACCATGTCTTCACCCACACTATAAATACCCACATTACCCGCATATTGTAAGCAGTACTTTTCAGAGAGAAAGCCCTAATAAACACACTTGAGAGTTACAGATTGTAAACCCACAATCATTTATACAATTGTTTATAATTTTCCTCATACTCCCACCTCTCTATATCCATATCCTTGAAAGGTCGATAGCCCAAACACTTACCACTCCCAATCTGAGTGCAAAGTGAGGTTTTGGTGCTACTCAGAACCATTGGAAGAAGACAAGTTTTGGCGGATGCAATCAGGCACATTGCGGGATCGGTAAAGCAAGACAAGACACGGTTTCGAGAAGTTTTGATAGAGTAGGAGCTTGGAGAGCTTAGGTGCACTGGGTAGATTAGGCTTGGAGCGTCTCTTGCTATTCGTGTATCCCAACTTATTGTCTAATGGATTCATTTACCGCTTAGAGGGCAGCGGAGACATTTTTCGCCGAGTTTTTTAGTTTCCTCTTCGATAACACATCGACGTGTTATCTTGTGTTTGCATTTCTCTTCCATACTTTTTTAGCTTTCATTTTACTGCTGTGATATGCTATATATGGCTAAGAGTAGTTTTATTGTTTGTTCACTCACATTTACTCTATTCTACACTTTTTTTTATGTTAGAGTAAAATCAACTAAGCCATAATTTTTTAATTTGGGGTTTGAACAGCTCTTGTGTTTTTAACACAAATATGAGCTTTCAATTGGTATCAGAGCGGGTGCACTTGCTATGGTTTCATTACCGAAGCGTGATCCTAGACCCTCTTGTGATGCATTGATCACAATCGCTCAATGCTCTACCTTTCTTTGATGGGAGCAACTATGTATTTTGGAATGTCCATATATGGGCATTCCTTTGTGCTACAGATGAGTCCGTATGGGATTTCATTTAGAATGGGTATGTTAGACCCACGACAGCCAAGTCCGAATGGGACAAGGCAGCTCTTGCTTTGGCAGTTGCCAATAGTAAAGCAATGTATGCTATCTTTTATGGTGTGTCTACTGATGAGTTTCACAGGATATCACATGTGAAGACCACCAAGGAAGCTTGGATGATTCTTGAGACTACCTGTAAAGGCACTAAGAAAATCAAGGACACAAAACTTCAAATGCTTACCACCCGATTTGAAGATCTCAAGGTGAGTGACGGTGAGTCATTTGATTCATTCTTTGGGAAGTTCAATGAAATCGTGATTGCCAAGCTCAATCTCGGAGAGAAGATTGAGGATGCTAAGGTGGTGAGAGAGATTTTGAGGTCTTTACCGGAAAGCTTCCATGCAAAGGTCACAGCTATAGAAGAGAGTAAAGATTTGGATGAGATCGAGATTCAAGAGCTTATTGGATCTCTCTAAACATATGGGATTGGATTGCCTTCCCACAAGCCAAGAAAATCACTTGTTCTGAAAACCATCAACGAGAGAATGGATGACTCCTCTGAAGAAGATGCTGTGGAGAAGGAGGTAGCATTCCTTGCTAAATATTTCTGGAAATTTTTGAAGATGACTTGTGGAGACCTCCAAGAAAGCTTGGATGATTCTTGAGACTACCTATATAGGTACCTAGAAAATCAAGGACTCAAAGCTTCAATTGCATACCACCTGATTTGAAGAGCTCAAGATGAGTGGCTATGAGTCATTTGATTCATTCTATAGGAAGCTCAATGAAATCGTGATTGCCAAGCTCTATCTCGGAGAGATGATTGAGGATGCTAAGGTGGTGAGAACGATTTTGAGGTCTTTACCAGAGAGCTTCCGTGCAAAGGTCACAGCTATAGAAGAGAGTAAATATTTGGATGAGATCAAGATTCAAGAGCTTATTAGATCTCTCTAAACATATGAGATTGGATTGCCTTCCCACAAGCCAAGAAAATCACTTGTTCTCAAAACCATCAACGAGAAAATGGATGACTCTTCCGAAGAAAATGATGTGGAGAAGGAGGTAGCATTCCTTGCAAAATTTTTTTGGAAATTTCTGAAGATGACATGTGATGACCGCCAAGGAAGCTTGCCAAGGAAGTTTGGACAATTCTTGAGATGACCTATGAAGGTACCAAGAAAATCAAGGACTCAAAGTTTCAAATGCTTACCACCCAATTTAAAGAGATCAAGATGAGTGATGATGAGTCATTTAATTCATTCTATAGGAAACTCAATGAAATCCTGATTGCCATGCTCAATCTCAGAGAGAAGATTGAGGATGCTAAGGTGGTGAGAAAGATTTGAGGTCTTTACCGGAGAGCTTTCGTGCAAAGGTCACTGCTATAGAAGAGAGTAAAGATTTGGATGAGATCAATATTCAAGTGCTTATTGGATCTCTCTAAACATTTGAGCTTGGATTGCCTTCTCGCAAGCCAAGCAAATCACTTGTTCTTAAAACCATCAACGAGACAATGGATGACTCCTCCAAAGAAGATGATGTGGACAAGGAGAAGCATTCCTTGCAATAAATTTTCGAAAATTTCTGAAGATGGAAAGCAGTGGGAAGTCTTTCAGTAAAGGAAAGTTTTCATCCTCTAAAGGTGATAGGAAGGAGTTCAAGAAGATAGATGGAAAGGACTCTCAATCCCTATAAGGAATCGTGTGCTACGAATGCAACGGCCATGGACATCTCAAGAAGGAATGTCCCAACTATTTGAGATGGAAGGGTAAGGTTTTTGCCCTTACTCTTAGCGGTTCTGAAAGCTCAAATTCAGACACAGAAGGTGAATGTAACAGTGACGGGGACTATAGGGCCTCCATGGAAATTACCTCCGTTGATTCTAAGGTTGATTTGAGCAATTTGGTAAATGGACTTGGTGAGCATTTCGAGGGTGAGGAAGTTGAAGAATCGGAAGGATGAAGATATATGCCAAAATGAAGGTGCGAACAACCTTCAAGAAGCATATGATTCTTTGTTTGAAGATTGTGGCAAATACACCAAGGTTGCGAACCATGCTGTGAGAAAGGTGAAGAAGATTAAAGAAGAGCATAGGTGTACCCTTGTGAAACTTAAGGAAGCCATATGTGAAGTGGAAAGTCTCAAGTGAGAGTTGGTTGAAACTTATTCTAAGATCAAGTTTTTTGAACTTGAAATTATCCAAGCTATTGTCAAGGTTGAGCGTATCTCCACCAAGAAACTTGACAATGTACTATCCTCACAAAAATCTTCATATGATAAGACCAGTTTGGGGTATACCAGAGAAGAAAGCTCTAGCAAAAAACTCAAGAAGTAAGTGAGGTTCGTATCAGCCAAAAATGTTGAGAAACTCAAAGAAGTAACGCTTGAGATTGAGACCCCTATTGCTGTAAAGAGAACCATTGGTGCAAATCCAAAGGATAAAGGGAAGTCATTACCCAACAATCAAAGGGGGCCTCAAGTGAAGCATGCGTGTCATTATTGTGGCATATAAAGGCACACAAAGCCTAATTGTTTTGAGCTTCATGCACTGAAGAAGGCTGACTCTATATGTGGTTAAGAAAGTTCAAAGAAAAGACCAAAGGGAGCATAAACTAAGGGAGAAAATGAGGGACATCTCATTGGAGATGTTATGGAAAGGTTGAAGAACATCCCACTATGCCTAGCTAGCTTCACTCCGTGGTTGGAAACTTATGTTGGTCGTACCCCTCCATCTAAGGGTCTTACCTAAAACACTTGTAAGGAGCGGGTGAAGAAGTGTACCCATACATGATCACTCTCTATGCCCTTGCATTAATACTTCCAATTTATAGGGTCATAGGTTCATGCATAATGACATGCATAATCTTCTTGTGTCATTGCTTCTGACTTATAGCATGTTTCTTTTACAAGTTTTAATTTGTACTTGTTTTTATTGATTTTACTTTGCTTGTTCTATTTTTGAGTGTGTTGAAAGATTAAAAAATCCATAAAAATTGAAAAATCTCCAAAAAAGTTTGATCGCTTATGTTTTGTTTGTCACATGTGAGTTTGGTCTAATACCTTCGTACTAATGGCATAGTGCATTTACGAGCTTAGCTTGTTTTGTATGCACATCTATCTTTGTGGGAAAAAATTTGAAATCTATATGTGATTGTTGTAAATCGATCTTTAATCTTGTCCTGAATGATTAGTCAATAGTCTTGTTGATTTTGATACATGCTTAGACTTGTGCCTATATGTCTTCCCATGTTTTTTTTTTTTTCCCCTCTTTTCTCTATAGCTTAACGAATTTCCAATCTAGAAAAGAGATAATGAGCTACAAAAGCTATCGCACATACTAGTATTTGGCTAGAAAAAATGAAAAGCGACTTGTATTGAAATATATGGTGCCTCAAAAAGCCAAAGACTTACTCACAAAATTGAAATATCAAAAATTTCAGACATTGGTTTCAAAATGAGATGTAATGTTATTATTTGATCAAAAGGTATAAGATGTAAGAAGCTAAAAAGAAAAGCTTCAAAGTTTTGTGATCAGTTTCTTGTGAGAGGCCATATATGTTCATTTCTATATTTGAGATAGACCACTTAACTTAGCACTAGTTGTGTATGACTTGATTGAATTGATCATTAAAGCTTCACTCTAGACTAAGGACTATTCTACATTTGATACACACACATAACACACAAGTATATTGTTCAATGAATGCTTATTTCATTTGTGTGATTGTACATGCTCAAATGTGATGTGTTTACTCAATTACTTGTCTATCAAACTCAAAAAGATTTTTGAGTATTTTATATGTTTTTGAAAATATTTTTTTTTATGCTTTTGTGTTTTGAGTTTTTGTTCTTAATGCATTTTCTATGTTTTCATCAAAAGCTCCTTTAGAGGCATTTTCACGAAAAGCTCGCGACCAAGCTCTTCCCGCGAAAATGAGATAGGCAAAAAATGAAAACACATGAAATTCAAATAGAAACATTAGCGACTATCGAGCGAGTAGGTCTATCCCACGAAAAGTTTTGTGCTTCAGTGACTTTTTTCGCGAGTAACTTTGCGAGAAGCTATCTCGCGAAAAATGAGTGTTTTCAGTTTTTAAGGGATGATCAATACAATTTTTCAAAAATAACCCTTTTGCCTCCCTCAAGCCTCTCTCAACCCAAAACCAATTTTTTCTCAAGAACCCAACCAAATCTCAAGAGTAATCATCTTCAAATCATCTCTAAGGTATGTTGATTCAATCTTTTCTCTCTATTTCACAAGATTATGCCTTAGATTATAGATTTTTCATGAGTTGGGATATTTTTGTAAAAGGGTTGGGTATCTTCTATTATATGTGTTTAGACATGCAATTGATTTTTGCATTGCTCTTCTTTGCATTGCATGTCCGGATGATCTTTTACTAGTTAAATGATCATTGTAGTCGTTCTTTAATGACTGTTCATGTATGATCAAGTTATGCGTCATAGTTTGTATCTTGCTTATTACCTTGATCACATTTTACTTGTTCCTATATATGCCTTGTATTTAACTTGTCATAAGCTTAATGAAAGTTTTGTTTGTGTGCGAGTGTTTCAAGATACAGGTGTATACATGCAAGTGCTTTCATAGCTTCATAGTTAGAAGTGCGTAGAATGTGGCTTTGTCTTCATGCAACAATGGCCTTCATGGAGTTTGTGGACTTCATTTGGCACCTAAAGTCTGGGTAGAAAATGGATGTTGAACAGCTGGGATTGATTATTATAGTGGCATTGTGTCTTTGGTTCAGTTGAAATGAGGTGGGGTAGAGCAGAGCTCGATCTTTAGTGTTAAGGACATATTTTATGTAGTTGGCTAATCCTTTGACAAAACGCACTTTACTTGTATTTGGATAGATCTAGAATGTGTTTAGTACTTCAAAGAACATGTTGTTCAAGTCTAGTATTAAAGCCATGAAGAATGGACCAAGAAACAAGTGAAGAAAAAGTGTGTACTAAAGCTGGACACCTGCTGGACACTTGTGGACACCTGCTGGACACCTGCGGATAGCTGCTGGACAGATAGCTATCTATCGAGGTATCTATCGAGGTTTAATGATGCTCGACAGTTGCCCGATCGATCGAGGTATCTATCGAGGTATCTATCGAGGTTACGGGAATTTAGATTTCCAGATCTGATTTTTGGGCCAGGCTTTTGTATTTGTGTAGGGTTTCTTCTCTCACAACCCTAGGCATATATAAGGCTTATTTTTTAGGCCGTCACACAAGAGAATACAAGGAGAACATATGCAAAAGGTGATTGAAGCCTTATTCTCTCTGAAAGAAGTTACTGCGTCTTTGCGCCTTAGGGTTTTGTAACCAAGTGCTTCTTGATCTTCATTGTTGATGAAGTGAAGAACTTTGCAGCCAACATTCTTCTTCCTCAAGTTGGTGAGTGAGTCACGTACTGGGATTCGTGCAAAGGAGTTAGTCACGTATTGGGATCCGTGCATCAAAGGGTGGCATTCATATATTGAAGAGTTCAGAGGTTCTGAAGTAGTAGAAGGTTTCTGCTGTGAGTTCATCTACGGGGATTGTAGAGTCTAGGGACAAAGGTTTTGTACTAGATTTGAAACTTCTCTTTACTATAGTGAATTGCTTTTCGGGAAGGTTTCCCCCCAGGTTTTTTATTGTGAAACTGGTTGGTTTCTTTGGTTTTCCTGGGTCATCATATCTTGTCTTATTTATTTTTCCGCTGCACTTAGTTTTGACATGATATTGGTGTTTGTTTGTGTTAACAAGTTTTGTGCATAATAAATCTAATTAACAACTTGGGTTTAAAACTTATTAATTCTATCAACCGGGGTCTAAATTTTCCAACAAGTGGTACAGAGCGAGTACACTCTGATTGGATTTATTTCCAAAGTGTGATCCTTGACCCCCGTCGTCATTGAATTTCTTGGTGAGTTATTAAAAGTCTTGAGCTTTTTAACTCAATTTCAGAAGAATTCTAATTCTTCCATGTCCTCTAGTAGTCATACTAGGACACGTGCCTTTTCATCTTCATGGCCCAAGTCTCGTGCTGTGTGGGTGAGAAAGGAGCCTAAGACTTGATTGTCTTTTCTGTTTGTCCTCTGCTTTAATTATTTCTATCTGTAGTAAGACTCTCTTTGCTTGATTTCTTATCTGCTTTCGAAATCGTGCTTTCATGCATCTGCATTTCTTTTCTTGCTTTCATGCATATGCATCTTTCTTTCATGCATTCATGATGTTTGTCTGTTTTTGTGTGGTTGTTTAGTTTTTATTTTGTTTTGTTTTCAAAATTTAAAAAAAAAAATGAAAAATTGAAAAATACAAAAACAGTGTGTTTGTGTACATTGGTTCTTGTAAACCTTAAAATGGTCATTGAAACAGAGTTTTCTAAACTTTGTATCATTTGTAGCTTAGATGAGCATTCTTCTGCACAACTAAGCAAGTGAGCTTTGTAGCTCTTTGTTTGTGATGAGTAAGGTTAAGTGATTTCTTCTACTTAACACTTGTATTACTCTTTTTGACGGGTAGGACTTGAAAATCCTAAGAGAAAGGCATAAATAACCATCTCACCACTGTTACTCGCCAATCATAATATGACATCCGTATGCTTCGGCATAGCAAAAGTGCAATGTCAGTGACATCCGTATGCTTCGGCATAGCAAAAGTGCAATGTCAAAAGTTTAACATAATTGGGTATTTCTTTTCTCTCTCTTGTATGCCCATGCATGATATACTTGATAAAAGAAAATATGCAAAGAAATAAAAGCAAAAAGATTAAAAATGCTTTAAAATATGGTTGCAAGCGTGTTTTCTAGGAGATGTGGGAGTTATAGATGTACCTCAAAGGTGATAGTTCCCATCAAACAGTTATGATTGTGTGTGAGTTAAAAGTGATTTTCTCATATCTCAAATCATCATAACTTTGAGACACTTATGCAATCTTGCGATGTTTTCACACACAACACGTAATACTCTTTGCTATTCTTGATACATATGCAGGTACAATGTGATTTGGCCATCACAAGGTTTACATGCATTAATGTATGCTCACTAAACTGTCTTAACTTGTTTTTGAAATATAAAATTAGTTAGACTTGTTGTGTGTGTGTGTGTGTGTGTGTGTGTGTGTGTGTGTGTGTTTTGGATCAAAATGCATGAAATTTTTCTTGCTGAGAGATGTTTTTGAGAGGTTAATATGTCGTTTGGATCTTTGGTTGAGTTGCATGCTTGATTGCATTCACATCTGTGTTTTTCTCTTCTTAAAAAACTGTTTTTAAGCCATCTCGACACATCCTCGACACCTCTCGATACCTGGCTTATCTGTCGAGATCTTCAGTTGCATGTTAGCGCAATCTCGACACCTCTCGATAGCTAGCTGGATCAATCGAGAAAGTTTCTGTCTCCTCGATAGCTTCTCGATAGCTATTCGATCCATCGAGGTCTGCTCGATAGCTCCTCGATACCTCTCGATCGATTGAGATTCTCTGCATGCATTGTTTTTCACATGTTTTGCATGTTTCTCTTATCTTGTCATCCATGGCATCTTGTTTCATTACACTCATGCATTTTTATGGATTCTTTGTGCCCCTATGATCATCCTTGATCATCTTTATGTTTCTCGGGTAAATCTTTATAGCTTCCTATACCCTCTGTCAATCGTGACAAGAAGGGGGAGAAATTGGAGAATTTGTGGTTTCTTTCTTTAAGATTCTACAAGTTAGGGGGAGAAATACATACCCTTGTAAGGGGGAGTTGTGTTTCATCTTGTTAGGGGGAGTGTTTACCTCCTTGTTCATGTACTTAGGTCTTGTGACCAATTTTACATACAGCATGGTATTTATCAAGTGGTATATATATAATGATGTATGTTTTCTTCACCTATCTCTCCATGTGTTGGTTCTTTTTTGTCTTTATACACATGTTTCTCTTATTTGTATGCAATCTATTATTTCTGCTTTACACAAAGATGCCTTGATGAGTTTTGTTTAAAGTGTTTCAAAAATACAAGTTGTCAAAGTCTTCCATGCCATGAACTCTCTTCTTGCAAAGTTTTTCAAGAGTTTGTGTTAGGGTAGATTTTATTGTATTCAACAAGTGAGAATGAGTTGAGTGATTTATGACTTCTCTCATATATTCATTTGTTTGTTGTGGTTTTGTCACGGATTGCCAAAGGGGGAGATTGTTAAGGACATATTTTATGTAGTTGGCTAATCCTTTGACAAAAAGCACTTTACTTATATTTGGATAGATCTAGAATGTGTTTAATACTTCAAAGAACATGTTGTTCAAGTCTAGTATTAAAGCCATGAAGAATGGACCAAGAAAGAAGTGAAGAAAAAGTGTGTACTAAAGCTGGACACCTGCTGGACACCTGCGGATAGCTGCTAGACAGATAGCTATCTATCGAGGTTTAATGAGGCTCGACAGCTGCCCGATTGATCGAGGTATCTATCGAGGTTACAGGAATTCAGATTTCCAGATCTGATTTTTGGGCCAGGCTTTTGTGTTTGTGTAGGGTTTCTTTTCTCACAACCCTAGGCATATATAAGGCTTATTTTTAGGCCGTCACACAAGAGAATACAAGGAGAACATATGCAAAAGGTGATTGAAGCCTTATTCTCTCTGAAAGAAGCTACTGCGTCTTTGCACCTTAGGGTTTTGTAACCAAGTGCTTCTTGATCTTCATTGTTGATGAAGTGAAGAACTTTGTAGCCAACATTCTTCTTCCTCAAGTTGGTGAGTGAGTCACGTACTGGGATTCGTGCAAAGGAGTTAGTCACGTACTGGGATCCGTGCTTCAAAGGGTGGCGTTCATATATTGAAGAGTTCAGAGGTTTTGAAGCAGTAGAAGGTTTCTGCTGTGAGTTCATCTACGGGGATTGTAGAGTCTAAGGACAAAGGTTTTGTACTAGATTTGAAACTTCTCTTTACTATAGTGAATTGCTTTTCGGGAAGGTTTCCCCCTAGGTTTTTTACTGTGAAACTGGTTGGTTTCATTGGTTTTCCTGGGTCATCATATCTTGTCTTATTTATTTTTCCGTTGCACTTAGTTTTGACATGATATTGGTGCTTGTTTGTGTTAATAAGTTTTGTGCATAATAAATCTAATTAACAACTTGGGTTTAAAAT
Source organism: Castanopsis chinensis (assembly GCA_032878915.1). NCBI lineage: Eukaryota > Viridiplantae > Streptophyta > Magnoliopsida > Fagales > Fagaceae > Castanopsis > Castanopsis chinensis. Next base: position 3,319,441 of record JAVQMG010000097.1, on the reverse strand, counting down.
TTGTTAATTCTATCAACCGGGGTCTAAATTTCCCAACATTTAGCATCAGCGATTTTGCAAAAAGCTCGACATCTTTTGGAGGAATTCCAAAGAGCCAATTTGATTATATCTCATTGGGTGATGGAGGACGTAGTGCAGTGGTTATCTTCGACTGAGCCTCATTTCAAGCTTAACGTGGATTGGGCGACTTTCTCTATTCACAAGTCCATTAGTATAGGAGTAGTTGTACACGATCATGCATGAAGGTGGATGCCACTTTGAGCAAGAAGCTGTATGGTCCCTTAGGTCCTGTGGATATTGAGGCAAAGGTGTTAGACGAAGGAATTAATTTTGCTTGGGATGTTGGAATTAGAGATTTGGTGGTGGAGAGTGATTCATAGGCTGTTATCAATGCTTTTAAAGGCAATGGTATAGCACCAGTTTGTATTGCAAATATCATTGAGGGGCATGGCTTAAGCTACTAAAGTTTTGACATACAATTATTTTCAACATTAAAAGGTAAGGCAATCGCCAAACACACATGTTGGCACAATATGCTAAGAATATTGATGATTATGTAACATAGATAAAGGAAAATCCCATTATGATTGAGTTTGCTCTGGCTCAGGATGTATTGAATATATCTTCTTCTTAAAAAAGTTACAATATTCATATAAAAAAAAAACTCTCTCGCTAATTCCTTATGACCCTTCCACGGTTCCTTGGGAAAGCCGAAATCATTTATAACATCAAACTCAAAGCTTCAAAATGCCATGAATTCTACATCCTGCTAACCTTTATCAATGAATCAACTATTAGGGTGCGTTTGGTAGACTGTAACGGTAATTACATAGGAATAGGAATAGGTATTACAAGGAATATAAGATGTTATGATGTAATGTTTATTACTATTCAATTGTTTGGTGACAACACAGTAATAGAACCCTGAAAACAATGGAATGATAGCATTTTAATACAAACTTAAGGTATATTTTAGGAAATATTTTACTAATATAATTATATTTCCTAAAAATAATATATATTTTTTTAATTTGAAAGAGAGATTAGTTATTTCATATGATTTTTTAATTTTACAATTGTTACATGCATATAAAAAGTTTGTTTATTTGGAAATATATTAATTTTAGAAATAAATACACTTATTAAGGAATAGCTATTACATCCCTTCTAGAGATGAATAGTTATTCCTTATTTCAAAGAATATCTATTCATAAGGAATAACTATTCCTTGCAATAAAACATAACCAAACTATTGAATACCTAAATCGTAAGAATAACTATTACATTACAGTGTCTATTACAATATACCAAACGTACCCTTAATTTCTTTCAACATTTATTCAATTACATCAATGAAATAGTACAAAATTACAAGAAGAAAATTTTCCGCATAATGAGAGTAGAACCACTCCTTAAACTTGAACCTGCGAGTGTTAATTAGATTAGATAATAATGGATGAACCGGTTGAACATCTAAAAGCATTCCTTACACTTGTACTCTTGTGGAGAGTGACCAGCTCCCTAAACAAACAATAAGAAAATGGTTAAGAAATATCTTTAGCCCTAATTACTGTCCACTAAATTTGGCTTTAAAAATGGTTGGAGTTATCTTTTCTAATTTATTACCTGATAACTAAAATTACATATAAATGGTTTGTTTAATTAATAAATAGTAGGTCGGAATAGGATAATTTCAAACAAGTTTCGAGCCAAGCATTTTCCATTTATGCTCATCAATAATTATGAAACTATTTTTCTTATCAATTTTTTAAACTTACCTTAACAGATGCATAGGTCAAGTGGTATCCATTAGTAGAATACTTGATCGTGTATTTGCATTGAAAAAATGATAAAAATTATTAATATGTGATATTCATAATTCGAAAAAGCTAATCCTGCTACATCTAAAAGGTTAAAGAACTTACCTTGCAACTTGACCATCCTCTAACCACTGTCGCCAATCATTAACAATGGTCAAATTTAGTACCTTGATCCATTGTTGCATACCAATGTTTGGGATTACGAGGTCATGGTCACCACTGCGGGAAAAGAGAAGCAAAACCATATCGTTCAACAAAATTATAAGCATATTGCTTTAAAGAAAATGTAATCCTCAATTATATACTAATTCTATACAAAAGATATAATTCTAGGGAAAATATGGATGTTTAGGGCCAAAGCCTAATTTGTTGTTAAAAAAACACAAGCACCATTTATTACACACTTGTTTTATACAACTTTTCGCACAAAAAAGCAACTGAATTTGTGACTTGATTTTTAAGTCATGATTTCAGTAGTTTTTTGGTGTGTGTGTGTGTAAAATTGGGTAAAATAACTTGTGTGCAACAAGTTTAACTTTTAATTATAACAGGTTCAAAAAAGATGCAGTGAGTTGTAAGGAATATACTTGTATACTAGAACTTGTAAGCCCAATTTGATGAGATTTTTATGATAATCAACGACACTGGTGATGTCATTTGTGAATGCTAAGCTTTGGTTACTCCTCTTCCAGTCATTTATTGTTCCTTGATTGCAATCACAGAGATGTGTTTAGCACTTAGCAGCATCATCTTATAATATTACCACCATTAATAATGTTATAGGAGTCCAGTACCTTTCTGATATGATGGGCTTTTCGGACAGTTTTATCATTGGCCCAAATGTAAGAAAGTGCATAATGAAAGGTCTGCGGAAAGTGGATCAATTTCATTATAAACAATTTTACACTTTAGGCTGTAAATTTGTTGTTAGAGAGAGAGAGAGAGAGAGAGAGATTTATAGGGCAAAAATCTTCTGGGACATCATCAGAATTTAAGGTGAGGCCATTAGAGTCTTCCTCAAGGGCTCTTCTAAGAAATTCTCCATATGGATTTGGAGATGCCCAGGTGCACTTAGGCCCCAAAATATGGTTTTTGTTTATGTCTTTAGTGCACTAAAAATTCAGGGAATTATTCTCTATTGGTGTTAGATTTCCCAATATCCATACAAAGAAATATGTGTTTTAAGAAGAGTTAGTAGTCTCTTACGTGCTTCATTGATTGAATATCCTCGTAGCAATGTGATTGCAATGTGGTAGCTTCAGCGTAACTACCATTGCCACTTTCTTTTGCTGCCTATAAAAGCATACACTATTTTCAATTTCGAGATAACAATCAAAACAAAACCATAGCTTACGCACTTTATAGTAGTTTTTCCAATTAAATTCATTCATGCGGTCGTATTAATCGATAAGTCAGAATTTAATTGTTCCTAAAAAAGACGGTAGTATTTTGCACTGCTTTAATCATAAAGCCATGTAATTGAATTTAATTAATGAAAATAGGGTACAAAGCCTAATAAAGTCTACCTAAGTTTTATTCTAATAGAAATTGAACTCCCATAAAAGGTAGAACACATAACGAAATTAAAAATTACAAATGAACAGGTTGAATTACCTCATAGAGTTCATCTGATACAAGCCCCGTTCGATGAGTGTATATTACCCTTGAATTGTCATTAATGTTCGCATCAGTTCGCGGGCACCCAAGAATATATCCCTGAAGCCATTTCAGGCAAAGAGTTTTTCAACTCATAATTCTCAAAATCCATGGCCTAATTTATCAATGTGTTGAAGTAACTTTATGAGCTACTTGAGCCATTCAAGTCCTGCAATTCGAACAATTACCTTGAGATTCAGGCGTGGTAAGACAACAGCATTATTATCTGTAATATTTTTAGCCAATTTAAAAAATGAGTCACTTCTATTTGAAAGTTTATTTCAAGTATAATACTCAAATTTACTTTTTAAGAGCAAAATCGTAAAGTTAATTACCATCAGTTGTATGTTTAACAACAATTGGGCTAGACGTGCCTGAATAAGAATTAGCCCCAATAAAAAATTCATTTAGCAGATATTCTGGCTATTCTTCAGTCAACCACTGCATTTACAACAGCAACAGAAATTACAAGTGAAAAAAAAAAAAAAAAAAAAAAACTTCCATGACAAAATTTACGGCTTCAATTATATTGTTCGGAACCAACAAACGATATTTAACTTATAAGTACGATACAACATTTTTCATTACTTATGATACAACTGTTCATTAATAGTAAATTGGTGCTAGTAGTTGATCCATCTAAACATGATACTATTCCAATCAGAACCTATCACCATATTAACATTGTGTCTTGAATTAAGATATAGCTCTAGCAAAACTCAGATATAAATACCTAGAAGTACTTTGTAAGCACTACATTTTGTTATTAACATTAGTAAAGATTATTTTATCACCATTTAACTGTGAGGATATGAGTTAAGAGATCTAATAAGTAATAATCAGCAGCTAATAGTCTAAGTGCTTCCGTTAATGTAATAAGTATAAACTTGTGCTGCTGCTATTGTGTCTGAGACAGCGTAAGCTTCGGCACTTGTTGCATAAGAGAAACCAGTGCTAACAGGTGCATCTACAAAGAAAATGTTGGCGTCCTGGGAAATGATTTGCCAGCATTCAATAACTGCACCATAATGGTACTTGTATTAGATAAAACGTGTGGTGTACTAACGTTTGTCCATGAGTATGGATAATAATATGTTTTTGGCGTACCCCTTGTGTAGCGTGTCATATTGAAAGCTAATGGACCTACAAGTAAAGTTACATGATGTAATTAATGATATGGGGTAATAAACATAACCTAAAAGGATACACACAATTTTTGAACTAAAACCGTGACTTGAAGTCATTGTTTTTGTTCAGAAATGGAGTGTATAAAGTTGTGTAACAATTTGTGTATAATAAACACAACCCAAAATAATATTTCCAAAGAAGATTTCTCAAAAACGAACTCTTTAATAAAGTTGGTTCCATTTTATCCTAAAAAATGAACCTTCTAATAAAGTTCCACATGGGCCCACATAGATTTCTCAATATTGAGAGTCTAATAAGACCTATCAAACAAAAAATATTATCTAATCCTCTCAAAATACACCAACGTGATAATTACTGCTCTTACATAGAAAATAAATTTAATTAGCAAAACCTATTATTTTGGGAGGGAAATGAGTACTGCATTACTAAAGTACTGAAAAACTTAAACCTTAGACATATTTTTCAGTTAAGCATACCAATCTGGTAGATGAGACCATTGAAAGCCGAGCAACAGGGTCCTCTTTGGGGCTTCCCTCTGATTCGATGAAATAGTAAAACATCTCAGCTTTATCCACAGTTATGTACCTGAAAATCAACAAAAAAGAAACACTGTGTAATGAAATTGGTATAGATTTCAGGAAGGTAAATGCAACACAACACCAACAAAATCTACCCCCATAAGAACATACCCGGTATAGAGTTTAAAAGGAAGGTCACCATCGAATCCCGGAATGGAGGTCGCGACTGTGCCAGAGAAAGCCACATTTGCTGAAAAAAGCAGTAGAAGAAGCGAATGCAAACACAATTTGTTTGCAAAATTTCCTGAGCTAAATACCATTGTTAAATGGTTCTCTCTATGTTGCTAGTGTGGTCTGGCCTAGAAGAGTGTACAAAAATTTCAGAAACCCAAGTCTGGTTTAGGTATAGCGACCAAAGTAGTTCACATTAATTATGGTTGTCGGTTAAAGCCAACCATAGTCTATGACGCATTTTCTTGATGTGGTCAATAACTAAAAATAGGAGAAGGGAGAAGAATTGTTGTTGTGGGTTTATGGGATTTGAAGAACAGTTGACAACGAAGCATAGCGGAACAATTATTGTGTGTAATAGTATTCTATTTTCATTTTTTTTTTTTTTTTTTTGAATGAATGCTTGGATTTGTGTGAAAACACACAAGCTTTTTTAGACCCTAAATTAAAAATTACGGTTATATTGCTTTTACCCAAACTTTACAAAGTGTGTAACAAGAGAAAATATGCGTAATGAACCAATAACACTACTCTAAGCCATATTCATCCACAATTAACAATAAAATGGAAATTTAAGGAGTAGGGAAGAGAGATACAAATACAAGATAACACCAAGATGTGTTATCCAATAGGAATCCGAAGAACTCGGCGAAAAACATCTCCACGGCCTCCAAGTTAAAAGATCTACTAGAGAATAAAGTTTGAGTACAAGAAAAACAAAAGATCCTTCAAGGCTAGTCTATCTCATGTATTTTAACCCTCCAAACTCCTACCAACGGATTTCTCGGAGTCTTGTCTTCTTTAACTTTTGAGATCCCGTAATTCAACCCGATTGCATTTGCCACTAAATGGCTCATTCCAATATTTCCCAACAACTCCAAAATCTCTTAACATTCAGATTGAGTGTGGTTAGTGTTTGGGTTAATAACCTCTCAAGTATCTAGAGATGGAGAGGTATGAATTGAGGAAAATCACAAAGAAATGTGTAGATGATTGTGAGTATAACAATATCTAACTCACAAGTGTATTTGTTAGGGTTTTCTTTCTGAAAAACACTTCTTACAATTTGTGGATAATGAATGTATTTATAGTGTGGGGTAAAGAATTTGGTAAAACACTTTATCTTTTTGCCAAACATAGATTTTCATGGGTACCTCGCAGGATAGCCCTTCTCACGAAACACTAGCGAACTTGACTGCCTGGCATGACTCCTCAGCTTCTAGTCATGTGCTTCACATGTGTTCTTTCATGGGTTACACTTCTCATGAGCTTCTCGCGAGCTAGTCATAAATTGCACTGATTCATATTTGAAGCTCGATTCTTCACCAATCTCTCATAATCATCCCTTACAGATAAATCCACATACATACAGGAAAATGGTTGAAGAAATTATAATCAAATTTGACATGAAATTAAAGCCAACACATGCAAGTTGAAAATCACTACTTTACAAATATTGTAAAGCTGCTATTCCTAACAATACTGTGTTAGCCTTAATTACGTGCCAAATTTGATAGTAATTGTAATGTTGTTATTTACAACTATTGTGTGCTGGCTTTAATTCCAGGACAAATTTTAATGTAATTTTGTTCAATCATGTTTACCTTGTATTTTATGGGGAGCTTCATTGTATAGGTTGTGTGTGAGGGAGAGTGTGAAAGCCCAAGCTTGCATTGAAGAAGGAGTGGTTTTAGCAGGTATTTTGTGAGTAATCTTCCTGCGAAGTAAGCTATGTGAAGAACACATGACTGGAATGCGAAGGGTCATGACAATTTGGTGACTATTGCTTTTTGCAAGTAGCTCGCGGGTAAGGCCTTCTTGCGAGATACCCGGGAAATAATCTATTTTTCTATTTTTGGCTTATTTGCTCCACCATGTCTTCACGCACACTATATATACCCACATTAGATACATTTTGTAAGCAGTGCTTTTCAGAGAGAAAACCCTAACAAACACACTTAAGAGTTATAAATTGCATACCCACAATCGTCTACAAAATTCTTTGTGGTTTTCCTTATACTCCTACCTCTCCATATCCATATCCTTGAGAGTTTGATAGTCCAAACACTTACCACACCCAATTAGAGTGCTAAGTGAGGTTTTGGTGCTGCTTGGAAGCATTAGAAGAAGCCAAGCTTTGGCGGATGCAATCGGGCGCATTGCGGGATTTAGAAAGCTAGATAAGACACGGTTCTGAGAAGCTTTGTTAGAGTAGGATCTTGGAGAGCTTAGGCGTACTGGGTAGATTGGGCTTGGAGGGTCTCTTACTATTTGTGTATCCCAACTTTTTGTCTAGTGGATTGATTTACCGCTTGGAGGGCGGCATAGAGATTTTTTACTGAGTTCTTCAGTTTCCTCTTCAATAACACGTCGGCGTATTATCTTGTGTATGCATTTCTCTTCCCTTCTCTTTTAGCTTTCATTTTACTGTTGTGATATGATAAATATGGCTTTGAGTAGTTTTATTGTTTGTTCGCTCGCATTTACTCTATTTCGCACTTTTTTTTTTTTTTAAGTTAGAGTAAAATCAATTGAGCTGTAATTTTTAATTTGGGGTTTGAACAGCTCTTGTGTTTTTAACACAAATCCGAGTTTTCAATTGGTATCAGAGCAGGTGCGTTTGTTATGGTTTCATTATCTAAGTACGATCCTAGACCCCTCTTGTGATGGATTGATCACAATCACTCAATGCTCCACCATTCTTTGATGGAAGCAACTATGCATTTTGGAAAGTCCATATGAGGGCATTCCTTTGTGGTATAGATGAGTCCATATGGGATTTTGTTTAGCATGGGTATGTTACACCCACGACAGCTAAGTCCGAATGGGACAAAGCAGCTCTTGCTTTGGCAAATGCCAATAGTATAGAAATTAATGCTATCTTTTATGGTGTGTCTACTGATGAATTTTATTGGATATCACGTGTGTAGACCACCAAGGAAGCTTGGATGATTCTTGAGACTACCTATGAAGGTACTAAGAAAATCAAGGACACAAACCTTCAAATGTTTAAGATTCAAGAGCTTATTAGATCTCTCTAAACATATGAGCTTGGATTGCCTTCCCACAAGCCAAGCAAATCACTTGTTCTCGAAACTATCAATGAGAGAATGGTTGACTCCTCCGAAGAAGATGATGTGGAGAAGGAGGTAGCATTCCTTGCAAAAAAATTTTTGAAATTTCTGAAGATGACATGTGGCGTGTTAGGATGTGTGCTCTTAAATCCTATTGTATAATTCTGTGTATGTTATTATGTATAACATTTTGTATGACTTAATGTTATGATTAATAAAGTTGTTTTATTATTATCTAAAAATAACGGTAAGATGAATATTCGGACATTATCATATAGTCCATGAGATGTATAATATGTGATTTATGTAAAAAGTTACAGAAAATATAAATCACAAGTTCTTTATAAACTCAGAATTATAGTTCGTAGTCAGTGATAAAATTTGGCATTTCATCAGCGAAGACTATAACATATCAAGTAAGATGATTTGTCTTGATCATGAAAATGGAGATTTCTAGTTGGTATTTTGATATGTTTTAAGAGTTAAAACATATTGAACTGGACCGTTATGAGATTTATTATTCTCCTAATGACTGTCAAATTAATAATAAACTCAAGACTTATATTTACATGAACTCTTAATTCTAAGAGAATAATGGACCTGATCATTAAGTGTAGGTTGCTTTGATATATCAGGAGTGAGATTTATAGTTACGGTCAAAACCTCAGTATGTTGGGCAACCACATTTAGTATTAATGGAACATATATCCTCAATATGGAATTCGTAGTCTCTTAAAGGAGATACAAAATATTCCCTTGAGATAAGTTTAATTGGTTTGGTTATTCAAAGAGTTAGGCCTAACCACTTTAGTAAGGAGTTACTAAAGTATATATTTATGGAATTAGATTTCATAAATATATAATAAATAACTTAAAGGATTAAACCGAGTACTCAAGGAATTAAGATGTAGTAATCTACAAAATGACAATCTACATTCATGACTTTGTATTATTACAAATATTTTATAAAAGGGTTGCATGTACAATAAAATCTTGGGATATAATTTATATATAAGGCCTAGAGTGCAACTCTATTTATATAGTGGTATTAAATATAGTTAATGTAACTTTGGACTTGTCAAGAGTTGACAGAAAAGCCCAAGGCCTATTGGAGCTAGTGTCTTATTGGTCCCTTTTGGTCCCACTCCAAGCCACACACTTAAGCCCAATTGGAAAGGCCCAAAAGGTCAGTCCAATTAGATAATCCATTAGATACAAAAGGGGAAACATATAGAATTTTCTGTTGTGAACATTTAGAACACGATTGTGAAAAGGTGTGAAAGAAATGTTAGACACTTTGGCATTATCCCTTTGAAAACTGATTGAGAGACCATATATCTTGGGCGTTAGCGGAATTGGAGTGAAGATTGAAAGTGTTCCCAAGTACTTCTGATCTTCGGTTTTGAAATTCATCACTCCAAGGTACACTCCCTTATTCTTGAATTCTAAAACTTACATAGTGCATGCTAACATTTATGAATAAAGTAGATCCATTATTTTTCCACTGTGTATGTTTTGTATGCAATACAAGCATATATTTTTCCATCATGAAGACCGCCAAGGAAGCTTGGATGATTCTTGAGAGTACTTATGAAGATACCAAGAAAATCAAGGATACAAAGCTTCAAATGCTTACCACCCGATTTGAAGAGCTCAAGATGAGTGACAATGAGTCATTTGATTCATTCTATAGGAAGCTCAATGAAATTGTGACTGCCAAGCTCAATCTCAGAGAGAAGATTGAGGATGCTAAGGTGGTGAGAAAGATTTTGAGGTCTTTACTAAAGAACTTCCGTGCAAAGGTCACAGTTATAGAAGAGAGTGAATATTTGGATAAGATCAAGATTCAAGTGCTTCTTGGATCTCTCTAAAAATTTGAGTTTGGATTGCCTTCCCACAAGTCAAGCAAATCACTTGTTCTCAAAACCATCAACGAGACAATGGATGACTCCTCCAAAGAAGATGATGTGGAGAAGGAGAAGAATTCCTTGCAAAAAATTTCTAGAAATTTCTAAAGTTGAAAAGCAGTGGGAAGTCTTTCAGCAAATGAAAGTTTTCATCCTTCAAAGGTGATAGGAAGGAGTTCAAGAAGATAGATGGGAAGGACTCTTAATCCCCTTAAGGAATCATGTGCTATGAATGCAATGGCCATGGACATCTTAAGAAGGAATGTCCCAACTATTTGAGAGGGAAGGGTAAGGTGTTTTCCACTACTCTTAGCGACTCCGAAAGCTCAAATTTAGACACAAAAGGAGACAGTGACAGTGACGGGAACTATAGGGTCTTCATGGCAATTACCTTCATTGATTCTAAGGTTGATTTGAGTAATTTGGTAGATGAACTTGGTGAGCATTACGAGGGTGAGGAAGCTGAAGAATCGGAAGGATAAAGATATATGCCAAAATGAAGATGCGAAAAACCTTCAAGAAGCATATGATTCTTTGCTAGAAGATTGTGGCAAATACGTCAAGGTTGTGAACCATGTTGTGAGAAAGATGAAGAAGGTTAAAAAAGAGCATAGGTGTACCCTTGTGCAACTTAAGGAAGCGAAATGTAAAGTAGAAAGTCTCAAGGGAGAGTTGGTTGAAGCTTATTCTAAGATCAAGTTTCTTGAACTTGAAATTATCCAAGCTACTGTCAAGGTTGAGCGTATATCCACCAAGAAACTTGGCAATGTATTGTCCTCACAAAAATCTTCATATGATAAGACCGGTTTGGGATATACCAGAGAAGAAAGCTTTAGCAGCGAACTTAAGAAGTAAGTGAGGTTCGTTTCAGCCAAGAATGTTGAGAAACTCAAAGAAGTGAAGCCTGAGATTGAGACCTTTGCTGCTGTAAAGAGAACTATTGGTGCAAATTCAAAGGACAAAGGGAAGTCATTACCCAAAAATCAAAAGGGGCCTTATGTGAAGCATGTGTGTCATTATTGTGGCGTTTAAAGGCACACAAGGCCTAATTGTTTCAAGCTTCATGCACTCAAGAAGGCTAACTCTATGCGTGGTCAAGAAAGTTCAAAGAAAAGACCAAAGGGAGCACAACCTAAGGGAGAAAATGAGGGACATCTCATTGGAGACGTTATGGAAATGTTGAAGAACATCTCACTATGCCTTGCTAGCTTCACTCTCAGATTGGAAAGTTATGTTGGTTGTACCCCTCCATCTAAGGGTCTTACCCAAAACACTTGTAAAGTGGGGGTGAAGAAGTGTACCCATGCATGATCACGCTCTATGCCCTTGCATTAATACTTCCAATTTTTAAGGTCATAGGTTCGTGCATAATCTTCTTGTGTCATTACTTCCGATTCATAGGATGTTTCTATTACAAGTTTTATTTTGTACTTATTGTTTTTGTTGATCTTACTTTGCTTGTTCTATTTTTTAGTGTGTTGAAAGATTCAAAAACCCATAAAAATTGAAAAATCTCCAAAAAAATTTTGTCGCTTGTGTTGTGTTTGTCACATGTGAGTTTGGCCTATTACCTTCGTACTAATGGCATAGTGCATTTACAAGCTTAGCCTGTTTTGTATGCACATCTATCTTTGTGGGAAAAATCTTGAAATCTATATGTGATTGGTGTAAATCGATCTTCAAGCTTGTCCTGAATGATTAGTCAATAGTCTTGTTGATTTTGATACATGCATAGACTTGTGCCTATATATCTTCCCACGTTTTTTTTTTTTTTTTTGCTCTATAGCTCAACAAATGTCAAATCTAGAAAAGAGATAATGAGCTGCAAAAGTCATCGCACATACTAGTATTTGACTAGAAAAAAGGGAAGGTGACTTGTATTGAAATGTATGGTGCCTCAAAAAGGCAAAAGCTTACTCACAAAATTGAAATATCAAAAATTTCAGACATCGATCTCAAAATGAGATGTAATGTTATTATTTGATCAAAAGTTATAAGATGTAAGAAGCTAAAAAGAAAAGCTTCAAAGTTTTGTGATCATTTTCTTGTGAGAGATCATATATGTTCATTTCTATAATTGAGATAGACCACTTGACTTAGCACTAGTTGTGTATGACTTAATTAAATTGATCATTGAAGCTTCACTCTAGACTAAGGACTATTCCACATCTGATACACACACAACGCACAAGTATATTGTTCAATGAATGCTTATTTCATTTGTATGATTGTACATGCTTAAATGTAATGTGTATACTCAATTACTTGTCGATCAAACTCAAAACGATTTTTGAGTATTTTATATTTTTTTGAAAGTGTTTGTATGCTTTTGTGTTTTGAGTTTTTGTTCTTAATGAATTCTCTATGTTTTCATCAAAAACTCCTTTAGAGTCATTTTCACAAGAAGCTCGCGACTAAGCTCTTCCCGCGAAAATGAGATAGGCAAAAAATGAAAACACGTGAAATTCAAATAGAAACTTTCGTGACTATCGAGCGAGTAGGTCTATCCTGTGAAAAGTTTTGTGCTTCAGTGACTTTTTTTGTGAGTAACTTTGTGAGAAGCTATCCCACAAAAAATGTGTGTTCTCAGTTTTTACGGGTTGATCAAGATAGTTTTCAAACATAACCCTTTTGCCTCCCTCGAGCATCTCTCAACCCAAAACCAATTTTTTCTCCAGAACCCAACCAAATCTTTAGAATAATCATCTTCAAATCATCTCTAAGGTATGTTGATTCAATCTTTTCACTATATTTCACAAGATTATGCCTTAGATTATAGATTTTTCATGAGTTGGGAATCTTCTACTTTGTGAGTTTGGACATACAATTGATTTTTGCATTGCTCTTAATTACATTGCGTGTCTGGATGATCTTTTACTAGTTAAATGATCATTGTAGTCATTCTTTAATGATTGTTTATGTATGATCAAGTTATGCTTCATAGTTTATGTCTTGCTTATTACCTTGATCGCATTTTACTTGTTCCTATATGTGCCTTGTATTCAACTTGTCATAAGATTAATGAAAGTTTTGTTTGTGTGTGTGTTTCAGGATAAATGTGTATACGTGCAAGTGCTTCACAGCTTCTAGATTAGGTGTGAGTGAGTTTTGCCATTGTTCCCAAACTCGCGTCTAAGTCTAGAGTCTATTTTAAGGGTTTTATCACGGAGTAGCCAAAGAGAGAGATTATAAAGTTGTTATTTATAACTATTGTGTGTTGGCTTTAATTCCATACCAAATTTGATTGTAATTTTGCTCAATCATGTTTACCTTGTATTTTATATAGGACTTCATTTTTTGGGTTATGTGTGAGAGAGAGTGTGAAGACTCAAGCTTGCATTGAAGAAGAAGTGGTTTTCGTGGGTATTTCGAGAGTAATCTTCCCGCAAAGTAAGCCACGTGAAGAGCACATGATTGGAATGTGAAGTGCCATGAAAATCTAGTGATAGCTGGTTTTTGCGAGTAGCTCACAGGTAAGGCTTTCCCGTGAGAAACCCGCAAAACATTCTATATTGCTATTTTGGCTTATCTGCTCCATCATGTCTTCACCCACACTATATATACCTACATTACCCACATATTGTAAGTAGTGATTTTCAGAGAAAAAATCTTAGTGATCACAGTTGAGAATTGGAGATTGTATACCCATAATCAGATTGTATACCCATAATCATCTACACAATTCTTTGTGGTTTTCCTCATACTCCTACCTCTCCATATCCATATCCATATCCATATCCTTGAGAGGTCGATAGCCCAAATGCTTACCACACCCAATCTAAGTGTCAAGTGAGGTATTGGTGTTGTTGAGAAGCATTGGAAGAAGCCAAGCTTTAACAGATGCAATTGGGCACATTGTGAGTTTCGGAAAGCTAAACAAGATCCGGTTTTGAGAAACTTTGTTGGAGTGGGAGCTTCGAGGGCTTAGGTGCACCGGGTAAATTAGGCATAGAGGGTCTCTTGCTATTCTTGTATCCCAATACCCAACTTATTGTCTAGTGGATAGATTTACCGCTTGGAGGGCGGGCAGAGAGGTTTTTCATCGAGTTCTTCGGTTTCCTCTTCGATAACATATCGACGTATTATCTTGTATTTGCAATTCTCTTCCATACTCTTTTAGCTTTCATTTTACTGTCGTGATATGATGAATATGACTTAGAGTAGTTTCATTATTTGTTCACTCATATTTACTCTATTCCACACTTTTTTTAAGTTAAAGTAAAATCAACTGACCTGTAATTTTTTAATTTGAGGTCTGAACAGCTCTTGTGTTTTTAACGCGAATCTGAGGTATCAATAATTTATTCAATTTTATTGTAGAATTAGAGAAAAATATACCCACAATCATCTACCCATTTCCTTGTGATTTTGCTCGTTTCCTGCCTTTCCATCTTTTGATCCTTGAGAGATTTTTAGCCCAAACACTTACCACACCCATTCTGAGTGTAAAGTAATATTTTGGTACTGTTAGGATGCATTGGAAGGAGCCATTCATTGGTGGATGCAATCGGGTTGAATTGCGGGATCCGAAAAAATAGAGAAGACAAGACTCCGAGAAGTCCGTTGGTAGCAGGAGCTTAGAGAGCTCAAGTACATGAGGTAAACTAGGCTTGGAGGGTCCTTGTTATTCTAGTACTCCAACTTTATTCTCTAGTAGATCGATTTTGACTTGAAGGGTCGCGGAGAGTTTTTCTCCGATTTCTTCAGTTTCCTCTTCGATAACACATCTTGATGTTATCTTGTTTTTGCACTTTCATTTTATTGTTTATGATGGATGAATATGGCTTAGGGTAGCTTTATTGGTTCATTGTGCTTATTTACCCTAGTTTCACACTTAGCTTAAGCTAAAGTAAAAGCAATCTAGCCGTAATTTTTAATTGGGGGTCTAAACATGCTCGTGTGTTTTAGCACAAATCCAAGCTTCCAATTGGTATCAGAGTGGGTACACTTGTCATATTTCAATATCCTAGTGTTATCCTAGACCCCGTGTGAGATCAATAGATCCCGATCCCTTAATGCACTCCTTACTTTGATGGAAGTAACTATACTTTTTGGAAAGTACGTATGCGTGCTTTTCTTTGTGCTATTGATGAGACGATGTGAGATTCTATTGAGAATGGATATGTAAGACCCATAACAAAAAAATACGAATGGGATAAAGCTACTCTTGCTTTGGTAAACGCCAATAGCAAAGCTATTAATGTTATTTTTTGTGGAGTTTCTATTGATGAGTTCATAGGATTTCGCACGTAAAGACCACTAAAGAGGCATGGGCCATTCTTGAGACAACCTACCAAGGCGCCAAGAAGGTTAAGTACACCAAGCTTCAAATGCTCACTACTCGATTTGAGGAAGTAAAAATGAGCGACGATGAGTTGTTTGATTCCTTTTATGAGAGACTCAACGAGATAATGACTGCCAAGCTCAATCTTGGGGAGAAAATTGAAGACGCCAAAGTGGTGAGGAAGATCTTGAGATCCTTATCAGAAAGTTTCTGGGCTAAGGTCACTGCCATAGAGGAGAGCAAAGATTTGGATGAGATAAAGATTCAAGAACTCATTGCATCTCTCCAAACCTTTGAGCTCAGTCTACCCTCTCACAAGTCCAAAATATCACTTGCTCTCAAAACTATAAATGAGAGAATGGGTGATTCCTCCGATGAAGAAGATTTAGAAAAGAAGGTGGCATTGCTTGCAAAGAACTTTTGGAAATTTCTTAAGATGAAGAACAATGGGAAGTCATTTGGCAAAGGAAAGTTCTCATCCTCCAAAAATGATAAGAGGGAGTTCAAGAAGAAGGATGGGAAAGACTCGTCATCAACCCAAGAAATAATGTGCTATCAATGCAACAGTCATTGACACCTAATGAAAGAATGGCCAAACTACATGAGAGGAAAGGGTAAAGTCCTTGCTACTACCCTTAGAGACTTAGAGAGCTCAAACTCTAATGTGAAAGTAGAATGTGATAGTGATGGAAACTATTCGGCCTTTATGGCAATTACCACCATTGCTTCTAGAGATGAGTTGAGCGACTTGGTTGATGAGCTAGGTGTACATTTTGAAGGTGAAGAAGTTGATGATTTGGGTGATAAGGACGTGTACCTCAATGAAGGTGAGAAGAATCTTTAAGAAGTGTATGATGCGTTGCTTGAAGATTGTGTCAAATATGCCAAAGTTGCAAAGAATGCCGTTAAGAAGATGAAGAAAATTGAAGAAAAGCATAAGTCCACACCTGTGCTACTCAAGGACGTGAAATGTGAAGTTGATGGACTAAAGGAAGAGTTGTTGAATGCCTACTCTAAAATCAAGTTCCTTGAACTTGAAATCATTCAAGCAAATGTCAAAGTGGAGCGCATTTCCATCAAGAAGCTTGACAGTGTGCTTTCTTCTAAAAAACAAATGATAAGACCGGTTTAGGCTATACTGGTGAAGGAAGCTCAAGCAGCAAACCCAAGAAGGAAGTAAGGTTCGTGTTGGCAAAAAATGTAGAGAATCCCAAGGCAGAAAAGCCCAAAGAGGAGAAGCCCAAGGTTGAGATCCCTGCTAGTGTAAAGGGAACCATTGGTCCAAAACTAGAGGAAAAAGGGAAATCATTACCCAAAAATCAAAGGGGACATCAAGTGAAACATTTTTGTCATCATTGGGGCAGGCAAAGGCACACAAGACCAAATTGCTTCAAGCTTCAAGATCTTAAGAGGGCTAACTCTCTACATGGCTAAGATAACTCAAGAAGAATGCCAAAGGGAAACCAAGCCAAAGGAGAAGATGAGGGATAACTCATTGGAGATGTTGAAGACATTACATCATGCCTTTCTAGCTTCACTTTGAGGTTTGAGAGTTATGTTGGTTGTACCCCTCCTTCTAAGGATCTCACCTAAAACACTTGTACAATGTGGGTGAAGAAGGGTACTCATGCATAATCACTCACTATGCCCATGCATTAATTCTTCCAACGTATTAGGGTTATAGTTTCATGCATCATGACATATAAAATCGTCTTGTGTCATTGCTTTCGTTTTAGCATTTGTCTTTTGTAGGTCTTTGTTTGTTCATTATGTTTTTGTTGATCGTACTTTATTGCTATGTTTTTTAGTGTGTTAAAAAAAAATTCAAAAACCCATAATAAAGTGAAAAATTTCAAAAGTTTGATCACTTGTGTTGTGTATATCACATGTTGAGTTTGGCATAGTAACTCCATACTAATGGCTTAGTGCATGTACGAGCTTATCTTGTTATGTATGTATAATTTTTTTAAGTGTGAGTGATATCTAGAATCTATGTTTGATTTTTGTAAATAGATTTTCAGCCTGTCATGAATGATTAGTCAATAGTCTTGTTTAATCTTGATATATGCGTAGACTCGTCCCTATATATCTCCTCACATTCATTTTTTTCGTTTTGAAAGAGCTTTACAAATGTCAATCTCTAAAAAGAGAAAGAGCTGAAAAATCTTGCTCTTCTTTTCAAAAACTAGTTTGACTAGGAAAAGGAGGAGCAAATATGTATCAAAATGTATGGTGCCAAGGCCAAAGGCTTATTCATCAAAGAAATATAAAAAAAATTCATGGAATTTTTTCTAAAAAATTTGACCTGTATTGATCAAAAGTATGAAATGTGAACACTTTGGTAGGGAATCATATATGTTCATTTCTAGAAGTGAGATAGGTCACTTGACTTCATGCTAGTTGTGTATGACTTGATTGAATTGATCATTGAAGCTTTATACTAGACTATGGACTAGTTCATACTTAATTCACACACACAATACACAAATCTAACGTTCAATGAATGCCTATTTCATTTGTGTGTTTGTACATGTTCAAATTTGATATGTGTGTATACTCATTTGCTTAATGATCAAACCCAAAAAGATTTTTGAGTATTTTATATATTTTTGAAAGTGTTTTTATATAGCATTTTTGTGTTAAGAGTTTTTCCAGAAAGCCTAATCAGTTTTGTTGAAAAACTCCATTAGATGCATTTTCATGAGTATGTCACGAGTAAGTCTTCTTGCAGCCTATTCACGAAAATGAGGAAGCTATTTTCAGTTCTTCCAAAATTTTACACAGAGAGTTTTATGACTCTATCATGACTCTTTCATGAGAAGTAGCTTCCCGCAAAACAAGTCTTGTGCATTTGAGGCCATTTTACGAGTACCTTACCCACGAAATGAGCGAATTTTCAGTTTTTTAAAGGCCAAATAGTGACAGTTTTTTAAAATTTGCTTTTTACCTCCTCTGTGCCTCTCTCAACCTAAAACACCATTTTCACTCAAAACTCAACCAAATCTCAAGGGCTTTCATCTCTAAGACCCATCTAAGGTATGTTTTAACAAATTTTCATTTTTAAATCCTTAGATTAAAGGTCTGTTTGGGATCCGCTTATTTTGCTGAAACTGAAAACTTTTTGCTAAAAAAGTACTGTGAACAAAGGTAAAAGTTAGCTAAAATAGTACAGTGGGACCCATGAATAGTATCAAAAAGTACAATATGGCCCATAAATAGTAGCAAAAATAAGCTGAATAGTAAAATAGGTTAGCAAAATTAATCATACCAAACGAACACTAAGCCTTAGATTCTAGGATTTCTAGAGTTTGGTTATTTTGAAAGGGGTTGGAAAAAACTTAATTTCTTGCCAAATTTTTTCAATTTTCTTGATTGGGCTATGTCCTATTATGTTTGTGTTGGCCCGAAGTGGCATTTTAACATGTATTTAGGCAAGATTTCCACATGGCCATGCATTGTTTCATATGTTAATGGTATGTGTGTACTCTAAGTGTTTGATAAAATGCCTAAATGACATTTTCTCGTTGTTTTTGACTCAGATGAGTACTAATTTTTGGAGATTAAAATGTTTTCATATGCTTAACATGTTTTGATCTTTAGTTGTGTGTTTTACACCCTTTTCCCCATTAGTGCTTTGTCATGCATTGCTTGTGCATCTCACATGCACACCACATGCACACTTGATGCACACACCTTATCACTTGACATGATTTGCATTTCACTCATGCTATGTAAGTCTTGTTAGACCTTTAGCGCTTAAAACATGAACTTGCATCTAATAAGGCTTGTTTCCATGTTCGTGTCTATTGTTATTTGTTTGTGTTGCTATTTGTTTTGTAGATGTCTCCTCTTAAGAAAAAGGCCGCAAAGAAGTCTTCAAAGCGTCCTCACATCTCCTCAGACTCATTTAGAAATGACAATGCTAGTAAGGCCTTCCTTGATAACTACAAACGAGTCCCAATCATCCTTGAGAGGTTTATGGACTTAGAGTCCCTAAAGGACACCTTTATTCTAAAAGTGTTGAGAGAAAGGACATGGACCAAGTTGCTAAATCCGATAGGTGATGTGTTTGAAGACATCATTCGAGTATTATTTTCCAATGCCATTGTGGTAGGTGACCACATTAATTGTTGGTTAAGGGGGAGAGAGTTCTCAGTTTCAAGGGAATCAATTCAGGAGGTTTTGGAGATTTGATCGACAACTCTAGACACATCTCTACAATATTATGAGAGAAAGGAGAAACTTGAGCCTCTCGTGGAAGTTCTTGGAGGAAAACTCAAGAAAAATGCCTTGCACACGATTGAGTTCACCCTTGAAATATGAGTTTTGGCCTACATCATGATCTTCAACCTTTATCCGGTGAAGAACTTAATGACCTTGTCAGGGCTAAGGACCATGTTCTTATATGATCTCTTCATTCACAAGGAGATCGACATTCATGGTCACATCTATCACCTTTTCATCAAGAGCATCAAGAAGAGGAATGCAAGGCTAACTCTACCATTTCCAAGCCTTGTCAAGCCTCATATATCTTAGGCAAGGGTGAAGATTCCAAGTGGACTTCCAAACATGCAAAGGGAAGACCCTATTAGTGAGCAAACCATCATCTGAAGCAAAGATCACATTCTAGGACTGAGCATCGGTGTATCTTAAATTCCAAGAGATGAAGAAGTAGGAGAAGGAGGCAACATCGATGAAGAAATTGGTCGATTCACTTTTGTACCGAAGGATACCCCACAACCTTCTTCTCAAGCACAAGCAAGAGCACTCGACTGCCTTGATTTTCTACTTCGAAGGGTTGAAGAGTTGCATTTGATGCTACCTTCTCACATCAAATACTACATGACTCAATTCACATACTTTCAAGGCCAGATCACTGCCCTCTCATCTCAAGTTGAGGACTTGATGCAGAAATTGGAGTCGAAATTCGACACATTTTAGGATCTTTGGTCATTCTGGTCAAAAAGGGGTAGCAGTTTAGGTTTTGAGGGTGAGTACAGCCTGAGGGGGAGTAGTATAACATTGGTTTATTTTGGTAATTTCTAGTTTTTACTTTACGCTTTTATAGCTTTTGTTAATTTACAGTGCTTTTATTTAAAGCTTTCAAGTATTTTAGTTCAAAACATAGTTTTCTTTAGTACTTTATGTATGTTGGTTTTTATAGCTGTTTCTTGATGCTTATTGTTTTCTATCGCTTATTGCCTTAGTTTCTTTAATGCATCATGTGGTTTGTTGGACATGCAATTGATTTTAGCATTGCACTTAATTGCATTGCATGTCTGGATGATCATTTACCCGTTAAATGTTCATTGTAGTCATTTCCTAATGACTATTTATGTTTGATCAACTTATGCTTATTGTCATATATCTCATTTGATATATTGATCGTATTTTACTTGTTCTTTATACATGCCTTGTGTTCTACTTGTCTCGAGGCTTAATGGAGTTTATTTGTTATGTGCAAGTGTTTCAGGATACAGGTGTATATTGTGAAAGTGCTTCACATCTTCTAGAGTTAGGTGTGAGTGAGTTTTGCCTATGTTCCAAAACTTACGTTTAAATCTAGATTCTTTTCAGGGGTTTTGTCACAGAATAGCCAAAGTGGGTGATTATAAGGTTGTGATTTCCAATTTTATTGTGTTGGGTTTAATTCCATGTCAAATTTGATTGTAATTTACTCAATAATTTTCCTTGTATGTATGTGGGTTTATTTGTAAGGGATGAGAGTGAGAAATCAGTGAAAAATCAAGTTTCAAATGATAAATCAGTGGATTTCACAACTAGCTTGCGAGAAGTAACCTGCAAAAAAGCCACATGTGGAGCACATGACTAGAAGATGAAAAGCCGTGCCAGGTTGTCAACTTCGCAACTATCTCGCGAGAAGGGCCAACCCGTGATGGACCCACAAAAATTTTTGTTTGGCAACAAGTTGTATTGCTTTACCGATACTCTTTACCTACACTATTTATACCCTCATTACCCACAAATTGCAAAGAGTGCTTTTCAAAGAGAAAGCCCTAGAAAATACACATGAGAGTTAGAGATTACCCACAATCATCTACACATTTCCTTGTGTTTTTCCTTAACTCCTACCTCCCCATCTCTAGATCCTTGAGAGGTTGTTAGCCCAAACACTTACCACACCCATTCTGAGTGTAAAGTAAGATTTTGGTGCTGTTAGGAAGCATTGGAAGGAGCCATTCATTAGCGGATGCAATCTAGCTAAATTGCGGGATCCAAAAAGTTAGAGAAGACAAGACTTCGAGAAGTCCGTTTGTAGCAAGAGCTTAGAGGCCTTAAGTACAAGGGGTAGATTAGGCTTGGAGGGTCTTTTGCTCTAGTGGATCGATTTCGACTTGGAGGGTCGTGGAGAGGTTTTTTGTCAAGTTCTTCAGTTTCCTCTTCGATAACACGTCTCGGTGTTATCTTGTTTTTCATCTCTCTTCCCTACTCTCTAAGCTTTCATTTTATTGTTGATGATGGATGAATATGGCTTAGGGTAGCTTTATCAGTTCATTGCACTTATTTACTCTTGTTCCGCGCTTAGCTTAAGTTAGAATTAAAGCAATCTAACCGTAATTTTTAATTGGGGGTCTAAACAAGCTCATATGTTTCAGCACAAATCTGAGTTTTCATATTAGATAATAGTATCTATCTGTTCTATAAATGTGAATTTTTTTTTTCTTTTTTTTTAGGTTCATGTAACTAATTAATGGTGCTTGGACTTTTAAAAATTTGAAGGTACCCTAAATGTTTTACATGGTAGACCAAATCCCTTTTTTTTTTTTTTTTTTTTTATAAATTTTTGTCAATTTTGTGAAACAGTTTGTGTTCTTTTGAAAGAAGCCGTCAAAGGTTACTTTTTTGATAAGCTTTTCAAAGTACAAGAAACTACAGTCTTTTCAAACTTTGTTTTTATTTATTTATTATTTTTACATATTACATTCTTAAAGTTTGGGTTAATTTTAATTTTATCTTCTAAAGTTTCAAAATTTTGTCTGCTCCCCTAATATTACGTGGTTGGATTTGCTCCATTCCATCCATGCACCGTGTCTAATTGTCTGTAAAGACTATCGTGTGAGCTAGTTGGTCCAATGAAATTATGACATGTCATTTTATTTATACTTACCACCTCAATTAAATATTTTAATTTTTTTAAAAAAAGTTTTTAAAATCTAAAAAATATAAAAATTAAAAGTAAAAAGCGAATCACAAACTAGAAAGCAATAGCTTTCTTGAAATACTGAAAAAAAAAAAAAAAAAAAAAAAAAAAAAAAAAAAAAAAAAAACTCTAAAATCTCTAATTGTCTATTACCTTCCAAATAGACATTCTCAATCTCCCACCCAATCCATGTTCATAAAGGGTGGACCAACATAGAATATGTTTCAAATGTTAGTATGATAGAACTCTGTATCGACGATTTCATACTAACTTTAACCTCCTGTGTGTTGTCACTTGTCACAACTCAACATGAAAATTATCTATGTAGAGCAAGTATATAAGCACAAAAAAATCTCCCAATATTTTCAAAATAATTTTTTTTAAGTTGTGGTCATGGATCTCAATTCAATCTTGCTTTGCATTGATTTATGGTGGATTGGCACCTTAAACTTATTGCAAAAAATGGTCTGGGAATTTATTGTACATGTAGAAGAACTCTTATGTTTAACTTAGTTTGATAAAAAAAAACTAGTAAACTATGACCTAGGAAGCACTTACATTGATACCGGCACAGATATAAGTATTGATACGGTACGACAATATGACAATTTTTGAAAAACTAGGATACAGACAATACAGGAATATGTGTATTGTCTATATACGTGTGGGTGGAGAAGATATTGGCTTGATGGGCAGTAAATTTTAACTCATAAAAGACAATTTTGAAAAGAAGCTATTCACGTATGGGTGGGCGAAGAAGGTAAATGCAAAATAAAGATAAAGATACATAAATAAAACAAGGAAAAAGGGCAAAATGGAAAAATCCTTAAGATAAACAGATCTAGCATGAATAATAATAATAATAATAATAATAATAATAATAATAATAATAATAATAATTATTATTATTATTATTATTATTATAAAGTTGTAATTTCCAACTAGCTTGTGTTGGCTTTAATTCCGTGCCAAATATGATTGTAATTTCTTCAATCATTTCCCTATATTTATGAGGGTTCACTTGTAAGGAATGAGTGTGAGGGATCAGTGAAGAATGAAGTTTCAAAGATGAATCAATGTAGTTCACGATTAGCTCGAGAAGAGTAACCCATGAAAAGGCCATGTGTGAAGCACATGACTAGAAGCTGAAGAGTCATGCCAGGCTGTTAAGTTTGCGAGTATTTCGTGAGAAGTGCCATCCTGCAACTTACCCGTGAAACTCTCTGGTTGGCAAAAAGATAAAGTGTTTTACTAAATTCTTTACCCATGCTATAAATTCCCTTATTACCCATGAATTTTAAGGAGTGCCTTTCAGAGAGAAAACCCTAGCAAATACACTTGAGAGTTAGAGATTGTTATACCCACAATCATCTACACATTTCCTTATGGTTTTCCTCAACTCCTACCTCTCCATCTCTAGATCCTTGAGAGGTTCTTAGCCCAAACATTTACCACACCTAATCTGAGTGTCAAGTGAGATTTTGGTGTTGTTGGGAAGTATTGAAATGAGTCATTTAGTGGCGGATGCAATCGAGCTGAATTGTAGGATCTGAAAAGCTAGAGAAGATAAGACTCTGAGAAGTCCATTAGTAGCGGGAGCTTGGAGGGCTCAATTACATAGGGTAGACTAGGCTTGGAAAGTGTTTTTTCAATTGTGTACTCCAACTTTATTCTCTAGTGAATCAATTTCGACTTACAGGGTTACGGAGAGGTTTTTCGCTAAGTTCTTTGGCTTCCTCTTCAATAACACATCTTGGTGTTATCTTGTATTTGCATTTCTCTTCCCTACTCTTCAAGCTTTCATTTTATTGTTAATTGTGGATGGATATGGCTTAGAGTAGTGTTATTGGTTCATTGCGCATATTTACTCTTATCTCATACTTTATTAAGTTTGAGCAAAAGCAATCTAGCATAATTTTAATTTGGGGTTTGAACAAGCTCATGTGTTTTCACACAAATCTAACCTTTCAAATAGTATTAAAGTGGGTACACTTGTTGGATTTCAATATCCTTGTGTGATCCAAGACCCCATTTAGGATGGATAGATTTCATTCCCTCAACACACCTCCCTACTTTGATGGGAGCAACTATGTTTTTTGGAAAGTATGGATGTGTGCTTTTCTATGTACTATTGATGAGACTGTTTAGGATTATGTTGAGAATGGGTCGGTGAGACCTACAACAGCCAAATCCGAATGGGATAAGGCTACTCTTGCTTTGAAAAACGCCAATAGCAAAGCTATTAATGCTATCTTTTACGGTGTTTCTACTGATGAATTCCAATGGATATCTCATGTGAAGACCGCCAAAGAGGCGTGAACCATTCTTGAGACTAACTACGAAGGAACCAAGAAGGTAAAGGACACCAAGTTTCAAATATGCACTACTCGATTTGAGGAAGTAAAGATGAGTGATGATGAGTCATTTGATTCCTTTTATAGGAGACTCAACAAGATTGTGATTGCCAAGCTCAATCTTGGAGAGAAGATTGAAGACGCCAAAGTGGTAAGGAAGATCTTGAGATCCTTACCCAAAAGTTTTCGAGCTTAGATCACTGCCATTGAGGAGAGCAAAGATTTGGACGAGATCAAGATTCAAAAACTTGTTGGATCTCTACAAACTTACGAGCTCAAACTGGCCTCGCATAAGTCTAGCAAATCACTTGCTCTCAAAATCATAAATGAGAGAACCATTAATCCCTCCGATGAAGACGATGTTGAAAAAGAGGTGGTGTTTCTTGCAAAGAACTTTTGGAAATTTCTTAAGATAAAGAACAACGAGGAGTCGTTTGGTAAAGGAAAATTCTCATCCTCCAAAAATGAAAAGAGAGACTTCAAGAAGAATAATGGGAAAGACTCATCGTCAACTCAAGGAATCGGGTGCTATGAATGCAATGGTCATGGGCATCTACAAAAAGAATGTCCAAATTATTTGAGAGGAAAGGGTAAAGTGCTTGCTACAACCCTTAGTGACTCGGATAGCTCAAACTCTAATGTGGATGGAGAATGTGATAGTGATGAAAATTATTAAACTTTGATGGCAATTACCGCCGCTGATTCTAGAGATGAATTGAGCGATTTAGTTGATGAACTTGGTGTACATTCCAAAGGTAAAGAATTTGATGTTTTGAATGTGTAGACCTAGGCCGAATTTAGTGTCTTTGGATAGGTAGACCTAGGCCCTAATTTTTTGGTAGTTTGTAATTGGGAGCCAAAGCCATGTAATTTTCAATTTATCAAACATGTATTCTTTTTTATTCAATCAATGAGAATGAAACAATTCAGTTATGTATTTTGTATTTAGTTTTTTCTAATTTTTTTGTATAAAAAAATAACTGGCAACTCCACACCACTTACCCAAAAAGAGAGGTGTCTAAAACAAAGCACCCAAATCTCTTTTTCGAGGGCACCTAATTTCCCGGTCTCTCATTATGCGTGTTTAGTATATTTATTTAATTTTTTTCTTGATTATTTGTATATGTTGATGCTTTGTGTTATTTGTTTTGTGTTAGTTTATTTTTTAGGATTTCTAACATACTTATATGATTTATATGCTTATATCTTTGTTTGATTAAATCTATAAAAATGTGATTTTTCATATCTGTGCTAAATGATCCATATGTATCAATGAGTATGTGTGTGCATGGTTTGACCATGCGTACTCATAGTTGAATATGCATACGCACCCTAAACCTAGATTAGGGCAAAAATCTTGTTTTTATTTATTTTATCATTTTTCACATGTTCTTTAATTCTGTTTGACTCTATTTAAGTTAAAATGATGTGTTTATTTATTTCCCATGTTTTTTTGAATCTTTTTGCCATGTTTGTTTTATTTGATATTTTTTCCTTGTGTGTTTTATTTGTTTGCTATCTTTTCCTTTTTTTTAATATATTTATTTGATTTTGTTTCATTTTATATTGTGATCGTTAACATGTTATGTAGTTTATAAGGATTAGGGTTCTTTTAATAACCTTTTTTTTTAATTTAAATAGGCCTAGTAACACATAATTGAGGCCGGTCCACAAGTCGGGTGGTCTTGGGTGCCTAACACCTTCCCAAGCCAGACCCGAATTCCAAACTCATAATCTAACATGCAAACCTATGCATATAAGTGATTGGCTTAAATGGCCTAATATGCTTCCTATAACTAATCTTGGTGGCAACTCCCTTTTTCACCCTCCGCCATGGTCCACTCCTAAAGGCTGAGGTGTACTCCCTTGCACCCACAAGTCTGCCAAGTAAAAGGAAGCTTTTCTCCTAAGGGGCCAATGCTAACCCCTTAAAGAACACTAGCCTAGAGAATGAAAGAAAAATTTTGCTCATTTGAGATAGAGCATGCTCAGAGGAGTGAAAATAGATACGCAGACATGCTAGACACGTTGGGGTCACAAATAACTTTTGATAGGAATAATACCACGATGGAAGTTAAGAAATGAAGAGAGCCCATCATTGAAACACTCAAAGTGAGCTTCTTAGAGGAAGAAGAATGTGAGAGGGATTGGAGAATGCCCTGTTAAGGGAAGAAGCTATAGAAGAATTTAAAAGTGTAAAAGGCTACATCCTGATGAAGGAGAGCTATACCCCAGAATGCTAAGAGGAATCCTGTCAAGGTGTGTAGGGTACAAAGAGACCCAAAGGAAATTGGAAGAGGTGCATAGTAGAACTTGTGGGTCTTGTAGAGAGGTCAGTTTGTACCATAGACTACAGAGGGCAAGCTTTTATTGGTCATATATGAACGAAGAAGCAGATCGGATTCAAAATCAATGTGAGGCGTGCCAGCTTGTTATGGACTGTGAAGAAAGTTATGCTGTATTTATTATGAAAGACTGGAGAAGTCCATTCATTGAGTACTCGGCCAACGACACCTTACCCTAGAAACACGAAGAGAGTATATACTTAAAAGACTGACAAAGCGCTACTTCTTGCACGAAGAAATCCTGTTAAAGAAAGGATATGACGGGGATCCATTAAGATGCCTAGGACCAAGGGAGGTCAAAGAGATGCTGAAAGAAGCACACTTTGGTGAGTGTGGGGTGCACCAAGGGAAGAAGAAATTGTATAGATACATTCTGCAGATGGGGTATTATTGGCCTAGCATGAAGAAAGATGCGGTAGAATTTGTGAAGAAGTATCATGGAAGCTAATTGCAAGCAAATTTGATCCACATCCATCCTTAGAACTTACAGAGCATGATTATCCCATGGCCATTTTATACTTAGGGGCTTGATTTGGTGGGATTAGTTAATCCTCCTTGCAACAGGTATATTTAGATCCTTATGGCTGCAGAGTATTTTATTGAATGGGTGGAGGCCATGTTGTTTCATAGAGCCATATAAGGGGCCATGGCAAACTTCATCAAAGAAAACATAATTGCAAGGTTTGGGATACCCCATAGGATCATAAATAATAAAGCACCATTAGTCCTCGCCATAGTACCCACAGGGGAATGGGCAAGCTAAAGCAACAAACAAGATCCTTATCAAGATCATCGGAAAGATGAGTCAAGAATATAGTGGAGGATGGCTCACACACTTGGCAAACACATTATGGGTCACTGTAGTTCACCCAAATATGCCATAAGATTCTCTCCTTTCTCATTGGTATATGGGATAGAGACTATCAACCCTGTAGAATTGATGATACCCTCTTCAGGGTCCTCCAAGCACGAAAGAAAGAAAATGAGAAGGAGGTTTTCATGGCAGAAATATGTGAAGACTTGGAAGGGCTAGATGAAAAGAGGGAGGAAACACAAGAGCGCAGCCGTAGATATAGATAGAGGATGATTGAGGCTAATGGCAAGACCATAAAAGAAAGGGTATTCATAAACGGTCAGTTGGTATTAAGGACAACAAACCATATCAGAAGAGGATTGGCGAGTCCATCTAAATTCTTATCGAAGTGGGAAGGACCTTTCATGCTAAGGGAAGCTAATGCAAGTGGATATTGTCGCCTGACCAAGATGAACGAGGAGGATCTCATGGATATCATTAATGGCAAACAACTCAAATATTACTATGCCTAAGAAGTGACAAGTAATTTTACTGTTTCTTTTTCTCTTTTGTATTTCCTGTAAGTGACTACCCTTGCAAGGGGTGCTATGTCACAAGAAAGTTTTTTAGTAGTTTGTAATGAAAGCATTGTCATGAAAAAGAAGTAGAAAGGAATGAAAATGAAAAATGAGGTATTCTTAGAAATACACGGTATTTTAGAGCATATCAAGTATTATGGTAGAAGTAGCAATAAGTTACATACCAAAAGCATAAGTCATACTAGACTTAGTAGAAATAGTCACAAGTATCAAGCAAAGTAAACATACTATGCAAAAGAAAAAGAAAAAGAGAAAGCTATAGAATAACTGAGGTAGCCAAATAGGTAGCAGATAATCAAAGGTCGGTAATAAGGGGTTTTCAATAGAAGCGGTCAGGAGCAGTCACACTGGAAAGGAGGGGCTCATGGCAAGCCTCCAAATTTGCTATCTCTTTCTTCAAGATCTCAACATGGGCGTCAATGGCATCAACCGCAAGCTAAATCTTCCTCCTGAAGAAGACTCGGGTAATCTCATACGGATGCTCCAGCAGAAAACTCACTTCGAAACCAACGCGGATTAACTCTTTGAACCATTACTCTCCATTGCAAAATCTTGTCGGCCAAAATTGTATCCACAAAGTTGTGTTGAAAATTGGTTATAAGGCATCCCAAAAACTTGAGGAAATGTTCTCTAGTACAATAGACGAGGGTAAATCTCTGCATAAAATCCCTATGGTCACGATGAACAGCCTATAGATACTCCCAGCAATCTTAAGGTACCCTATATCCATGGAAGTCGACATAGGGAGGCTAGTGCCCTAGAAGTCTACTGGGTCAAGATCATTCCTCTCCACCTGGTCGAAGCAAGTGAAAAAGGAAGTGGCCTCCTCCATGGAGTTAGTGGTAATGGCAGAACTACTCCCTATCTCAGATACAACACCGAAGGTCCTCTCAATGGGCAATGAACTTAAAAGAAAAAAGAAGAAGTGGAGAAAGACAACTAGTATGTGAGCCTCAAGCAAAGAAGTATAAAAGAATGAATATAATAAATACGGGTAAAAGAAAGAATAAGAAGGAAATAAAATTAAAACAAACGGCAAATTTACCAGGGCTGATAGGAGTGAGGGTTGTGGGCTCCGCAGAAACAGCTGCAACCTTTGGCACCTCAGGGGTATCAGCAACTACATGACATGATAGCATACAAGGTAAGTAGGGAGATATGCAATAACACAAAAAATAAAAATAAAAACAAAAAGAGAAGAAGAAAAGAAGTGGTAAAGATAGAAAGTTCATACCTATGGCCTCGATGTCAAGCTCTTTATCAAAGGGAGCCCTCAGAAGTAAAAGCCCTAGTGTAGACATCATATTTTGTAACCCTTACCACTCAGGCCCCTATTCCCTAATGATGTTAAAATTCTAAGGCCTAAGGTTGGTTTAGGGCCTGATTAGATTACAAATTAACTTGAGAGATGTTAAAATGGAAAATATAACTTTTTATGAGAAAATGAGTCTATTTTTGGAAAATAAAGTCCAAGGAAACCTTCGGCCTGTATACATAAGTTTGATTCATGCGTATGGAGGCACGAACCTGTGCACGTAGCTAGGGTTTCAAAACCCTATGAAAGGCAAGTTTTTTGCATTAAAGACTTAGGTTTGGAATGAATCCCACATTGTTTGGGAGCCATTCTAAACCCCTATTTTCAAACTATATGAAGCCTTAAATGGTATTTTTCAAAAACATATAGAAAAACCTAAGGGAAATCTTAAGATTCACTAAAAATAGTGAAACAAAGAGGGAGTTTTTCACAAAACATTGTCAAGTCAGTTTTATTTTGATTAGGACCTTTTATGGTCTTGATCCTCAAGTTTTTGAGTTTAATAATTATTTTTGTATGGTTATGGATAGATTTGACTGAGAGGAATGGTCAAAATCAAGTTAAAAAGCTTTTTTTTTAGGTATATGTTCTAACCTTTTTTTCCTTTCACTTTTTCTTTAATCTTGTTTTCAATCTTGTTTCTTTTCTTTGTTTATGTTTAAATATGTTTGTTTAGCCTAAGGTTTAGTAGTTTCTATGTTTAAAAGAATGTTAGGTTGCTAGATTTGTCATTTTAAAGTTCTACTTTGTTTGTGTTCTTATTTTCTGAATTAGTGTTCTTTAGGGCGTGTCTGCGTGTGCATGCTTCCTATATACGTACACAGGCTCAAAGTATGCATACACATACAACTGGCCCACATACGTAGGCCTATGTATGCACATGCATACTCGTGCCCATAAACCCTAATTTGAGTTTTCTGCTTATGTTTCTTTTTTCTTTTACATAATATGCCTCTTTTTTAACCTTCTTGTATATTTTTGGGTATTTGTTCCTCTGTGTAACCACTTGTTTGCCTTTAACATGCTAGATTAGGGTTTTTCTTGTATTTCATGCTTTGATACCATGAACATGCATTCACATGTCCATTCATT
Source organism: Castanopsis chinensis (assembly GCA_032878915.1). Classification (NCBI taxonomy): domain Eukaryota; kingdom Viridiplantae; phylum Streptophyta; class Magnoliopsida; order Fagales; family Fagaceae; genus Castanopsis; species Castanopsis chinensis. The sequence continues at coordinate 3,288,142 of JAVQMG010000097.1, read as the reverse complement.
GATGCACAGATGTTGAGATGCAATAAGGTAAGTCATGCATTCACATGAACATGCATTTGTTTGTTATAAGAGCTTTATCGTCCTTTGATGAACATGTATATGCATGTCTATATGCCATGCTTTGAATGATAATATGATTTGTTTGCTGCCTATGTCTCTGCATATACATGTTCCTGCCTTGGGTGTAATGTGATAAGATGCCATGATAGACATATGCTAGGTATGATGAGATGCCATGATAGATGTATGCTAGGTTTAATGAGATGCCAGGATAGATGTATGTTAGGATTTGTGATGATATGAGATGCATGGTAAATGTATGTTAGGGTTATGGGATGTTTGATGCCATGCTGATTGTTAGATGCATATTAGTGTGTATGTGTGTGTGTGTAGGATACAATGTTGAACATTCTTTTAATGAGATTAAGATGTAAGACTCAATGACTGGAAGTCGACCCACAAGTTGGGTGGGGTTGAGTGCCTAACACCTTCCCATTCCCATACCTAAACTCCAAACCCATACTCCATAGTAAGATCGGTCCTTCGCCTCATGAAAACCCATACTCCACGTAAAGGCATTATATTCATGATTCCTAGACCATAAAACTAGATGGTGACTCCTTTGTTCCTTCGCCTCAGTCGACTTGGCCGAAGTGTTCCTCAAACTAGACGTTTCACCCATACCTTGCCCCCTCGACTGGCTTGTCATCAGAATCCTCAGGGTTTCATCGGATCCCTCATCTGGGGGACAACTCCATATCCAACATCTAAGTGGTAGAAGTAGGGATAGAAGATGGAGTAACCACCGATGAGGATCCACTGCTAAACTACCTTAGAAAGGGTAGTAAATGGATCACTGGCAAAAACAACTAGTGGAGGGGCAGCAAAAGGAACTCCCTCAGTCTGGGCCACCATGGGAGAAGCACCTCATTTTGAGGGAGTGGAAAACTCAGCAAAAACAATGGAAAACTACTTAAAAACCTTCTCCTCGATAGAAACATCCTCCTAGGGAAAAATAGTCTCTGATTAAGGAACTAAAGCCTCAACAGAATCCTCCCTGATAGCAGTAACTGTGGCGGAAGCTATAGCCTCCGCAATAACATAAGCACCATTAAAGAAGCCCTCCATAGAAGTGTCAATAGCTACAGAAACCTCCACTTTCTCAAGAACATTGCCCTCAGTAGAAACTACCACAGTGCCAATAGTGGGTCCGATAGGAGCCTCCTCACTTATAGGAGCATAGATAGAAATAGGCTTATTGTCGATCTAAAGATAACAAGATGAAGAAAAGAATGAATAAGTGAAAAAAAGGAAGGAATGATGACGAAGAAATAAAATGGAATAAAGGAAAAGAAAAAAAAAACCTCGGCCTCGTCATGTATAATGGGCTAAGTGGCCAAAGTGTCCCTTTTATGCTTGGACTGCCAAAAAAGAGAAGGATACACGGACATAGTTAGCTATAGAAATAGACATCAAATAACTAAAATAAAGATGAGGAACAATTTAGAGATAACATACTCTCCTTTCAGAAGCGGCAGATGAAACTGGGGGAGATGTCTCTCTTGCTGTCATGGGCTCTACTAGATGGAAGGGCATCTGAAGGTTGCCTCGGCAATGGAGGCCTAGATTTGGCCACAATGAATCTCCTAGCAAAACAAGTCCTAACAGAAGAGGGAGGAGTACTCTCAAGGACTATGCTACCAATAAGAGGAAAGCCTTCCTTATAAGGGACTATCTCTAAATAAGCCTCAGGAGCATTTGTAGCAGCACCTTTACCTTTCTTGGCAGACTCGAACTTGGTGGATTTGGACGCCAAGCCCTTCTTCGTTGGTAGAGGCAGCTCACCACCTTCACCTTCTTCTCCCAATTAAGGGGGAACTCACCTACGTACAGGAATCACCCCTTCTCCTCCTCCTACCACTCAAATATGGCCAACTTGTTCTATTTCGTGGCATACGCGATCACAAAATTGGTAGGAGAAGCAACTGAGGATTTGGAGAGATTATGGAATGCAAACCTCAAGGAGGGATGAGGGAGAACCTGTGGCTACCTAAGAGACCCTGACTAAAGGAAGTCATAACAACCTACCAATAAGCATGCATATGAGCAGTACAAAATCCCACTCTATGGGAACTTAAAATAGTGACTGAAATAAAATGCTTGCTCTAATGCTTAAAAGCATGAGGATGCAAAAAGGGGTGAATTGAAGTAGTGGAGTCCAAAAGAAGGGTAAAGTCATCAAACACATCCTAGTCAAACCCAAACTACCTCCTCACTCTATGGGCAGAATACTGTACATTCCTTAGCTCCTCGTTAGCCAAGTAAGGCAGCCACCTAACATTAGTAGTAGCCAAATAAGTGACCCCCTCTTGTCATAAACAACAAGGGGAGTAGTTGTGCTAGTGGTGCCCATGAAAGGTCCCATCGCTGAATTGGCACAAGTAAATCCATAATCGAAACTCCTACAAGCTCTCCAAGAGAAGCCCATTCCTTTATAAAAAAATTCCACAATAAGATGATTAAAGGGCATTAACTCAAAACAACGATATGCCAAAGGGAACTCATTAACAAAGCTCTTGCAAAAATTTGTGATCACCTTGGGGCAAGATTGGAACTTCTCCTTGGCATGACAAATAGGCTAGCACAACACTCCCAAAGGAGGTGTTGCAAAATAGTGCTATGAATATAAGAAGTAACTATATGATTGGAACCGCCCTGTCTCTCATCACTTTGTGAGATATTCAACTGAACATACAAATGGCCTAAGAACAAAGGGGCCAAGGGCAAACTCACCCTAGCAGAAATCTTTATGGTCAATTGGAAGTACATAAGTTTTACAGTATAATGGGGATGAGAATTTGGTTTGGTATAACAAAAAAGTTTCAAATTAAATCTATAAGTTTAAAATACTTACAAATTAAGTCGTACAGTTTTTTTTAATCTCAAATTAAATCCTTAAAATTTCAAAAAGTTTAAAGTTTAAATTCATATGATTTTATAATTCAAGGTTGAAGTTTGAATCTAAAGAAATCTCTTGAATTTTAGGGTTTAATTTGAAACTTTAAAAAATACGAGGTTTAATTTGAAAACATATTTAAATATAGGGTTCAAAACATAATCTATCCTTGGCCCCCCTGGCCTCCCAAGGCATACACTGATACACTGAGACATATACAAAAAATGGGAAAAAATCCAATGGTTCAAAACAATCTGTCTCCACCACCTATATGATATACCTCTCTTGTAACTCCAAACTCATCAACATTTCATCAAACGTTCTTGAGCTCTACTCACTTGTCATTCTCCTAACCTTCTATATAAAAAAGACTAACATCATAGCTTAAGTGGGAAGTTTGAAACCTGGTTATTGTACCTTGAAAATGTCTTCCAAAGCAATTTCGACATCCTTGTATGTGCTGCTTCTACCGCTTGTATCAGCTGGCACTGCAGTCTCACACTGGATTGTCAAGATTCTTCCGGAATATCATGACGAATTGCCCAAATTGGGTATGCGTTACTAGTTTCTGCAGTTAAGACTGTATAATAGAGCACAGGTTAATTGATTGGTGATAATGTTGATGAGAATTTGTATATAGACACGTTAGTGTTGGTGAAGTGAAATTCTTTCACTATTTTGTCAAGTTGGAAGGGAACCTAGTGTAGGAAATATTTTAGTGAATAAACAAGTTCTGATACAACAAATAACATCCTAAATAATTAGCCAGAATATAAAATAAAAAAAAGTTTAGAACAATCTCATAATGCTATAGAATCATGTGGTGAAAGCGTTGTCCTTAAAAGTTGATTCATGCCATCCGGAGTAAAACTCGGTGCGATTGGTTCTCTTGGCCAAACAAACCCCCAAGATTAAACTATAACGTAAACCTTTGTGATGGACATACTTCCACTTATGAAGGTTCAAGAAGAACCCTCCATTATCTTTCCTTAGAACAAATATAAATTGTAGAAAAATATATGGGAGAGACATATGATAGGATTGTGTATATAGAGCAGTAAAATATAAAGCAGTAAAATATGACTTATAAGAAAGGGTGTGATGATGGGTATTATATAGGATATTCATGACAATAAGGTCTATAGTTATTGGTTACTAATAACCCATAAAAGCCCAATGGCTATATTATCCACTATTGCCCATCAGCTATTTTTATTATAATTGCCCAATGGCTATTTTACTCATAAATTTCTAATAGCTAGAAATTAAATAAATAATAAAAGTGTTTAGAACATACACCCACACCAACAATCCCCCACAAGTTACAAACACAAAATAGGAAAGGCAAGCAACTAAAGAAAGCATGCATCAATATGGTACCAAAAGGTTTTAACCATACTTAGGATAAATAAGTAGGAACTAAAAGACAAAAGTGGAGTTAAAACTATTTTAACCAAGCTATTAGTAATCCAATCTTACCACCCACATTACTTTCTTTACCAAGGTTGTTCTTAAGCGGGTTGACACCTTATCTAGGCCATGCGCCACTGGGTTTCATAAGAGGTCTAGGTTGACACCTCGCCGAAAGTCTCATAGGAAGCGGCACAACTTCTACTCACATATAGGTGGCATCTATTTGTATAAAATCTAAGAGAAAGGCATAAATAATCATCTCACCACCCGCCAATCATGTATAACATTTGTGTGCTTCTGCTACCGATCGGTAGTGGAAAAATCGACGCCGCCGTGCCTTCGTCCGACCACCTGCTGTGGTGATGCTCTTACGCGCACGGGGCCCCGTTGGAGGGCCCTTCTCGATAAAGGTTGTGTGTGTTCGCGTGGAGCTTTGGGTGCTCTCTCCCTTGGTAGAGGATGGTAGGTCTACCTTTGGCGTTATGGTAGGAATCTGGGCCGAATTTTAAGGGATTACCAAAGGTGAGTGAAGTCGCCACCAATCATTGGGTTTTTCTAAGGTGTGATTGGTCACTTGTTTCTAGTTGATTTTATTACCAATCCTAAGCTAAGAAAAGGTCATTTTTCCTAATCTAAAGTGGATTGCAAAAAATATTGATTCTTGAGTCTGGAAGGTTAGTTACGTGTGGGGAAGGTGTTAGGCACCCCACAATGCCTGTCCAAGGACAGTCCTTTGTTTTGATAAAACCTTAAATTTTGGAGTGACAGGCCAAAAATGTATTGACCCCTTGTGATGGATTAATTAGCCAAGTTTAATTAATTAATCAAATTAACATACAATGTATATGATAACACAAACAAATCACCAAATAACTAAATACACAGCGGAAATTAAATGACATGGTGATTTCTTTACGAATGGGGAAAACCTCCGTGGCAAAACCCCACCAGTGATTTTAAGGTCACCACTCTTGATAATCCACTATTATCAAAACAAGCAGTTACAAGTAAAGGAATCCCAGTACCTTATACCAACCTAGAGTTGAACCCTTACCCCAATACCCAATTAGACTTGTTCTGTAGTGACAATCTCTCGTTGTAATGCACGGCCCCTAGCACGTGACTTTATCACCAACTTGAGAAGGATGTTGGCTGTAAAGTTCTTCAGTTCATCACACGATAAAGATCATGAAGTTGCTTGGTCACAAAACCCTGTAGTGTACAAACACAGTAGCTTTTTCAAGATCAACTAGGACACCTAGGTTTTCAGTCACACTTGTGGAATTATGCTCTTGTGCAACTGTGCTCTTGACTGTGCAACCTGTGATGGCCCTTAAAATAATTCTTATATATGTTTAAGATTGTGAGAAAAGAAATCCCAAACATATACTCACGGATTGGATGAAAAACAGTTCTGAAAAATTGAGTTTCATAAACCTCGATAGATAGCCATCTATTGAGCTAACTGTTGAGCCATGGGCTTCAACAGCTTTTAAACCTCGATAGATATTAGCTGTCGAGATTTAAAATCCAACACTTCTTCATTTGTTTCTTGGACAGGCTTGCATGGATTCAACACTTGGACTTGAACTCTTGTTCCATGAAGTATTAAACACATCCTAGATCTACCCAATTACAAGTAAAGTGCGTTTTGTCAAAGGATTAGCCAATACATAAAATGTTGACATATGTTCCTAACATCAAATCACATATATCCTAACACGGAGATTGGTAGTAAAACCATGATTTTGGCATCAGCTTTCAGGGCTTAACATACAAGGGCTTTGAGGTTTGGCTTTTGAAGGGGCATGGTCCCAATTTATGCTTTCCTAAGGCGTTCAAGCAAAATACCAAATTTCCACGTCGAAAACCCGGCGACATGTCACCTTACTTTCGCTTCGAAAATTAGGCATTGCTTGCCTTAGGTGACATGAACTGTGACAATCACACCGGAAGGGGCGAGTAGGTATATATATACGTACATCATGTACAATGCAAGCACACAGAGCAGGAAAGTAAATGCCTACATCCCTAGAGTATGGCCAAACTATAAGTGCAGGAAAATAAACAGGGGTCTCCATACTCTAGAGATGAGGACGAATGGTACAAGGCATAATATACCTAATACAAACTGTCTAAGAGAGATAGGGAGGAGGAAGGAAAGGGGGTTTAAAACCATGATTTTGGCATCAGCTTTCAGGGCTTAACATACAAGGGCTTTGAGGTTTGGCTTTTGAAGGGGCATGGTCCCAATTTATGCTTTCCTAAGGCGTTCGAGCGAAATACCAAATTTCCACGTTGAAAACCCGACGACATGTCACCTTACTTTCGCTTCGAAAATTAGGCATTGCTTGCCTTAGGTGACATGAACTGTGACAATCACACCGGAAGGGGCGAGTAGGTATATATATACATATATTATGCATAATGCAAGCACATAGAGCAGGAAAGTAAATGCCTACATCCGTAGAGTATGGCCAAACTATAAGTGCAGGAAAATAAACAGGGGTCTCTATACTCTAGAGATGAGGACGAATGGTACAAGGCATAATATACCTAATACAAACTGTCTAAGAGAGATAGGGTGGAGGAAGAAAAGGGGGTTTTGCTTGGACTCAGGAGGCCGTGCCCTAGCTTCAAGTGTCCTCGCTCCATGTGCATACATGCGAAGGCAAAGACAAGAAACCAACAGACAAGCATTAGAAGGGATAGATGCAATGAGCATACAAGATAGGCACAAAGTGATAAGCATGATATACATAGTAAGCAGGAGACATGACGAGCAAAGATAAGCAGACAGACGAGAAAGCAAGTGGACGAGATAGAAAACAAACAAAAAACAAACAAAAGGTTGTGTCCGCGAGGGACAAATGTAGGTTTGGATCAAATGTCCATAGCTTCATTGTGTTGAAGTATGGACGACATAATATCAAGCAAGACTCATGCATGGACATGTAAGCAAGCGTGTAAAGATGCAAAGAAAGCCAACGGGTGGTGTAAAAAAACATGTCAAGTATATCATCGCACGACGAGGAAAAGGGGAAAGGTATGCACAAAGCAACCCAGCGTCCAAAGATGCATCCCGAGCAGTTACATCCAAACAAGGCCTCATGGGCATCGGACATAGCCACACAACCACAAACCAACTAAGGGTGTCACGCATAGCAAAGCTTGGAACTAGAGAGGCGAACACGAGCATAAAGCACAAAAGTAAGCAAGCATAGACATGCAGAAAAGGATGATCCAAACCCTTTGATATGGGCTAAGGTGCATGGATGAGGACTACAACCATGGGGTCGAGATCGAATCTGGATCGATAGGCCAAAACGTAAGAAGGAAAGACAAAGCGACAAAAGGGCTACAATAGCATATGGCATGACAATGGCCTAGGTCTAAGCACACAAACATGGCATGGAGCGCACAAACACATTGAAGAAAGCCTAAAGCATGTAGAGATCATAGATTTAAGCATACAAGCATGTGAAGCATAGATCTAGACATATAGGCATAGAAACATGCATGTAAACATGTAGATCCTAGCACATAAACATAGAAGAACATGAATCCAAGCATAAGCATGTAAAGACAAGGATCTAACCCTATAGCATGGCAAAATAGGCATAAACACATATAGATCCAAGCAAGGCATAGCCAAAACATCATACAAGCATGTGAACATGTAACCCTAACATCAACGTAAAACAAAAAGATGAAAAAAGGATGGGAAAACATGGCATAAAGCTTAAACATGTAGGTCAAGACAACTAGCATGTGAACAAGCATAAAAAGAACATGGATCTAGCCAAACAACAAATGGAAAAGATAGATTTAGGCACAAACATATAGAAAAAATCATAAAGCATGTATGTCAAGATGAATATCATGTGAGCAAGCATAAAAGAACATGGATCTAAGCTAAAAACATGCTAGAAACAAGATAAAGCAAAAAAGCAATAAAACATATTATTATGGCCAAAAAAGCAAGAACATGCTAGGAAAAAGATTTAGAAGGTTAGGGCTGTGGACAATAGCTAAAAAGCTTCATCGACACCCCTAAACCCCAAATCCAAGATGTAGAACCAAGGAGAAAAAGATTGGGTACAAGAACACTACATTGTATTGTTGGTGAAGATGCAAGAATCAAGAAGCTTTAATGTGTTTTTTTTTTTTTTTTTTTTTTTTTTTTTGGTGTTTAGAAGAGAGAAAACATTTAGAAAAGCACTAGTTAGAGAAAAAAAAATAGAAAAATCTCCTTTCTTGGTCTGCGGGGCGCCTGGGGCAATTTATAGCCCCATGTGCGTTTCTCGAGGTAGGGGCCCTCCAAGGATCACTGGCCTTAAAAGGCCTGAAAACGGGTTGGTCTTGGCACCCCTAGAAAGATCTTGACTTCCTGTTTCTGAAAAGGTATGGATCCTAAAAATCCAAAGGTTAAGGAAAAAGTTATGGCTCTCGGAAGTTAGTGGTGCATCGATTAATGCGTTACCTCGGTTTTCGTGATATCTCGACCATTCTAACTCTGATTTTGACCCATGAATAGCCGTTGGAATGAGAATTTTATAATATTCACAATGGTGTTGGTTTCGACTAGTTTTGATAGCCAGATCAAAAGTAGGGTTTTTGGGCCGACCCGAGATTGACTTCGGATCAAGCTTGGTCAAACTTGGTCAAAGTTGCTAAAAATCTCTGAGGAGCTCAGGTTTGATATAAAACCATGAAAAATGTCATTTTGTAGGGTTTTGACCTTTGGTCAACCCAGGGTTAACTAAGGGCATTTTGGTAATTTTGGCTGAAAAAGGCACTTTGAGCGCTTTGGTGTCCGAACGGGTTTTGCCATGCCATTATATATGTTCTTGTGACTCCATAAAGAGAAAATGATATTTTTGTGTTTTTCAGGGTCTAGCAGGCAAATCGAGGGTAGACAAAATACGATGTCAACAACTACCCCTTCTTTATCTAATATCTCGAGTGCAATGAGAGGTGTCAGATAAAGAACATGATTTCACATTTTGTCGACCCTAAATTGCATGCAGAGACTATTCATGGATCGAGACCAGACCTTACATGGCTGGACCAATCTGCTATAGCTACTATTGAAATATTTTCCGGGCATGTCTCTGAGCTCCAGGGGTGGAGAAAGAAGAGGAATTTTTTTTTGGTTTGACCAGGTCAATGCTGACCTGGTCAACACTGCTCGGCGGCCCTTATAGGACTACAGGGCCTGCTCAACAGCCCTAGAAGGTGCGCGGGGCAGCCTAGGGCCCATAAAATCCCTATTTGGCTTATTTCATCACTTCCTCTCACTCCTCACTCCTATCAAAAATCTCTAAAGCGATTTTGAGCATAGTGGGTCCGTCTTCTCAACTTCAGTCTACTGTCCAGTCTTCTCCGCATTTGAGGTCAGTGTCTGTTTTTCCTTCTTCTCTTATTATTATTTCTGGAAATTTCATTAGCGTATATTTTTTTTCCACGAAAAACGCCATGCTATCTTAGGAAAATATGCATATATATATATATATATATATTTTTTTTTTTTTCTTTGACATACAAGTGTAAACATGTAGAAATTTAAATGCTGAAAATAAAATGTGGGACATAGGTGAAGGGACTTATCTGGTTGTTGGAGATAGTGAAAAAGGTGAGATGTGCGGCCTTGGTTTTGGGCCGAGTAGAAATAGAGGACATCTAAATAGCAGTCCTGATTGGTGTTACGAAGGAATAGAGGATGTTTGAGCAATCTTGATTGTTGCCGAGTAGAAATAGATGATATCTGAATAGTAGTCTTGGTCTTGGGCCGGGCAGAAATAGAAGATATCTAAATAGCAGTCTCGATGAGTGTCAGGTAGGAACAAATGAAATCTAAACAGCAGTCCTGGTCTTAGACTATGTAGAGACAGAGGATATCTAAATTGTAGTCTTGGTTTTGCCAAGTGGAAACAAAGGATATCTGAATAGCAGACTTGGTCTTGGGCCGGGTAGAAACAAAGTATATTTGAATAGCAGTCCCAATGAGTGTCAGGTAGGAACAAAGGATAGCTGAACAGCAGTCTTGGTTTTAGGCCGGGTAGAGACAAAGGATATCTGAATAGTCTTGATTTTTTCCAAGTAGAAACAGAGGATATCTGAGTAGCAGTCTTAGTCTTAGGCCGGGTAGAAACAAAGGATATCTGAATAGTAGTCTTGATCTTTGGCCGGGTAGAAACAGAGGATATCTGAATAGTAGTCTCGATATGTTAGGTAGGAACAGAGGATATTTGAACAACAATCCTGGTTTTTCCCAAGGAGAAGCAGAGGATATTTGAATAGCAGTCCTAGTCTTAGGCCAAGTAGAAATAAAAGATATTTGGATAGCAGCCTCGATGAGTGCCAGGAAAAAATAAAGGATGTCTGAATAGCCTTGATTGTTGCCGAGTAGAAACAAATGATATCTGTATAGTAGTATTGGTATTGGGTCGGGTAGAAATAAAGGATATCTGAATAGCAGTCTTGATGAGTATCAGGTAGGAACAAAAGATATCTGAACAGTAGTCTTGGTTTTAGGCCGGGTAGAGACAGAGGATATCTGAATAGTCTTGATTTTTGCCAAGTAGAAACAGAGGATATCTGAATAGCAGTCTTGGTCTTTGGCCGGGTAGAGACAGGGAATATCTAAATAGTAGTCTCGATGAATGTCAGGTAGGAACAGAGGATATCTGAACAGCAGTCCTGGTTTTTTCCAAGTAGAAACAAAGGATATTTGAATAGCAGTCTTGGTCTTAGGCTTGGTAGAAATAAAAGATATCTGGATAGCAGTCCTAATAAGTGTCAGGTAGAACAAAGGATATCTAAACAGTAATCTTGGTTTTAGGCTGGGTAAAGAAAAAGGACATCTGAATAGTCTCGATTTTTGCCAAGTAGAAATAGAGGATATCTCAATAGCAGTCTTAGTATTAGGCCGAATAGAAACAAAGGATATCTGAATAACAGTCTTGGTCTTTGGCCGGGTAGAAACAGAGAATATCTAAATAGTATTCTCAATGAATGTCAGGTAGGAATAGAGGATATCTGAATAGCAGTCCTGGTTTTTTCCAAGTAGAAACAAAGGATATTTGAATAGCAGTCTTGGTCTTGGGCTTGGTAGAAATAAAAGATATCTGGTTAGCAGTCCCAATAAGTGTCAGGTAGGAACAAAGGATATCTAAACAGTAATCTTGGTTTTAGGCTGGGTAAAGAAAAAGGACATCTGAATAGTCTCGATTTTTGCCAAGTAGAAATAGAGGATATCTCAATAGCAGTCTTAGTATTAGGCCGAATAGAAACAAAGGATATCTGAATAGCCGTCTTGGTCTTAGGCTAGGTAGAAACAGAGGATATCTGAATAGTAGTCCCAATGAATGCTAGGTAGGAACAAAGGATATTTGAACAACAATCTTGGTTTTCCCTAAGTAGAAACAAAGGATATCTAAATAGTAGTCCTGGTCTTGGGCTTGGTAGAAATAAAAGATATCTGGATAGCAGGCCCGATGAGTGTCAGGAAAAAAATAGAGTATGTATGAGCAGCCTTGATTGTTGCCGAGTAGAAACAGATGATATCTGTATGTAGTATTGGTCTTGGGCTGGGTAGAAACAGAGGATATCTGAATAGCAGTCCCAATTTTGCCAAGTAGAAATAGAGGATATTTAAATAGTAATCTTTGTCTTAGGTTGAGTAGAAACAGAGGATATTTGAATAGCAATCCCAGTAAGTGTCAATTAGGAACAGAGGATATCTGAATAGCAGTCCTAGTTTTTGCCAAGTAGAAACAGAGGATATCTGAATAGCAGTTCTAGTTTTTGCCAAGTAGAAACAGAGGATATCTGAATAGCAGTCTTCGTCTTGGGCTGGGTAAAAGTAGAGGATATCTAGATAGCAACCCAAATGAGTGTTAGGGAGTAACATAGAATATCTGAATAGCAGTCCTAGTCTTAGGCCGGGTAGAGACAGAGGATATCTAAATAGTAGTCCCGTTCATGAATTTCTTTCACAATTATATGTTGGGTATAGACCTGCATGCGTAAAAGATGGTGTTAGTTTACTTGTGCTACCATTTAACTTATGGGATTACCAATGGTGCTTTGATTTTCTTGCTCGTTTGTAAATTATGTCTCAGAGAGCTAGTTTTAGGGAAGGCTGGAAGAAAGCCCCCGTTCATGCTACATCCCATGGGGACTCTTCATCTGACAATGAGACCACTTCGGCTGGTGAGCGGGTGGCTCGAGTTCTATAGAGCCACTTTGACTGCGGAGGTGATGATACTAGACCTATCGGCGGCATATCTATAGAGACCCATTCTAGGAGGTGCCATTCAATTGAGATGGCTAGCGTCTCCTCTAAGTCGTATAATGTTTCTAGTGAGGCTACCTCACGGCATAAGCCAACTAGAGGGAGAGAGGCCTCCGAAGGAAAGACACGAGCCGAGGATCTCCTCATCGACATAGATGTTGACATTTCTAGGGATGAGGTCTTGCCAGATTTGGGCACTCGGAGGTGCAGTTTAAGGTCGAGATTCTCGCCATGTCAGGCTGGGGTCAATGCTCGCATGAGTTGAAGGACCATCCTTTCGCTCAGGTGTAAAAGGGAGAGGTATATTTTATTTCTTTCTTGGTTATTCGAATTCCTGTTATCTGCATGTGCCAACGAAGAGCTTTTGGTTTTGAATGCAAAGGCCAGACAAGATCCGGGGTCGTTGGGCTTGGTCCATTTTTATTAGGCAAGTATTTGCTCTTGGGACCTACCATCGATATGCCAAGTTTCTAAGAGAGCAGGGATTTGAGGACTACTTGCGGATCCCCTCGTACACCATGAGGCATCGAATTGGGGAGGCTTTGGTACGACAATTTCATGCCGAGACGGGAACTTTCACTTGAGCTATAGGAAGTACGTGATACTCCTTCTTGATTGGACAGCCATCCTGGTTATCAGATTTGGTGGCTTCTCGATTCCAACTGATGAGATGAGCTTTGAGATGGCTAGCAAGCTCTTGGGCATCCCTCTTCCATTGACTATAGACATGAGAGGATATTTTGGGCCCATCGCGTCGCTAGAAATCCACACCAAGTGGTTGCAGGGTAGCATTCCTTGGGCTTGGGGTGTGGCACCTACCGACATTCATCTTCAACGATTCTTCTAGTGTTTTCTCTATAGTTGCTTCTTTGGCATCAACTGGTCGATGTTAACCTGCTAACTGCTATAGGCCATAGGAGCAGTCTCAGATATTGGGAGATTCGACTAGGGATTAGTCGCTTACGGCTTTTTCATTGCTTTCTTAAGGGAAGCCTCCCAGCTAGATTTCAAGAGTTTAGAGGGATGCTGGTAGATTCTAATATGGTGGGCATATGAGTACATCTTAGCTTTTCAACCATAGTATACAGGCTCGTCAATGACAGCTTACCCTTGAGCTAATGCTTGGGCTCTCTGTGTGATCACCAGGGTTGTTGTAGTGCAGCCAGTCACTATCTCTACAGCCTTAGACTGCATTACCCGAGATGAGATTATAGTTCACCCTTATGACTGTTTACTGCTTTGCTGCTAGGATGGCCAGAGCTCACTATTGTTATGGGCTAGTTAAGGATAAGACATTGGTTTTGGGCCCTGACAAGCTGGGAGTTCTTTTCTGCAGAGAGGACCTTCCACCAGGTTATGCCGGTCTACGGAGTACCTAGAGATCCACTTCCTTACAACTTGTCATATGAGACCATTGTATTGGACGACCCGGCTTATGTGACAGGCTTTTTTTATGCTTATGTGGATACCATCAGAGATTATGCTACTTGGTTTGCAGAGTTCTCCACGGGTCCTATTATTGGAGATGTCCCTATGAGTGGAGGTAGAGTGTTGGAAGGAATTATTCGTGCTCAAGTTGCCACCAGAGTAGAGTGGAGAGTGCGTGCAGAGGCTCTATAGGCTAGGGTGACAGAGCTCAAGGCCACCCTTGCCACTAAGGAGGTACATTTACAAGAGGAGACCGCTCGGGCATTAGATTAGGAAAGGGAGCTCTGGTAACGAGATAGAGAGGCTCGTGCTGCTGCTATAGAGAGAGAGAGAGAGAGAGAGAGAGAGAGAGAGAGAGAGAGAGAGAGAGATACCAATTCCAGACTAACCTAGCCATGCTTCATAGATATACCATGGTTCTGGTAGGAGAGTTACGGGCAGCCCGTATTCAGGTTCCAGCTTCACCTCATATTCTTAGTTGGGATCCCATTATACCTCAATACGAGCCTAGGTATATGCTAATTCCTACAGGCCTTCTAGGTGGTTGGGGTTCTTTTGCTCAAACTCTGAGGCCTCCTCAAGACCTAGGGTATACTCCCAGTACTTCGGGTGGTGTGGGTCCTTCCACTGTCCCCTTTGTAGGTGATGATGATGATGATGACACCGACCAATTTCTAAGGGATAATGATTCTAAGTAGGCTTAGCTTTTTTTGTTGTAGCATGACATAGCCCCTACGTGGGCATGTATGTATTTTTCGTGTATCGTATGGACATTGCCCCCAGGTGGGCCAGTTATGTATGTATATTATGTATCGCCTCTAGAAGGCCTAGACATGTGTGTATTATGTTTTCCCACAGTGGGCCTTCGCATATGACATTATCTTTTAGCTCTATGATGTATGTATAAAACAAAACCTATTGTTAGGACTTATAAGTATGATCTTGGAAACCGCCTTTGAAAGGGCTAATGTACAAATTTAGGAAAATTCCTTTGAGAAGGCTGCTGATATATGTGAAACACAATGCCACTGATTAGGACTTACATGCATGGTTCTAGGAAGTCACCTTTGAGAGGGCTGGTGTATGACTTTAGGAAAATTGCCTTTGAAAAGGCAGATGTACAACTTTCGAAATAGTGCCTTTGAGAGGGCTGCCGGCATATGTGAAAAACAATGCCTCTGATTAGGACTTACATGCAAAATTTTAGGAAATTGCCTTTGAGAAGGCCGTAAATATACGTGTTAGGACATATGTAGTTCAAGTAATGTTAAACATATGTCACTATTTTATGTAATTGGCTTATCCTTTGACAAAACGCACTTTACTTGTAATTGGGTAGATTTAGGATGTGTTTAACGTTTCAAGAAACTGTGTTTCAAGATTAAATGTTGAAGTCATCAAGTCTATCCAAGAAACAAGCTGGAAAGTGCAAGTTACTAAATCTCGACACCTAGTCTCGACACATGCATCTATCAAGCTTTAGAAGCTGTTTCAGCCCCGAGGCTCGACAACTTCTCGACAGATCCTCGACACCTCTATCTGTCGAGATTTAAGGAAAACAGATTCCAAGTTCTGTTTTAATTCCAATCCGTGAATGTGTCTTTGGGACTTCTTTTCTCCTAACCCTAGACATATAAAAGGATTGTTTTAAGGGCCATCATGATGATGCAAGTTGCACAAGCTTTGAGTAATCCTTGTTCACGCAATTTGTGACCTCAGAAAAAGTTCATGCCCTAGTTCATCTTTTGTGAAGAAGTTGCTGTGTAATATGCACCGTAGGGTTTTGTACCAAGCATCTTCTTAAGCTTCATCATGTGGATAATTTGAAGAACTTTGCAGCCAGCCAACAACTCTTTCTCTATTTGGTGAATTGAAGTCGCGTACTCGGATCCGCGCAATTGGTTAGTCACGTACTTGGAGCCGTGCATCAAGAGGAGAAACTATCACTACAGAACAAGTCCAATTAGGTATTAGGGTAAGGGTTCAACTGTAGGTTGGTAAGGTACTCAGATTCCTTGCTTATAACCGCTTGTTGTGATAATAGTAGAGTTTCGGGAGTGGTGACCTTAAATCACCTAGTAGGGTTTTTGCCATCAGGTTTTCCCTATTTGTAAACAAATCACCATGTCATTTATTTTCCGCTGCATACTTTAGTTATTAGTGATTTGTTTGTACTGCCACGTGAATTTGCATATTAACTTGATTAATTAATAACTCGGCTAATTAATCAATTTAATTAATCACAAGAGGTCAACGCGTTTGTGGCCTATCAAGTGGTATCAGAGCGGGCACACTCTGATTAGGGTTTAATCTTTGTATGTGATCCATTAACCCCTGTTGTCATAAATAGAGGTCAGTCTCTTATTATACCTCCATTGTTTAATGTTACTAACTATGCATACTAGAAAGTACGCATGAGAGCTTTCTTGCAGTCATTAAATGAGAAGGTGTGGCAAGCTGTGGAGATAGGCTGGACCAAGCCTACAGAAGCGCTGGCCAATTGGGATGATGCCAAGATCAAGGCAGAAAATTTCAACAGCAGAGCATTGAATGTCCTATAGAGACTCACTACAAGCTTCGAAGAAATTAAGATGGAGGAGGATGATTCATTTGATGAGTTCTATGCAAAGCTCAAAGACATAGTGAACTCAGCTTTCAATCTTGGAGAAACCATTCCTAAACCCAAGATAGTGAGAAAAGTACTCAGATCTTTGCCCCGAAAAATTCCATGCTAAGATCACAGCAATAGAGGAATCAAAGGATATTGACAAGATTCCTTTGACTGAGCTGGTTGGAAACTTGTAAACCTACGAGCTAGGGCTGACTAGGATGGACAAGTCAAGCAAGGGCAAGAGCATGGCACTAAAGGCCAAGAGCAGTGATACAGATGATTCTTCAGACAATGAAGATTCTAAAATGAAGTCCTAGATTATCAGGAAATTCAAGAAATTCATAAAGAATGCCAATGGAAAGGCTTCAACAAGGACCGTAGGCAATCCAGTTCTTCTCAGTTCAAGAACTCAGATAAAGGGAAGAAGGATGCCAAGGATGGCGGTCAGTACACTATTCCTGCTAGGCCGAAATGCTTTGGGTGTCAAGGTTTCAAACACATGAAACAAGAGTGTCCAACGTACCTTAGGAGCATTGGGAAGAGCAAGGCACTTGTTGCTACCTTAAGCGACACAGAGCCCGAGAATGATTCCGACAATGAAGATGACGAAATCTTGAATGCCTTCACTGCCACTGTTAATCCTACTGATAGGATTACTGAGGAAGTAGATGAAGAAAAGGAATTGGTGGATGCCAAGTTTGAAACTATGGATAATCAAGATGATATCCATACCGCCTATGAGAAACTGTACAAGCTTTCTGAGAAGCATGAGAAACTTTATAGGCTGGCCACCAAAAAGCTCAGTGATGTGGAACTTGACCGTGAGGAGCTTTCCACTAAGGTTGATGAAGCAAATCAGACCATTGGGGCACTAAGGTTCGAGAACAATTTCTTGGCTGAGAAGACCAAGAAGCTTGAAGAGGAGTTGTTTCAAGTTAGAGCACAATTGGAGAGGACATCGAGTGCAAAGCTGGATGAGATGCTATGTGTTCAAAAATCTTCTTCGGATCGTACTGGATTGGAGTATGAATTCTCTCTCTCTAATACTCCTTCTACTAGTACTACTGTTTTTGTTCCTCCGGCTAATAACATTAAAATTGAGAATAAAGATGTTAAAACTAAATTAGCAAGTGAGAACTTAGACAAGGGCAAGTCCATCTTTGGAGCACCCCCTAAGCTTGAGAAGAAGGAAACTAGAAACCCTAGGACTAAGAAGGCTATCTCTCAAAAGCCCAAACAGAAGAAGCAGCATCTCTGTTATCATTGTGGTGTTGTCGGTCATACTCGACCAAATTGCTATAAGTGGCTAGCCACTCAACATAGCAATGGCATGATAGCTTCTAGGAACCAGAATCAGCTTCAGACCTCTCTTGCACCTCTTGGAGATATTCTCAAAGCCCTCATGTTCCTTTCGAACTTGAGCGGTTTAAATTCTTCCCCCTCATCACCGATTCAAGGGTTGGCAAAAAGGAAAGTTTCTTCCAAAGTGTGGAAGGAAAAGGGATTCTAAGTGATTTTGTTCACTTCTTCTCTCTCTCCCTGTTTTAGTGTTTTTGCATTACTTGTGTGTTACTTTACTGTTTTGAGTCAGTCTAGTTTTATGCATTATTTTGCTTTCTTTAATAAGTTTTTGTTTGTGTGTTTTTAGTTTTGTGTTTTTATTTTTTATTTTTTTTGCTTTTCTGATAAAAATAAAAAAAAATTGAAAAATTGAAAAATACAAAAACAGTGTGTGTTTTTATACATTGGTTCTTGTGAACCTTAAAATGGCCATTGAAATAGAGCTTTCTAAACTTTGTATCTCTTGTAGCTTAGATGAGCATTCTTATGCACAACTAAGCAAGTGAGCTTTGTAGCTCGTTGTTTGTGATGAGTAAGGTTAAGTGATCACTTGTACTTGACACTCGTATCACTCTTTTGACGGGTAAGGCTAGAAAATCCTAAGAGAAAGGCATAAATAACCATCTCACCACTGTTACTCGCTAATCATGATATGACATCTGTATGTTTCGGCATAGCAAAGTGCAATGTCAATGACATCTGTATGCTTCGGCATAGCAAAAGTGCAATGACAAAAGCTTAATATAATTGGGTATTTCTTTTCTTTCTCTTATATGCCCATGCATGATATGCTTAATGAAAGAAAATATGCAAAGAAATAAAAGCAAAAAGATTAAAATGCTTTAAAATATGGTTGCAAGCGTGTTTTCTAGGAGATGTGGGAGTTATAGGATGTACCTCAAAGGTGATAGTCCCCATCAAACTGTTATGATTGTGTGTGAGTTAAAGTGATTTTCTCATATCTCAAATCGTGATAACATTGAGACACTTATGCAATCTTGCGATGTTTTCATACACAACACGCAATATTCTTTGCTATTCTTGATACATGTGCAGGTACAATATGATTTGGTCATCACAAGGTTTACACGCGTTAATGTATGCTCACTAAACTGTCGTAACTCATTTTTGAAATATAAAATTAGTTAGACTTATTTAGTGTGTGTGTGTGCATGTTTTGGGATCCATGTGCTTAAAGTTATTGTTGAGAGATGATTTTGAGAGCTAAATATGCTGCTTGGATCATTGGTTGAGTTGCATTCATGATTACATTCATGGCTGTGTTTTTCCTCTCTTGAAAAACTGTTTTTAAGGCAATCTCGACACCTCCTCGACACCTAGCTGTCTGTCGAGCTTCTCGGTCTTTTTCTTATCGCAGTCTCGACACATTCTCGACACCTGGTGGATCGATTGAAAAACTTTCTGTTTGCTCGATAGCTTCTCGACAGCTTCTGGATCGATCGAGATTCTTTTGTGTTTGATCTTCCTTTCTCGACACCTGTTCTCGATAGCTGTATCTGTTGAAGTTCATTTTCTAGACACCTATCTCGATAGCTATCTTGACACCTCTCGATACCTGCATCTGGCAAGAATTACTGAAGGTCTATATATTGGTTTCTCGTGATTCTTCTCTCATTTTGCTCGATCTCTCTCTTGATACTTCACCGTTTTCTCTCCCAAAACCTCTCTCACTCACTCCAAACCCCCTTTTAAGGATTCTTCAAGCTTTTCTCAAGATCTTCCTCACTTGGTAAGCTTCAATCCTCTCATTCTTCATGCATTTCATGTTTTAAAACCTAAGTTTTGGGGTTTTTGAAAAATTTTGGGGTTTTTCAAAATCAATGAGTGGTTTATGAATTTTTTGGGTTGGTTTTATAGATTTGATCTTTAAAAATGCATGAATTGCATCACATTAGCATTCTAATTGTATTTTCATACATTTAGATGTGTGCAAACTTGTTGTGTGCTGGTAGGATTGGATTGAGTTGAGCCCATGATGTTTTTATATTGCATGTCACATGTACATGCATTTCCCATGCATACGTTCCTTCTTTTCAATATTATCTTCCTATATTGAACTGTTTTGGGACTTTTCTATGTGTCTCTCTTTCTCTCTCTCTCTCTATGTTTGCGTTAGTAGTGTCTATGGCACCTAAGCGTAAATCCATTCCATCTTAGAACCTTCTGAGTTCTCAGGGATCTTCTTGTTCTGATTCTACTCCTATGTCTGTCCGGTTCCAAGATGAGAAAGCCCAAAAGGACTTTTCGGAGAACTTCTCTAAACGAGGTGTTCATTCGGAACGCCAAGTTATCCTGGCAGACTTTGCCGACACTGACCTACCCGATGTCATTCACAGTCGGGCTTGGGAGTCACTGTGTGACGTCCCGGTCACTTGTCCTCTCGTGTTGATACAGGAGTTTTACTCCAACATCGACGGGATTGATTCTTCAGTACCTCTCTTTCATTCTTGCGTTCGAGGTACGCACTTTGCTGTCACTCCGGAGTTAGTCTCCCAGGTTCTTCATGTCCCGAGGGTGGATCATCATGATTACCCTGGATGTGAGCGTCTATAGACTGTGTCCAAAGACGAGATGATCTCTGCGTTCTGTGAGCGCCCCTCTGACTAGGGAGATTATCAGTACACACCATGTAGGCCTTTTGCTAAAGGTCCTCATTTCCTTAACATGGTGATGACATTTGTTTTGCACCCACTCTCTCACTACAACTCTATCACAGAGCCTCGTGCTCGATTTTTGCTGTCTCTTTTAGAGCATCTTACTATAGATTTCTATAGAGATATGGCCACTTGTGATAAGCTTATTTTCCCTTATGCTATCACGAGGATTCTTCGCTGTTTTTCCATCCCCTTTCCATCGTCCGATCCTTTTCATGTCATGTCTGCCATAGACGCCGCTACCGTAAAACGTAGTGAGGCACAGTTCAGATCGCGACAGTCGGATTCTACTGCTCCTTCCTCCCGTCCGACTCCATCCAGATCTACTCGAGTGACATCTGCTCCTTCCTCTTCTTCGAGCGACATCACTCTTGGAGACATCATGGCGCAGCTTCAGCGCATGGATGCTCACCTCGATACACTCTCCATGGAGTTGTATCAGGTGAATGTTTGTATTGGTCACATTGCTAGGGAACAGGCGACCTTGGGTGGCTTTGCTTTTGAGGCTTCTCCTCTGCTTTCTCATGTCGCTTCTGAGACTAAGGATGATGATGACGGTGATGACGATGATGCTTCCTGTTAGGACATATGTGGTTCAAGTCTGTGAACATATGTCACTATTTTATGTAATTGGCTTATCCTTAGACAAAACGCACTTTACTTGTAATTGGGTAGATTTAGGATGAGTTTAACACTTCAGTTCAAGGTTAAGTGTTGAAGCCGTCAAAGTCTGTTCAAGAAACAAGCTGGGAAGTGCAAGATTTTAAAGCTCGACACATACCTCGACAGATACATCTATCGAGATTTAAAGGAGCTGTTTTGCCCGAGCCTCGACAGCTATCTCGACACCTCTCGACACCTCTATCGGTCGAGAATTAAAGAAAACAGATTTCCAGGTCTGTTTCAAGTCTAATCCGTGAGTGTGTCTTTGGGACTTCTTTTCTCCTAACCCTAGACATATAAAAGGATTATTTTAAGGGCCGTCAAAGTAGAGATCACAAGAAAACAAGTTGCACATTCTTTGAGAACTTGTTGTTCATGCAATTTGTGATCTGACAGACAAAGTTCGTGCCCTAGTTCATCCTTGATGATTTGAAGAAATTTGCAGCCAACTCTCTCTCTCTCTATAGTTGGTAATTGAAGTCGCGTACTGGGATCCGCGCATTTGGTTAGTCACGTACTTGGGAGCCGTGCATTAAAAGGAGAAACTGTCACTACAGAACAAGTCCAATTGGGTATTGGGGTAAGAGTTCAACTGTAGGTTGGTGAGGTACTGGGATTCCTTACTTGTAACTGCTTGTTGTGATAATAGTGGAGTTTCGGGAGTGGTGACCTTAAATCACCCGGTGGGGTTTTTGCCGTAAGGGTTTTCCCCATTCGTGAACAAATCACCGTGTTCTTTATTTTCCGCTGCATAACTTAGTTTGGTGATTTGTTTGTGCTGCCACGTGATATTGCATGTTAATTTGATTAATTAAAAACTGGGCTAATTAATTAATCTAAGTTATCACAAGGGGTCAACGCGTTTGTGGCCTGTCAAGTGGTATCAAAGCAAGCATACTCTGATTAGGGTTTAATCTATTGTGTGTGATCCATTGACCCCTGTTGTCATGGATAGTCAGTCTCTCATTTGAAAGAGAACTGTGATATCAAATACATCTTGTTTTTCTAATCTCCCTTCCTTGAGTGTCTCAGAAAATACAAGTCTAAAAGTTATTTGATTCTCTCCATGATGATTATTGGAAAAGATCTCAGTTTGTATAAGCAGGAACTAGACTGTCTCAAATTCAAAATGTGCCAAGGAGTATGTCTGAACAGAGTTAAAGTTAAAGGCCTGGCTCGGAGAAGGCAGATGAGAGAAGATACCATTCCCACTGATCTGTTGTCTAAGCATGAAGTGTGTTTCATGATGAAGTCCGCCTTTAAAGTGATGGACACGTGCTTATGGTACCTTGATAGTGGTTGCTCAAGACACATGACTGGAGACCGATCCCTCTTCAAAGTCTTCGAGTCTAAGAAAGGTGGAAATGTCACTTTTGGTGATGGGAGCAAATCACAGATAAAAGGGAAAGGAACTATCTCTCTACCTGGACTACCAGACATTGCAAATGTTCTCTACGTGGATGGCCTAAGAGTGAACTTGTTGAGTATAAGCCAGATATGTGATCAAGACTTCATGGTGTTATTCTCCAAAGGAAAATGTCTTGTTATGAATGAATCTGGAAAGAAACTCATAAGTGGTGTACGTACTCTGGACAACTGTTACAGATTGGTACCTGATGCAGACATTGTATGCAATAGTATTCGGTTGCCAAATGAGGACTTGTGGCACCAACGGATGGGGCATGCTAGTTACAAACATCTTTCTACTCTATCTAAGCATGACTTTGTTCTAGGGATGCCAAAGCTGAGTAGGTTGAACAATGTTGTGTGTGGACCATGTCAACTTGGGAAACAGACGAAAGCTAAGCATCCAAGCACTCAGACATCAGCTACATCCAGACCGTTGGAGCTATTGCATTTAGATCTTATGGGTCCTACAAGAACCGAATCTCTTGGAGGTAAGAGATACATCATGGTTGTAGTAGATGACTTCACCAGGTACACTTGGGTTATTCTTCTACGATCCAAGTCTGATGCTCCTGAGCACATTGAAGCACTGTGTACAAGACTACAAAATGAGAAGAACCTGAAAATTGACCGAATTCGAAGTGATCATAGTAAAGAATTCGAGAACTCATACATGGAGTCATTCTACACAAGATCAGGTATATCTCAAGAATTCTCTGCTCCCATTACTCCTCAACAAAATGGTGTAGTAGAAAGAAAGAACAGGGTTATCCAGGAGATGGCTAGAGCCATGTTGAACAGTAAGGATGTGGCTAGAAATTTATGGGGAGAAGCAGTTAACACTGCATGTCACACAGTGAACAGAGTATACTTCAGACCCGGCACCAAAAAGACTCCATATGAGTTGTGGAAAGGAAGAAAGCCAAATGTGAAGTATTTTAGAATTTTTGGAAGCACCTGTTTCATTCTAAAGGATAGAGAGAATGTAGGAAAGTTTGATTCCAGAAGTGATGAAGGGATATTTCTGGGATACTCTACTACAAGTAAGGCTTATCGGGTATATAACAAAAGAACCATGAAAGTCATGGAAACAGTGAATGTTGTTATTGATGAGTCTTCAGATGTCAATTCTGAGAAAATTGATGAGGAACTTCCTAAAGAGATTCTCCCTCCAGAACCTAGGAGAGCTCTAGAGCTCATGGAACAAGAGCCTACATCCCCAAGTACTCCTGGTACTCCTAGTGTTGTAGAAGAGCCATCAGATATTTCTACATCACCAGATTCTGAGTGTCATGAAGACAAAGGACCTTCCTCCAGAATCAAATTAAATCATCCTCAAGAAACTATTGTGAGAAACATGAATGAACTCACATTGCGGAAACGCACAGTTAATAAATGTGTTGCTAACTTTGTGTCATGCTCTTGTTATTTGTCACAGGTTGAACCCACTAAAGTTGAGGAAGCTCTTCAGGATGAAAGTTGGGTAGAAGCAATGCATGATGAACTGCTTCAGTTCCAAAGGAATGATGTGTGGACCTTAGTTCCCAGACCGGAGGGCGAGCATGTCATCGGCACCAAGTGGATTTTCCGAAATAAGACTGATGAGGAGGGCAATGTAATCCGCAACAACGCTCGACTTGTAGCTCAGGGATACACTCAGATAGAGGGTATAGACTATGATGAAACATTTGCCCCAGTTGCTCGTATGGAATCCATCAGAATCCTTCTTGCCTTAGCATGTCACTTGAAGTTCAAGTTATATCAGATGGATGTGAAAACTGCCTTCTTGAATGGATTGCTCAAAGAGGATGCTTATGTGGCTCAACCAAAAGGTTTCATTGATCCTCACTTTCCGGATCATGTGTTGTATCTCAAAAAGGCCCTCTATGGATTAAAGCAGGCACCTAGAGCTTGGTATGACTGATTGACTCAATACCTGATATCCCATGGTTTCACAAGAGGAAAGGCTGATCAAACTCTCTTCATAAAAAGAAAAGCTGGTGAGCTGGTGGTTGCTCAAGTCTATGTTGATGATATCATCTTTGGATCAACAAAGGATGAACTTGCTCAAGAATTCTCAAAACTCATGCAAGCAGAGTTCGAGATGAGCATGATTGGAAAGCTGTCTCACTTCCTTGGACTGTAGATTCGTCAACAAGATTCAGGTATATTCATCTCTCAATCTAAATATGCTAAGAATCTTGTGAAAAAGTTTGGTTTGGAATCTGCTAGTTCTGTTAGAACCCCCATGAGCCCAAATGTTAAACTCACTATTGACATGTTAGGTAAAAGTGTAGACTCTTCACTGTATAGAAGCATGATAGGTAGTCTTCTTTACCTTACTGCTAGTAGACCTGACATTAGCTACAGTGTAGGAGTGTGTGCTAGATATCAGGCTAATCCCAAAGAGTCACATATGACTGCTTTAAAAAGAATCATCAAGTATGTCAAAACTACTGCCAACTTTGGTGTTTGGTATAGCAAAGACACGAATAATGTCTTAGCTGGGTATTCTGATGCTGATTGGGCTGGGAATGCTGATGATAGAAAAAGCACCTCAAGAGGTTGTTTTTATGTGGGAAATAATTTGGTCTCTTGGATGAGCAAAAAGCAAAACTCCATCTCATTATCCACTGCTGAAGTTGAGTATATTGCTGCTGGTAGCTGTTGCACCCAACTCCTATGGATGCAAAAACTCCTTCATGATTATGGTATTTGTCAAGAACATCTCACCATCTACTGTGACAATACCAGTGCCATCAATATCTCTAAGAATCCTGTTCAACATTCTCGAACCAAGCACATAGAGATTCGACATCACTTCATTAGGGAGCTTGTCGAAGATGGTGTTCTCACCCTTGAGTTTATCCATACCGATGACCAAAAAGCTGATCTGTTCACCAAACCTCTGGATAGCAAACGGTTTGAGTTCCTTCGTCAAAACATTGGTGTCATCTTCATGGATTGATCTCCTTCCTTCCCTCTTCTTCCTCATGCATGTGCATCTAGTTTTATGCATTGTTTTGCATTACATGTTTTTGTTTGTGTGTTTTCAGTTTTGTGTTTTATTTTTGCTTTTCAAAAAAAAAATAAATAAAAAAAAATTTGAAAAAAATTGAAAAATACAAAAACAGTGTGTGTTTGTGTGCATTAGTTCGTGTGAACTTTTGAAATGGCCATTGAAACAGAGTTTTCTAAACTTTGTATCATCTATAGCTTAGATAAGCACTCTTTTGCACAACTAAGAGAGTGAGCTCTGTAGCTCTTTGTTTGTGATGAGTAAGGTTAAGTGATCTTTCTTCTTAACACTCGTATCACTCTTTTTGACGGGTTGAACTAGAAAATCCTAAGAGAAAGGCATAAATAACCATCTCACCACTGTTACTCGCCAATCATAAAATGACATCTGTATGCTTCGGCATAGCAAAAGTGCAATGTCAATGACATCGGTATGCTTCGGCATAGCAAAAGTGCAGTGTCAAAAGCTTAACATAATTGGGTAGTTCTTTTCTTTCTCTTGTATGCCCATGCGTGATATGCTTGTTTAAAAAGAAAATATGCAAAGAAATAAAAGCAAAAAGATTAAAAATGCTTTAAAATATGGTTGCAAGCGTGTTTTCTAGGAGATGTGGGAGTTATAGGATGTACCTCGAAGGTGATAGTCCCCATCAAACGGTTATGATTGTGTGTGAGTTAAAGTGATTTTCTCATATCTCAAATCGTCATAACATTAAGACACATATGCAATCTTGCGATGTTTTCACACACGACACGCAATACTCTTTGCTATTCTTGATACATGTGCAGGTACAATGTGATTTGGCCATCACAAAGTTTACATGCTTTAATGTATGCTCACTAAACTGTCTGGACTTGTTTTTGAAATATAAAATTGGTTAGACTTGTTTAGTGTGTGTGTGCGTGTTTTGAGATACATGTGCATCAAAATTCGTGTTGAGAGATGATTTTAAGAGCTTAATGTGTTGGTTGTATCTTTGGTTGAGTTGCATGCATGATTGCATTCATGTTTGTGTTTTTCTTTTTTTGAAAAACTGCTTTTAAAGGCATCTCGACACCTTCTCGATACCTCTCGATACATAGGCTATCTGTCGAGCTCCTTAGACCTTTTCTTATCGCAGTCTCGACAGATACCTCGACACCTTCTGGATCGATCGAGAAACTTTCTATTTGCTCGACAGCTTCTCGATAGCTTCTGGATCGATCGAGGTTCCTCCTTGTTTATTCTTCTTCCTCGATAGCTGATCTCGATAGCTACATCTGTCCATGTGTAATTCTCGACACATACCCTCGATAGCAGTCTCGACACCTCCCAATAGCAGCATCTGTCGAGATTTAATGGGAAGCTATATATTGGATTTTCGCGATTTTGCTTCTCATTTGCTCGATCTCTCTCGCTCGAAACTCACTGTTCTCTCTCAAAAACTTTTCTTTTTCTCTCCAAACCTTCTCCCAAGGCTTTCTCAAGAGTTTTTTTGCTCTTCATCTCTTGGTAAGCTCTTTATCCCTCTTTTTCATGCATTTCATTGTTTTAAAACCCTAGGTTTTGTGTTTTTGAAAATTTTTGGGAGTTTTCACAATTGTTGGGGTTTTCATGAAATTTTTGGGTTGTTTTTCTAGTTTTGATCTTCAAAACCACATGCATTGCATCACATTAGCATTCTAATTGTATTTTCATGCATTTAGATGTGTGCAACTCTATTGTGTGCTGTTAGGTTTGGATTGGGCTGAGCGCATGATGTTTTTATGTTGCATGTCACATGTTCATGCATTCTCATGCATACGTTCTTTTCATTTCAATATTATTCTGCCAATATTGAACTGTTTGGGATTTTTCTGTGTGTTTTCTTTCTCTCCCCCTCTCTATGGTTGCGTTAGCTGTGTCTATGGCACCTAAGCGTAAGTCCATTCCGTCCCAGAACCCTCTGCGTTCTAAGGGACAGTCTTCTTCTGATTCTACCCCTCTTTCTGTCCGGTTCCGTGATGAGAAAGCCCACAAGGACTTCTCGGAGAACTTTTCTAAACGTGGTGTCCGGTTCCGTGATGAGAAAGCCCACAAGTGAGGATTACATGTATTTTTGTTCTTTTCTTTCTTTTAGAGATACATTGATCATGTACCCGATCTTATGACCATTTATTGACATACATTGTGATTATTTTTTGATATATATGTTGATGTATGTTTCTTTCACCTACCTCTCCATGTGTTGTTTTTTTTCTGTCTTTATACACATGTTTCTTTTACTTGTATGCAATCTATTATTTCTGCTTCACACAAAGATGTCTTGATGTGTTTTGTTTAAAAGTGTTTCAGAAATACAGGTTGTCAAAGTCTACTTACCATAAACTCTCTTCTTGCAAAGTTTTTCAAGAGTTTATGTTAGAATAGATTTTATTGTATTCAATAAGTGAATATGAGTTGAGTGATTTATGACTTCTCTCATATGTTCATTTGTTTGTTGTGGTTTTGTCACAGATTGCCAAAGGGGGAGATTGTTACGACATATGTAGTTCAAGTAATGTTAAACATATGTCACTTTTTTATGTAATTGGTTTATCCTTTGACAAAATGCATTTTACTTGTAATTGGGTAGATTTAGGATGTGTTTAACGCTTCAAGAAACTGTGTTTCAAAATCAAGTGTTGAAGTCATCAAGTCTGTCCAAGAAACAAGCTGGAAAGTGCAAGTTATTAAATCTCGACACCTACTCTTGACACATGCATCTATCGAGCTTTAGAAGTTGTTTCAGCCCCGAGGCTCGACAGCTTCTCAACAGATCCTCGACACCTCTATCTATCGAGATTTAAGGAAAACAGATTCCAAGTTATGTTTTAATTCCAATCCGTGAATGTGTCTTTGGGACTTCTTTTCTCCTAACCCTAAACATATAAAAGGATTTTTTTAAGGGCCGTCATGATGATGCAAGTTGCACAAGCTTTGAGTAATCCTTGTTCATGCAATTTGTGACCTCAGACAAAGTTCATGCCTTAGTTCATTTTTTGTGAAGAAGTTGCTGTGTGATGTGCACCGTAGGGTTTTGTAACCAAGCATCTTCTTGAGCTTCATCATTTGGATGATTTGAAGAACTTTGTAGCCAACAACTCTCTCTCTAGTTGGTGAATTGAAGTCGCGTACTCGGATCAACGCAAGTGGTTAGTCACGTACTTGGAGTCGTGCATCAAGAGGAGAAAATGTCACTGCAGAACAAGTCCAATTGAATATTGGGGTAAGGGTTCAACTATAGGTTGGTAAGGTACTCGGATTCCTTGCTTGTAACCGCTTGTTGTGATAATGGTGGAGTTTCGGGAGTGGTGACCTCAAATCACCTGGTGGGGTTTTTGCCGTCAAGTTTTCCCCATTCGTAAACAAATCACCGTGTCATTTATTTTCCGCTGCATACTTTAGTTATTGGTGATTTGTTTGTGCCGCCACGTGAATTTGCATATTAATTTGATTAATTAATAACCTGGCTAATTAATCAATTTAATTAATCACAAGGGGTCAACGCGTTTGTGGCCTATCAAGTGATATCAGAGCGGGTACACTCTAATTAGGGTTTAATCTTTGTGTGTAATCCATTGACCTCTGTTGTCATGGATAGAGGTCAGTCTCTTATTATACCTCCATTGTTTAACTAACTATGCATACTGGAAGTATGCATAAGAGCTTTCTTGCAGATGTGTGAAGGGCCTTTGATTAGGACTTATATGCATAACTTTGGAAATTGCCTTTGAGAGGGCCATGGACATACGCAAAACAATTCCTTTGATTAGGACTTACATATGTAACTCAGGAGATTGCCTTTGAGAGAGCCATAAACATATGCAAAATAATGCCTATGATTAGGGTTTACATGTATAACTTCGGATATCGCCTTTAAAATGGTTGCTGATGTGTGAAGGGCAAGGCCTTTGATTAGGACTTATATGCATAACTCTGGAAATTGCCTTTGAGAGGGCCGTGGACATACACAAAACAATGCCTCTAATTAGGACTTACATATGTAACTTTGGAGATTGCCTTTGAGAGGGCAGTGAACACACGCATGGAGCAATGCCTTTTGGGCAGGGCTTACATGCATGATCCTGGACATTGCCATTAGGAAGGCACCTGATGTATGTGCAAGACAGTGTCACTGATTAGGAATTACATGTACGATTCCAGGAAATCACCTTCAGGAGGGCTGCCAATGTGGGAGAAATAATGCCTCTAATTAGGACTTACATGCATAATTTTGTAAATTGCCTTTAGGGCTGTGAACACATGTATAATTCTAAATATCACCTTTGAGAGGGTTGTAGATGTGGAAACATCGCCTTTGAGAGGGCTGTCACTGTAGGCATGCACTATATCATTCCCATCATAGGCGATGGTTTCGAACCGGCATGTGTCACACTCATTTGTATTTCACCGTAGTTTCACGAGTTTATTAGTAGATTTTGGCAATTATCATCCCACTGGAGGGGAAAAGAAGATGGAGAGATCGCATGAAATAAACTGCCCCAGTTTAGGGTTTCATGCGATTCTCGACATAAAGGACACATCCTCGGCGGGACAGATCCATCTTGGCATATTGGACAAAGTAGAGGGAACCGCACAAAATAAAACTACCCTAGTGTAGTTTTTGTGTGGTTCATGATATGAGAAGGAAAGCTTATGGCAGGATGGGCCCGTTCTTGCGTACTAATTAGCATAAAGTGAAGGGACCATGCAAAATAAAACTGCCCCACTTTAGGGTATTGCAGGATTCTAAACATGCACAACGGTTGAAAAAGGCCTTGACTCCATGCACTGTACCTAACGTTGGTACTAAATGTGGACATTCTGAATGAAATCTCCCAAGACACGCCATAAGTTGGTATGCACTAATTGTTCCTATTATTACCCGAGTTGGCTAAAAATTCAAGGACAGGCTTCTTGAGGCAACATCAAGAGAGATGACTCCTTCTATACTTCAAATAAGCTAAAGAGGCTACTGGAAGGCTAAGAATGGGCTTCCGCATTTTTCGGTGGTAAATTTTGACTAGCAATGTTGAACCGACCCCTGAACTAGGTGAATCGGGCTTTGAAAAAGAAGTTCAAGATGTTTGAAGGTGTTGAATGAAGTGCACAAAGCTAAACTACCCCAGTGTAGGATTTATGTAGTCTCAGATGCACGAGAGAGAATTTCCGACGACGAGTGTTAAAACAAGGGAATCTTTGCTCCAAGGCAATCAAACATGTCCCAAATAGAGGAGGAGTGGTTAGGGCCCACATAGGTTTGTGCCTAGGGGGTTGAAAAGCCTCGGCATGTGTCCTAAGGTCCTGCGGCCCCTGTAGGACCGATAGTGGCCCTTTAAGGACCGTCGCCTCAGGATGCGTGTATAAAAGTTAGGTTTCAGCCCAACCCCAGCTCATTTCTTATCTACGATTTTTGGGGTCTTCTCTTACCCTTTTTCCTCACCTAAAACGTGTAGAAAACACCATTTTCCATCATTTTTTGCATAGATTCTCATCAGATCTTCAGATTTAGCCATATCCGTTCATGGATGCCCTTGGTGCTCACTTCTATGACACTTTGGTTGAGCTTGAGAGGGAGTCTTTCTATAAGAAGAAGCTTATGAGATGGTGGAGCTCTTTTTCTTGTAGTGACCGAGCTCTCCTTCGGTGACTTCTTAGAGATGCTACTGCCCTACTTCACACCACGCTAGATTGGCACCTATTGAAGGTTATTGTTTCTTGTTGGGAGCCTGCTTTGAGTTGCGTCACTATTGGGGACATTGATTTAGTGACTAATTTGGAGGAGTACGACCGCTTCCTTTCTCTTCCTACCCCTCTGAGTTCTATTTATGTTCCGTTAGTGTGGCCACCTTGCCACAAGAGGCTTGCCGACTTGTTGGGCTTGAAGATGCCAATTGTGGAGGCGCTAACTTGGCATGGCAGTAGGGTAGGTGGAAGCATGTCCTTCGACTTCCTATATGATCGGTTTCATCCTTTGGAGTGTTCGGCTAGCTACAGAGATGATTTCGTCGATTTGGTGGAGCAGTGGGCATCCTATCAGTGCTAGGCCTTCTCGGTGGCCTTCTTCGATGCAGTGCTATTTCCTTCAGCATCGGGAGCCATTAGTTTTGCTGTTCTACCACTGGTGAGTGCCTTACCCCATGGTACCTTTTTCATTCCCACTGTACTTTGTGAGACAATTAGGTTTTTGTCCTTGTGTTAGGAGACTAGTAGGGGTAGACTAGGCTGCTGCGTTCATTTGTTACAGTTGTGGTTTTGTAGCCATCTGAGTGTCATTGCTAGGGATCAGCCTAGGGACTTTGTGAGTAGGAATAGATTCTGGGCTACTGTAGCTCTTGATCTTCCCTTTTTTGGGGGTATTGAGGATTGGCTGAGATACTTGTGCAGCTTGAGCCCCACTGACTGAACTTGAAGGTCAAGTGGGGTTTTACTAGGTGGTAGGGGTAGAACCATTGTGTTGGTTTACTTGGCATCCCCTTGGTGGTCATTTGGGGTTGTACGAGATACTTTCCCAGTATGGCCATGTGGCAATTTGGGGGAATCTAGCATATCCCTTGACTTAGTGATCTCTTTGTCGTTACTTGTGAATTCAGGCTCCTAGATATTGATGTGACAGTGACATGGCATGCCTCAAATTTTTAAGAGGTGCGTAAATTGTGTATTGACTTCCCTCTTTGCTCTAGAGAGGATCAGTAGTGGTTTTTTGCTGAGTTCTAAGTGTGGTGGGGCATTAGGGATCCCAGCCTCATGTTTAACTTGTCCTTACCATCTTTTGCTGAGCTGCCACTCCTAGCTGATGTTTTGAGGGATTATACCCTGGAGTTTGAGATCAGGGTTAAGCGAGCACTTGTGGATTTGAGGGAGTGCTTGAAGGGGCTATCAGGGATAGATACTTCTGTAGAGAGTTGGCTAACACCCTCACAGAGGACATTGAGGAGATGGGCAGTGCGCATAATAGTGAGCTCACCACTCTTAGGGTAGAGCTTAATCGGAAGGGGCAGGCCCCTTCAAGCACAGAGGCCGAGTGCATTCATCTGAGATCTCGGGTTGCAAGCTTAGAGGATGAGCTTGTGGACCTTACCCAAAGATTTCCTGCCATAGATCATTCTTAGGATAAGGAGGGGACCGTACTAGAGGTCGACAGGGGCGAGGCCAGCAGCCGAGCTGATATTTTAGTACTGGGCCTATATTCATTCCTCTTTAAGCATGGAGTATGGACGAGAAGGTGACGAACCTAGTGAGCCACAGTTAGCCTCTCGTTGCCTTCAGACTAAGCTAGCCAAAAGAGAGAAGGCCTTGAGGGTTGCTACTGTAAAACTGGGCACCTCGCAGGCTTTGCTAAAGACTGAGACACCTCGTAGGCTTTGCTAATGACTAAGAGATAGGGCTCTACTTCTGATTCCAGGATGGAAAGGGAGCTGGTCCGCATTCAACATTTATGAGACAAACTCAAAGGGGTCACCCGAGATCTGGGCTGTGATGTAGTCGGGTTCCTTTGCACCCATGCTCCTAATGACCTGATTCTCTATATTGGTTTTGGGCGGTTGTGCCAGGCTGTGCCTAATCACTTAGGCCATGTTTGACTTGCTGGTGTTCTTTCCTGGTTATTTTTGTTTTTGCATATGAGCTTTGTAGTTAGTATCCCACCATGTAAAGAAAGTTCCTCTGTAAATTGCTAGGCAATTGTGTAAGGCCTTCCTCTTTTTTGTTTGAGTTCATAAAGCATAGTCTAGTTTGTTAGGCATGGTTAGAAACTGAGAGATGGTAGGGAGAGATGTTTATGATGAAATTGAGGATGTATTTATGAGATGAGATTTCACGCTTTGATACCAGAATGTATGAAAGAAACTGAATGGCACAACACAGGCATGTTAATGAATATGCACGCAAATGCCTTGAAAAGGCAAGATTATACAAATAAGTGATAAATGTAAAAATCACGCATATCAATATCTCATTTTTCCAAGGATACATCTTGTTCTAGACGGATCTTTTCCTTTCCCCATTAAGGTACATTTCCCATTGGCATGAGCCAAAACATCTTAAGCGAACCATCGGGTCATGGCAGTATTGCAGACAGATAGCAATCTTGGAGGCGTCTTCATATCTTGTCCAGGATACTGGATCCATTTAATCTTCTGATTTTGAGCAGATATTTAAGCAAGCATAACTGATTAATTTTTCTTTTAAGACATGAACGAACCAAGATGGTTGCCTACGTACCTCCACTAGGAAGGATCAAGTCACACATAATTCAACTGACTTTTTGATTGCCTTAACTTTTGCCTAGACTGCCCTTTTGGGTTTTCAATCTAGCAGGTGCTCTCACGCTCTTTCTTTTGCTCACCTTTTGCGTAGACCGCCCTTTCAAATTTCAATCTACCTTTTGTATTTTCTCATGCTCTCTTTCTTTTGGCTCTCCTTTTGCATAGACTGCCCTTTTGTGTTTTCGATCTACCTTTTCACATATATATATATATATTTTTTTGTTCTTTTTTTGTTTTTTTTTTTGTTTTTGTTTTTTGACATATAGACTTGGAAACGAGGAACACTGAGAGGCTCCTTCATGCAAAGTATCGTATGAAGACGTCAGAATTGGTAGGCATATTGAAGTTATGCCTGTCCATGTTGCCTAAAACCAAGGCTCCTTCAGATAAGGCCTTCTTCACCACATAGAGGCCTTCATAAGTTGGGGCAAACTTTCCTCTATGATCAAGCATGGCCTGGTTGTACTTCTTCTAGACTAGATCACCTTCTTCAAAGACCTTGGGTCTATCATGGCACATTGCGGTCATACGCTTTTCATCTATTATGTTCAGTTGTTTGTTAAGTGTTTAGTTGATCAGAAAATAAAAGAAAGGAAAGAAAATGAGTGAATGGATGAATTGGGAAAGATGGTTGAAAGTGTGGGTTGTTACTTTGAGGGTAACTACCTCCAGAGAGAAGAAAGGATCAAAGAAGAGAGAGTTTTGGTTAATTCCTTTTCATACCCTTTATTATTCAATCCTGTAGCTTATTTACAACACCTGTCAGCCACACCCCACTTAACTGACTCAACAGCCCATTAACTAACTAATTGTTTTATTAACTAACTCCTATATTACTAATGCTAGTACAATACCAATACAATACATCATACAATGCAAATAGTGTTGACACAGTGAGTACAGCTAGCTACTATCTTAACATTGTTCATATTGGGAATGGGCCCATATGTAAGGCATAATATGTCTTCTTAATGGAGATGTAGTTGATCTCACAACTAGTGAACTTCTTGCTTAGATAGTAAATTGCCCTTTCTTTATGGTCAGGCTCAGTCGCTTGGCCCAACATGTAACCCATGGAGGTTTCTTGTACCACTAGATAAAGGATCAATGGATATCCCAGCGTCAATGGAACCAGAATCAAAGGGTTCAACAAATACTGCTTAATCTTGTTAAAAGCCTCTTGGTACTTATCTATCCTTTCTATCTTTGTGTCTTTCTTCAAAAGCTATGAAGTGGGCTATGTAGTTGACTTTTCCTAAGAAGCTGTGAATCTATTTCTCGGTTTGCGGTGTCAGCATGTCTCGGATAGCCTGGAATTTTGTGGGGTCCACTTCAATTCCTCTTTGGCTGACTATAAAGCCAAGCAATTTTCCTGAACTCACTCCGAAGACGCACTTGTTAGAGTTTAGTCTCAATTTGTACTTGACGAGGCGCTTGAACAGCTTTCTCAAATCTACCAAATGATCCTGAAAGTGCGAGATTTGGAAATCATATCGTCTACGTAGACTTCGATCTCTTTATGCATCATATCATGGAACAAGGTTACCATGGCTCGCTGATAAGTAGCACCGGCATTCATTAAGCCGAATGTCATGACGTCATATGCATAAGTTCCCCAATAAGTGGTGAATGTTGTCTTGGCTTTGTCTTCTTCAGCCATTTTGATCTGATTATAGCCCGAGAATCCATCCATAAATGAGAAGAACCTGTTGGTAGCGATATTATCGATCAATGTATCAATATGCAGCAATAGGAAGTTGTCCTTGTGGCTGGCCCAATTCAAATCTTTGTAATCAACGCATATGCATACTTTCGCATCTTTCTTAGGCGCGAGAACAATGTTGGCGACCCAATCTGAGTAGCCTATTGCGGTAAGGAACCCAGCTTTCAACTGCTTTTTTACTTCCTCCTTAATCTCTAAAATGATCTCAGATTTGATCCTTCGAAGGGCTTGCCGCACTAAAGGGCATTCTGGCTTAATTGCAATCCTATGCATAACAATCTCAGTATCTAAGCCTGGCATGTCTTGGTAGGACCAAGAAAATATCTCTCTTGAATTCCTTAAGTAGTGCAATGAACTCAAGTTTCATGTCTTTAGGAATGTTCACCCCGATCTTGATGGGTTTTCCATTCTCGCCTTTGTCGGCTAGGTTAACAGTTTCTGTCTATTCTATGTTGGGCATGGACCCTTCACTTTCTTTGTTTAGAGCTTCCAAACTATCATGAGGCAAACTTGGAATTTCCTTTAATCCTTTGATATCATGATCCAACTCTATTGTCTCATTAATATCCTTGTTATGGCAACAGGACGATGTACCCGCTTGGGAATTAGAATAGACCCTATAGCATTCATTGAGAATTCCTCAGGACACAAGCAAATGAGACAAGCCAACTTTGATTCCTCCTCGCATGATCCCTATACCATTTCTAATCTCATGACCTCAACCGGTGCCAAAAAAGTGACTCTGATATGGGGAATAAGCATCTCTTGGCCAATGTGCTTCCTTTTCTTTCACCTAGAAGCTTGGAAAAGTTCTTCATCGGAGGGGTCGTAGCCTAGACCAAATCCTCCTTTGTTGTCTGGGAGCTCAATCAAAGAAGCCTTCCCATGTCCTATGGCACCAAGGCCTTGGCCTAACTGATAGCCAAATTTGAGCATCTCTTTGCCAGCCATTAGAGTAACAGAGGGACTCGAGTTCCGAAGCTCTGGAGATCATAAAGACTACCTTGAAATCGTAGAAATTTGCCTCCAGAAAGGCATTAACATCGATGTAAGGGATAGAAGCCTCCTTGAAGATGGACCAAGGCTTCTCAGCCATAATAGTGACCA
Source organism: Castanopsis chinensis (assembly GCA_032878915.1). Classification (NCBI taxonomy): domain Eukaryota; kingdom Viridiplantae; phylum Streptophyta; class Magnoliopsida; order Fagales; family Fagaceae; genus Castanopsis; species Castanopsis chinensis. The sequence goes on along the minus strand of JAVQMG010000097.1, from coordinate 3,251,233 downwards.
ACTAATCCTTAGAGGGGTACTTGAGCCTCCGTTGAAGGGTAGAAGCAACTGCACCTACGGCGTGTAACCAAGGCCTCCCTATGAGCATGTTTTCCGGGGAATCCACCATGATGATTTGGAAGATGACCACAAAAAGCCTGGGGCCGACCCCAATTGTTAATTCAATCTTGCCTTTCACCTCATAAAGAGTGCCATCAAAGGATCTAATGAACATGGTGGTAGGGTGAATAAGAGAGGTATCTACATTCAACTACTCTATAGTAGACATCAGCAAACATTCAAGGCTGATCCATTGTCAATCAGTACTCTACAGACGATCATATCCTCACACATCACTATAATGTGCATAGGCAAAGTATGCCCTCTACCTTCTTGAGGTAACTCCTCATCTGGAAAAGAGATCTAGTTAGTGGCCAACTTCGTTGAGACCATAGCCTCGAAGGTAGATTCTGTGGCATTCGTAGGAACACTCGTCTCTTTCAAGACTTTCAAGAGAGCTTTATGGTGGACACCCGGAAGATAGCAATAGCGCCAAGATAGAAATCTTGGCTGGCGACTTGTTTAACTGCTAAATCACACTATATTCTGAGTGTCTAATAATCTTCATGAATTCCTTGGCTTCCTCAGTTGTGACCTTATTCCTGACTGGTTCAGAGGTACCCTTACCAGCCTCTTTCCTTCTTTTTTCTAGCTCATCGAGAGTATAGCAGCGGCCACTCCTAGTAAGCCTAGATAAACCTAAAGAGATGTTGGAGTAGACCTCCTCTTTTCTAGTTTGTGTGCAGATCAAAGACACCTCGTATTTCCATAGGACACGATGGTTATCCTTATAAGGGAACGGCTTTGGCATGTGAATGATAACACCCTCCTAAGTTTGCAAATTAGGCACTATGGAAAACATCTTCAAATTAATGACTACTGGGCCCAACAAAACGGCTTTAAGTGCTTTTGAGCTGGAAACCCAGAGATTCCTGAGGCGGGCTTTGATAGAATAAGAGGATCGAAACCTCGAATAGCGAAAGCAATGGCGGTACCCTCCTGAACTAATGGTGAAGCCGGGCCTGCGGCCACAGGTAATGCAAAAACTAGAGGAGTGAATCCCTCAATGGCTACTAGGTTTACCCTTTTTCTGAATCGGATGGCCTTGAATCCACAGGTGAATCTATGGTCTCCTCAATGACTACTGAAGAGGGTGGCACTGAAGTAGTCTTACCAAGGTGTTTCTCTAGATATTCATCCCAATCTTTCTTGCAGCCAACTAATATAGCATTGTAGCTAGTTAGAGGACATTGGCTATCTATGATGCAATTGCCTCTTCGCACAATTTCCCTTTCAATCTAGATGATACCACGGTTGGCGAGACCTTGAACCTGTACTCGGAGCTCTTTACAATCAAACTGGGCATGACTGTCTTCACTGTTACAGAATAAGCAAATTCTCCAATCAAATTCTGGAGTCCCTATACCTTCAATATCAAGGTGGCTCTCTTGGACCAAGGCGTTCCATGAGAATGACGGTGAGGAGAAGTTTGGAACCCTTTCTTCCATTGTGATGATGGCATTTACATTCCCTTCTTAATGGGGAGGCAAAGAGTTGGTGATGATGTTCGGAGTGGCTGCATTATCAAATTGTATCAACTTGTTGTCGATGAGATCTTGGGCACGTTCCCTCAAATGGTAACATTCTTCAATCATATGCCCCTCAACCCTAAAATGGTGTTCACACTTCTTGGATGGTGGAGTGATGTCTTTGTGCTTGGAAAACATTAGGGTCTCTAGTTTCCTTTCTAGCAGGTAAGTATAGAAATCTGCCAAGGGCATGGGTAACAGAGAGTACTTCCAATTTTCCCTCTTGAGGGGACGAGGAAGTTCTGGCTTCCCTCTTTGAATAAAGTCTCGATTAGGTCCTTGAGTGGGCTGAATATGTTGCTGATAGGGTCTAGCAGTTGGGGTAGCATAGGCAGAAGTGGTACCCCTAGGCATGTCCAGTGCATTGTCAACCATGTGAACATCAGTTCTTAGTCTTACAACCGATCAATTTCTTAACCTGTTGTTTAACCATGGAGCTCAAGGATTCAGGACATATGATCTTCTTACTCCTAATACCCTGGTCAATATACTCCCCAATAGGGATGAGGCTAGCAAAATGAGAGACTTGGGTGCTAATCATCTTCTCATAATAAAGAGGCTTAAGGTTGTCAATGAACTATTTAATCATCTCATTTTCCATCATGGAGGGTTACACTTGTGTTGCTAGCTCACGCCACCTCTGGGCATATTCTCGAAAAGATTCCCCACTCTTCTTCTCTGTTCTCATAAGGATTGTGCGGTTGGGAGCTATCTCAATGTTGAACCTGTAGTATTCAAGGAAAGAGTTGGCCATTTCCCTCCAAGTAGAGGTCTTTTCGAATCTCACATACCATGTGGCCGCAGGGCCGGTCAAACTATGAAGGAAAATATGGCAAAGCAGAGGGTAATTATCCCCATAGGGAGCCATTTTCCTACAGAACGTGCGTAGGGGTCTCTCGTGCCAGCATACTTGATGAAGTCTGGTGCCTTGAACTTGGAAGGCATAATGAGCTAAAGGAAGTTGGTCAGACTATCTAGATCAACACTTCCATGGGCATTGGAGCCTTCTATGATACAAAGCTTTTTGGCTAAAGTTTCCACTTGGCTTTTGACTTGGCCATACCCAAATTTAGGGTTCTTGTCCTTAAAAGGATCTGTTTCCTGGTCATTTCCCTGGAGCGGTACATTGGGCCCTAATCCTGTACTGGTGGGCGCTGATTTTCATTCTCTATTTGGGGACCTCCTTGATTATGGCTAGAGGAGTTTGTCCACCTCCTACAACTAGTTGCTGCACCATGTGCATCAATTCTGACATTTGCTCTTTCATCTGAGCAAACTCGGCAGGATTCACTTAAGGAGTCGAAGGCCCACTGGTAGACATATCTCTTCCACGAGACCTAGTGATGATGGGATCACGTTGTGGTGATAGCTTAGATTGTTTCTTTTTAGCCATTTTTTGATCCTGTGAATGGATGAAAGGTGACAGAGACAGGGTGCATTTGACAATGTGGAAACACAACACCAAAATCAAGTTTGTTCATGTCCTTGTTATTTAACATTCACCTACCATTCTTTGAAAAATATGGCTTTGCACCCTTGAACAAGCATTTATCATGGTGAGTTTCTACTATGATGCAAGATTAATGCACAAGGTTGGCAAGTAACCGAAACTTTCATGATATGCTTGGTAATGCGAGAAGGACCCTTCTTTTGATTACATGCTAGTACCAAACTTTTTTTACAAAGATGGGTTCATCGGCTCCAACAGTGGGACTTTTACAATACAATGAAATGCAATTGCGAGGAAGAACTCGGCTTCTGACAATATGGACTTCTCAGTGAAGCTCTTGAACACTTGGATCTCTTGGACCTTGGACAGCACGGATCTCTTGGACCTTGGGATTTTTTGGAGGAGCCTTTGGATTCTTGAAATCTAGGGATCTCTTCGATGATTTGGAAAGCTTTTGAACTCTTGACGCTTTGGAATTTTAACAGTTTTTCTACAACATTTAGCCCAGAACAAAGTTTCGGTTACTTGCAATAAATTTTATCTTTGCACAATTAGGTGACAAAACAATTTAGTGTATGCATGAGTGCCTTTGTAGGGTTGTAAACCCTTATGGATAAGGTATGATCTAGCATATACAAGCAATAGGGTTGCTTTCCCTAAGGGTTTAACCATGGATGCTATGTTAACAGGATAGAAGGAACCTGGAGTAGAGCACAACTTCTTTAGCGCAACCAAAAAGGGCGCACCTGTTACAAGACACTTTCCTTTGACCTTTAGTCCTAAAAAGGTATCCTTCCCTAGTCTTGGATGTTCACTCTTTGTGGTTATCCTAGTCCTGATGGGCTCTAGGCTTGATTTAGTCCTCACGGGTTTGACATAACGGGCTTAACTGGTAGGTTGTTCCTATCCTAGGGTACTCAATCGCCATACCTCACCCTTCATGGAAGTTATAGGGCAGGAAGGATCAAAGGGGCCTTTTCAGCTACTCCTATCCACCCAAGGACCCTAAAGTGCCTACAACATTAGCCCTAAATCTAACTATGGGTAACACTGCCAATGTTTGTGTCTGGGCATCTGTAGTTGGGGTGATGAAATCTCCATCGAGATATGACTACACCAGCAGTGTGGAGCCCGAGGTTTAGCTCCAAAAGGGTGTCTATGTCATGCAATTCTTAATGAAGGGGAAAGACTTTTTCAAAGAACAACAGATATATATATATATATATATATATATATATGAAAGCAGATAATGGTGTAGCGGAAATTAAATTTTGCTACCCTATGTTTGCCTGTGAAGGAAAGCTGTAGAGAATGTGTGGAAAGCTATAAAGCATGTGAGAAAAGTAGTAAAGCCCCATGAAAATACCTCACACCCCTTCTTGCAAAAGGATTTTGTGGAAAAAGATTTTGCTCTTTTGGAAATAGTCTACTAGGATATAGTAAAAGCCTTTTCCAAAAAGAAAGCCCTAGAGGCCAATGCCAATTTCTGTTTTTTTTTTATTTTTATTTTTAAAGCTAATGTCCAAAGATTATGGTTTTATCAAAAACTCTAAAGGCTAAACTCTCTAAGTGTCTAAGTGGAGTCGCCAGTCTATTGACACCTAGCCTTGATCGATAGGGGAAAAACTGCCGCCGCCATGCCTTTGCCCGACCACTTGCCATGGTGACTCTCCCATGAGCACAGGGCCCCATTGGAGGGCCTTTCTCAATAATGGTTATGTGTGTTTGTGCAAAGCTTCGGGTGCTCTCTCTCTCTCGGTGGAGGAAGGTAGGTCTACCTTTGGCGTTGTGGCAGGAATCTAGACCGAATTTTAAGGGATTACCAAAGGTGAGTGAAGTCGCCACCAATCATTGGGTTTTTATAAGGTGTGATTGGTCACCTATGTCTAGTTGATTTTATTACCAATCCTAGGCTAAGAAAAATGTCATTTTTCCTAATCTCAAGTGAATGTCAAAAAATATTGATTCTTGAGCCTAGAAGATTGGTTATGTGTAGGGAAGGTGTTAGTCACCCTACAACGCATGTCCAAGGACAGTCTTTTGTTTTGCTAAAACCTTAATTTTCAGAGATTGGCAGTAAAAACATGATTTTGGCATCAACTTTTGGGGCTTAACATACATGGGGCTTTGAGGTTTGGATTTTGAATAGGCATGGTCCTAATCTATGCTTTCCTAAGGCATTCAGGCGACATACTAGATTTCCATGTCGAAAACTCGGCAACATGTCATCTTGCTTTCGCTGCAAAAATTAGGAATTGCTTGCCTTGGGTGACATGAACTATGACAATCATACCAAAAAGGGCGAGCAGGTACATGTATACATACATCATGCTCCATGCAAGCACACAGAGCAGGAAAGTAAATGCTTACATCCCTAGAGCATGGCCCAAAATATAAGTGTAGGAAAATAAACAAGTGTCTCCATACTCTAGAGATGAGGATGAATGGTACATGACATGATTTACCTAATACAAACTGTCTAAGAAAGAAAGGGAGGAGGAAGGAAAGGGGGTTTAAAAGAGTACATAACCAAAAGGGATGAACTAGGCTCCTAAACCTATTGAACATAGCCACTTAGCTCAAATCTACATGCTTTACTCCATGCCCCTTTTGCTTGCGCCTGGGAGGCCATGCCCCAGCTCCAAATGTCCTCGCTCCATGTACATACATGGAAAGGAAAAGACAAGAAACCAACAGACAAGCAATGGAAGGGAAAGATGTAGCGAGCATACAAGAGAGGCACAAAGTGATAAGCATGATAGACAAAATAAGCATAGCATGTGACAGGAGGCGTGACGAGCAAAGATAAGCAGATAAATGAGAAAGAAAGTACAAGAAAGCAAACAAGCAAAAGGAAAACAAAAGGTGGTGTCCGCGAGGGACAAATGTAGGTCTGGATCGAATGTCCATAGCTTTATTGTGTTAAAGTATGGATGACACGCTAGCAAGCAAGACTCATGCATGGACATGTAAGCAAGCGTGTAATAATGCAAATAAAGCCAACATGTGGCACAAACAAGCATGGCAAGTATATCATCGGACTGAGCGAAAAAGGGGAAAGGTATGCACAAAGCAACCTAGTGTTCAAAGACTCATCCCGAGTGGTTACATCTAAACAAGGCCTCATGGGCATCGGACGTAACCACACAACCACAAATTCATTAAAGGTGCCAAGCATGGCAAAGCCTGGAACTAGAGAGGCTAACAGAAGCATAAAGCATAAAAGCGAGCAATCATAGACATACAAAAAAAAAATGATCCAAATCCTTTGATATGGGCCAAGATGCACCGATGAGGACTAAGACCATGGGGTCAAGATCGAATCCGGACCAATAGGCCAAAACATAAGAAAGAAAGGCAAAGCAAAAAAAGTGCTACAACAGCACATGGAATGACAAGCATGGCCAAGGTCTAGGCACACAAACATGGCATAAAGCGCATGAACTCATGGAAGAAAGCCTAAAAAATGTAGAGATCATAGATCTAAGCACACAATCATGTGAAGCATAAATAGAGACATATAGGCATAGAAACATACATGTAAACATGTAAATCCTAGCACATAAACATGGAAGAATGGGAATCTAAGCGTAAGCCTGTGAGGACAAGGATCTAACCCTATATCATGGCAAAATAGGCATTAACACATATAGATTCAAGCAAGGCATTGCCAAAACATCATACAAACATGTGAGCATGTAACCTTAACATCAACATAGAACAAAAAGGTGAACAAAGGATGGGAAAACATGGTATAAAGCATAAACATGTGGATTGAGACAACATGTGAACAAGCATAGAAAGAACATCATTGTAGCCAAACAACACAAGGAAAAGATAGATCTAGGCACAAACATATAGCACAAAGCATAGAGCACGTAGGTCAGGATGAATATTGTGTGAGCAAGCATAAAAGAACATGGATCTAAGCTAAAAGCATGCTAGAAACAAGATAAAGCAAGAAACATGTCAAAGAAAGCAATAAAACATATTATTATGGCAAAAAGAGCAAGAACATGCTAAGAAAAAGATGTATAAGGTTAGGGGTGTGCACAATAGCTAAAAAGCTACATCCACACCCCTAAACCCCAAATCCAAGATGTAGAACCAAGGAGAAAAAGATTGGGTACAAGAACACTACCTTGTATTGTTGGTGAAGATGCAAGAATCAAGAAGCTTTGATGTGTCTTTTTTAGTGTTTTTTGGTGTTTCGAAGAGTAAAAACGTGTAGAAAAGCACAAGTCAAAGAGCCAAAAATTAGAAAAATCTCCTTTTTTGGTCGCCGGGGGGGGGGGGGGTGCTTGGGCCTATTTATAGCCTCAAGCGCACTTTTCGAGACGGCGGCCCTTCGTCAAAAGGCCTTAAAATGGGTCGACCTTGACACCCTTAGAAAGATCTTGAATTCTTGTTTCTGAAAAGTTATGGATCTTGAAAATCCAAAGGTTGGATCAAAAGTTATGGCTCTCGAAAGTTAGTGGTGCATCGATTGGTGCGTTATCTCGATTTTCGTGATATCTCGAATGTTTTAACTACGATTTTGACCCATCAGTAGTTGTTGGAATGAGAATTTGATAATCTTCACAATGGCATTTGTTCGACCCATTCTGACAGCCGAATCAAAATTAGAGTTTTTAGGCCGACTTGAGATCGACTTTTGGTCAAGCTTGGTCAAACTTGGTCAAAGTTGTTAAAAATCTCTGAGGAGCTCAGGTTTGATATAAAACCATAAAAAATATTGTTTTGTGAGCATTTTGACCTTGTTTGACCTTTGGTCAACCTAGGGTTGACTAAGGGCATTTTGGTCATTTTGGCTGAAAGAAGCATTTTGAGCGCTTTGGTGTCCGAATGGGTTACACCATGCCATTATATATGTTCTCGTGACCCCATGAAGAGAATATGATATTTTTGGATTTTTCAGGGTCTGGCACGCAAATCAAGGGCAGACAAAATATGGTATCAACAATAATTGGGTATTTCTTCTCTCTCTATATATATGCCTATGCATGATATGTTCAAAAAGAAACTATGCAAAGAATATAAAAGTAAGAAGAATCAAAATGCTTTTAAATATGGCTGCAAGCATGTTTCTAGGAGATGTAGATGTTATAGGATGTACCTCGAAGGTGATAGTCCTCATCAAGCAGTTATGATTATGTGTGAGTGTATTTGATTTTCTCATATCTCAAATCGTCATAATATGAGACACTTATGCACCCTTGCTATGTTTTCACACACAGCACGCAAATTCTTTTTTACTTTTGATACATGTGTAGGTACAATGTGATTTAGCCGTCACAAGGAATACATGTGTTATTGTATACTCACTAAACTGTCTTAACTTATTTTTGAAATATAAAATTGGTTATAATTGTTTAGTGTATGTGTGTGTGTGTGTGTGTGTGTGTGTGTGTGTGTGTGTTTTTGGATCTCTGAATGGTTTGCATACATGTTGTGAGATGTTTTAAGAGCTAAATATTTTGGTTGGATCTCTGTATGAGTTGTTTGCTTGTTGCATTCTTCTTTATGTGTTTCTCCCCCTTGAAAAAATCCTTTTCTTCAAGCTCAACAGCTTCTCAACAGATCCTCGATAGATTCTCTCCTATTAAGCTCTTTTTTCTTTTTGTCTCGATAAATCTTAACGTAATCTCAATCCATCAAGGTTTTTGGTTTCTTCTCAATAAATTCTCGACAGCTTCTTCGATCCATCGAGCAACTTTCTTCCTAGCCGATAGATACTCGACAGCTTCTCGATCCATCGAAGTGTTTTTGCGGTCGACAGATTCTCGACAGCACTAGATAGATTCATTTCTGTCGAGATTTAGCACTCAACAGATACTTCAATCCATTAAGCTACAATTTCTATTTAAGGGATGAGCGCGAATCAGATTCATTTCTCATTTCTCTCTCTCAATAGAAAATCTTTTTCTCTCCCTCCAAACAAATTTTTCTCACTCAAATCCCTCTACCCATCTTATTTTCAACTTATTCCAAGCTTGACTTGATAAGTCTTCTTCATCTCTCTCTATCATGCATTTCATGCATTTAGACCTAGGTTTTTTGGGGGGTTTTAAAAAATTATATGGTTTTTTTGAGTTTTTCTTGATATTTTTGGGTTGGGTTTTGTGAAATTGATGTTATATGATCATGCATTGCATTCTTATTGCATTATAACCATGTTTCATGCATTCTAGATGTGTGTTTGATTAAATGTGGATTGTGTGCTACTAGGTTTGGATTGGGTTTTGCCCTTGATGCACTTAAATTTTTCACGTCACATGTTCATGCATACATCTCTTTTCTTTCCTTTCTATTTCTAGTTTGTGATGTGTGTTTCTCTCTCTCTCTCTCTCTATCTCTGACAGATAGAATGCGTCATGGCACCCAAATGCAAATCTACTCTAGCTCAGAACCCTCTTCAAGGTTCTGGGTCTTCTTCTTCTGATCTTCCCCCACTTCACATTTAGTTCCATGACGAGAATGCCCGAAAGGACTTCTTGGAGAACTTTTAACGACGTGGCGTTCATTCGAGCGACTATAGTTTATCTACTTAATCCACCAACATCATATGCAATATCAAGCCGACTATAGTTTGTCAAAAATATTAAACGACCAATAATTTGTGCTTATTTATTTTGTGAAACATTATCACCACAATTTTTGACCAAGTGCACCTTTAAGTCATACACAATAGACATAGGTCACATATCGAAGTGTTCAATTTGTTTTTCTCCACATAATGAGATTGTGATAGTACAATGCAATCCTTATCCCTAAGAATCTTGATGCCTAAAATACCATTTTCCTCAACCAAAATTTATCATAACAAATTTAGAGGCAAGAAAAGATTTAGTATCATCCACAAAATTATAAGGCTAGTTCCAAATATAAGTAAGTCATCAACATATAAACAAATAATGACACCTTCATTATTATTTAACTTATTATATATGCATCCTCATGACCATAAATCACAAATCCATGTGTAAGCATCATATATCAAAATTTTAATGTAATTGTATAGGTGCTTGTTTTAATCCATACAAGAATTTAACCAATTTACAAACTTTAATTTATTGTCCAAGGACATCACAATCCTTGAGTTGCTCCATATAAATTTTCCTTTTCTTTTTCAACTATTAGAAAAATAGTTTCCACATCCATATGATGTATAATAGGTTCATAAATAGATACAATGACAAAAAAAAAAAAAAAAAAAAAACATTCTTATTGATGCAATTCTAAAAACCGAAGAATAAGTATCAAATAATCAACATGATATTTTTTCTTATAGCCTTTAGTTACCTAGCATGCCTTATACTTATCAATGATCCCAGTCGATTATAATTTTCTTTTAAAAACCCACTTGCAACCAATAGGCTTAACCATAGGTGAAAGCTAAACTCATTCCAAGTGTGATTAGACATAATCTAATAATTTGTTAAAAGCTACCAAAGGTGATGGTGCATCAATAAATTTAATTGCATCATAATAACTTACATGTTCATCTTCAACGATATAGGTAAGAAAATGTTACTGTAACTCTTTTTCTGTCTAGTTCGCTTACTTCTTCTCAATTTTTGCACATCACATCAAGATCATTAGAAGTATCAATAGTCTCATGAAACATATTTTCTTTATTTTTTGAAGGAAACTCATACTTAAAGAAAGTATTTTTAAGATTCAATAATAGTATTAAATTCTAAATACATCACTATTGATGAAAATAATTCTATATCATGAACTATAGAAAACACAGTCAATAAACACACAATTACATATTTAAAAATCAAGTTTCCTCCTTTTAGATTTATGTAGCATGACCTTAGCCAAGTACCCCCACACTTTCAGGCATTCTCCTTTTAGATTTGGGTAACACCTTAGCCAGCCACCCACACACACAATCTGTGATATACCAAGTTAGGCTTGCGATATTCTCAACTTCATTTTTTATATTTTATAAAAATTTCCAAAACCTCATCTTTGGTTCTTAATAAACAAAGCTAAGAAAATATAGAATGGTCGTCAATAAAGATTACATAAAATCTCATACCACCTCTAGTCATTGTGTATTTTAAATAATCCAAATTGCTATGTACCAAAATGAGTTTGGTTTCTCTTGTTACGAATTTGAAAGGGTTTTTTTTTTTTTTTTCAAATTTTAAAAAAACTATCTACAATCTCTAAACAACACGTATAGCCAATAAAAAGATGTATATATATATATATATATATATATTTAATATCACTCTTGCACTTAGTGGATAAAAGGAACATTTTTTTCCCACTAAATCTTATGCACTAGTCCAAAAAACTAATTGGATCATATTTTTATTATATAAAGAAGCTTTTATATGTGTAGTAGTGGTACACTAATGTCTTAGGCTCAGGCTTATAAGGCATGAGTGGGAGGCGTCTTTCCCCGATGTGGAATTGAGCAAAACCTTGAGGATTAAGGCTCAACGCCATTTCTGAAGAGGACAATTCCTTCTTTGGGTCTGAGACTAAGTTTCCTCCCACATTACTAATAACCCATAAAACTCCAATGACTATATATTATCCACTATTGCCCAATGACTGTTATTATTATAATTTTCCAACGGCTATTTTCCCCATAAATTTCCAACGGTTAGTAAATAAATAAATAATAAAAGTGTTTGGAACACACACCCACACCAACACCCGGGAATTGATCCTCTCTTCTTCTACATCAATGGAGGCCTTGGTTGTTCTTCACTAAATGGATTTTTGTACTAGATTGTTATGAATTTCTTCTTTCTCTTCCATTTGCGTCAAATTAACCCTACACTAATTTCAAACTTTATTGTAGTTGTTAAGATTATAAAGTGAGAAAAAGAAAGACTAAATAATTTGTACATAAACGTATATTTTGTGTAAACACTATACAATAGAGAGCCTTATATAGATTAAGTATGTGTGAAGTGCAAGTAATATGAGTATATTACAAGTACAGTATACTAGGCTAAGCCCGATGGGTTAGGCTAGATTAGGCTATATACTAACATCTCCCTTCCTTTAAACTCAAGGTGGCAAAGAGGAAGCCAACTAGAGTTTGGATATCATGCTAGGATGTGTGCCCTTAAATCCTATTGCATGATGCTATGTATGACTTAATGTAGTAATTAATAAAGTTGTTTTATTATTATCTAAAAATAATGGTAACATGAATATTGAGACATTATCATATAGTCCATGAGATGCATAGTATGTGATTTATGTGAAAAGTCACAAAAGATATAAATCACAAGTTCTTTGTAAACTCAAAATTTTAATTCATAGTCGATGATGAAATTCGGCATTTCATCTGCGAAGACTATAATATATCAACTAAGATAATTTGTCTTGATCAAGGAATTAAGATGTAGTAATTTACAAAGTGACAGTCTACATTCCTAACTTTGTATTACTGTGAATATTTTATGAAGAGATTGCATGTATAATAAAGTCATGGGATATAATTTATAAATAAGGTTTAGAGTGAAACTATATTTATATAGTAGTATTAAATATAGTTAATGGTAACTTTGAACTTGTCAAGATTCGACAAAAAAGCCCAAGGCCCATTGGTGCTAGTGTCTTATTGGTCCCTTTTGGTCCCATTCTGAACTACATACTAAAGCCCAATTGGAAAGGCCTAAAAGGTCAGCCTAATTAGATAATGAGTTAGATACAAAGGGAGAAATATACAGAATTTTGGTAAGTGACACTATTGTGAAATGATATGTATGTATGAGAAAAAGACTCTCTTATTCTCCCTTGAACTGATTGAGAGACCACACTTCTTGGGCGTTAGTGGACTTGGAGTGAAGATTGAAAGTGTTCTCAAGTGCTTGTGATCTTTGTTTTGAAATTCACCACTTCAATGTACGCTTTCTTGTTCTTAATTTCTGAAACTTACATGGTGCATCTTATCAATTGCGAATGAAGTAGATCCGTTAATTTTTTACTACGTATAATTTGTATGAGATACAAACCATGTTTTTCCAACATATCAGATCTCGAAGATGACTCGGTGGGTGAGTTTTGGTGAAGATATCAGTAGGTTGGTCGGTAGAGGAGATGGAGAACAACTGGAGATTGCCTTTGTTAAGATTCTGGTGAGTGATGTGGCAGTCGATGTCAATTTGCTTGGTGCTTCCATGGAATATATTGTTATAAGCAATGCAGATAGCACTATGATTATCACAAAAAAGAGGAGTGCCAGTGAGCTATGGAACATCCATTTCGACCAAGAGCCATCAAAGCCAGGCAAGCTCACAAGTGGTGTTAGCAAGAGCACGATACTCAGCTTCAATACTAGAATGGGCAACCATGTTTGGCTTCTTGCTACGCCATGAGATAAGAGAAGTACCCATTAAGAAGCAAAAACCTTTAATGGGGCATCGATCAATTGGATCACTTGCTCAATCAGCACTTGAATAAGCATGGAGCTTGAGAGAAGACTGAGAGGAGTAGTGGAAACCATGATAAAGTATGCCCTTGATGTATTAGAGAAGTCAAAAAATAGTAGCATAGTGGACAGAATGAGGGGCGTTCATGAACTTACTAACTGTACTCACTGAATGTGAAATAGATCAAACTACCAACCAATTGGCGATAACGAGTAGCATCTGATAGAGGTTCACCATTCAAGGGTGTGAGCCTAGCATTGTATTCTAAGGGAATGGAAATAGTTTTGTTGTCTGTGATATGGGCTTTGGAGAGAAGATCAGAAGCATATTTAGCTTAGGAAAGATAATATCCATAAGAGGATGAGGTAACCTCAAGCCCAAGAAAATAGCTGAGAGTGCCCAGATCTTTCATCTCAAAATGCTGACTAAGAAAATGCTGAAGAGAGTGAATACCTATAAAATCATCTTCAGTAATAATCATGTCATCAATATAAAGAAGAATAAGAGTGATACTAGTAGGGGATCTACAGAAGAAGAAGGCACTGTTATAAGGATTCAAAGTGAAACCCTATTAAGTAACAATTGAGCTAAACTTTTCAAACTAAGCTCGAAGAACCTGCTTGAGGCCATAAAGAGTATAGTGAAGGCAACAAATTTTATGGCCGGAGTGAGTATAGCCAGGGGATGGTTGCATGTACACTTCTTCTTGGAGGTCTCCATTGAGGAAAGCATACATCCATCTGATAAAGAGGCCAATAGCAAATGGCAGCCACAGCAATGAGACATCTGACAAATGTAAGGCGAACAACATGAGCAAATGTTTCCTAATATTCAATTCCATATTCTAGAGTAAAGCCCTTGGCAACTAGGCGAGCCTTGTTGTAAACCCACCTACAACCTACTACAGACTGACTAGGAGGCAAACCAACCATATCCCAAGTGTGATTTTGAGAAAGGCATCAAGTTCTTTAAACATAGCTTTCTGCCAAAGAGTGTCAGTAAGGGCTTTATGATAGGTGTGAGGTTTATAGAGGGTGGCAAGAGTAAATGAGCAGTGATAATTAGTGAGATAAGGAGGAGGAACACTTACTTGAGTAAAGCGATAAAGGTTAAGACCAATAGAAGGCTTTGGAGATGGTGGTGCCATAGGATCCGAGACAGGTAGGTCATGTGCCAAGGACAAAACTAGAGATAAGTCATCTAGAGAGGCAGCCAATGTTGAAAAATCCTCCATAATTTCAAGATAAAGAGGGCAGAAAAGATTAATAAAAATAGGAGACTTTGAGGAAGAGGACATAGGAAACTAATGAAGACTCGTGAAAGGACGATGCTCCCAAAGCTCAACATGACAGGCAGCACGAAGGTGATGAGTGATGGGATCATAGTAGCCAAATCCCTTTTGGAATACACCATAGCCAAGGAAGCAACAAAGATGAGCATGAGGCTGGAGCTTTATCCGTTCATGAGGAAGAAGAAAGACAAAACAAGCACAACCAAAAACCCGAAGAGAGGAGTAGTCAAGAGTTTAACCATAAAGGATTTGGAAGGGGTTGCTATATGTGTTCGGTGAATGAATGTGATTAATGGTGTAAATAGCAGTGAGTGCATGTAGACATTGCTTTTTGTACCCCTTACGACTTGGGCCCCCATTCCTAATGATGCTCAAACTCTAAGGCTCAAGGTCAATTTAGAGCCCAATCAAATATCAAATTGACTTGAGAAGTGTTAAAATGGAAAATATGATCTTTTAAATGAGTAGATATCTATTTTTGGAAATAAAATGACCAGAATAAAGTTAGCCTCACCTAAGTCCTTCATATCAAATTGGCTTGACAACAAAAATTTAACCGATGACATTACCCCTACATCATTCCCAATGAGTAGAATATCATCAACATAAATCACTAGGAACATTACTACTTTGTCTCGATGTCTTTTATACACACATGGTTCATCAAGATTTTGTTCAAAACCAAATGACTTGATTGCTTGATCAAATCTGATGTTCCATGACCTAGATGCTTGTTTAAGTCCATAAATGGACCTATTTAACTTGCATACCATATACTCTTGGTTCTTTGCTATGAAACCTTCCGGTTGCAACATGAATATTTCTTCGTCAAGATTGCCATTAAAAAATGCAGTCTTGACATTCATTTGCCAAATCTCATAATTATAATGAGCAACAATGGATAAGAGAATTCTGATAGATTTAAGCATGGCTACTAGCGAAAAAGTTTCATCATAATCAATACCTTCCTTTTGTGTATACCCTTTCGCCACTAGTCTTGCCTTAAAGGTTTCAACCTTTCCATCTATCCCTCTCTTCCTCTTGTAAACCCATTTGCAACCAACAGATTTAATGTCGTTAGGCGCCTTTACAAGATCCCATACATGATTGGAATACATAGAATCCAATTCAGATTTCATAGCTTGGATCCAATGATGTGCATCTATATCATTCATGGCTTTATCATAAGTATAAGGATCTGATTCAGCCTCTTCTGAGATAGCTTCACAGGTTTCTCCCAAACTTATAAATCTTATAGGAGGCCGACCAATTCTCCCACTACGACGAGGCACCTGTGTACTAAACATCTCATGAGTAATATCTTGTGGTGTATCTAATACAGCCACATCATCCCTAGTTTCATCTATTGGTTGGTCAACTACAGGTTCATTCATTTCAGCCAAGACAACTATACTTCTAGAAGTAAAATTATTCATATAGTCATTTTCCAAGAATTTGGCATTTGTGCTAACAAACACTTTATTATCCTTATGACTATAAAATAAACCTCCGACAGTTCCTTTTGGATACCCTACAAAGAAAACCACTTCTATTTTAGACTATAACTTGTCAGAATTTCCTTTCAACATGTGCTGGACAAACCCAAATATGGAGATGTCTCATACTAGGCTTACGCCCATTCCACAACTCTACAGGTGTTTTAGGAACAGACTTTGAAGGTACTAAATTTAGAAGATACATTGCAGTATTTAAGGCATATCCCCAAAAGGAAATTGGTAGAGTCGAATAAGTCAACATGGATCTAACCATATCCAAAAGAGTCGTATTCCTTCTTTCTACTACACCATTTTGTTGTGGAGTTCCAGGTGCAGTCAGCTGGGATATAATCCCATTTTCAGTCAAGTAATCCTTGAAATCACCAAGAAGGTATTCACCACCTCGATCAGATCGAATGACCTTTATGCGTTTACCTAATTGATTCTCAACTTCAGCCCTAAACTCTTTGAACTTTTCAAAGGCTTCAGACTTCCGTTTTATTAGGTACACATAACCAAATCTAGAGTAATCATCAGTGAAAGTAATGAAATACTCATAGCCACCTCTTGCTTGGATTGACATACGACCACATACACCTGAATGTACTAGTTCTAGCAAATCTTAGGCTCTTCTACCTTTTCCATTAAAAGGTCGTTTGGTCATTTTACCTTCCAAACAAGATTTACAAACTGGAAAGCCATCAAAATCCATGGGCTGTAAAAGTCCATCTTTGATTAGTCTTTGAATCCTACTTGAATTAATATGACCCAAATACAAGTGCCAAAGATATGCTTTGTTAGGACATATGTGGTTCAAGTCTGTGAACATATGTCACTATTTTATGTAATTGGCTTATCCTTAGACAAAACGCACTTTACTTGTAATTGGGTAGATTTAGGATGAGTTTAACACTTCAAGGAACAGTGGTTCAAAGTTAAGTGTTGAAGCCGTCAAAGTTTGTCCAAGAAACAAGCTGGGAAGTGCAAGATTTTAAATCTCGACACATACCTCGACAGATACATCTATCGAGATTTAAAGGAGCTGTTTTGCCCGAGCCTCGACAGCTATCTCGACACCTCTATCTGTCGAGAATTAAAGAAAACAGATTTCCAGGTCTGTTTTAAGTCTAATCCGTGAGTGTGTCTTTGGGACTTCTTTTCTCCTAACCCTAGACATATAAAAGGATTATTTTAAGGGCCGTCAAAGTAGAGATCACAAGAAAACAAGTTGCACATTCTTTGAGAACTTGTTGTTCATGCAATTTGTGATCTGACAGACAAAGTTCGTGCCCTAGTTCATCCTTGATGATTTGAAGAACTTTGCAGCCAACTCTCTCTTTCTCCATAGTTGGTAATTGAAGTCGCGTACTGGGATCCGCGCATTTGGTTAGTCACGTACTTGGGAGCCGTGCATTAAAAGGAGAAACTGTCACTACAGAACAAGTCCAATTGGGTATTGGGGTAAGAGTTCAACTGTAGGTTGGTGAGGTACTGGGATTCCTTACTTGTAACTGCTTGTTGTGATAAAAGTGGAGTTTCGGGAGTGGTGACCTTAAATCACCCAGTGGGGTTTTTGCCGTAAGGGTTTTCCCCATTCGTGAACAAATCACCGTGTTCTTTATTTTCCGCTGCATAACTTAGTTTTGGTGATTTGTTTGTGCTGCCACGTGATATTGCATGTTAAATTGATTAATTAATAACTTGGCTAATTAATCAACGTAATTTATCACAAGGGGTCAACGCGTTTGTAGCCTGTCATACTTCACTAGTAGAAGGAAACTTTCTCTTTAATGATTTCACGTGTGAATTATTATCTATTTCAGAATTGTATAATTCATGCATGTCAAGAATTAAAATATAAAGACCATTCACAATATTGCCAGAACAGATAAATATTTTATCCTTCTTTATTACAACATTGTTTTTAAGGATAACACAATATCCCTGTTTACCTAAGTAAGTTGCAGAAATCAAATTCCTACGAACATTAGGTACATACAAACAGTCTTCCAATATTAAAACTCTAGACTTAAAGCATAAATTAAACACTCCAACAGGTACAACTGGAATTCTGCTCCCATCAGCCAAAGTAATAAATAGTTCTCCCTCATTCAACTTTTTGGTCTCCTGGAACCCCTGAAAAGAATTGCAGATATGATTAGTACAACCTAAATCCACATACCAGGAATTTGTTGGATTCTATACCAAACATATTTCAAGAAGAAAGGAACTTTTATTACCCTTATTCTTGGCAGCTTTGAACTTTGGACAATTCCTCTTCCAATGTCCTTTCTCACCACAATGGAAACACTTTCCTTTGGTTTTCTTTCCTTTGTCGGCAACCCCTAAGGCAATTTTTTTACCATCTTTCTTAGTGAAGTCCTTCTTCTTCTTCTTACCCTTGCCTTTTGACTTAGGTTGAAAAGTAGAAGCTTCACCCATATTAGCTTCAATACTAGAAGTACCAAGGATGCCTTCCGCTGCCACTAACTCATTCATTAATTTAGACAAAGAATAAATCTTTTTGTTCATATTATAATTGAGTCTGAATTCCTTGAATGAATCTGGTAGTGACTGGAGTATTATATCCACTTGGGATTCTCCATCAATGTCAGCACCTAAAACTTCTAATGTGTTCAGATTAGCAATCATCCTAAGACAATGCCCCCTTACTGAACTTCCTGCAGCCATATTGGTATTATAAATTTGTCTCATGGTTTCTTGCCTTGCAGACCGGCCTTCCTCACCAAACATCTCCTTCAGACTTAGCATGATGTCCGAAGCATGTTCTACATCCTGCATTTGATGCTATAGAACATTTGAAATAGATGCTAGGATATAGCACTTGGCCATCTCATTAGATCTCTGCCAACGATCATATCGCTGTTTTTCCCCAATAGGAGCATCTAATGAAGGAAAGCTAGGACATGGTTGAGTAAGCACATATTTGTGCTTTTCAGCAGTAAGAACAATGTCCAAATTCCCTTTCCAGTTAACATAGTTGGATCCAGTAAGTTTGTTTTGGTTAAGAATAGCAACAAGTGAGCTAAATAATGCCATGATTTAAATCTGAAAATAATAAACATGAATATAATAAGTAAACTGGACATTATCAATTTAGCATATAAGCATATAATATGGAACCTTAATAAAACCATAAAACAATATATGCAACGGCAACCTAATCTCATATTCAATATCCCTCAGCATAGAGTAAACATTAAATACTATGATTGATTGAGAACTACTCTCATTATTAGTGTTATCATGATAACTCTTATCAAACACTAATAATATGCCGTTTTACATTTAGCCTCTAAGTAATAATAGCAAGAACTCAGCATAGAGGATACTAAAATACTTAGTCTAGTGTATACCATTGTCTAGAATCATGTGTAGCCACATTTCATCCCTTTAACAAGCTTATTTTGTAGTACCATGATAAAAACACCCTCCGCATGGAATGCAAAGCTCGAAGCTAAGACAAGGTGTTTATCAAACCACTATAAACCAGGAAATTCAATCTTGTAGGAACATGAAATAAATACTCTCCGCATGGAATGCTAAGCTTGAGGCAAAGACAAAGTATATATTTCACACTACTATGGACCAACAATGGAGGCCGTGAGATCCAACCCTTGTATCTCTCTCCCACTAGATATTTTAAAACTAAAGGTTTTTAAGGTCAATGACCAAAATAATGCTAGACACTTGAAAATAAATCCTAATCTCATTAGGAATAAATTTCATAATTCTAGCAGTAATATATATATATATATATATATATATAACGTAACGTAAACTCATATATATTTATTAATAAAATTACATTATATTATATATATATATAATATAATATTATAATATTATATTATATATACATATATATATATATAAAATACTTTTAGATGGTTGAAAACCTTCAGGTACGGTTTCTACTTTTCCAAAACCAAAAGTGGCTTTTACAAACAATTGCATTCATATATTTAAGATACATGCATGATAGCCATGCATGCAATTAAAAATCAAGCCATGTAAGCATTGAAGTCAAACCGTGCATTTATAATCCAAAAGGTGTAAAAGGAATCCAAATGCATTTATGCCATTGACAGTTACACAAATTCCTCTTGCAATATATATATATATATATATACACGAATTCAAAATGGAAGAATTGAATGCACGCTAATGGCCAAGTCATATATATATATATATATATATATATATATATATATATATATATCAACTAGAAGTGTGCAATTGTACAATCTATTATCTATATAACCGAATGGTCTTAAATTATTCTTATATAACAAGGATTCAAATGAATTCCTTTAAGATATCAAAATGCAACTCTCTTCATTATGTCCAAATAATGCAAAAAATTAAAACACAAAGATAACGGTTTTCTTAAATTGTAAAATTGAATTACACATTATACAATCAAGATATGAAAACCTGGCTCTGATACCAATTGTTAAATAAAATTTGGTTTTGTATCTCATACAAAACACATAGCAGAAGCAACAAACAAGGATCTATTTTATTCATGATTGACAACATGCACTATGTAAATTTCAGAATTTAAGAACAAGATAGTGTACCTTGGTGTGGAGAAATTCAAAACAAAGATTAGAAGCACTTGGGAACAGTTTTAATCTTCACTCCAATTCCACTTTACGCCCAAGATGTGTGGTCTCTCAATCATCTAATTGGGCACAGGGAGAATGAAAGTGTGTCTCACACTCTCTCTTTTTCTCTACTATTCTTTTCTTAAAAAAAAAATTCTGTATGTTTCTCCCTTTATAACTAACTGATTATCTAATTGGGCCGGCCTATTAGGCCTTTCCAATTGAGCTTTAGTGTATGGCTTGGAATGGGACCAAAAGGGACCAATAAGACACTAGCTCCAATGGGCCTTGGGCTTTTTCGTCAACTCTTAACAAGTCCAAAGTTACCATTAATTATATTTAATACCACTATATAAATATAATTGCACTCTAGACCTTATTAATAAATTATATCCCAAGACTTTATTATACAGGCAACCCCTTCATAAAATATTCGTAATAATACAAAATCATGAATATAGACTGCCACTTTGAAAATTACTACATCTTATCCTTGAGTACCCGGTTTAATACTTTAAAGTTATTCATCATATATTTATGAAATCCAATTTCATAAATATATACTTTAGTAATTTCTTACCAAAGTAGTTAGGCCTAACTCTCTGAATAACTGAACTCATTAAACTTATCTCAAGGGAATATTTTATATCTCCATCAAGGGACTATGAATTCCATCTTGAGAATATATGTTCCATCAACACTAAATGTGGCTGCCCAACATACTGAGGTTTTGACCGTTACTTTAGATCTCACTCCTGATATATCAAAGCAACCTACACGTCATGATCAGGTCTATTATTCTCTCAGGATTAAGAGTTCATGCAAATAAAAGTCGTGAGATTTATTATTCATTTGACAGTCGTTAAGAGAATAATAAATCTCACATGATCCAGTTCAATATGTCTTAACTCTTAAAACATATTAACATATCAACTAGAAGTTTCCACTTCCATGATCAAGACAAATCATTTTAGTTGATACGTTATAGTCTTTGCAGATGAAGTGCCCAATTTCATCACTGATTATGAACTATAAATTCTGAGTTTACAAAGAACTTGTGATTTATATCTTCTGTGACTAAATCACATAAATCACATACTATGCATCTCATGGACTATATAATAATGTCCAAATATTCATGTTACCATTATTTTAGATAAAAATAAACAACTTTATTAAACACAACATTAAGTCATACATAATGTCATACATAGCATCATACAATAGGATTTAAGGGCACATATCCTAACACATGGAACCTAAAGGAAACAAAGAAGAGGAGGATAGGGTCTTAATGCAATTGAAGAAGATCCAAGCTTATGTGTTTGTATAGGGCCTACTTATGGTCTCTCAAAAGCATTGTAAGGCTCTCTTATTTGTCTTGAATGGGAAAGAAGTATCTATAGAAACTACACCATAAGAAGTTTTGTCTCTCATGGTGGTCGATGGCTCCTCACACCCTGTCCTAGCCTTTTCTGATGAAGATCTCCCTCCTAAAGGAGCAACTCACACTAGACCTTCGTAAATCACCATTGAATGCATGGGTGCCAAGGTTCCAATGGTTCTTATTGACAATGGGTCCTCCTTAAATGTTTGTCTTTTTAGGACCACCCTCACTATTGGCCTAGATATGGAGACTATCATCCCTTCGACTGTAAGAGTATATGACAACACTTCAAGGAAGGTTATGGGTACTTTCAAGATTCCTTGCAAGATTGGGCTAACAGAAACTATTGTGGAGTTTCATGTCATGGACATCACCCAAACTACAACCTTCTCTGGCTTTATTCCAATGGGATGTTCCCCTCCTCACTACACCAAAAGATGAAGATCCCATGGAAAAGAGGGATTGCCATAATGGTTGGAGATGGGGAAATTCAAGCACCAGTTTGTGGGCTCAAGGAAGGAGAATGTGAGCTTCAAATGAGTGGCTTTAAGTTCGTGAATATGGTTGACTATAGGTTGAAGTATGATAGGTATGCTACCGACTAGGTCCCATATTGTAGCCATGAGGTGATTACAATGATGAAGAACATGGGATACATGCTTGGTATGGGCCTTGGAAAAGAAGGAAAATGATAGTTGTGTTCCCCAATGTCAAGACTCAAATGACTAAGGAAGGTCTAGGATTCTTTGAATGCTATGACGGAATCAAGAAAAACCATGGCACTCTCAATGGGAAATTTGTGAAAGGAGGAGACTTCCCTTATTGTGACTTCCCTAGACCTTGGTTAGGTAAAGCTGGAAGGGTGTATCCGGGTTGGAAGATGTTCTTTAATGAAAACTCATTTTCAAGGAGAAGCCTACCATGCTGATCAAAGAGATACAAGAAAAGGTCGATTAGGTGAACTACATGGATGCTGGAGAAATGAAGACCATGATGAAGATGAATGGGGACATGTTCGCCATCACCAATGAAAAGCCAAGTGATCCTTCCAAATTCATCATGCCTATTGTGGGGCCCATTAATAATTGAACTTGAGTTGGGTTTTCTAAGAACATAAGGAAAAAGTTTTGTAATGCAAGTTCCAATGTATTTTTCAATATTTCCAATAAGATGAATTTTGATTTGGCTTACTTTGATGTGTCCCATAACATAGAAATTTTGCACTTAAATGATTTGAATGAATTTGAAAATGAAATTGATAAACAATTGGAAAAGAAAATTGAACCTATGGAACCAACTCTTGAAACTATTAATTTGGGCAACTCTAAATGAAAAAGAAAGGAAAGGTCTTCAATAACTCCTCATAGAATTTCTAGAGGTGTTTTCATGGTCCTATGAATATCTGCTTAGAATTGGCCCCGAAATAGCTCAACATCACATTGATACACATGATCATATGGTACCCATCAAACAAAAGTTGAGAATGAGGGCCGAATGTCTCTTAAAAATCAAAGAGGAAGTTACTAAGCAATTAAAGGTAGGGTTCATCAAACCCATACACCAAGCCAAATGGATAGCCAATGTCATGTCCGTACCTAAGAAAGAAGGGAAGGTGATAATTGGTGTGGATTTTAGGGACTTGGACCCTAAGGATGACTTTCCTCTCCTTTGCATTGATGTCTTGACAGATAACACGTCGGGAAATGCCTTGATATCTTTTATAGATGGTTTTTCAGGGTACAACTAGATCATGATGGCTCCTAAGGACATGACCAAAATCACTTTCACTACCAAATGGGGAATTTATTGTTACAAGGTGATGCCGTTTGGCTTAAAGAATGCTGGGGCAACTTACCAAAGGATGGCCACCACCTTGTTACATGATATGATGCATAATGAGGTAGAGGTGTATGTCGATGATATGATAGTAAAATCCAAGGATAGAGAAAGCCACACCATAAATTTGAGGAAGTTCTTCAAGAGGATTAAAGAATATAGATTGAGGTTGAACCCACAAAAGTGCACTTCAGAGTAATCACTGGAAAATTGCTAGGTTTCCTAGTGATTGATAAAGGGATAGAAGTTGACCTATCCAAGATTAAAGCCATATTGGAGATTCCTCGACCTAAAAGTCAGAAAGATATTAGAGATTTCTTGGGTCAACTAAAATACATTAGTCGATTCATTACCATGCTTACTTCCACTTGTTAACCCATCCTCAAACTCCTAAGGAAGAATAAACCACATATATGGAACGAAGAGTGCTAAAAAGCCTTTGAACTTATCAAGGAATACCTCTTCCACCCACCAATCCTAGTACCTCCACAACATGGAAAACCCTTATCCTAGTACCACAAAAACATGGAAAACCCTTATGCTAGCACAAGAAGATGATGAGAAGAATAAGAGTGCCATATACTACTTGAGTAAGAAGTTCCATAATTATGAGACCAGTTACACTCCCATAGAAAAGCATGCTTTGCACTGTTTTGGGCCGTATGAAAATTGAGACATCATTTTACCCTTCCAAATATGGGTTGTAGCAAGAATGGACCCATTGAAGTATCTCTCTGAGAAGCCCACTTTGAGTGGAAGATTGTCAAGATGGTTGATCTTGTTGGTAGGATTCGATTTGAAATATGTGTTTAGAAAAACTATCAAAGGGAGCAACATGTTAGATTTTTGTGTCGAGAATCCACAGAGGGGGAAGATGGTACAGAAGATTTTCTTTGGCTTGGTCCAGTCAATCTCTACAACTTGCCACACCTTCTTATCTAAAGACTGCAAGAAAGCTCTAATGCGTACTTTCCATTATGCACAATTAGTGCCATCAAATAAAGGACGAATAATAAGAGACTGTCCTCTATCCATGACAAACAGGGGTCAATAGAGCACACAACAAAGGTTAAACTCTAATCAAAGTGTGCCTGTTCTGATACCACTTGATAGCACAAACAAATTAATTAATCAAATTGATTAATTGTTAAATCAAATTGATTAATTAGCCAATTTTATTAATTAATCAAATTGACATGCAATGCACGTGGTAGTACAAATAAATCACCAATTAAGAAATAATGCAGCGAAAAATAAAGTTGACACCATGATTTGTTTACAAATGGGGAAAACCTCCGAGGTAAAAACCCCACCGAGTGATTTTAAGGTCACCACTCCTGAGAATTCATTATTATTATAACAAGCGGTTATAAGTAAAGGAATCCTAGTACCTTATACCAACCTACAGTTGAACCCTTAGCCTAATACCCAATTGGAATTGTTCTACAGTGACTATCTCTCCTTTTAATGCACAACTCCTAGTACGTGACTAACCAATAAATACACAGATCCTAATACACGACTTGATCACCAACTTGAGAAGAATGTTAGCTGCAAAGTTCTTCAGTTCATCACACAATGAAGATCACAAAGCTTCTTAGTCATAAAATCCTATGGTGTACAAACACAGCAGCTTCTTCAAGATAAACTAGGGCAAACTAGATTTCTAGACACAATTTGCATGAACAACTCTTTACTTCACATTTGTGCAACTTGAGTATCCTGTGACGGCCCTTAAAATAATCCTTATATATATTTAGGGTTGTGAGAAAAGAAGGTCCAAACATACTTTCACGGATTGGAATGAAATCAGATCTGAAAAATTGATTTTAGAAATCTCGACAAATACCCTATCTATCGAGCAGCTGTAGAGTCACGGGCTGAAACAGCTTTTTAAGCCTTAATAGATAATAGCTGTCAGACTTTAATGAACAACACTTCTTCACTTGTTTCTTGAGTAGACTTGCATGGCTTTAACACTCGAACTTGAAATATTGTTTCTTGAAAGCATTAAACACATCCTAGATCTACCCAAGTACAAGTAAAGTATGTTTTGTCAAAGGCTTAGCCAATTACATAAAATATTGATATATGTTCCTAACATAATTCACCTATGTCCTAAAAATCTTCCCCTTTGGCAAACTATGACAAAACAATAACAAACAAATGAAAATGTGAGAGAAATCATAAATTACTCAACTTATACTCACTTGTTAAATACAATAAAATTTATCCTAACACAAACTCTTGAAAAACTTTGTAAGAAAAGAGTTCATGGCAAGGAAGAATTTGACAACCTGTATTTCTAAAATACTTTAAATAAAACTTATCAAAGCATCTTAGTATGAGACAGAAATAAATATTGCATACAATATAAGAAGCATGTGCATAAAGAGAGAAAAGAAATAACACATGTAAAGATAGGTGAAAGTGTAATAACAACCTCATCATATATATATATATATATATATATATATATCAATAAAGAATACAAGGTTTGCTATCACAAAGTGGTCATAAGTCCAAAGATACATGATAAATGTATCTAAAAGAGAAAGAAAAGAAAAAAAAATACATAAGTCCTTAATCCCTCAAAATGTAGACACCCCCCCTAACAAAAATCTCCTAAGCTAACTCTCCCCCTATTTATATTACTACTCTCATATCCAAAATCCAAAACTACTCTCCCTTTTTTTCACTAGTGACAAAGGGTAAGTACATCAAGTAGACATCTCATCATCACAGGGCGAGCTAGCATCCTTGTCCCCATCAGCATCATCACTGTTGGAGCCATCATCACTCTCATCCTCTAAAGCCAGTGGAGATGGAGAGGAAGCAATAGTGAAACCACCCATGATAGCCTGTCGTCGTGCGATACAACCAACACAGGTGTTCACCTGACACAACTCATCACTGAGTGTATCAAGGCGATCATCCATGCGCACAAGCTATGCCATTATGGCCTTAAAAGTCACCCCACCTGCAGAAGATGAAGGAGAGGAGGTGAATGGAGCAGTAGAAGCTAGAGGAGTCGCCATCTCGGTCCACCTGGGTCGAAGCTGGGGTGAAACCTTCTCGAAAAGTAATCCACTATAGTAAAGAAAAGTTTCAAATCTAGTACAAAACCTTTGTCCCTAGACTCTACAATCTCTGTAGATGAACTTACAACAGAAACCTTCTACTGCTTCAGAACCTCTAAACTCTTCAATATATGAATGCCACCCTTTGATGCACGGATTCTAGTACGTGACTAACTCCTTTGCATGAATCCTAGTACGTGACTCACTCACCAACTTGAGGAAGAAGAATGTTGGCTACAAAATTTTTCAGTTCATCACACGATGAAGATCATGAAGTTGCTTAGTCACAAAACCCTATGGTGTACAAAAACAGCAACTTCTTCAAGAACTAGGGCAAACTAGGTTTCCGATCACACTTGCAGAATTATGCTCTTGTGCAATTGTGCTATTGACTGTGCAACCTAATATGACCCTTAAAATAATCCTTATATGTGTTTAGGGCTATAAGAAAAGAAATCCCAAACACATATTCAAGGGTTGGATGGAAAACAGTCTTGAAAAACTAAGTTTCATAAACCTTGATAGATAGCCATCTATCGAGCTAGCTGTCGAGCCATGGGCTTCAGCAACTTTTAAACCTCAATAGATATTAGTAGTTGAAATTTAAAATCCAACACTTCTTTACTTGATTCTTGGACAGACTTGTATGGTTTTAACACTTGAACTTGAAACCTTGTTTCTTAAAGTATTAAACACATCCCAGATCTACCCAATTACAAGTAAAGTGCATTTTGTCAAAGAATTAGTATATTCCTAACATCAAATCACATATGTCCTAACAATCTCCTCCTTTGGCAATTCGTGACAAAACCACAACAAACAAATGAACATATGAGAGAAGTCATAAACCATTCAACTTATACTCACTTATTAAATACAATAAAATCTATCCTAACGCAAACTCTTGAAAAATTTGCAAGAAAAGAGTCCATGGCAAGAAGACTTTGACAACCTATATTTTTAAAACACTTAAACAAAACTCGTCAAGGCATCTTAGTGTGAAACAAAAATAAAAGATTGCATACAAGTAAAGAAACATGTGTATAAAGAGATAAAAGAAACAACACATGTAGAAGTAGGTGAATAAAACATACATCATCACACACACACACACACACACACACACACACACACATATATATATCAAAGATAATCACAATGTATGTAAACATGGTCATAAGACCGGTATACAAGAAGACGAAGCTAAAAGAAGCCCTACAACAACAACGAGGTAAACACTTCCCCTAATAAGATGAAACACAACTCCCCATTACAGAGGCATGTATTTCTCCCATTAACATGTAGAATCTTAAAAAGAAACCACATTTTCTCCACAACTTCTCCCACTTTTTGTCATGATTGACAAAGGGTACAAGAAGCAAGAAAGCTTCACCCGAGAAACATAAAGATGATCAAGGGGGCACAAGAAATCCATATAAATGCATGAATATAATGAAACAAGATGCTATGGATGACAAGATAATAAAAATATGCAAAACATGTGAAAAAATAATGCATGCAAGAGGATCTCGATGGATCGAGAGGTGTTGAGCAGCTATCGAGCTGAGCTTCGATGGATCGAACAGTAATCGAGAAGCTATCGATGAGACAGAAACTTTCTCAATGGATTGAAGAGCTATTGAGAAGCTATCGAGATTGCGATAAAGAGAAGTTGAAGAGCTCGATAGATAGCCTAGTTGTCAAGAGGTGCCCAGCAGTTGTCAAGATTGCTTAAAAAGAGTTTTTCAAAGAAGAGAAAAACATAGACATGAATGCAATCAAACATGCTACTCAACCAATGATCCAATCAACATTTTAAGCTGTCAAAATCATCTCTTAACGAAGAAAAATGTCATGCATTTAGATGCAAAAACATGCACACACACACTAAACAAGTCTAACCAATTTTATACTTCAAAAACAAGTTAAGACAGTTTAATGAGTATACATCAACACATGTAAACCTTGTGATAGCCAAATCACATTGTTCTTGCACATGCATCAAATGTAGTAAACAATATTATGTTTTGTGTGTGAAAAACATCTTAAGATTGCATAAGTGTTTCTATGTTATGACGATTTGGGATATGAGTAAATCAATTTAACTCACAAATGATCATAATTGTTTGATGGAGACTATCACCTTTGAGGTACATCCTATAACTCTCACATTACCTAGAATACACGCTTGCAATCATATATAAAGCATTTTGATGGTAAATAAGCGAGAAAAAAGAAATACCCAATTATGTTAAGCTTTTTGACATTACACTTTTACTATGCCGAAGCATACAGATGTCATTTCATGATTGGCTGGCAATAGTGGTGAGATGGTTATTTTTTCTCATAGGATTTTCTAGTCCTTCCTATCAAAAAGAGTGATACGAGTGTTAAGTACAAGAGATTACTGATGGAAAACTAACATGCTTGTATTGCATTCAAAACATATGCAGCGAAAAAAATAACTGATCTATTTCATTCATAAATGTTAACATGCACTATGTAAGTTTCAGAATATAGAACAAGAGAGTGCACTTTGGAGCGCTAAATTTCAAAACCGAAGATCAGAAGCACTTGGGAATACTTTCAATCTTCACTCCAATTCCACCAACGCTTAAGATGTATGGTCTCTTAATCAGTTTTCCAAAGGGAAAATGTCAAAGTGTCTAACACTTCTTACACCACTTCACAATAGTGTTCTTGTTAATCTCTACAGAAAATTATTTATGTTTCTCCCTTTGTATCTAACTGATTATCAATTGGGCTGGCCTTTTGGGCGTTTCCAATTGGGCTTAAGTGTGTGGCTTGGAGTGGGACCAAAAGAGACCAATAAGACACTAACTCCAATCGGCCTTGGGCTTTTTTGTCAACTCTTGATAAGTCCAAAGTTACCATTAATTATATTTAATACCACTATAAAAATATATTTGCAGTTTAGGCCTTATTTATAAATTATAACCCAAGACTTTATTGTACATGGAACTCCTTCATAAAATATTAGTAGTAATACAAAGTCATGAAAGAAGATTGCCACTTTGTAGATTACTACATCTTACTACATCTTAATTCCTTGGTTAGGCCTAACTCTATGAATAACCAAACCCATTAAACTTATCTCAAGGGAATATTTTATATCTCCGTTAAGAGACTATGAATTCCATCTTGAAAATATATGTTCCATCAACACTAAATGTGGCTTCTCAACATACTGAGGTTTTGACCGTAACTATAGATCTCACTCTTGACATATCAAAGCAACCTACACTTCATGATCAGGTCCATTATCCTCTTAGGATTAATAGTTCATGTAAATATAAGTCATGAGTTTATTATTCATTTGACAGTCGTTAGAAGAATAATAAATCTCACAACGGTCCAGTTCAATATGTCTTAATTCTTAAAACATATTAACATGTCAACTAGAAATCTCCATTTCCATGATCAAGACAAATAATCTTAATTGATATGTTATAGTCTTCGCAGATAAAATGCCCAATTTCATCACTGACTACAAACTACACTTTTGAGTTTATAAAGAACTTGTGATCTATGTTTTCTATGACTTTTCACATAAATCACATACTATGCATCTCATGAATTATATGATAATGTCCTAATATTCATGTTACCATTATTTTAGATAATAATAAAACAACTTTATTAAACACAACATTAAGTCATACATAATGTTATACATAGCATCATACAATAGGATTGAAGGGCACTAATGCTAACAATTACTTAACCTTACTCATTGTAAAGTTGTGATTTACAACTGTTTTGTGTTGGCTTTA
Source organism: Castanopsis chinensis (assembly GCA_032878915.1). NCBI lineage: Eukaryota > Viridiplantae > Streptophyta > Magnoliopsida > Fagales > Fagaceae > Castanopsis > Castanopsis chinensis. The sequence goes on along the minus strand of JAVQMG010000097.1, from coordinate 3,220,231 downwards.
ATACCATGCCAAATTTGATTGTAATTTTATTCAATCTTTTATACCCTGTATTTATTATGGATTATATTGTAAAGGTTGTGTGAGAGAAAGCGAGAGTGTGAAGATTCAAGCATTTGAAGATAGACGAGTTTTCGCAGGTAGCTCGTAACTAAGCGTCTCACGAAGTGATGCATGTGCCTTGCACATGACTGGAACGCAAAGGGTCATGACAGATGGTGACAGTCGGTTTTCGTGAGTGTTTCACTAGTAAGGCCTTCCCTCAAGATACTTGTGAAACAGTCTATTTTGCTATTTTGTCCTATCTGCTCCACTACATCCTCATACACACTATATATACCATCATTACCCATATATTGAGTAGAGAGCTTTTTAGAGAGAAAACCCTAGCCTCAACCCTAGAGAGTATAAGGTTGTCATACCCATAATTCTACTTACCATCCATTATGGTTTTTCTCTACTCCTACCTCTCCATCTCTAAATCCTTGAGAGGTTGATAGCCCAAACACTTACCACACCTATACTGAGTGTCCAGTGAGTTTTTTGGTGCTGCTGGAAAGTATTGGAAGAAGCCAAGCTTTGGCAGATGCAATCAGGCGCATTACGGGATCCAGAAAGCTAGACAAGACACGGTTTTGAGAAGCCTTGTTAGAGTAGGAGCTTGGAGGGCTTAGGTACATTGGGTAGACTAGGCTTAGAGGGTCTGTTGCTATTCATGTATCCCAACTTATTGTCTAGTGGATCAATTTACTGCTTGGAGAGTGGCGAATAGGTTTTTCGCCGAGTTCTTCAGTTTCCTCTTCGATAACACATCAGAATGTTATCTTGTGTTTGCATATCTCTTCCCTATTCTTTTAGCTTTCATTTTACTACTGTGATTTAATGAATATGGCTTAGAGTAGTTGTTTTGTTTGTTTGTTCGCATTTACTCTATTCTGCACTTAATTTAACTTAGAGTAAAATCAACAAAGCCATAATCTTTTAATTTGGCAGCTAAATAGCTCTTGTGTTTTTAACACAAATCCAAGCTTTCAATTGGTATCAGAGCGGGTGTACTTGTTGTGGTTTCATTACCTAAGTGCCATCCAATACCCTTTTTGTTATGGATTGGTTACAATCTCTCAATGCTCCACCATTCTTTAATGGAAGTAACTTTGATTTTGGAAAGTTCGTATGAGGGCATTTCTTTGTTCTATAGATGAGTCCGTATGGGATCCCATTAAGAATGGGCATGTTAAACCCACAACAGCCAAGTCCGAATGGGATAAGGCAGCACTTGCATTGGCAAATGTCAATAGCAAAGTAATTAGCGCTATATTATGTGGTGTGTCTATTAATGAATTTCACAGGATATCACATGTGAAGATTGCTAAGGAAGCTTGGACGATTCTTAAGACTACCTACGAAGTTACCAAGAAGGTCAAGGACACAAAACTTCAAATGCTTACCACTCAATTTGAAGAGCTTAAGATGAGTGACGATGAGTCATTTGATTCATTCTATGGGAAGCTCAACGAAATCGTGATTGCCAAGCTCAATCTCGATGAAAAGATTGAGGATGCTAAGGTAGTGAGAAAGATCTTGAGATCCTTACCGAAGAGTGAAAGGCCAAAAACGTATTGACCCCTTGTGATGGATTAATTGATTAATTAGTCAAGTTATTAATTAATCAAATTATCATGCAAAGCGCTTGGTAGCACAAACAAATCACCAAATAAACTAAGTATGCAGCGAAAATTAAATGACGTGATGATTTGTTTACGAATGGGAAAAACCTACACGGTAAAAACCCCATCGGGTGATTTTAAGGTCACTACTCCCAAAATTCCACTATTATCACAACAAGCGGTTACAAGTAAAGGAATCTCAAGTACCTTACCAACCTACAGTTGAACCATTAACCCAATACGTAATTGGACTTGTTCTTTAGTGATAATTTCTCCTTTCAATGCCCGGCTCCCAAGTACGTGACTAACCAATTGCACGGATCGTAGTATGCGACTTCAATCACCAACTAGAGAAAGTTGTTGGCTGCAAAGTTCTTCAATTCATTCACACGATAAAGATTAAGAAGATGCTTGGTTACATAACCTTACAGTGCACATTACACAGCAACTTCTTCACAAGATAGATGAGCTAGGGCAAGAATTTTTCTTTGGTCACAACTTGCTTGAACAAAGATTTCTCAATGCTTGTGCAACTTGCATACTCTTTGACGGCCCTTAAAATAATCCGTTTATATGTCTAGGATTAGAAGAAAAGAAATCCCAAAGACACATCCATAAATTGGAATCAAAACAAATCTGAAATTTTGTTTTCTTTAAGCCTTGATAGCTATAGGTGTCGAGATGCTGTCGAGAAACTGTCAAACCTCGGGACTGAAACAGCTCTTTAAACCTCGATACATGCTAGCTGTCGAGTTTTAATGAACTTGCACATTTCAACTTGTTTCTTGGACAAACTTTATGACTTCAACACTTAATCTTGAAACACAGTTTCTTGAAGCGTTAAACACATCCTAAATCTACCTAATTACAAGTAATGTACATTTTGTCAAAAGATTAGCCAATTACATAAAAGAATGACATATGTTCTAAACAAGTGAAACACATATATCCTAGTAATCTCCCCTTTTGGCAATCCGTGACAAAACCATAACAAACAAATGAACATATGAGAGAAGTCATAAATCACTCAACCCATATTCACTTGTTGGATACAATAAAATCTATCCTAACACAAACTCTTGAAAAACTTTGCAAAAAGAGAGTTTATGGCAGTAGATTTTGACAACCTGTATTTCTGAAGCACTTTAAACAAAACTCATCAAGGCATCTTAGTGTGAAACAAAAATAATAGATTGCATACAAGTAATGAGAATCATGTGTATAAAGATAGAAAAGAAACAACACATGTAAGGGTAGGTGAAAGAAACATACATCAACATATAAAGAGAATAAGTTCAACACATGTCACAAATGGTCATAAGACCTCATGTACAAGAATAAATGTATCTAAAGAAGAGAAAAGAAAAAAAAATACAATTATTCCTCACTACATTCCTCAAAACAACAACACTCCCCCTATCAAAAATGTCCTATACAAGCTCTCCCCCTAAGTATGACTACTCTCATAACCCAAAACTATTCCCCCTTTTTTCACGAATGACAAAGGGTAGAGTGTTAAGTAGACATCTCATCAGAAGAGCTAGCATCTCCATCATTATCATCTGAAGCATCATCGTCATCACCATCATCATCCTCAGACTCAGAAGCCATAGGAGGTGGTGGAGGAGAAACCTCAGTAGCAAAACCACCCATGGTCGCCTGTTACCGAGCAATCTGACCAACACGAACATTCACCTGATACAACTCTGTAGAGAGTGTATCTAGGCGAGCATCCATACGTTGAAGCTGCGCCATGATGTCTCCTAGTGACACATCGCTCATAGATGAAGAAGGAGCCGATGTGGCTCAAGCATATCTAGATGGAGCCGGACGGGAGGAAGAGCTGCTGAAACCATCTGTCACGACCGAAACTGCACCTCACTACGTTTTACGGTAGCGGTGTCTATGGCACACATGACATGGAAGTGGTCGAACACGGGAAAAGGGACGAAAAAATGGCGTAAGATCCTCGCGATAGCAGAAAGAAAGATGAGCTTATCACAGGTCGCCGTATCCCTATAAACATCTATGATAGAAAGAATAAAATGTGAAGGAAAGTCTATAGTGAGATGCTCAAGAAGAGACAATAAAAACTGAGCACGAGGCTCTGTGATAGAGTTATATTAAGAGAGTGGATGCAAAACAAAAGTCATTACCATGTTTAAAAAACGAGGACCTTTAGCAAAAGGTCGAAAAAATGTAAATTGATATTCACCCTAATAAAAAAGGCGCACACAGAAAGCGGTGATCATCTCATCTTTGGACACAGTCCATAGACGCTCACAACTAGGGTAGTCAAGATGCGCAACCCTTGGAACATGAAGCACATCGGATACAAACTCCGATGTGACTACTATACGCGTACCTCGAACATGAGTGTGAAAGAGAGGTACTAAAGAATCAATTCTATGCATGTTGGAGTAAAACTCTTGAATCAAGACGAAAGGATAAGTGACTGGAACATCACACAGTGATTCCCAACCTCAACTGTAAAAGACATTGTGTAGGTTAATGTTGGCGAAGTTTGCCAGAATAACTTAGTATTCCGAATGAACACCTCATTTAGAAAAGTTCTCTAAGAAGTCCTTTTGGACATCCTCATCACGGAACCGAATAGAGGAGGGAGTAGGATCAGAAGATGAAGAGGCCCTAGAACGAAGAGGGTTCTAGGACAGAATGGACTTACGTTTTGGTGCCATAGATACTACTAACGTAAACAGAAAGGGAGGGAGAAAGAAAGAAGCACTCAGAAAAGTCCCAAAACAATCCAAATATAACAAGTATATTGAAAAGAGAGAACGTATGCATGAGAAGAGAGAACGTATACATGAGAAATGCATGAACATGTGACATGCAATATAAAGAACATCATGGGCTCAGGCCAATCCAAACCTATAGCACACAAACAATTTGCACATATCTAAATGCATGAAAATACTATTAAAATATGTATGTGATGCAATGCATGGAGTTTTTAAGATCAAATCTACAAAACCCATCCCAAAAATTGCAACAAAAAGTCATCAACTTAATTTTTCAAAAAAAACCCCAAAAAACTAGGTTTCAAAACATGAAATGCATGTAAATGAAGGAGATTAGTAGCTTACCAAGTGAAGGAAAGCTTGAAAAGGCTTGAAGAAACCTTGGGTAGAGATTTGGAGTGAGAGAGAGAGAGATTTGGGAGGTGAAGAGACAGTGCTATTGAGAGAGAGATCAAGAGAAAAAGAAGAATCGGATCGCACAAAACCTTTATATAGAGGTTCAGTAAATCTCAACAAGTACAGATATCGAGAGGTGTCGAGAAATCTGTCGAGAAAGGTGTTGAGAAAAACAATCGTCGATAGATAAAGCTATCGAGAAGGTGTCGAGGAACAAAACAAAGACACGACAACAGAAGTTCGATCGATCCACCAACTGTCGAGAAGCTACCGAGGGGACAGAAATTTCCTCGATCGATCCACCAGGTGTCGAGAAGCTGTCGGGATTGCAATAAGGAAAAAGCTAAGAAGCTCGACAAATAGCTAGGTATCAGAAGGTCTCGAGGAGGTGTCGAACCAGCTTTTAAAAGCAGTTTTTCGAGAAGAGAAACACATAGACATAAATGCAATCACGCATGCAACTCAACTAATGATCCAATCAACTCAACTAATGATCCAATCAACATATTAGACACTCAAAATCATCTCTCAACAACAATATTAAGCACATGGATCCCAAAACACACACACACACACACTAAACAAGTCTATCCGATTTTATATTTCAAAAACAAGTCAAGATAGTTTAGTGAGTATACATCAACACATGTTAACCTTGTGATGGCCAAATCACATTGTACCTGCACATGTATCAAAAGTAGCAAAGAATATTACGTGTTGTGTGTGAAGAACATCGCAATATTGCATAAGTGTCTCAATGTTATAACGATTTGAGATATGAGAAAATCACTTTAACTTACACAATCATAATTGTTTGATGGGGACTATCACCTTTGAGGTACATCCTATAACTCTCACATCTCCTAGAAAATACACTTGCAATCATATTTTAAAGCATTTTGTTCTTTTTTCTTTTATTTCTTTGCATATTTTCTTATATTAAGCAAACCATGCATGGATATATAAAAGAGAAAAAAGAAATACCCAATTATGTTAAATTTTTTGACATTGCACTTTTGCAATGCCGAAACATATAGATGTCATTTCATAATTAGCAGGTAACAGTGGTGAGATAGTTATTTATGCCTTTCTCTTAGGATTTTCTGGTCCTACCCGTCAAAAAGAGTGATATGAGTGTTAAATACAAGAGATTACTTGACCTTACTCATCACAAACAAAGAGCCACAAAGCTCACTTGTTTAGTTGTGCATAGAGATGCTCATCTAAGCTACAAGAGATACAAAATTTAGAAAACTTTGTTTCATTTGTCATTTTAAGGTTCACAAGAACCAATGTACACAAACACACACTGTTTTTGTATTTTCCAATTTTTCAATTTTTTTTATTTTTTTATTTTTGAGAAACAAAATAAAACAAAATCTGAAAGTAAGCAAACAAAAACATGTTAATCAAAGTAAAACAATGCATAAAACTAGACTGACCCAAAATAGTAAAGCAAAACACACAAGTAATGCAAAAACAAAGACAAGAAGGGGAGATATAGAAAAAGTGATTGAATCACTTGGAACCCTTTTCCTTCCACACCTTGGAAGAAACCTTCCTTTTTGCAAACCCTTAAACCGATGATGAATGGGAAGAATTGAAACCATTCAAGTTTGAGAGGAACATAAGGGCTTTGAGAAGATCTCCAAGAGGAGCAAGAGAGGTTTGAAGCTGATTCTGGTTTCTAGATGCTATCATGTCATTGCTCTATTGAATGGCTTACCACTTATAGCAATTTGGTCGAGTATGACTGGTAATACCACAATGATGATAGAGATGCTGCTTCTTCTGTTTAGGCTTTTGAGAGTTAGCCTTCCTAGTCCTAGGGTTTTAATTTCCTTCTTCTCAAGGTAAGGGGGTGCCCCTAAGATGGATTTACCCTTGTCTAGGTTCTCACTAGCTAATTTAGTTTTAACATCATTGTTCTCAATTTTAATGTTATTAGCAAGAGGAACAAATACAGTAGTACTAGCAGAAGCAATATTAGAAGAAGAGAAATCATACCCTAAACTGGTTTAATCAGAAGCAGATTTCTAAATACTGAGCATCTCATCCAGTTTCACACTTGATGTCTTCTCCAGTTCAGCTCTAACTTGAAATAGCTCCACTTCAAGCTTCTTGGTCTTTTTAACCAAGAAATTGTTCTCGAATCTCAGTGCTCCAATAGTCTGATTGGTTTCATCAAACTTAGTGGAAAGCCCCTCACGGTCAAGTTCCACATCACTGAGCTTCTTGGTGGCCAGCCTATAGAGTTTCTCATGCTTCTCAGAAAGCTTGTACATGTTGGGAAATTTAGACCCCGATTGATAGAATTAACAAGTTTTAAATTCAAGTTGTTAATTAGATTTATTATGCATAAAACTTGTTAAAACAAACAAACATCAATATCATGTCAAAACTAAGTGCAGCGGAAAAATAAATAAGACAAGATATGATGACCCAGGAAAACCAATGAAACCAACCAGTTTCACAGTAAAAAACCTGGGGGGAAACCTTCCCGAAAAGCAATCCACTATAGTAAAGAGAAGTTTCAGATCTAGTACAAAACCTTTGTCACTAGACTCTACAATCCCCGTAGATGAACTCACAGCAGAAACCTTCTACTGCTTCAGAACCTCTGAACTCTTCAATATATGAATGCCACCCTTTGATGCACGAATCCCAATACGTGACTAACTCCTTTGCACGAATCTCAGTACGTGACTCACTCACCAACTTGAGGAAGAAGAATGTTGGCTGCAAAGTTCTTCACTTCATACACACGATGAAAATTAAGAAGCACTTGGTTACAAAACCCTAAGGCGCAAAGACGCAGTAGCTTCTTTCAGAGAGAATTAGGCTTCGGTCACCTTTTGCATATATTCTCCTTGTATTCTCTTGTGTGACGGCCTCAAAAAGATGCTTTATATATGCCTAGGGTTGTGAGAAAAGAAACCCTACACAAATACAAAAGCCTGGCCCAAAAATCAGATCTGGAAATCTCAATTCCCGTAACCTCGATAGATACCTCGATCGATCGGGCAGCTGTCGAGCCTCATTGAATCTCGATAGATACCTCGATAGATAGCTCGATAGATAGCTATCTGTCCGCAGGTGTCCAGCAGCTATCCGCCAGGTGTCCACCAGGTGTCCAGCTTTAGTACACACTTTTTCTTCACTTGTTTCTTGGTCCAATCTTCATGGTTTTAATACTAAACTTGAACAACATGTTCTTTGAAGTATTAAACACATCCTAGATCTATCCAAATACAAGTAAAGTGCGTTTTGTCAAAGGATTAGCCAACTACATAAAATAGCGACATATGTTAACAAACTTGAACTACATATGTCCTAACAATCTCCCCCTTTGGCAATCCGTGACAAAACCACAACAAACAAATGAACATATGAGATAAGTCATAAATCACTCAACTCATACTCACTTGTTGAATACAATAAAATCTACCCTAACACAAACTCTTGAAAAACTTTGCAAGAAGAGAGTTCATGGCATGGAAGACTTTGACAACCTGTATTTCTGAAACACTTATAAACAAAACACATCAAGGCATCTTTGTGTGAAACAGAAATAATAGCTTGCGTACAAGTAAAGAAACATGTGTATAAAGATAGAAAAGAAATAACACATGTAAAGATAGGTGAAGAAAACATACATCATCATATATATACCACTTGATAAATACCATGCTGTATGTAAAAATGGTCACAAGACCTAGGTACATGAACAAGGAGATAAACACTCCCCCTAGCAAGATGAAACACAACTCCCCCTTACAAGGGCATGTATTTCTCCCCCTAACTTGTAGAATCTTAAAGAAAGAAACCACAAATTCTCCAATTTCTCCCCCTTTTTGTCACGATTGACAGAGGGTACCGAGAAACATAAAGATGATCAAGGATGATCAAGGGGGCACAAAGAATCCATAAAAATGCATGAATGTGATGAAACAGTATGCTATGGATGACAAGATAAGAGAAACATGCAAAACATGTGAAAAAAAAATGCATGCAGAGATTCTCGATAGATCGAGAGGTATCGAGGAGCTATCGAGCAGACCTCGATGGATCGAACAGCTATCGAGAAGGTATCGAGGAGACAGAAACTTTCTCGATCGATCCACCTAGCTATCGAGAGGTGTCGAGATTGCGATAACATGCAACTGAAGATCTCGACAGATAAGCCAGGTATCGAGAGGTGTCGAGGATGTGTCGAGATGGCTTAAAAACAGTTTTTCAGGAAGAGAAAAACACAGATGTGAATGCAATCAAGCATGCAACTCAACTAAAGATCCAAGCAACACATTAACCTCTCAAAAACATCTCTCAACAAGAAATATGATGCACATGTATCTCAAAACACGCACACACACACTAAACAAGTCTAACCAATTTTATGTTTCAAAAACAAGTTATGACAGTTTAGTTATCATACATTAACGCATGTAAACCTTGTGATGGCCAAATCACATTGTACCTGCACATGTATCAAGAATTGCAAAGAGTATTGCGTGTTGTGTGTGAAAACATCGCAAGATTGCATAAGTGTCTCATTGTCATGACGATTTGAGATATGAGAAAATCACTTTAACTCACACACAATCATAACTGTTTGATGGGGACTATCACCTTTGAGGTACATCCTATAACTCCCACATCTCCTAGAAAACACGCTTGCAACCATATTTTAAAGCATTTTTAATCTTTTTGCTTTTTATTTCTTTGCATATTTTCTTTTAACAAGCATATCATGCATGGGCATACAAGAGAAAGAAAAGAAATACCCAATGATGTTAAGCTTTTGACACTGCACTTTTGCTATGCCGAAGCATACAGGTGTCTTTTGACATTGCACTTTTGCTATGCCGAAGCATACAGATGTCATATTATGATTGGCGAGTAACAGTGGTGAGATGGTTATTTATGCCTTTCTCTTAGGATTTTCTAGTTCAACCCGTCAAAAAGAGTGATACGAGTGTTAAGAAGAAGAGATCACTTAACCTTACTCATCACAAACAAAGAGCTACAGAGCTCACTCGCTTAGTTGTGCAAAAGAGTGCTCATCTAAGCTACAGATGATACAAAGTTTAGAAAACTCTGTTTCAATGGCCATTCCAAAAGTTCACATGAACCAATGTACAAAACACACACTGTTTTTGTATTTTTCTGATTTTTCCATTTTTTTTTTATTTTAAAAAAAACTAAATAACCAAACAAAAACAGACAAACAACATGAATGCATGAAATAAAGATGCATATGCATGAAAGCAAGAAAAGAAATGCAGATGCAAGAAGCATGATTTCAAAAGCAGATAAGAAATCAAGCAAAGAAAGTCCTACTACAGATAGAAAGAATTAAAGCAGAGGACAAACAGAAAAGACAATTAAGTCTTAGGCTCCTTTCTCACCCACACAGCACGAGTCTTTGGCCGTGAAGATGAAAAGGCACGTGTCCTAGTATGACTACTAGAGGACATAGAAGAATTAAAATTCTCCTGAAACTGAGTTAAAAAGCTCAAGACTTTTAATGACTCTCCAAACAAAGGTGTAGGTCCTTGAGAGGAAACCTGTGACCGTTTGGACAATTGCTTATGAGGATACAACTTAAAGCAATTAGGACGAATGTGTCCAGAAACACCACAATGGTGACAAACATGAGGTCTAACAAAGGATTTAGAATTAGCCAGAACAGTTTTGGATTTCATACCTTTATTACCTTTCTCAAATTGAGGCACAATGACAGTCCTTGATCCAGAAGCCGTGGAAGAGGAGGGGCTGGAGGAGACAGCATAGCCTAAGCCAGTCTTATCAGAACTAGGCTTTTGAGTACTCTCCACAATCACCTTATCGGTTGAAGCAGCAAAGGCCATAACATGACGACATTCATCCACGTACTCATCAGAAGAGTCATTCTCAGTGTCACTCCAAGTAGCAACCAACCCTTTGCCTTCTGACTTCTTGGCCTTTTCCCTCATAAAGTAGTTTGGGCACTCTATCCTCATATGACCAAAACCTTTGCACTCATGGCATTGGATGATGGGCTTCTCATTCTCACCCTTCCTAGAGGATTTTCTTTTCCTAGGAGGTTTGCCCTTATCCTTTTTCCAAAATTGAAGAAGCTTGATAATCTCATCAGTTATGAAGGTTAGATTCTCATCCTCATCATCATCATCATCTTCATCTTCATCTTCATCTTCAGAGTCCTCAATCTCTTCCTCTATACCCTTAAGAGCCAAATTTTTACTCTTTCCACCTTTTCCCATTGAGCCTAATCCCATCTCATAGGTTTGAAGGTTTCCTACAAGCTCAGTCAAAGGAATTTGATCAATGTCCCTTGCTTCTTCAATGGCAGTGATTTTGGCATGGAATCTTTCAGGTAAGGACCTAAGGATTTTCCTAACAATTTTGGATTCTGCTATAGATTCTCCAAGGTTGAAGGCAGAATTCACAATATCTATGAGTTTAGCATAGAACTCATCAAATGTCTCATCCTCTTCCATCCTTATTTCTTCAAAGCTACTAGTGAGTCTTTGAAGCTTCACAGTCTTCACTGCCTTGGTACCTTCATAGGTGGTCTCAAGAATGGTCCATGCTTCCTTGGCAACTTCCGTGGATGATATCTTCTTGAATTCCTCATTGGTCACCCCACAAAACAAGGCATTCAAGGCCCTACTGTTGAAATTTGCCACTGTGATTGTTGCATCATCCCAATCCACTGGCGCTTTCTTTGGCTTAATCCAGCCAACTTCAACAGCTTGCCATACCTGTTCATCTAGAGCCTGCAAAAACACTTTCATACGAACTTTCCAGTACGCATAATTAGTGCCATCAAATAAAGGAGGAATCAAAAGAGATTGTCCACGATCCATGACAACGGGGGTCAAGGATCACACTCAGGAAATTAATCCAATCAGAGTGTACCCGCTCTGATACCGCTTGTTGGGAAATTTAGACCCCGATTGATAGAATTAAAAAGTTTTAAATCCAAGTTGTTAATTAGATTTATTATGCATAAAACTTGTTAAAACAAACAAACAACAATATCATGTCAAAACTAAGTGCAGCGGAAAAATAAATAAGACAAGATATGATGACCCAGGAAAACCAATGAAACCAACCAGTTTCACAGTAAAAAACCTGGGGGGAAACCTTCCCGAAAAGCAATCCACTATAGTAAAGAGAAGTTTCAGATCTAGTACAAAACCTTTGTCACTAGACTCTACAATCCCCGTAGATGAACTCAAAGCAGAAACCTTCTACTGCTTCAGAACCTCTGAACTCTTCAATATATGAATGCCACCCTTTGATGCACGAATCCCAATACGTGACTAACTCCTTTGCACGAATCCCAGTACGTGACTCACTCACCAACTTGAGGAAGAAGAATGTTGGCTGCAAAGTTCTTCACTTCATACACACGATGAAGATTAAGAAGCACTTGGTTACAAAACCCTAAGGCGCAAAGACGCAGTAGCTTCTTTCAGAGAGAATTAGGCTTCGGTCACCTTTTGCATATATTCTCCTTGTATTCTCTTGTGTGACGGCCTCAAAAAGATGCTTTATATATGCCTAGGGTTGTGAGAAAAGAAACCCTACACAAATACAAAAGCCTGGCCCAAAAATCAGATCTGGAAATCTCAATTCCCAGAACCTCGATAGATACCTCGATCGATCGGGCAGCTGTCGAGCCTCATTAAATCTCGATAGATACCTCGATAGATAGCTCGATAGATAGCTATCTGTCCGCAGGTGTCCAGCAGCTATCCGCCAGGTGTCCACCAGGTGTCCAGCTTTAGTACACACTTTTTCTTCACTTGTTTCTTGGTCCAATCTTCATGGTTTTAATACTAAACTTGAACAACATGTTCTTTGAAGTATTAAACACATCCTAGATCTATCCAAATACAAGTAAAGTGCGTTTTGTCAAAGAATTAGCCAACTACATAAAATAGCGACATATGTTAACAAACTTGAACTACATATGTCCTAACAGTACAGTTTCTCATAGGCTGTATGGATATCATCTTAATCATCCATCTTTTCAAACTTAACATCCACCAATTCTTTTTCTTCATCTACATCTTCTATAATCCCTTTAGTAGGATTGACAGTGGCAGTGAAGGCATTAAAAATTCAGTCATCCTCATTGTCAGAATCATCCTCAGGCTCAGTGTCCCCTAAAGTAGCTACAAGTGCCTTGCTCTTCCCAATGCTCTTAAGATATGTGGGACACTCCTGTTTCATGTGACCGAAGCCTTGACATTTGAAGCACTTAGGTCCTGCGAGAACAGTGTATTGACCGCCATCCCTAACATCCTTTTTCTCTTTATTTTGGCTCTTAAATTGAGACGAACTGGATTTCCTACGGTCCTTGTCGAAGCCCTTTCCATTTGCATTTTTAATGAATTTCTTGAATTTCCTGGTGATGTAGGACTTCATCTTAGAATCTTCATCGTCTGAAGACTCATCTGTCTCACTACTCTTGGCCTTTAGTGCCATGCTCTTGCCTTTGCCCGACTTGCCAACTCTTGTCAACCCTAGCTCGTAGGTTTGCAAATAACCAACTAGCTCAGTTAGAGGAATCTTGTCAATATCCTTTGATTCCTTTATCGTTGTGATCTTGGCATGGAATCTCTCGAGCAGAGATCTGAGCAATTTTCTCACAATCTTGGCTTCAAGAATGGTTTCTCCAAGATTGAAAGCGAAGTTCACTATGTCCTTGAGCTTGGCATAGAACTCATCGAACGACTCTTCCTCCTCCATCTTAATTTCTTCGAAGCTTGTAATGAGCCTTTGTAGCTTCGAATCTTTAACAGCCTTTGTTCCCTCATAGGTTGTCTGGAGGATGGTCCATGTTTCCTTAGTAGTTTCAGTGGAAGATATCTTTTTGAACTCCTTATTAGTGACAGCACTGAATAAACCATTCAATACTCTGCTATTGAAGTTTTCTGCCTTGATCTTAGCATCATCCCAATCGGCCGGCGCTTTTGTAGGCTTAGTCCAGCCTATCTCCACAACTTGCCACACCTTCTCATCTAGAGACTACAAGAAAGCTCTCATGCGTACTTTCCAGTATGCATAGTTAGTACCATTAAACAATGGAGCTATAATAAGAGACTGACCTCTATCCATGACAAACAGGGGTCAATGGTTTACACACAAAGATTAACCCTAATCAGAGTGTGCTTGCTCTGATACCACTTGAAAGGCCAAAAACGTATTGACCCCTTGTGATCGATTAATTGATTAATTAGTCAACTTATTAATTAATCAAATTATCATGCAAAGCGCGTGGTAGCACAAACAAATCGCCAAATAAACTAAGTATGCAGTGGAAATTAAATGATACGGTGATTTGTTTACGAATGGAAAAAACCTACATGGCAAAAACCCCACCAGGTGATTTTAAGGTCACCACTCCCGAAATTTCACTATCATCACAACAAGCGGTTTTAAGTAAAGGAATCCCAAGTACTTTACCAACCTACAGTTGAACCCTTACCCTAATACCCAATTGGACTTGTTTTGTAGTGACAATTTCTCCTTTCAATACACGGCTTCCAAGTACGTGACTAACCAATTGCACGGATCCCAGTACACGACTTCAATCACCAACTAGAGAAAGTTGTTGGCTGCAAAATTCTTCAATTCATTCACACGATAAAGATCAAGAAGATGCCTAGTTACAAAACCCTACGGTGCACATTACACACCAACTTCTTCACAAGAGAGATGAACTAGGGCAAGAACTTTGTCTCTAGTCACAACTTGCTTGAACAAAGATTTCTCAATGCTTGTGCAACTTGCGTACTCTTTGACGGCCATTAAAATAATCTTTTTGTATGTCTAGGATTAGAAGAAAAGAAGTCCCAAAGATACATCAATGGATTGGAATCAAAACAGATCTGAAATTCTGTTTTCTTTAAACCTCGATAGCTATAGGTGTCGAGATGCTGTCGAGAAGCTGTCGAGCATCGAACCTGAAACAACTCTTTAAACCTCGACACATGCTAGCTATCGAGCTACCTGTCGAGCTTTAATGAACTTGCACTTTTCAACTTGTTTCTTGGGCAGACTTGATGACTTCAACACTTGATCTTGAAACACAGTTTCTTGAAGCGTTAAACACGTCCTAAATCTACCTAATTACAAGTAAAGTGCGTTTTGTCAAAGGATTAGCCAATTACATAAAATAATGACATATTTTCTAAACAAGTGAAACACATATGTCCTAACAGAAAGCTATCGTGCGAAGGTTACTGCTATAGAAGAAAGTAAAAATTTGGATGAGATTAAGATTCAAGAGTTAATTGGATCTCTCCAAACATATGAACTCGGACTGCCTTCTCACAATCCAAGCAAATCGCTTGCACTCAAAACCATCAATGAGAGGAGGAACGACTCTTCCAAAGAAGATGATGTAGAGAAAGAAGTAGCATTCCTTACGAAGAACTTCCAAAAATTTCTGATGATGAAGAACAGTGGAAAGCCCTTCAGCAAAGGAAAGTTCTCATCATCCAAAGGTAGTAGAAAGGAATTCAAGAAGAAAGATGGGAAGGACTCTTAGTCCCCCCCCCCCAATGAGTTATGTGCTTTGAATGCAACAGCCATGGACACATTAAGAAAGAATGTCCCAACTACTTGAGAGGGAAGGGTAAGGTGTTTGTCACTACTCTTAACGACTCCTAAAGCTCAAATTCAGACTCGAAAGAAGAGTGTGACAGTGACGGGAACTATAAGGCTTTCATGACAATTACCTCCACTAAATCTAAAGATGATTTGAGCAATTTGGTAAATGAACTTGGTGAGCATTCCGAGGGTGACGAAGTTAAAGAATCAGAAGATGAAGATGTACGCCAAAATAAAGGAGAGAGCAATCTTCAAGAAGCATATGATTCTTTGCTAGAAGATTGTGGAAACTATGCCAAGGTTGTGAATCATGCTCTGAGAAAGATGAAGAAGATTGAAGAAGAGCATAAGTGTACTATTGTGCAACTTAAAGAGGCAAAATGTAAAGTAGAAGGACTCAAGAGAGAGCTAGTTAAAGCTTACTCTAAGATCAAGTTTCTAGAGCTTGAAATAATCCAAGCCAATGTCAAGGTTGAATGTATCTCCACCAAGAAACTTGACAGTATGTTGTCTTCACAAAAATCTTCACATGACAAGACCGATTTAGGATACGCCGGAGAAGGAAGCTCCAGCAGTGAACCGAAGAAGAAAGTAAGGTTTGTATCAGCCAAGAATGTTGTGAAACTTAAAGAAGTGATGCCTGAAAGTGAGACCCTTGATGCTGAGAAAAGAACCATTGATGTAAGACCAAATGATAAAGGGAAGTCATTACCCAAAAATCAAAGGGGGCTTCAAGCGAAGCATGTGTGTCATCATTGTGGCGTTTAAGGGCACACAAGACCCAATTGTTTCAAGCTCTATGAACTCAAGAAAGCTGATTCCATGCATGGCTAAGAAAGTTCAAAGAAGAAACCAAAGGGAACACAATCTAAGGGAGAAAATGAAGGACATCTCATTGGAGATGTCAAAGAAATGCTAAAGAACATCTCTCTATGCCTTGCTAGCTTCACTCCGAGGATGGAAGGCTATGTTGGTCGTGCACCTCCATTCAAGGCTCTCACCCAAAACACTCAAAAAGTGTGGGTGAAGAAGGGTACCTATGCATGATTTATTTCCTATTCCCATGATTTAATTCTTTCAATGTTTAAGGTCATCGGTTCATACATCATGTCATGCAAAATCTTCTTGTGTCATTGCTTCTAATTCATAGCATGTTTCTTTTGCTAGCTGTTTTTTGTTTTTGCTTTTGTTGATCTTACTTTTCGTGCTATGTTTTTTAGTGTGTTGAAAAAATTCAAAACTCATAAAAATTGAAAAATCTTCAAAAAGTTTGATCGCTTGTGTTGTGTATATCACATGTGAGTTTGGCCTAGTACTTTCGTACTAATGACGTAGTGCAATTAGGAGCTTAGCTTGTTTTGTATGCACATCTATCTTTGTGGGACAAATCTTGAAATATATGTGTGATTGTTATAAATCTATCTTCAAGATTGTTATGAATGATTAGTCAATAGTCTTGTTAGTCTTGATACATGCATAGACTTGTGCCTATATCTTTTCCCACGTTTTTATGTTTTTGCTTAAAGAGCTCATCAAATGTCAAATCTCGAAAAGAGATTTTGAGCTACTAGTATTTGACTAGGAAAGAGGGAAAGCAACTTGTATTGAAATGTATGGTGCCTCAAAAAGCTAAAGGCTTACTCACAAAGTTGAAATATCAAAAGTTCTGGCATCGATCTCAAAATGGGACGTACTTTGTTAAAAAATGATCATATGTTATGTCTTGTAATGGAGCCAAATGAAAAACTTCAAAATTATGTAATTATTCTTGTGGAAGATCATATATGTTCATTTCTATAATTGAGATAGTCCACTTGACTTAGTACTAGTTGTGTATGACTTGATTGAATTGATCATTGAAGCTTCACTTTAGACTAAGGACTATTCCACATTTGATACTCATACACAACAC
This sequence comes from Castanopsis chinensis, assembly GCA_032878915.1. Taxonomy (NCBI): domain Eukaryota; kingdom Viridiplantae; phylum Streptophyta; class Magnoliopsida; order Fagales; family Fagaceae; genus Castanopsis; species Castanopsis chinensis. Next base: position 3,202,868 of record JAVQMG010000097.1, on the reverse strand, counting down.
ACAAGACTTTGTTCAATGAATGCTTATTTCATTTGTGTGATTGTACATAATCAAATATGATGTGTATACTCAATTTCTTGCCAATCAAACCCAAAAAGATTTTTGAGTATTTTATATGCTTTTGAAAGTTTTTTTATTCTTTCGTGCTTTAAGTTTTTGTTCAAAATGCATTGTTGTGCTTTTCCTTAAAAACTGGTTCAGAGGAATTTTTGCGAGCAGCTCGCGACTTAGAGCTTCCCGCAAAAAGTGCTTAAGGGAAATTAAAAAGTCACATTTTCATCCAGAGAGTCTCGCTACTGCCTCGCAAGTATTTCGTGACTAAACTCTACTCTCGAAATGTTTTTAGACAAAAACTAGATTTTTTCAATTTTATACAGAGACTATCGCGACTGTCTCGCAATTGTGTCGAGACTAAAAGCATCTCGCGAAAGCTTCTATGTATCTCGCGAGCATTTTCGCAACTGTCTAATCGGCGAAAAATGCCTGTTTCCAGTTTTTATATAGCAAATGTGACATTTTTTTTTTTTAGTCATTCTTTTCCCTCACTTTGCCTCTCTCGAACCCCTCTCAACCCAAAACTCGCTTTCACTCAAACCTTATCATTTTCAAGAAAAATCTCTGCAAAATCTCTTCAAGTTATGTTTTTCTAGACATTGTTTTCACTTTTGTTTTAATTTTTTGTAGTTTTGTGCTTAGGGTTTTCGAAAAATGGGTTGGGGTTCTTATTCTTGTGAAAATTTTTTCAAATTTTTGATGGGCTGAGTCCCATTTGCTGTGTTTGTGTTGGCCCCTTCTGGCATTCTGAACATGTATTTAGGCATTTTCACATGTGTTCATGCATTGCTCATAGTTAATGTTCACCGGTGCATGTTAGGTGTTTGACAAAATGTTCTAGTGACATCCTTGTGTTGTTTTGGACTCAAGTGAGTTCCAATGCTTAGGTTTACCCTTGATTAAGCATGCTTGACATGTTTTGATCATTGGGTGTGTGTTTTACACACTTTGCCCATTTTGTGCCTCACAATGCCATGTCATGCATCACCTAGGCACACACTATGCATCACCTACTGCACAACATGCATCAGCACATGCACACACATGCACAGTCATTTTTTTCATTCATTGTGCTTATGCTTACATGTTTCAACACTTATTTCATGTTGTTTTGAGTTTGTTATCCTTTGTTTTAAGATCTTTTTACTTCTATTTTGGTCTAACTTGAATCTAATCAAGTTTTATGGCTTGGTTTGTGTTTCTATTTTTTCTTTTTATGCTTTATATCTGTTTTGCAGATGTCTCCCACCAAGCATGCTGCTAAGAAACCAACCTCCAAACATGCTCGCATGGATTTTGACAATTTCAAGTTTATTGAAGCAGACTTGAAGTACAATGACTTCTACAAAGGAGAAACTATGATCATGGATAAGGTTGTGTAGTTAGACACCCTTGAGGACACTTTCATACTTGAAGAGTTCAAAGAAAGGACATGGACAAAACTGCTAAATCCAATTGGAGTAGTGTACTCGGAGATTATCAAAGAGTTTTTCTCCAATGCTAGTGTTGAAGGGGATAATATAAATTGTTGGGTAAGACACAAAGAGTTTGGCATCACTAAGGACAACATTCAGGAGTTCTTAGAAGTTCGTCCTCCATCGCAAGCAATCACAATGCAATATGATGAAAGATTGGAATCTACTGAGGATATGGTGAAGATACTTGGTGGTACTTCTAAGAAAACCTCCATGAACACAATCCCATTCAGTCTAGAGATGAGGACTCTTGCTCATGTGATGATCAACAACTTGTACCCGATCACTAACTTCACCCATAAAGAGATTGATATTTGTGGACACATCCTTCACCTTTTGAAGAAGAGCATTGAGAAGCAAAACTCCAGAATAGTTCTGCCATTCCCCTCACTCATAATGGGCTTAATTACAAAGACAAGGCTCAAACTTCCGAGTGGTCTCATTGTGGTTTAGAGGGACTATCCTATTGGTGGTCACACAGTGACTCGAAGTACAGCTCACATCAAAGGATCCAAGGCCAGTACTTCTCAAATTCCAAGGGCTGTTGTTCAAGAAGAAAGTGGAGACACAGAGGATGAGATTAATCACTTCACTTCTGCCCTAGAGACTTCAACACAGCCATCCTCTTCAACACCTACACGAGGATCCAATCATCTTGATCACCTTCTTGCAATAGTAGATCAGATATATGGCATGCTTGAGTCTCATGTGCATCATACCACGGATCAATTTGCTTACATCCAAGGTCAAATCACTACCTTATCATCACAGATTGAGGATATGTCAATGGCTCATGGATTTAACTCTGAATCTGATCAATTCTAGCTTCTTTAGCCATTCCGGTCAAAAAAGGGGAGAAAATTTTGAGGGGGAGTAGCACATTTTGAGGGGGAGCATAGAGCATAGCGAAGCATAGTGTAGTACATGCACTTCATAGACTTTTTGGTTAACTTTTTGTGGTTTAGTTATTTACATTGCTTTCTTTTAAACCTTTAGGTACTTTGATTTAAATTCAGTTTAATATTCAGTACTTTGTGTTTATCTCATTGCTTTGTAGCATTTTTTTGTACTTATAGTTTATCTTGAGTACTACACTCTTGTGCCCTTGTTGGATCATGTATCCTTAATGTAAATACTTTGGTATTTTGCATTGGTTGAGTGTTTTGGACATGCAATTGATTCTTGCTTTTCACTTAATTGCATTGTGTGTCTAGATGATCGTTTATTAGTTAAATGATCATTGTAGTCATTCCGTAAAGACTGTTCTTGTACGATTAAGTTATGCTCCATTGCTTATATCTTCTTGTTTATCTTGATTGCATTATACTTGCTCATATACGTACCTTGTATTCAACTTATCCTAAGCTTAATGAAAGTTTTGTTTGTGTGTGAGTGTTTCAGGATACATGTGTATTCGTGCAAGTGCTTCACAACTTATAGATTAGGTGTGAGTGAGTTTTGCCACTGTTCCCAAACTCACGTTTAAGTTTAGAGTCTATTATAGGGTGTTTCGTCACGGAATAGCCAAAGGGGGAGATTATAAAGTTGTGATTTACAATTGTTTTGTGTGGCCTTTAATTCCATGCCAAATTTAATTTTAATTTTTTTCAATCTTTTATACCCTGTATTTATTGTGGGACTATATTGTAAGAGCTGTGTGATAGAGAGAGAGTGTGTGAAGACTCAAGCATTTGAAGACAGAAAAGTTCTCGCGGGTAGCTCGCGACTAAGCATCTTGCGAAGTGATGCATGTGCCTTGCACATGACTGGAATGTGAAGAGTCATGACAGATGGTGATAGTTGGTTTTCATGAATGTCTTGCTGGTAAGGCCTTCCCGCAAGATACTCGCGAAATAGTCTGTTTTACTATTTTGTTCTATTTGCTCCACTACATTCTCATACACACTATATATACCTTCATTACTCACATATTGAGTAGAGAGCTTTTCAGAAGAGAAAACCCTAGCCTTAACCCTTGAGAGTGTGAGATTGTCATACCCACAATTCTACACATCATCCATTGTGGTTTTCCTCTACTCCTACCTCTCCATTTCTAAATCCTTGAGAGGTTGACAGTCTAAACACTTACCACACCCATACTGAGTGTCCAATGAGCTTTTTGGTGCTGTTGGGAAGTATTGGAAGAAGCCAAGCTTTGGCAAATGCAATTGGGTGTATTGCGGGATCCGGAAAGCTAGACAAGACACAATTCCAAGAAGCCTTGTTGGAGTAGGAGCTCAGAGGGCTTACATGCATTGGGTAGATTAGGCTTGGAAGGCCTCTTGCTATTCGTGTATCCCAACTTATTGTCTAGTGGATCGATTTACCACTTGGAGAACGGCGGAGAGGTTTTTCACTGAGTTCTTCGGTTTCCTCTTCAATAACACATCGAAATGTTATCATGTATTTGCATCTCTCTTCCCTACTCTTTTAACTTTCATTTTACTATTGTGATTTAATGAATCTGGCTTAAAGTAGTTGTTTTGTTTGTTTGCTCACATTTACTCTATTCTGCACTTAATTTAAGTTAAAGTAAAATCAACCGAGCCGTAATCTTTTAATTTGGGGTCTAAACAACTCTTGTATTTTTTAAAAAAATTCGAGCTTTCACTCATTACAAACATGAGCCACAAAGCTCACTTGTTTATTTGCACATAGAGATACTCATCTAAGCTACAAGAGATATAAAGTTTAGAAAACTTTGTTTCATTGGCCATTCAAGGTACACAAGTACCAATGTACATAAACACATTATTTTTGTATTTTTCTAATTGTTTTTCTTTCTTTCTTTTTTTTTAATTTTGAGAACAAAACAAAATAAAAACTATAAGATTGAATTTATTCAATCATTTTGTTGGCTTTATTCCGTGTCAATTTGCTTGTAATTTAGCATTTAGAAACCATGTATTTATGTGGGAATCATGTAGTGTGTGAGAGAGTGTGAAGAAAATCTCAAGAGTGTGCACTCAAGCAGGGCCTCATGATTGGATCTCGCGGCTGGCAAGTCGCCAAAGGAGGCACACATGTGAAGCATGTAAAGGAGCTGAAGAGTCACGCCAGCTAGAGCACTACTGGACAAAACTTCCAGTTTGGCCAGGTTGTTAACTCGTGACTCATTCAAGTCGCCAGACCACTCTGTTTGGGAAAAACTAACCTTTCGCATTCCAAACACACACCAGTATAAATACCCCTTACACCCATGTATTGTAGAGAGCCTCCAGAAAGAATTTTGAGAGAGAAACCTTGGAGAAAAACAAAATGGACTCATCCACAATCTTCATCCTTTGATTCTCCAAGTTCCTCTACTCTCACCCTCTCCATTGTTATACCCTTGAGAAGTTCATTTAGCCAAATCCTTTTCTCACCATACCCATATCTGTGAGAAGGTTAATTGGTGCTTAGGAAGCAGTTAGGAAAAGATCAATTGATATTGGTTAATGCTATAGGCTATAGCAGAATCCGGTAAGCTAGAGAAGACAAAGGTTCGACATAACCTCGTTGGAGCAATAAGCTTGGAGGGCTTAGGTATACTAGGTAGATTAGGCTTAGAGGGTCTTCTACTGTTCATGTATCCTAACTTCATTCTCTAGTGGATTATTGACTGCTTGGAGGGCGACAGAGAGGTTTTATGTCGAGGACTTCGGTTTCATCTTCAATAACACATCGTTGTGTTGTCTTTTTGTTTGCATCTCTCTTCCCTTAATCTTCACCTTTTAACTGCTGTTGTGGTTATGATTAATTTTGGTTTACATTGTTTTACCAATTCTGATTTAGCTTATTTTCATAGTCCGCACATATAATGTTTGATAATAAGCTTGTGTTGGTAATTTGTAATTTTGGGGTCTAAATGTTCATAGATGTTTTACACACTTTTTGAACATTCAAAAAATAAACAACCAAACAAAAACAGACATACAACATGAAAGCATGAAAGAAAGATGCAGATGCATGAAAGCATGATTCCAAAAGCATATAAGAAATCAAGCAAAGAGAGTCCTATTTTAGATAGAAAAAATAAAAGCAGAGGACAAATAGAAATGACAATTAAGTCTTAGGCTTCTTTCTCACCCACACAACACAAGTCTTTGGCCGTGAAGATGAAAAGGCATGTGTCCTAGTATGTCTACTAAAGGACATAGAAGAATTAAAATTCTTTTGAAATGATTTTAAAAGGCTCAAAGCTTTTAATAACTGTCCAAAAAAAGGTATAGGTCCTTGATAGGAAACCTGTGACTGTTTGGAAACTTGCTTTTGAGAATTCAACTTAAAGCAATTAGGACAAATATATCTAGAAACACCACAATGATGACAAACATGAGGTCTAACAAAGGATTTAGAATTAGCCAAAATAGTTTTGGATTTCATACCTTTATCACCTTTCTCAGATTGGGGCCCAAAGATAGTCCTTGATATAGAAGCTGTGGAAGAGGAAGGGGCAGAGGAAACAGCATATCATAAGCCAGTCTTATTAGAACTAGGCTTTTGAGCACTCAATACCTCATCAAGCTATATACTAGACAACCTCTCTATTTGAGTTCTAGCTTGACTAAGTTTAACCTCGAGATTCTTGACCTTCTTTTCTAATGAGGTGTTCTCCATAACAAGAGTCTTAACTAACCTTGTAATCTCATCTAGTTTGACTAATAGATCAACTTTTTAGTTTTTACCTTATTAAGCTCTTTTCTACAAAGATGAGAAGTCTTTTAAGATTTTATGAATTCAGTGCATAGCTTATCATAGGCTTCTTGAAGGGTCAACTTCTTAGGTACTTCATCATTAGAAGAATCCTCACTATTACTAGCACTCTCCACAATCACCTTATCAGTTGAGGCAGCAAAGGCCATAACGTGATCACATTCATCCACATACTCATCAGAAGAGTCATTCTCAGTCTCATTCCAAGAAGTAACCAACCCCTTATCTTTTGACTTCTTGATATTTTCCTTCATAAGGTAGTTTGGGCACTCTATCTTATGTGACCAAAACCTTTACACTCATGGCATTGGATGAGGGGTTTCTCATTCTTACCCTTCCTAGAGGATTTAGATTTCCTAGGAGGTTTGTCGTTATCCTTTTTCCTAAATTGAAGAAGCTTGATAATCTCATCAGTTGTGAAGGTTAGATCCTCATCCTTATCATCATCTTCATCTTCATCTTCAGAGTTCGCAATCTCTTCCTCTATACCCTTAAGAGCCAAGTTTTTACTCTTTCCACCTTTTCCCATTGAGCCTAATCCCTCAGTCAAAGGAAGTTGATCAATGTCCTTCACTTCTTCATTAATAGTGATCTTGGCATGGAATCTTTCAGGTAAGGACCTAAGGATTTTACTAACAATTTTGGATTTTGCTATAGATTCTCCAAGGTTGAAGGCAGAATTCACAATATCCTTAAGTTTAGCATAGAACTCATCAAATGTCTTATCCTCCTCCATCCTTATTTCTTCAAAGCTACTAGTGAGTCTTTGAAACTTTACAGTTTTTACTACCTTGGTACCTTCACAAGTGCTCTCAAGAATTGTCCATGCTTCCTTGGTAACTTCCATGGATGATATTTTCTTAAATTCCTCATTAGTCACCCCATAAAAAAGGGCATTCAAGGCCCTGCTGTTGAAATTTGCAGCTTTGATTGTTGCTTCATCCTAATTCACTGGTGCTTCCTTTGGCTGAATCCAGCCAACTTCAACAGCTTGCCATACCTGTTCACCTAGAGCCTACAAAAAAACTTTTATATAAACTTTCCAGTACGTATAATTAGTGTCATCAAATAAAAGAGGAATCAAAAGTGATTGTCCACAATCCATGACAACGGGGGTTAAGGATCACACTCAGGAAATTAATTCAATCAGAGTGTACCCGCTTTGATACCACTTGTTGGGAAATTTAAACCCCGGTTGATAGAATTAAAAAATTTTAAACCCAATTTGTTAATTACGTTTATTATGAATAAAACTTGTTAAAACAAACAAACATCAATATCATGTCAAAAATAAGTGCAGCGGAAAAGTAAATAAGACAAGATATGATGACCTAAGAAAATCAATGAAAAAAACTGGGGGGAAACCTTCCCGAAAAGCAATCCACTATAGTAAAGAGAAGTTTCAAGTCTAGTACAAAACCTTTGTCCCTAGACTCTACAATCCCTGTAAATGAACTTGCAGCAGAAACCTTCTACCGCTTCAGAACCTCTGAACTCTTCAATATATGAACGCTACCCTTTAATGCACGGATACCAGTACGTGACTCAGTCACCAACTTGAGAAGTAAGAATGTTGGCTGCAAAATTCTTTAGTTCATCACAAAATGAAGATCATGAAGTTACTTAGTCACAAAACCCTACGGTGTACAAACATAGCAACTTCTTCAAGAACTAAGGAAAACTAGGTTTCCGGTCACATTTTTAGAATTATACTCTTGTGCAATTGTGCTCTTGATTGTGCAACCTAATACAACCCTTAAAATAGTCCTTATATATGTTTAGGGTTGTGAGAAAAGAAAGCTCAAACACATACTCACAGATTGGATGAAAAACAGTCCTAAAAAACTGAGTTTCATAATCCTCGATTGATAGCCATCTATCGAGTTAGCTGTCGAGCCACGGGGTTCAGCAGCTTTTAAACCTCGATAGATACTAGTTGTCGAAATTTAAAATCCAGCACTTCTTCACTTGATTCTTGAACAGACTTGCATGGCTTTAACACTTGAACTTGAAACCTTGTTTCTTAAAGCATTAAACACATCCTAGATCTACTCAATTACAAGTAAAGTGTGTTTTGCCGAAGGATTAGCTAGTACATAAAATATTGACATATGTTCCTAACATCAAATCACATATGTCCTAACAAATAGGACACACACTTCAAAAGATTCTCTCTACAATCTTCTTAATGAGACTCTTATTATTAAGTGCCAATTCAATTTGCTCTTTCCTCTTCCTATTGCTAATAGAATTTTTGCACAAAAATGGATTATTTCTTATTTCTACACTGTCTTCTTTTATATGGTGGAATCTATTAAAAATAAATAAATAAACAGTTTATATGATAGAGAAAATAATTCCCTTAATTTGTTTTTTGTTTTAATTTCTAATGTAGAAGACTCTTGAAGCCAACAAATTATATGCCTATTTGTCCACTCTCTTTTAAGGAATGTAAAAGATAATTGTACTGTTTAATTAGCCAAAATAATTAAATAATTGTAAAATTCATTTAGGCTATATATATATATATATATATATATATATATATATATATGTGTGTGTGTGTGTGTGTGTGTGTGTGTGTGTGTGTGTGTGTGTGTGTGTGTGTGTGTGTGTGTATTCATATTCTTAATAATGTATATTCGTAATAATTTTGGTTCTTTTTATTTTGTTCCTCTTAATGATATGTATATTATAATTGAACATAAGTTGAGTGTTATAGGGCCACAAAGAATAGTTAGAAATTATTTCAAAATAGAAGTATAAAGTTTCCACACATCACGTGAATCAAAGTCCTCATGTGAGAGTGCGCGAGGTCCTGCCCATGTGGCACTCTAATGTTTCATTTAACCTCTTTTACCTCTTTTCATGAAGTCTTTTTACTATTACCCAAAAGCTCACGTTAACTTATTTCTACTATTATACCATTAATCTCTCATTAATTGTCTGAGCTTACACCACACATTTCTCTCTTCTTCATGTCTTTTAGGAGTCCAAATCTTCTATCTCACTTTTTATACTCCACTCCATACTCCGCAAATAAAAACTTAACACATATCCACCAATTTAATTAAATTATAAATATTTACTTTTCTCATTTAAGATACCTAAAATAAAACAAAAATAAAATTCCAACACATTTCCACCACCACTAGTCACCATTGGCAGAGATCACCAGTGCCATCAACGCCACCAATCAAATGCCATCCACCGCCTCTATTTTCAAGTAGCTGCATTTACGCTTAGCAAACCCAAATATTCATTACTATTGTTTTAACAAAAGAGCCACCTCTGGTGGGTTTAGCAAATGCCAAAAAAAAAAAAAAAAAAAGGATTTTTATATATAATTATTCCTTGCATTTACTGTTTCCATAGCTTTCCTCTTCAATTATCAAGACACTGAAAATTTTCAGTTTTCCCTATTAAATTTTGAATCACAAAAGATTGCAAGCCTAGAAGTTTATGCTTTTTAAATTTCAATTCAAATTAACAAAGCAATTTTGCTTGGTCTAATAGACAAAGTCGTAGATCTTGAGGAAATTATGACGTGGGCCTCTTTTGAAGGCAAGCTAATGAAAGTGTTCACACAAAACAGAGAGAGGGATCAGTATGGGAATATGTTGGTTATTTATTTATTATTTAATTTAGGTATCTAAAATAAGAAAAAAAAATTAAGGTGTCAATTTTTAAATATATATGTATATGTGTCAATTTTTAATCTATAAGTATAGAGTGGAGTAGGAAAAGTTGGACAAGAGATTTGAACTTGTCTTTTAGCATACCCACCATTTTAGTATTTAAACCAAAAGCAAAATTTTTTTTAAAAAAATTTATGGACCAATTGTAATAACTAACTAGATAAGGTACTGAGGAGAGATAGAGAGACATGAAAATGTTGTAGATTTTTAAATGAAACGTATTATTTCACTATTTCCAAAATAAAAGACCTAAAATTGACAAAGCATTTGTAAGAGAGAGAAAGAGGAATCTAAGGGGCTGCCACATCCATCATATTGGCTTCCCACCACCATCAAGCTACCGAAACCCCTACGGCTAATTTTGTTTTTCATTTTTCTTTTTAAATTAGGGGTTAAAATATGATTTAGGCTTGGGTAATTTGGTTGGATAATTTTTGTTTTGGATATATAAGTAGAGAGAATATCTTGTGCGCAATGTAAAGCCATACTTTACCATAGTTTGAAATCATCTATAAGACACATGCATACGCACTAGCCCACACCATGTCTTAAAGTCACACTATCAATGAGTGCATACGCACTAGCCCTTACATATATCACTCAAGTATGATCCTTTCCCATGTGTAGATGAAAGCCAAGACCGTAACCCATTTACAAACTCTATTTCTCCTCCCCCACGTGTAGATAAAACTTGAAAACCGAGACCCTGACCCACTTAGAAGCTCTCTTCCTCCATACAAACTTCTCTTCAGAATACACACACTTCCAACCTTTTTGCAGACAACAATTTACAATTCAAATTCAATGATCCCATTTAACCAAACCAACATTCCTACTCTTTTATCAAATCTTAATTCAAGCCTTCTATGTAAACTATTGGATATGTACAGTCAAGGAAGATATGCAATCACTCTAAAATATTTATTAAAAAAAAAAGGGAAATGTTCAGTTTAACCTCAACAATCCCACCACTCTATTTTCTCTTCCTCTTCCAAAACTTCTCTCTCTCTCTCTCTTCTCTCTCTCTCTCTCTCTCTCTCTCTCTCTCTCTCACACACACACACACACACACACACACATTTTGAGTGGTATATTAGGATTCCCCAAATTGAAGATAATATTCAATTTTACCAATGGGCTAAACATCGGAAGGATTGTCTTCTAAGACAACGAGTGTTTTTCTTACCATGTTACAGAAAATTTCAAATGGCATGTGATATGGCATAGTCACCAATAGTCATATTGCATTCAACTATATGCATATTAAATTTTGAGTTGTCCACTAGGTATGATGACCAATTTGTTAATATGACTTATGATATGTTCCTATAGCTGATAAAGAATTCATAGCAAATTGGACCAAATTGTATGTGATGTCATTGAATTGTAGGTGTTTTCTTTTCTTTCTTTTTTCTTTTTTTTTTTAACATAAATGCATGAAATTTGTAGGTCCATCATAAGCATAAAGATGATAATAACCTTAGCTATTGACAAAAAAATTGAGATACTACGCACATAGATTATGATAGCATTTGTCCCTTTTGAAAATATAAATGATTTATAGGATTCTAGCTACAAATATTTGGCATATAATCTATAATGAAAAAATAATTTTGGGATATGGTAGAAACAAAAGACTATAGAGACTTTTAGTTAGATGCACAACAATTTTTTTTTTAAAGTCTTCTAGAAATATTTATTGTTTTAGTTTGTGACCAATATAATTTAATTAATTTTGATGCAAAGCTCAAGACCAACATACTTTTAGGCAAAGTTTTCACATGCATTGCACAAGTTTCCAACTAGTATCAATAATATTTGATTCAAGCATTATCAAAGGCCCACCAAGTAAACTTTTCATGTATATTTAGGGATTATTTGTGTATGTATGTTACTGTGACACAAAAATTATACAAAATACACATTTCATTGAAATAATCCCTCTCTCGCTTGCTCTCTCTCTCTCTCTCTCTAAAGCTACGACATTGAGGCTTTCAATAGTCTTTTTTTGTCATTGTGCAACCCTACATGCTCCCAAATGTGATAGTTCAACCACTATACATGTGCCACATGTCAATCCAAAAAAAGTGCCGCATCAACTTTAGGTCACTTTAGCGTCTTCTGTAATGTCACTTGTCTCGTAACTACCAAGTCAGTACATTATCATGTCAACCACCATGTTGAAAATTGTGTCATCCAAAGGAGTTAATACCGTTCTGGAAGCCATTTTGGTTTAGTCAGGAAAACGAAATATTTCAATACCGGTGAATACCAGTGCACTGTTTCAGGATTATCGCTAATTATATATATATATATATATATATACACACACACACACACATGTTGGTAAAAGTCAAAACCCACACAATTTATTAAAAATATTTATAAATTTATAAAATATTTTTATTCTTAAATTTTAGTTAAAAAGTTAAAAAAAATTTAAAATTCATTTTACATATATATTATAATTCAAACTTTTTTTTAAATGACACTTATGTAGACACTTGATTTTGCACCCACAATTTAATTTTGAAAGATAACTAAAATGACCATTTCAAATACCCAATAATCATAGATGCATTACATGCATTAAATCACTCATTGCATATCATAAAAATGATCTTGAGATTCTAACGGTCACGACGGTATGTCCACCTTCCAAATCGGACCGTCAGATTGAAAGATATCACAAGATCAAGTGTTCGCAGTCAATTAAGCCTGCTTGAAGTTAATTTTGATTGGTTAAAAAATTAAAATTAATTAAATAATTGTGTGATTGGTTGTTGGTTGTTGGTTTTTGTCAGAAATAAGCCTACTTTCATGGGAATAAAATGGATAATGAGATAACAAGGGAATTGTTGATAATTGAGTCTTTTTATAATATTTATCTATAAGATAATTATTGTTTTAAGGACCTGATTATCAAAATAAAAGGAATTGATTTTAGAATACGGGTTAACAATACGTCTAAGTGAAATTCCCGACTAAAACAAAATTCCTAAAAAAGAGTCCAAATTGAACCAAAATTGGAAATAGGGCTCGGCACATGGCAAGTGCCAATTGGCACAACTTCGAGGCCTAGCTCGAAAACATTCTGATCAAGATAAAATGCATCCATCTCAAATTTTGAGGGATAGGGATGCAACCCAATTCATATCTGAGCCAATCTAGCTTATTTTTCAAGCATCCAACCTCTATAAATAGGGAAATAAACATAAAAAATGAGGGCCATTCTTTTTTTGACTTCTTTGCTCCCCTTATGTTAAAGACGTTCTAGAAGCTTTCATTTTAAGAATTTCTTTTCTGCAAATGAACATATTTTAGATCTCAAAGAGGTTGAACTTCTTTGATTTCTAAAATATTCTCTTATTGAAGAGTACATTCACGCAAGTATGTCTTCAATCTCACCCTTTTGCTTATTCTTTTCTTTCTTCCATATATATATATATATATATATATGTGTGTGTGTGTGTGTGTGTGTGTGTTCTGTTCATTGTATGTTTTCATGAATGTATGTTTGATTTTACTCATTCTCCATACAATCTTGTTCTTTTTTTTTTTTTTTTTTTTTGGTCATGTTCACATGCCCAATTCAATTTTTAGTAGTTGTTAACATGTTTAAGTAAAGATTTGATTCTTCTTTAAATTTAAAAAATTGCAATAAACTACTAAAAAAACTTTATTTTTAGAAAAAAAGAACAACAAAAATAAAATCAATACAGGTCTATATTTTCATTAAATATAGATTTGAAATTTTACTGCACACAAAATAGATCTGTATTTTTATTAAATACAGATCTGATAATTTTCTTCATATAAAAATAGACCTGTATTTTCATTAAATACAAATCTAAAAGTTTTTTGCATATAAAAATTGATCTGTAGTTTCATTAAATATAGATCTGAAATTTTTCTGCATACAAAAATTGTTTTGTATTTTTCAAATCTGAACCTTTTTTTCTAATAAAAAATGTTTTCTTCAATGTAAAATATCACCAATTCTTGTGTTTCTTTTTAAATAAAAATTGCAGATTTCGAATTCTTAAAGAATGAATTAAATTTAAATTTGGGAATTTCAATATGTCATTGTAATGAATCATTTAAATGGGTTTATAAATGGTCATTTTGAGTTTAGAAAACCAGACTATGCCTTGGCAGAATGGGTGTCTAACACCTTCCCATTCTGTAACCTTGCCTCTGAATCTAGATTTTGGTTCGTAGGACAGTGTGTTATCTTCTTCTTCTTTTTTTAAGATTGTAATCTAGGAAACAAAGCCTTGCGATTTTCCTTTTTTAGATTGCAATCTAGGAAACAAAGTTTTGTAATTTTTTACTAGATTGTAATCTAGAAAACAAAGCCATGTTTATTTCATTTTATCAAATTATAATTCATTCAAGTTAATGAGAGGTTGTATTATTCAAGTATGTACCTTGTGTGTTATTTTTTTCTTTTTGTAATAAAAAATAAAAGTGGCGACTCCATACATAATCCTGAAAAGGGAAGGTGCCGATAACTAACCCCTTTTCTGAGAGCACCATTTAGGAGTTTCTTTCCCAGTCTCTCACAACATGGTAGAAGATTTTATATATTTATTATTATTAAAATTATAAATCCATTGGACATTAATATTATTTTGGTGTACTATGTAGCACATATACCATAGTAGAAGTTTAGAAAAAAGGGTGAAGTTTGAATTGATCTTCACGTTAGTAGGTGTCAGACACTCAAAACAATAAAGCAAAATATAAAATTATTTTATTCAAAATTTGATGTCGGAACTTGAAAATTTGGAAGTGTTAAGGACATGTTTTATGTAGTTGGCTAATCCTTTGACAAAATGCACTTTACTTGTATTTGGGTAGATCTAAGATGTGTTTAATACTTCAAAGAACATGTTGTTCAAGTCTAGTATTAAAGCCATGAAGATTGGACCAAGAAACAAGTGAAGAAAGGTGTTCACTAAAGCTGGACAGATAGCTGGACAGATAGCTGGACACCTGCAGACAGCTGCTTAACAACTTCTCGACAGATAGCTATCTATCAAGATTTAATGAATGAAGCTCGACAGCTGTTCGATCGATCGAGGTATCTATCAAGGTTAGGGGAATTTAGATTTCTACATCTAATTTTTGGCCCATGTTTATGTATTTGTGTAGGGTTTCTTTTCTCATAATCCTAGACATATTTAAGGCTTATTTTAAAGGCCATCACATAAGAGAATACAAGGAGAACACATGCAAAAGGTGACCGAAGCCTTATTCTCTCTAGAAGAAGCTATTGCGTCTTTGCACCTTAGGGTGTAACCAAGTACTTCTTGATCTTCATTGTTGATAAAGTAAAGAATTTTGCAGACAACATCTTCTTCTCTAGTTGGTGATTGAAGTCGCGTACTAGGATCTGCACAATTGATTAGTCACGTACTGGGATTCGTGCGTCAAAGGATGGTGTTCATATATTGAAGAGTTCAGAGGTTCTGAAGTGGTAGATGGTTTCTGCTGTAATTTCATCCACGGGGATTGTAGAGTCTAGGAACAAAGATTTTGTACTAGATCTGAAACTTCTCTTTACTATAGTGAATTGGTTTTCAGGAAAGTTTCCCCCTAGGTTTTTTACTGTGAAGCTGGTTGGTTTCATTGGTTTTCCTAGGTCATCATATCTTGTCTTATTTACTTTTCTGCTGCATATGATTTTGACATAATATTGATGTTTGTTTGTTTTAACAAGTTTTATTCATAATAAATCTAATTAGCAATTTGGGTTTAAAACTTGTTAATTCTATCAACCGGGGTCTAAATTTCCCAACAGGAAGAAGTAACGTTGGGTCAAGCATAGAGACAAAAACAAAAGAAACTTAAAGGCCAAACTTGAACAAAACTAAACAAAGAGGTTTCTGGCCTTCTGGATCTTAATGATGAAGAAGAAGAAGAAGAGGGAGGAGATCGGCGAAATGGGACTCCACTAATGTGGCGGTGATGTTCTAACAACGACAGTGGCAATAGAGTGAGAGACATTATCTTTTTCATTATATTTGAAACTTTTTTTTAATCTAAAAGTCGATATCTATTTTGGTTCGGTATAATTCTTCCAAGCGACATATGATATTTCGTCCGATATAGCCGGAACAACTCGGTATGACCGGTATTTGAACTAGAACAAAATCCATGTGTTTTTGTACCGTTTTATGCTCTCGTAGGAAAAATACCAACCATACTGGTCGGTACAGAACAGTGTTGACTCCCTTAGTGTCATCTGCATTGGCTGGACTAATTCGATTCCAACCCAAAACACAAATCTGACCCATTAACCTGGTTTCATGATTTTCTTTCATCTCGACTACACCTAATTATATATTTATTAGGCTCATTTTTATTAGTATTTATCAAAAAAAAAATTATCAATTGTATATCATATAAAAATAACTCCACTTAATCTTTCTATGTTTATATGGAATGGCTATTGGTTTGATATATTTCCCTTCATAGAGAGCCTATTAGCTCACAATAATAGAAACATATAGAAAGCCTATTAGCTTAACAACTTGTTAATAAAGTGTGTACATATACACTCTCATCTAACTCTCGCATGTTCTACTACAACCATAAACAACTATGAATAAGTACTTTCAATCATAAATACTATATTTCGAAACAAAATGAAAAATGATATTTTAACAAACTCTAGCTTTGTTCATTAAAAGTAAAATTATTACAAAAATTCGTATAAAATCATTGCACTAACTATCAAAAGGCTAATTCTTATTGTCTTTTATAGTTTGAGCAATTTTAACTTGTACCTCCTTTCCATCATGGTCCAACAATGAAGTTATACTATAAGAATAAGCTACATCATTCATGATCTTAGTCTACTAAATCAAGTAGACCTATTTCAATATACCAATATCTTACATCATAAAAATATTGCATAATTTCACAATTTATTTGTTGATAATAAAATAATCATAAAATATCATGTTAGGCTACTTTTTTTTGGGGGGGGGGGGGGAGGGGGGAGAATGTTAGGCCACATTATTCTAATAGTTCTGCTGCTTTTGTCATGTGACACATTCCTTAAGAATTTCTTTATTTAGGCTTCCACCTCAACAAATTTATATCAAAGGAGTAGTTAATTAGATTAACCAATGAAGTAAATGCATATATTAATTATCTATAGTTGTGCTTTAATTATTATGAGGGTTACATTTTTATGTGATTGGCATATCCTTCAAAACACAAGTAATTGAGTCTTAGTTTCTAGCATATTCAAGAAGACCTAGTTTGAATAACAAGTAATATTATTGAAGACACAAGTTACTCAAGAAAATTTGAAACTACAGGTTCCAATACATCCTTAATACCTATTGATCTTGAAAGATTTAATGAACCTTGATACCTAGCTCAGCACCTCTCAATCCATCAAGTCTCAAGAAAATTGAATATAAGCATTTGTTTTCTGCTCACAATGATTTAACTTCATAGGGATTCATGTACTGGGATTGTAGGGCATATAGAAGACATATTTTATAGCTGTCATAAAAAGACAAAAACAGACACACATAACAAGAGTGATTGCGACGTTTATATGTCTATGGTTTTCTACCAAGCTACTTCTAGTTCATTCAAATGTGGATTAAAGAACTCTACAAAAGCTAAAACAATAAAAAAGTTTGTTGTGCCATCAATCGCAGATAGGGATATTCATGCAAATGAGTGTTAGGATGTGTGCCTTCAAATCCTATTGTATGACAATATGTATGACATTATATTGTAATTAATAAAGTTGCTTTATTATTATCTAAAATGATGATAACATGAATATGGGACATTTTCATATAGTCCATGAGATGCATAGCATGTGGTTTACGTGATTTATTCACAGAAGATATAAATCACAAGTTCTTTGTAAACTCAGAATTGAAGTTCATATAGTCGGTGATGAAATTGGGCATTTCATCTACGAAGACTATAATGTATCAACTAAGATAATTTGTCTTGATCATGGAAATAGAGATTTCTAGTTAGTATGTTGATATGTTTTAAGATTTAAAACATATTGAACTGAACTGCTGTGAGATTTATTATTCTCCTTACAACTGACAAATGAATAATAAACTCACAACTTCTATTTACATGAACTCTTAATCCTGAGAGGATAATGGACCTGATCATGAAGTGTAGGTTGCTTTGATATATCAGGAGTGAGGTCTAAAGTCACGATCAAAACCTCAGTATGTTGGGCAACCACATTTAGTGTTGATGGAACATATATTCCCAAAATGGAATTCATAGTCTCTTAACGGAGATATAAAATATTCCATTGAGATAAGTTTAATGGATTTCGTTATTCAAAGTGTTAAGCCTAACTACTTTAGTAAGGAGTTACTAAAGTATATATTTACGTAATTGAATTTTATAAATATATGATGAATAACATAAAGAATTAAACCAGATACTTCAGGAATTAAGATGTAGTAATTTACAAAGTGACAGCATACTTTCATGACTTTGTATTACCACGAATATTTTATGAAGGGGTTGCATGTATAATAAAATTTTGAGATATAATTTATTAATAAAACCTAGAGTGCAATTATATTTATATATTGATATTAAATATAATTAATGATAACTTTGGACTTGTCAAGAGTTGACAAAAAGCCCAAAGCCCATTAGAGCTAGTCTCTTATTGGTCCTTTTTGGTCCCACTCTAAGCCACACACTTATATCCAATTGGAAAGACCCAAAAGGCCAGCCCAATTAGATAATCAGCAAGAAATTAAAAGAGAAACATACAAAATTTGGTAAGAGTATGAAACGGTGTGTATATGAGTGTGAGACACTCTAATTTTCTTTCTTGGAAACTGATTGAGAAACCACGCTTTTTGGGCGCAAAGTGGAATTGGAGTGAAGATTAAAAGTGTTCCCAAGTACTTCTGATCTTTGCTTTGAAATTCACCACACCGAGGTACGCTCTCTTGTTCTTAAATTCTGAAATTTCTATGGTGCATGTTATCGATTGCGAATGAAGTAAATCCGTTAAATTTTTGCTACGTATGTTTTGTATGCGATACAAACATGTGATTTTCCAACAATGAGAAGCCTTCTACAAGATCAAGTTCAATTGGGGATTGGAACTAAGATAGGCTTGTAGGGTAAGATTCCTCCTGCTTGTAGCTGCTATTTTCTTATTGGTAGATTATTCTAGGGTGGTGACCTGAAATTCACCTGTAGGATTTTGACTATGAGGGTTTCCCTATCGTAATCAAATCTGTTGGGTTAAGATAGCTTGACCATGGTTAATTAATTCAATTACCCAAGTTGATTAATTAGGTTCAATTGAACACAAATCATGAAGACACCAACAAATCACCAAATAAACTAAATGCAACAGAAATTAAATTGACACAATGATTTGTTGACGAATGGAGAAAACCTTTTGCAAGGAAAAAACCCCCCACCGAGTGATTTTAAGATCACTACTCCCAAGAATACACTAGTCAACAATCAAACGTTTACAAGTATAACGAATCTTACCAACAACCCTAGCCTATCCCAAAATACTAACCTACAGTTGAACATTTGCTTCAATACCCAATTTAACTTGTAGTAGACTTCTTTCCCTTGATGCACAAATCTCCAATCTATGACTAACCCTTTGCTCAGATCTCATTACGTGACTAATTCTAGCAACTTTGAACGATGTTGTTGGTTGCAAAGTTCTTCACTCTATCAATAATGAAAATCTGGAAGCACTTGGTTACAAAACCCTATGGAGCACAAATATAGTAGCTTCTCATAGAGAAAATAAATCTCTAGGTTTTTGTCCTTGTATGTGACGGCTCTTAAAATAAGCCTTATATATGTTTAGGGTTGTGAGAAAAGAAACTATAAACAAATACATAAGCCTGGACCGAATTTCAAATCTACAAAACTGAAAATCGTAATTCTCGATAAATCAAGCTGTTGCCGAGCCATCTATTGAGCTTCACTTTAAGTCTCGATAGCAAGCATCTGTTAAGCTATCTATCGAGACTTAATTAATAGCTTTTCTTCACTTTTTCTTGGACTAATCTTCATGTCTTTTAATACGAACACTTGATATGCTTGAACAACATATTCCTTGATGTATTAAACCCATCTTAGATCCACCCAATTACAAGTAAGGTACATTTTGTCAAATGATTAGCCAATTATATAAAATATGACCCTAACAATCTCCCCCTTTGGCAATCCATGACAAAGCCACAAGTATAATTATGAATGAAGTATAAAGCAACAATCTCCATAACTATTACAAAAACCCAAAAGTACATAAGTCTAACTGTGGACACAATGGGTCATTTTAGAGTCACTACCTAGTTTTTACATTGGTCTAGGAATCATATAGCGTCCTCTCGAGGAAGGACCATTGATCTTACTACCAGAGTGTGGGTTTGGAGTTTAGATACACTCTTGGGAAGGTATTAGGCACCCAAGATCACCCAACCCTAAGGTTGGCCTCCCATTGTCATGTCTTGTGTCTTAACCCGATTAAAAACTAATTCAACGCTTATATTCTAAACTCACGCACACACTAATATGCATCTAACATAGAACATGACATCTTTATCCCTAAATAAGCATACTTATCTATCCACAAAGCAAAAGAGAGCCAAACACAAATAAGAAACCCTAGCATGTAAAACCTTATCATGTATCAAACAAAACAACCACCCAAACATGATGACAAGCATATCATTAATAGAAAGAAAATCATATTATAAACAAGGCAATAACTTCATACACATATACCAGAGTAGGATCAAACAAACAAACATGCATGTTTATGTGAATGCATGACTTACCTTACTTATTTTGCAGCAACTCAGCACCTTTGGCATCATGTATGGACATGTGAATGCATGTTACGGCATCGAAATGAAAGAAAATTCAAATCTAGCATATGAGGGATAAACAATAAATAAAGCATGTGTAACAAAAACTCAGATACTTCTATACATATGAAAAGGGTTTAGATAAGGGCAAGATATGTGAAATAAGCAAACCAAACAACATAAGGAATCTATATTAGGGTTTTGGGGCAAATACCTGCATACGCAGGGTTTATCCTACATACGAATGCTTATGGCATGCATGCGTAGGATTTGTTCAAAGCCCTAACCTAGGAATGTGAAACTAAAAATAGAGCACAAACAAAAACCCTAATTCTTACTATCTAGCATGCTCAGAACACAAACAAAACTATAAAACTAACCTAAGCAAACATATATAAATGTAAATTAACAAATAAAAATGCATATAAAAAAAAAAAGACAAAGAAAAGACAGAAAAGAAAAGAATGCTAGAAAGAATACATTAAAGCAAAATTCTCCTAGGCTTGATTTTTTACCATTCCCCTCAATCAAATCTATCACAATTTAATAAAACAATGATTAAAAACTTTAGACTCAAAGGATTGGGGCTAGAAAAGGTCTCAATCAAATAAAATTGACTTAAGAGTGTTTTGTGAAAAACTCCATTTTGATTCACTATATTCTAGTGAATCTTAGATTTTTTTCCATGGGATTTCTGTGTGTTTTGAAAATGTACCATGTAAGGCTTTATATAGTGGGAAAAAATGGGGTTCGGAATAGCTCCCAAATAATGTAAGATTCATTCCAAACATCAGCCATTATTGCAGAAAACTTGTCTTTCTTATACTTCTAAAACCCTAGCTGGGTATGTAATAAAGTGCCTGCATATGCATCCTTTGGCCCAAATACGTGGGTCGTGTTGGTTAAAATCTGGTTTTGTATCTCATACAAAACACACAGCGGAAGCAACAAACAAGGATCTATTTCATTCATGATTGATAACATGCACTCTGTAAATTTTAGAATTTAAGAACAAGATAGTGTACCTTGGTGTGGAGAATTTCAAAACAAAGATTAGAAGCACTTGGGAAAACTTTTAATCTTCACTCCAATTCCACTTTACGCCCAAGATGTGTGGTCTCTCAATCAGTTTCCAAAGGGAGAACGAAAGTGTGTCTCACACTCTCTCTTTTTCTCTTGGTGTGGAGAATTTCAAAACAAAGATTAGAAGCACTTGGAAAAACTTTTAATCTTCACTCCAATTCCACTTTACGCCCAAGATGTGTGGTCTCTCAATCAGTTTCCAAAGGGAGAACGAAAGTGTGTCTCACACTCTCTCTTTTTTTCTACGAAAAATCATTTAAAAAATTCTATATGTTTCTCCTTTTATAACTAACTGATTATCTAATTGGGCCGGCCTATTGGGCCTTTCCAATTGGGCTTTAGTGTGTGGCTTGGAATGGGACCAAAAGGGACCAATAAGACACTAGCTCCAATGGGCCTTGGGCTTTTCCGTCAACTCTTGACAAGTCCAAAGTTACCGTTAATTATATTTAATACCACTATATAAATATAATTGCACTCTAGGCCTTATTAATAAATTATATCCCAAGACTTTATTTTACACGCAACCCCTTCATAAAATATTCTTAGTAATACAAAGTCATAAATATAGACTGCCACTTTGAAAATTACTACATCTTATCCTTGAGTACCCGGTTTAATCCTTTAAAGTTATTCATCATATATTTATGAAATCCAATTTCATAAATATATACTTTAGTAATTTCTTACCAAAGTGGTTAGGCCTAACTCTCTGAATAACCAAACCCATTAAACTTATTTCAAAGGAATATTTTGTATATCCGTTAAGAGACTATGAATTCCATCTTGAGAATATGTGTTCCATCAACACTAAATGTGGTTGTCCAACATACTGAGGTTTTGACCGTTACTTTAGATCTCACTCCTGATATATCAAAGCAACCTACACCTCATGATCAAGTCCATTATTCTCTCAGGATTAAGAGTTCATGCAAATAGAAGTCGTGAGATTTATTATTCATTTGACAGTCGTTGAGAAAATAATAAATCTCACAGCGGTCCAGTTCAATATGTCTTAACTCTTAAAATATATCAACATATCAACTAGAAGTCACCACTTCCATGATCAAGACAAATCATCTTAGTTGATACATTATAGTCTTCGCAGACAAAATGCCCAATTTCATCACCGACTACGAACTACAAATTCTGAGTTTACAAAGAACTTGTGATTTATATCTACTGTGACTTTTCACATAAATCACATACTATGCATCTCACGGACTATATGATAATGTCCAAATATTCATGTTACCATTATTTTAAATAAGAAATAAACAACTTTATTAAACACAACATTAAGTCATACATAATGTCATACATAGCATCATACAATAAGATTTAAGGGCACATATCCTAACAATCTCCCACTTGCCCTAAAGACTATTGTGCACTAATCTAACTCCCATTCCCTCCAAATGTGACTCGAAAGTCCTTTGAGGCAAGGTTTTTGTAAGAGGATCTGCTAGATTATTTGCACTTTCAATCTTTGCCACCACAACATCTCCACGAGCAACAATGTCTCGAATGATGTGGTACTTCCTCTCAATGTGCTTTCCTTTCTTGTGATTTCTTGGATCTGTGGATTGTGCAACTGCTCCACTATTGTCACAAAATAATGTGATGGGAACTTGCTCCATTCTTACAACACCAAGATCAGAAAGGAATTTCTTGAGCCAAACAGCCTCCTTTGCTGCTTCACAAGTAGCAACGTACTCGGCTTCCATGGTGGAGTCCGCAATGCAAGATTGCTTAACACTCCTCCAACTTATGGCTCCACCTCCCAAGGTGAAAACACATCTTGAAGTGGATTTTCTGAAATCTAGATCCGATTGAAAATCTGAATCTGTATAGCCAATAGGAATCAAATCCTCACAATGGTAAACAAGCATGTAATTTCTCGTTCTCCTAAGATACTTAAGAATATGCTTTACAGCTTGCCAAAGTTTTGGTCCTGGATTTGATTGATATCGGCTGACCATGCCAACTGAATAACAAATATCTGGTCTAGTACAAAGCATGGCATACATGAGACTTCCCACTGCAGAAGCATAAGGAACTTGTCTCATCATATTTTCTTCCTCTTGAGTCTTAGGCCTTTGGTCATCAGACAGAGGAACTCCATGTCTAAAAGGAAGCAATCCTTTCTTGGAGTTTTGCATGCTAAACCGTTCTAGAACCTTATCTATATATCCAGCTTGTGATAACCCTAACATCTTATTCTTGCGATCTCGCCAAAGCTTGATCCCTAAAATAAAGTTAGCCTCACCCAAGTCCTTCATATCAAATTGGCTAGACAACCAAACTTTAACCGATGACATTACCCCTACATCATTCCCAATGAGTAGAATATCATCAACATAAAGCACTAGAAACATTACTACTTTGTCTTGATGTCTTTTGTACACACATGGTTCATCAAGATTTTGTTCAAAACCAAATAACTTGATTGCTTGATCAAATCTGATGTTCCATGACCTAGATGCTTGTTTAAGTCCATAAATGGACCTATTCAACTTGCATACCATATGCTCTTGGTTCTTTGCTATGAATCCTTCTGGTTGCATCATGTATATTTCTTCTTCAAGATTGCCATTAAGAAATGCAGTCTTGACATCTATTTGCCAAATCTCATAATCATAATGAGCAGCAATGGATAAGAGAATTCTGATAGACTTAAGCATGGCTACTGGCGAAAAAGTTTCATCATAATCAATACCTTCTTTTTTTGTGTACCCTTTCGCCACTAGTCTTGCTTTAAAGGTTTCAACCTTTCCATCTATCCCTCTCTTCCTCTTGTAAACCCATTTGCAACCAACAGGTTTAATGCCGTTAGGCGCCTTTACAAGATTCCATACATGATTGGAATACATAGAATCCAATTCAGATTTCATAGCTTGGACCCAATGATGTGCATCTATATCATTTATGGCTCATCATAAGTGTAAGGATCTGATTCAACCTCTTCTGAGATAGCTTCATAGGTTTTTCCCAAACCTATAAATCTTATAGGAGGATGAACAATTCTCCCACTACGACGAGGCATTTGTGTACTAGACATCTCATGAGTAATATCTTGTGGTGTATCTAATACAACCACATCATCCCTAGTTTCATCCATTGGTTGTTCAACTACAGGTTCATTCATTTCAGCCAAGACAACTCTACTTCTAGGAGTATAATCATTCATATAGTCATTTTCCAAGAATTTGGCATTTGTGCTAACAAACACTTTATTATCCTTATGACTATAGAATAAACCTCCAACAGTTCCTTTTGGATACCCTACAAAGAAAACCACTTCTGTTTTAGACTGTAACTTGTCAGACTTTCCTTTCAACACACGTGCTGGACAACCCCAAATGTGGAGATGTCTCATACTAGGCTTACGCCTATTCCACAACTCTACAGGTGTTTTAGGAACAGACTTCGAAGGCACTAAATTCAGAAGATACATTGCAGTATTTAAAGCATATCCCCAAAAGGAAATTGGTAGAGTTGAATAACTCAACATGGACCTAACCATATCCAAAAGAGTCCTATTCCTTCTTTCTGCTACACCATTTTGTTGTGGAGTTCCAGGTGCAGTCAACTGGGATATAATCCCATTTTCAGTCAAGTAATCCTTGAAGTCACCAAGAAGGTATTTGCCACCTCGATCAGATCGAATGGCCTTTATGTGTTTACCTAATTGATTCTCAACTTCAGCCCTAAACTCTTTGAACTTTTCAAAAGCTTCGGACTTCCGTTTTATTAGGTACACATAACCAAATCTAGAGTAATCATCAGTGAAAGTAATGAAATACTCATAGCCACCTCTTGCTTGGATTGACATAGGACCACATACATCTGAATGTACTAGTTCTAGCAAATCTTGGGCTCTTCTACCTTTTCCATTAAAAGGTCGTTTGGTCATTTTACCTGCCAAACAAGATTTACAAACTGGAAAGCCATCAAAATCCATGGGCTGTAAAAGTCCATCTTTGATTAGTCTTTGAATCCTACTTGAATTAATATGACCTAAACGCAAGTGCCAAAGATATGCTTCACTAGTAGAAGGAAACTTTCTCTTTAATGATTTTACATGAGAGCTATTATCTATTTCAGAATTGTATAATTCATGCATGTCAGGAGTTAAAATATAAAGACCATCCACAATATTGCCAAAACAGATAAACATTTTATCCTTCTTTATTACAACATTGTCTTTCAGGATAACACAATATCCATGCTTACCTAAATAAGTTGCAGAAATTAAATTCCTACGAACATTAGGTACATACAAACAGTCTTCCAATATTAACACTCTAGACTTAAAACACAAATTATACACTCCAACAGCTACAACCGGAATCCTACTCCCATCAGCCAAAGTAAGAAATAGTTCTCCCTCATTCAACTTTTTGGTCTCCTGGAACCCCTGCAAAGAATTGCAGATATGATTAGTACAACCTGAATCCACACACCAGGAATCTGTTGAATTCTGTACCAAACATATTTCAAGAAGAAAGGAACTTTTCATACCCTTATTCTTGGCAGCCTTGAATATTGGACAATTCCTCTTCCAATGTCCTTTCTCACCACAATGGAAACACTTTCCTTTGCTTTTCTTTCCTTTATCGGCAACCCCTAAAGCAATTTGTTTACCAATTTTCTTAGTGAAGTCCTTCTTTTTCTTCTTACCCTTGCCTTTCGACTTAGGTTGAGAAGTAGAAGCTTCACCCACATTGGCTTCAACACTAGAAGTACCAAGGATGCCTTCCGCCGCCACTAACTCATTCATTAATTCAGACAAAGAGTAAATCTTTTTGTTCATATTATAATTGAGTCTAAATTCCTTGAATGAATCCGGTAGTGACTGGAGTATCATATCCACTTGGGATTCTCCATCAATGTCGACACCTAAAACTTCTAATGTGTTCAGATTAGCAATCATCCTAAGACAATGCTCCCTTACTGAACTTCCTGCAGCCATTTTGGTATTATAAATTTGCCTCATGGTTTCTTGCCTTGCAGACCGGTCTTGCTCACCAAACATCTCCTTCAGACTTTGCATGATGTCCGAAGCATGTTCTACATCCTGCATTTGATGCTGTAGAACATGTGAAATAGATGCTAGGATGTAGCACTTGGTTATCTCATTAGATTTTTGCCAACGATCATATCGCTGTTTTTCGTCAATAGGAGCATCTAATGAAGGAAAGCTAGGACATGGTTGAGTAAGCACTTATTTGTGCTCTTCAGCAGTAAGAACAATGTCCAAATTCCTTTTCCAGTCAACATAGTTGGATCCAGTCAGTTTGTTTTTATTAAGAATAGCAACAAGTGGGCTAAATGATGTCATGATTTAAATCTTGGTGCGGGGATAATAAACATGAATACAATAAATAAACTGGACATTATCAATTTAGCATATAAGCATATAATATGGAACTTTAATAAAACCATAAAATAATATATGCAACGACAACCCAATCCCATATTCAATATCCCTCAGCATAGAGTGAATATTAAATACTATGATTGATTGAGAAGTACTCTCATTATTAGTGCTATCATGATAACTCTTATCAAACACTAATAATATGCCGTTTTACATTTAGCTTCTAAGTAATAATAGCAAGAACTCAGCATAGAGGATACTAAAATACTTATTCTAGTGTATACCATTGTCTAGAATCATGTGTAGCCACATTTCATCCCTTTAACAAGTTTATTTGTAGTACCATGATAAAAACACCCTCCGCATGGAATGCAAAACTCGAAGCTAAGACAAGTTGTTTATCAAACCACTATAAACTAGGAAATTCAATCTTGTAGGACCATGAAATAAATACTCTCCGCATGGAATGCTAAGCTCGAGGCAAAGACAAAGTATATATTTCACACTACTATGAACCAACAATGGAGGCCGTGAGATGCAACTCTTGCATCTCTCTCCCACTAGATATTTTAAAATTAAAGGTTTTTAACGTCAAGAATCATAATAATGCTAGACACTTTGAAAAATATAATCCTAATCTCATTAGGAATAAATTTCATTAAACTAGCATTAATATATATATATATAACGTAACGTAAAACTATATTATATATATATATATATATATATATATATATATACATACATATATATATAAAACGTTCAGATTGTTGAAATCCTATTAGTACGAATTCAACTTTTCCATGGCATTAAGGACAAAAGATGCATAACAAATTAAAGCCATGCATTGAATGCCAAAAGGTCCAAAACGTGAAATTCACTTTCAAGCCATGCAAACATAATTCATGCCATGCATTCCATGCAAACCAATCCATTCATATATAATCCAAAAGGTGCAATTAAGCCCAAGTGGTTAATGCCTTCCAACAAAATAACTGTTTTGTAACCACCCATTGCAATCCGTATAGATTGAATCACCATGCGCAACATTATTCAATCCCACTTGCAATATATATATTCACGGATTCCATGGAAATTAAAAACCATGACACAACACCACAACTTGATGCAGAAAATTGTAACACAAAGATAACGATTTTCTTAAATTCTAAAATTCAATCACACATTATACAATCATGATATGAAAACTTGGCTCTGATACCAATTGTTGGTTAAAATCTGGTTTTGTATCTCATACAAAACACACAGCGGAAGCAACAAACAAGAATCTATTTCATTCATGATTGATAACATGCACTCTGTAAATTTCAGAATTTAAGAACAAGATAGCGTACCTTGGTGTGGAGAATTTCAAAACAAAGATTAGAAGCACTTGTGAAAACTTTTAATCTTCACTCCAGTTCCACTTTACGCCCAAGATGTGTGGTCTCTCAATCAGTTTCCAAAGGGAGAACGAAAGTGTGTCTCACACTCTCTCTTTTTCTCTTGGTGTGGAGAATTTCAAAACAAAGATTAGAAGCACTTGGGAAAACTTTTAATCTTCACTCCAATTCCACTTTATGCCCAAGATGTGTGGTCTCTCAATCAGTTTCCAAAGGGAGAACGAAAGTGTGTCTCACACTCTCTCTTTTTCTCTACGAAAAATCACTTAAAAAATTCTGTATGTTTCTCCCTTTATAACTAACTGATTATCTAATTGGGCCGGCCTATTGGACCTTTCCAATTGGGCTTTAGTGTGTGGCTTGGAATGGGACCAAAAGGGACCAATAAGACACTAGCTCCAATGGGCCTTAGGCTTTTCCATCAACTCTTGACAAGTCCAAAGTTACCATTAATTATATTTAATACCATTATATAAATATAATTGCACTCTAGGCCTTATTAATAAATTATATCCCAAGACTTTATTTTACACGCAACCCCTTCATAAAATATTCGTAGTAATACAAAGTCATAAATATAGACTGCCACTTTGAAAATTACTACATCTTATCCTTGAGTACCCGGTTTAATCCTTTAAAGTTATTCATCATATATTTATGAAATCCAATTTCATAAATATATACTTTAGTAATTTCTTACCAAAGTGGTTAGGCCTAACTCTCTGAATAACCAAACCCGTTAAACTTATCTCAAGGGAATATTTTGTATCTCTGTTAAGAGACTATGAATTCCATCTTGAGAATATATGTTCCATCAACACTAAATGTGGTTGCCCAACATACTGAGGTTTTGATCGTTACTTTAGATCTCACTCCTGATATATCAAAGCAACCTACACCTCATGATCAAGTCCATTATTCTCTCAGGATTAAGAGTTCATGCAAATAGAAGTCGTGAGATTTATTATTCATTTGACAGTCGTTGAGAGAATAATAAATCTCACAGCGGTCCAGTTCAATATGTCTTAACTCTTAAAACATATCAACATATCAACTAGAAGTCACCACTTCCATGATCAAGACAAATCATCTTAGTTGATACGTTATAGTCTTCGCAGATGAAATACTCAATTTTATCACCGACTACGAATTACAAATTCTGAGTTTACAAAGAACTTGTGATTTATATCTTCTGTGACTTTTCACATAAATCACATACTATGCATCTCACGGACTATATGATAATGTCCAAATATTCATATTACCATTATTTTAAATAAGAAATAAACAACTTTATTAAACACAACATTAAGTCATACATAGCATCATACAATAAGATTTAAGGGCACATATCCTAACAGGTCGTTGGCCACTTTGGCCTTTAATTTCCAAAAATAGATTTTTACTCATTTAAAAGGTTATATTTTTCATTCTGACACTCCTCAAGTCAATTTAATATCTGAGTGGGCTCTAAACCAACCTTGGGCCCTAGAGTTTACGCATCATTGGGGAATGGGGGCCCAAGTCATAAGGGGTATAAAATGCGATGTCTACACTAACAACTACAATGAGATCTAGAAAAACTTTGTAAGTGTTGGGAAATTTAGGCCCCGGTTAATGGAATTAACAAGTTTTAAACCTAAGTTATTAATTAGATTTATTATGCATAAACTTGTTAAAACAAACAAACATCAATATCATGTCACAAATAATATGCAACGAAAAAATAAACAAGACAAGATATGATGACCCAAGAAAACCAATGAAACCAACCAGTTTCACTAGTAAATAACCTGGGGGGGGGAAACCTTCCCCAAAAGCAATTCACTATAGTAAAGAGAAGTTTCAGATCTAGTACAAAACCTTTGTCCCTAGACCCTACAATCCCTGTAGATGAACTTACAGTAGAAGCCTTCTACCGCTTCAGAACCTCTGAACACTTCAATACATGAACGCCACCCTTTTATGCACGGATCCCAGTACATGACTCACTCTTTTGCACGAATCTCAGTACATGACTCACTCACCAACTTGAGGAAGAAGAATGTTGGCTGCAAAGTTCTCCACTTCATCAAAAATGAAGATCAAGAAGCACTTGGTTACAAAACCCTAAGGTCCAAAGACGCAGTAGCTTCTTTCAGAGAGAATAAGGCTTCAGGTACCTTTTTCATATGTTCTCCTTGTATTCTCTTATGTGATGGCTTCTAAAATAAGCCTTATATATGTCTAGGGTTGTGAGAAAAGAAACTCTACACAAATACATAAACATGGGCCGAAAATCAAATCTGAAAATTTGAATTCCCATAACCTCGATAGCTACTCAATCGATCGAGAAGCTGTCGAGCTTCATTCATTAAATCTCGATAGATAGCTATTTGTCGAGCAGCTGTCTAGCAAGTGTCCAGTTATCTGTCTAGCTTTAGTGAACACTTTTTCTTCACTTGTTTCTTGGTCCAATCTTCATGACTTTAATACTAGACTTGAACAACATGTTCTTTGAAGTATTAAACACATCCTAGATCTACCCAAATATAAGCTAAGTGTGTTTTGTCAAAGAATAAGCCAATTACATAAAATAATGACATATGTTCTAACAAATGAAACACATATGTCCTAACATCAAGAAAAGAGATCATGACATGATAGACTTGCAACTTGTCTTTTCTGAAACACCTAAACAAAATTCATTAAGGCATCAAATGTGAAGCATAGACAAGTTGTATAAAAGAAAAAACATGTGTATAAAGAGAGAAAAAAAAATGTAAGATAAAGGTGAAGAAACATACATCATCATATATATCAAAAGAATACAATGTATGTAAAAGTGGTCACAAGACCATGGTACATGAAGTGAGAAAGATACATCAAAACTCACTACATCTCTCAAAACACTGTCCCCCCAACTAGTCTATCTCTATGCTATCTCTCCCCCTAACAACAAAACTACTCTTATATACAAAACTACTCCCCCTTTTTGTCACGAGTGATAAAGAGTGAATCACTGAGAAGCAATCCTCTTATCATCATACTTAGAGCCAAAAGCATCGTCATCTCCACCATCCGAAGAAGAATCCACAGAAGTCTCGAGAGAAGGTGAAGGAGCAATGCTGCCAAGACAAGACTATTGGCGAGTTATGCAACTAATCCTAGTGTTGATCTGACAAATCTCATCAAAAAGTGGTCAAGACAACTACCAAAATTAGCACGCATGTGCTAAAGCTGGTCCATAATGGCAGCAAGAGATGCCTCTGCTCCAAAAGAAGATGGAGTAGAAGATGAAGACGAATAGGGTGGTAGGGGTACCATCATCCTCCACACGAGGCTGCTTGGCTGCCAGCTACGTGTCGCTCCTCTTAATAGATTTCTTGCTAATGGCACCAATGGCATAGAAAGGAGAAGAAAGAGGAATGGTGACGTGTAAGTGTGTGAGAATACGTGTGATAGCTGAGGGAAGATGAGCTTGTCACGTGTAGTAGTGTCTCGATAGATATCTATCATAGATACTATCATATGTGAAGGAAAATCTATTGAAGGATCTTCTAAAAGAGAAAGAAGGAATCGAGCACAAGATTCAGTGATGGTGTTGTAGTGAGACCGTGGTGCAAGAACAAACTTCATCACCATATTAAGGATCCTTAAACCCTTATCAAACTCGGTTATGGAGAAATTATGAGTATCTCCCCACACCATGGCCTTCTCACAGAAGAGGGTGGTCATCCCGTCTCAAGAGACAGAATTAAGACATGGGTGACTAGGGTAGTCAGGACGATCAATCCTAGGAACATGTAATACCTTAGAAATGAACTCCAAGGTGACTACGATACGTGTACATCGAAATACCATAGTTAGCCTAGGCACAAAGGTGTTAATGGCATACATGTTGGAATAGAACTCCTGGATGAACACACTAAGACACCTTATGGGTTTCTCACATAGAGATTCCCAACATCGAGAGCTAAATGCGCTGGGAAAAGGAATGTCTAGAAAGTTAGACAAAATGACCTTGCATTCCAAATGAATCGCCCAATCACAGAAGTTCTCAATGAAATCCTTTTGGGAGTCCATGTCATGGAACCAAAAAAAGTTAGGGAGAGCAGAAGAAGTTCAAGAAGAACCACAATGACTGATCAAGAGGGAACTAACTTTTTGGGTGCCATAGTTAGGAAACTAAAAGGGAGAAAAAGAGAAAACAGTAAATAGAGCAAAAGAGAAAAGCTCAGGAAATAAAGAAAAGAGAGGTGCAATGCATGGCAATGCATGAATATATGACGTGCAAAAATAAATTGCATCATGGGTAAAACCCAATCCAAAATACAACACTCACAAGATATAATTAGCCACACAATCCTAGAATGCATGAAACATTGTTATAATAAATATAAAATGCAGTGCATATACTTGTGAGATCATATAGACAAAGCCTAACCCAAAAATTTCACAAGAACTCAAAAACCCAAAAAATTCCCAAAACCTAAAACCTAGGTCACAAAGATGCAAGAATGCATGAAAGATGAAGAGAGAGAGAGGGACTAAAGAGACTTACCAACGAATTAAGGCTTGGAGGGGGCCGAAAATGAGGGAGGATGAAGGATTTTAGTGAAAAAATGAGGTTTGGATTGAGAGAGAAGAGAGAAAGATTAAAATATTTGAGTGAGAAGTGAATCGATTTGAATCTCAAGTATCTATAGAAACAAGCACCTCGATAGATCGAGCAGGTATCGAGGAGGTGTTGAGAAGGTATCGACAGTAAAAATGGCTCATAAATCGAGGAGGTGTCAAGCTATCTATTGAGCAAACAAAGACTTCAAAGAAGAGACTCAATAGATAGGGCTATCTATTGAGAGATATCGAGAAAAATAAGAAACTCTTGATAGATCAAGGAGGTGTCAAGCTGCTATCGAGAGTTCAAAAAAGATGTTATTCAAGAAGGCAAAACAACATGAGATGAATGCAATCAAGATAGATACCAAAACAAGAAAATAAAAAGCATGTTAAGCACTCAAACACATCATCAACTGTAGATGCATTGCATTCCTAGATCAAAAACACACTAAACAAGTCTAACCAAATTTTATTTCAAAAACAAGTTTAGAAAATTTAGGGACCATATACAACCACATGTATTCATTATGAAGGAAAAATCATATTATACCTGTACAATAGTATCAAAAGTAGCAAAAGTATGTGAGTTGTAGTGGTGAGATGGTTATTTATGCCTTTCTTTTAGGATTTCGTAGTCCTTTCCATCAAAAAGAGTGATTTAAGATATGAAAGATAAAAGATCAACCAAATCATATAAATCACATAAAAGAGCCACAAGGCTCACATTGCTTAGTTGTGCATGAAGATGCTCATCAAAGCTACAAGTGAGACAAAGTTGAGAAACTTTGTTTCAAAAGCCATCCAAGGTACACAAGTACTAGAATACACAAACACACACTATATTTGTATGTTTTCCAAATTGTTTCCCTTTTTTTTGAAAAAAACTTAAAACAAAGTATAAAAACAAACACACAAACAAAGCATCAAAAACTGGAAATGCAGATGCATGAAGGAGGAAGAGAATAGAATCACTCCAAGGAGATAACACCAATGTTTTGGCGCAAGAATTCAAAGCATCTACCATCCAAGGGTTTTGTGAAGAGATCAGCCTTTTGATCATCAATGTGAATGAACTCAAGAGTGAGAATGCCATCTTCAACCAACTCACAAATAAAGTGATGTTGGATCTCAATGTTTTTGGTTCGAGAATGTTGAACCGAATTTTTAGAGATGTTAATGACATTGGGGTCTTGCCATAATATATAGTAAGATGTTTTTTACAAATACCATAATCAAGAAGAAGTTTTTGCATCCAAAGAAGTTGAGTGCAACAACTACCAGCAACGATGTATTCAGCCTTAGCAGTAGAGAGAGAGAGAGAGAGAGAGATGGAATTCCACTTCTTACTCAACCATGAGACAAGATTATTTTCCAGATAAAAACACCCACTAGAGGTGCTATTACGGTCATCAGTATTCCCTACCCAATCTGCATTAGAATATCTAGCTAACACATCAATAGTATCTTTATCACACTAGACTCCAAAATTGCTAGTGGATTTAACATATTTGATAATACGCTTTACCATAGTAATGTGAGATTCTTTAGGATTATCTTGATATCTAGCACACACTCTTACACTGCAACCTATGTCAAGTCTGTTAGCAGTAAGTAGGGGTGTCCAATAGCAACTGAGACTCAACCCACCTAGCCAACCTGTTCGACCCGGCCCGAGAACCGGCCTACCCGATGTCGGGGATGGTCGGCAGTGGGTTTTCACCTTCAAAATCTAAAAACCACGGGTCGGTTGGTGGGCTTTCTTCCCAAAACATGAAGAAACCAGACCGAACCGATAAAAGAGCAATTTCCAGCGAAATTTTTTAGATCTGGCGAGATCTCTCAACCATTTTCGGTGAGATCTCAGCTAGATCCATGGAATCTCCACCGAATTTGGCGAGATCTTGCTGAATCTGGTGAAATTATGCCAAATCCGGCAAAAATCCAACGTAAATATCATTGAAATGTTGCCGATTTCGAGAAAAATTTGGCGTTAACTCGCCGGTTTTTGGCCAATTTTGAGATCTCCAACTCTGACCGAACCGACCGCCATCCATTGAAGGTCAGATCCACCCGATCCGATCAGCCACTCCGGTCAGCGGCAGGTTGAAATTCTGGGCATCCAATCTGGTCGAGTTAGTTTCGGGTTGGGCACAAACTCAACCCATGGACAGGCCTAGTAGTAAGATAAAGAAGACTACCTATCATGCTTTTATAAAGAGATGGATCATGACTTTTTCCTGGCAAGTTAGCAATAAGTTTCACATTTGGACTCATA
Organism: Castanopsis chinensis; assembly: GCA_032878915.1. NCBI lineage: Eukaryota > Viridiplantae > Streptophyta > Magnoliopsida > Fagales > Fagaceae > Castanopsis > Castanopsis chinensis. The sequence continues at coordinate 3,167,329 of JAVQMG010000097.1, read as the reverse complement.
AGAGTTCTAACAGAGCTAGCAGACTTTAGACCAAACTTCTTCACACAATTTTTAGCATATTTAGATTGAGAGATGAAAATACCTGAGTTAATTTGTCAAATTTACAAACCAAGGAAGTAGTTCAATTCTCCAATCATGCTTAACTCAAATTCGGTCTACTACATGCTTAAGAAGGAATGAGACATGTTATCTTTTGTAGATTCAAAGATGATATCATCTACATAGACTTAGGCTACAACCAGTTTTCCTTTAACTTTCTTGATGAACAGTGTTCGATTAGCTTGTCCCCTTGAAAATCCATTGGACACCAAATATTTAGTGAGACGATCATACTATGCTCTAAGTGCCTGCTTTAATTCATGCATAGCCTTTTAAGATAAAGCACATGATTTGGAAAGTGAGGATCAACAAATCCTTTTGGTTGTGATAAATAGACTTCCTCTTTGAGAAAGACATTCAGAAAAGTACTTTTCACATCCATCTAATATAACATGAACATCAAGTGATAGGCTAAAGCAAGTAAGACTAGTATGGAGTCAATGCGAGCAATAGAAGCAAACGTTCATCAAAGTCTACTCCTTCAACTTGAGTGTAGCCTTCAGCCACAAGTCTAGCTTTATTGCAAATGACATTCCCTTACTCATTAGTCTTATTGCAAAATATCCATTTGGTGCCAATGATATTCACTCCTTCCAGCCTAGGTACCAGTGTCTAGACACCATTCCTCTGAAACTAATAAAGTTCATCATGCTTGGCTTCTACCTAGCTTTCATCTCAAAGAGCATCTTCAACCTTAGGAGGTTCAACCTGAGACAAATAACATGAATAAGAAACAAAGTTAGCCACATATTTATCAACTATACACTTTCTCAAGGTGAGTTCATTCATGTTTCCCATGATCACTTTGGAGGATGATTCAATTTAACCCTATATGAGGGTTCTTTTTCCAAATGATCGTTAGACTGAAGTGATGTAGAAGCATATTCTAAGATCTGTATGGCACTAGGTGAGGCAAGAGAAGGAGGATCTTGATCACCTACTTTTTTATCATTTTTAGGAGTCAAAGGGAGGATGGACTTTCATAGTTGATCAACATCTTTTGAAAATCCAAAAGTTGATGCTTCATCTATCACAACATTAACGGTTTCCATGACCTTTCTATTTATTTTAGTTAGCACCCTGTATGCTTTGCTAGTGGAGGAATATCTAACAAAGATCCCATCATCACTTCAGGTGTCAAACTTTCCCACATTCTCTTTGTCCTTTAGGATGAAGCAAGTGCGACCAAATATCTTGAAGTACTTTACATTTGGTTTCCTTCCTTTCCACAACTCATATGGAGTCTTCTTTGTACCTAGTTTGAAGTACACTTGATTCACAATATGGCATGTAGTGTTAACCTTCTCGCCCCAAAGGTTTTTTGTCACATTCTTGTTGTGTATCATAGCTTTGGCCATCTCCTAAATGGCTATATTCTTCCTTTCAACTACACTATTATGTTGAGGAGTGATGGGTGCCGAGTGTTCTTGAGCTATGCCAGCCTGTGTAGAAGGACTCCATTTGACAGTTCTCAAATTCTTTGCCATGATCACTTCAAATTCGATTAACTTTCAGCCCTTTTTCATTCTAAAATCTTTTACTCAATGTCTCTATGTGTGAAGGTGCTTCGTACTTTAATCTTAGCAAAATAACCCAGGTGAATCTGGTGAAGTCATCTACCACCACCATAATGTATTTCTTTCCTTTGGGAGACTTTGTTCTTGTTGGGCCCATAAGGTCAATGTGGAGAAGCTCAAGAGCTTTTGTAGTTGTAGTGGTCAAACTGCCATGATGTTGAGCTTTTGTTTGTTTTCCAAGTTGACATGGTCCACATACAACATTTACCACTTTACCAAGTTTAGGCATCCCTAGGATGGCTTCATTCTTTGACACAATTGACTATTGCTTGTAGCTAACGTGTCCTATCCTTTAATGCCATAAGTTTTCATTTGGCATTCGTATGCCAATCATATTTTATGTAATTGGCTAATCCTTTGACAAAATATACTTTACTTGTAATTGGATAGATCTAAGATGGATTTAGTACATCAAGGAATATGTTGTTCAGGCATATCAAATGTTCATATTAAAAGACATGAAGATTGATCCAAGAAACAAGTAAAGAAAAACTATTCATTAAGTCTCAACAGATGCTTGCTATCGAGACAAAATTGAAGAGCTCGATCTATCAAGAATTACGATTTTCAGTTTTCCAAATCTGAAATTTAGTCTAGACTAATGCATTTGTTTAGATTTTCTTTTCTCACAACCCTAGACATATATAAGTCTTATTTTATGAGCCGTCATATACAGAGATAGAGACCTAGTGATTTATTTTCTCTGTGAGAAACTACTACGTTTGTACTCTATAGGGTTTTGTTATTAAGTGCTTCCTAATCTACATTGTTGATGAAGTAAAGAACTTTGTAGCCAACAACATCATTCAAAGTTGCTATAGTTAGTCACGTACTAGGATCCGTGCAAAAGGTTAATCACAAAATGGAGATTTTTGCATCAAGGGAAAGAAGGCCACTACAAGATCAAGTTTAATTGGTTACTGATGCAAAGGTTCAACTGTAGATTGGTATTTTGGGATAGGCCAAGATAGTGGGTAAGATTCCTTATACTTGTAACAGCATGATTGTTAATTAGTAGATTCTTGGTAGTGACCTTAAGATCACTCGGTCAATTTTTTTCCTTAGGAAAGGTTTTCCCCATTTGTCAACAAATCACTGTGTCAATTTAATTTCTACTGCATTTAGTTTATTTGGTGATTTGTTGGTGCCTTTATGATTTGCATGCAATTAAAACTAATTAATCAATTTCGGTAATTGAATTAATTGACCTGGGTCAAGCTATCTTAACCCAACAACTGGTATCAGAGTGGGCACACTTTGATTAGGTTTTAATCTTTGTTGTATGATCTACTAACCCCTGTTGTCATGGAATCAAATTGCATGAAAAGATATTGTTCTTCAAATATCTATTGTGTTTCTAACATTGATATGCTCAAGTTTCTCTAGACATGCAAGTCAAAAAGATATTTGAAATTAATCATGATGATTGTTGGAAAAGGTATATTTGTGAGTAAAAGAAGACTAGACTATCTTAAAATGTATCTCCATAAAGGTGTATACCTTATGAAGATAAAGGCAAGGGTAAAACCACTTGGTGATCAAATCAAAGAAAAGCCCATGCCTTATGATATGACAAATAAGCACGAAGTATGCTTCATGATGCACTCTAATTTCAAAGTGAAGAACACATGTCTATGGTATCTTAACAATGGTTGCTCAAGACACATGATTGGAGACCGCACTCTCTTTAAGACATTTGAATCCAAGAAAGGTGGTAATATTACTTTTGGTGATGGAAGCAAATCTCATATAAAGGGAAAGGGAATTATATCTCTACCAGGGTTATCGGACATTGCAAATGTGTTGTATATGGAAAGGCTGAGAGTGAATCTATTGAGAATAAGTTAGATTTGTGATCAAGACTTTATTTTGTTGTTTTCAAAAAGAAAATGTCTAGTGTTTAATGAGTCAGGTGAGCAACTCATAAGCGAGATTTAGACACTGGATAATTGCTATGGTCTAGTTCCTAATGCTAAGATTGTGTGCAATAGCATTTAGACTTCAACCTCAACAAATTTATATATCAAAGGAGTAGTTCATTAGATTAGCCAACGAAGTAAATGCATATATCTATATCTATATAATAACTAATAGCCAAAACGTTTTACTTTTTGTTGACAATTTCTTATTGCACCACTTCGCAACATAAATTACTGCCACATTTACATTTTAAAAACATTAAAAGAAGTGATTTTTAGTATGATGGTTTCTGCGAAATGTTTTGATATTCTTAGTAACTTTGGTGTTTAGTAGCCTATATTAATTTAAAGAGACAATGTTCTGATTCAAAAATACAACGTTCCAACTTTTGGGTAGGATTTACAAACCCGTTTCATGTTACTACCCATAAAAAACTATATAAAAAAAATAAAAAATAAAAAAAAAATCTAAGACTTTACTCTGTTTCTATACGCTACTCCTCTCTCCCTTTCTCTCTCTTTCTCTCTCTCTTCTGAAATTTATTTTTCTGTGCACAGCTTTGAAACAGTTTCTCTCTATTTGGTGGAAAATCTCAGAAAAATGGCTTCTCTTTTCAATTCTGCTCTTTGTTCTTTATTTCTTGCAAGAACTTTGTGACAATTTCTCCATTCAAGTTTTTACCTATTTTCAAGCAAAGCCTCAAAGCAAGAAAAACATCTTTATGGCACATCGAGAAGAAATAGAGACCTGGAGAGAGAAGTTTGAGGGCTGCCAACATTGTCAAGCCAGCACTCTCCTTTAGTCGGCATTCCACCACCGTAATGCCGCCGACGCCACATCAGTTAAAGGTACTTTCTTATGTTAAAAAAAATTTTATATGAATTGTTTAGTTTTGATTTACGTATGCAGCCTAGAATTGGTTTTGATTAAGGTTTAAAATTTAGAATTGATTTGAGAGACTTAGAAAGATGAGAAAAAGAAGGGCACTATTGGAGGATTTTGAAAAGGGTTGCCTATCATGTGCTTGATGAAATTTCTCTTTAGACAGGTGGTACATAATTTTTGGATTCGATTCTTTCTTTTTCCCATATTGATATAAATTTTGGCCTTCTGTTATATTCACAAAATCCTTTTGAGTTGTCGTTGATTTATTGGCTTGGTTTGTTTGCAGCAGTTTTGCTGCTTTTGGGATTTTGTATATATATGTTGATTTTATTGGTTTATTTGTTGTTCAATTCTAAGATTCTAACATAATCAAACAAAGAAATATGTGGCACTGGTATGAAACTATCAAATATTGGCACACCATTGAGGTTTGTAAGTTGGAATATTTGTAGTTGTAGTTTTTTTATTGACAAGATTTGATTCAAAAAGATTTGGCAAGTTTTTATTACCTTGATTTAAAAAAAAAAAAAAAAAAAAACCAATGCCTATTTCTTAATTTTTTTAATTGTTGAAATTGTTTTAGTTATTGGATTAAAAATAAATAAAGTGTTTTAGTTATATTTGTATGGAGAATTTGTAGTTCTATACCTTCGAATTAAATCAGTTTTAACCTCTATCATATTGCACTCAATATAACTCGCGAGTTAAGTACTGATATATGGATTTCATAGAGAGTTTGTAATGGTTAAATTGTTAAGGAGATGTTACATTTACTATGCTTTTGATCTTTTATTTAATTTGATTAGTACTTAATGCATTTAACTATCTGTTTAAATATGTTTTGGAAGTAATTAGAACTTGATTTTAAGTTATGATTTTTGTGGAGTTGAGGTTTGCTTAGGTTTCCAATTGATCATGAATGCACTTTTCTACTTTATTTTACTAAAAATTTGGTCATCTCGGTTGCTTGATATTTATATCCTAACATGTGCTGTAATTTGGTTGATAGTTTTGGTATGTAGGTTGCAGGGAATGATGATAATGCCAATTATTCATTCCAACCTCCAAGTGAAACCTAGCAGAGGGTGTGTTTGCCTTCAAAGAGAAGTGCTTCTTTGTCTTCTGTTGGACAAGTTACGCATTATGTAATTATGTTTATATTTTAATCTAAAGTCAGAAGTTGCCTATTATTTCGTAGACATGTTTCCTTACCTTCAACTCAGATCTCGCTATAATGCTATTAATTAGCTATCAGAATATGCTCTGCCATCACACACAGAAAAGTAAATGAATATGTCATCTGATAGTTCCAATGTTACACTTGACAAATATGGGTTAACAATAGACCTGACCTAACTACCTTATATAATCAAGGTTTCATTTAATTTTGTTGTTTTTAATTTAAAGGTGAAAATATGTTGAAGTTAATGGTAGTCATTGAAATGGAATGGTACGTTGCTTTCTCTCTAAACTAATAAACATGTTCGTTACGTTGTTTCTATATTATTCTATTCTTAGTTGGTTATCTTTTTGGCATGTTATACAATTTGTTAGATTTGGGAGAGTTGCAGACTATGGCCTGGGCTTTAGGAGTTTCACTCTTTATTTCTCAAGGGAGTAATTGAATTCATGTTTGAGGAAAGCAAATAACACATATTTTTACTGCAATGGGTGGAGAATTTGGCAACCAAAAATTAACAATGGACTGAAATTACAGAGCATCGACTATGGTCCATGGAGCATCTCACTGTGGGCACAAGAATACTTGATTGAGTACATTGGATTAAAAAACATAGCAAATTGATTTTTTTTTTTTTTTTTTTTTTTTTGTGGTTTAGTTTCCGTGAAAGCCAATAAAATACAAAGTAATTAGGTGTGATGTAGATGTAGGGAAATCATATTGACGGTAAAGTTGTGTTATTTTATATTTATTTTGTTACAATTTTAATTATTCATCACTACTAGAATTTTGTCTATTTGATTTCTTAACTAATTATATATGCTCTCTATTTGTTCTTTATTCTAGATTTGTTCTTTTTTTTTTTTCTTGCAATAATGTCGAGTACAACTCCTAGCCTCATACTCATATTGGATTATGCATTATAATAATGATTCTCTTGGTTCTATTGTGGTGTAAAAGAGTTTTGTTATTATATCTAATTTTAATTTTCTCTTTTTACATGGTTGTAGTTCCAATTTTATGTGATACACTACAATTGTGGGGCTAAATTTTACTTAAGATAATATAAAATAGTTGTCATCTATCTCAACATTTACCAAGGAATTGTATGTGTAATAACACGTTATGATTTTGTAATATATTACTACATAAAATTTGAATGTTTCTCATTTTTAACGATGTTTAAAATTTTGACAATTTGTCATACAAGATGTTTAATTACTTTCTTTCCATTTCATATTGGAGATGATTTAACTTTAAAATAGTCAAAATTAGATAAATATTTAAACTTGGACATATTAACATTTTGAGCTAAAAGTTACCCGTGCGTCGCACGGGTTAGCGACTAGTTAATTATCTATAGATGTGCATTAATTATTGTAAGGGTTATGTCTTTATGTGATTGGAATATCCTTCAAAAAACAAGTCATTGAGTCTTAGTTTCTAGTGTATTCAAGAAAACCTAGTTTGAATAACAAGTAATATTATTGAAGACACAAGATTACTCAAGAAAAGATGATACTACAGGTTCCAATACATCCTCAATACCTATTGATCTACCAAGATTTAATGAACCTTGATACTTAGCTCGAAACTTTTTGATCTATCAAGTCTTGGAAAATTTGAATATAAACATTGGTTTTTAGCTCACAATGATTTAACTTCCTAGGAATTCATGTAATAGGGTTGTAGGCCATATAAAAGACATTTTATAGCCGTCACAAAAAAAGACAGAGACATACACACATAACAAGAGTGGTTGCGACATTTATGTGTCTACGATTTTGTGCCAAGATACTTTTGTGCAGTCAATAAAAAAGCTACAACAATAAAAAGAAAAAAGCTTGTTGTGCAGTCAATCGCAAATAGGGAGATTCATGCAAATGAGAAGTGTTCTACAAGATCAAGTTCAATTAAGGATTGGAACTAAGACTAGCATAGCTAAGTAGGTTCTCCTGTAGGTAGGTACTTTAAGATAGGCTTGTAGGGTAAGATTCCTCATGCTTGTAACTTCTTTTTCTTGTTGATAGATTATTCAAGGGTGGTGGCCATTCACCTGGTAGGATTTTGCCTGTGAGGGTTTTCCCCATCATGATCAAATCTCCGTGTCAAACTTAATTTCCGCTACACTTTGTTTAGTTTGGTGATTTGATTGTGCCTTAATATGATTTGCATGTAATATTGACTAATTAATCAACGTGGGTAATTAGATTAATTAATTGTGGACAATCTATAAACCCAATATTATTTATATTAGAGGAATTTACATAATTATTTTTATAAATTTTATATAAGAAAATATTTTTATTTGAGATTACTAATAGAATAAATGCATTTATTTTGTTATATTAATTATGTTAAGTGATGCATTAATTATTTAAATATAATGAAATTTTAATGTCATTTCACTAAGATTTATATGAGAAATAATTAATTTAAAATATGGTATTCTTACTCCAATTTAATTAGTTACTTTGGCAACAGTTTAATCCATATACATACATATATATATATATATATATATATACCTTAAGCTGGGAGATTTTCCTAGGTGAAGGAATGGCTGGTTTCTGCTTCGCAAGCTCCTCAAGCTTCTGGGTAACAATCTCTAAGGTTGTCATATCCTTAGGCTTGTTATCTAGACACTGAGCTGGGGATTCTTATTAGTTGAGACTGGTGAAGGGGTAACTGGTTCCTTTTTTACTAGTTCTTCTAACTTTTGGGTGACAATTTCTAAGGCTATTTTATCCTTAGATCTAAGGCTTGTATGCCTAACTGTGAGTAGCTTGACTAAAGGTTTTTCTAGGGATTGGATAGGTTTGCTAGGGCTTCCTAGCTAGAGGATGACCTTGTTTTCGATCCTATCAAGTTGTTTTCCTATTACATCTAGACACTGATTGGTGTAGTTGTTTTGTTCTATCACTTTCTTGATGGGTTTTTCCTCATCTATCGGAATCTTAAAAGGTGAAGCAACAATATCACTTCTTCTATGCTTAAAGGTGATGGCTTCTAAGGGTGAATGGCTGGATTGGACAACTTCCTTGGTTTCCTTGGTCCATGCTCTAATGAAGACACAAGTCTTTCTGTGCCACTCAAAATGCTCTTCGAAGTATTCAAAAAAAGGGACATTGCTGGATATTTCTTTCATGAACGTTTCCCAAGCATTTAGAACTTCAACCTTTTGTTCTCTGGTATGGTTAGCGTTATAGGCCTTTCTTTTGAGTCTGTTTTCTTCAGAGTCCAAATCTTTGCCTAAGGCTACAAAATCAAGAGTAAAAGGTTTCCTGAGTACCATGAGCTGGTGGTCTATGGGATACTGGGGTGCTTACTGAAATGGTTGTTGTTCCATATCAGCCCCAGATGGGGATGAAGGGGATTGCTCTCGGTCATTGTCTTCTTCTTAACCGGTAACTGAATCCTGTTTGGCTGTGTAGCAAGGTGTACTAACCTGGGAACTAGTCTTGACTCCTTGGAGTTTTGGTCCTAAATCTCGTCTAGATCTAGGGAAATGTATCTGAGGTCTGGGTGAGCTACACTGGGATGCTGCTTTATCCCTAAGCAGGATGGGAGGCTGTCTAATGGGTTGGAGTAGATCTACTAGGGATCTAAACCTTGGATCTTCTAAGGGTGACCTATACTCATAGTCTAAAGGGGTACTAAACCTAGATCTGTCAAAACTTAACCTAACCATCTCGTCAGCTAGTTGTTGGAAAAAATCTAGATCTGTGTTCTGAGCTGGGGCTTGGATATGTAGAGGATGGTTTTCATTCTCTAGAGTCCAGTGTGTGGGGAAGGTGATTTCTGACCATTTGAGGGTTCTAGGAACCTTGATTTTGGCTCTAAGGCCAGAGGTTTAGATGAAGGTCGTCTCACCCTTCTTCTTTTTGTTAAGTGCTTGGATGTTGAGATTTGTTCTCATGCACTTGTAGTACACTCTGTATATCAAGGCGATCTGGCTGGTTCCCTGCATCATGAGAGTTCCATGGGTCTTGATATTGAGGGTAAGGGCCTGGATGACATTGTCATCATGGATGTGGATAGTGAAGTTAGGGAAGAAATTGAAATGAACTGGTCCACTACTGAGGCTGGTTTCTATGGTTCCTAAGAGACTGTCTTGAAACTTGATGTGACGAGTATTATCTGGGGAATTGAAACCTAACTAGTGGCTGGTGCTAGTCAGAATAATTTTAATCTTCATCCAAATTATAACCACTATATGGATCTTGTGAATTCTGGTAGAGGTCTATTGGTTCTTTGTTTACTGAAGCTTTTAATAAGGCGAGAGAAACCCTTTCTTCTGACTCTAGCTATTTTGCTTGATGGATTAGCTGCTAAGCAAGATCTTTAAGTTCCTTACTAGATTTTCCGATGATCTAAACGGAATCTAGGCTGGATTGTGATCATGTTCTATGTGTAATGGGTTGTGGGACATAAGGAGGGAATTCGTTATAAACCTGGGTGATGATCTGCTAGAATCTAAGGCTATTCCACCATTTTACTAAAAATTACCTCTTTAGGAGATTGTTGTTGATCCTATAATCCCATTTGCTAATCCAATAGACTTTATATTTGATTGAAAAGTGCAGAATTGCTGGAAACTAAGAGAGATGGCTCGAAGTCCTGTACTTTGTATCAAAATAACTTATAGGGATTCTAGGAAAATTTGGGGAATTGATCCAAACATACCCACAGGTTTGGATCCCTGCAATGCTATTCAAGAAAACAGCACCAACCACTGTTTAAATAGTACCCGCACTTAGCAAACTCCTTGACAGGTTACTATTCATCCACAGTAACAGTTACTGTAGATCAACAGCACCCTGGAAAAGCAGGGAGACAAGACACTATTCATGAACAGCACAAGCCACTATTCATGAATAGTACCAGACACAATCGCCCAGAAGTTACTATTTGCTTTCGGTGGAAAAGAATTTCACCTTCAGTAAAAGCAATTCACCTTCCGGATTCTTAGCAATTATCAGAGGACTCCAAGGCTCCCTCCAGTCTATATAAGTCAGCCAGGACTCCATTATTCAACAGGTCTATTTCTAGGAACAACTCCAGAATACCTCAGAGGTCTATTTCTAGGAACAACTCCAGAATACCTCAGAGGTCTAATTCTAGAAACAGCTCCAGAATACCTCAACTTTGCCTCTTCTTTACAACCCTTAGCATTGTAATAGATGGCAACCCCAATTTACATTTGTAATACCTCAGTCGATTTTTACTTTTGTAATCAGTTGGCCTCAGTCAGCCTTTTATCTTGCAATCAATTGGCCTCAGTCGGCTTTTTATCTTATAATCACATGGCCTCAGCCAGCCTCCCCTTTAGCCTATAACTTACCCCCCTTTTGGTATCAGAGCCAAGTTGTTTGGCCGATCGAGTTGTAAGTTACATTTTTTCATTCAATCATGTTGGAAGGCACTGCCTCCATAGTTATCAAAGTTGTTTTAAGTATTATCAGTAATTTGAATTATTTAAAATGGGCATATCTTCCACTCCATATATTTTGTTTTACATCTATTTTATGATAACTCTTTCATTTCCATTCATTTATTCATACATCTATTACTTTTTCACCATCTTTGTGTATCTCCACATTTTCCGTTGGATCATGCATGAATGGTAGGCTAAGCCTCCTTCTTTATCTACCGGTTTATCATACTGTGTTTATTTGTTCAAATTGACCTTTGCATCCTAGTTATCTGCTTCTTCTTGTTTCTGTGTTTAGCCTAGAAATTTTGTTACAGTTGTATTCCGATGAGCCTTGTAGAACCGAGCTCTGACATGTTTTTGACTGTAAGTCCCACTGTCTTCCTCGTATCAGTTTGGTCAGCCCGTGTTAGCCGAGGGATAGGCGTTTAGGGTGGTCCCCATGTTGGAAGAAAGGGCCAGGGGTTTGTGTCAGATAACGTTTGTAACAACTCAATCCTTATGGCTCCCAGAACCCCAGGTTCAATTTTTGATTTTGATATAGAATTCATTCAAGGAAACCAAAACAGCATTCCTGATTTCCTAACTCGTGAATTTTTGTAGAGTCACAACCAAGATGTCCGCGAAGAAACCCGTACAACCCCAACCCCCAAAAATGTTTAGGCAGCAGACCTCCGATAGTACTAGTCAGGCAAAGAACCCTGGCAAGTTAGTACCCATTACCCCAAGCCAAATAGTACCCTTCTCCCAGGCAAAGAACCCTGGCCAACCTCTAGCTTCTCCTACAGCCATTGCCAATCGTTATTTGGTTTCTACAATCCCTAAACCAAATTATGGAAGGCCACCCTATGGTCAGCCTAGCCACAGCTCAACCTTAGCAACCCCAACACCTAGGGCCATCAACCCATACACAGTAGAAGAACCTTTTGGTCCCATCCATACCCAAAGGCCTTACTTTTACCCAACTAAGAAAGAAAGAACTCCTTATGTTAAGAAAACTTTCATACAGCATATCTCTTATATTGAACCGCATTTAGTTCATATAACAGATCCCCTTGCTCTAGCCATGGAAGTCTTACCACAAGGATGGCATTTCGTGCCAAAACACCCAGAGAAAAACATCAAGTTCTATAGGAGCATTGTCATCTAGGAAAAGTCTGCTCATATAGAAAATATCTTGAATAAAGGGGACCCTTCAATAGTCCTCAATCACAAGTTCATCATCACAGGTTTTGTCAGTCGTAAAGATTGGGGAGAACACCCCTCACAGTTAAAGGTTCTCAAGAATTGGAAATCTCTCACAGTTTTAGAACTCCATTATAGTTATTTTGATTATATGGACGCCTTTGAGAAAGTTCTCTTCTATCAAAATAAGAATTATGACCATTCATGGTTCTTAATGTTTAGCAAGGAATTCTACGGGCAAATCCCCTCATGATTCCTCCATTGGTGGGAAATGTTTGGATCAATTCCCCAGATTTTCCCAGAAGCCCTGCAAGTCTCAGAAGAATACCCTGTATCAGATCTAAAGGTTATATCCAGAAGTTTAAGGATAAAGGTAATTAGGCTGTAATTGTTAGTTTAAGCTTTTAATCCAAAATGATGAATAGGTTGTTTAGAAGTTACTCTTCTACCAGTTCTAAGTGTTCCCAACCATCATCCCTCCCAGAGATTCCACAAGATGCTAGAATTGTTAATTCAGAATCCTTAGAGTTATCAGACTTAGATCTAGATATAGGAGATTGGAACATCCCCAAGGTATCCACTGATCAGATCAACATTTGTTCTTGTCAAAAACATTATTGATAGGATAATCCTAGGAAATCCTTTTATGTGTTCCCTATACCCTTTCATAATGGATAGTGAAGGACTAATTAGCTATCCTTTTGGCCAGCAAGTCAAATTTAGATTTCTTAAAGGTCCTGAACCCAAGAACATTAACAGCCTCCAAGAAGTTCCTACTTCCAGAACTCTGAATTTGATCAATGCCAAGACCCAACATCTTAGGCACTTACAAGAGGAGTTGAGATACAAGAAAATTGAAGAAAAATTAACTTGTAAAAGCCTCCAAGAAAAGATCAGAAAGTTTGAAGAAAAACTTAAGCAAGAAGTCTGCTCTGATCTACCCATAACTTTTTGGCATAGAAAGAGACATAAGGTGGCTCTTCCATATGTCAAGGGTTTCAATAAAAAGGACATCCCTACCAAAGCTCGACCTATCCAAATGAATCAGGAACTTATGGATACTTGTAGAGCCGAAATAGAGGATCTCCTTAAGAAAGGAATCATCAGGAAGTCTAGATCACCATGGTCTTGCCCAGCCTTTTATGTCCAGAAAAATGCTGAGTTAGAAAGAGGTGTCCCTAGATTAGTTATCAATTACAAGCCCCTTAACAAAGTCTTAGAATGGATAAGGTATCCAATTCCCAACAAAAGAGACTTAGTCAATAGGCTTAGTAAAGCAGTGGTGTTCAGCAAGTTTGACATGAAGAGTGGATTCTGGCAAATACAAATCAAAGAGTCTGATATGTATAAGACAGCCTTTACCACACCTTTTGGTCATTACGAATGGAATGTAATGCCCTTCGGTCTCAAGAATGCACCTTCTGAATTCCAAAACATCATGAATGAGATTTTTAATCCATTCTCTAGCCATGCAATTGTATACATCGACGATGTACTCATCTTCTTAGAATCTTTGGATCAACATTAGAAACACCTAAGAGCGTTTCTTAATACCATCAAGCTCAATGGTTTAGTTGTTTCAGCTCCAAAGATCAAACTTTTCCAAACCAAGGTTCGATTCTTAGGATTTGATATTCACCAGAGAGTTATCAAACCCATAGATAGAGCTATTCAGTTTGCTGACAAGTTTCCAGATGAAATTCTAGATAAAACCCAGCTCCAAAGGTTTTTAGGATCTCTCAATTACATTTCTGATTTCTATCAAAATCTCAGACAACAGTGCAAACCCCTTTTTGATAGACTTCATACAAATCCATCCCCTTGGACTCCAAGTCATACAGCAGTTGTCCAAGAAATCAAAAAATACGTCAAGACACTCCCTTGCCTAGGAATTCCCTCAGCAAATTCCTCCAAAATTGTCGAGACAGATGCCTTTAACATTGGTTATGGTGACATTCTTCTTCAGCGTGTTAGTCCTACTTCTCCTGAACAGATAGTCTGTTTTCATTCAGGAATATGGACTCCCACTCAGCTTAATTATAGTACTATAAAAAAAGGAAATACTATCTATAGTACTATGCATTTCAAAGTTTCAAAGTGACCTTTTGAATCAAAACTTTTTAGTCAGGATTGATTGCAAATCTGCAAAACATGTTCTAAAAAAAGATGTTCAAAACATTGCATCAAAACAGATTTTCGCACGATGGCAAGCCATCCTTTCAGTTTTATATATATATATATATATATATATATATATATATATATGTATGTATGTATGTATGTATGTATGTATGTATATTATCACACAAGCAAGAACATAGAGAAAATAATTGAAGGATATTTGCATTCTTAAGTAGGCAAGAACCTTGTCTATCTATATTATTATGCAATTTTCAAATTTATAAATACATATTGTATGATCAAATTCAAACTCTCCCATTAACAATGGTACAGTTTTTTAATACAAGAAAATATTTTGTTGGCAAAACAAATTAACAATAAGTTCAATAAAAATAAAAATTGTAAAAAAAAGTTCAGTGAAGATCATTTAAATGATTTCGACTTAAACTAATCATGAACGTCATCCATCAATAATCAAACTAATATTTTTTTAAATGAAGATTCTTTCAATCAGTGAAGATAGTTAAAAATTATCGCAATGTATGATGCATCTTCATATTTTAAACGATACCCTATGTCCCTGTCTATAGTTTATATATATAAATATATATATATATATATATATATATATTTTTTTTTTTTTGAGAAACAGTTTATATATATATATAAACACCTGTCTATAGTTTATGGTAATGCATCATCAGTATTTAAAGGATATCCTATCTATAGTTATTACTTATTAGACAAAGTTTAGCTACAAAATTAGTTGTAACCTTAGGCTACAAACTTACTCAATATATTTTTATTGGAGGTGAATTTTGACAAATATACCATTGGATTACATCTTCTTCTTATATTCTTCATGCTTGCAAAATTTCAAGAAAATTAAAGATCAATAGCTATGTCATCAATAAATTTTTTAAATTGCAAGTTTTTGTAATGTAAAATTATGCACAAAATAAGAGTTTATAGATCATATAGTGAATAATATTCGATTGTCACAAAATGTAATATGTGTATTAAAAGCGTAAAGAAAATGCAATTCAACAGTTAGATTATCAAAATATGTTGTAATATTTATTTTATTGAGTGAGTTTGAAACCTTAAGCTACAACTAATTTGTAGCTAAATTTTGTCCTTAATTATTTTTTTTTTTTTAGATGAATCTTATTTATTAATATTTTTACTTATCAAATTTAGTTGGCTATGTTCGTATCAAATGTTGCGAATTTCTTATTTAAATAATGAATGATTAGCTAAATGTTTATATAGTTAGTGCTTGACTTTCGGAATTTTTTATTTTATTTTATTTTATGGATTTGATATGTTTTTTCTTCCACGCAAATATTACCCCAATTTTAAGTTAGCCATTAGCATATGTTTATTATGATTGACCACATAAATTCTCTAAAAACATTATTCGTTTAATATATTTTTCTTAATAAAATAGTTTTTTTTTTTTTTTTTACTCTTCAATATTCCCATTGAGCATAGCAAATCAAGCTTGCCAACTAATTTCTAATTGTTGATAATATATTGTTAATGTGTGTAAATTGTATACTTGTTGGATGCCTGTTATGGTCAAATTTCTACCATTACCGATGCGGCTAATAATATATTGCAGCTGCTCCAGCACATTAATTAGATTAGAGCTTGTCTAGTACACAATTTCAAGATATTATTTTAAATTTTAAAAAAATATGATAAACTCATTATTAACTCAATTTGTCAATATATTTTGCATTTTTTTTTTTTTCGTTTCATCTTGTAATCTCTCTTTATGATTTTAGTACACTCTTTTTTCTTCTTTCTTTGTTGGTCAGTATGATTTAACTATGTATGATCATCGCAGCTTAAGATATGATTTTAATACTCTCATTTCTCCTAAGGCTGTGACTGAGATGATCACACATTTTTTGATAGATAAAATGAAAATTTGCAATAAAATATTTGACTAAAATGCCAAAGCATTTATTCTTCACTAACATGTAACCCATGCAAACGTATGAATGTATATAAAATTAACCACAATTTTATTTATAAAAATATAAATTATTAGTCCAATTATTTTTAAAAAAACAAATAGCATGTAACACATACATATATATATAAATACATTTAAAATTAAACAAATTTTTATCATAAAAATATAAATAATTAGTCAATTTTTTTTAAAGTAAACGTAATTAGTCACATATTAAAATTCTTACCTAAATTTAATACTACTTATAATAATATTTTTTTTCCTAATTTTTAATAAGATAAAATGTGTGGTGATTTTTGTTGTGTGGTAACTTTTATTGAGTATATGTGATTGGTTTTTTTTTTTTTATAATTCATTAATATTACAAAATTTACTTGGAAAAAAAATTTAAAAACTTAAGTGGACACATAATACAAACTTAAGTGGATAATTATAGTATAGTTCTCACATAAATTTAGACACATGCCTCAAAATTGGATTCTAATCTCAAATTCTAATTGAACTTTCTTTAAGTTTTTCCTATTAAAATGTATATAGATTGCCTGTGAAAACTCACTTAGTGTATAAAACACTTGTGAATATTTAGACCCCCAAATACAAATTTTCCAATACAAGCTTATATTCAAACAATAAGTGTGCAGAATATGAAACATAAGCAATAGCCAAATTAGCAAACTACTCTAAGCCGTTAATTAATTACAACCAGCAAAAATTAAAAGCTAAGAGTAAGGGAAAGAGAGATGTAAACACAAGATAACACTGACACGTGTTATCAAAGAGGAAACCGAAAAATTCGGTAAAAACCTCTCCGTCGCCCTCTAACCAGTAAATGATCAACTAGAAAATCAGTTGGGATACAATAATAGAAATAGACCTTCCAAGCCTAATCTACCCAATGCACCTAAGCCCTCCAAACTTCTTACTCCAACAAGGTTACGCCGAACCGTGTCTTTTCTAACTTTCTAGATCCCGCAATTAGCCCATTGCATTAACCAATATGAATTGGTTCTCTCTTAAACTTCTTCCCAAACACCAAAAACCCTCTCACTACTCTGAATTTGGTGAGGTAAGGATTTGGTTTATGTTCCTCTCATGGGTATAACAATGGAGAGGGTGACAGTAGAGGAATTTGGAGAATCAAGTGTATAAGATTGTGGATAAATCACTATTTTCTTTCTCTAGGGTTTCTCTCTTAAAATTCTCTCTCGAATCTCTATACATTTCGTGGGTATAAAAGTATTTATAGTAGGGTATGAGATGAAATGTGAAAAGTCACTTTTTAGCAAAACAGAATGCATTGGCGAGTCACTTGCTACTAGGATGAGTCGCAAATTCCAGTCGCTAGTTACCAGACTAGGTCAGACTGTACTTTTTGTCCTGTAGTGATCTAGCTGGCCTGACTCTTTGTCTTCCTGAATGCTTCACAAGTGTGCTTCATTTTGGCAAGGCACTCCTCACGAGTCCAGTCGCGAGTCACCTTCTTGTTGCATACTCTTGATCAAATCTTCACTCTCTCACACACAACCCTTACATTATTCTCACCTAAATACAAGATTTCTAAATGCTGAATTACAAGCAAATTTGGCATGGAATAAAGCCAACACATAACTAAATAAATTCAACTTTACAGCCTGGAAGAATTTTTACCAATTGTATCGGACTTCGTTATTAACATGGTTACTTGTAGATGCTTAACAACATGATAAAGAGGCCAAGATCTTTAACATGGTTTCTTGGTGTTTTCAACCAAAAAAAAAAATTATAGTTTAAATTTACTCTCTCCTGTTGTAACAATCAGATTATCAAAAAAATAAAATGAAATGACAGAGAGAACCCACAAATGATTTCTTAGAATATGGCAGGCATTCAAGATAATGGGTGCCTGTTGTAGCTTGTCTTCCTTATATGCATACAATCGCATATAAACCACATACACCAGTAGTCTAGCAATTCAAATGTTTTGTTTTTTCTTAAATAATATGAAACTTTATATTGCTGTACATTATGTTTAAAAATGTAAATAAGCTAATGGAACAATCTAAAACCGATTGTGTACTTCATGTTTTTGTATTCAACTTGTCTAATCATATCTTGATGCTGTCACTATAACACACTCAGCAAAGAATTCTTGTATGGCAAAGTTCCTACTTTCACTTTTTTTCCCCCATTTTTTCTAAATAAAACTCATAACAATTAGATTAAAAGTAACACAAGGGTAAACATTCAAAGAACAAATTCATTTTCATCTAATGAAAAGAAGAACAAATTCACAAATTGTATATTACGGTTTAGAAGTTTCAATTGGAATAGAGAAACAATTGATTCTCTCTCTCTCTCTCTCTCTCTCTCTCTCTCTCTCTCTAACGATACACACCATTCCTCCTAACAGCATGACTTCTACTTCTGGGATACAAGTCTGCCTTCAAATTAACTTCATCTTCCTCAAAACAACAAGGCATGTCCTCATCAATTCTCCCAATCTTTCCCAACCCAACACTGCAACTCCTCCCCATTCCATTAGCACCCATATTGGACTGTCTCACTCTCACCTCTTGCTGTTGCCGTTGATGCATATCAGAACTCTCCTTGTTCTCCACATATTTCTTTGACACAGCCCTCAAAAGCTGCCTCAAATCCTCATCATCGCTACCCTGCGAAGAATTGACACTAAAACTCTTAGGCAAACGTGACACTTGTGCAGCCGGGCCGCCCATAACACCACCATAACCCACCCTTCCAGCACAATCGTCCATGCTTCTCATGTAAAACTCAGTTGCCTTCTTTAAAATCCTAATGGGTGATGACACAATGTACATGAATTTGCTTTGCTTCTTATTTGCTTGTCTCTTCATGGTTATGCCTCTAGTAAAGCTTTTTGTTAGCAAGAAGTAGTGAAATCTTTTTGATGCAAAATGGGATTGATTTGTTAAGAATTGAAATACAAGAAATGAGAAACTTCGTGAGTATGAGCTAAATGGGATAGAGTTATATATGGCATACTTAAAGGTGTGGGGTGTTTTGGACTTTGTCCCGTGGGAAGAGGCGTCAAACATGTTGGATGGCACAGCAGAGGAAAGTTAATGTGGCCGTGTGGACTTTTTCAAACCTCTGGAAAAGGACATATGAAAGGTTCAAATGCAAAATATGATAACGAAAAGTTAAAGTTCTATTAGGCCAAAATTGAAACCAAATGTGAGGGAGACAGATTCAATAAAATATACAAGGATTTGACCACTTTTTTAGTGTTATGCGACTTTGGGCCGAGTCATAACACTCTCAGCAAGTTGACAAATTTTTTGGAACACAAATTGGAGAAATTATACACTACGCGGGTAGGACCTTGTCATCCAACTCAAGGGATCTCACTAACCAATTGAATAGACATTTCATATAATCAATAATAATGTGTATTAAAAAAATGCCACATGATGGTTGAAATTATGGTGTGCCACTCCTCCACAAGAATGGGTTTAATCATAAAGACACCGTAGCATGGAATGGTATTGGTAACATGGCAGCTTGGCTAAGCATTCATATCGAAGGTGCTAAAAAATTTATCTTTTAACACCTTAAAAATATATTTTATCTATTTTAACATACCGCTTTACGATACACTCTGTTTTTATTTTTTATTTTTATATGCAACTTAATAAAATAATATAAACAACTCCATATATTAATTTATTTATAGGTCATGCTAACGAGTGCCCTTAGGGCAATAATTAACAATCTATTTTAAGAAAGTTTTGACACCGCTTTTATGGAAAATGAAAAAAGCTATCAAAACAATAATTATTTTTTTTCTTTTCACATAAAAACTTTCTTTAAATGGATTGTTTACCAATGTCCTAGGACATTCATTAGCATTTCAGATTAATAGCCTCTCTCTCTCTCTCTCTCTCTCTCTCTCTCTCTCTCTCTCTCTCTCTCTCTCTCTCTCTCTCTCTCTCAACCGATAAAAATAAATGAATTACATCTTAGTAGCAACACGCTACAGTAGTCTACTTGCTAAATTTTTTTTAGCTTTAACACCTATGATAAAGTACATATATTTTGGTGCTTTGAAGTGCTAAAAATAGTTTTTTAGTGCTAAAAGAACTTTACGCAGCCGAGCTCTAAGAGGCGGCAAAAATGGGCAAATGCCCCCTTTCTTAAACTAATTAGGGAAATGCCCCTCTTTTGAAACTCATTTTTCTCAAAATTGAGTTTCAAAAAAAAAATTTCTAAAGCCCTATAATGACGTTTTAAGGAGCCTATAGTGACGTTTTAGTGACCTATAGCGGCGTTTTTTAACTCGACATCCATGAACTAGAGTTACATGCAAGTTTTGCTTCTTTTTTTACCTATAACTCGAGTTCATGGAGCTCGAGTTATAAAACGCCACTATAGGTGATAAAAACACCATTATAGATTCCTTATAATGTCACTATAAGGCTTAACTCGATTTTGAGAAAATTGACTTTTAAAAGAGGGGCATTTCTCTAATTAGTTTGGGAAAGAGGGCATAATGCTGTTTTTTTTTTTTTTTTTTGCGTGAAAAGGGCATTTGCCCATTTTGGCCTCTAAGAAGCTGGAAAACTACAAAGTCCACCAATTCCCTATACATAAATGAATTTAATTCTAATTTTATAACTACCCACAAACCGAGATATCTACATCATATCCCCATCATTATAGGATAATCTCCAAAACAGGATGCAATTCAAATTCAATGTCTAACCTAGACATTCATGTCGGAAGACCATGTCAAGTGTTAATGTTGAGATACATCTTTGAAAGCAAAAGTAACTAGGTTTGAAAGAAAAGATAATGAATTGTCCCTTGCATCCAAAATGGCTGAGGTAGGCCTTACCATGCCCCACCCTCAACCATGATTATCTGATCCTAGAATTGCCATGGTTTGGCTCAAGTTGTGGCAAGAAGAACTCTTCGAACCTTAATAAGAGACATTGGACCAAATATTGTCTTTTTATCTGAAACCAAGGTGCCCACTAAAAGAATTAAAGGTTTATAGAGTCTTTGGGTTTTTATAATTTGGAGTTTGTGAATCCCAAAGAGAAGAAAGGTGAGGTTGTAGTTGGGTGGAAATTGGGGATTGACTTGGAAATCATTACAAAATGGTGCAATATGATTAACGGCCTAGTATTTTCTGACCCGGTTAATGAACCTTGGATGATCTCTTTTGTGTGTGGACCTCCTAATAGAGATAATAGAGGGCCTTTTTGGGAAGCTGTGGAGAAAGCGGGTAATGCTTTTAGTGGTGGTTGGCTTTGTATAGGTGATTTCAATCATGTATTTTCTCAAGCTGATAAAAAATGATGGAGGTCTGTGGCTGAGCCTTCTAATGGGGGTCCAAATAAAATAGTAGACAAAAATAGTCTCATTAATCTGCAATTCTTTGGGAACCCCTACACTTGGTCAAACAGAAGGGAGGGTTTAGTTAATATAAAGGAAAGGCTTGACAGAACCTTTGCAAATGATAGATGGAGACTCATTTTCCCTCAAGCTACTATACAACAAATACCAACTTTTTTGTCTGACCATTCCCCCATTATTCTTTTCACTAAAGGAGAACAAAAGTAGGTCAAAAGACCTTATAAATTTGAAGAAGCATGGACAAGGGATGAAACAAACCATTTTGTTGCGAAAAGTGTTGGAGGACATGTGTGCCAAGCTCTCCTATGTTCATGGTCTATAAAAAGATTAAAGAAACAAAAAAAAAAAAAAGATTTTTGAAGATGAAACAAAGAATGGCTTGGTAATATTCAAACTAGAATTAGAGAGAAATGAAAGCAAATTGATAAGGCCCAAAAAGAAAAACTCACCCAAGAAAATTTGCAAAGAGAAGCTAGTATCAATCTAGAACTCCAAGAATGGTTAAGAAGAGAAGAAATTTTGTGGAGACAAAAGTCGAGAACTAAATTGTTAACAGAAGCTGATCTAAATACAAAATTCTTCCATCTCTCAACTATAGTTTGAAGAAGGCGAAATACAATTGATTTCTTGAAAAATGAGCAAGGGTCTTGGGTTTCAGGCAGAGAGGAAATTGGGAAATGCTTTAAATAATATTTCATAAATCTCTTCACTTCCTCAAATCCCTATGTTCCAAACAATTTAGATAACATTATAATTCTCAGCTTGTTTGAAGCGGATGTAGAAATGCTTTCAAGTATACTCACAGTAGATGAAATCAAGGGTGTAATTTTCAGCTTGGGGTCTACCAAGGCCCCTGGACCAGATGGCATGTTTGCCCACTTCTTCAAGTTCAATTGGAATATAATTTGGGGGGGGGGGGGGGGGAAGTTACTAAAGCGGTTATAAGATTCTTTATTAGGGATTATATTGTTAGGACATATGTAGTTCAAGTTATGTTAAACATATGTCACTATTTTGTGTAATTGGCTTATCCTTTGACAAAACGCAGTTTACTTGTAATTGGGTAGATTTAGGATGTGTTTAACGCTTCAAGAAACTGTGTTTCAAGATCAAGTATTGAAGTCATCAAGTCTGTCCAAGAAACAAGCTGGAAAGTGCAAGTTACTAAAGCTCGACACCTAGTCTCGACACATGCATCTATCGAGCTTTAGAAGCTGTTTCAACCCCGAGGCTCGACAGCTTCTTGACAGATCCTTGACACCTCTATCTATCGAGATTTAAGGAAAACAGATTCCAAGTTTTGTTTTAATTCCAATCCGTGAATGCATCTTTGGGACTTCTCTTCTCCTAACCCTAGACATATAAAAGGATTGTTTTAAGGGCCGTCAAAGAGAAGCAAGTTGCACAAGCTTTGAGTAATCCTTATTCATGCAATTTGTGACCTCAGACAAAGTTCATACCCTAGTTCATCTTTTGTGAAGAAGTTGCTGTGTAATGTGCACTGTAGGGTTTTGTAACCAAGTATCTTCTTGAGCTTCATCATGTGGATGATTTGAAGAACTTTGCAACCAACAACTCTCTCTCTAGTTGGTGAATTGAAGTCACGTACTTGGATCCGCGCAATTGGTTAGTCACGTACTTGGAGCCGTGCATCAAGAGGAGAAACTATCACTACAAAACAAGTCCAATTGGGTATTGGGGTAAGTGTTCAACTGTAGGTTGGTAAGGTACTCGGATTCCTTACTTGTACCGCTTGTTGTGATAATAGTGGAGTTTCAGAAGTGGTGACCTTAAATCACCCGGTGGGGTTTTTGCCATCAGGTTTTTCCCATTCGTAAACAAATCACCGTGTCTTTTATTTTCCGCTGCATACTTTAGTTATTGGTGATTTTTTTGTGCTGCCACGTGAATTTACATATTAACTTGATTAATTAATAACTCAGCTAATTAATCAATTTAATTAATCACAAGGGGTCAACGCATTTGTGGCCTATCATATATGCTGAAAGAAATAAATCACTCCTTTATAGCCCTCATTCCCAAAGGTAATAATGCAGTGTCAGTCAATCAATTCAAGCCTATTAGCCTTTACAACGTGCTCTACAAAATCATCTCCAAATTACTAGCAAATAGGCTAAAAAAAGGTCCTTTATAAGCTAATTTCTCCGTGTCAAACTGCTTTCATTCTTGGCCGTAAAATCCAAGAAAATACCATCCTTGCTCAGGAGATCCTCCATGCTATAAAGAAGAAGAGTAAAACAAGCTGGATGGCACTTAAAATAGACATGGAAAAGGCATATGACCGCTTAGAATGGGGATTTTTAGAAAAAGTTCTTCTTTGTTTTGGTTTTCCAAGCTCATGGATCCAATGGGTTATGCAATGTGTATCTACAATGTCTTTCTCAATTCTTATTAATGGCAGGCCATTTGGTTTTTTTTTGCCTCAAAGAGGGGTAAGACAAAGAGATCCCCTCTCCCCATTTCTTTTTGTTCTTGTTGTTGAAGTTCTAGCTTGTTTAATTGAAAGGGTAGCCTCCAGTAATAGGATACAAGCTTTCAAGTTAACTCAAGACTTGATGCCTATCACCCATTTACAATTTGCATATGATTTTTTTATCTTTGCACAAGCAAATGATGAGAACATGGCGAAAATTAAATCTTGTTTGGATGTTTTCTCATGCTGGTCAAGTCAAAACGTTAATTTCCACAAGTCAGTCATTATTTTCAAACAAAATATTCCCCATAGTCTAAAAACAAGGCTGGCCAACTCAGTTGGCATTAATGCTTCAAACAATAAGGAAAAATACCTAATGTAGACACTCGATTTTGCAACCATAATTTAATCAAGGAGAATGACTCGAATGACTATTCATGTACACAAAAAAAGAAAATCATTAATGCATCATTTTGTTCTTGCATTACATGCATCATTCTGTTCTTGCATTTTATGCATCACTCTGTTTTTGCATTACATACATCATTTGGCCTTTGCATTACATGCATCATGTCATTCATTACTATCATGAAAATGATCTTGAGATTCTAATGGTCACAAAGGTGTTTCCGGTTTCCAAATCGGACTATCGAATCGAAAGATATCGCATCATCAAGTTTGCACGGTCCATATGCATTGTGTCTAGAAAGAGTTGGCCACACACGATTAATTTAAATTAATTCTGATTGGTCAAGCAATTAAAATTAATTAAATAATTTTGTGATTGGTTGATAATTAGTGTTAAAAATAGATATGCATGCATAGGAATAAAATGGATGATTGGATAACAATAAAATTGTGGATAATTTGAACTTTATCAAGATCTATGTTAGGACATATGTAGTTCAAGTCTGTGAACTTATGTCGCTATTTTATGTAATTGGCTTATCCTTAGACAAAACGCACTTTACTTGTAATTGGGTAGATCTAGGATGTGTTAAACACTTCAAGAAACTGTGGTTCAAGATTAAGTGTTGAAACCGTCGAAGTCTGTCCAAGAAACAAGCAAGGAAGTGCAATATTTTAAAGCTCGATAGATACCTCGACAGATACATCTATCGAGATTTAAAGAAGCTGTTTAGCCCGAGCCTCGACAGCTGTCTCGATACCTCTCGATACCTCTATCTATCGAGAATTAAAGAAAACAGAATTCCAAGTCTGTTTCAAGTCCAATCCGTGAGCATGTCTTTGGGACTTCTTTTCTCCTAACCCTAGACATATAAAAGGATTATTTTAAGGGCCGTCAAAAGGGGAATCACAAGATACAAGTTGCATCTTCTCTAAGAACTCGTTGTTCATGCAAATTGTGATCTGTGAGACAAAGTTCGTGCCCTAGTTCATCTCTGATGATTTGAAGAACTTTGCAGCCAACATTCTTTCTTCCTCAAGTTGGTGAGTGAGTCACGTACTTGAATTCGTGCAAAGGAATAAGACGCGTACTGGGATCCGCGCATCACATTGGTTAGTCACGTACTGGAAGCTGTGCATTAAACTGGAGAAATTGTCACTACAGAACAAGTCCAATTGGGTATTGGGGTAAGAGTTCAACTGTAGGTTGGTGAGGTATTGGGATTCCTTACTTGTAACTGCTTGTTGTGATAATAGTGGAGTTTCGGGAGTGGTGACCTTAAATCACCCGGTGGAGTTTTTGCCGTAAGGTTTTCCCCATTCGTGAACAAATCACCGTGTTATTTATTTTCCGCTGCATTACTTAGTTTGGTGATTTGTTTGTGCTGCCACGTGATTGCATGTTAATTTGATTAATTAATAACTGGGCTAATTTAATTAATCTAATTATCACAAGGGGTCAACGCATTTGTGGCCTGTCAAGTGGTATCAGAGCAAGCACACTCTGATTAGGGTTTAATCTATTGTGTGTGATCCATTGACCCCTGTTGTCATGGATAAAAGTCAATCTCTCATTTGAAGAGAACTGTGATATCAAATACATCTTGTTTTTCTAATCTCCCTTCTTTGAGTGTCTCAGAAAATACAAGTCTAAAAGTTATTTGATTCTCTCCATGATGACTATTGGAAAAGATCTCAGTTTGTATAAGCAGGAACTAGACTGTCTCAAATTCAAAATGTGCAAAGGAGTATGTCTGAACAGAGTTAAAGTTAAAGGCCTGGCTCGAAGAAGGCAGATGAGAGAAGATACCATTCCCACTGATCTGCTGTCTAAGCATGAAGTGTGTTTCATGATGAAGTCCGCCTTTAAAGTGATGGACACGTGCTTATGGTACCTTGATAGTGGTTGCTCAAGACACATGACTGGAGACCGATCCCTCTTCAAAGTCTTCGAGTCTAAGAAAGGTGGAAATGTCACTTTTGGTGATGGAAGCAAATCACAGATAAAAGGGAAAGGAACTATCTCTCTACCTAGACTACCAGACATTGCAAATGTTCTCTACGTGGATGGCCTAAGAGTGAACCTGTTGAGTATAAGCCAGATATGTGATCAAGACTTCATGGTGTTATTCTCCAAAGGAAAATGTCTTGTTATGAATGAATCTGGAAAGAAACTCATAAGTGGTGTACGTACTCTAGACAACTGTTACAGATTGGTACCTGATGCTGACATTGTATGCAATAGTATTCGGTTGCCAAATGAAGACTTGTGGCACCAACGGATGGGGCATGCTAGTTACAAACATCTTTCTATTGTATCTAAGCATGAATCTGTACTAGGGATGCCAAAGCTGAGTAGGATGAACAATGTTGTGTGTGGACCAAGTCAACTTGGGAAACAGACGAAAGCTAAGCATCCAAGCACTCAGACATCAGCTATATCCAGACCGTTGGAGCTATTGCATTTAGATCTCATGGGTCCTACAAGAACCGAATCTCTTGGAGGTAAGAGATACATCATGGTTGTAGTAGATGACTTCACCAGGTACACTTGGGTTATTCTTCTACGATCCAAGTCTGATGCTCCTGAGCACATTGAAGCACTGTGTACAAGATTACAAAATGAGAAGAACCTGAAAATTGACCGAATTCGAAGTGATCATGGTAAAGAATTCGAGAACTCATACATGGAGTCATTCTGCACAAGATCAGGTATATCTCAAGAATTCTCTGCTCCCATCACTCCTCAGCAGAATGGTGTGGTAGAAAGAAAGAACAGGGTTATCCAGGAAATGGCCAGAGCCATGTTGCACAGTAAGGATGTGGCTAGAAATTTGTGGGGAGAAGCAGTTAACACGGCATGTCACACAGTCAACAGAGTATACTTCAGACCCGGCACCAAAAAGACTCCATATGAGTTGTGGAAAGGAAGAAAGCCAAATGTGAAGTATTTCAGAATTTTTGGAAGCACCTGTTTCATTCTAAAGGATAGAGAGAATGTAGGAAAGTTTGATTCCAGAAGCGATGAAGGGATATTTCTGGGATACTCTACTACAAGTAAGGCTTATCAAGTATATAACAAAAGAACCATGAAAGTCATGGAAACAGTGAATGTTGTTATTGATGAGTCTTCAGATGTCAATTCTGAGAAAATTGATGAGGAACTTCCTAAAGAGATTCTCCCTCCAGAACCTAGGAGAGCTCCGGAGCTCATGGAACAAGAGCCTACATCCCCAAGTACTCCTGGTACTCCTAGTGTTGTAGAAGAGCCAGCAGACATTCCTTCATCACCAGAGTCTGAGTGTCATGAAGACAAAGGACCTTCCTCCAGAATCAAATTAAATCATCCTCCAGAAACTATTGTGGGAAACATGAATGAACTCACATTGCGGAAACGCACAGTTGATAAATGTGTTGCTAACTTTGTGTCATACTCTTGTTATTTGTCACAGGTTGAACCCACTAAAGTTGAGGAAGCTCTTCAGGATGAAAGTTAGGTAGAAGCAATGCATGATGAATGCTTCAGTTTCAGAGGAATGATGTGTGGACCTTAGTTCCCAGACCGGAAGGCGAACATGTTATCGGCACCAAGTGGATATTCCGAAATAAGACTGATGAGAAGGGCAATGTAATCCGCAACAAGGCTCGACTTGTAGCTCAGGGATACACTCAGATGGAGGGTATAGACTATGATGAAACTTTTGCCCTAGTGGCTCATATGGAATCCATCAGAATCCTTCTCGCCTTAGCATGTCACTTGAAGTTCAAGTTATATCAGATGGATGTGAAAACCGCCTTCTTGAATGGATTGCTTAAAGAGGATGTTTATGTGGCTCAACCAAAAGGTTTCATTGATCCTCACTTTCCGGATCATGTGTTGTATCTCAAAAAGGCCCTCTATGGATTAAAGCAGGCACCCAGAGCTTGGTATGACCGATTGACTCAATACCTGATATCCCATGGGTTCACAAGAGGAAAGGCTGATCAAACTCTCTTCATCAAAAGAAAAGCTGGTGAGCTGGTGGTTGCTCAAGTCTATGTTGATGATATCATCTTTGGATCAACAAAGGATGAGCTTGCTCAAGAATTCTCAAAACTCATGCAAGCAGAGTTCGAGATGAGCATGATTGGAGAGCTGTCTCACTTCCTTGGACTGCAGATTCGTCAACAAGATTCAGGTATATTCATCTCTCAATCTAAATATGCTAAGAATCTTGTGAAAAAATTTGGTTTGGAATCTGCTAGTTCTGTTAGAACCCCCATGAGCCCAAATGTTAAACTCACTGTTGACATGTTAGGTAAAAGTGTAGACTCTTCACTTTATAGAAGCATGATAGGTAGTCTTCTTTACCTTACTGCTAGTAGACCTGACATTAGCTACAGTGTAGGAGTGTGTGCTAGATATCAGGCTAATCCCAAAGAGTCACATATGATTGCTTTAAAAAGAATCATCAAGTATGTCAAGACTACTGCCAACTTTGGTGTGTGGTATAGCAAAGACACAAATAATGTCTTAGCTGGGTATTCTGATGCTGATTGGGCTGGGAATGCTGATGACAGAAAAAGCACCTTAGGAGGGTGTTTTTATGTGGGAAATAATTTGGTCTCTTGGATGAGCAAAAAGCAAAACTCCATCTCATTATCAACTGCTGAAGCTGAGTATATTGCCGCTGGTAGCTGTTGCACCCAACTCCTCTGGATGCAAAAACTCCTTCATGATTATGGTATTTGTCAAGAACATCTCACCATCTACTGTGACAATACCAGTGCCATCAATATCTCTAAGAATCCGGTTCAACATTCTCGAACCAAGCACATAGAGATTCGACATCACTTCATTAGGGAGCTTGTCGAAGATGGTGTTCTCACCCTTGAGTTTATCCATACTGATGACCAAAAAGCTGATCTGTTCACCAAACCTCTGGATAGCAAACGTTTTGAGTTCCTCCGTCAAAACATCAGTGTCATCTCCATGGACTGATCTCCTCCCTTCCCTCTTCTTCCTCATGCACGTGCATCTAGTTTTATGCATTGTTTTGCTTTACTTGTTTTTGTTTATGTGTTTTCAGTTTTGTGTTTTATTTTTTGCTTCTTTGATAAAAATAAAAAAAAATTGAAAAATGAAAAATACAAAAACAGTGTGTGTTTGTGTGCATTAGTTCATGCGAACTTTTGGAATGGCCATTGAAACAGAGTTTTCTAAACTTTGTATCATCTGTAGCTTAGATGAGCACTCTTCTGCACAACTAAGCGAGTGAGCTCTGTAGCTCTTTGTTTGTGATGAGTAAGGTTAAGTGATCTCTTCTTCTTAACACTCGTATCACTCTTTTTGACGGGTTGAACTAGAAAATCCTAAGAGAAAGGCATAAATAACCATCTCACCACTGTTACTCGCCAATCATAATATGACATCCGTATGCTTCGGCATAGCAAAAGTGCGATGTCAATGACACATGTATGCTTCAGCATAGCAAAAGTGCAGTGTCAAAAGCTTAACATCATTGGGTATTTCTTTTCTTTTTTTTGTATGCCCATGCATGATTTGCTTGTTAAATGAAAATATGCAAAGAAATAAAAAGCAAAAAGATCAAAGATGCTTTAAATGTGGTTGCAAGCGTGTTTTCTAGGAGATGTGGGAGTTATAGGATGTACCTCGAAGGTGATAGTCTCCATCAAACAGTTATGATTGCGTGTGAAGTTAAAGTGATTTTCTCATATCTCAAATCGTCATAACATTGAGACACTTATGCAATCTTGCGATGTTTTCACACACGACACGCAATACTCTTTGCTATTCTTGATACATGTGCAGGTACAATGTGATTTGGCCATCACAAAGTTTACATGCGTTAATGTATGATCACTAAACTGTCATAACTTGTTTTTGAAATATAAAATTGGTTAGACTTGTTTAGTGTGTGTGTACGTGTTCTGAGATTCATGTGCATAAATATTTCTTGTTGAGAGATGATTTTGAGAGCTAAATGTGTTGGTTGTATCTTTGGTTGAGTTGCATGCATGATTGCATTCATGTCTGTATTGTTCTTCTTTTGAAAAACTGCTTTTCAAGGCATCTCGACACCTCTCGACACATAGGCTATCTGTCGAGCTCCTTAGACTCATTCTTATCGCAGTCTCGACAGATACCTCGATAGCTGCTGGATCGATCGAGAAACTTTCTGTTTGCTCGATAGCTCCTCGATAGCTGCTGGATCGATCGAGGTTCCCTCTTGTTTGTTTCTTCTCCCTCGATAGCTGACCTCGATAGCTTCATCTGTCCACTTGCACTTCTCGATAGCTTACCTCGACAGCTACCTCGACAGCTCTCAATACCTTCAGCTGTCGAGAATTACTGAAGCGCTATAAGATGAACCTTCGCGATTTTCAGTTCATTCTCTCGATCTCTCTCGCTCGAAAACTCACTGTTCTCTCTCAAATTTTTTTCTTTTTCCCTCCAAACCTTCTCCCAAGGCTTTCTCAAGAGTTTCCTTGCGATCTTCATCTCTTGGTAAGCGCATTATCCCTCATCTTCATGCATTGCATTGTTTAAAACCCTAGGTTTTATGTTTTTGAAAATTTTTGGGAGTTTTCAAAATTGTTGGGGTTTTCATGAACTTTTTGGGTTGGTTTTCTAGTTTTGATCTTCAAAACCACATGCATTGCATCACATTAGCATTCTAATTGTATTTTCATGCATTTAGATGTGTGCAAATCGATTGTGTGCTGTTAGGTTTGGATTGGGCTGAGCCCATGATGTTTTTATGTTGCATGTCACATGTCCATGCATTTTCATGCATACGTTCTTTACTATTCAATATCATTCTGTCAATATTGAACTGTTGGGACTTTTCTGTGTGTTTTCTTTCTCTCCCCCTCTCTATGGTTGCGTTAGCTGTGTCTATGGCACCTAAGCGTAAGTCCATTCCATCCCAGAACCCTCTGCGTTCTAAGGGACAGTCTTCTTCTGATTCTATTCCTACTTCTGTCCGGTTCCGTGATGAGAAGGCCCACAAGGACTTCTTGGAGAACTTTTCTAAACGCGGTGTTCATTCGGAACGCCACGTAGTCCTGGCAGACTTTGCCGATACTGACCTTCCCGATGTCATTCACACTCGGGGATGGGAGTCACTGTGTGACGTCCCGGTCACATCTCCTCTCGTGTTGATTCAGGAGTTTTACTCCAACATCCACGGGATAGATTCGTCAGTACCTTCTTTCTATTCTTGCGTTAGAGGTACGCGCTTTTGTGTCACCCCAGAGCTAGTCTCTGAGGTTCTCCATGTACCTAGGGTGGATCATCCCGATTACCCTAGCTGTGAGCGTCTCTGGACTGTGTCCAAAGACGAGATGATCTCGGCGTTCTGTGAGCGCCCTACCTCTTGGGGAGATCACATGTACACACCATGTCGACCTTTTGCTAATCTATTTTAAGAGATTTATCCCCAAGATAATGGGTCAAGATAATTGTTTTTAAAAAGCCCGAATTATCCAAAAAAAGGGATAAAAAAATCATAGGCGGAGGATGAAAACGCGTCTAGGTACAAGGATTCGCCAAAAAGCCCTAGAAAGAGAGTCTAATTGGCACTCAAACACGAAATGCGTTCAGCAACCAATGGCCAATTTGGCACTTTTGAAGTGCCGAATTGCCATCATATGGGCTTTGGCCCAACGGCCTTTGGGTGACGATAATGCACACCCTTTTCGACATTTTCGCAAAAGAATGCGTTCGGATTCAAACCATAATCGTCCATACCTATTTTTTAGGGATTTTGTACCTCGATAAATAGATACTGAACCTCATAATTCAGCATCTTTTTTTGACACTCTGAGAGGCATACATTTTGAGACTTAAAGAGTACTGATACTAGTTGATCCTCTCTAAGATTTCCTACAAGAATTAGAGTTTTTAGGTTTCAAAGAGAATTGAATAAGTTTCTTTGAACCCTAAAACATCCTCTCAAGTAAAAGAGTGCTCATGCAAGAGGTTGCTTTCTAACCCGTTTGTTCTTAATGTTTCTATAATCATGATGATGTATACTTTCTTGTTTCTAAATATTCATGTTCTGATTTGTTAATTTAGATTATCAAAACATGTTCTTGATTCTTTATTGTGACTATAATCTGTTTCTTAGTTTTAGAAATCTACATGTACCAAACTAGTTTTTCTTCAAAATAAAACAGATCTACATCTTCTTAGATGTAGATCTGAATTTTTCTTAAAATAAAAACGGATTTTGTATCTTTTTTAGATACAGATCTGATTTTTTTTTTTTTTAATGCATGCAGATTTTTAAATAAAGAAAGAGATCATGAATTGTTGTTTGTTTTGTTTGAATCATATAGCATGAAATAATTTTATGAATGAGATCCTCTCCATTAAAAAAATATAAAAAAAAAAAAACATATCTTTTTCAAGTATAAAAACAGATCTAATTTTTCTGTTATAAAAACCTTTTTTTTTATCATCATCAAAATAGATCTGATCTTTTACAAAAATCAAAGCCACTTTTTTTATCTCTTCAAAAACAAATCTGATTTTTTATATAAACCAAAATCAATTTTTTTTTACCAATCAAAACAGATCTGAATTTTTCTAAACAAAAGAGGATACATTCATAAATGGTTTTATGTAATTAGTTTATTTCATAGGTTTAACATATCATACATAACATGCATAAAATAGTGCATTGATCACAAGAGTCTAGAAGACCAGGCTCTATCTGGGCGAAATGAGTGCCTAACAACTTCCCATTCCTTAACCTAGCCTCCAGATTTAGGTCTTTGGTTAAGTAGATCTAGTCTTGTCTTTATTTATTTTGGGTTAGATTATAACTAGAACAAAAAGCTATGTATATTTGGTAGTTTGTAACTAGGACCCAAAGTCATGTAATTTTCAATTTTTTTCAATTATATATTTTATTATTCAATCAATGAGAAGAACAATTCAATCATGTATTTGGTATTTATTTTTTCTTTTTTTTGTTTATAAAAAATAAGTGGCGACTCAATACCACTTATTCAAAAAGAGAGGTGTCCTAAAAGGTACCCGAATCCCTTTTTTTTTTTAGGGACACCGTCTCTCACACTTGGGTATTACTATTGTATCAGGTAAAGATAAGAAAGCAGCATGTGAAAAAATCGTTTGAGAAAGTTAAACAACATCTTCAAGGTTGGAAGAAGAAAACCTTGTCACAAGCCAATAGAGCCACTCTCATTTCTTCTGTGGCATCATCTCTCCCTTCTTATCAAGCTTCTTCTCTCATTCTCCTAAACCAATTTTGTTCAAAACTTGATGCTTTGTATTGCAATTTTTAGTGGGGAAAAAAGGAAGAAAATAAACGGGGGTGCTTTCTTAAATTTTTGTGAGTTAATATATGTTATTTATTAGACTTTTTTTGTTATTATAAATTTTAAAAATATGCACTTGTCAATTATTTCAGCAATTTCGAGAATCTCAAGATTTATATATATTTTGTTGCACCAATCGATGACAAAGAGAATTTTCCTGAATAAATTGTAAAGAGCATTATTAATAGACAAAAGCATATTGAATTAAAATTTAGAAGAAAAAAAAAAAGAATACATGATTTCATAAGAATGAAATTTTCTAGAAGTATCATCTATACCTGAGGGAGAAGGAAGAGAGTTTGTAAATGAGTAAGAATTTTGGCTTTAATTTACACGTGGAAATGGTCAGACTTGGGTCATAATATGTAAGGTAATAACTGGACTTTGGCTTTTCATAAAGTTTGGTTTATTTTTAGAAGGTAGTCCATTTTGTAAAGAATTACATTTGATCTAACAGTAAAAATAAGTTACTATGATCTATTGGTTAATAGTAAAAAAAAAGGGGGAAATTGCACTTTATCCACTTGTGGTTTAGCCTGTTTTAACAGTGCCCACCCGTAGTTTAAAAGATATCACTTAACCCACCTATGGTGACCTACGTTAGACCCCGTTACCCACCTATGTCCTTTTTGTTAGAAAATCTCATTTACTATATAAGCCAAAATTAGAACCCAAATAGAACCCTAAAAAAAGAACAAGCTCTCTCCCTCCCTCTACCTTAGAACCCCAAACCTATTTCCTCTATATCAAAATCCCTAAAAATCTTCAAACCCATTTCTCTCTATACTCCGATTGCCAAAGTGAAATCTAAACATGTCTTCTTCAAGTTATTACTTAGGTTCCAGTCACCATCCATGCTTTACTGACCGTTGTTGACTACAGATTGCTTTGACCTTGAACAATTTTGGTAGAAGGTTTTATGGGTGCAGCTACTATGATGTGGTGAGTAACAGTTGGTTTTCAGATTTGTTTTTCCTTTTTTTATTTTTATTTTCTGGTTTTGTTGGTTTTCTAGTTTTGTTGGCTTTATGAATAACCCGAATTTGATTTTGTTTGTAGGATGATGAACCTACTTGTAAATACTTTAGGTGGTTGGATGGCAAAACATGTAAGCGTGGGTCTAAAGTTGCACCCATTGTCCTTGCAAGATTCAGTATGTACAAGAATCAAGCAAGAGTTGTAGAGGAAAAGGAAAAGGATGCTAGTGATAGGGAAACAGTAGCTATTGAGAGAGAAAAAGTTGCCAAGCGGAGGGAAGAAAAGGCTAGGGTTAGAGAAAGGATAGCTAAAGAGAATTTACAGAAGTACAAATTTGCACTTGTTGTGTCATGGGGGTTTTTTGCTTTTTTTTTTTTTTTTTTTTGTGTTTTCTGGTAAGATGGGAGAATTTGAAACAAAGCCATTGAGTCTGCCTTAAAGACAAGTTGCTGTAGTTATTGTATAATTTTGGGTACTACCACTTTTGACAAGTGTATTCCATGTATTTGGCACCATGTAATGTTGTTGTTTATTTGAATAAAGTATGCAATGTGTTCTTTATGTGATGTGTTCTTCTTTATGTAATCTGTTCTTGTTTATGTAATGCTACATTGTTTATGTAATGTGTAATGCTGCCTTGTAATGTGTTCTTTATGTAATGTGATCTTGTAAATTGAATAGAGCATGCTGCCTTGTTTATGTGTAATGCTGCCTTGTAATGTGTTTTTTTATGTAATGTGTTCTTTTAATTTGAATAGGGTATGCAATCTTTTCTTTTTTATATAAGGGGCAATTGCACATGCACCCCACAAGGTTTTGTTTACATCAATTGAAGAAGCATAAAGAAGTACGTTTTAAAGCAAGAGTACTATTTCATACATCTATAATAAGCATTGTTCAAATTAAGGGGACTCCACCTAACATTAATGGCTAAACACCGCCAAAGTACTTCAATAATAGGTTGTTCTATCCTCACTAAGACAATAACAAAATAACTTTATAGTCGAAAGTTATGCACAATAACAAAACAATGGAGACACGCCACTATCAGACATGCACAATAACAAAAAAAGTAAAGTAAAGTTTCTGCTTGCACATTCTCTAATCTTCATTTCCCAAAGACCTTGCCCTTGTCCTTGTCTTTGCCCTTGTCCTTGTCTTTGCCCTTGCCCCTACCTGTTAAGAACATTACACCAGATGTCT
This sequence comes from Castanopsis chinensis, assembly GCA_032878915.1. NCBI lineage: Eukaryota > Viridiplantae > Streptophyta > Magnoliopsida > Fagales > Fagaceae > Castanopsis > Castanopsis chinensis. The sequence continues at coordinate 3,131,197 of JAVQMG010000097.1, read as the reverse complement.
CAGCTCTTAATCCACGTCCTCTCTCATATGAGAAAATATGACTACTCCCAATAACCTTTGGTGGTACCAACCCCCTTAAAGGCTGCAAAATACATAGCAACTCCATATCAAGATCTAATCTAGTGTCTTATGTAAGTATAAAGGATGGTATTTGTGTTTGTGTATATACCTGAGATAGAGGTTTTCTTGTGTCCTATGTTTCCTTAGGAGTATGAGAGATGAGTTGGCTGCATGAGACCCATTGAGTTGTGGGTGCTTTACTTGGTAGTGGTCTGCTTGAATCTACTGCAGATGGTGGTAGTCTTCTTGAAGCTGAAGCAGATGTTTCAGTTGGCTATATGTAGGGTTTGCCTGTTTGTTGCCTTAGTGGCTGATTTTCTGGCTGGTTGACTGGTTGACTCACTTGATGGGTGGTTGGCTTTCTTGTTGAATGGCTAGCTACCCCACTTGTTGGTTGACTAGTTGTCTGCTTGGCTAAATTGTTTACTGGTCCAGGTGGGAGCCTTACTTGCTGGTTGGCTACCTTGTTTGCAGATCTAGGTGCTTGCCTTGCTTGAATGGTGGTTGCCTAGTTGGCCTTCTTATTTGCTAATCTTGTTGACTACCTTGCTTGCTGATTGGTTGGGTGGTTGGCTGCCTGGGTAACCTCCTTGGTGATTGCCTAGGTGACTGGCTGTGTGGCTGGTTGACTGTCTGATTAGCAAACCAGGGTGGCTGCCTTGCAAACCTCCTTGCTAGTTGCCTAGGTGGCTGACTGGCTGGTTGGTTGGCTGACTGGCTGCCTTCCTAGTTGGCAAACCAGGGTAGCTGCCTTGCAAACTAGGGTAGCTGCCTTGCAAACTAGGGTAGCTGCCTTGCAAACCTCCTTGCTGGTTGCCTAAGTGGCTGACTTGCTAGCTAAGTTACTAAATTTGCACCCTGACTTGGTTAGTCAGTGCTTGCTGGTTGGTCAGTGTTTGTTCCTTGTCCCTCTTGTCCCTACAAAAAGAATTGTCTTGCATCATAAATAGATTTATAATATAATTGTCATAGTGAACACATTCTTGCTTTACTTACAAATTTGCTTTGCCTCTCAAGTCTATGTTTCCTTTGCCATGGTGTCTCACTAGTTATTCCAGCCTTACATCTCCTTGAATTATGCCCCTCCTTATGGAAAACCCCACATTTTATAGGTCTATATGACCTAGAAACTTTGTATGGGTTGTTTGGCTCATCTACATCTTTCTTCCTTTTCATTAGTGGCCTGCCTAGAGGCTTGTACACAATTGGAGCAACAAAGGCAGGTTGGTTGGTTTTAACCCATTCATCTTGGCCAGGCAGTGGGGTAATCATCTCCTTATATGCAGCCACATAGGGATCCTTTTTATAACATGCATGCACATAATCCTTAGGCCTCTCCAGGTTCTTATAGATTGCTGCAACACCATGTTTACATGGGATTCCTGTCAAATCCCAAACTCTACAAGTACAACACTTTCTTGTAAGGTTAATTACATGCCTCTCATACTCACAATCAACCTCATATATATAGCAACCTAATGGAACAGCAAAAAATGACTAAGAATCAATTTTCAACTGCTCAAGCTTCTGCACTATGTTTGGACATATGTCACTAGTGAATTTTTCAATCCTAGTCATCTTACTATATATTCTACTCATCAACCTAACCCTAATCCACTCTAGCATGGCAATGATAGGCTTAGCCCGAGCTTTAGTATCATAGAATTAAATGACTCACTAAGATTGTTCACATAACAATCAGATATGGCCCTTGGAGTGAAATGTGACTTAGTCCATTGGGTTGGTTGGATGTTTGCAAGATACTCTCATACTTCTTTGTCCAATTCTTTCATATCTTACATTCTCTTGTCAAGCGCCCTAACTGTTGTTGCTACAACACACCTCCATAATGCAGCCTTCAATTCTAAACCCTTAAAGTTTAACTTAAAGTTGTTGTAAATATGCTTCACATAGAATCTATGTTCAACTGTTGGGAACAACATTTCTATGGCAGGTATCTATCTCTGGTTATCATAAATACAATCAAAAAACATCCAAAGAACAAAAATGAACACCATCTACCTAAGAACAAAAACAAAACTTTCAAAAAACAAAAATGTAATGACTAAGAACAAACAAAAATCTCAAAAAGCAAGTAAATTATATTACCTTCTACCTATCTGAAATGAACACCAGATTCAACTCATTTGGCCTCCCAATATCATCTGCAAATGTTTGTAAAAACCACACCCAAGTATCATTGTTTTCTTGCTCAACTACACCTAATGCAACAGGGAAAATATTGTCATTCTCATCTCTTGCAGTTACTGATAATATATGTCCACCAAACTTGCCCTTCAATTGGCAACCATCTAATCCTACAAGTAGCCTACACCCCCCTCCAAGAATCCAACTTTCTGTGCATTGTATCTCATATACATCCTCTTGAACTTAAGTTGTGTGTTAGGCTCAATAATCTCAATTTGTAGAGTCACCTTACTTCCCACATCAGTTACTCTTATCATCTCTGCATAGTCCATGAGCTTCCTATACTACAACCTCTCATCACCTAGTATGAACTTGCTAGCTTTCCTCTTAGCTCTGTACACTTGATCTATGCTCAAGTCCACAGACACATCCTGCATAACTCAATGCTTCACACCAGAAATTGCCCAGTTAAGGTTTTTGTTGAAATCATCCAAGTACTTCCTAGCCACATATGTAGAAGTGACCTGGCTATGCTTGAATATCCTCTCACATGTACAAGTTGGAACCATGGTCTTTATCTGGAAAGTTAACTATTGAAAAATCTAGTTTTGTATCTCATACAAAACACATAGCGGAAGTAACAAAAATGGATCTATTTCATTCATGATTGATAACATGCACTATACAAATTTCAGAATTTAAGAACAAAATAGCATACCTTGGTGTAGAGAAATTCAAAACAAATATTAGAAGCACTTGGAAACACTTTTAATCTTCATTCCAATTCCACTTTACGCCCAAGAAGTATGGTCTCTCAATCAGTTTCCAAGGGAGAATGAAAGTGTACCTCACTCTCTCTCTTTTTCTTTTTCTCTACGCTTACAAAAAATTTTGTATGTTTCTCCCTTTATAACTAACTGATTATCTAATTGAGCTGACCTATTGGGCCTTTCCAATTGGATTTTAGTGTGTGGCTTGGAGTGGGACTAAAAGGGACCAATAAGACACTAGCTCCAATGAGCCTTGGGCTTTTCCATCAACTCTTGACAAATTAAAAGTTACCATTAATTATATTTAATACCGCTATATAAATACAATTACACTCTAAGCCTTATTAATAAATTATATCCCAAGACTTTATTATACACACAACCCCTTCATAAAATATTCGTAGTAATACAAAATCATGAATATAGATTGTCACTTTGAAAATTACTACATCTTAATCCTTGATTATCCGGTTTAATCCTTTAAAGTTATTCATTATATATTTATGAAAACCAATTTCATAAACATATACTTAGTAATTTCTTACCAAAGTGGTTAAACCTAACTTTCTGAATAACTGAACTCATTAAACTTATCTCAAGGGAATATTTTATATCTTCGTTAAAATATTATGAATTCCATCTTGAGAATATATGTTCCATCAACATTAAGTGTGGTTGCCCAACATACTGTGGTTTTGACTGTTACTTTAGATCTCACTCCTGATATATCAAAGTAACCAATATTTCATGATCAAGTCCATTATCCTCTCAAGATTAAGAGTTTATATAAATAGAAGTCGTGAGATTTATTATTCATTTGACAGTCGTTAGGAGAACAATAAATCTCACAGCGATCCAGTTCAATATGTCTTAACTCTTAAAACATATCAACACATCAACTAGAAGTCTACACTTCCATGATCAAGACAAATTATCTTAGTTAAATGTTATAGTTTTCGCAGATAAAATGCTCAATTTCATCACCAACTACGAACTACAATTCTGAGTTTACAAAGAACTTGTGATTTATAACTTCTGTGACTTTTCATATAAATCACATACTATGCATCTCATGAACTATATGATAATGTCCCAATATTCATGTTACCATTATTTTAGATAATAATAAAAGAACTTTGTTTATCATAACATTAAGTCATACATAGCATCATACAATAGGCTTTAAGGGCACACAACCTAACATTAACCCCCCTGCAATCTGTGATGCATATACCCTTCAACCACATTCATACTTGCAATGGACAGAAACTTTGGTCTTTTATTAAGCTTGAACTTAATATCGGCATGCTTTTTCACTGCTTATTCCCTCAAGACAGCCCTAAACACCTTCCCATTTGGGAACTTCATACCCTTACATAACTGAGAGTTACTCATGCCAGTCTTCTCATTAAACTCTGGACATCTCAACCTTTCATCCTCATCCTTAGAACTGTTAATGCTCCTAGTGTGATCATCATCAAGAGCTTATTCAACCCAATCATTATCATCAGCAGCTTGATCACTGGCAGCAGCTTCTGGTCTGTTCCCATTATTTGTAACTGGCTCCTTCAAATGCTTTCCCTCATTTGCATTTTCAGTATCTCTTTGATGCTCTCTCATATTGGGCACCTCATTGTTCAGAGCACCAAATATGTCATCAGGATAATTTGGTCCTTCATACCCTTCATCTAAATAATTGGGTTCATCCACATGAACATCTTCACTACCAACGATTTGTCTATGGGTAGCATTGTCATCCACGTTCTGTCCATGGGTAGCATGGTCATCCATATGTACAGCTCCACCAACACTCCCATCCCTTAACCCATGACAGGTTCTTCACCAACATCATTTTGGTCAACCACAGATGATCTAACAGAGACATTATTGGTCACCTTCTCGCAATCAGCATAATCATCTTCATCATTCATTTCCCATGGCTGGTCTATTGCAATTAGTTGATCTGGTTCAACTATAGGTTCTTCAATAGCAATTGGTTCAACTTCAGGTTCTACATAAAGTGTGATTTCATTTGTTGGTCATTCAGCATGTATTTCACACATGTAGGTCACACATGTAGGTCACATCATCATCTGAAGTAATTAACCTTAACCCTTGCTCTGAGTCACCACTAGGTATTAAATAATAAATCCTACTGTTAATGGGTCCCCTAACCTCAGCATAAATGTCTCGTATCTCAAAATGACTTAGTAAATCTGGATCAGCATTACCCATTGTAGATACCTCACCACCTACATACTCTAAACCAGGGTTCCACTCAAAATTCCCACTATGCTGAATAGTAAAATCAAAACGAATTTTAGCAGCCATGCACAAACAACATTAATTAAATACATGGCCTACACATGCACAAAGAGCACCAATCATTGATAAAAGCAAAATAATTTTAGTTGCACATAAAATACCATTTAACGTGGGGTCAAAGATAAGAAACACAACCAACTAAACCATTTGTCTCCATGGGACCACAAATAACCTAAAGATGCATCTAACCAAAATATTCCTAGGGACCACAGTCATCAATGTTAACTATAAAAGAACAAACACACCAATGGTAAACCCAACAATGGTAAACCACTAATTTTATGACAAAAACTTTAATCCGAATCACTTTCATCAATCATTCACATTGAAAAAGAACAAACACAACAATGGTAAACTCTAGAAAGTCATTTCATACCTGATATATAGGAAAACCCAAGCTTCAGCACACCTCCTCCTTGCTTGCAAGTATTCAGGGATTTCACTTTGGCAATCAAAGTAAAGAGAGAAAGGGATTATGAGTTTGGGGATTTTTAGGGGTTCTCAGGTAAATGGAGGGATAGAGCTCGTTCTTTTTTTAGGGTTCTATTTGGGTTCTAATTTTAGCTTATATAGTAAATGGGATTTTCTAATGAAAAGGGCAGAGGTGGGTAACGGGGGTCTAACGAAGGCCACCACAAGTGGGTTAAGTGATAACTTTTAAACCCCAGGTAGGCACTATTAAAACAGGTCAAACCAGAGATGGGTAAAGTGCAATTTTTCCCAAAAAAAACTTAATAAAAAGACATAAAAATGGCTAAGTCTAATGCTCTAAGTCTGGCAAGGGGACGGACGTTAACGACTTACAAACTCTCTTCTTCTCTCTCTGTATCTTGCATTTGTTTTTTTTTTTTTTTGGAGTATTGCAAACCTTTTAATTGTATTTTAACCAATTTTTTTTTTTTATACTGAGAGAGTGAGACACTATCAAATGGTGTGTTAAAATTGTGAAACAATATAGTTTATCGCTTTTTAATTGTGAACATGGCTGAATTTTATATAGGTATTTTTCCGACATAGCAACACCTCCTTAATTGTAGGAAAATGCTTCTGCTTTTATGAATAGTATATGATATTGATTGATTGCTGATTGATTAATTGATTGATTGATTGGTAAAATCTATTGTTATTGAATAAAAGATCTAAAATTCAAACCTCACCTACACCAAAAATTAATTAGTATCTTTTGCTTGTAATAAAGAGCAATCATCATGAAACTAGAGTCATAAGTTGAAAATTTATTATATCAATAAATTTATATATATATATATATATATATATATATATATATATATATAAAGAGGATTCAGCTCTTTGGACTAAACTTTTATGTAAATTAGAAATACTCCTAAACCTTACATTTAATAAGAAAAAAACTTGAGAACAACCTAGTAAAAATATATCTCCAACTTCACTTAAAATGCCTACAAAGTAGAAAATTCTCCTACTAATTCATGTCTTTAAAACAAACTTATCCAAAAAAAATTAAAAAGGAAAATTATGAAACTAGACCCAAAAAAAATAAAAATAAAAACCTCATTATATATATATATATATATATGTGTGTGTGTGTGTGTGTGTGTGTGTGTGTGTGTGTGTGTGTGTTATTATTCAATGTGAAACTTCAAAATGCATAACTAATCACACAACTCATATGTGAATATTCTAACAAATCTTTCCTTGTGTGTGTGTGTGTGTGAGAGCCTTATACCGGAAGTCACTTGTTATACTTCGATTAGTCTCCTGATACAAAATTCTAATGCATTACATAGATGATTATGGAGTGGCATGGTGATGTGGCACAAAAGAGTGACATGGCACAGGCCTAAGGGCTAAATTTCACGTGTCATTACAATGATTGTAGCTAAATTCACATGTGCCAAATTTGTTGTAGAGTTGAAAATTGGAGAGAAAATTAGTTAGTGGCACATGCACATGCACATGCTAGATTTTAAGAAATTGTTGGAAGTAGAAATCATGTGTTTTATTAAATCTAGCGTGTGATTATATTACAATAGTATTCTAATATAGTGTGTGATTTCCTCGACCCAAATGTAATAGGCTTCGGCCTATCCATCCTTAGAAAAGACACAAATACATTTGACAGAAATTGGGGCCCACTCTGACCCATCATGGTTTAAAGGCCCATTGAAAAAATATGGATGCAAAAAAGGCCTGCAACCCATCATTACAAATTTACAACCACCTTCTCGAAGCCCGCAATGCTAAAAGAATCTTATTTCCACTCCATTGTGTGTGTATGTTTGTTTGTTTTTAAAAATAAAAAATTGATTCATTTTACTTTCAAGAAAATAATTTTAGCTTTTTATGATTGAAAATAAAATAATTAATTTTCCAATTTTTTAAAATATTTTTCCCTTTTCCAACTTTCAGTTGTATGTGAAAAAGTGGCTCACTCAATACTTGAGAAATTATTAAGTGCTCCTCTGAGCCAAGTTAACCTTGCATAGTGGTCCACCCAATAAAATAATGTCATCTAGTTAAATTGTTGAGTCATATCCTAGTCATATTGTTTGGGAGAGTAGTTTAAATTATGTTGTTCAAGTGTTTTTTATATACGTGTGGGTGAAAAAGTATATAAAAATGTGTGTAATGTTGTTTAAAATATGTAGAAATGTGTTAAAATTATTGTGCCAAACACCCCCAAAGTATCACATTGTTGTACTACAGGAATTTTGAATAGTTTTCCTTAGGTGTGAGTGGGTGGTTGGAAAAATTATCTTCTGACGTGTGTCTCACAAGACCTCCCTCTCATAACAAGAACATGTGTAGACCTTATCTATTATGAGAGTAGCCTCATGAGATACTCTCTTGAGTGGGTCGTTGATTTGGTGGAAGTTTTGAGGTTTTATCCATACTTACATTTTACAGAATTATTCTAAGCTTTTATGAGAAAGCCAATGTTGTGATTAAGAATTTAGAATTTAGATTTTATCCTCTAAAATTTAGATTGTTTGGATTTTATACCCTGATGTTTCAGAACTTGGATTGTACCCCCTAAAGTTTAGGGTTATTTGGATTTTACACCCCCAAATTCTGAAACTTTAGGGTGTAAAATCCAACCAACCCAAAATTTTAGGGAGCAAAATCCAAAAACTTCTAAAATATAGGGGGTAATATCCAAATTTTTGAAATGCCAAGGTGTAAAATTCAAACATCACCAAAATTCAGGAGGTAAAATCTAAACTTTAAAACTTCAGAATGTAAAATCCAATCACCCCCAAACTTTAGGGGTGTAATTTGCAATTTACCCTTATAATAAATCTTGCATTAAAGTTTTGGACTCTCCATTTGGATGCCAAGAAAATAGTGGAAAGAAAGAAATTGTGTGTGTGTTTTTTATTATAGAGTTTTTAGATTTTAAAGAATTATTTTACCTTTTAAAAGTTTTTAAGGTTATTTAATTGACTTAGCTAATTAACTAATAGTATGGTTTTATTAGTCCAACTAATACACATAACAAGCTTAGGTAACACTTAATCGCTACCTTAGCAATGGGATTGTAATGAATGACTTGAATCATACATGACAAGCTTTGGTAACACTTAATATAAAATGCTTTATTTTTCTTTTCATTTTTCTATTCCTCGTGTGAATTACTTATAATAAAAAAAATTAATTTCTTCTTTCCACTCTTTTTATTTCTTTCCTCCCATAAGTTTATCCTATTACCAAACAGAGCCTCACTAATGTTTTTATATTAAGATAAAAATGCCTCACTAATGTTTTTATATTAAGATAAAAATTATTTTTTGATCAAGACTTAAGATTAGAGCATTTCTGCCCAAGACAAACTTGTAACGCCCCAAAATCATAAGCAATAAAAGCCTATTTAATCTGAAAAATCCATAAAAATATTAAATAAAAGAATCCAGCAACCTAAAAATCTCATCACAAATGTCAGAGCTCTAATCTACCAAAAATTAAAACATCCTCAAAATAATTCTCCAATACAATATTTAATACCATAAAATAATAATAAAATCTACAGTCCCACAAAATAATTCTTAACTATTCACTTCCAGGAATCTCTACTCCAATAATCCCTCTAATGTTTCTGTAAGGGGAAATAAAAGGAGGTGAGATAACTCAGTAAGTGGAATTTACTAACATTAGAGCATGGGAACAACCTTTCAAAAAATAATTCTTACAACAAATTTATAACTTGTACCTCATCAAAATTTTATATATAAAAACATATTTATAATGTGAGCCATCATAATATATATATATATATATATATATATGTATATGTATATATATATATATATGTATATATATATATCAATACCATCATATACACAATTTCCTAGACTTTTCTCGTGGTTAACGTTTACGCCTCGTTGATAGGGTTGTGCTGTCCCCTTTTCTAAGACTGGAACCCCCTTTTCTAAGACTGGAACCTCCTTTTCATCCCCTTTCTTAAGGATGGCTCATTTGGAACCTAAAGGCGCACTCCCTTGCTAAGGAGCTTCCCTTTTGTATCCTCAATAGTATACTCCCTTGCTAAAGAGCTATCAAATGTGCACTGTCCTCTTTTCTGGGACCATCCCTTGCTAAGGACTAGCTGCAATATGATTCTCTCTTGTTAAGAACTAAATACAACACTGAGCTTTTAATCATGACTTGCCATAGGTTTTCAAAACACATTTCAATATGCTCACAAAAATAATCTATTAATAATTCTCAAAATATAAAGATATATTCACGTATACAAGTTTAAATAAATTTAGGTTGTCCTACAAGTTTTTCATAAAATGAATATTCAATGTGCACATTAAGCATTTATAAAGTATCAATTTATATATAGAATATCAACATATTTATTTGACATAGAATAGTTTAATAACCAAACATTGTTTTGGGAAAAACCCCAAAATTAGTAAACACTACTTACCTCTGAGTTGCAAAAATAAAAGAAATCAACCTCCCCTGAATCACAACAGATCAATAGAATTAGAACATAGCAATACCAAAGATAGGTCTATCAATACACAATTTCCTTCTCAAAAATCTGTTTTTACGCTTAAACATTTTTATCCTAGACAATACTGATATATCTAAAAAATTTCATTTATTTACTTAAAAAGAATGTTGCTGCCAAAACTAATTTTTCCATTGATATAGTCATGGATATTCAAGACTTCAAAATGGCCAAACAAGGGAAATCTCATCAATCTACAATTCAAATCCTTTCTTGTCATGTAGCTATATCCATCACTCCTAGTCTAATATAATAATAATCATAGGACATCATTTCCCATGATATAAGGATAAGTGGGGGATTGTTGAGATCAAAATGTATGCCTAAAAGTCCTTCTACATTTAATATATTGATAGGTTAGATTTTATGAAGTCATGCCTATTGTCCTATTAGCTACTAAAGCAATTTCAAGCACTATTTCTCCCTAAAAATGAGGGATGATTCTCTAGCCATATATTTTATATCTCAGTTCATCCATTAAATGACTCATAACTCTCTTGATGCCACAAGACATAAAGACATTGCTGGGCACATATTGGACCATGATAAGGGTGTAGGTGCATGACAGATGGTGGAGAAATTAATAAGGCTATATACAATTTTAAAATAACCATAGCGTACCCCTTTTCCCATTAAAATAATCATAGATTTAGATCCAAGACGACCATACCTATTATTGTATCAGGTACATAGGTAAGAGACACCTCCTATAAGAGTGGGAACAAACCATACCTGTAGGCTCCAATCTCACGGCCACAATGAAGAAAGCAAAGTTCGATAGTCGGCTAAAGCAAAAGGAAACTCCATCAGCAAAATACACGTGCGACTAAACAGGAAGAAGGCTAGGGTTTTTTTTTTTTTTTTAAGGCTTAACAAGACCTATATATTTACTTATGCTACCTCACTTGAGCTTCATATTCCATAATGCATATCTCATTTTTAATATCTTAGGCCCAAATCAATTTAATCCATTTAATTGTAGGCCTCCTTTATAATTTACGTATAATAATTAAATTGATATCAAAACTATGAGGTGTTACAAAACTTCTTAATGAAAGTTAGAAGATCCAACTTTTCCATTGACTTATTATCATGGTTTTAAAAACCAAACCGAGTATCGAACCGTTTTTTTCAAAATTTCTAGTTCAATCCCAGTTTTTTCTTGGTTTTTGACCGGTTTTAGGGCTTTTAATTGGAACCGGACTGAACTGATTTTCCCGGGTGAACCAGTGCGCCGGCTGGTCCGGTCTGATTTTTAAAACAACGCTTATTATTATAATGAAAAATTTTAGTTACAAAATTGATTGTAGTTTTAGGCTATAATCTTACTCAATAAAATAAATATTACTGCATATTTTGAAAATCTAACTACTGAATTGCATATTCTTTATATTCTTAATACATATATCAAATTTTGTGTCATATTTTTTACTATATGATTTACAAGATTATATTTTATACATAATTTTACACTACAAAAACTTGCAATTTAAACAATTTATTAATGACACAGTTATTAATCTTTAATTTTTAAGAAATTTTGCAAGCATAAAGGATATAAGTATTGGAAAATCATAGTTTGTATCGCATACAAACATACACAAAAGAAAATTAATGGATCCACTTCATTCGTAATTAATAACATGTACTATGTAAATTGTAGAATTGAAGAACAAGAAAACGTACCTTGATGTGGTGAAATTCAAAATCAAATATTAGAAGTACTTGAGAACACTTTTAATCTTCACTCCAATTCCACTAATGTCCAAAAAGTATAGTCTCTCAATCAATTTACACATATGTGTTCAAGGGAGAATAGGAGAGTAGCTTACACTCAGATACATAATATTTTCATATATTACCATACATCTACAATTCTATATGTTTCTCTTCTTATATATAATTAATTATCTAATTATGTTAGCCTTTTGGGCCATTCCAATTGGGCTTTAGTATGTGGCATGGAGTGAGACCAAAAAGGACAAATAAGACACTAGCTCCAATAGGTTTTGGGCGTTTCTATCAACTCTTGACAAGCCCAAAATTATCATTAATTATATTTAATACTACTATATAAATATAATTGCACTCTGGACCTTATTTATAAATTATATCCCAAGACTTTATTATATATTCAACCCCTTCATTAAAATATTTGTAGGAATACAAAGTCATGAATGTTGACTGCCACTTTAAAGATTACTACATCTTAATCCTTAAGTACCCGATTTAATCCTTTAAGTTATTTATCATATATTTATGAAATCCGATTTCATAAATATATACTTTAGCAACTTCTTACTAAAGTGATTAAGCCTAACACTCTGAATAACCAAACACATTAAACTTATCTCAAGAGAATATTTTATATCTCTATTAAGAGATTATGAATTTCATCTTGAGAATATATGTTCCTTCAACATTAAATGTAGCTGCCTAACATATGGAGGTTTTGATCGTGACTTTAGATCGCACTCTTGATATATCAAAGTAACCTATAGTTCATGATTAGATTCATTATTCTCTCAAGATTGAGAGTTCATATAAATAGAAGTCATGAGATTTATTATTCATTTGACAGTCATTAGTAGAATAATAAATTTCACAACGATCCAGTTCAATATATCTTTACGCTTAAAACATATCAACTAGGAGTCTCAACTTCCATAATCAAGACAAATCATTTTATTTGATATCTTATAGTGTTCGCAAATAAAATGTTCAATTTCATCACCGACTTCGAACTAAAATACTAAGTTTACAATAAACTTGGGATTTATATCTTCTGTGACCAAATCATATACTATGCATCTCATGAATTATATGATAATATCAAAATATTCATATTACCATTATTTAGATAATAATAAAACAACTTTATTAAACACAACATAATATCATACATAGCATCATACAATAGGATTTAAATGGCATATATCCTAACAATAAGATGAAAATGCAATCTAATGGTAGATTTGTCGAAATTTACCTCTACTAAAAAGATATTAAATCAAATTGTAATTTTAAGTTACAACTAATTTTGTAATTAAATTTTCTCTTTATTATAATTGTCAATATTCAACTGAATTTTTATTGTTATGGGAAGTCATACATTGCTTCTAAGTTCTACGACATGATCAAATACGCTACCTTTAACTTCTAAGTAGCCAATCATAGTCTATACTCTATATTTATGACCACTGATTTTTAAGTTGTGGAGAATATATGCCACTCTTTTCTAATTCTTAATCCATTTGGAATGATAGAGAAATTTTATTATATATAAAAAGATAGAAGAAATGTCAATAGGCAAATTATCAACTTAATTAACATGGTGATCATATGTGATTACCATACTTTTTAGAGAAGTGTTACGTCCACAACATTTTCACAACAAATCACAGGTGATTAGTTGTTATTGGTTCAAATTTAAATTCAACACTGAGATTACTTTTTTAAGAGAAATGATATGTCTACAACATTGTCACAACATTTTTACAACAAATTCTAAGTGACAGGTTGTTACTGGTTGTTATTGTTGAGGTAAAAAAGTAATCTTTGTGTTAGGTTCAAATTTGAACCAATAACAACTAACCACTTATGATTTGTTGTGAAAATATTGTAAGAATGTTGTGCACGTAGCATATCTCCTTTTTTAATCCAACAATAACAATTAGTAACAACCTGTCACTTAAGATTTGTTGTAAAAATATTGTGCACATATCATTTCTCTACTTTTTATAATAACAATAACAGGTTTAAGCAAGATTTATTTCCCCTAATTAAGAACCACACTACTCTCTGAAAAAGTGGGTTTTGCTGTTAGAAAATCTACTATACATTAGAAGAATGATTCTTTTACTATAATAGTACTTAATTGCTTCTTCAGCTAGATAAATGAGCAACTGTAGTAATATTATAGGTAGCATAAATTTTACTACATATTCACATAATATATCTTAAGAAAATAATCTTGCGTAGTACACTAATTAATTAAAATAAAGTTGAGATTGTATCTAGTATATCAGTTGCATTGGACATGTTAGAGTGTGAACATTTATCCATATTTTAATATGTCTAGTGCACTGATACACTAAAAACAAGCGGTGTCTATTAAGATATATAAATATATATTTATATATGCTTCCCTAAAACAAAAAAAAACAAAAAAAAAGATGTACATGCTTAAAAAAAAATTAATAGATTTTTTTATAGTAATATATACCACTCTAATCAAGTAGATTGAGAGCAATTGGCGCATTGTACAAGATTCTAGTGCTTTGAACATCTTGAGATTCCGTTCATATTGTTCCCAAAATAAAAAAATCAGGCAAATTCAACTGGTCAGTCTTTCCTTACAAATGTTGAGAAGTACACATACGACCTAAGTTAAAATTCATACATTTCTTTTTTCTTTCCTTCTTTTTTTTTTTTTGTTTTTTTTTTTTTTTTTTTTTTGAGAAACTGACAAGAATAGAATTCACACATGTCAATACTACATGGAAAATGTAAGTGTTCACACTACCCAAAATTCTTTGCCCATTCTGCTTCCAAAAAAAAAAACAAAATCTTTACCTATTGAGCAAAGAGCCAACATTACAATTCACAGTTACATTTTGAAATTAGAAACGTCATTTAGTTTCGGCTCAACCATGCTTCTTCAATAAAACAATAAAATGTTAGGTTCCAAGCTTTAACTTCTAACCATTCATTTAATTGATTATTTTGCTTCAATCCTCATTATAGTTGTAGATTTCTTTTTTACATTATGAGAGTACATGTGAAAACGTCTCTAGCTTCCAACGATTTCCTTCTTCTTAAGGAGTAATTGTCCACCACTAGAGCTGCTTAACTATGACTTTGTAACTAATTGTCCCCGTCAAATGGCTGTCTCTTGTTCTTATGCCACGAGGTCTTTATGACAATGATAGTTTGACAGTTTTGATTCATTAATTTTTTTGCCTTATTATAATTTGAAATAAAGAAGATCGATATCATTATTAAATATACATTCATAAATTTAATCATTTATCAAATTAAATATACATTCATTATTAAATAGATATTCTGTATATTTATATTTTTTTATAAAAAAAAAAAAAATAGTTACTATGAAGTAGTCCCTCTCCATTTAAAAATCTATACAGTTTTTTAATTTTATTTTTTGGTTATATCATTGTCTAGATTTTAGATTTAGCAATTGTAACATTTACTTGAACTAAATAAAAGGAAATTAATTTAAAATATGTCTCATTTTGACTATTAATAAGATCTGCAATACTGTTAGAGGGATGGAAAATTATTCATTTAAAACAATTTTACCAATTTAAGTTGCAGCCAGCATTATCAAAGAAATTAGCAATGCCGTCATCAGTGGAGGTACTTGAGATGTTGGCTACCAGGAGAGCTGCCATTTTGCCAATGAGTTGGGCTTCAAGGATGTATGCTTTGAAGGGGTGGTGCACACTATTAGAGAGGAAAATAGCTCCAATGCTGTTATGGGGCATTTAGTAAAAGACTTTAAGTCTATAGTTGGTTTGTTTCAAACTTATTCTATCTCTCATGTAAGGCGGCAGGGTAATAGTGTAGCTCATGCTTTAGCTAGAGAGGCTAGAATGTCTTTTCCTTTACGTATTTGGATGGAGGATGTTCCACCAAGTGTTAGGATTTTTGTAAACAAAGATTTTTATGTTGAATAAATTACCCCCGGATGGGGGGAATTTTCAAAAAAAAAAAAAGTTCCAGCCATGCCCCTCCAATCTGAATTTGCTTGTCAGTGCAACCATCCCCACCCCACCCAATCATCAACTTTAACGGCTCAAATGTAAGTGTAACTCGGGCACTATGTTCCAATACACATAATATTATACACTTGTATCCCTACTTTCGTCTTAGGATGTGTGGCATGGGCTAAAAAAAACCCCTTTTTTTACTATTTAACTTATATTGCTACTATTTAAATTATTTTTGTTACTATTTATGAGTTCCATTATATTTTTGGTATAATTTATGAGTCTCATTATACTATTTCAACCAATTTTTAGCTTTATTTACAGTACTTTCAGAAAAAAGTTTTTAGTATCAATTAAATAAGTTGTTCCCAAACAAACTATTAAAGTCTCACTCAAATGGAATCAGCTTAAGCCTACCATTCTATGCACTAGACTTGTTGGGATTTAGGCACATATCAAATAATTTCCATGTATTCATATTTCTATGGATCTAGAGCACGTGTACTAGATCCTACCTTTGCACCACTCGAATTACCCTAGATATTTTGTTTTAGGTAAGTTACCCTAAAAAAATAAAAATAAAAATAAAAATAAAATCCAAACAAATTTGATTTTTTTTATATTATTAAGTGTCCATTTGAAATCCACTTATTTTGCTGTAATTGAAATTTTTTTTGTTAAAAGTACTATAGATATAGGTAAAAATTAGCTGAAATAATACAACGAGACTCATAAATAGTTTCAAAAAGTGTAGTTAGATCCATGAATGGTACCAAAAGTAAGATAAGATGAATAGTAAAAAAAATTGGCAAAAATAATCTTTGCAAAATAGACGTGTTTGTTTAGGAATAATATATTTAGTTGAAAATGAAAACTTTTTGCTGAAAATACTATACATAATGGTAAAAATAAGCTAAATTGTACAGTGAGACTTATAAATAGTACCAAAAAATTCAATGAAACCTATGAATAGCAGCGAAAATAAACTGAAATTATAAATAAGATAAAATTTTTAGCTTGTCATAAAGGCACACTAAATAACTATTTTATGCTCTCCATCTCTCTCTTTTTTTTCTTTTTTGGATTCGATGTTACGTTTTGAAATATTAAAAAAATATGACCATTTTAAAAAAGGAACCCTTAAATACAGTACATTAATCAAATTATTTTTTTTATATAGGAAAATAATTTTTTAATTAAACGAGTACTGTCTCTAGGGAAAAATAAATAAAGTCTCCCATTGGCTGGCCTATCAACACGTGTGATTCATTGGAAAAAAAAAAAAAAAAAACACGTGTGATTCATTGGTTACGCAACACATGCAAACGCTGACCCAACCATTATTGCAACGGTCCAATGGACTGCAGGGGCATTAGCATTTATCAATCAACCATAAATATCACAACGACCAAAATATAAGAGCATTCACTGATGTGAATGCATAATGGTGTATAAATGTGTAAAATGATAAAAAAATTATTAATTTTACACATTTTGAGCAAAAAATTACCAACATCAGTGGGTGTAAACTTATCTAAAATCATCTATAATATTCACGTTGCTACAGTACCCGTGTAAATTTATACGGGCACTGTAGCTCGTCTATACAATAATTTATTGATTTCTGTTCGCTCGTTTTTTTCTCTCTCTTCTCCGTGCTCAACAACCTTATCAACATCCACGGACAAATCAACAGAGGCACTTGCTCAAAAAAAAAAAAAAAAAAAAACCCACAGAGATACACAAACACACCCACACAGACAAACAACAAAGATACACTTAAAAAAAAAAAAAAAAAAGATACACAAAGACAGATTGGAGCCGCGGGGATCGTGGATCGTGGATTGGAGCTGCGGGGATCGTGGATCGGAGTCGAGGGGAGTGGATCTGAGCCGCAGGGATTGTGGATCGGAGCCGCGCTCGGGGAGTGGATCTGAGCCGCGATTTGTGAATCAGAGCCGCGGGGATCGTGGATCGGAGCCGCGGGGAGTAGATCGAAGCCACGGGGATCGTGGATCGGAGAAGGAGAGTTGATCTGAGATGGTGGATCAGAGAGGGAGAGTTGATGGAGAGGGACCGTTGATCGAGAGGGAGAGATGGGTGTGGAGAGAGAGAGAGTAACAAATCAAAAATGAGAAACAGAAAGAGAGAGAGCGCGCGTATTATACGTGGGTGGTTGAGAACAATAATAAAAAATGTGAAGAAATTGATTATTTAATTAGAAGATGTGTAAAATAGATGAATTGATGTGGGTGTATTGTAAAAGTGAGTGTGTAAATTAGAAAAAGTAGGTTTTTTCGTGTAAAATAAATGGAAATTTTGAACGAGCTGATGTGAATGCTCTAACAATTCAGGAGAGAAAATTAAAATTAAAAAAAAAAAAAAAAAAAAAAAAAAAAAAAAAAAAAAGAGCAAAGAAGGACAAATCTATCTGCTCTATATCACATCAATCACATATGGGGCCGACTACACCGGGCTGGATTTTGATTAGAAACTATTTTTATAAATAAAGTCATCATCTTTTGGTTCCCATTCTTACTAGGGATTACAATTAATGAAGATATGCAGGTTGAATTATAGGTATTCCATCCTATGTTTGGGATAGAGATGAAAAAATAAAAAACTAAATTTATTAGAATAACTAAAAAATCATTTTATTCCTTTAAATTAGGAGTTTTAAGTTTTTGTTTTTTTTTTTTGGAAAAATTTTTGGATTAAAATAACCAACTTCAACTTCAAAATCAAAGGATCAAAGTCGTTTTTGGGAAAAATTAATAAAAACTTAAAGAGAGAGATATTATTTTCATACCTAATTCATATTGTTGTCCTTACTTGATAATCTGATAGTTAAACTATATATATATATATATATTTGAGCCCATGATGCTTTTGTAGAAAAAACTGAGGAGGTGACAATTGAGTAACAAGGATTATGGCTTAATTCTTCTTGTTCAATTAAGTAGGAAGGATTAAATAAATAAATAAATGGAGTAATTGATCAGTACCAATTCTTTGTTCTTAAAAAAAAAAAGTAATTCTTAATAAGCTATTCTATAAACGTAGATACCAAACGCATTATCTCCAACATATTTCCTATTAAAAAAAAAAAAAAAAAAAAAAAAAACGAGCATCAGATATATATAATCAGGAAGAAATCCTTGTTGTTTCTTATATATAAGCCAATCCGAAACGGTTCCAAAATGGTTTCAAACCCTTGCGTCGTTTTCTTCTCCAAAGGTTTCGAAACCTTAAAAACAAACAAAATCACAGAATCGGTAGGCACAACAAGACCACCACCCACGAAACAAAGATAAAACCCACAAAAACAGAGCAAGAGTCAAGACAACATGCAAATTAATATGTATAGTTTAAACTTAAAACACATATACAGAGGTATGAAATTTAAGAAAGGCTACGCTTCCCAGGTTGATCAGCAACCTTGAGTGTCTTGTCGATGAGCTTTCGAGCCTTCCTGCTTCGGATCTCGACCTTGACACTCGAGCTCTTGTCCATCTTCACGTATGGCTTCTTGTTCTTCTTCAGAGCTCGAACCTTTGATTTTATCGACTGTACCAAGCTCTCCAATTGGTTTGCCATCATCAAAATTTCTCTCTCTTTTTTTTTTTTTTTTTCTCAGATTTGATTTGGGATCTGGAAAGGGAAGTGAAGAATTATTAGTTTCTGTCTACAATGGTTGCATTTTGTAGTGTTTGGTCAGAACAGTCAGCAATGAGTGCTGCGAGAGCTATTGCTTTGCCTTCGGCTCACTCTGAATGTGTTTCGTTGTTAGTTATGACTCTTTTGTATGTGTGAAGTGGTCAAGTCGAGATGATTAACAATGGGCTTTGTGTTTGGTATAATCTCAAGCTTGCCCCTCGGCCTTAATTTCTGACTTTTCTGCTAAATTCTGATTTACCTCTTTTTATCTAGTAGATGATATTGATGGGAATGGAGAGATAGAATTTTGAATCACATATATTAGGCATCATAATAGGGGCCATTGTCACCATTAATAGGCTACTTAGGGGGCTTTAGGTGTTACACAAAAATAGATGATAAGGAATTGAGAAGGAAAGTTCAAATCACGCATATCAGCCACCACAATTAGGTGTTATTGCAAACAACACATCTTAGTTAATAGGGCCCGGGAGAGGAGTTTGAGTAATATTATTTGGATATTTTTGATATATATGTAGGTGAAAAAAAATATTGAAATGTGTATAAGGTTGTTTAAAATATAAAAATGTATGTTAGAACTACACAACCAAACAGGGCCTAGGTTTGCATGAATTTTTTTTTGTAAATTTTATTATAATATTTATCAAAAAAAAGTTGACAATTTAAATAATTAAACAAATATCAGTTATAAGTTGATATGAAAATCAATAATATTTTTTAAAAAAAAAATCAATATATATTGTATGAAAAATATACAAATATTATATTCGGTGCCATAGCTGGTAAATATACATATTATAAATGTAGATTTCAAACGTAAATTAATATGCATGCATTTTTCTTAAAAAAAAAATAACTATCATCACTAAACAAAACAAAATTAAATACTCTAAAGAAATACATGTTTTCTATAATTTAATGTATAGAACACGTATAAAATGTTTTAAGTATTATACTATAACAAAAATATTTTTTGTTTAACTTAACTTTAACACTTTTATTAACTATATTATTTATTTATTTTGTTAAGGTTTGTCATTATATATATATATATATATATATATATATATGACAATGAAATGATCAGAATTAATATTTTTAATTTCACATTTTACTGTGTTAAAAAAATAAAAAATAAAAAGTATTCCATATCTTTATCATAATCTTGAATATTGCTGATCTATCAAGATTATATTTTTCTATAGTTTGAATGATTAGATCTTATAAGCTCTTCTAAAAAAAATCGTAAAACCATATATAATGTATCTACGTATCTGTGATAGATTTTCAATTAAAAATAAAATAATTTTATATTAGAATTTATAATAGTATAAGACAATAAAATAATACCTTTTTTTTGTTTGCTGAGTAAATGAAAAAATATATGAAAACTCGCCTTCATTAACATGTTTTATTTTTCTTGGAAACACAAATAAAAATTGAAAAAAAAATACATATAATAAATATTTTAATGCTTGATTAGTTTATCTTGTAAAATTCTATTTAGATAATATAAGTACGCTACTAAATTATAATATAATAAAAAGAAATAACTTAACATATATAGTTGCTCTTTAGTCTCAAAATTTTCATTCAAATTATTAATATAACCGTACATGCATTTATTCAAGTTATTTTTTCATTTTTATTTACAACTCTTTATTTATTTTTTTTTTTTAATTTGAACCAAATGAAAGACATATGAGCCCATCATATATACTATGTGTTCGTACAATGTTGTTGCTTTTTTGCCTCTTAATGCTAAACTCAATATTAGTGTCCAAATTCTATTATAAATAAAAAATAAAAAAAATAGAAAAACATAGTGCAAAAGTTAGGAAGCACGAACACAGGTACAAGTATGATACAATACATGACACAAGTAAATTTGAAAAAATTATAACATGACCTGGTGGATACGACGCAGGCACAACACCCCAAATGAAGTATCTATACATTTTAATGCAAAAGTTTCAAAAAGAAATCCTCATATGAACAAGGCTCGCTGATATGCATAACCCAAGTTCTTTCATTTTGTTTCTGGCATAAATTCTTTGTATAGAAAATCACTCACTTTTTGGGAAAATTTATTTTAGAAACCTTGTTTTTCTTGTATTTGGTATTAATTCCAAATAATTATATTTGATGATGTCGAAAATTGTCAGTAAGCTACACGATCCTTGCACGCTCTTAGGCAAGACCTGCACAACAAAGAAGAAAAAGAAGAAGAAGAAGACCTTGTAGAAAGTACCGGTGTGGTACTAGCCAAATACCCTTCGAAGGTTAAGTTAGAGAACTTTCACAACTCTAGAATGCCAGAGTCGGGGTAAATTATATGTACCTTGATTTTTGAGGGTTTTGGATTCTTATAGTAGTGTAGATCCAACTTTGGTTTCTTGACGAGGAAGATGTTTCCTTGTAGGGAAGATCCTCTTTAATACACGTAATTTACGGGATCTTTCCATATAGAGACCTGGTTGACTACGGTTAATCGTAGAGCACAAAACATTTCCATTTAAAGTTCCTTGAGGACCAATTAAACCATGTGGGTGTCACGTGGCTTTTCCACCATCCACTTTGTATCCGTCTGCTTTCCCATTCGACAGTCATAAAGAGCACGTCCACCTTAGACATGTTTCATCGTGTTGCTTCCTTCCCTTTGATCGTCCACTACATAGTAACGTCGCTCATGGCGGGTTTTGTAAAATGAGACTGTCTACTTTAATTTTATCCTCTTCAATTGCTCCCTCACTCTATGGGTTCATCACCTTATTTCCCAGACAGACCTATAGAGTAACGATCTAACTCAACCCTTGGAAAATTCTTTCTGATTTGACAGGCCAGCCTAGTGCCATTAATGCAGTAGGGGCACGTGGCACATTTTTAGCAGTAAATTACTCGTACCAAAGTGTCCCTTCGTCTTCCGTGTCATTCCCTATATATATGTGTGTGTGTGTGTGTGTGTGTGTGTTGCTTCTCCCTCTCATTTTTACTTTCCACAACAAATTTCCAGAGCCAAAGCGCTACCAGTTACTTTCTTTTCAGCTACGTCTTCTCCATCACTTTTGGATGACCATTCACTTGTTGAGACCGTCTGCCACACCGTGTCCGTTGTATTGTTCAACTGGTAAGCACCTATTGCCTTACACTGACTTCTCTTTTTATTATTTACTTCAAATACTGCTTGCCTGTCTCCTATTTAGAGTCTTAGGGGTTTTATCCATCACGTGTAGGTGACAGATGTCTAGTGAGGCGTTAAGTGATTAATCGTGTGTCCGCGAAGGAGCGGGCTACAATGAGGTGTATCCGTCTGGTAATGATGACCTCGGCACGTCTCATGATGAAAGGGTTCCGTCTGCCAGTTCTCCTTCTAAGGAGGAGGATAAGGATATGGATGTGGTCGGATCAAAGAAGGTTCAAGTGGTGATTCAAATAGTTTAGACGTAATATATATTGATCCTCCCATTCAGTCAGTCATAGGTCTAGATGGGCTTAGGGAGTTTATCCTTCTCCCCCTGTGGAAGATAAATGGCTTTAATTCTACCGTCAACAAAAAACACTTCGAGTCCTTTACGGAAAGGTACCAAATTCCCGTCAGCATCCCTATCCGTTTACCTTTTAAGTCTGAAAAGTGTTACTACAAGGGTGTCAAGGATGTCAGGGTGTATGAGTAGATCTTTAAGGTGGGACTTATGTTCCCTCTAAGTGCTCTTCACCGTCGTCTTCTTCAATACTTGGGGCTTACTGTCACCTAAATCTCTCCGAACACTTTGAGAGTTTCCTTAATGCAGAAGTCTTGTATGGAGTCTTGAGTGAAGGGAAGCGTAGAATGATGATGGAGGAGTTCTTCCACTGCTACCGTCCATCCGAGATCAACTAGTCTAAAGGTATGTACAGCTTCCTACCAAGGAAGTATGTACTCAAGCTAGTGTGTGACACTCCTGACTCCAACAGAAACTGGAAGAGCTGGTATTTCTTCATTCAAGGTGACGACTGGATGTGTCACCCCAACGATCAGGAGTACATGCCTGTAAACAAAACTTGGGGCATAACACCTCCGTCCGGTAGGTGTCCATCCAATTTAATTTTGTCTTTTATTTATCGTTGTTGGTCTAACCGTCCCCTTTTTACAGCTCGAGACCGTCCAAAAGTGACCTTGGAGCAATGGAGTTTTTTGGAAAAAAATTTTGCAATTAAATTGAAAAAGAGGGTGTAGGCGAAACTTGTTACCTTGGACACGATACACAGGTATTGCGATGGCCCTGAACCCACTGAAGCTGCCCATCACGACGATAGTCAGGCACATAGACGTAAGTCCATCGTCCTTTATTTTCTCCTTTATCTCTTGTAATTTACCTATTTCTTTCTTTTTGTCTACCTTGATGTAGAAATGAAAAAAAGGCAAGAAGAGAGCTTTTATAAAGTAGCAGGCTGTTGCGAAGAAGAAACAGGAGGGAAGCTTGCCTCCTAAGACTACAGGTCAAGTCAAACCGTCCATAAAGAGGAGACCATTAAAGAAGACCGACTGTCCTACTAAAAAACCCAAAGTAATGGAGTCAGCTGTCAAGGTCAAGGCTGAAACAAAGAAGACGCCTACTCTGCCCGATCTGGGGAAGGGCAAGGGTCTTATGATGGGTTAGGTTCTCGTCACCGAAAAACCACCCGTCCTCCTCCGTGAGGACCCTTGGTATGCACTTGAGCAGCTTTCATCCATCATTAAAGCCAACAACTATGAGGACTTAAGTAATCATGCAACTAAGGCTATGGGGGAGACGGGTCTCTTTAGCATTGCACAGGTATTTATATCCATCCCTTTCCTCTTTTTGTCAAATTATCTCCTCACTTTTCTTACCCTTTTTTGGTTTATGTAGGGGATGCTAATGATGAAGGGGTTGATGAAGCGTTGTCTTTCCCATGAGATGACATTGGATCGTGTAAGGGCGAAGGCAAAGGCGACGGTGGCGGAGCTGAAGGAGATAAAAGCCTAGAAGGTGGTCCAAGAGAAAAACTTGCCACGTCAGAGCAACTTTGGTGCGAACTAGAGAAGTAGATAGAGTTGTTGAGGAAAGTCCTTGAGAACAAGGAAGGAGAAATCAAAGAAGTCAAGGACCAGCTTCGTCAGGCTAAGGAAGACACAATACAGGAATATCGTGATTCCGACGCTCTCCTAGCAGAGCTCGACGACTCTTTTACGGATGGCTTTGACGACTGCTTCTGTTAGGGCAAGGCCTTATTTCCAGACCTAGATTTGTCCCATATTTTTATCAAACCCCAGGCCTAGACTCCAGCCCAGCCCGTCTACTCTGAAAGCACTAATGAGTTGTTTGCCAATGACATCGTTGCCAACCCTCAAGGTGATGGGGAGACTGCTCTTGTAGACCAAGACAAATCCATTGGGGATGATGCTTGTCCACTTGAGGGGGACCAAACGGCTAGAGGGAAGGACGGAGAAAACCCCGTGGACTAGGACTAGATTTTTCTTCTTTACTTAGTTTTTTTCTTGTTCAAATGTAAGGATCTTTTGTAAAAACAATGTTTATGTCAATTTAACCGTTGCCTAATACTTTCTAGGCTTTGCATGTAGACATTTCCCTTTATGGGACTTTATAATATTTTGATTATATGCCTTAAAGTATATATTTGCAATATATCTATCTACTTTGGACTTAATATCTACAGATAAACCCTTGGGATGAACCCATCCTCTTAATAAATTTAAGCCATAAACCCATCCACTTTATGGACTAAATAAATATAAGTCATCCCTTTAGGATGAAACCGTCCACTTTGTGGATTTGATAAATATAAGTCATCCTTTTAGGATGAACCTGTTCACTTTTTGGACTTAATGAATGTAAGTCAACCCTTTAGGATGAACCCGTCCACTTTGTGGACTTGATAAATATAATTCATCCATTTAGGATGAACCCATTCACTTTTTGGACTTAATGAATGTAAATCATCCTTTTAGGATGAATCCATCCACTTTGTGGACTTGATAAATATAATTCATCCCCTTAGGATGAATTCGTCCATTTCGTGGACTTGATAAATATAAGTCATCCCTTAGGATGAACTTGTCCTTTTATGGACTTAATAATAATCCCTCTAAACATGCGCTTGACATATTTGAAACATGCATGTAGAAATTGTTCTTGAAAAAGAAATAAGAAACTACCCTTCAAGCTTAAACAGTACTATTAATAGTAAAAATTAACCAAAAGGAAGTGTCGATCGCGCCCTTGTCTATTGGTAGTACTTTGTCAAGTGCTCTATGTTCCATGGGTGATACAACTTTTACCTGTCCAGCATCTTTAGATGGTAGGTGTCTCTTCTCTTCCATGACACGATCCTGTAGGGTCCTTCCCAATTAGGTCCTAGCTTTCCCTCAGCGAGATTTCTCATGGCACCCTTCACCTTTCTCAAGACAAGATCTCTAACTTAAAAGCCCCTGTTTCTGACTTTGGAGTTATAGTGCTTGGCTATAAGGTCCTAGTACCATGCTAACCTCTGCTCAGCCACTGCCCTAACCTCGTCCACCAAATCAAGATGAAGGCACATAGCTTCATCGTTCCTACTCTCATCATGGTTTTCAACTTTGTTGCTTATGAGTCCAATCTCAGTTGGGATGACTGCTTCACTTCCGTATGGTCGAAACAGAGTTTCTCCCGTAGGCGTCCTTGTCGTTGTCCCGTTAGCCCATAAAACGCTTAACAATTCTTCCGACCACATTCCTTTTGCCCCCTCGAGCTGAATCTTGATGATTTTGAGCAAAGATCGGTTCGTGACCTCGACTTGTCCATTGGCTTGAGGGCGGGCAGGTGATAAGTAGTGATTCTTGATCCCTAACTGTGAGCAGAAATCCTAGAATGAATCGTTGTCAAACTGCTTCCTGTTGTCTGAGATTAGTACTTTAGGTATACCGTACCTGCAGATGATGTTCCTCCATACAAAACTTCACACATTCTTTTTTGTGATCATGGCGAGGGCTTTGGCTTCTACCTACTTGGTGAAGTTGTCTATACCGACTTCTAGGAATTTCAACTGTCTAACTGCTATTGGGAATGGGCCCATGATATTCAACCCCCATTGAGTGAAAAGTCATGGAGCCATCATTGGAGTGAGCTCCTCTGTTGGTTGTCTGATGAAGTTACCTAACCTCTGACACTTGTCGCAGGTTTTGACGTATGCATAGGTATCCTTCTGTATGGTGGGCCAATATTACCCTGCCCAGATTAGTTTATGCACTAAAGACCGTGATCCTGAATGATTTTCACAGATTCCTTCATGGTTCCTTCATGACATAATCCACCTCTTCAGGGTTAAGACACCTTAAGTACTGACGAAAGAAGCCCCTTAGGTACAAGACACCTTTCATTAGCATGAACCGTGCTGCTTAAACCCTTAACTTCCTAGCGGCCTCCTTGTTATTAGGTAGCATGCTGTCCTTTAAGTAGGAGGTTATTGGTGTGGTCCAGTTGCTTCTAGAACCTACCTCCTACACACTGACGCCGTTTATTAATGGTGAATTTTGAATAAAGGACAGTACTTGACTGGGGATGAACATGTGTTCTGCTGAGACAGCTTTGGCAAGATGGTCAGCTTGCTCGTTCTCCTCCCTTGGGATTTGGATAAATTTTGCTTAGAGGTCGTTCACTAGATTCTTCACATACTCCATGTACTTTTTCATCTGTTTGCCATTACACTCATAGTCACCATTGACATAACTTGTGACTACCTGAGAATCGTAGTATATGACCACATTTGCGACTCCTACTGCTTTGGCTAGATGAAGTCCTACTATCAAGGCTTCATACTCTGCCGCGTTGTTAGTCGTAGAGAAGTCTAGTCGAATCATGCATTCGATCTCATCCCCTTTTGGGGAATGGAGTACTACACCTTCTCCGCCCGCTTGCCTATTGGACGATTCGTCTGTGTGGATACTCCAGTGCGGCTATGCTCTTGCCCCCTAGCCTTCCGCATTGGTAAACTCCATGATAAAGTCAGCAATGACTTGCCCTTTTATGGCAATTCGTGGGCGATACTGTATATCAAACTCACTCGACTCAATTTCCCTTAGCGCCATCCGTCCGGCTACTTCAAGGCTGCTTATTGCTCTCTGCAGAGGTTTGTCTATTAAGATGATCATAGTGTAGGATTGAAAGTATTGCTTGAGTTTACAAGCTGCTGTCACCAATGCGAAAGTGAGCTTTTCCATTAGGGGGTACCTCTCTTCTGCGCCTTGAAGCATCCGACTAGTGTAGTACACTGGCTTTCATACCCTGCCTTCTTCCCTGACTAAGGCTACGCTGACAGCTGTCGAGGAGACAGCCAAATAGAGGAATAATTCCTTCCTTGGTTTGGAGGGACTCAACAACAGTGGGGAGGAGAGATATGCTTGCAAGTCTTTGAAAGCTTGTTGAAATTCAGCCATCCATTCAAAGGACTTCTTCAACAACAGTGGGGAGGAGAGATATCCGTTGCTCTTGAGATGAACCTATTTAGCCTGTCTACTTTGCTATTGAGGCTTTGTACTTCCTTGATGTTTATCAGCGACGTCATCTTCATTATTGCCCATATCTTATCTGGGTTGACCTCAATGCCTCTCTGGGATACCATAAACCCCAAGAATTTTCTAGTCGTCACCCCAAATGCGCACTTGTTTGGATTTAGCGTCATGCTATACGACCAAAGGTTATCAAAGGTTTCCTTAAGGTCGTCCAAATGATCTTTTTCTAGTTGGCTCTTTACCGGAATGTCGTCCACAGAGACTTGAACGTTTCTCCCTATTTGATATTCAAACATCTTGTTCACCAACCTTTAATACGTGGCGCCCGCATTCTTATGTCTGAACGACATTACTTTGTAGCAGAAAAGACCCTGGCTAGTGACAAAAGAAGTCTTCTCCTGATCAGCTACGTCCAGCTTGATTTGGTTGTAACCAGAAAATGCTTCCATGAAACTTAGCAACTAGCGTCTTGCTGTCGAATCTACCAAGATGTCAATCCGCAGAAGTGGGTAGCTGTCCTTGGGGCACGCCTTGTTCAGATCCGTAAAGTCTACGCACATCCTCCAATTTCTGTTGAACTTTTTGACCATCACTATGTTGGCCAACCAATCAAGGTAGTATCTTCTCATATGAATTTTGCTTCTTGTAAATTGCAAACCTCTTTTGCTATGACCTTATCTCGCTCCTACACGAACACCCATTTCTTCTGGCAGTGGGAGCAAACGAGGGCGATACATTCAATTTGTGGACTATGACCGAAAGATTGATCCTAGGCATGTCTTCATGGCTCTAGGCAAAGACGTCTTGGTTCTCCCTTAGAAACGCTGTGAGCGCCCGATGGACTGGCAGGCTAGCAAGAGCACCTATTCTTGTTGTTCACTCGGGCTTAGATTCATCAAGGAGTACCTCTTCCAACCCTTCCACTAGTTTCGCCACCATCTGCTATTCTTCTATGTGCATGGTCTATAAATGGTTGTCCATCTCCAACATGACAATGTAGCACTCGCGTGTTGCTACTTGATCACCTCATACCTCTCCCACTCCGTATTCGATAGGGAACTTGATCATCAGGTGGTAAGTGAAGGTTATGGTCTTCCACAAATTAAAGGTAGGACGGCCTAGGATGGCGTTGTAAGTGGATGAACAGTCTACAACCAAGAATGTGACATCCTTGGTGATCTATTGAGGGTAATTACTGACTTTTATGGGCAAAGTGGCCGTCCCAAGGGGGTACACTCTCGTCCCTTCGAATCCAATGAATGGTGTGTTGGTTGGAACTGGCCATTCTCTCTTGATCCTTATTTGCTGGAATGTCAGGTGGTAGAGTATAACAGCTGAGATCCCATTGTCTACAAGAACTCGGTGAATGTTGTAATCCACAATCCGTAAGCTAACTACAAGCGGATCATCG
Organism: Castanopsis chinensis; assembly: GCA_032878915.1. NCBI lineage: Eukaryota > Viridiplantae > Streptophyta > Magnoliopsida > Fagales > Fagaceae > Castanopsis > Castanopsis chinensis. The sequence continues at coordinate 3,101,562 of JAVQMG010000097.1, read as the reverse complement.
TGTGGGTGATGGAGACGCCGAGCATCCTCCTCTGTGAACCCAATCACAGGGTTGTCGATGCATGCCATTTTTGGGACTAAGCCCATTAGCTAGACATTCTGAATCATCCTGAACTAGGTCTTGCGTGCCTTCCTTGTTGAATCGGTGGTTGTGGTGCCCCCTACAATCATTCTTATGTCTCCTAAGGGTATCCTAAGACGCTCGTTTGCCTTCCGAGCGGCTGGTTCTTATGGTTGGTCCTTCCTTTCCTTGATAACGAACCTTTGCAACTTCCCTTGTCTGATAAGGAATTCTATTTGCTACTTCAAGTCATAACAATCAAATGTATCGTGATCGTGATCACGGTGGAAGCGGTAATACTTGTCTCTAGACCTTTTGCTGGGGTCCCCCTTTAACTTGCCAAGAAATGTTAAGACTCCTTCATCCTTGTTTTGCATTAGGACTTGCTCAATTAGGGCATTTAGCAGGGTGAAATTCACAAACCTTCTTGTGGGAGGTTTGGAGTGCCTATCCTCCCATCTATCTCCAGTTCTTGTTGTCTTTCGCCTTTATCCTGTGACATTTCTTCTGGTCTCTCCCTCTTCTTTGGCTTCTCTTCTTGGACAAGAAACGCATCCCCCACGTTCATGTATTTAGTAGCCCTATAAAGCACATCTGACATGGTTTTTGGATCGTTTTTGTACAAGAAAAACAAAAACTTCCCCTTCCGTAACCCATTGGTGAACGCATCCACGAGAATCTTGTCGTCAATTTCATCAATCGAGAGGGCCTCCTTGTTAAAGTGGGTGATGTAAGTCCTCAGTGTCTCATCCTCTCGCAGCTTGATGTTCATCAAGAATGTAGTAGACTTCTTGTACTTGTGCCCCCCGATAAAGTGTGAGGCGAACTAGATGCTCAACTCCTTGAAGTTACTAACGAAGTTTGGCGTCAACCTGTTGAACCATACCCTTGCAAGGCCCTTTAACGTGGTAAGAAAGGCCTGGCACATGATTTCATCTACCATGCCTTGCAGGTGCATGAGGGTTTTGAACGATTCCAAATGGTCCAAAGGATCTCCTAACCCATCATATGTCTCTACTTATGGCATGCAGAACTTTGGTGGCAAGGGAAATGTAGTGACAGATATGGTGAAGGGTGAGTCCGTCCGATTGACCAACTCGTAGAGGTCGTTTGATACCCGTCCCCTCAACGCATTCATCACAAAATCCATCCATTCTTTCATCATCTGCATCTTTACGACCAGGCATGGTGAAGCCGTGTCCGTGGTGGACGAACGGCTTATGTCTTGTCACTCTAGTCTGCTTAGGGCATTGCTACCTTTTCGCCCTTCTTGATCCCTTTGCTCAGCGTTGGTACCTTTTTGGTATTCCTCCTGAGTATTTAGCCTTGCGTTCTTTTGGCGTAGCTGCTCCTCTAGGTCGTGGTTTTCCTTGATAAGGCGTTCGACAACCGCGGCAAGAGTCTGAACCTATCTTTCGAGTGCTGTGATACGTGGTTCTTTTCCGTGGTTATTTTTGGTGGTCGCCATCCGTTCTTTCATCATCTACATCTCTATGACCAGGCATGGTGAAGCCGTGTCCGTGATGGATGGACGGCTTGTGTCTTGTCGCTCTAGTCTGCTTGTGGCATTGCTACCTTCCGGCCCTTCCCTTCTTGATCCCTTCGCTCAGCGTTGGTACCTATTTAGTCTTCCTCCCGAGTATTTAGCCTTACGTTCTTTTGGCATAGCTGCTCCCTTGGGTCGTGGTTTTGCTTGGTAAGGTGTTCGACAATTGCGGCAAGAATCTGAACCTGTCTTTCAAGGGCGGTGATACGTGGTTCGTCTCCGTGGTTATTGTTGGTGGTCGTCATCGAGTGAGTAAGTACCATGCAATTTTTGTCTGGGAAGCGATAGTATGGCTTACAAGTTATTTCCCACAGACGGCGCCAACTGATGATGCCGAAAATCGTCAGTAAGTTACACGATCCTTGAGTACTCTTAGGCAAGACCTGAACAACAAAGAAGAAGAAGAAGAAGACCTCGCAGAGAGTACTAATGTGGTACCAGCCAAATACCCTCCAAATGTTAAGTTAGAGAACTTTCACAACTCTAGAGTGCCAAAGCTGGAATAAATTATGTGTACCTTGATTTCTAAGGGTTTTGGGTTTGTATAGTAGTGTAGAACCGACTTTCGTTTCTTGATGAGGAAGATGTTTCCTTGTAAGGAAGATCCTCGTTAATACATGTATTTTACGGGATTTTTCCATATAGAGACCTAGTTGACTATGGTTAATCGTGGAGCACAAAACATTTCCATTTGAAGTTCCTTGAGGACCAATTAAACCATATAGGTGCCACGTGGCTTTGTCACCGTCCACTTTGTATCTGTCTGCTTTCCCGCCCGTTCGCCATAGAGAGCTCGTCCACCTTGGACACGTTTTGTCGTGTTGCTTCCTTCCCTTTGATCGTCCACTACCTAGTACCGTCGCTCATGGCAGATTCCGTAAAACAAGACCTTCTACTTTAATTTTATCCTCTTCAATATTAAAATAAAATAAAATTCACAAAAAACACCCCAATGAGAAACTATCTTCTATTTTTTGGGTAATTTAGGAACTAGAATTAGGAAAACAAGTCCAAATTGTCATTTGATAAAATTCAACAGTTGATCATCTATCAGTCTGCAGAGAGATGGGGTGAAGAGGAAGAAGTTGCATTGGGAGTTTTTTTGTGTGTGGAATTTATGTTTGGTGGCACATTGAATACATTACATTTCAAAAAAAAAAAAAATCCACTTTATTAAGTTTATTCTTTGTTGACCACATAAAAATATTTTCGGTTTGTTTGCATTTATTGTTGTGTCAAGTACCTAAAATACAAAACATTTTTCACCAAACAAACGAAGCTTATAAGTTTAGCATAATAATTAATAAGTGTACTTTGTAGTATGCCACATCTCATTAGAAATTTTTTTTTTTTTTTTTTTAGAGAGTTTTAACTTATGGCGTCCGCTCCTGATAATAGCTCTTTATTATCAGATCAAGACACCAATCAATTTTTTGTGTAGGCAGGAATTGAACCCCAGGTCTCTTATACAACTATCAGAGACTTTACCAACTATGCTAACTGGAACCCACAATCTCATTAGAAAGTTAAATAGATAATGCTACTCTATATATATATATGGGTCATTCTATGGTATATGCCCATTTTTTGCATGCACCATACTCTAACCATGTATCTATAATTATAAAGAAAATTACAATTTGTCCCTAGTAGTTTAGTCCTATAACGATGTAGTCTACAAATTTTAAAATTTTGGATTAAAATAAAAATCGTTAAGATTTAATCTATATTAATTGATTTTGTATTTTAGAAATAGACTTTTAATTATAGCTTAACCCTTGTGCCTTGTGGGTTTGCTTTATCACGACTTCCTTCCGGCCAAAATGGCAAAATATCTCTTTTACCGAAACTTTCCAGCAAAATGCCCTCTGTCTGAAACTATTTAGGGATATGTCCCTATTTTGAAAATCGATTTTTAGAAAATCGAGTTTCAATGAAAACTCGATTTGCTAAAAATCGAGTTTCTTGAAAAATCTCGCGTGGAACTTGAGTTCCATGCAGGATTTTTTTTTTTTTTTTTTTTTTTTTTTTTAAGTTCGATTGCTTATAATTCGATTTTTGCCAAATCGAGTTTTCCATTGAACCTCGATTTTAAAAAAATCATGTTTAAATCGGAGGCATATCTCTAAATAGTTTCAGACAGAGAACATTTGGCTAGAAAGTTTCAGCGAAAGGAGTATATCCTCATTTTGGTCATTCATTCCAAATCTTTTCCAATTGCTATATCTTTGACTCCCTAAAATTAGGATTAAAAATAAAATTATAAAAATTTAATGATTTTGTTTTAATCCAAACGGAAGGTCAAATATAGCATTTAAAAATTTGTGAATTAAATTAGACAAGCCTAACGTATTAATCATAATTTATCGTTAATTAAAATCTACATGCTCAAGTTAGGTTGTTTTGGAGCTTGACACTTATTAACCACATCCCATGAAATTAATCAAAATAATAAATTTATTATAACCATATCCGTATAAGATCATAGATTCCCCTTTACTAGTGAATTATTACTACTACAAATTTTATTATATAGAAATTTTATAAATTGATTATTTTTATATAGAAAAATTTTATAATTGATATGTCACCTTTGAAACACAAAACAAAAATTAATTTAAAACTTTACTAATTATTTCCAAAGGCCTTGTAGTTGAAGTGGTACCTCCCCATGTACAAAGGGTTCGAGCTGCGAGGTTAGCAGTATGTTGTAATTATTTCTCAAAAAAAAAAAATTTACTAATTATTGTTATTGAAGAAGTAGAACCAATCATATTCATTAAATTTTTCAAAAAAAATCATATTCATTAAAATATTATTCCAGGTAATAACTGTTTTAGCATTTTTTTTTTTTTTTTGTAAGCCATTTATAGTAAACAGTTGTAATTGATGGTAATAATTTTAGCATTTTTTATCCTTTAACATAAACAGTTGGTAAATCCTCACATATAGCTAGCTAGGCATATTGTTGTCAATCTATATTGGGTTATTCCAAGTAAATAAACCACCCTTTCCTTCCATATATGTTTTTATTATGAAAACTTTTTATTTATTTATTTTTAGAAGGAAGCTGTAAATCTTATAAAGAAACGAAAGCCAAATCAATTCGAATTACAATTAAAATGTGTGGTGGAACATCTTTCATCCACACTAATGAATCTATAACATGTATTGCATATTTAACAAGATTATGAGTTACATAGTTGCCTTTACAACAAGCAGAGAACAGTTAATATTTCTATAAGGCCTCGGCAATAAATTTTGCATCTTGTATAAGATGACCAAAGGAAGCCATCGAGATTGTCTCATCTCATACAGAATTAATAATGATCTTTGAATATCCTACTAGAACTATAGAAATGTTCTCTGAATCTCTCACGGCTGCCGTGACTTCTACCTCAACTGCATAATGTGGCCACTTCAATTACTCCTCTTTGTTTTATTTTTAGGGTACAACTTACCTTACTGTTTTGGTTGTATCAAAATTTAGTATAACAATTTTTAATTTTTATATTTGACACTCTAAAATTTGGATTAAAATAAAACTCTTAGGTTTCTATCCAAATTGATAGATTTTCCATTTTGTGGACAAATACTATACCCATTTTCATTTTTTCTAATTGCAATTTAGTCCCCTAAATTTTTATAATTGCTACACTTTGACCATCTAAATTATAAATTAAAATAAAATCATTAGAAATAATTTGGACAAAAGTCTAACAATTTCATTTAGTCCATATTATAACAAATCAAACATAACAATAGGTTCAGATCAAAGAGAATAAAATTGTAATTTCCCCTTTTTTTTTAATTTTGGGTAAGAAAGGAAACCATATGCATTACTTGAAATTAAGGACAATGATTTGCTTTCCCGTCACCCGTGTGAATGGCCCAACAAAATTACAATGTAAATGACAGCCTCATTTGGAGATAGGCACAGTGATTTTTTTTTTGGCTGAATGAAAAAGTTGGAATCCTAGGAGCAAGTCATCACTTGCCACCGTGATGAATGAAACTCTCACGCTAGATGCTTAGATGGCCCTGCTAACTCTAGTACATCTACACGACTCAAACCCAAGTGCAAAGGCAAAATAGATGAGTTGCTTAACTATTAGACTTCTCCAAGTAACAGGGAAAGTGATTTCCATTCCGGTGTAAACAAGGCCGGCCCTTCCCTTAAACAAGTTAGGCAATTGCCTAAGACTCCCAAGTGAAAAGAAGGCCCCCCAAATTAAAAAAAAAAAAAAAAAAAAAAAAAAAAAAAAAAAAAAAAAAGGGGGGGCAGTAGGAGCAAAAAATAATAATAATAATAATAATAATAATAATAATAATAATAATAATAATAATAATAATAATAAAATAAAATAAAATTTAGTATCAAAATTACAAATAACTGGCACATCTTTTTAACCAAAAAAAAAAAACAAAAAATTTGGTAAATCTAGTTAAACATTATTATCCTCTGGACAAACAAAAAATCATCCGGATAAACTACAAATCCGGTCTAAGAGATTAACCACAAAACAATCACAAATCAAAATAAATAAAACAATTCAAACCCTAAAAATTTTACCTTTCTCTCTGCTCTCTGCCTCTCTCTGTCTCTCATTCTCTCTGATTCTCTCAACTCCACTGTTCACTTCTCATCTGCTCAACAACTCAAGCAACAGCTCATTGTTCACTTAATCACTTCTCATTTGCTTTCTTGGTTTGGCATCTGAGTTTCTTCGCCAGACTGCCTCTCTCATTTTTCTCTGAAATTTGAATCTGCTCTCTGCCTCCCTGACTCCCTCATCAGTCAACTACTCTCACCAGCCGTTCACTTCAAGTATAATATTTGGGGACCGGTTTGGGCACTGTGTCCTTTAATAACATTGAGATTTGGCCCTGGTTTTGTAACAGATTTGGGCTTTGTTCTTATATATATATATATATATATATATATATATATATATAAAGCCTAGTTTTGTGATTGTTATGAGATATTAAGATTATGCCGTTTTTGTAATAAGATTCATTCAACCCCCCCCCTTTTTTTTTTTTTTTTTTTTTTTTTTGGGGTTATAGATAGGATTTGTTTTGTATTTTTTTGTGGGTGGATCTTATAAATTAATAAGCCTTGTACTATAGTTGTGCTTAAATCTTGTGTTTATTGAATAAGTTTTTATTTATGCAAGTTGAGATTGCTAAAAACTTGTTATTTTTCGGTAAAACTGCAACAATATTTTTTATATAAATCGGGTTCTATTTCTCATTTGCTCTATACTTGAAAGTTATTTTTTATTTTAGTCTTTATAAATATATTGTTTGATTAGAAATATCTATTAGAAAATATGCATCTAGATATAAAAAACTTAAAAAAAGAAAAAAAAATTAATTGAGTCTCAAAAAGGATCAATGGATAAATTTGTTATTAGTAATAAACAAAATATAACACAATATATAGGTATAAAACAATGAAATATAAAACACAATATATATAACACAATGTTAGAAGAACTTGAATACAAAATTTTAATTAGTCAATTTGTATCTCAAAGAGTAAGAAAAATAGATTTTAAATGAAATATATTATAATATAAAAATATTAAATAAATATTAATTTAATTAATATATAAATATAAAAAAAAAATACTCAATTTTTAATTCTCGACTTATGCCTAAACGAAAAGCATCAAGCTTACCAAACAAATGCATGTAGTAAGATAAAAATAAATAAATAAAAAAGTGTCGCAAGCATGAGTAACGGAAACATTCTGATACACAGCATTAAGAGAATAGTGAGGTCTCTCTGCTTTTCAACAAACAAACACGAATCACACGTGGTTCTTGTTTTTGGTCAAACATGCAATATTGACCACTCGGAAATTCTGTACAAGTTTCGTAGAATATGACTCTTTATATAAATAAAATAAATATAAAAAGAATCATACTCTAGCCCCGTGTCCGTGCCGTTGCAGGGTTCATAATTTAGATTAGACTATAAGTATGTAAGGCATCTTAGATTGATTCTTTAAGTTACTAGAGGGTCTTAATCAAAGAAATTTTTTTTAACTAGAGGTCTAATTTATTGCATTAGAATATGAATCTTATTTTTTTATTGTTTAGGGCTCATTAGGCTGGGGCTGATAGATCAACTTCGACTCAGTACGAATTGTGTCCTTACAATTGGCACCGTCTGTGGGGATTCTTGTGTTTTGGCGCAGATAACGTGATGGTGGGTTCCGGTCCAGTCCGTGCAGAATCTTTAGGATCTCAACACCAAGATCCTCTTCAGCAATTAGAACAGATGGGAGATCGAGAAGGCAGCGTACACACAGGGTGAACCGCCGGTAACTATCCTAGGGGCGAAAGCAGGGGCTCTCATGAAGGAGGTACTAAGGCCATGCAGAGGGAAATCGACCAGCTCAAGAGAAAGCTACGCCGAGCCAAACGAAAACAGACGCCTTCTATATCTGAACCTTCCCCAGACGACTCCCAGAGCAGTGGCTATAGGCCAAAGTCGAGAACTCCTCCTAGCGAGACTTTCTCATACCAAGAGGGAAGTCCTCATGATAGGACGAGCAAGAAATCTCTTCCCAGGGGTTTGGGCAGTGACGCTATGGGGAAGGCATTGCACCAGCTCTCCAAGTCACCTTTCACACGTCGTATTGAGAAAGGAAAGCTTCCTCATCGTTTCACGCAACCAAACTTCACCATTTATAATGGCAGAACAGACCTGGTGGAGCACGTAAGCCATTTTAACCAAAGCATGGCGATCTATTCGCAGAATGAAACCTTGATGTGCAAAGTATTCCCCTCAAACCTAGGACCTGTTGCGATGAGATGGTTTAACGGTTTGAAAGCAGACTCCATTGATTCCTACATGGAGCTTACGATGGCATTTGAGTCTCGATTTGTTACGTGCAGCAGAGTACCTAGGCCTCTGGACTCGTTACTATCTATGACCATGAGGGAGGGCAAGACATTAAAAACGTACTCGGATAGATACTGGGAAGCGTTCAATGAGATTGACGGGGACTTTGATGAAGCAGCAGTCAACACTTTTAAGGTCGGCCTTCCAATTGAACATGATTTAAGAAAATCTTTGACCAAGAAACCTATAAAGACTATCCGACGGCTTATGGATCGTATTGACGAGTATAAGCGAGTAGAGGAGGATCAGCAGCAAAGCAAAGGAAAAATGAAAGTTACCCCTCAGGAGAGCAGAGATTTCAAGACAGACAAATACAACAGCAAATGGCCAAGGAGGGATTTTGCTGGCCATTCTAGTTCGGCTACTCCTCAGACAGTGAACACTGTGTTTTGTGAGCCGATACAGCAGGTGTTGGAGAAGATTTGTCGTGAACCATATTTCAGGTGGCCCAACAGAATGATAGGAGACCCTACAAAACGCAACCAGAACCTCTATTGTAATTACCACCAAGATAGGGATCACACTACTGAAAACTGCAGAAATTTATGGAATTATCTGGATCAGCTGGTCAAAGAAGGGAAGTTAAGGCAATTTATGAATCGGCCTAACGAGCAAGGCACACAATCTGGTTCCGTGAATCAAGGCAGTAACATTTCAAGACCTCCTTTGGGCACGATCAATGTCATATTTCCTGCACCAGGTCGAACTGGGTCTTGCCTTACCAGAGTAATGTCAGTGTTGCACCCCTCTGCCGAGGAACTCAACTCTAAGCCGAAGAGGATTAAGAGGAATCCTCCACCCGTTTTAGGATTTTCTGAGGAGGATAAGGTTGGTACTATCTAGCCGCATGATGATGCGTTAGTCATCATGCTAAGGATAGGGGGTTACGACGTGAAAAGAGTGATGGTTGATCAAGGGAGTGGGGTTGACATCATGTACCCGAATTTGTTCAAGGGCCTTAACTTGAAGCCTGAGGATCTCACGGCTTACGACTCACTGTTGATAAGCTTTAAAGGGAAGGCCGTCATTCTAAAAGGATTGATCTGGCTACTTGTGCAGTCAGGGCCAGTGGTGGTGGATGTAGATTTTATTGTGGTAGACGCCTATTCTCCTTACACAGCCATAGTGGCAAGACCTTGGCTACACGCCTTAGGTGCTGTATCATCAACCCTACATGTTAAGGTGAAGTTCCTATATGAGGATGGAGTTGAAGAAATAATTGGCAGTCAGTCAATGGCAAGACAATGCATCACGGCAGCAATCACACGTCAGGAAAGACAGCAGTCCTAGGCCTTAGCCAAGAGTAGTTTCTAGCAGCTAACATCCTCGGCTAAGCCAAGTATAGCCGAGGCTGAAGTGACTGGTTGTGAGGAATTAGAGAAGGTGCTTATTGCCGATGATATGGAGAAGTTCTTCTAGGTGGGAAGTCAATTACCACTCCGAGAAAAAGAGGAACTAGTTACATTTTTAAAACGGAACATTGATGTGTTTGCATGGGACGCTTACGAAGCCTCAAGGGTTAACTCAAGCTTCATTTGCCATCACCTTAATATCAATCCAGCAGTGGTACCGCGGAGGCGACCACCTCGGCGTTCATCCCAAGAGCACGCCGAGGCCGTTAAAGAAGAAGTGCTGAAACTTAAAAAGGCAGGTGCCATTAAGGAGGTGTTCTATCCAGAATGGCTGGCGCATACAGTGGTGGTGAAGAAGAAGAATGGGAAATGGAAAGTATGTGTGGACTTTACAGACTTGAATAAGGCTTGTCCTAAATATTTGTTTCCAAGGTTACCACCAAATACCCTTAGCTCTAGAAGACCAAGAAAAGACAGCCTTTGTCACACCTACGGGAAACTACCACTATAAGGTGATGCCCTTCAGCTTGAAGAATGCTGGGGCTACCTATCAGCGAATGATGACGCGGATGTTTGAACCGCAATTGGGAAAGACAATTGAGGTGTACATCGACGATATGGTGGTTAAGAGTAAAACTATCTCGGCTCATATACCAGACCTAGATAATACCTTCCAAACGCTGAGAAAGTATAAGTTACGCCTCAACGCATCCAAATGTTCCTTTGGAGTAGGATCTGGTAAATTTCTGGGCTACATGGTGACACACAGAGGAATTGAGGTCAACCCCGCTCAGGTCAAGGCCATCAATAGCTTACAGCAGCCTCGAAATCCAAAAGAGGTGCAGAGGTTGACTGGGATGACTGCTGCCCTCAACCGGTTTATCTCAAGATCAGCCGATCGGTGTAGGCCATTTTTCCAATTATTGAACAAGTGGAAGGGGTTTGAATGGACAGAAGAGTGTGCCGTTGCCTTTCAGCAACTCAAAGAATACCTTTCGCACCCTCCTATCATGTCTCGGCCCAAAGCTGATGAAGTTCTGTTTGCGTATATTGCAGTGACCAGCCATGCCGTTAGCTTGGTGCTGATAAGGGTCGATGAGGATGTACAGAAGCCGGTTTACTATGTGAGTAAGTCCTTACATGAAGCCGAGATATGTTACCCACCATTGGAGAAGGAAATCTTAGCCGTAGTACATGGTACACGTAAGCTCCTCCATTATTTCCAATCTCATACGGTGGTTATTCTGACTCAACTTCCCCTCAAAGCCATACTCCGAAGTGCAGATTATACAAGCAGGATTGCAAAGTGGGGAACTATCTTAGGCTCTTTTGATATCAAGTACATGCCCCGCACATTAATAAAGGGTCAAGTGTTAGCTGATTTAGTTGCCGAATTTGCTGATCCCGTGATAGAAGATAGTGCCACCAACGGGGACATTAATGGAAAATCAATTGGTATGGTTGCATGCAAAGGTCCCGCAGTATGGACTGTTTACGTTGATGGGGCTGCCAATCAAAGGGGATTCGGGGTAGGTTTGGTAATCATGACCCCCGAGGGTCTCACTCTGGAAAAGTCATTAAGATTGGGATTCTCGGCTACCAACAACAAAGCCGAGTATGAGGCTTTGCTGAAAGAGATGGACATGGTTCAAAAATTGGGGGGAAAGGCCGTGCAAATGTTGTCGGACTCGCAACTGGTGGTGGGCCAAGTGGATGTAAAGGTAGAGGCCAGAGATCCAAGGATGCAAGACTACTTAAGTCAAGTCAAGGTTCTGAAATGCAAATTTGAATCCTTTACTCTGTCACACATTCCTAGGAATAATAATATGCATGCCTACTCTCTAGCAACTCTTGCTACTTCGTCGGCACTAGGTCTACCACGGATTATCCTTGTTGAGGACTTACCTAAACGATCGGGAATGGTTGGAAGTATTATCCAGGTTCATCAAATCAGGGTGGGGCCTAGTTGGATGGACCCCATTGTATCCTACCTTAAAGATGATGCTCTACCCGAGGAAAAATCGAGGCGGACAAAGTACGTAGGAAAGCATCTCAGTTTTGGTTGGCCGAGGACCACAAACTTTATAAACGATCTTTCTCTGGCCCGTACCTGTTATGTGTACACCCTGAGGCGACAGAGCTGCTTTTGGAAGAGTTACACAAAGGAATTTATGGAAGTCATACAGGGGGAAGGTCTTTAGCTCACCGGGCCCTAACGCAAGGGTATTGGTGGCCCAATATGCAACGAGAAGCTCAAAGCTATGTGAAGAAGTGCGATCAATGTCAGAGATTCGCTCCAAACATTCATCAGCCTGGGGGTGTGCTCAATCCTCTGACAAGTCCTTGGCCTTTTGCACAATGGGGTCTGGACATTGTGGGTCCCTTCCCAAAGGCACCTAGAAACAAAAGATGGTTAGTTGTAGGCGCTGACTATTTTACTAAGTGGGTGGAGGCCGAGCCCCTAGCAAGCATTAGGGACGTTGACGTGAAGAAGTTTGTATGTAAGAATATCGTCACTCGATTTGGAGTCCCTCATACTCTCATCTCAGATAACGGTTTACAGTTTGATAGCAAAGCGTTCAGGCGGTATTGCTGTGACCTCGGCATAACTAACAGGTATTCTACCCCAGCTTATCCACAAGGAAATGGGCAGGCAGAAGCAGTTAACAAAGTTATAGTCAACGGACTTAAGAAGAGGCTGGATGATGCCAAAGGGATATGGGTGGAAGAATTGCCTCATGTCCTGTGGACATATCGGACCACACCCCACCGATCAACAGGAGAGACGCCATTCTCAATGACTTATGGCGCCGAGGCTATTATTCCCATAAAGGCTGGTTTTTCGACAATGAGAACTAGCTCCTTCACTCCGGACACTAACGATAGGTTACTAGAAAGGAGCCTAGATTTGGTTAAGGAAAGGAGAGAAGTCGCCATGATCCAATTAGCTTACTATCAACAAAAACTGAAGCAGGGGTACGATTCGCATGTGAACTCAAGGCCACTTTCCCTTGGGGATTTATTGTTGAGAAAGGTTGTAGGTAATACCAAGAATCCAGCATGGGGGAAGTTGGGACCGAACTGGGAAGGACCGTATCGCATTACTGCAATAGCTGGAATAGGAGCTTACTACCTTGTGGATTTGGATGAAAAGATTTTGCCCCACCCTTGGAATGTAAGTAATTTACGATGATATTATTATTAATAAGAAGCACCTTTACCATTTTGATTCTATTGCTGTTATGTTGCACACAATGTTATGTTTAAACTGCTAATATGGATTGTCAAACAAACCCAAGGTTACGTCGGGTCCTCGGATCCTCTACCTTGCTCTAAGAATGAAAATAAGGTTACGCCGGGTCCTCGGATCCTCTACCTTAGTAAAAAATAAGAATAAGGTTACGTCGGATCCTTATATCCTCTACCTTTCTCTAAGAATGAAAATAAGGTTACGCCGGGTCCTCGAATCCTCTACCTTAGTAAAAAATAAGAATAAGGTTACGCCGGATCCTTATATCCTCTACCTTACTCTAAGAATGAAAATAAGGTTACGCCGGGTCCTCAGATCCTCTACCTTAGTAAAAAATAAGAATAAGGTTACGCCGGATCCTTAAATCCTCTACCTTGTTCTAAGAATGAAAATAAGGTTACGCCGGGTCTTCGGATCCTCTACCTTAGTAAAAAATAAGAATAAGGTTACGCCGGATCCTTAAATCCTCTACCTTGTTCTAAGAATGAAAATAAGGTTACGCCGGGGAAAATAAGGTTACGCCGGGTCCTCGGATCCTCTACCTTAGTAAAAAATAAGAATAAGGTTACGCCGAATCCTTAAATCCTCTACTTTGTTCTAAGAATGAAAATAAGGTTATGTTGGGTCCTCAAACCCTCTACCTTAGTAAAAAAAAAAAAATTATATATATATATATATATATATAATAAGAACGAGGTTGCGTGGATTCCTTGGAGTACACGTACGCGTCCTACAGGTACAATTACTCTAGAAGATGCTCAACAGGTACGTGCTCATAATAAGTACGATGTAACTTCGTTTGCTACTAGATATTAAGCACAAGGCTTGATCCACTCTTCTTTCAAGGGTGGAACGTATCAGAAACGTTAAGGTTTTGTATCTTGGTATTTTGTTGCAAAGATAGTTTTTAGAACAATTCCTAAACAAATTAGTTTCACACAAACATTTTTCGCCTTTAAGTGTCTACTTAATCGCCATAGTGAAATGAAAACTTGTGGTTATCACTTAAAGAATTTGCAAGTATATGAGTTGCACAAATTTCATTTGTCCTCATTTGGTTATTGGTAGGGAATTGTTAATATATGCCATAAATCCAAACTGTCGTTTCGCCATATCACATGAATAACAATGGAATAAGTTGCCAACACCAAGTATAACATGAAGCAGTAGTTCAAATTGGAAATTCTTCTCATTAAGTGAAAGACCTACCAGTACCTTCATAACCAAATTGATAAATTATAAAGGAAGGAAAGTAAAAAGTGAAACTAATTGATAAGAGTACAAAAAGCAAAGGCAACCAAAAAAATAAAAATAAAAGGAGAAACAGCTAAGATGCAAGCTATCACGACTTGAGCTGGGTCTAGTCCTTAGGGTCAGAAGGAACTACGGTTGAGGCTGAAGACCCTCCAGCATCCTCTTTGCTTTTGGGGCCCCCTTTTTGCACTATAGGCAGGGTCGCCAAAACCAACTCCAAGTTCCCACTGGCCTTGGGGATGGGGGGCAGCTCCTTTGGGGCAAGTGGAAGCTGAGCCTCTTCAGGTTGAACCTCGACAATAACATTCTTTGCAGCAGCTTCTTCCGCTTGTATCCCAGCCGCGAAAGAACCGGCATCATCCTCGGCTTGACCAGGAGCGGCTACTCGGATTGCAAGAGGGACATAGGCATTCTCTACCTTCCATAGAGGAGAGGAAGCGTCAACCCTAGCTCGGGAAAGGGCTTCCTTCCATACTTGGAGGCAGTAATCCCTACAAACCTCTGGCACTTGAGCCTTGAAGGTGTCAGTGGTTTCTGCCACCCCCACCTCATAACCACTCTGCTCACCCTTGTCAACCATCGCCTCGGCTTCCTATGCCTTGACGAGTGCCTCCTCCTTGGCCTTAAGAGCCTCCTGCCTGGCTTCCTCGGACTTTGTCAAATTTCTTTTGAGATCTTCTACTAGTTTCTTGGCCGAGGCAAGGTCTTCATTGGCACGTTTGAGCTGCAGCCTTTGATCCTCAGCCTGCCGGGTAGTAGTCCTCAACTGGGCCTCCAAGCCCGACCTCTCACTTTCTGCCTTGCCGAGACTGGTTGTCACCTCCTGTAGCTTCTTCTCCTTCAGCTCCAGGATCTTGTGGGTGTGGTCCAGCCTCACCTCTTCGGCCCTTAATGCCTTATACGAATTAGCGGCGATCTCCTCTGCTCTATGTGCAGATTGAACAGCCTACACACAAAATGTTGTCGATTAATAGCATGTAGTAGCAATTAACGCCAAACAAGAAATAATAACCACAAGTGCAATAACGAAAAGCATGGGTACCAAGGAACAGTCAATTGAAACTCTTACCATGGCTAACTCTTTCTTAAGGATCATGAAGACATTTTGATCCCTCATCCTTCGTAGCTCGCCTATGTCCTCGGGCAGTAAAAGTGCTTGCTTCAATGCATCGGCAATGCATGCAGCTGTGCCCTCATTGGATCCCCTAATGGAGGCGTCAGCAGTGACTACCTGATCGTCTACGTTCATCGGGGGAGCCCAAATAGGCGCATAGATGGCTACTGGATGGTCAATTCGTCTCTCCGACCTTGTTTGAGCATAACGAGCATGCTTTCCTCCCCTCTCCAGCTCTATCTCTTTGGTGGGGAGGTCTTTGGTCTCTTCAATTGTCTCCTTTCCCTTGTGCTGATCCCTTTTCCTTTTGTGGTCAGCTGGGTCAGGATGTTCAATTTGGGTGGAAGGAGGAAGAGTGAGTTTAGTTGAAGGAACCTTCTCGGTGCCCTTATCCTTAGGTTTTACCGGGGGCACCTTGGGAAGCTCCTGCGCTCTAGCTTGACCTTCTAACACGTCCTTGAGGCTGGGCTTGGGTCAACGCTGGATGCCCATTCTTACTAATGGTTGATCGTCGTCATCTGAGGAGGTGATGGATGGTGAGCCGACGACAGAAGGTGGGTTCCTAGGCAATAGAAGCCGGTCAAAGGTTTCGAATTCTTCGTCTGAGTCTGAAAGCTCAACGACCTCTTCTCGTTTTTCTTCTTCTTCTTCTTCTTCCTCTTCTTCCTTTTCTTCTTCTTCTTCTTCTTCTTCTTCTTCTTCTTCTTTTGTTTCTTCTTCTTCCTTTGTGATTGGTCAGGAAAAGGAGCTTTCACCCAATCTGGGTCGGGCCGAGGATGCGGCGAGAGGAAAGGCTCCTGGGGTAACCCTCACAGGCTCAGTAATAAGGACCCCTCGAGGAACTGGGGTACCCTTTGGGAGCAAGAAGCCCTCTACCGCAATGCTTATCCTGGGCAGCCGAGGATCCTTCTCTTTTATGACACACTTCGGCGCTTGAAAGGCGGATGAGATCGGAGTGTACCCAAGAATTTGGTGCGCCGCTCAGAGTTGGCTGTCTGAATGTACATACACCTCAGCCTTCAGAATCTTGTCTAAGCGGGCAAAATCGACAAGATGTGCGTGGCGAGTGAGAGCACGACGATCTGCGCAATTGTTCAAAATATATATATATATATATATATATATATATATATAATAAGTAAAAGAAAATAAATAAATAGCAAATAACAAATAGCGATAACAAGAACAAAACAGGAAAAGTATATATATATATATATATATATATATATGCATGAATATTCACAGCTAAGTGAGGTGCAGTTATTCACCTGGTTCCCCCTCTGTCGGCGGACAGGGGAGACCGTCATGCCAATCCCCAGACAGTATGAGAAAGTCTTTGTTCATACCCTTGTTGGAACTAGGGAGACATTGGATTAACCTCACCTCAGGGTGCCTAGATTTTAGGTAGTACCCTTGTCCGGTTAAGTGGTGAAGGTTGTAAACCCAGTTCACCTCGTGGTGGGTAAGTCCTAACCCTAATCTTTCGTTTAGAGCATCTACAGCCCCAAGAATCCTAAACATGTTTGGGGCGCACTGTGTAGGGGATAATCTCGCCGCTCTAAGGTAATTCCTAGTAATTGGTTTCATGGGAATCTTCATTCCCCCCTCTGTAAAAACTATCATGGGAATTACTACCTCACCGGCCTTTCTCTTAGTATGCCAGCCTCCCTGCTTGTAATATTTAACAGTCACTCTGGATGGGATCTCGTACTTGGCCTTAAATTCTTCTATTTTTTCAGGGGTATCAACTAAGGGTGCGAATCTGCCCATTTTTTAAAGGTTAAGAGAGGATACTATGGTGGGATTAGGAAATTTAATGGGCCGAGGACAGAAAGAAGGAGAATAACGAGAAAGAATGAACAACAAATAACGAAAACAGAAAGTTGGAAAACTTACTTTAAAGCGACTATGTCACCTCGGCTTAGGATTAAAAGGGTATGGAGACGCGTGTAGATTGCAAGAGAGGCTAAGTTCGGTGTACAGACTCTGAAATGAACAAGGGACCTTTGAAATGGCAGTACTTCTTTCGTGGGAAGGCGTAAAGCGGGAAGCCTCCCGCCTGTCCCCTTAAAATGCGCCCACTCGTTGGATGAGCATCGTGCGGTTAGACGTAGGGAACAAAGAGCCGCCAATATTTAAGTGAAGCGCGTTCTGCAGACCGAAACATCAGAAATGGACTGTCCCGCGTGCGTGTATCAAAACCCTCATTCCTCTCCATAAAGTAGAAATAAGGATTTCGAGGGGCTATTGTAGTGTCCATGGGCCCAAGGCGAGTGTTGGGCCGGCCCAAAGGCTCCCATAAGGAGGAAAGTCCAACCCAACATCATGAAATGGTCCGAGGACATAATAACGCCAGCCTACGAAGCCACGTGACAAAGAAATGTTCCATGCATGAGCAAAACACCATGAAACATGACGTCCGAGGATGGCCTTGTCCTCGGCAGCAGCATGCTGCCGGAGATAGTATTAGTGATCTGGCGGTTCAAGGACTCCCATACTAAGGACTTTGTATGCAACAACTGAGAGAACAAGGATAAGGGATAAAGGGAATTGACAGACAAATATCAAGGAAAAACTGCTACCACCGCATTAAAGGCACCATACCTACCTCTCTGGCCGCATTAATGAGGAAGTGACGCCTGAACATTGAAATTCAATCTTACCCTCACCGCCAGAGACTTTAGTAAGAAGGAGTGATGGGACAAGTATCTAGAAAGGAACACTTGAACCACACGTGGAAGAAAAAGGGAAAGGGAGGCAGGCCTATAAAAGGAGGAGGAAAAAACATTGCAGGGGGGGAAAAAAGAAGGAGAGAGTACTTTGAAGGAAATACAAATGATTGTCCTCGACATCAATATATAAAACTATATTCCATCCATGCCTGAAATGGAGGCATGTATTCTTTAGTTTAATCCAACTCTTGTGTTATCTATCGCTCAAAACCCTAGATTAGAAGCCCACTCTCTATAAATTCATTGTTTATGGCTCATTAGGCTGAGCTGATAGGTTAACTTCGACTCAGCACGAATTGTGTCCTTACAATATATATATATATATATATATATATATATATATATATATTATATTTATGTGAAATCCGTAATATTTTTACAACAAATTTTAAGTGGCAGATTATTGTTGACTGTTACTAATCGATAAAAATATAATTTCAATAATGTGTTCAAATTAAAATTACTATCAACTTGTCACTTAAATTTGTTGTATAAGTGTTTGTAAAAATGTTATGAACGTAATACTTCTTTTTTATTATTTATAAAAAACTGAATATTTTTCATATAAATGAGGATAAAAACTTTACATCTTAAACAACTATAAACTCTTTCTTTCTTTTTTTTCTGCTGAGAATTTTTGCTGTGAAAACTATAAGCTCAATAATACGTGGAGGCCTCAAATATTTCATTTGAATTTTATATATGTCCATCTCTATTTATTGATTTTTATAATTTTGGGGAATGATGAAACATAGTAGAACGTGAAATTATTTATAAAACTTTGTGTTTCACATTTTACCTACATAACAAGTTTCAATTTTCTAGCAACCATTTTTCACTCTAAACTAATCTTCTTCTATTTTTATTTTCAGTCTCTAATCTCCCTGTTCAATGTTACTAGAGGTCTAATTTATTGCATTAGGACATGACTCTTGTTGGTAATGTCTCTTGGGATTATATGAAAACCCTGTGATCAATTCTACCTCCATCAATCGCGACGTAGAAAAGGTTTATAAGATGCGGATTTATTGCAAGTTGCAACCCAAAAAGCTATTAATTAAATATATATATATATATATATATATATATATTGGTGAAATAATATAAAAAGTCATAGTGTTTATAGCTTATTTCAAATTATTTCATCTTAGATTTTTGTGTCTGTCATTTAATGTCCTAAAGCTAAAATTATGAAACCCTTTCAGTTTGAAATTTTGAATCCTATTTATGTGCATTTCTATTATTCATTTTTAAAATATTGGGGAATAAAGAAACAGAAAAAATGATAAATTATTTATAAAACTTTGTACTTCACAGTTTCACCTACGTAAAAAGCTTTAATTTTTAGACGATCATTTTTCACTTTATACTCCTGCTCAACGAACTCCCCCGCCCCCCACGCTCTCTGCTATTTGGTTGTAGGTTGATTTATGAACAAGTCCTAGATCAAGCGTAGAGTTTAACAAATACTTTTTTTTTTTTTTTTTGTTTATGCTGAATGCTGATATCACCCAAAATATTGGGAATTAATATAGAAGATCGATGAAGACTTCAAATTAAAATAATTTCATAAATACGAAACTTTAATCAATAAAACTTTTAAGATTTTGTATATAATTTATTCTAAAAAAAAATAATTACATAAGTAGTATGATAAAGTAAAATATTACTTAAATGGATTTATTTTTTTTCAATAATTCAATTGAGATACAAATTGAGCTACAAAACTCTTGACTAAATGGTCTCTTAGATAATTAAAGATATGCCATTTACCACATAAAATACAATGATTTCCAATCTAGATTATCTAGTTCTCTTGATTATGATCATATCACAATCATATTATGAAGATGAATAAATTGTGAATGAACTATAAAAGACGGATGACATTAATTTCCTTATGGATTTTGTTATATAACCAGACCCTTCTATTATTCATTAATAGACTTATTTGAGTATTCCAAGCTTCTCAAAAAAACCAATTTACGCTGCAGATAATGCACTTAAAGCATCCATTAATTTCTACATTAATGATATACATACCAAAAATGTACTAATAGGGCAAATAACATTGACATTGAAGTTATTTCCCTTCCAATACGAATTAACTAGTAGAGTGGCAATCGGTTATACTTTTATGCAATGCATCAGTTTTCTGTTTGCATTAAAAATTGTAATGTTTTTATTGAGGGTAATTAATACGTATCCCTATTTTCTTCTCTCAAAAAAGAATATTCCTATTTTATATTTTATAAATGTGACACACTTTTCATGAAATAATAATTCTTTGTTGTACCACCCCCCCCCCCCCCCCCCCCCTTCCCCCTCTCTTTGAGTAGAAGCAATAATAGACTTTGTTGATGACTTGATATAAAATCATGTTGTATGATAGAAGAAAAAAAAAAAAAAAAAAAAAAGAGGATATTTTTCTAACCAAACAATGACCTCATCATTTTCTTTTGCAGCAAGATTACATGGTAATGAAATACTAGGAAAAGAAATAAAAACAAAACTATCTCTAATTGAAGTAATATCTTCCAGAATCGAAGCAACCTCCTATGAACAAATTCTATCAGAGTTTAAGAGATCCACCAGTTCAGCAAAATTGCATTCCACTTCCACTTTATAAAAACTGATACTTTGACAGAATTGTAGAGCTTTCCTCATCACACAAGCCGCTGTGCAAAGGGGTTCAATTTCTTCTCTACCCGATCACTAGATGCAACTAACACTTCACCCTTGTTGTTGCGAATGAGAAGACCAAAGCCCACCAAAGTGAACTTCTTTGACTGGGAAATAGCCACATTCAGTTTGTGCACAGAATCTGATTGAGGGGATTTCCATTTAATCATTTTGCTGCTGTGGACTCCCTAATCTGGACATTCTTATGCCGTACTTCCAAAAATTCCGGTCTATATAAATCAACCCGAGCCCATAAACCTTTGTGAGTGGGAACTAAGTTGTCAAAAACCAGTTTATTACGACAATTATTCCATATCACCCAACAGGCTATGCAGAGAGTACCAAACACTGATGCAGGTAGTTTCTAGAGGGCGGCATCCATTGCATCAATGAATTTGATATGGGAAGGTAACTTGTAATCATTTAAGAGAGGCGTTTGCAGCCAAACGGCTTGAGCAAATGAACACTCCAAAAGCAGGTGGTTACAAGTCTCTGCTTCCTCAGTACAAAGAACACAAGAGAGAGAATTCTTTCACTATCTTCCTGTCAAAAGGATCGAGCATGTTAAAACTTGGGTTTTATTTATTAAAAGAACTTTATTTATTTCTTTAGATAAGATATCAAATGAGTATTTCTTGTTGCTATCTAGCTCAGGAAACGATAGCCAAGGGCAAAAAAAAAAAAACAAACAAACAAACAAACAAAAATAGGTGCAATTCTTTAGGTGTAATACTTAATTTCTCTAGTTAATTTCTTTTCTAGGTAAATAGTGGGGATGGGAAGGTGCAGTTCCAGCCCTAGAGATCGAGCATGTGCCAATACCATTGCAATATCACTAAGACTCCACTTCTCCAAATAAATTTAATTAATTAGTTTTTTGGCCTATACCATATTGTCATGTGGCTTATTAGTTTATTGACCAATTAACACATTTCCTTGTATGTAATTACAACTTACATAGTTGCATTAGCTGAATTTATTTTGGAAATTTAAAATATTATATATATAACTAACTTTTGAGCACATGCTCACATGTATGCTCAAAAGCTCTTCTATTTTTTTGGGTAAAGATTAATAATTTACATCTATTATAATTTATAAATATATATTTTTATTTTTCAAATAAATAAAAATGATAAACTTTAGAGATAAACAGTAACTGTAATTTCTTTTTTGAATGTGAAGGGAAAAAAATCATAAATTTTAGAAATTCTCTTTTTGAATTCAAAATGAAATTTGTTATTTGATATTTATGACCCTATTTTTAAATGAAATTACCCTTCATTAATGAAGATATTTTTGAACTATATAAAAATACTGTTGAAAGAGAGGAATCCTCTTATATATAATATAGAAAAACTATATCTAAATTTTAACATGACTATTATCACAAAATTCTGATTAAAAAATATATTATTACTAATTTTATTTGAGCTCTTCTAGGGGAACAATTAAATCTCATAATATTTTTACAATAAGCTGAAATGTCAACCTACCATAAGTCAAAATAAAACTAAATAAAAAAAAATATATATATATATATATATATATTGAAATCCAACGCAACTAAAAACAAGGACGTTATGAAAATATTGTGAGATTTCTTGTGTCTTTGAGGTTCTCAATTTATTTTTTTAAGGCTAATTTTAGTACTTACCCAGTCAACACTGGATTTATTTGTCCATTTTTTTTTCATATAGTACTACGGTTATACGGTGAGCCGTGAAGAGTCAAGACTCAAAGAGACGTGCAAGGCATCTCTTCCTGAAGGGAAAGGCCTTTCAGATTTGAAAAATGCTGACCCTCTCTCTCTCTCTCTCTCTCTCTAGTCTAAACTAACGTCTGGATTTTCTTCATCTGTATGCTTGACGTTGACAATTTGTACAGAACTATAAGCAGAAACAATAGGATTCACAATCCAATATGACGATGCACAATGAGACAGAAATAAGTAATGGATTCTGTTAACTGGTACCTTAACACCTAATTTTATGTCAAAACAGTCCCTTAGCTTTATGTCAGTATTTTGTCAGCTTTATAGACTTTAGGGTTAATTTTATATAATTTCTCTCATTTATTTAAATTTTTTATTGATTGAGATTCACATTATTTTAAACCACACGGTACTTGTTAACATTGTTTCTAAGAAATAATCAAGCACTTTAAATATTTGAACGTTCTCACTCGCCTGAGGAGTACTTCAAGGTTACGTTTATTTTCTGAACTGGGATTCAAGATTTGACTTTTTAAAATCCCATCTTGTACTTGTGTGGTATAAAATAGCATTATTTACATATAGCAACATCAAGCTGACCATGAAAAATTGATGTCTAACCTGCTCTTGACAAATAAAATAAGAAGGTAGAGCCGTAAACACTTGTTTCTTTGCAAGGAAATGTTTTCATGTTAGATTTTGGTGCTTACAAAATGGCACACAAGTCACTGGTCCAATGTCCTCTATTGTCTTCAATGGGACTAGATCAGACTATAACATCTTCTCAAAAACAAAAAAATAAGGCTATAACTCAACAGGCCCCTTTGGTTCGTACTCCCGGCCTCGATGGTTAGGATTCTATTATGATTATGCCCTAATAGGAAGATCACATTTGAAAAAATATGGTGTATATATATAGGATAGGCACCCGGTGAAATAATAAGTGTTCAAAGAATTTTAAACATTTGCATTAACATAATAATAATAAAACAAATAATAACACACAAGCAAGACAACCATGTTTAGGCAACGACATGGCCTAATGACATTCACTTCCTTTTCTAATCTCCTATTTAGTATTTACACTTAAAAAATAGTCTATATTTCCTTTCTTATCTTATTTTTCCAACTTTTTAATTTAAAAAAAAAAAAAAAAAAAAAAAGTCTCCGTTTCTTTCTGACCGGAAAATTGAACTTAAATTGAGGAAAGGAGAAACGGGGACATTGATTTGTTCTATAATTTTTGGTTGTGGACTTTGGTAATAAGAAATTTAAAACTTAAAAAGCAGGCAAAACATTAAATAAAAAAGGTACTATATAACGTTGTTTAAAAGTGATCCATACTTATTTTTTTTTCCCCATATGTTGATAGCTTGGTAGAAAATTTTGAATTCTTGATATTTCAATTAGAAACTTTAAAAAATGCTAACTAATTATGCTATAAAACTCTTTATTATAATATATTATTTGTTAGTAGAAATTTAATAACAACTTATAATAAAAAAAATATTTAATATTGAGTTTTTTTAATTCAATATAACTTGTCTCACCATTTTTTAAAATTTATTATGACTTTTGAATAAAGTTTATGTATACCTTTACGTTAGAATTGCATTCCCTCTCTCCTCTGTATGTATTTGTTTTTCAGGGGAAAAAAAATCCTCAGTTTCAAATTAGATATAACAATATAATACTCTCTACTACTCAAAAATTGATATGAGTATGACAAAGACAAAAGGAAGTCAAAAAAAAATATACATGTTCATTTTACTATTATAACATCAAATTAAAATTATAGCTCTGCTAATCATACCAAGTTGTAATTTAGATATAGAGAGACAAAGACCTATGACTACAATTTAAACCTAAAATTTATGATGTAAACAAAACCATCCATACGTGGAACATGTGATAGTATTGGACATGATACAAGAAGGCTTATCAATCATCAACAGCAGATCATCGGATAAGATTTAAAGATAATTATAAACTAAGGATAAATTTATTAAATAAAAATGAAATTCTATAACCTTTTTACCTCTCTTTACGTTTGTTTCTAAAATAAAAAAAATAAAAAATAAAAAATAAAAAAAAAACTCAAAATCTAGGGGAATCTTCAAGCTAAAACACGAACATGTCTTTACTCAATTTTATTCATACTTGAATTAAATTAAACAGAGTGCAGATTGAACAAGAAGACTTGTGAGATCCAAGAGTACCAGTCAATTAGTTTTTTATTATTATATTACTATAGCTATATATAAATTAGTAACATTATTGCTTCTCAAAAAAAAAAAAAAATTAGTAACATTATTATATTATTAAATGAGGAATTGACCTCCCCTAGTAACACTCTTTTTGAGAGAGAGAGAGAGAGAGAGAGAGAGAGAGAGAGAGAGACGCAACTCACTGCATATGATATCAAAAATTTGTGTCCAGTGCACTGATGTTGATATCAAAAAATTTCCCAAGTATATGTGGTCTTCATGATGACCTAATCTTAAGTTGTTCGTCCTTTTCTATTTTTTTTTTTTTTTTTCTCTCTGTTGAAATGGAAAAAATAAATAAATAAATAAAATCAAGAATGTAATTAAAGAGAAATAATAAAGCCGCTTAAGCAAAAAGAGACAAAAAAAAGTATCTTATATTTCAAGTTTTATGTAGCGAGCCTTTCACAATATATAGGTGTGTATGGAGCCTACATAATGTGACAGTCCCATGTAAGTCTGTCGTGTAAATTCCACGTATTATAAGAGGCTTGCTACACATGGCGGACAAACAAGAATATGGGTCAAAAGTTTTGTGGCAGTAGTTCTCACAAGCTGGTCAGCAGTGAAATAAAATTCTGATAAGAACAGAGGAGACCCAGCCGCCAAGGCCTACTAAGAGAGAATTCCAACTTCAACCCGTCACCATCGTCAAAGGTTCAACATTATTTGTTATTGAATAAATCAATTTATATTTGAAAATTTTGAACTGTACCTAAAGATGATCCTGATCAAATACGTAATAGTGTAGCTAGTACCATATGAACAAATGACAAATTGTTCTAACGAAAATTTTTCAAAATTTTCAAATGTATTACAAGTGTTGTTGTTTCATCTCTAAAAAATAGTGTTTCATCAATATAACTCCAAGCCAAAGTCCAAATTCAATTGAATTCAGTATACATTATATTATCATATTAAGGAAAGGGCTTGACCTTGCTTCATCCCAACATTACCGAAACCTCCAAATTTCCATTCATGTGCAAGCAACTAACTATTGTTTGCCAATTGTTTTGAATAATTTGGACACTAATAATTTTGTGTCTAAAGTCTAAAATTCAGGATTAAAAGATTTAGTCCCATCCAAATTTGTGTGGTAGATCAGCGAACTTTTACAATCATGATGTTCTTGTTCTTGACTAATGCATAAGATTCTCAGTCATATACATATTATATTGGTGATCGGGAGTGTTAATTTATGTAAGCCTTGTTGAGATTGCTTGGTTGAAAGATAAGTGTGATTTATATATAATATTTTTTTAAAAATGGGAGCATATAATAGTAAATTTAAGAAACTTATTGCTAAAACCCTGTTCTTGATAATCCTACAATTCTATACAGGCAAGTAATGCAAAGAAAGCATGGTTCCAGTCATGTTCTTTTAGCAAAGATTCAATTGAGGTACAACTTCAGTTTCCAAAATACTCATTTAGTAGTGAATGACTGGTCTTAAGTAGGGTATAGGTGGGTTAGGTCAGAACTTAACCATTTTAGATTAGTCAGGTTACTGTTAAGCTCAAGTCCGAACTCTATAGGATAAAGGCTACACTAGTACTCATTTTTGTTTCTTTATTTCTTTCTTCCACTCTCAAACTTTAAATTAGAAGGACTTTATCACGCTATTGAACACAATTTCACCAATGAAATTTAAAAAAAAAATACAATAACACGTGAAGATCTTGTTAAGAAAAAGAATGTCAACTTTCAATATCCAATTCATATCCAAAACTTGACTACGAGTTTTTTCTCCAAATACTGCCAACAAGCACTGATCTAAAACCAATAAAATAAACAAGATAAATGATGAAAACAATTGACCAGAAGTACATGTTACATCAATTTGTTTCAAATTCTCCCAACTCTTTCCTCCCTTCTATTCACACACCTTTTGTGGTTCTAGTTTGATACACCCATTCATATTTCCCTATGCAGAAAGAAAAGTATATCATCTACCAGTCCACATGAGCTTTATCCCAAGGATGTGTCACAAATCATAAAGACACGCAGTAAGTTGCGGGACGGAACATTCTCCAAGGGAAGAGGAAAATATAAGTCCCACCTAAAAGAGTTAGGAACCAGATGTTTGCTGAGAGTCGGACCATAAAATTACAGTTGCTAAAAGTGCCATTGTTGCAGTTTCGACTCGTAAGCGAAGTGGTCCCAGACCAACAGTCGTAGCTCCTGCTTCCACCATCATATGCAACTCTTTCTCAGTGAAGTCTGAAGCATTAAGAGATCAATGTGAACAAACACATTAATTAGAACTAATCATTCCAAAAGACAACAATAAATTGAATGAGAAACAAAGAATGAAAAAACCTAGGCAATCACAACCAAGAACTCTAAGAAATCATAATTAGGAAGAAGGCCATCAAACACTCAAAGCTATGAATTTGTTGATAACATAAAGGTCATTATATAGGCCACTATCAATCCTTTTCCCCAACAAACTGAGTTCTAAATAATAACCTTTTCAGATTAACTCCTATAACAAAGAAAAGAAATGAAGATACTTTTAAACCAAGTAGAAAACTACTTAAAAAATAGAAAATGAATGTCTATATAAAATATGACTCATGGGCCTATGATACAGCTCTTTACAGTCAATTCCAGGAGATCTGAAATCTATAAAATTTACCCCATTTTAGAAAAGCTTAATTAAAAATGAACCTACCAAAACTTAATCATTAATACTAAGACTCAATAATAAATATGGTAGACTATAAAAGGTGACAAAAAAAAGCCCCACATCAAAACTAGACCACAATTTTAAAATATGTTGGTATCTTGCTCAGTTGTTTGTTCTTGAGCTCTTTGCTGGCTGCATCAGAGTAGTTTCTTTACCAGTGAGAGAACATTATACTTACCTAGAAGGATAAAACTACTTTAGTCCCTCAAATTCATAATAGAGATTTCAAATCTATCTTTTAGTTGATCTATTTGATTGTCATTTGCAAGAACTTTGTTAAAGGAGTTGCGAGCACAGATGTTGGATAACTGAACTGCTCTATGCATAAAAACAAAGCAACATTAAAATCTTTTAGGGATAACTACACGTCTCCACCTGTGGTCTGAGTAAAATTGATCCACCAACAAATGGTTTAAAAAGTTACCCTTTGTCCACCAGAGTTTGAAGTACTTAATAAATCTCAATAATTATTAAAAAAAATATGAATGTAAAAATCACACATTTTGATAAGTAAACCCAAAAAACAAAATAGAAACCTCATTACAATCGGAATACATTAAATTCATGAACATAAGCAAATATAATTAAACCTCAAATGGGTAAAGTAGAACTATTAAACCAGAAGTTAACAAATCAATTTAACTCAAACCACAACCCTGAGCTTTTATTTTATTTTTATCATTTCTTGGTGCAGTACGTTTTGGCTCCAAGGAGGGAGAGGCCCAGGGATATTTGAACTAGTGACATCTGCTTCACAAGTTGTGGTCCCTAACTAATTGTGTTAACCTTTGGGTTTTTTTCTTGGTCCAATATTAGTAGCTTTCTTCTTATGTAAGAATAAGTCTCAAAATGGCAAACAATGATTAAAATTAATAAGGTATGATTGTTCCAAAAAAGAAACAAACTAAAAGATCTGCTTCAATCACATAATCAATTATATCACTAATTTGTCAAGATTGTTAATACCTCCAATGAATCACTTGGAATTTGGTGTATTATCAATAACTCAGTTTGAATTCGATAGTTATAATGGGTGAGGGGGGATTCAACCTCTGGACGTCTCTGTTTAAATCACCAGGAGATGTCAATTGAGCAACAAGGCTCTTGGCAACAATACGCTGTAAGAATAACTCAGCAATCTTCATAAAATCTTAAAGAATAAGATGACAAGCATATCTTTCGTAAACATGTCAAAAGTCAGAACTAAAAGAATGTTCCTTTTACAACTTGTTACAACTGGAAGAAAACTTGACCAGGCAATCAATAAATAGTAAATCATATGTCATAAGAACTAACAAATTCATGAAAGTTGCAGAATAATAACAGCAACAGGTATACCAGAAAGAAAACCTTGCATGATAACCATTACCATATATGAGACTGTATGTCTGTAATCCACATGAAATTGAAGTTTTAAACTGTCTCTTAGATTCAAGCACAGCTGATAACTTTTAAAGATTTTAAAATATCACCACAAATCCATGAAAAGATCAGCGTAAATATTAATTAAATTAATTTCCGATTCAAACACAAGCCTATTCATGAGTGGCAATGTCAGAAAAGTATATGATACAAGACAAGGCTAAATTATGATGCATACTAACCCCCTTCTGGTCCAACTATAATCAGTCCACCAGAATCGCTTTTTGATGAAGTCAATACGCTAACAAGAGGACTAGCCTCTGCTACAGCAACAAGAGATAGCTTTGACCGAGCAATCTGTAGGACACAAAATACAAATGTCCAAGTTACGAACAAAGGAGCAAAGAAAAAAAAAAAAAAAAAACTGTTTAAACATCTAAAGGAGTCCATCATGGTTTATACATTAATGGGAGCCACACAATCAAGTGACTAATAGTGGGAAAGGAGCTACAATGTCTACAATTCATGAAAATTTAACAAAATTTTCAAGAAAACAATAAAGAATACTATCTAAATATTTGATTTACATATAAGTTATTTTAACTTGATTTGCTGCTAAAGTAAGTTATAAAAAAGTTGCAGTTACCATGCCTCCCTCAAAGTTCTTTTTAATGTTTTACATCCATAATAATTTACCCAACCTTTAAAGGCACAAGGTGGAGAACTCACTTGTGGCAGAATGCCATCAATTTTCATTGGAGGATTCAGAATCAATTCATGCAGCCGTTGACCTATCACAGGGATAAAAGGAGGTATAAATAAAAGGAAAAATTAAAACGTAGGAAACCTCTCAGTTATAAACCATTCAAACTGCTTTTAATATCATTTACCAAAAGCAAAATTAAAAGGAAAGTTAATTCAAATTCACCATAAATTTACATTGAGAAACTAGCAAGAACCAATTATTTACATTGTTTAGTTGCTGCTAAAACAACACGTTGCAATCTGTCCAACCTATTCTCCGAAATTGAAGGCGAACGTTCTGTCAATAGAGGTGTTACACTACTAGCCCCCAGTTCCTAACACAGTTAAAAAGTGACAAAATTAAACATTACAAAGTGGAAATTCCTAACGGGAGAATATTTTTAATATGCAATAGGATATATACCGTGCATTTCTCTACAAGCCAGTCAGCTCGACCACCCTTTAGAGTACCTAAACAGAAGCAGGTTTAAAAATGTGATGAAAAACCCGAAGCCTTGAAACTGTGCATCCAATTTTATGAACTAACTCTACTGAATACCACAAAAACTTACCAAAAGCTGCAAATACATGCCAATATGTGCTCTGAGGAAGAACTAACTTTGGATCTTCCAGGGCCACAAAATCCAGTCCAGTACGATCAATCCTCTGAATGCACCCTTCTACCAAACCTCCCTTCCCGTTAAAAAGCTCTATCCTTGCATGTCATAATTTGGACAACCATAAATTTTTTTCATCTAACAAAAGCTACTTTATAGTATCTGCCATAATAAAGTTCTCAAAAAAAAAAAAAAACCCAAGTTCCTTTGCAATTTATTCATATGGCCAAAAATTTACCATTTTTAGAAAGACCAAACTAACTTAAAGTGCAAGTTTTAAAGTTTAATTTCAGTTTCTCAACATCATACAGGCTAAAAAGAACTATATGACTATTTTGAAATGTGAAAGCAAGCTCTTATTCTAACAAATCCAAAAGCTTTAGACTCTTGCATAGGATAACCTTCACAAAAATCTAATTAGAAAAGATGTTTAGGCATAAAATTCAAAGGGCAAGATTGAAAACATGAAACTTATAAAAACCTAGTATAGGACCCCTCTGAGGGGAGGCAAACCTCTTGATACTTGACCAGGTCAAATCTGGGTGACATACAAGAATAAAATTGACAATACTAGGCTGATTGATAGAAAGACCAAATAACTCTTATGTGGTTTGGTCCGGGGGATCCAATATATCCTCTAGCATTCAAAATCCAGGGTTTTTGAACGTCCAAGAATGTAATTATGCCCAAGTTTGGTTTGTCAACATTTCTTTGAATATGAGATTTTTTTTGTTACACTTATTCTTAGGAATTGTAAAGAATTACCTCTCTCTCTCTTTTTTGTTTGGTTTTTAAACTTGAACTGTCTTATATGTTCTAATTTTTCTTGAAAAAACTAATAACGTTATTTCAAAAACCTTTTTTTTGGTAAGTAATAATATAATCTCAAAACACTAAAATAAAATAGAGGGGAAAAAAAAAAAAAAACAAGAGTATCACATGAACTATAATTAAGCAAAAAAAGTTAGGCTGTAGAATGAACAGCTTGCATTGATTAGCTTTGCAACAAAAAAAAGTAATAATAATAAAGCTATGACATAGCATAAACCATTTCCAACACCAACTGCAATGCATTAATATAGTATACATCACCTTCTTAATCATTGCAGTATCTAATTTAAGGTTAGGTTCTTTAAGTTAAATGAGGATGATACTTATAAAAAAAGAAGAAAAAAACAGAATTTTTCCATGCCTTGGTATCTATTTTTAAAGGAATCTAAATTCCACAAATGTGAGATTTGGTGGGAAATTTGGATGCTTGTGGGCATCTAGATTTCCTCGGGCTATGTACAACCAAACATGGGAATCCTCTTAAAATTTTCAGAAATATTAAAAGATATCCTAAACCAAATGCCATGTTAAGCAATGAAGTAAGAGATGTTAGCAAACCAAATAGTCAGTTCAAGGATCCAATCCACACACACAGAGGAGTTGTTTTAATTTTGTGGGGGCTTAGTCTAATAAAAGCTTATCATTATGAGAAAACTAGCAGCTTTCATAAAATAACTTCCTTATACATCATGATACATTCTTAAGAAATTAAACTATAAAAAATCAAGAAAACAAAGGGAACATTGGAACGATGGCCAAAAATCATTACAAGGAGAAAAAAACAGATCAGGCTAAAGATGTGCGTACATTTGAATATTAATTGAAACCAAATGGAAAAATTTCAAATACCAACACCTCAATCACTCCACCATTTAGGTCCAGATAATTTGGCAACTAAGCTTCTCATGAGGTCACTCCCTTAATGAGGCTAAGAGATTCACAGAGGTTGGTTAAATCTGTATTAATGAAAGACTGAAAATTGAAGACAGCATTTTTAGATTGGTTCAAGTTCCAAAGTTCTGAATAATTGTTCATAAACTTTGCAGTTGTTTGTGTTCTAGCTTAGATTGGTTACATCTGCCTTTTGCTTTCACAATTATCACTACTTTATCGCTAATACTTCCTAATCCTATATATGACTAATATAAGTATACAAAAACATAAAATAAAGACAAGGTTAATGTCCGGCAAGGTAAAACACATAACTCATAAATGATGACAGTTAAGAATACCTATCATTTGTGCTCAACCTCAAAACCTTAGTCATATGCCAGAACTCATCTCCTTGTACACGAACAATACCACCCTGCATTATTATGCAAAACAATAAGAATTCTGCCAATCCTCATTCTTCAATCATGTAACTCTAAACTAAATTTTCTGAAAGTGCCAAACTATATTTCAGAAGAGCATAGAGGGGCCATCTTACAGAAAACCCGCATATATTACGCCAAATTGCCAGTGCTAAGTTAAAGGAATGCCAACAAACTTTCTAAATAAAATAGTAATGATAACAACAATAACAACAGCAGTGACTAATATCAACTCAACCAGCCAAAAATTGTCGAGAACCAAACACAAAACATTCTTGCCTTGACCAATTTAGGATGTCTACAAAATCCCAACAAAGAAACATCACCAAACCAAAAAATTCAACCCGCTTTCCATGACAACCCCACTCCTAAACAACAACACCAACCAAACCTTAATCCAAAATTTTAAGGTCGGCTACAGACTCTCAACAGACTAGTCAAGATCAGTGATGCATTTCCATCAATACCGAACCAAAAATCCAACCCAACTTCCATGCCACCCCATTCCTCAACAACAAGAACAACAACAATCAAACCTTAGTCGCTTTACTACTATTGTTATTTAAGTCTTCCTCCACTGTTTTTTTTTTTTTTTTCAAACAAAAAAAAACTTGAATCAACTCACTCGTCCTCATCCATGCATTATCGGCTCTCCTCTGTAAATGACCAAAACCATTAGAAAACACACACACACACACACACAAAACAACTTTTTTCTCATACCCAAATGTAATTGCTTCTATTACTTTAACTTTTAATCTTCACCCAGTACATTTCCCATTAATGATCACAAAATTATCACCATCATACGAACATTTAACAACATAAAACCATTTCACAGCAGAAACACAAAAGCTGCACATTGTAAACAAATGTTTAGAGAGAGAGAGAGAGAGAGGTGCCTTGGAAGGAGGGAGAAGTTCGGAGAAGAAGCGAGGGAGGCCACCGCGAGACTGGTCGGAATAATCTAAGGAAGAAGACGATGAGAGTGTTCGGAGGCTGAGGAGCTCCGCAAAACGAGGCCGTATTGGTGTTACTTTTAGGGTTAGGGTTAGGGTTAGGGTTCGCATTTGATGAAACGGACTC
This sequence comes from Castanopsis chinensis, assembly GCA_032878915.1. NCBI lineage: Eukaryota > Viridiplantae > Streptophyta > Magnoliopsida > Fagales > Fagaceae > Castanopsis > Castanopsis chinensis. The sequence continues at coordinate 3,068,033 of JAVQMG010000097.1, read as the reverse complement.
TTCTTCTCCTTCTTCACAATCACACTCTGAAACGCGCACACAACGACAGACTGCATCTTCATCATCATATTCATAGCTTAGTTTCGGGTTCCACCAATCACGCAAAAGCGTAAAGACTGAGGGGGCTACGGGACTAGGAGGTTCTCATATATTTTATATAATAAAAAAAATTTCAAAAATATAAGTTTTTTTTTTTTTTGCATAACAAATTTTTTAAAATATTTTTCAAATCAATACTTTCATTAATTTTCTTTTTTTAATTATTAAGTTGAGAAATTTGTGAAATACTTCACGTCTTTGTTCAAAATGGGTATTATGAATGTGATTCGCAATGATAAAATAAAAAATAAATAAAAAAATTAAGGGCAAAAATATTATTTTGTTCCCTACATTTTATGGTGATAATTAATTTAATCATTACATTTTGAGATTAGTCAATTTAGTCCATATTATTTTTAACTTATAATTAATTTGATTCTTACTATTAACTCACTAATAAAAAATATATACGTGGCAAACAATTCACACTATTAGCATAACTAATATTAAAATATTAAATGAGATGTTGATGCTTATAAATTGCACTGGCCAAATCAATGCTTTTAGATGGCAAAATAAGCCACATTAGCTTTCAAAAATGTTTTTCTTTCTTTACCAATTTTTTCCCTTTTTTCTTTTGATTCTATTATAACTCCTTTAACATTTCAGAAATTCATTTTATATTTTGTTCTCCAATTGTTCTTCAAGATCTATGGGCATCAGTAAGTGGGTCCATGTCAACAGTTGCAAACTTGCCACATATGTATTTTCAATTAGTAAGTTAATGATAAAGTCCAAATTGATGATAAATTAAAAATAATAAAGACAAAGTTAACTGTTTTGAAAATGTAGGAACCAAATAGACTATGACTTCAAAATGTAGAAACTAAAATAATATTTTTGCCAAAAATTAAAAGGAACAAAAAAAGAGATTGAAATAAAAAGAAATAATGGTTTTTTACAAAAATTTCACAACTTAACGAAATGAATGTTTGTTATTGTTTTTCATGTGAACTTGTTTGTACTTATTTTAGGGGAATTCTAAGCTTTTGCCCTTATTTTTTAAAAAATCTAGCAATATGTCCCTGTTTTGAAACTATTTAGTTCTGTATCCCTATTTTGAAACTCGATTTGTAGAAAATCAAGTATAGGCGATCAAACTTTAAAAAGAAAAAAAAAATTCATGGAACTGGAGTTCCACAAATTTTTATTTTTATTATTTTTTTTTTTTAAGTTTCATTTGGCATAACTCAATTTTAAACTAATCGAGTTTTACATTGAAACTTGATTTTGAGAAAATCGAATTTCAAAATAGGGACACAAACCTAAATAGTTTCAAATCATGGACATATTGCTAGATTTTTAAAAAGGTAAGGGCAAAAACCTAAAATCCCCCTTATTTTAGTTTGTGTCCATTTTACCTTAACAAAGAAGAGAATTACCAAGTAATAACTTTGTATCTGTATGGCATGATTAAATTTGCCAGCTTATTTTACTATTCAGCTTATTTTTACTACTATTTATGAGCTCTACTACACTTTTTGATACTGTGGGAACCCGAGGACCCGAGGAACATTAAACAATTGAAATAAAATCCCGCTTAGGTGAGGGGCCGAGGACCCGAGGAGTTGTGAACAGTCATCGTAGGCATCCACGGATATCCGTAAGCATTAAATGCTGAAGATAAGATCTCCTGACCGCAATAAATAAGGACGCGACAACTTTACTCTCAGTATTAATGAGGAAGTGACCTGAACAGTGGAGAGGATCTCCAGATATTTTTACCATCATTATCCTCTGCAAAGAAGAGAACAGGTGGCGCCAAAGCAAAGAGGAAGAGGAACGAGATGGAGGGTGGTGATGAGAAGAACAAAGGATATAAATAGGAGGGAGATGAAAGAGAGGGGGATGAAGAAAAAAGAGAGAAAAGATATAGTCAAGAGAACAGTGGGAAAAGAGTGGGAATTGGAAGAAATAGTGGTGATAAGAGTCCTCGGAGCCAGTATGTTTCTCTGTTGTTTGTTTCCATCTCTACAAAACTTTATTGTTTTGGGCCAAGATGCATAATGGGCCTCTGCTATTGGTAATTTGGACCTAGGACTATTAGGAATTCTTGGACCTTACAATTGGCGCCGTCTGTGGGGACAACAAAGTAGAGCGTGCTGTCTGGAGGACAAATGGTGAGTGCAAATCAAGATAGGGAGGAGTCATTAGGTTCGCAGAACGAAAATCGTCGGAGGAATGGTACGCCAAGTGTGGTAGTGGAATCACACCCTGGAGGACAAGCACGTAGGAGCCTGTCATCTACTGGAGACCGAACTTCTCGTGATGATGAAATGCGAAGAATGCAGTCAGAGATAGAACGTTTACGGAGAAAGTTGAAACGGAAGCGTAAGGCCAGGCCAAGTTCCTCCTCACCATCCATTGATAGTTCTGAGGCTGATGAGGAGGAAAGCGATGGGCGAGGATCTGAATCCTCCACGGATAGGTCGTCCCCTAATACCAGCACATCTGGCCGGGTTAAGGGTAAGGGGAATAAGCATCCCGGGAGGTGGTCATACCAAGGTACGGGGAATGATGCTATGAGCAAAGCCTTGAGGCAGATTTCCAAATCCCCATTCGCGAAATGGATAAACAGGGCAAAGTTGCCCCGTAGGTTTTCACAGCCCACGTTTGCCATCTATAATGGCAGGACAGACCCCGTGGAACACGTAAGCCACTTTAACCAAAAGATGGCGGTTCACTCGCGCAATGAGACGCTGATGTGTAAAGTATTTCCGTCTAGTTTGGGACCGGTGGCCATGAGGTGGTTTGACGCATTGAAAGAGGGGTAATTGGGGTCTTTTGAGGAATTAACAAAAGCGTTTGGCGCACGGTTTATGACATGTAGCAGAGTACCAAAGCCTTTAGATGCTCTGTTGTCAATGGCCATGAGAGAAGGCGAGACCCTTAGGACGTATTCAGATAGGTATTGGGAAACATACAATGAGATCGATGGCGACGTGGAAGAGGTCGCGGTGAGGACATTCAAAGTGGGACTCCCGACTGAACATGGCTTGAGAACGTCCCTGGTGATGAAAACGGCGGTGAATATGCGACAACTCATGGATCGTATTGATAAGTATAAACGGGTAGAGGAGGATCAGATGCAAAGTAAGGGTAAGGCAAGAGTGTTGCCCGAGAAGAAGGATTCAAGGGGGGGTGGCTTCCAGGGTAACCAAGCCAGGAGAGACTTTGTGGGTCATCCGCATGTACCTAGGACGCCAATGGTTAATGCCTTGTTCAAAGAGCCGGTACATCAAATATTGGAGAAAATACAGAACGAACCTTATTTCCGTTGGCCTAATAGGATGAATGGAGACTCGTCCCAGAGAAACCAGAACCTTCACTGTCATTACCACCAGGATAAAGGGCATACCACGGAACAGTGCAGGACGTTGCGTGATCATTTGAATCAGTTGGCTAGAGCGGGAAAGATCAATCATTTCTTAGTACAGCCAGGAAGACAAGCACAGCGTAACGGTGGGGCCCGAACCGATAACATTGCTCAGCCAGCTTTGGGAACAATTAATGTGATCTTGTCCAAGCCAATGGGAGAACGCGTACCCCCTTTCCGGGTCATGTCCGTGCAGAGTAGTGTGGATGGCGGCGCCGAGTACTTGGATAACCACGTCAATAAAAAGATGAAATTGGCCCCCATTCCCACATTGGGATTCTCCGAGGAAGATAAAGAGGGAACCGTTCAGCCGCATGAAGATGCCTTGGTAGTTACCGTTAGAATCGGGGGATTTGATGTCAAACGAGTCTTGGTGGATGAGGGGAGTGGGGCTGAGATTATGTACCCCGACCTGTTCAAGGGTCTGGGATTGAAAGCCGAGGACCTCAAGACATATGATTCTCCGCTAGTTGGCTTCGATGGCAAAACAGTAGTCCCACAAGGAACGATCAGTTTACCCGTTCGGGTAGGAAACGAGGAGGTACAGGTTAATTTTATAGTGGTCAAGACCTATTCGCCTTACACCGCAATATTGGTTAGACCATGGCTTCACGCTATGGGCGCGGTATCATCTACCTTGCACGTAAGGATCAAGTATCCCACGGGTGGACGGGTAGAAGTATTGCTAGGCAATCAGTTAGTAGCAAGGCAATGCCTCATGGCGGCAATTACGAAGACATCAAGAAGTGCCGAGGAAGAGACGGCCCGGCGGACCTTGTAGCAATCAAAGAGTCTCGTCGGGGTAGAAAATCCTTCCGGAGATAAGGATTCTACCGAGGACCTTCAGGAGATCCTAATAGGAGAGGAAGGAAAATATTTCCGCGTGGGATCCCGGTTACCCGACGCCGAGAAAGCCGAGCTAATGGAGTTCTTAAAAACCAATATAGACGTCTTCGCTTGGACAACCTACGAGGTTCCAGGAATTGATCCAGACTTCATTTGCCATCGTCTAAACGTTGACCCCAGAGCCATCCCCCGAAAACAACCTCCTCGGCGAATGTCCTGTGAGCATGCCGAGGCCGTGAAGGAAGAGGTAAACCAACTAAAATCGGCAGGTGCCATTCAAGAAATTTTCTATCCAGAGTGGCTCGCTAATACGGTGGTGGTGAAAAAGAAAAACGGCAAGTGGCGAGTATGCGTGGATTTTACTGACCTGAACAAGGTATGTCCAAAGGATCCTTTCCCCATTCCTAGGATTGATCAGCTAGTCGATGCTACCGTGGGGCACCCGCGGATGAGTTTCTTGGATGCGTTCTAAGGATATCACCAAATTCCTATGCCATTGGCCGACCAAGAAAAGACAGCCTTCCGGACTCCCAGCGGTAACTATCACTATCGGGTAATGCCTTTCGGTCTCAAGAATGCAGGATCTACTTGCCAGAGGATGGTGACCCGAATGTTTGAAGGGCAGTTGGGATGAAATATGGAAGCCTATATCGACGACATGGTTATAAAGAGTAAAAGGGTAGAGGACCACTTGGACGATTTGAGGGAAACTTTCGCGGCATTGAGAAAGCATCAGCTACGCCTGAATGCCTCTAAATGTTCTTTCGGTGTCAGTTCGGGAAAGTTCCTCGGGTATATGATTACGCATCGAGGGATTGAAGTTAACCCTGACCAGATTAAAGCCATTATGAGCTTGCATCCACCCCGGAATCCCAAAGAGGTCCAGAAATTGACCGGGATGGCGGCGGCACTAAATAGGTTCATTTCTAGATCCGCGGATAGATGTAGGCCGTTTTATCAACTCTTGCACAAGTGAAAAGACTTTCAATGGACGGATGACTGTGTTCGTGCCTTCGCCGACTTGAAGCAGTACCTTGCTAACCCGCCAATATTGTCACGACCCGAGAAAGGGGAGGTGTTGTATGCCTACTTGGCAGTCACGGAGTACGCCGTCAGCTTAGTCTTGGTGCGCAATGCGGATGGAGCTCAAAAACCAGTGTATTATATTAGTAAATCCTTGCAGCCAGCAGAGATGCACTACTTGCCCTTGGAGAAAGCAATTTTAACGGTTGTGCATGCTACAAGAAAACTTCCCCATTATTTTCAAGCTCATACCGTGATTGTGCTCACTCAGCTACCATTGCAAGCTTTTATGAGAAAGTCGGACTACACGGGTCGAGTCGCCAAGTGGGGAACAAGATTGGGGGCGTATGACGTCAAGTATATGCCTCACACTGCTATCAAGGGCCAAGTCCTTGCCGACTTCGTGGCCGAATTTACGGATGCGGGCCTACCGCCGGGGAGAGCGGTCTTAACAGTTGCGACGGCAGAATCCAAACCAATTCCCCCGTGGGAAGTTTATACTGATGGAGCATCCAATCGAAATTGTGCCGGTGTAGGTATTGTGATGATCACCCCTAAGAAATTGGTTATGGAAAGGTCATTGAGGATAGGGTTTGTAGCAACTAATAACGAGGCCGAGTACGAGGCCATCTTAGCTGGTGCTCAACTAGCCAAACACTTGGGAGCCGAGGTGGTGAAATTCTTTTGTGACTCCCGGTTGATCGTCGGGCACATCAATGGAGATTTTGAAGCACGGGACGAAAGAATGCAAAAGTATCTTGAGAAGGTGAAGGCTGTGTTGTGCTTGTTTGAAACTGTTTCGGTCGAGCAAATCCCTCGAGGGCAGAATTCCCACGCCGATTCCCTGGCCATGTTGGCCACTTCTTCGGGGTCCAAGCTTCCTCGGGTAGTCTTGGTGGAAGACATGATGACGTCCAGCCTAGCTGCCACTCCGGCTGTGGGAGTTCAACATGTTCACACAGGACCAAGTTGGATGGATCCCATTGTGACTTACATAAAGCAAGGAGTGCTGCCCGAAGACAAAGTAGAGGCAAAAAAGGTACGACGGGCTACCCCTCGATACTGGCTGTCCGAGGAACAGAAGTTGTATAAACGCTCATACTCGAGACCGTACCTTCTGTGTGTGCATCCAGAGGCCATTGAGTCCATCTTAGAAGAATTACATGAGGGCATGTGTGGAAGCCACACTGGGGGAAGATCCTTAGCTCACCGAGCTTTGACCCAGGGATACTGGTGGCCGAATATGCAGAAAACCTCCCAGGACTACGTAAAAAAATGTGACCAATGCCAGCGGTATGCCCCGAACATGCATCAACCAGGTGGGGTTTTGAACCCACTTTCCAGCCCATGGCCTTTTGCTCAGTGGGGTTTGGATATCGTGGGGCCTTTTCCTCGGGCGACTGGGAACCGAAGATGGCTACTCGTCGGGACGGATTATTTTACTAAGTGGGTGGAGGCAGAGCCACTGGCCAATATCAGAGATGTGGACACAAAAAAGTTTGTGTGGAAGAACATAGTGACCAGGTTTGGTATCCCACACACGTTGATATCGGATAACGGACTCCAATTTGACAGCAAAGCCTTCCGAAGATACTGTGGGACAATGGGTATCAGGAACGGGTATTCGACGCCGGCATACCCGCAGGGGAACGGTCAAGCAGAGGCTACTAACAAGGTCATCCTGGTCGGAATAAAGAAAAGACTGGATGATGCCAAAGGCAAGTGGGTGGAAGAGTTGCATCATGTGTTGTGGACTTATCGCACCACACCTCGGAGGTCAACGGGGGAGACCCCTTTTTCGATGACTTATGGAATGGAGGCAGTTATCCCCCTGGAGTCCATCCTGCCAACGTTAAGGTCATAACAGTACGGCGAGGAACCGAATAACATTTTATTGCAGGACAGTCTGGACACCATCCAAGAAATGAGAGAAATAGCCAGTGTGAGGCTGGCCAAGTATCAGCAGAAGCTTAAACAAACATACGATAAGGGGGTGAAGCCTAGACCTTTAGTGCCCGGGGACCTGGTATTAAAGAAGGTTATTGGGACAGCAAAAAACCCAGCATGGGGAAAGCTAGGGCCAAATTGGGAGAGACCATACAGAATTACGTCAGTTGCCGGCATTGGAGCTTACCACCTAGAAGATCTAGATGAGAAAGTAGTACCTCGTCCATGGAATGTAAATAACTTACGGCGTTATTACTACTAGTAATGAAAAATGGGCCGTTTTTGTCAAAAAGGATGCATATTGTTTACTTTTTGTTCGTGTTTGTGCGATGGGTAACAAAATTATTTAAGTGTTAAACTGAACCTAGGACTTGCCTGGCTCCTCGGGTCACAAGCCTAGGGAAAATTAACATCGTGACAAAATTATTTGAGTGTTAAACTGAACCTAGGACTTGCCTGGCTCCTCGGGTCACAAGCCTAGGGAAAATTAACATCGTGGCAGAATTATTTGAGTGTTAAACTGAACCTAGGACTTGCCTGGCTCCTCAGGTCACAAACCTAGGGAAAATTAACATCGTGGCAAATTTATTTGAGTGTTAAACTGAACCTAGGACTTGCCTGGCTCCTCGGGTCACAAGCCTAGGGAAAATTAACATCGTGGCAAAACTCTTTAAGTGTTAAGCTGAACCTAGGACTTGCTTGGCTCCTCGGGTCACAAGCCTAGGGAGAAGTTAACAACCCAACGAGGATCTTTAGGCCTTAAAGCCAAGCCAAAAACCTACTTGACTTCTCAGGCCTCAAATTTAAAGGAAATTAGAGCGACCACAGAATGGTCTAAGTAATATGTTAAATTTGGAGCAAACACAATTTAAGTTCAAAAGTAATGGTGAAATCAAATTTTTAAGGATGATACGAGTCATCAACGTTATGAGCATCAACATTGCAAGTTATTTAAACAATAACTTGAACACAGAAAGAAATTTACGCGAACCAGATAAGGGCTGTAATAAAAGAAAAGATAGTGACATTCAAGGGCAGTTATAAGAATATGAAGCGAATAACAACTATAGATAAACGGAAATATTATTAAAACTAAGTTTCTAAGTTCGTGGAGTACAACTGGTGCCAATCTGTGGCTTCTCCTTCGAAACAAAATTAAAGACAAAACGCCTGCCTTAGTACAAAATTCTACTAACACTTAGGACGAGCCCTTCAAATGGTGAACTATTGGTCGTTGTGTTCCCTCGCTTCCTTCTCTTTCAGCTTATCTTTTTTCTTCCTCTTTGTTAGTGCGACCTCGGCCTCCTTTTCCTCATCCTCCACGGCAATCACGATGGATTGGGGCGGGGGGGCTTGATCTTTATTTTTGCCTTTCGAAGAGGTAGGCTGAGGATTTTGTTCTGAAGACAACGATGGAGGGGAACGAATGGGGCTAGGGTCCATAGGAGGCATGGGGGGAGGAGGTGCCAGTTGCAATGCAGGAGGATAAAGTACGCTGTTCTGGTCACGAAGCCTCGAATCAGCAGAAACTCCCACTGCGTCTAAGGCGTACCCCCAAACCTCCGAGCAAAAAGTTATGGCAACACCCCGAAGTTGGGCTGTAAAGCTCTCTGCAGCTTTGTTCATCCCAGCGTCATAAGCAGCTTGTTCTGCCTCGGCTTTCTCTTGTTCCATAGCCTCCAACTTTGTTTGCACTTGCTTGAGCTCAACAACCGTTAACGCGAGACGGTTTTGAGCGTTCTTCTGCGCTTCTAAGGCCACGGCAACTTGTCTCTCAAAGCCCTCGAGGGCAGATTCAGCATTTTTATGTGCTTTCTCTGCCTCGGAAAGCTTACCCATAACGTCCTTCAGCTTCTGCTCGGCCTCGGATTGAGCCTTGACAGCAACCTCGGTGTTATGTTCAGCTTTTCGGGTCAAATCCAGATAGTGATCGACCCACTCTTCAGCCATAAAGGATGCTTGGACGGCCTATAAAGAGCACGAGTTAGAAATGAATGGGCAAATGGCAATTGTATAACAAGGGAATGACTGAGTAAGGGAGGAAGGGCGTGATACCTTTGCTAAGTCTTGCTTCAGTGACAAAAAAACCTCCCTCTTCCGGAGAGATCGCAGCTCTGCCATATCCTCGGGAAGGCATAAAGCCTTCTCCAGACACTCGGCAACCAACCTTGAGCTCCCTTTCTGCAGGTCTCTGAGGTTAGCGTCGTCGAGGACAGGGCTACCTGAGCTCAGTGCGAAAGTGGGACGCCAGACAGAAGGTCTTTTTGGTTGATCAACCCCCATGTCCTTGGACGTCCCTACGTGGGTTGATTTTTTGGAATGGCTTTTGCCCGATCGAGCCTCCTTGGCAGGAGGTTCGGTCACTTCCCCTTCCTCGGGCTCAGTGGGGTGTTTGCTGCCTTGTCCCTTTTTTCTCTTCTTCTCAGCACCATCAGTATGTACTGATTGAGAGATTGCGGGTGTGATGGGCCGAGGAGGAACAGTGACCGCTTGGGTTGAACCCCCAGCATGGGATTGTAGAAGGGCGAGCAAGTCTGGTTCTTTTTCCTGATAACCCATTGTGCCTGAAGATGATGGCACTGAAGTGCTGGGTGCGTCGGGTCGGTAGAAGACCTCGAAATCCTTGTCGTGTACCACGACCTGCCGAGGTGCAGGTGACTCCTCCCTAACTATCTCTTCGGTAGCAGTAGTAGATGCCCTAGGATGGACGAGTTGAGCTGTTAGGGATGCCGAGAGCTGGGCGTCTTGCACACCAGAGGGGGGAGGAGTGTCTAGCAAAAATCCCGACACGGCGACGTCTATTTTTGCCAGACGAAGATCTCTGGCCCTAATGACGTTCTTCGGGCTTTGGAAGCACTTTGTGGATGGCTTGTAGCCGAGGATCACGTGAGCTGCTCTCAACTGTCCATCCGTGTGAAGAAAAATCTCTGACCGGAAAAGGCGGTTCAAGTCCTTAAAGTTCACAAGGTGTTTGGCGGGTGCGGTGTGATACTCGTCTGTCATGAAGAGCAAGCTTGGTCAGTGAGAAAGCCAGTGTGAATATAAAAAAAAAAAAAAAAGAAAGGAAAAACCTAACGAGTTAATTTCTGCACTGTCGGGAGTACTACCTGGTTCCCCCTCTTTAGTGGGGCAGTGCAACCCGTTGTGCCAATTCCCGGACACGATGAGAAAGTCTTCATCCATGCCCTTGCTTGAATCGGGTAAACAGGAAATTAACCTAACTGAAGGGACCCTACATTTCATGTAGAATTTGGTTTTTTCCCCCTTTTGGTATCTATATATCCAATTGACATCGTGCCATGTCAAATTGGTTCCCATTTTTCGGTTTAAAGCATCTACACATCCTAAAATCCTAAGGACGTTACTAGAGCATTGATAGGGGGTCAATCTAAAGTTTAGTAGAAAATCTCGGGTTACTCTACCCATAGGAATTTCCATCCCACCCTCGATGAAAGCGATCATCGGGATTATTACCGACCCGGGGGTTCGGGATGATATTAACCACTCCCCTTCCTCACAATGTTTGATGTCAACATCATCGGGAATCCTATATTAGGTTTTAAATTTGGTCTTGGCCTCGTCAGTATTGACTAGCTTAGCATATCTACCCATCAAATTGTATGAGAAATAAAAATTAACAGCAATAAAATGAGTGACAAGGGCAAGCTAGTGAAAAAGCTAACACACCTCTTGAAAACTCTCAATTCGCTCCTCGGGAGGTCTTTTCTTCATAATGTAAAAATGAACCTCAATCAGCCTAAAATCATGTATATATAGTGGTAAAAAAGGGGGTGCGCGTGAATTTTCCCGCCCAGTAAAAGTAAATCAGCACCATAAATTTTCCATCACACCGTAGAATGTGGGTAGACATGGAGCCGCCTGACACCATAAATGGCGAATTGCGGATACCGAAGCGTCAGGAACGTGCTTTAGTATTCGAAAAGACACCCCCACGTGGGAAGTTGACGGGAACGACATAGTCGGTTTAAATGAATTAAAACTTATCCTTTGATCTGGAATCAATAGTACAAGTTTTAAGGGGCTATTGTGGGAACCCGAGGACCCGAGGAACATTAAACAATTGAAATAAAATCCCGCTTAGGTGGGGGGCCGAGGACCCGAGGAGCTGTGAACAGTCATCGTAGGCATCCGCGGATATCCGTAAGCATTGAATGCTGAAGATAAGATCTCCTGACCGCAATAAATAAGGATGCGACAGCCTTACTCTCAGTATTAATGAGGAAGTGACCTGAACAGTGGAGAGGATCTCCAGATATTTTTACCATCATTATCCTCTGCAAAGAAGAGAACAGGTGGCGCCAAAGCAAAGATGAAGAGGAACGAGATGGAGGGTAGTGATGAGAAGAACAAAGGATATAAATAGGAGGAGAGATGAAAGAGAGGGGGATGAAGAAAAAAGAGAGAAAAGATATAGTCAAGAGAACAGTGGGAAAAGAGTGGGAATTGGAAGAAATAGTGGTGATAAGAGTCCTCGGGGCCAGTATGTTTCTCTGTTGTTTGTTTCCATCTCTACAAAACTTTATTGTTTTGGGCCAAGATTCATAATGGGCCTCTGCTATTGGTAATTTGGACCTAGGACTATTAGGAATTCTTGGACCTTACAGATACTATTAATGGGTCTCACTGTACTATTTCAGCTTATTTTTATCTTCATTTACCATACTTTCAACAAAAAAATTTTAGTTTCAGTAAAATAAGCGAATCTCGAATAGACCCTTAATATGTAATACCTCATATTAGATTTGTGTGAATGTGTGTTAATAGATTTATGTTGAGTCTCACGTTTGTTAAGTGAATTTTGGATTTATAAAGTAATTGTAAAGAACTCCAACCACAACATCATTTGGGTATAAGAAAAACAAAAGGGAAGTGGGTTTATTTTTTGTTCATTCTATTTTTTTATAAATAATTGAGGAAGGAATATGTGGCTTTTTTATATGGGATTTCTTTTTTTCCATTTAAGCTGTTGACATGACTTTTCAATTTCAGTTGTAATTAACTGGCATAAGCATTCAGTTGGTTATGTGGTTATCTCATGAAATATGAATTAGTGAGGACTAAAATGAAATGGGTCTATTCAATTAAAAAAACAAAAAATGAAACGAGCCTAGTTTTTGTTAATGGACAATTTTTAAAAAGTTTCAATACCACTTTTATGGCCAGAATAGCAAAATACCCCCTTTTGACCAAAACAAATAGGAAAATGCCTCTATTTTAAAATTATTTAGGGAAATGTCCCTATTTTAAACTCGATTTTTAAAAAATCGAGTTTCAATGAAAAACTCGATTTTTTATAAATTGAGTTATAGGCAAAAAACTTGCAAAAACTTACATGGAACTCGAGTTCCATGAACTCGAGTTCCTATCGAGTTTCAAAACGGGGGCAAATCTCTAAATAGTTTTAGAACATGGGCATTTTGCTGAAACTTTTGGGCAAAATGGGTATTTTGTCATTTTGGCCCGACTTTTATATGAAACATTAAAAGCTATAAAAATAAAAAGTTGTTTTTTATTTTTTCTATAACAAGTTCCTAAAAATATTTTCTAAATCAATATCTTTAGAGTATTCATTTAATTTTCCCAAATGAAATTAACAATTTTGTGAAGAACAAAATGCAAACATTCTTAAATGTTGAGGACCAAAAACATATTTTAAGATAAAACAAAAGTTGATAACTAAAAGCATATTTAAACCAAAATAATATAATGTTACACTATGAAATTGGTGCCAATGTTGAATCATGACTATTTTCTGATGATAACAAAGGAAAAATCACAATGGTTTCTCAATATGCATGAGTTCTTTTGCTACATCGATCATATCCGGCCTTGCTTCACTTTTCTTTTGGCTGCATGCTGATGCTAGTTTTAGAAAAGATCCAATTTGTTGTGCTTTTCCATCTTCTCCTCCCTCGCTAGAAAGTTTAGGATCCACAATTTCAGTTAATTTATCATTTAGAACGGGATGTCTCTCATATTTTTCAATAGTGTCATGCATAGGCCTCTCTCCAGCTAAGAGAACAAGTAAAAACCCACCAAAGCTATAGACATCACTTTGTTGCGTAACAGAGCGTGAATATCTATACGTAGGATCAAGATACCACAAATCCCCCTTCACTGTATCTATAGCTTGCAAAGAATCCATTTTTCAAGCCACCGTAACCCTTGATTGTCTTATTTAGATCCTGAAATTTGAATACAACATATGGAAGAAATAGGAACAACTTAAAAAATAAGGAAACAAAAACAAAAGATCAAATGGGGGGGGGGGGGGGGTGAGATGTGAGACTTTATAAAATAGTTAGCATTTTCCAAACAATATAAATTAAATAGCTAGACATGATTGATAATGAATACAATGATAAGGTTTCATTTTAACTTAAAGTATCTCCAATAGACTATATAAATAAAGATTTTCTCCAAAATTTTAAGAATGAAAAGATAAAATGCAGCTCCAAAGACTCTTTCCTCTTCTCTCCTCACCAAGAGAATTTTTCTATGTTTGTGGCCTCGATGATGAGTGCAATGGTGGAGTGGATGAGAGCAAGTGTGGTGATAGAGAGGACGGGAATGGGAACGAGCACGACAATGGCTTTGACATTGCTGACGTGATAATGATTATGATTATGATTTGTGTGTGTGGAGATACTTTTGAGGGAAACAATTTTAGGGGAGAACCACAAAAAAAAAAAAAAAAAATTAGAAAAGAATAAAAAAAACTATTTTAATAAAATGTAAAAGGGATATAGAGGTTATTGGAGGGTGTGTAGAAAAAGTGGTTAGACAAAAATGTTTTGTTTTTTTCCTTTCAAATTAGGGTGAAAATTCAAAGAACCCCCCCCCCCCCCCCCCCCCCCCCCCCCCCCCAAAATCCAAACTAACCACTAGGAATTTAAAATTAAGGGTGTTTGGTTTAGCCAATTTCCTAACTCCCTCATTTTTTATAACTCAAAACTCAATATTTGTGAGCCCCACTCCAAGAAAGTTTGTTTGGCTAAGTTTTTGTTTTCAATTTATCTGACTCAAAACTAAAAAGTTTGACTTTGAGTTATCAAAATTGAAAACAACTTTGAGATGTTTCAAGTTTTAAAAACGGAGTTATTGTGGTATATTTGTAAATATTTGCATTTTATGTGGGACTCACCTCATGAGTTGTCTCCATCAAAGTTAGACCCCAACCCATGGCTTCCTTTCTCTTTTTTTCTCTATATTCCAGCAACACACTTTGAAACCACACCCACCCCAAATGGCACTTTCTAATCAAGTCATCACCAATGGACACCCATCTCTATTTCTTCTTCCTTCTTCTTTCCTTTTTTTTCTTCTTTCTTCTTCTTTGCTGAAAAACCAGTTTTGCCTTCTTGTTCTTTCTTTTGCCCCCCATAGTGGATTCTTCTCTCCAAGCCACCTATAGAGACGAAGACAAAGATGATTCCACCAAACCAACTCCCACTACCGCCCCGGCCGAATTAGCCACACCCACCGCTACAACCACCAAATTTTTAACCCCAGATCCACCACCAAATCGCCACCACATCCCAAAACAACACCACCACCAAACTAGATTCCCCATCCTCAAACGACAAATCCCTAGCTAGATCCACCCCACAAACGACAACACCTCAGCTGAATACGACAATGACACCACCACCACAAATGACAACGAAGAAGACCCACCTTCCAAAAAGCAAAATCCCCTCTCTTCTCTCACTACCACACCCCAACCCTCTCTTATATCTTCTCTCAAGTCTCTAGAACCTTGGGTTTGATAGTTTTTGATGATTTTTTATGATATTGTGATACCCATGAATGTAACTTAGTTATACGTGCTTAAACTTGACAATTTTAACACTTAGTCAAAAACAAGTGAAAATTCAAAATTCAGTGCCTTCGATCAGTCAAACCTATTACTCGATCGATCGAAAAATGAAGAAATTCATCACAAAGCTTCTACCTCGTTCGATTGATTATCGATTCCTATTTGATCGATTGAAATTAACATTCGATCAGTCGAAGGGAATTCTCGATCAATTGAGACAATGAAGAATTTCATCATAGAGTTTCTGCCTGACTCGATCGGTTCTAGATTCCTCTTCGATCAATCGAAAAGTACATTCGATCGATCAAAAGGAATTCTTGATCGATTGAAACTCGCAAAACTAAATTTTTTAAGAATTTTCAAGTAACTGTTTTTGACATCTTCATTGCTCTTCCATCAAAAACACCTTTTGATTTTACCAACGAAGATTTACAGATCAAACATTAAGATTTTTAAGATTATTATCAAGAACCCTAATAATGCTAGAAACCCTTGAAAACATAATCCTAATCTCATTAGGAATAAATTTCATTAAATGAATACCTTAATCCTAGCACTAATAAATATAAATATAACTATAAAAATATATATATATATATATATATATAATCATGAACTGATACCATAGTTTGTACATTAGCACATTAATATATAAAATTATATATTAATCAATTCATGAAGTTAGGCCTTGATTTCTTGATAACATACAATTATATCAAGCAAGACTAATAGTAGTACATGTTTTCCATACAATTATACATGTATCATTAGCCAAAAGTCATACGCCACTTTTTTTTTTTTTCTAAGGTAAGTCATACGCCACTTTTTTTTTTTTTTTGGTAAGTAAGTCATACGCCACTTGATACAATATAATAACCAACATTACATTCATCCTTGGTGTGAAATAATATACGGATTCAGCATTTGAAGCAATTAATACATCCAAGGCAAAACGTCCAAATGGTGCAATGAAGAAATTCAACCGTGGGCCATCAAGGCAATTAATATTAAATAGTCCTTTCATAGTCATAGCCAAACGGTGCATAGAAAATCCAAGTGGTGCAAACAATTGCTCCACGCACATGACAGTTGTAGCCTTGATGAAATTCCGATAAAATGTCTTTTTAGAGAACACCTTTTTCCATCCGCCATTAACATACTTTCAATTATATATGTGGGTTTATATGCATGTTCTTGATGGCCATCTTATAAGCATGAAACAATTGCCTTGAAAGTATTGAATCCGTATATTAATCTTTTGTCATATCAAACTTATGACATACGAATGAACCTGATATCATCAAGGAGCCGTTTTTCTTTTATTCTAAAATCCAATCACATGTTAAACAAGCATGAGATGAAAACTTGGCTCTGTACTAATTGTTGGAAAATTTGGTTTTGTATCTCATATAAAACACAATGCAAAAGCAACAAACATGGATCTATTTCTTTCATAATTGATAACATGCATTATGTAAATTTTAGAATTTAAGAACAAGATAACGGATCTTGGTGTGGTGAAATTCAAAAAAAAAAAAAATATTAGAAGTACTTGAAAACACTTTTAATCTTCACTCCAATTCCACTTTACGCCCAAGAAGTGTAATCTCTTAATCAGTTTTTAAAAAAGAATAATCGAGTGGCTTCACTCACACATATATACCATTTCACAAATGATGTATCCTTTTTTCTAATAAAAAATTCTATATGTTTTTCATTTTATAACTAACTAATTATCTAATTGGACTGGCCTATTAGGCCTTCCAATTGGGCTTTAGTGTGTGGTTTGAAGTGGGACCAAAACACTAGCTCCAATAGACCTTGAGCTTTTCTGTCAACTCTTAACAAATCCAAAGTTACCATGAATTATATTTAATATCATTATATAAATATAATTGCACTCTAGGCCTTATTAATAAACTCGCCTCTGAGCACGCGTTCACACTCGTGCTCAGAGGCTCTTCTACTTTTTGGGTAAAAGTTAATTTAGAACATTTATTATAATATGAGATTACTACATTTTCCAATCACAAAAAAAAAAAAAAAAAAAAAAAAAAAAAAAAAAACTTAGGGGTGTGTGATGAAAAAATTATTTCACCACAAACACTTAACACTCATCACACCCTTAGATTTTTTTTGTGATTGAAAAATGTAGTAATCCCAAATTATAATAAATGCTCTAAATTAACCTTTACCCAAAAAATAGAAGAGCATCTGAACACGCGCGTGAGGCTAGTATAAATAAATACCATTTAAGGAGTCCACCAATTCTCTAAGTTTAATATCAAAAGATGTAATTTTTTTTTTTGTGCATGTCTTAACTTTTTGAACCCAAGCTCAAAAGTTTAATGAATAAAAAATACCTGGGTAAAATTCTATAAAACGTGTCTTTTTTTTCTTCCTCTTTTCTTTAAAGATAATATTACAAAATCATGGAAAAAGTTGCTTCTAAATAATATCTAAATAATAGGCAGAATTTTAGGAATAAAAATACCTAAGACGTTTTTTAAAAAAAATATATTGAATGTAAAACAGTGTTGGCATATTATTAAAATACCAAAACATGAAACCAGCGTTGGTTTTTTTTTTTAATTTTACATTTAAATTTTAAATGTAAAATAGTGCTGGCATGTTTTTTTTTTTTTTTTTGGCTTGAAATTGTAAAAAAAAAATATGAAACTAACGTTGAAGGACTCACACTTTGTGCAAATTCAAAAGGCATGGTTTCTTTGGAGTCTTTTTGTCTTTTGGTAAGTTATTTTGAATCCGATTAAAATTTACCAATTTTCAAAATGTATATACATTAAAATTTAAAATGATGTGACATTTTAAACTATTAAATATAAGATATATTTAAGGGTGCAGGTTTTTACCCCTAAAAATTATTCTATTATTTAGAAGCAATTTTCATCATAATTTTTAAATTTAATCTTTAAAGATAACTTCTCCAGTATCATTCTTGTTTTAGCAAATTTGCGTATATGGCAATTGCTTACAGAATCAACAAATGTGCAGTGAAAGGTACAATACAATATTAAATTTCATATGGTAGGATATTAAAATGTTTTTTAACGACTACTTGACAGATTTACTACCACTTCGCTCACTCGAATTCATCCAATGTGCTTGTTATGCAATCTAACCAAATTGTTGATATGTCACCCTAAAAAAATACAAAAAAATAGAGAGTAAAGCTTAAATGTAAGAAAAATAACAGACAAAAATAATAGGAGGATGAGAGGGCATTACTTAAAACACATACACTAAAATAATGAGTCAAACTCAATAACCACCAAAAAAAAAAAAAAATCAATATATATATCCTTCCCATTCTTTAAAAATAGTCATTAATTAAAGAAAATATTAAACACCCATCAAATTGACCAAATAAAAGAAAAGATTAAAAAAGATAAGATAAGATAATGATATGGAAATGATAACAGAATTACTTTTTATTATTTATATGTAATACTTTGATTTTTTTTTTGGAAAGAAAATTAAATACTTTGATCTTGATCTACGTAATTGCAAATTGCAACAACAACCATCCCGTCACTTCGGTAGTAGAGTAAGGGCTGGATATTTGCTATACAATGAATCCGAGACAAAGTATAATTTTGTTTCATAGGGAATCAATGAGTTTCCTTTTTTGTAGACTCCAAACTTGATTTATACTTATTATGTAAAAAAAAAGTTTATCTACAATTTACACACTTAGAAAATTAAGATCATCTAGGCTTTCAAAAAAAAAAAAAAGATCATCTAGGATTCTTGTTGTATTCAAGATTAAAATCATCTACAATTTCTTTTCATCAGCATTCATGCAGGTGGCTATGAACGTTTATTGTAAACTATCTTAATAACTAAAAACTAATTAATGAGAGTTTTATATAGTAGAGTATACTATTGTCAATGGAATTCAATCCACGTTGAAGAGTAGTAATATGAGTTGTGAAACAATAGGAATATAAGAAAACGTGAAAGCAAATATAAACCAACACAAAGAACCCAACATGCATGAGGCATCCAAAATAGAGGTGATCAAAGATGCTTACATTTTGGCAATTGATTACACTTCAAGCCCAAAATTCAACCAGTCCGTTGGAGTTGGAGGACAAAGCACACGAAAATCTTGAAAATCAACACCCCAGTGCACGTTCCTTGAAGAAATATGTGAAAGAAATTAAAGGTGAGATTGAAATATTTGATTTCTTTGTAGAATATAAGAAGTTGTTCATGAATTAAAAAACCAAAATAGAAAAAACCAATGTACATTAATATACACATAACGTTGAGACACATACCGTTGAGCAAGAGCAAATAGAACAAATGATGATAGTGGTGAAAAGAATATTAACACAGAATTGAGAGAATTGGAGAATTGAAGAGGAAACAATATCAGTTTGAAAACCAACGTGAGTGTACTGAGAGTGTAGTCCTATTTTGTGGATAGTGTTTTATGTGGGAGTTAAAAAAAACACTTTTACCAAATTTTGCCTCTACTTAAACGTAGGCTGTAGGGGTATTTTGAAACAAAAATAAAATCCAGTCCAAACAGAAAAAGTCCCTTAAATAGATGTATAGATAATATTAAAAAAATTTATTTTGAACCCCTTCCATACAAATTTGCTCAACCTCACCCTCACCCTCACCCTGAACCTGGCCCTTTTTCTTTTTAAGCCCAGCTTAAACTCCAAAAAAAAAAAAAAAAAAAAAAAAAAAAAGGCCCAACAGAAAATTTTTGCTCAAAAATAAACAGCCCATAAATCAAAATTTGAAAAATCATAAATAAAAAAAAGGGCCAAATAAAATCTAATGCTGTCATGTTGTGTATTTCTAAAAAAAAAAATCTGCTACTGTGTAGCCCCAAGATTTGCCGCTGCCTAGAGTCCTAGACTATCCTTAATCTGCCGCCACAACGCCGCTTGATCTGCCGCCGCTTGATTTGGTTTTTCAGCTCTCTCTTTCTCTCTTTCTTTCACTGTTTCTAGTGTTTTTTTATACGGGCTACAAGTGTTTTGCAGTTATACTTTTTGTTGAGTTTTGACTCTTTTTTGTTGAGTTTTGACTCTTTTAAGTCTCTCATAGTAACTCAGTTTGTGACTCTCTCTGACCGTGTGTGTGGGCCTGTGGGGTCCGGGGTTATAGTACATTTAAAACAAATTAAAGAATTGCAAAAAAAAAAATCATAGTGGGTTAAAGAACTGTGAACTTATAAATTAAAAAATTGTAAATAAATTAAAGAATTGCCAAAAAAAAAAAATCACACAACAATAATAATTAATATGTTTATTATATTAGAAAAAAATATGCTTTCCAATAATGAGTTTTTAGAGGTTAAAGGAATTGGGGATCTTAGACAAATAAAGATGTTATTTATCCATTAGTCTATTTGCTTTTAAAGTTTTTCAACCATGAAATATATCAAGAATGAATTGTCCAATCGAATGGGAATCAGTGTATGAATGATTATTTGACTGTGTACATTGAAAAAGATATATCTTATAGGATTGATAATGAATCTATCATGCAACGGTTTCAAAATATGAAACCTTATAGAAGACAATTGTAGAATTTCATATATATATATATATATATATATATTGTGATACTGATACATTCAAGTTTCTTTTGTTTTAGATTTTATATAATCTATATTTCTTACTGACCCCCCCTGAACAAAAATCCTAGAGCCGCCCCTGGGTTTACTGAGGCTTTTCTCCAACCCTCTCAAAGTACGACCAATCAGAGTAGGAATGCTTAGGCAGCTGGAGATCCTTGGCAGATCATTATCAAGGTTGCAGGTGCTAGAGTAAAGAAATTCACCACGGCTAGTTTTGCCTACTAAGCCAGAAATAGACTTGGAGATATTGTCATGCAAGGGATAGCTAGTTGTACAGACAAGCTTTTGCTTATTACCATTCAGGAAGCAATGGTTGAGGCAGCTATCAAGGCTAGGACTTTGGGTTTCAAGCAAATTTTGTTCCTCTGTGATAGAAAAAGACCTGTACAGATTATCAATGGAGGGTGTACTCCTAATTGGCAGGATAGAATTTTGATGGTAGTTTGGGCTTATCTAGCTTAAAATGAAACTAGCTATCATGCTCTGCTTGTTCCCAAGTTTGTTAATAGCTCTGTAATTAACCTAGCAAAATTGGCTACTATAATGCCAATTCAAAGTTGCTTAGTCAACCAGAGTGCTTTTGTACATGAAGCCGATATTGTACCGGTACCGGCCGGTATGTACCATACCAGTACGTATACCAGTATCGAAATGATAACGTTTCATATCGGTTTAAATTCCGGGCGTACCAGCTGGTACAAAAAAAAGCCTTTTTTTTTTTTTTTTTTTTTTTTTTTTTTTTTTAGTTTTGTAATTTTTGTAAGGGCACTGTGAGGGCGAAAGTATCAAAGCACGTTTTTGGGCTTTGGGCTTGATCCGAGAGCGTTAACTTGTCCGAAGATGATAAGGCGACAACTACGGCACTGAACTTAAAGGCCCATAAGCCCACTGTTGGGGTAGAGGCTATTTAGAACGGTCCGAAGAGGGACGCATCCTCGGCCAACTGAGGCGAGGGTCATGAGGTACGCCATTATGTTTAGGAGAAACCTAGAAAGCTCAATGAGTAAAGACCTACTCTAGAGGAATGCAAAAAGGGAGTACGAGTGGGAGACATATCACAGAAGGCTGCTATCACCGCGTTAAAGACTTCGCACCTACTCCTCTAGCCGCATTAATGAAAAAGTGACATCTGAGATGATAGTGATCAACCTTACAGCTATTGGGGGAAGATTTCAAGAGAGTGGTGGATGGGAAAGGAATCTGCATTGATGATCAGATAAATGGGAGAACGATGGAGAGGAAGAATATAAATAGAAAGAGGAGGGACCAGAAAAGGGGGGAGAAAACATGGTACACAGCATCATCAATTGTAAACTTTTCTTTAAAGAACACAAGAAATTAATACAAAAAGTCCTTGGCTTATGTTCAAGGAGAGCTTATGCTGCATTGAAGGCCTTTTGTTTGTGATTCGTGTATCTAGCCCAACGTATTTGCTTTTCAACGTTCAAAGTAACCTAGGTTTCAAACCCACACTTTACAAATTTCATTGTTTAGGCCATTTGGGCCTGTCTGCTTTACGCGTTTGGGTCCAAGCTTGAATCGTGTCCTTGCAATTGGCGCCATCTGTGGGAACTTTGAGTTGTAGGACATAAAGCATCATGGAAGGCTCAGATCCACACCATGCAGAATCCATAGGATCCCAACGTGAGGATCACCTCTCGCAGCTGGAGCGGAAAAGAGATCGAGAAGGTAGTGTGCATACAGAGCATACACGAGGGAGAGCCATGCATGGGCTGAAAGCAGAACCTCCCACGAAGAGAATGTTAAGGTCATGTAGAAGGAGATTGACCATCTAAAGAAGAAAATACGTTGAGAGAAATGAAGACGTACTCCTTCTCTTTTAGACCCCTCTCCTAAGGACTCTCGTAGCAGTAACGGCAGCCCCAAGTCAAGAACTTCTCCTAGTGAGACTTCCTCCTACGAGGAGGACTATGCTCATGGCCCTAAGGGTAAAAGGACTTCTTCTAGGGGCTTGGGAAGTGATGCTTTGAGTGAGGCACTTCGCCAAATCTCCAAATCACCGTTTACTCATAGGATTGAGAAGGGGAAGCTTCCAAGGTGGTTTGCCCAACCAACTTTCACCATTTATAACGAGCAGACGAACCTGGTGGAATACATGAGTCATTTCAATCAGAGAATAACAGTACACTCTAAGAACGAGACTTTGATATGCAAAGTCTTCCGCTTCAGCTTGGGACCTGTCACGATGAGATGGTTCAATGGTCTGAAGGCAGGCTCTGTTGATTCCTTCATGGAACTCACCAGAGCATTTGGTTCTCGTTTCATCACCTGCAGTAGGGTTCCTTGGCCTTTAGATTCATTGTTATCCATGGCTATAAGAGAGGGGGAGACTCTCAAAACGTACTTCAATAGGTACTGGGAGATATTCAATGAGATAAATGAGGACTTCGACGATGTTTCCATAAGCACTTTTAAGGTCGGCCTTCCAAATGAACACGATTTGAGGAAATCTTTTACTAAAAGGCCTGTTAGAAATGTACGTCGGCTTATGGATTGCATTGATGAGTACAAATGGGTTGAGGAAGATTAGCAACAAGGAAAGGGAAAAGCAAAGGTTATCCCTCAGGAGAGGAGGGATTTCAGGTCAAACAGATACAACAACAGCAGGCCGAGGAGAGATTTTGTTGGGCAACCTGGTCCAGCCTTTTCTCAGGTGGTTAGTGTTGTGTTTCGTGAACCTGTGTAACAAGTGTTTGAAAAAATCCATATGAACCATATTTCAAGTGGCCTAGCAAGATGGTAGGGGATCCCGTGAAGCGCAATCAAAACCTTTATTGCCAATACCATCAGGAAAAAGGTCATGCAACGGAGAATTGTAGGAATTTGTGGAATTATTTGGAACAGTTGGTGAAGGAGGAAAAGTTGAAGCAATTCTTGTATCGGCCAAATGGGTAAAGAGGGCATCTTGGTCCGGCAAATCAGGGTA
This sequence comes from Castanopsis chinensis, assembly GCA_032878915.1. Lineage (NCBI taxonomy): Eukaryota > Viridiplantae > Streptophyta > Magnoliopsida > Fagales > Fagaceae > Castanopsis > Castanopsis chinensis. Next base: position 3,044,332 of record JAVQMG010000097.1, on the reverse strand, counting down.
ACAATGCTTCCAAACCTCCTTTAGGGACAATTAATGTTATTTTTACTGCTCCCGGGAGGACTGGTTCTTATTCGTCCAAGGTGATGTCTGTGGCGCGAGCTCTTGCTGAAAACCCTAGCTCTGAACCGAAGAGGATTAAAGGTAACGTACCTCTAATTCTAGGCTTCTTGGAAGAGGACAAGGTGGAAACCATCCAACCACACGATGATGCCTTGGTTATCACATTGAGGATAGGGGGCTGTGATGTGAAGAGGGTAATGGTCGATCAGTGAAGTGGTGCAGACATCATGTATCCTGATTTATTTAAGGAGTTAAATTTAAAGCTGGAGGATCTTTCGGCTTATGATTCACCTTTAATAAGCTTCGAAGGGAAGGCCTTCATGCCAAAAGGGAAGATTGGGCTACCTGCGTAGTCAGGTTCGGCAGTGGTGGAGGTGGATTTCATTGTGTTTGACGCCTACTCTCCCTATATGGCCATTGTCGGAAGACCGTGGCTGCACGCTCTGGGTGCTGTCTCCTCGACTCTCCACGCTAAGGTGAAGTTCTCGTTTGGCGGTCAGGTTGAAGAGATCATTAGAAGTCAGTCCACGGCTAGACAGTGCATAACGGCCGCAATTTTGCATCAACCTGAGCCAGAGTCCTTGGCCTCGGCCGCCCTATCTCATAGCAATTAACATTTTCTGCCACAATTGGGAGGATAGTGGTAGAAAAGCCCATGTGTGAAATGTTGGATAGAGTTCTTATAGATAGCGACCTTGAAAGGTTCTTCCAGGTAGGGGCCCTACTGCCACCCCAAGAAAGGGAGGAGCTAGTCGTGTTCTTGAAAGAAAACCTTGACGTGTTTGCATGGGATGCTTATGAGGTTTCTGGGGTTGACCCGAGTTTCATCTATCATCATATGAATGTCAGTCCGACTGCAATACCGAAGAGGCAACCCCCTCGACGCTTTTCCAAGGAACATTCCGAGGCTGTTAAAGAGGAGGTCATTAGACTCAAGAGGGCTGGGGCTATCAAGGAGGTGCTTTACCTCGAATGGCTAGCACACACAGTTGTGGTGAAGAAGAAAAGTGGAAAGTGGAGGGTATGTGTGGATTTTACAAACCTAAATAGGGCTTGTCCAAAGGATTTCTTCCCAATGCCTCGTATAGATCAGCTAGTGGACGCTACTGTTGGTCATTCATGGATGAGCTTCCTGGATGCCTTTCAAGGGTACCATCAGATACATCTAACTTTGGAGGATCAGGAGAAGACAACTTTTGCCACTCCCACCGGTAACTATCATTATAAGGTAATGCCTTTTGGCTTAAAAAATGTTGGGGCTACCTATCAAAGGATGATGACTAGGATGTTCAAGGCTTAGTTAGGGAAAACTGTCGAAGTATATGTGGATGACATGGTTGTAAAAAGTAAGGCCATACCTACTCATGTGGCCGACTTAAGTGACACTTTCCAGACGTTAAGGAGGCACAAATTACTTGTCAATGCCTCTAAGTGTTCTTTTGGTGTGGGGTATGGTAAATTTCTGGGTTATATGCTCACTCAAAGAAGGATCGAGGCCAACCCCGCCCAAATCACAGCAATCTACAGTTTGCAACCTCCTCGGAATCCAAAAGCGATTCAAAAGCTGACTAGGATAACAACTGCTCTCAATAGGTTTATTTCTCGATCCACGGATAGATGCCAACATTTTTTCCAACTGTTAAACAAGTGGAAGGGATTTGAATGGACTGAGGAATGCTTTTCGACTTTTCAACAACTAAAGAATTATCTCTTTTAGCCACCCATTATGTTTAGCGTAGACGTAGATGAAGTTTTGTTTGCATATATAACCGTGGCTGTTCATGCCGTCAGTTTGGTTCTGATACGGGATGACAATGGTATACAGAGACCAGTCTACTATGTGAGTAAGTCTCTGCAAGAAGCTGAGGTACGGTATCTACCGTTGGAAAAAGCGATTCTAGCCATGGTGTATGCTACCTGTAGGCTTACATACTATTTCCAATCTCATACAATCGTTGTGTTAACTCAGCTCCTCCTTAAGTCCGTGCTGCGGAGTTCTGATTACTCAATCAGAATCGCCAAATGGGGAACTATCTTAGGAGCCTTTAACATCAAATATATGCCTCGTACCTCTATGAAGGGGTAGGTCCTTGCTGACCTTATGGCAGAGTTTGCTGAGCTTTTAGTAGAAGAGAATCCTAAGGGGTGGGGCCTGGATGAAAAGTTAGTTGGCATGATCTTGTGCAAGGAATCCCTGATGTGGAAAGTATATGTTGACGGAGCAGCAAACCAGAAGGGGTCTGGTGTGGGGATAGTCCTAGTATCCTCGGAGGGAATTGTCCTGGAGAAATCTTTGAGGTTGGCGTTCTCGGTTAACAACAATGAAGTCGAGTATGAAGTTTTATTAGTAGAAATGGATATGGTTCAAAATATGGGTGGAAAGACAGTGCAGATGTTCTCGGATTTACAGCTGGTGGTCAACCAGATGGAAGGAAAGTTAGAGGCCAGGGAATCGAGGATGCAAGGGTATTTGGCCCGTGTCAAGTATTTGCAGTCCAAATTTGAATCTTTTGCAGTGTCGCATGTTTCTAGGAGTAGGAATACCCATGCCGACTCATTGGCCATGCTTGCAACCTCCTCGGCACAGAGTCTACCCCGGGTCATCCTCATTGAAGACTTGTTTAAACCCATTGGAAGGGGTGGTGGTACCATCTAGATTCACCAGATCAGAATGGGTTCCAGTTGGATGGATCCGATAGTGTCCTTCCTTAAAGATGATGTTTTACTAGAAGAAAGGTCTGAAGCCGACAAGATACGGAGAAAAGCTCCCCTGTTTTGGCTATCTGAGGATGAGAAATTATATAAATGCTCTTTTTCTGAACCTTACTTGCTGTGTGTACACCTTGGAGCAATGGAGCTGCTCTTGGAAGAATTGCATGAAGGAATATGTGGAAGTCACACCGGGGGAAGGTCATTAGCTCATAGAGCTCTTACCTAGGGATATTGGTGGCCGAACATATAGAGAGAGACGCAAGATTATGTGAGGAAGTGTGATCAATGTCAAAGATTTGCTCCCAACATTCATCAGCCTAGGGGTGTCCTTAACCCTTTGACTAGTCCTTGGCCATTTGCTTAGTGGGGTTTAGATATTGTGGGACCCTTCCCAAGGGCAGTCAGGAATAAAAGGTGGTTGCTTGTCGGAACAGACTATTTCACCAAGTAGGTTGAAGCAGAGCCCCTATCAAACATTATAGACGTGGATGTGAAAAAGTTTGTTTGGAAGAACATTGTTACCAGGTTTAGAGTCCCACATACCCTTATCTCGGATAACAGCCTGTAATTTGACAGTAAGGCCTTCAGAAAGTATTGTGGGGACCTCAGCATCACCAACAGATATTCTACACCAGCTTACCCACAAGGGAATGGCCAAGCCGAGGCGATCAACAAAGCGATAGATAATGGGCTTAAGAAAAGACTGGATGATACTAAAGGCAGATGAGTGGAAGAAGTGCCGCATATTTTATGGACATATCGAACTACACCACGAAGATCCAAGGGAGAAACACCCTTTTCCATGGCTTATGGAGCCGAAGCTGTGATCCCTCTGGAAATGGGGTTTCCGACGATGAGGACGCATTCCTTCACCCCAGACAATAATGACAGCTTACTGCAAAAGGGGCTGGACCTAGTTGAAGAAACGCGAGAAAATGCTATGGTTCAGCTAGCTTCCTATCAGCAAAAGCTTAAGCAAGGGTATGACTCCCACTTGAAATCAAGGCCACTTGCTCCAAGCGACTTACTCTTAAGGAAGGTTGTGGGCACCACTAGGAACCCAGCATGACGCAAATTGGGACCTAACTGGGAAGGACCCTACTATATAACTTCAGTAGCTGGAATAAGGGCTTATTATTTGGCCGACCTAGATGAAAAAGCTGTACAACATCCCTAGAATGTAAATAACCTGCAAAGGTACTACTATTAATGAAAGGCATATATGCCATTTGTTCAGTTATCATTATGTTGTGTTGATTGTTAGTTTTACAGTCTTTAATATCAAACACAAACCCGATATATTTTTACTAAGTGTTAAACATAATCTTAGCTACGCCAGGTTCTCGGACCATCTGCTTTCGGGAAATTTAACATTCAATTCATTTTTACTAAGTGTTAAACAGAACATTAGCTAAGCCGGGTCCTTGGACCATCTACTTTGGGAAAATCCTTAGCTACGCCGGGTCCTCGGACCATCTGCTTGGGAAAAATTAACATTCAATTCATTTTTACTAAGTGTTAAACAGAACCTTAGCTACACTGGGTCCTCGGACCATTTGCTTTGGGAAATTTAACATTCGATTCATTTTTACTAAGTGTTAAACAGAACCTTAGTTACGCCGGGTCTTTAGACCATCTGCTTTAGGAAATTTAACATTTAATTCATTTTTACTAAGCGTTAAATAAAACCTTAACTACGCCGGGTCCTCGGACCATCTGCTTTGAGAAATTTAACATTCAATTCATTTTTAATAAGTGTTAAACAGAACCTTAACTATGCCGGGTCCTTGGACCATCTGCTTTGGGGAAATTAACATTTAATATATTTTTACTAAGTGTTAGACAGAACCTTGGTTATGCCTAGTCCTTGGACCATCCATTTTGGGAAAATTAACATTTCAGTTTATTCCTCTAAGTGTTGAGTGGAATCTTAGTTATGCCCTTGTATGCTTCACAGCTCCCAAACTATATGTTGGGAAGATTGGTAATTTATTCTTATGTTTGAGTATGGCATAAGTTCAAGTCTTTAACTAAATCTTTATCATCCTTATGCGTTCAATGAATCTCTATGGCGTGAAACTTTGTATAATTCTCGCATGCAAGTTATCTACTGAAGGAGTAAGTTTATAAAGTGGAGTCTTTCCCATTAGGGGTTCGCGTTGTTGTTCAGCACATAGATGAAACTGATTGCATTTATTTATATCTTAAACACCTTCATAGTGTGATTGCAAGAGATACTAATAATAGAAATTACGTATACAAAACGCCCGCAAAGAAATTAAAGATCAAAGCCCTTGTATTAGTTATTGCAACATAATTTAATTACATACGAGACGATGATTAAAAAGGGAGGGGGGGCTACAAGGATGAATTCTTCGTATTAAACAAAAATCCAAAGGGGGCCTTAGCAGCTTATATCTTAGCCTTTGATGGAGGATGCTCCTTGGGCTTTGCTTCTGCCAAATTGATCTTATCTTCGGCTCCTTTTAATTCAAGCTCTTTGGACTTAGAGACCGCTTCCTTAAGGGTTAGAGGAGCATTGGTAGGTTCTGCCTATAGAAGAGTCATGGGCTGTTTTCCCTTGTCTTTTGCCCCCAGAGGAGGGTCGTTTTGGCTAGCTTGTTTGCTCTGATCCTTGTCAGACTTCCCTTGGAGAATGTCTTGGCCAGAGCTCGCAAAGGCTTGAGGAGAAGCAGGAGACACCAGGGTGGTGGAAGGTCCTGGAGGAGGTAGCGCATTGAGTTCGTGGATATAAGGGGGATACCACACACTCTCAGCCTTTCTCCATTCAGAAGTGGCAGGGGTGCCTGCCACATTGAGAGCCTCAATCCTCACCTGTTTATAATACTTTCTACATAGTTCAGCTAACTCTTCGACCAAGCGGGTTTCTATTTTTTCAACCCCCCTGTTGAAGGCAGTAAGGGATGCAGCGTCAGCGGCCTCCTTAATGGAATGAGCTTTGTCTTCTGCCTTCGCTAGCTCCTCCTTCAAGCACGTAATATCTTGTTAGGCATTAGCAAGATCCTCTTTATAGCCTCGAAGCTGCTAGCATTGCTCCTCGACTTATGCCACGGCTGTCTTGAGTCCAACCTCGGTACTCTTCCTTAGCTGCTCCTCTGTTGTCAGTGTCTTGGCAAGCTTCTCCTTCTCCATCTCAGCTCGGCGAAGAGATTTTTCCGTTTCGACCTTAACGTTGAGCTCGGCATTGGCTCTTTTTTGAGCGTCTTCTACCCATTTTTCAGCAATGAAGACCTCCTGGATGGCCTGTACACATATGGAAAGCATGTACAATGTGACGAGAATCACAAAAAAAAGCATATTCATAAGCTTATGTAAGTAAGATGAGTTGAATAACACATACCAAGCCTAGGTCCCTCTTAAGGGAAAGGAAGAGTTGTTGCTGCTTCATTTGTTCAAGGGTTTCCATGTCTTTAGGTAGGGGGAGGGGCTGTTCTAGGGCCTCGGCTAGGTAATGAGAGTGTCTTTTCTAGAACTTTCTTATGCTGGAATGGACGGGAATAGGAGTTCCATCCAACTCCAACAGAGGAGACCAGTGAGACTGTGCACGGTGCACCTTGGCCACCCCATGACTCTCTCTGCTTTCTACTGAAGAGGCGCGGGATTTGCCTTTAGCAACCTTTTTATGTTGTTGTTGCTTCAGTTTCTTTTGTAGTGCCAATTCAGCCTCCTTGCTTTCGTTCTTCCTTTTCTTTTTTGGTCAGGGACAAGGACCTTGGGGTCAGTAGGAGGGGAAGGAGGTGGTAGCTGAGGAGGAGGTTGAGGTCCAGTGGTACCCTTTTTGGCCACTTGTGCACCTTGCACATTCATAAGTGACCTTAAACTAGACATGTCTTCCTCCTCGGTGTTGCTGTCTACCTTCGAGATCACTAAACCCTTTATCCTGGAACCCTCGGTAGGTTCGTCTTCTCCATCCGAGATGTTGACGATGTGACCCTCTTTAGGCTTTTCAGCTTCCTCGAACTTGAAGTGGTCTATTTCCTCCTCAAGAGATAGATGGGGAGATGTGGACTCTTCTCAGGTAATGGGTACCATAGGTTACACTAGAAGGGGAACTGCTCTGAGGTGAGGAATATATAGGACGATGGAAGGGTCGTCCGGCAAGTCGAATGGAGTGAGAAAGTCAGGCTTGGAAATGTCTATCCTCCTACGCCTCCTATCACCCGCAATAATAGTGCTGCCAACCTCTTGGTAGACGTTTGACAGAGGATCGTACCCTAGTATGAGGTGAACAACCCTCACTTGTAAGTCTTCGTTTACAAAGACCTCGGATCTCAAAACTCGATTAAGGTTTGAAATACTAGCTTCGCTCAAACGGGGCGATGTATGTTGTTTGTTTGCAAGAAGGACATCAGAGAAGCCACGCGTAGTTAGGTTCAAACAAACATTAGCCAAGGAAAGTACTGAAATGTGATGAGCCTATTTGATGAAGTTAAAAGGACTAAAATTCAAACCGGAGATTCTAAATCCTAGGGATTCACACCTGGCTTTCCTCTTTGACTGGGCAATGAGGATCGTTGTACCATCTCTTAGAGGCGATTAGGTAGTCGTCCTTCATGCCTTTGTTAGATTTAGGAAGGCAAGATATGAGTCTAACGACGTTAAACCTCGACTTCAGGTAATAACCTACGTCTTTCAATCAGTGGCACTCATACAAATGGACAACATCACACCACGTGAGATGTAGACCTATTTGCTCGTTTAGAGTGTTGACACAACCTAAAACCCTAAACATGTTGGGTGTACGCTAGTCGGGGTATAATCTATGGTTGCGAAGGTATTCACTAGTAACGTTTCTCATGGGAAGTGTCATCCTACCCTCCAAGAAGGCGATTATGGGGATGACAGCTTACCCCTCTTTCCTAGAGTCAGCAACAACTTCTGGGGGGCAGTACTTTAAACCCACTTCCGGAGGAATGTGGTATTTGGCTCGAAAGCCTTCCATGCAGGAATCGATGTCTACTAAACACTTGAACCTACCTATTTGGTTGAAGTAAGGATGAAGATTTAGAACGAAAGAGGTAAAGTTGGTAGCCGAGAACTACAGCCGAGGAGAAAAAAGTCTAAGAAAGTGAGAACTTACAAGAGAAAAGTGGGCGATTCTTCGTGAACTTCTTGAAAGAAAATGAAAATAGATGCTTTCAGAATGCGTTTGCTTTTTGGAGTAATGACTGATTTCGCGACTTCCTAAACGTTTTGAATATCTGGAAGGCGGTGGTTCGTGAGAGTTATTCCGCTCAAATTTTTGGAAAAAAATCTGGGCCGTTGGATTTGCATCTCACCGTTGAACGTGGGCGACAGGGAGTTACTTGGAGCAATTAATGCGGGCATTGGGGGTTACAATGTGTCAAGAACCATTTCAGTAGGTACAGGTGGACTTCTCACTTGCAGCAATTTGGGGAGGCGCATGGAGGCTGTGTTTTTTGAGTCAAAAATTCATTTTTCTCCTCGAATTGGAGTAAAGTAAATTTTTGAGGGGCTATTGTAAGGGCGGAAGAATCAAAGCACGTCTTTGGGCCTTGGGCCTGATCCGAGAGCGTTAACTTGTCCGAGGACGGTAAGGCGACAACTAGGACACCGAACTTAAAGGCCCATAAGCCCACTGTCGGGGTAGAAGCTATTTAGAACGATCCGAGGAGGGACGCATCCTCGGCTAACTGAGGCGAGGGTCATGAGGTTTAGGAGAAATCTAGAAAGCTCAATGAGTAAAGACCTACTCTAGAGGAATGCAAAAAGGGAGTACGAGTGGGAGACATATCGTAGAAGGCTGCTACCACCGCATTAAAGATTTCGCACCTACCCCTCTGGCCGCATTAATGAAGAAGTGATATCTGAGATGATGATGATCAGTCTTACAGCTATTGGGGGAAGATTTCAAGAGAGTGGTGGATGAGAAAGGAATTTGCATTGATGATTAGATGAATGAGAGAATGAAAGAGAGGAAGAATATAAATAGAGAGTGGAGGGACTAGAAAAGGGGGGAGAAAACATGGTACACAACATCATCAGTTATAAACTTTTCTTTAAAGAACACGAGAAATTAATACAGAAAGTCTTCGGCTTACGTCCGAGGAGAGTTTATGCTACACTGAAGGCCTTTTGTTTGTGATTCGTGTATTTAGCCAACGTCTTTGCTTTTCAACGTTCAAAGTAACCTAGGTTTCAAACCCATATTCTACAAATTTCATTGTTTAGGCCATTTGGGCTTGTCCCCTTTACGCGTTTGGGTCCAGACTTGAATCGTGTCCTTACAGGCATAATGGAAACTTATTTACATTAACTTATTAGTATTATTTGTTTTCTTAGTATGCAATGAACAATTAAGTTTTCTATTTTTTATATTGCGTTTTTTTTTCTTTTAATTGATGCTAAAGTCTAAAACTATAAATAATTTGTTTTGAATTGATGTAATGTTTTATAATAAATTTTTATATTTATTATAATATTAGTGAAATATTATATGCTTATAAACATGGTTTTAGAGATTTTTGTGTGTGTGTGTGTGTGTGTGTGTATAATATAAAATAGCGGTAAATTTGAAACGGTACACCGGTATTGATCGGTACTCGAAATATATCGTATCGCTAGCTAAACCGATATAACATCTGATACGGTATTAACTTCTTTGCTTTTGTACCCTGATTATTTTCTTAAATAGTATAAAAAAAAAAAAAAAAACCACCGTCACAGTCTTGGATCCCTTTTATAAAACTGCTTTGGGTGACATACTGAAAAAATTTGAACAACCAATACCAAGTTTGAAATCCCTCTTAAAAAAAAAAAAAAGTATGAAATTATGAGCATTTTTTTCCGTTGGAATTTAGCGTCCACATTTGTACATGAGTACACACAAGTAGCTTTACACAATTTTATACAAATTACAAACCCTAAAAATCAATTAAAATCGTGATTTTACAAAATTAAAAAAAATAATTGAAATTGTAATTTAAGATGAAAATCATGATTTCAATTTTGAAGTAAAGATTTCAGTTACTTTTATAAACAGACTTAAAACTATGTAAAAAAGTTCGTACGTGATAAGTTTAACCCTACATATAGGGTCCATTTACATAGAGTTTATTGTTGAAAATTAAAAATACAGTAACAAAATAATTTTTAAATGTGTAACTAATACTACGCACGCAGTATATGCACAGTATATATACAGTGCTCACAATATGCCCATAGTAAACACAAGGTGGAAATGGGCAATTAATCCCAATTTCCTAACAATATAGTTAGTAAGTACCGTTTTAAAACTATATTTTTTACTAGCATCTCGATTTTTAAAAAGTCGATTTTGGGCTATAAATCGACTCTTTGAGTGTCAATTTTCATGGCCTGATTTGGTCTGATGTGGCAGTTTTTCCACGTGTCATCCACTTGGAAATCGAGTATCTAAGACTCGATTTACAAACCCAAAAAAATTTCAAATGAGTAAGTCCAGAAACACAACAATCCCAACAATGAAATACAACCCAAAAAAAAAAAAAAAATGTAACAACACCCAGGTGCTGGGTCGCGCGCCCAAGGTGCTCGCCGCCTGGGTCGCGCGACCCAGGTGCGCGACGCCTGGGTCGCGCGACCCAGGCGGCGCTCGACCGACGCCTGGGTCGCGCGACCCAAGTGCGACCCAGGCGTGCGCCGCTTGGGGTGCGCGACCCAGGTGCGCGTCGCCTGGGTGCGCGCGACCCAGGTGCGACCCAGGTGCGCGTCGCCTGGGTGCGCGCGACCCAGGTGCGCGCCTCCTGGGTGCGCGCGACCCAGGCCCTGGATTGGATTTGTAAAATTTTTTTCTTTTGCTGGGATTTCTGTTTGGATTGGATTTGTAAATTTTTTTTTTTTTGCTGGGATTTTTGTGTTTCTGGAGTTGGAGTTAGAATTTTTTTTGATTTGTAAATCGAGTCTTAAAGACTCGATTTCTAAACGGCCGCCATGTGGAAAAAATGCCACATCAGACGTAAATAGACCTTGAAAATTGACTCTCAAAGAGTCGATTTATAGCTTAAAATCGACTCTTTTATAATCGAGATGTTACTGACCTATATAGTTTCAAAACGGTGCTTACTAACTATATTGTTAGGAAATTGGGGTTAATTGCCCATTATCTCCGTAAACACAATATGCGTACAGTACACACTATGTGCACAGTGCACGCACTGCACACTGTATCCCAAGGAAAAAAAAAAAAAAGAGAGAGAGAGAGAGAGAGAGAGAGAGAGAGAGGAGGAAATGCGTTTTGGTGCCGCAGCCATAGTAAGCTGAATCCAAACCCAGCCATAATGTAATGTCCTGAAACTCGGGTCCATGGGTCCATCCGATTTAAATACTCGCCACTCGTATTCAATTGGAATATAAGTTGACCAGAGGAAATCTGTAAGACTCTGAAAGCGACTGTTGAACTTTCCTCTGCAATTGATTTTTACTTTTGTACAAGTTTCCTCCTTCCGCTTTCCAGCTCAATCTATTTGCTTTTTCTTTCTTTTACATTTATTATGTCTTTCCCCATCTTTACTTATATATCTATATATATACATGTATATATCTTGGAGATTCAAGCTGAGAAATCCAAACAGATTGGTTCTATTTCAAGATGAGTCTACTGGGTATTCTCATTTTTGCACTGAAATTCCTTGATGTCCTTTCATGGTATACATTTTGTGCAGAAGGGGAGAGAAAATTTCTTCTGCTTAAAAGAATGATAGAAATATTACATTTCATTTCTTCTAACAGGATTTGATGAAGTTAGTTTTTTTAATAGTATTCTCTCTGCTTTTTGTTTGTGTTTTACTTGCAGGCCTTTCTTTGCTTTGGGGTATCCTTTGTAAGTCTCTCTCTCTCTCTCACACACACACAAACACGCGCGCGCGCGCAAGTGGTACTTTTGGTGCGTGAACATGATATGGGCTACCATACATTTTCTTAACAGATGTGCTTCCATCCGAGCAATCGAGAACAATTCGAATTCAGACGCTAAGAAGTTGGTCACATATTGGATTGTCTTCTCTTTGATTTCACTCTTTGAGAATGCTTTCTTGAAGTATCTTGTAAGGTAACTTTCCCTGCATGCCAGTGTCTAGATCTCCATGAGTGCCAAGAAAACAAAAGAGAAGATGATTTGCAATCAACATTTGTGTGAATTAAATCTCATAGAAAACCTTTATTTTTGGAATGTAAATTTGTTCAATTTTGCACTTTGTTTGAAGAACTAACGACATGAACAGGGATATCACTACTAAAGATTATTTGCTGTGTAAGATCAATTGGGTGCTTAAATCAGATTACTAATATCATTCACAAGGATATGCAGCGAGATTTGACAGGATGAACACACATACTTTAATGAATATCTTTTCTGATCAAATTCATTTATTCAAAGAATTCTTGCAAGTTAATAGATTGTTGAGTAACAATTGGACCAAAAAAAGTCTTTTGATTTGTACTTTGCATTGTTTAAATCATATGCATATTGAATTGAATGTTTTCTAAAGCTGAAAGTCTACATATTTCATTTCACACATTCATGTAAGTGGATTTATATAGATGCCAAACTTTTTTTTTTCTTGCATTAAAATTTTGGCAAGTCATTCGCTTCTAAATGCACACATACACACAACACGTGAGTCCAGTACTCCTTGGATTACTTGTTAAAGAATGAAACTTCATTTACCTCAAAATTGTGCATATCATGAAGATGTTACCATATTATGGGTCAGCCCCACCTCCCCAAACCAAAAAGAAAAAAAAAAAAAAAAAAAAAAAAAAAAAGCAAAAAGAACTTTATATGTTTAGTAGAGATTTCAGAAAGAAACAGATATATGCCTGATGGTAACCAACAGTTAGATGGTAGACTAGCCAATAGGATACCTACAAGAACGAAGAAAGCTACCAATATGGCCGTGGCCTAATTACACTGATGCTTAAGTCAGAGGAGTTTCCTTGATTTTAGTTGCCATATCATGATCATAATGGGAATATAACTCAGGGTGATTTTGGGCATGTGACTGTTGATCCCACAATGTGTATAACAGTGCTTGGATATGGTGCTCAGTCCTCTAGTTTGAGCTTATCCTTTACACTTGAGCTCTTCTATATTGCCTCAGTACAGACTCCTCATTGTTTGGCCAAGTGCCCCCTAGTCCTTGTTCATCCTAAGATGGATTGTGTCTAAGGAGTGAGGGGGAATGTTGTTATATTTTCATTAGGTTGTCCTTTTTTGTAATGACGTGTCAAGTTGTGCTTACATGGCATTGTTTGACGAAATTCTCCATATATCAATGTCTACGTTCCCATCTCTAACTATTTTAAGGTTGTGGTCTCTTACGCCCTTTGTTTGCATGATACTTGTTTCCATGTCAACAATAAATTGAGTAAGCTAGAAGTTTGTGCAAATTCAATATTCATTTCATGTTCTTGGGAACCGCTTGAAGCTCACAAATATAAAAGCTATAGGTTGGACTTCTTGAATTACAGAATTTTGTCACCTTGTGTTTAGGCTGCTTCAACAATAAATCTGAGGGATTTCATTCACCATGTTATGTGCCAATGTTTAACTTGACTAGATTATTGTTTTTGTCTTTTCTTGATATGTGTGTATATATTCATATGACATGTCTATTATATGTCTTGTTTACCATGTTTAATTATCAGGTTACTGTTCTGGCCACGCATTAAGCTAATGATTGTCTGCTGGCTGGTTGTACCTCACTTTGATGGCGCCATTTATGTCTATAATCACTTTATTCATCCATGCCTCTCCATGAACCCACTAGTTGTCATTGATGAATTCAATAAATTGAAGGAATTCTTATTCAAGAGAGAGAACTTTCTAGCTCAGGCAGAGAGATATATAAACAAGAATGGACCTGAAGCTCTGGAGGAACTTATTGCTACCAAGGTATGACACTTCATGTTCTTTAGCTTTCAGTTAAGATAAAATGTTATATCAAACTTTTATATACAATTGGAAAACTGTTTTTTAGTTAGATAATTGGATATGTTGGAATTGACATTCAAATAAATGGGTTTTTATAATTGGAATTACTACAACCCAACTAGTCATATTTGCATGATATCCCAAAAGGATTGATCACAATTAAAGCTTCCCATAGTGACTTGTATAATCCAGATGGACTTAGTACTTGCCCGCTGTGCAACACAACACACGCTTACGTTACACTTCACAATCCATATTCACATAGAAATCGAAAACTACAACTTTTTACAAGATGGAACAAGATTGATACCCCAAACTTGATAAACAAATTTTTTTTTTTTACTAGATATGTGCTTTTCTTTTGTTATATTTATTCAGATCTCATTGTGGGTGACAAAAAGGACTAATGGTACACACCTTTATCTCTAATTTTGCCTTCTGTTTTTCAGAAGAAAAGCAAAAAGCCTAATCATGGCATGGAAGAGTTCAATGCTATTCCAGTTATGGCCAAGAAAGAAGTGGAGTGGGTAAAGCTTTAAATGTTACTCATGCAACTGGAACATTTACTATGAGTCTTTTTATATTTTCTTATGCCCATCTGTTGTTGGTTTTAGTTACATGAATAAAAGGATATATTCCAAAGAGTTTTGAAAGAATCTTATCAATAGAATGTTTACTATTTTGGCAGTCCTAATTTCAATTATTCTTTAATCATTGAAGAAAAAAAGAGCTGTAAAGTCTGTTCCTAATGGAAATAACGATTTTTTTTAATTAATTTTTAGATGAGCTAATCTACAATCCTTTTCTCTCGATGCAGTCAAATAGCAAAGAGGCTAGCATTGTGCAGAAAGATAATAAATCTATGGAAGTAAAAGAGAAAAGGGAAGTGCCTACTGCCAAGGTATAATTTCGTATTTTATTCACTAGGAAGTATATTGTTCAACTTTATGAAAAGTTTCTGTTGGAAACCCAATCTTTTGAGAAGGGTGTCAAAATGAGTATTTTGCATGGAGAATCGGTTCTTTGAATGCTTAAAATTGTGTGTTGATAATGTGAGTGGTTAATAATCGAGGTGTGGGAAACCAGAAGGTGGCAATGACCATAGCTGACTTAAAATGGCAGGACATTCTCAGGGGCTTCACATTTTGACCTGGTACAGGTCAGTCTAGACTATCAGGAAGGTCAGCATCATAATCATGTTATAAATAATGACTCAAAAGAGCAATCATCATGGGGGTATGACGTTGGTGTGATGGAAAGTGCCTTCCGCCCAAGGCGAAATGTCACAAGTTTGACTCTCATGATCACTTGAAAAAAGAAAAGAAAGAATGGGGGCAGCTCACTAGTCATCTCTCCCAGAGCCTACAAAAGTGGGAGCTTTGCACACTATTGTAATTTTTTTTTTTTTTCCTTCATGAATTCAATGCCATGGTTTTCAAAGCCAATCATATCTAATCAACCCCCACACAAACCAACCCCCCCCAAAAAAAAAGGATTCCTCAAAAGGAATGGTTTTTTTCCTATCATTTGTTGTTATTGAGTTCTCATCATCATTTGCATTTGCATTGTACATGCTCTATGTTTAAATTAAGAGACTTCTATAACATTGATTAAGTATTTTAGGTTGTTTCAGTCATGTTTTCTTTTTGGCAATGGAATTCTCATGCTTTTTCCACAAATAGGATGGAAATGACTAAACAACTGATTTGCTTCTAATTTATGTTATCACTGCATTTCCAGATGGTTCTAACAGAGCCTATCCTTGATCAGACTGAGAACAGAACATCAGCCACTGAGGAGGAAACGGCAGTGGCAGTTGCAACAGTTAGAGAACTTCCTGATATTCCCATGCCTACGGAACTCCGAAAGGAGTGGACTTGTGATATATGTCAGTTAACTGTTCTAAGTGAGAAAAACTTAAATTTACACCTTCAAGGAAAGAAACACAAGACTACTGAGGCACTGAAAGCAAAGAACCAGCCAAATATTGTCCCAGCTTCAACCACAAAGAAAACTGAGCAGCCAGTAGAGGAGCCACAAAAGACTGTATCCACCAAAGAATGGAAACAAAGAACTACTACAAATAATGAGGGTGAAAAGCATGCCCATTCAATGAGTGTCTCAGCTTCAACTGCTAAAAAATTTGTTCAGCCCTCAAAAGAGGAGCATGAAAAAAGAGTTTCAATGTCAAACAGTGCACTAGAACAGAAGAATGAAGCTGCTAGTGAGGAATATTATAGGTGCAACATCTGTAATATAAACTGCACTGGAGAGAATGACTTGGCTTCGCACTATAATGGGAGGAAACACAAGGCTTGGATTCAGTTACACAATCAAGTGGTTGGGATTGGGCAGGTCTGACCAATATTTTTGGTTCATTTCACTCTCAGAGGAACCATTGTGCTTGTTGCAGTAAATATGAATATGAAATTGGCTGAAAATGACTGTTTGTTTTACTCTTGAATTTTAGCTGATTGCATTTTCTGAAGTAGATAAACTTGCTGGTTTGGATAACATTCGTATTAGCATATTTACAACACGACACCAATACTAGATTGTGTAATCTACTGCAATAGAATTTTGTTGTGAATCATATCCTTGAGTAAGATGCCTCCGATTAAAAAAAAATGATTTCTTTCTTTCCTCGATTCTAAAACATGTAAGGCTACCTTAAATTCTTTCTCATTAGAGCCTGAATACAATCTAGGAAAAGCACAAAAGCAAGATAATTTAGAACTGAATAATGAGAAGAAAATGATCAAATGGGACGCCCTGCCCTGATCTTCGACAGTCTGATTCTCTTAATAGCAAAATTAATCACTTCCATAACCATTCTTTATATATATAGATGTATTATTGAATCTGTCTAGCTGGGTCAGTTCTGGCATAGTACACTTCCTGATTACTTATATTTTTTCTTCACTCCAGCTGCATAAAACACTAGGTTCTTTTTTTATTTCGATCCCGGGTGTTAATATGCATACTGTATTCCAAATCTGGTCATTTAACTATTTGTTGCACAAACAAAGGCCATAAAATTGTAAATTATTATTCTTCTTCCACATTAGAAACTAGCAGAAGACAAGACAAGGTTTTGATCTCCAAATTTAGAAAACCATTTAAGCTCCTCCTTGTCTAGGGGACACGGTTCAAATTCTGTTCCTGATGATAAATCCTCCCTCTCATTTAAAGAAAGGGTGAGGCAACCACCAAAGCAGTTGACTGATCATATGTTAGCGTGTGCTTGGTTAGACTTTGATGAACTATCTTCCTTACTCATGGTATGAACTTTTTAAAGATGAGAAGTACAAGAGATTTAAGAGAAATCCAAAACAACCAGTAAGAAGAAAAACCAAGAACTTCAGACAGCCAATATTCTTGGATGTGCACAAAATCATGTTTGTGTGACAGCACAGGAAATTATTTAAAGATAGTAAACAGAATTTGAAATGCATTAATTGTGTGCTGAACCCATTTACTGTAGTGGAGAATTTCAAAGGTAGGATTGCAGTGCTCATATTTAATTCCTCTGGATATCTAACCTTATTTCTGTATCAACTATCAAGAACCTCAAAGCTCTCGAGTCCCTTGGAGATTAGTGATGGCTACAGACTACAGTGTAGTTTGTATGGCAAATAAGGGAGTTCATTTAGTTCGGTTTAGCAAATATGGGAACTCCAAAGCTCCAATAGGCATTAGAGTAAAGGTTTTAATCCTCATAGGAATAGAATTAACAGGAAGCAAAAGAACATAATTAAAATATTAAAAAAAGAAAGAACTTCGTCAATCAAAATTTCATTTGGAAAATTGAACTTCAAGTGTACGCTGAATGAACAAACTCTAAACATATTATGATTTCGAGAGTTCACAAAATTTCATTGCCCCAAAACCATCATATGGACCTCTTTTGAGGGCTCAATAAATGGAACTTCGATGGCCTGTTGTTGATGAAGTTATTCTCTCTGCCTCTCTCAACCCAGATTGATTTGGCTTACAGGCAAGGAGAACCTACTGCCACCTGCATTTCAGTACTCATTTCTAAATTCATACCACAATAAATTTATTTATGTTATAAATTACTATGATTTGAATTTTATTCTCTTTTGCTGGACACAACAGCTACAGATTCCACCAGAATTCCAAAATGTAATGAATAATATAACATTTGAATATCATGTGACATAGCCCTCAATTTAACTAAACAAGACCATAGAGCCATCAGGTTAAAGGAGAAGATGATTAGTAATAAGTAGATTCTATTTCATTCAATTTGTCAATGGTGGTTATAAATTCGCAATTCCCATAAGAATTTTAAATTCAAATCACTATAAGGTGTGGTTAGCTGACTCCGCTGATTCTACTGCATGCTCAGTTTTAATATAACAAGACATCAATATACTTTGTCCACATATTGATGATGACAACAATCATCAATCAACTAATTATGTCAAGTAAATAACCATATTGAACACCGAGCAAAACTGATGAGGGTTCATCTAAGCCAAAGGGAGACAATGCATATATATTAGACCACTGTCCACTATGTTTCGTTTATTGTAAGCCTTAAGTCTTTTATTTGTCATTGTTATTTGTACCAAAAAATAAAACCCAACAAAGCTTCTTCTTTTCTTTTTTTTTTTCTTTTTTTCCTTCTTTCTTTTCACTCTCTCTTGCATCTACAAACAGGACATAAATCCTAACAAGGATTAACAATGATGTTGGAGCAACTAAACCCCAGTAAAGAAGGTCAATAAGTCCATTTTGCTCGATCATGTAAACTATTACAAGATTAATCTTTTATTGGTCGATGTAATGTCACCAATCCACTACCCTTGCAAATTTACACACCATTAACCATATTACCAATCCACAACCATTTTATATTGTATAATAACGCGCACAGAAATTTTCACTTCCACATTATACCAAAATGCATCATTCATCTCAATTCTTATTCATTATTCAACAAATGGCATAAAAACATAAAACAACAACAAGAAGAAGCCATAATCCCAAACCACAATAAAAACATAACAAAAAAAAACCAATAGCACACCCATCAATATTGTTACTGTGGTGCCAGGTTCCCCTGGTACTTCCCTTAGGGATGATGAATTTGGGTTCCCAATTGCGTTCGCCAGCAAGCTTCCCAAAGGCACTAACTGTGCTCGAGGAACTGACCTAAATTTGATTGTCCCCTCATCAGCCTCCCTTGGCCTGTTAGTCAGTATTGGACCTAACTTGACCTAGATATAGTAAATTTCCCCCGAGCACCAACCTTACATTCTTGCACTTTTGTCATTGGGATGGGTCTATACCTACAATGTTGGGCTAGTTTTAGTTACCTGGGACAACCTTAGTTACCCAGGCCAGCCTTAAGCCTCGCTTACTTGGGCCAATCTTGGTCACCTAGGCCGAAGTCCCTACAATTACCAATAAACCATCAAATACTTTTCAATCTTTCAAAGTAAAAAAACATTTAAAACAATAAATTCACATTATTATCCAAATCATCATCCCATAAACATTCCATTCACATTATTAGCAAAATTACAATCCCACAAGGACCACAACCATTCCATTCACATAAACACACACAAAATATGCAAACTAATAACAACCTGTTGAAACACACACAACAAAGAGATATATTTGTTGATGCCCACTTTGACAAGAAGGTCTAGTAGCAAAAAGAATCCCAACAATATGTGAAGGAATAAGGAAGAAGAATTAACAAAGTGAGAAGAAAACTATTAAGCCTGAATGGTAGGAATAATGGTCCATGGGCCTATTAGAAGGCTCCAAAGAAAGCAAGCGGGCCCAAAAGAGCCAAAAAAAAAAAATATTAAGCCCTTGGGAATTATAGGAAATGGAAAGCAAGGCAAAATGGGCCAAAGGAGTCCAAAGGAAGAAGTTAGTAAATGGGGTTGGCACAAAGGCCAATAAACCCCGAAAGTAAAGGATGTGGTAATTAGGTTGAGGAAGCTCAAAAGATTTAGTAAAAGCCCATGTGAATGAGGAATTGGAATGGGCCGAGGATGCCTAAAGGAATGAGCGGGCCGAGGATGCCCAAATGAATAAAATAGGTCAAGGAAGCCCAAGATAGTGTGAGAATTAACCCAGAAGAAGTACTGGGGCAATGCGAACAGAATAAAGGAAAAGTATATGGCAGGCCCAAAGGAGGCCCAGTAAGCATAGGTTGGGTGATAACATGGCAGAAGCAATGAGACGGCGTGGCAAAAGTGTCAGCCTATCCACAAACTAAAATTAAGAGAAGGCAAGGGCTGGATTAAAGAAGGAAAGGCCCATGTCCAAGCAGAACTTAGTCCAAGAAGGAAGCAAGATACAAAGAATGAAGACCTAGTAACTCATCCACGCCACAAGAGGTTATGAATGAGTAGCAGAACATGTAGCAAAGACCAGACAAGCCCTCAGGTTATGACAAACACATGAACAACAGACAAGCCGTGGACTTATATGGAAGTGGAGCACACATAGGGCTCATGCACCACTCACTTGTACCCAGCCAATATAAGAGCGATGGACCATGGGTCAGAGATAAAAGAGGGTATGGTTTGGCGGTATGAAGAAGGGAGAAGTCTCTTTTGGGGTTTCTGCTCAAACTCTTTTAGGGGAAATGTCCTGTTGGGATGACGTACCATCCAAAAGAATGATGGATGAGCTAGAATCACTAGGTACATGCCATATGAGTTAGTAAGAGAGAATACCCAACCCTTATCCTGATGGGAATGCCACAGAGAGCAAGAAAACAAAAACACAACTCTTTTGTCTGGGATTGGAACGTGGCATAGCTAGCATAGGAAAGTGGTTATGGTTAGGCATCTGACAGACCAGTGAGTGGTTTGGAAATGACACCCACACTGGGACAAAAGTAGTTGAGGGGTAAAATAGTTAAACTCATCACGGCAGGCAATATAAAAAGGCCTTGGCTATGCATAGAAAAAGGAAAAAAAAGACAAGCAAAGAAAGCAAGAAGAGTAGGAAAAACAATGAAAGACAAAACAGAGAAAGAAGCAAAAGATAAGAAAGAAAAAAGGGAACATAGGAATAAGAAAGAAAATGGAGAGTGTAAAGAAAAACAGAGAGTGGGGAAGCAAGAGTGTGATAGGGGCATGCACTAATAGGCTACTCCCTTCTCTCCATTTCAATAGCCTACTCTCTAGTAAAGTTAAGAGATTCAAGGATAAGTCATTTAGGCCCATTCTTTCAAAGTGAGCAATTTTCGTGGCAAGACTTTCCTGTGAAATTGCCCACATTAAAGAGTGGTTTCTTTCCTGGACTTAAATCTCTTAAGGAGCTCAGCACGGCAGACTAATCATTCTCTTTTTTTTTTTTTTTTTTTTTTTTTTTTTTTAATTTTATTAAGCAAGCATTAATATTATTTCTTCTTCTTTTATTGCTGATACTAACCTATTTCTACCGTACCCATATCACTGTGTTTTTCTCTTTACCAAGAAAGTGGTTTAATCATTGTCTTTGGCTGGCAGCAAATATATTTTTCTTATTTTTTCATATTATACTCTTCTGCTATAACATTTTTGTGACAGTATCATTTGCAGTGGGCACGTGACCAAGGTCCCAGCAAATGGGTCCTAGCTTGAGCACAAGCTGGTTTAAGGTGAATTCCAATCAAGCCAGTCTCGATTCTCCTACTCTAGAACTACTGGGTCATAACGCGGCAAGAAGCAGTCCAACCTAGATGTATAGAAAGGCCCACCACAATATTTAATATGTTGTTATGTTAGAGACATTTGACAATATCATCAATAAAATTGTGCATGCATAAGAAGATGGAATGGAGAAATAGACCCTTGAAGGAAGTGACCCACACTAATCTGCACATAACTTTGTTTTCTTCTGCATAGTGCCATTAAAGGCACCACCATCCCTGCAATAATGTTAATTTTTTATTAGACAGAGTGTTACATTTAGACATTTAGATGGGCCATGAGGATGTTGTAAAGAGCTAGGAAACTTACGGCAACACGGCATTACAGAAATCTATGCTGTGATCTAGACAATATTTTTGGGTTGAAATGACTGAAATATGTAGCTTCTTGAAACTGAGCAAGTCCTCCTCCTTCTTGAAATCCTTTGATGATTCTGGAGAAAAATAAAATACAGAAGAATAGAGATACCAGTCATGCTTCACTTCAAATATCAGCATCCCATATAACCACGGATGACGGATGTAGGATTAAAATAGAAGGCAAAATTTGGTACTACCTAAGTTGATAGGAGTTGGATCATTTATATAACCTAGAGTTTATTTCATCGTAATGATTCTTCCCTCAATGTTGATAGAACCCTTGAACAACTCATTTTCATATAGATTGTAAGCATGGACAACCAAAAACACATCATCCTTTTTTAGCAAAGCCCAGAAGTGAGTATCATCAGTAGCTACTAAAGCTCTATTAGTACGCGTTATTGAAGCCGCACAACGTAGATTGAAGGGGGGAGAGTCAAATTCTGTCCAACAACGAGTAGGGATATCATATATGTAAACCACACAATCACCATAATAATCATAATGGACCTTGAAGTTTTTCCTTAGGAGTAAAGTCAAAAGAATTTGTTTAGTGTGCTCTAAAACAACAGAAACCATGCCAGAGGGAGCAATCCGAGATGGAGGATTAGGCAATGGTTCCCACGTTTCGCACGCTGAGTCAAGAACCTCCATCCAAATGTATTTGTCTCTGGCTACCGTCTAGGACAATGGTGTGAGGATGGTGTCTAGGAACATTCATTTAAGGACCAAGCTTCCAACAACAACCATGATCGAAAATCCACGTCTTTGTACTTGTGCGGTTAAGACAATATATAGATGAATTTAGATCGAGCTACAAAGGAAAGCAATATGTGAAGCTCCACTACGAAAAACGGACTCATCTTTTCTGCTTCTTCTGCATCTACTGACTCTGCATAAGGGATTGGAGAGTGGAGTTGTCTTGTCAAAAAAAAAAAAAAAATTCTTGAAAAGGAATACATGAAATTTAAATAAATAAATATTCATGATTCATACTATTTTTGTAATTCCACAAGAATATAGCAATGTTTATCGAGACTGAAATCTACTCAGTTAGGGGTGCTTTTGTTTTAAAATGGGGAAAAACTCTTTCACTTAAAGTGAGAAAATGTGTTAAACTCACGTTTTCAATCAATTCATAAAAATACACTGTATAAAAGAAACACTGTCCTTTCAAAATATTACCCTAAAATCACAATCTTTAGTTAGTAAGAGCGAAGTTTGAGAGCACAAACTGTGTTTAACCCATGTGGCTTCCACTAAGTCTGCTCTCCAACGATTTCTTCGATCAGGTTAAAAAAGAAAAAAGAAAAAAAAAAAATAGGAAGCATGGAATAAGCTATTCTAAGTGGAAATAGAAGAGAATATAGCAATAATGTTGAATTTGGAAAGTAAAGCAGTGAAGATAAACGAGAACCAGAATTCATTCATCTATTCCACGCGGATAAGTGAAACGAAATAAGACTAGGTCTTGGAAAAAAGTGGAAACACAAATGTGCGCTAGTTTTCTAGTACCCTTAATGTAGAAAACATCTACAAGCAAGTCTGATGTTGGACACAACTGTTTTTCTAGAAGAAATTTCCTACCTCGCTGAATACCAGAAGAAATTTCCGTTGATCAAACCAAAAACTATACCTGGAAGAACCATATGGAGACCTTCGGTGGGGGAGTTTTATAAGACAAACTATGATGGGGCAGTTTTTGTTGCATCTAGAGAGGCAGGAATTGGAGTGGTTATCCGGAACTCAAGCGGTGAGGTGGTAGCAGCCCTATCTGAGAAGATTCCGTACCCTGATTCCGTGGAGGTCTTGGAGGCCCTGGCTGCAAGAAGGGCAGCTCAGTTTGCTGTGGAGGTGGGTATACGTCAATCCGTGTTTGAAGGGGACTCGGAGGTGGTGTGCAATGCGCTGATGGCAAGCGATGGTGGTCACCCGTCTATTGGTCAGTTTGTTAAAGACTTTTTGTCTATTGTGAGTTCACTTAGACCTTTCTCTTTCTCTCATACAAGGCGGCAGGGCAATCGTGTTGCTCATGCCTTAGCTAAGAGAGCAAAAGGGTATTTTCCTTTGTCAGTCTGGATGGAGCATGTTCCTCCGGATATTTATGATTTGGTTGTTTCTGATTCTGCTTTGGCTTAATAAAATGGTTTTGTCTTGATTCTCAAAAAAAAAAAAAAAAAAAAAAAAAAAAACTGTTTTTCTAGAAAAAAATTATAATAGATTGAAACCTGGCTTTACACGCTTCAAATATGCAATATATTTTATAATTTTAATGCTATTATGTAATATGACAATTAATTGATATTATTTCAATATTAAAAATGTTCAACATATCCAACTAGATGAAGATAATAATGATTTTAGCAATACAATAGAATTAAAATATCTAAATATATGAAGATCAGATGTCATTTTTACCACCTTCTCAAAAAAAAAAAAAAAAAAAAAGATGTATTTTTAACCATATTTTACTGAATGCACATGAAATTTAGAGATAAGGACTTTCAAAATTTTCAACAGAGAAATATGATAATGTAGAAGAGTCAAAGCAAATCAATTGCAATGCATTGAAGTAGGCATCTAATCATTTGGAGGACAACAATCTAAAAGTAAAAGATAAATATGATATCATTTGGGCATGAAAAAAGTAACCTATAATATAGTATTAGTATAGAGTACGACGGCAACACTAATTTACAAAATGTGCATTAAGATTTATTTATCTAAGAACTTACAAGAATATAAAATAAAGTTGTGTAAAAATATACGTTTGCTATATGGTCATGTAAAGTTGTGTAAAAATATATTATTACTACAGTAACTAAGTATTCATTGAACTATTCATTCTGTATTTCATTTTTTATTCTTTTTTTACATATCACAATTAGAGAAGTGTTACGTCCACGATATTTACACAATATTTTCATAACAAATCACATATAGTAAGTTGTTATTAGTTATAATTTGAATCAATAACTTAAATTACTTTTTTGCCCACTCATAACAACCTATCACTTGAAATTTGTTGTGAAAATGTTGTAGACATAGCATTTATGAAAGAAAAGAGTAAATGGTGGTTGTGGTGTGCGAACAAATTAAGAGAAATAATTACAAAAATTAAGAAAAATTGATATTTTAATGAAATGTGGTGTAAAATTGATAATATGATGTAGGGTGTTTTGAAAAGTGAGTATGCAAAATAGAAAAAATAGATTCTTATACTAAAATAGACAAAAAAATTGCATGAGCGGATGTGATTGCCTTTTAGGCCTATTTTTTAACAAACCATGGCCAAAATAAATTATTTTTCCAAAATAGAAGATGGCATTTCCTAGTGTGTGTTGTTTAACAATGACATGATAGTCATAAAACAGAACATGTATAAATAAGTAAACAATCAAACTTTAATGTAAATTCTCAATTTGAAACAGAGTACCAATTACAGTTGATATTAGCGCTCTGTTTGTTTCAGCATTAATATTTTCTGGAAAATTAGTCATTTTCTAGAGAACAATTTTTGGAAAATTATCTCATTTTCCAGTGTTTGGTAATGACCTTGAAAATTGGCTTGAGAATGTTTTCTAGTGTTTGGTATGTACAAACACTATTTGCAAAACTATCTCATTGCAACTATACCACTGCAATTTTTGTGGCTCTGGAACTCTAAGCATCAATACCAAGTGAACAGAAATATGCATAGTGGCAAGAAGTGCTTAAGTTAATATTAAAAAACATTGAACATGGGAGTACTGTAATTGAAATCAAGAAACTTATAAAAACGTGAAATTACTATATATATCATTAGCACACGGAGAACAAACTATAAAATTGGGGGGTTTTGTAAAGAAGAATGAAATCTTACCAGTGCAAGGGAGAGTTGTTAACTGTGAGAGGCAGATAGAGAGAGATCTGTGAAAATTGAAAATAGGAGAGACCAGGGGGGGGGGGGGGAGAGACTGTGAGAATATGAGAGGAGAGAAAAAAACTAAGAGAAGGGAGAAAACTAAGAGCTTACTGTGAGACTGTGAAAGAGAGTAGCGCCAAAATACGTTGTTTCCCGCGGCTATAGAGGGTAAAGAAAAAGATAATATTTATAGGAGATGTGATGCGTGAGGGAGAGAGATTGTTTTCCAAAAAAAAATTTGGAAAACATCCAATAGAATATAAGCCTTGTTTTTGTTAGGGGTTTCCATTGACTAAAGATAGTTTTACGTTGACTAATTTTTTTTTGTACTACCAAACACTGGAAAATGTAGAAAACTATCTATATAGATAGTTTTCTAGTAAAACAAACAGAGCGTAGATTAGGAAATTAGTATTCAAAATTCTAAATTTCTTATATGTTTTTTTTTTTTTTCAATAATCAAATTAGCTATCCAATAAGGTATTTGTAATTTTGTCTTATGTTTTGGAATGTTGATTGTACGGGACTAGGCCCCAGGCCCCATGGGCCTCGAGCCCAAGCCTCGATTCGGAGATGGGCCTCAGGCCTCGTGGGCCCTAGGCCTAAACCTTGCGACGTGTTATTTGGCCCTACCCCCATCTTTGGTCCATTGGCCTTGATCCGGACGCCCCGGGGCCCAATCTGTGCACCAAAACTGAAATAGGACCTCGCTAACTTAAATACCGCCGGTCAGGATATCGTTGCCTGAAAAACCCCCTATAGGTTGCCCGGTAGTGCCTTCGGAAACATCGCTGCCAGGCGGGTCCATGATGGTGGAAATCAATTCCAATGCCACCACCACTTTCCTACCAAAAACCCACCTAAAGATGATAGAATTGGACCCTCATTTGCACTAGTAAGGAGAAGTAATCATGACACCTCCACTTATTTAGAGCTATAAATAGGAGAATGAAAGAAGAAATGAGGGTTGGAAATTTCAGAGAGAAAAATAGAGAGAAGAGAGAGACTACTATAAGAAGAGGGAGAGAGACTTAGAGAAAGGGAGGAGCTTGTAGAGTTTTAAGTGACTACATGGGTCTCAAAGTGAAGAATCACTCATAGTAGGAAACTCAAAACCCACAAAACAAATAGATTGTGAGCCTAAAAATGTTAACTACATATTTTTGGCCCGCACAATTGGCGTCGTCTGTGGGGATCTCATACAAAGCTATGTTTCTGCTGAGATCAGAGCGAGAAAATGTCCAGAGGATAGACCTACACTAAAAGTGGCTCTAGGAGGTCTTATCGAGGATCTACTTGGCGAGAAAGAAGGCAAAAGAGACGCGAAGATATGGAGCATGAGTGGGAAGAAGAGCAGTCCGGCCTTGGGGACAGGTTGTATCAGACTCACCAAACAATGTCGAGCGCTTCAGAGCGTCAGCATGTTGATGAGTAGGTTGAGGAACTTGAGCGATTACGAAGGTTGGTGAAAGATTTGGAGTTGGAAACGAGAAGGAGCCATTAGAGGAGAGGTCGTAGGGAACGCGAGGTCGGCCAGTGTGGGAGGTCGATACGGAACTGGGTCTCTTGAGTCCAGTCCCCATCATCACCGGGATCGCTTGCCATCACGGGAATATGTAGATATGGGTTCAACTTCCCCCAAAAAGCGAGGGCCCAGGAATGCCACCATGGACAGTATGAGCGGAGCGTTACGTCAAGCTACTCGATCACCATTCTAGGGGGACATTGAGTAAGCCCTTATGTTGAACAGGTTTACGCGGCCGCGATTTAACTCTTACGACGGGAAGACGGACCCAGTAGAGCACGTGAGCCATTATATATAGATGATGTTGTTACATGCTCATAATGATGCGTTAATGTGCAAGGTGTTTCCTTCGAGTCTCGAGCCCACTACATTGAGGTGGTTCAATTGATTAAGGAAGGGCTCGATTCACAGTTTCACTGAGTTGATCCAAGAGTTTGGTGTCCGATTCAGGACCTACAGTCAAGTACCATAGCCAGTAGACGCACTGTTATCAATGAAAATGGGGCTGGAGAAACCCTTCATAACTACATTAGCCGGTATTGGGAGCTTTACAATGAAATTTTTGGGGGCAATGAGAGAATCGCAGCAAGCACCTTTCTGTTGGGATTGCCCAAGGATTCCGAGCTTCGAAAGTCACTAACAAGGAGGCCTCCCAAGGATATGAGGCAATTGATGAGGTGTATTGAGGGATTTAAGCGGTTAGAAGATGACCGGCTCTAAAATAAAGGTAAGGCCCCGCTTGTAAGCAATCCTCAACAAGGAAGTTTTTAGCCGAGGCCTAGGAAGGATTTGAGGATTCAAGAACCAGAAGCCCTGGTAGGAGAAGTGAATGTGGCGTTCAAGGAGCCAGTGCACAAGATCATGGATCGAATCAAACATGAGCCATACTTTCGGTGACCAAACAAGATGGGGGTGACCCATCGGGAAGAAATCAAAACCTGTACTGTACATACCACAAAGATAAGTGACACACCATCGAGCAATGCAGGGTGTTGAAGGATCATTCGGGGCAGTTGGTGAAGGTGGGATATTTGAAAGAGTTCATGGTGAACCCTAGGAACTAGGGGACTGGGCAGGATGCTTGGCCATGGGGGAATCCTCTTCCTCCTCCGCTAGGAGTGATAGAAGTCATTCATGCAGCCCCTAGAGGCACATTGGTTCTTAGGGCAAGGAATGTGTTGGCTGTAGTGCCCTCGGGAAGCTGCATAGATGAACGACCCCCCAAAAAGAGGCTGAGATACACTCGGGAAACTATAGCCTTTGACAATGATGATCTGGAGGGCACGATTTGACCACATGATGATGTTTTGGTGGTAACGGCTCGGATAAATGATTTCACAGTAAAAAGAGTGATGATAGATCAGGGGAGTGGTGCCGACGTGATGTATCCCGACCTTTTCAAGGGGCTTGGACTAAAGAAGGAAGATCTCTCCATGTATAATACACCCTTAGTGGGGTTAGACGGCCAGATGGTGATCCTAGAAGGGTAGATTTTCTTTATCGTAAATATGAAAGGTAGGGAAGTGATGGTAGCCTTTATAGTGATCGCGTCATTTTCTTTATACATGGCGATCCTCGGAAGGCCATGGATTCACGCAATGGGAGCGATATTAACCACCCTGCATGTGAAGGTCAAATTCTACATCGAGTAAGGTATCGCTGTAGTGTAGGGCAACCAACAAGTGGCCAGACAGTGCCTAGCAGCCGTGACTAACTGGGAAATCAGGAAAAAAGAGCCAGCCAAAAAGGCTCCCTTATAATAACTACAAGAACCTTAGGAGGAAATGGGGGCTAGCTGTGCCGAGGGCTAAGTAAAAGTAAAGATACTGTCGGATTGTGAAAGGAGTTTTCTAATAGGAGCAAGTTTGGGGGATGAAGGAGGGTGGAGTTGCTACTGTTTTTTGTGTAGAACGTAGACGTATTCGCTTAGTGCCTGTATGAGGTGCCTAGGGTTGACCCTAAGTTTATAGTTCACAAACTCAACGTAGACCCTCTATACCCTCCTAAGAAGCAGAGGCTTAGGAGATCAGCTAAGGAGCATGTTGAAGCCGTCAGACAAGAAGTCGAGAGGTTAAAGGAAGGTAGGGCTATAAAGGAGACGTTCTTTCCAGAATGGCTTGCAAACATCTTGGTAATAAAGAAGTAGAACGGCAAGTGGAGGGTTTGTGATGACTTTACTGATTTAAACTGAGCATGTCCGAAAGATCCATTTCCCATGCCGAAGATTAATCAACTGGTAAATGCCACGTACGGGCACCCGAGGATGAGCTTTCTAGGCGCTTTCAAGGATATCACTAGATTGCACTTGTTGTTGAGGATTAGGAGAAGACAACATTCATTTCCCCTAATGCCAACTACCATTATACCGTGATGCCATTCGAACTTAAGAATGCTGGAGCCACATATCAACGAATGATGACGAGGATATTTAGGGATAAGATTAGGAGTAAGGTCGAGGTGTGTATTGATGACATGGTGATAAAAGCAAGCAAGAGACGCAGCATATTAACGACCTCAAAGAAGTGTTTGAAATACTTCGATGACACCAGTTGAGTCTCAATGCTGATAAGTGTGCTTTCGGAGTGAGGGCTGACAAGTTCTTGAGTTATTTGATCATTGAACGGGGAATAAAAGTTAACCCCAATCAAATCGAATTCCTGAAATGTCTTAAATCGCCGAGCAGTCCAAAGGAAGTTCAGAAACTGACTAGCATGTTAGTTGCCCTCAACCGGTTTATTTTCGAATTTGCTAATCAGTGCCAACCCATTTTATCAAATTTTAAGTAAATGGAAGGGATTCCAGTGGAATGAGGAATGTGAAAAGGCTTTTTAGGACCTAAAGGAGTACCTAGGGCAAGCACTAATGTTGACAGCCCTAGAACCAGGAGAAGATTTATACATGTACCTCTTGGTGTCCGAGCATGCCGCGAGCGCCTTGCTGCTGGGAGATCAGGGCGTGCAACTGCCAATATACAATATCAGCAAAACCTTGGTCGATGCTAAGACGAGGTATTTGCCACTAGAGAAGTTGATATTAGCACTTGTGCACTCTACACGAAAATTGCCCCATTATTTCCAGGCTCACACTGTCTACGTGCTGGCCGAATATCCTCTACAGCCATCGTTAAGGAGATCTGATTTTACACGGAGAATAGCTAAGTGGGGGACTTAATTAGGCTCTTTTGACATTAGATACAAACTTAGAAGCTCGGTGAAGGGTCAGGTTCTCACTGATTTCATTACAGAATTTTCCCCGATGGGAGGATTAGAGATGGTCTGCCACGTAGAGGTCCTCCCGTGGAAGGTATTCCTAGACAGCACGTCCAACGCGTCAAGTGCAGGGGCTGGAATCATAGTTATCACCCTAGAGGAATAAAACTGGAACACTCTTTTAGGCTGGGCTTTAGGGCTTCTAATAATGACCTGAGTATGAAGTCTTGTTGGCTGGATTAAGAGTTGTGTCGGATCTGGGTGCTAAGGAGGTAGAGGTGTACTCAAATTCCTGATTGGTGGTCAATCGAATACGAGGGAGCTTCGAGCCCAAAGATCCCCGGATGATTGAGTATTTATGGTTGCTAAAGTAGACTATGGACCACTTTTCGAGTGTAAGAGTGGACCAAGTGGCTAGAGGGCAGAACCGGCACGCCGACTCCTTGGCCACATTAGCATTGTTAGTAGCTGATGGGGTGCCCTGATTAATCATAGTGGAATTGGTGGCCGAACCGAGTATTAACATAGGGACGGGAGTTTCACAAATTACCATCAACTGTTTAGCTGAGGACCGAATACCAGGTGACGAAAAGAAAGCGGCCAAAGTGTGCTGGGCCACTACTCAGTACTGGTTATCTACCGATCAGAAGCTATATCGAAGGTTATTTGAGTGGTCATACCTACAATGTTTACACCCCAACAAGATTAAAGAACTCCTGGCCGAGCTACATGAGGGGGCATGCGATAGTCACGTTGGGGGACGTTCATTGGCCCACCGAGCAATGACTCAAGGATTTTAGTGGCTGCAAATGCGAAAAGATGCCATCGAGTATGCACGGAAGTGTGAATGATGCCAAAAGAACACCCCGATGATCCACAACTTGCTGGGAACCTAAATCTTGTTAATAGCCCGTGGCACTTTGCCCAGTGGGAGTTAGACATAGTTGGTCCTTTCCCTCGGGCAACAGGCAACCAAAGATTCGTGTTGGTGGTTGTAGATTACTTTACAAAGTGGGCAAAAGCAAAGGTACTGGCAAACATCCGGGATACGGACGTCAATAAATTTGTATGGGGGAACATTGTAATTAGATTTGGGGTACTAGAGTCCCTTGTGTCAGACAATGGATTGTAGTTCGACAGCAAAGCTTTCCTCGAATTTTATGGCGATCTTGACATTAGAAACCGGTATTCTACCTTGGCATACCCGCAGAGTAACGGTCAAGTTGAGGCCACCAACAAAGCCATCGTGGACGAACTGAAGAAAAGGTTAGAGGGTGCTGAGGGAAAGTGGGCTGTGGAATTGCCTAGTGTTCTGTGGGCATACAGGACGACCCCAAGGAGTTCCACAAAAGAGACTCCGTTTTCTCTGACATTTGGAGCGAAAGCAATCATACCAACTAAGATAAACCTATGCAATGCCTGGGTTTCAGGATTTGCTCTAGCCAAGAATTCAGAATTGATGATGAGATAGCTAAACTTGTTGGAAGAGAATCGCGAGGTGGTGACCATTCGGCTGGTGGAATATCAGCAAAAGCTTGCCCAAAGGCACAACAAGCGTGAGGAGAAGGGAGTTTACTGTTGGAAATCTAGTGCTTCAAAGGGTAGTGGGGAACACCCAAGAGGTTAATGCAAGGAAGTTAGCCCCGACCTAGGAAGGGCCATACAAAGTGTCTGCCATCGCTAGCGCGAGAGCATACTATTTGAAAGACTTAGATGAAATACCACTTCCCCGGCCATTGAATACTCACAATCTAAAGAAATTTTATCACTGATCATCAATATGCGAGGGCACAGCCTGAACATAGTCTGGGCAGTTGGAAACCTAATCTCTATATCAAAGGACTAAAACCTGTTCCTGGTTCGATATTCATCACCGAGCAGGTGGAAACTTAATCTGAAACTTTATCCAAGGACAGAAATCTATTTTCAGTTTGATGTTCATCACTAAGCAGGTGGAAACCTAATCTTAAATTTTATCTAAGGACAGAAACCTGTTCCCGGTTTAATATTCATCACCGAGCAGGTGGAAACCTAATCTGAAACTTTATCCAATGACAGAAGCCTGTTCCCAGTTCAATGTTCATCACCGAGCAGGTGGAAACCTAATCTTAAATTTTATCTAAGGACAAAAACCTGTTCCCAGTTCGATATTCATCACCGAGCAGGTGGAAACCTAATCTAAAACTTTGTCTAAGGACAGAATCTTGTTCCCCGTTAGATGTTCATCACCAAGCAGGTGGAAACCTAATCTTAAATTTTATCTAAGGACAAAAACATGTTCCCAGTTTGATATTCATCACCAAGCAAGTGGAAACCTAATCTGAAACTTTATCCAAGGACAGAAGCCTGTTCTTGGTTCGATGTTCATTACTGAGCAGGTGGGAACCTAATCTTAAATTTTATCTAAGGGTAGAAACTTGTTTCCGGTTTGATATTTATCACTAAGTAGGTGGAAACCTAATCTGAAACTTTGTCTAAAGACATAAACCTGTTCCCAGTTTGATGTTCATCAACGAGCAGATGGAAGCCTAATCTTAAATTTTATCTAAGGTCAGAAACCTGTTCCCGGGTCGATCCTTATCACTGGACAGGTTGAAACCTAATCTCAAATTTTATCTGACAAAAGCCTACTTCTTGGTTCGATCCTAATCACCGATCAGGTGGATGCTTAACGTCAAACCTAAGGATAGGAATCTGCTACTCTGCATAACCTAATCACCAAGTAAGTAGAAGCCTTACTCGAATTATTCTAAGGACATTTGAAAACAAAGTAAACCCCGATTTGAATAACCAACCATTACAGATGAGAAAGTAAGGTATAATGATTTAGCTAACAACCACGATCATTTACAAAATCAGCAAAAGTTTGCAGACAGGGATAAAAAAATAAGAGAGTCCAGTCTTGGGGTGACTGATGAATTAAAACAAAATCGAACCATTGTTTGGTCACCATAGCCCGGTGACAATAGGAAAACCATCTAAAAAATATATAATAATAAGATAAAACACAGGAACAACTAAAAATTTTCATGACTGGGCAGTTGGGTCAATCTCGTCAGCAGCTGGCTGAACAGTAGGGAGGGTCAGAACTGGCGTATTCCCAATAGGCTGGGCTTCCGGAGTGTTAGTGACTTCTAGATCAATGGCCTTCCCGTGAGAATTGATTTCCTGCACTAACTCCCTCATACTGGGAGCATCATTATCCCTAGCAGCAGCAGCAGGTTTTTGGATAGGGTGGAGGCTCAGGAAAGGGAATCTGCTTAAGGTTCCTCAATGGAGAGTCGCCTGGCACTCCCATGGCTTGAAGAGCACCCATCCAGCCTTCTTGGAAACCGAGCTTCCGCGCTTCATGAACGATCGGCTCGACAGAGTTCTTGGCATTCGGGAAGCCGGCATTGTATCGCTTATCTTCACATGCTTCCAAGGACGCCTTCAAGTCTGCTATCTCATCTACTTGAGATAGATCGAGACATTGCTTGCACCAATTTGAGCTTGGTGCTGCCTAATTTCCCCTCCAAATCAGCCAGTCTCTACTCTGCCAAAGCCCGGGCCTTCTCGGAATTTGCAGCCTTCTTCTCGGCCATCGCAGTGGCCTCGCCTTTCTCATTTGCAGCTGCCGCCATGACGTCCTTCAGTGCCCTCTCCCGATCGACATCCTCAACCGTCTCCTTTAACCGTTCATTCATAATATGGGTCAGTTGTCCAGCCTGAGAACACAGAAACACTCGGGCAGGTGGGTTAGGTAAAAGTATAAGTTGCCCAAGCAAAAAATATATATAAATAATAATACCAATAACCAAAAAAAAAATGGATAAGGAAAGTTACCGCTATAACATGCTATTGAAGACGAGAAGTTAAGTACTCGTCAGCAACCTCCCTGTAAAAGCGAATGTCCTCGAGAAGAAGGAGGCCCTAGGTCAGGCTTTGGCTAACCCGGCCTCCCTCACCTTGGGCTCAAGTCCTAATGGCTGTGGCAAGAAAAGGCTCACTCCCTAGCTTAAAGACGGGTTGCTAGCTTGCAGCCTGATGGGAGAAGGACGCCACATTTAACCCCAGCTAAGTGGCTGGCTGAGCAGCACCACTAGGCTCCCATATAACTATTCCCCTTGTTGGCCGGGTTGGAGGAGTTCTTGGCAGAACGTCTCCCAGGCCCATGGATGGTTAATCGGTTGTTCCCTATCTTTTTCGGGAGCGGGCAAAAGCGAGGGGAGGCGTCTGACTTACTAGAGATGGTTGTTGTTGCCCTGATGGGCTGACACCGGGCACGAAACAAGATAGGCCCAACTTCCACCTGGTCACCATTTCGTTGTCCTCTTGATTAGCCTCCGCTTTCGAGGAATTCACAGACTCGGCCGCTGCTGGTTTGGTTGTTTGGATCGGGGCTTCTGGCTCCCTAACAAGAATGTGAACTTTACCGCTTAGGGACACCCATCTCTCATCGGAGCTAGATCCTCTAATGTGGTATACTTGGGGCCGAGATCCTGTGCTTCATCGATCGTCAAGGATGGAGGAAGAAAATTGGCGTACTGAACGTCGATATATGATAGCAATAGGCTATCCAGCAACAGAGCCGGCCCAAAAGGTTGCCACGTAGTATAGCAAGGATCACAGCCGAGGATGAGGTGCGATGCCTGGAGTTGCACGTTAGAATGCACAAATATCTCGGACTAGAGTACGAAGTTCAAGTCCCTCACGTGCACCACTCTGAGGTCTTTCATAAACCGTCTGCTTTCTGCATTGAGACCACATGAAAACTAGTTAGTGGCTATTTGAGGGAAACAATCATAAGTGCAATTAACAAGTAAGAAATACCTGGTACCGACCAACATCATGTGGTAAAAGCGGGCAAGACAGCTCATCGGCAAGCCAGTTGTCACGCACCCAAACAAACTCTCCTGCCGAGTTTCTATTGGAGTCGGGTAGTCAAGATAAAAGCCAAACCCGCATATCTCTAGTCTTTAAATAATAATCAGTTCTAACATTGCTACACAATTTATACATAAAGTTGATGCCATGATGGTTCAACTACAACCCAAACATTTGATTTAGCTAGCTGACACAACTAATAACTCTATAAAAATTGGGGGGTAGTTGGTCAGGGCATAGGTCATAGAACCAAAGGGTACCTATAATGAGAGGGTCCACGGGATATCTAACTCCACCCTCAAATATAGACATCAATGGAAAGAAAGCAACATTCGAACCAGAGCCCCTTTCAAGAGTGATATCGCCCTCATAACAGTAGGCAATGTTGACATTCTCTAAGACGCCATAGACCTTTCTAAAATTCGCCAAGGCAGCCCTAGGTGTAAGAAGATGAGAGTATCCCATTTCTAAACTATGGAGTGAAGAAAAATTGAAAGGGAGAAAGGGTAAAGAAAACTTACTTTGGGCTCTAGAGAATGATGAACTGGAGTGGAGTGTTTACGCACAAGAGGAGGATGCTCGGCAGAGAAGAGATTGAAGGAGAAGGGATGTGGAAAGTGAAATAGGAAGTCAGGGAAAGCTATATATAGAGATTAAAGCATTTAATGAGGTAGGAGGCGGGAAAAATCCCCCTAACCTTTTTTGGTAACTCCCCTACACGTGCGGGTGTGATTCACGAACCATCAAACGGTTCGCGAGCCGTCAAGTCATAATTACTGACGTATGTGACAACCTGGCGCAGTGCTACTTTCAAAAAGGCTTTGATAATCATCCTACCTGCACATCAAATGATGCTCGAGATTCTTGGGGGACCATCAACACCGTTTAGATTATCCTTGATTCGTTCCCGATGATCTGACACGAATTAAGGGGGGGCTATTGTACGGGGACTAGGCCTCAGGCCCCATGGGCCTTGAGCCCAAGCCTAGTTACGGAGATGGGCCCTAGGCCTCGTGGGCTTTGGGCCCAAACCTTGCAACACGTTATTCGGCCCTACCCCCATCTTTGGTCCATCGGCCTCGATCTGGATGCTCCGGGGCCCAATCTGTACGCCAAAAAGGAAATAAGACCTCACTAACCTAAATACCGCTAGTCGGGGATATCGTTGCTCGGGAAACCACTTATACCCGGTTACCCAGTAGAGCCTTCAGGAACATCGCTGCCGGGCGGGTCCAAGATGGTGAGAATCAATTCCAATGCCACTACCACTTTCTTACCAGAAACCCACCTAAAGATGATAGAATTGAACCCTCATTTGCACTAGTAAGGAAAAGTAATCATGGCACCTCCACTTATCTGAGGCTAGAAATAGGAGAATGAAAGGAGAAATGAGGGTTGGAAATTTCAGAGAGAAATACAGAGAGAAGAGAGAGACTACTATAAGAAGAGGGAGAGAGACATAGAGAAAAGGAGGAGCTTACAGAGTTTTAAGTGACTACATGGGTCTCAAAGTGAAGGATCACCCATAGTAGGAAACTCAAAGCCCACAAAACAAATAAATTGTGAGCCCAAAAACACTAACTACATATTTTTGGCCCGCACATTAATATTGTGTAGAAATGAAACCTGTGTGTTTATTTTTAATTAGATATTCAAAGGGTATCCTAGACTTCTTTGTTCTAATTTTTTTTTTTTTTTTTTGTTAGCAATGAAAATATTTGTATAATTTTATAATTATGAAACAAGTATTAATTTGTTGAAATAAGCTCATTTTTTATATGAGTGGTGAATTCAAAGTTATACATTTTACACTAAATAATTTTCTGCATGACTTCTCAAATGACAAATAAATTTTTTTTTTTTAAATAGTGTGAAAAAAATACCCGTTTCCAACCCATTTAAAGTGACACTTTTTTTTTTTTAACTGAACCCATTTTCAATCTGAACTTGACTAATCTGACCCGATCCGACTGTTCTACTATGTCTAAATACAAGTATGGATACAGTGAAACAAGTAGTTTCTAAAAAATTATAGGGTAAACTATAAAGTTAGTCCATGTCCTTTATACCATATATTAATTTGGCCCTTAACCTTTTAATTGTATCAATTTGATCCCTAACATTTTTAGTATCATGTCATTTTGGTTCTTACCATTATCTCTTGGATGGAAAAATCTAATATGTCAAACAAAATAACAAAAAATAATTTTTCATGTCACATCAACTACCAACTGTACCGCCACGTCAAATTATTTATTAAAAAAAAAAAACCAAATTTTCTGTTCACACCTGAGATGAAGTTTGGGGAAAATTAAAATTCTAAAATCCCTAACTTTCTCTTTCTCGTTGGAATTGCTAAAGAAATATCTTGATTCTGATAAATCAAAACCGAAAACAAAATTACAAAAAATTACACACTCAATCCAACTTCCATTTTTGCTGACATGGAGAGTTTGTTACAAAATGGAATACAGACTCATAAAAAAAAAGTCTAAAGTGTTGTGCCTTCATAAATTGTGCTCAATCTGTGTCTAAAGGAACAAACTGCCATCTTAGCTCTTCTAGAAGTAAATCTTTGCAACTTCCTGACGGACCTATGCACTAGCTTGAGATAATCCACCAGCACCAACTACGCCCGATGGCTTGGCAGCATCAATGACAAGGGTCTTGTTTGTATCATTAGGTCCATACCCATAATTACTCTACTCAAACCCATTATTAAAATAATTATAATTTTCTAAAGAAACCGATTTATTAACCGCAAGAATACAAGCCTTCTTGCAGCGATGACCGTCCTTGCTCGACTCACTTTGAAGAGCCACGCTGACTTTAATGGCCAAAGTGGCCATATCTGACATGGTCAAGTTCTGCGAGAAGCACAAAGTAGATTTGGTTAGCCTCAACTCAAGTTCATCGTTTAAATTCTTTGAATTGTTTTTGTTTGTTTGTTTTATTTTTTAAATTTAAATTTAATTTCTTTATTCCATATGGCGTACATGTGTCATCTGTAGTCACAGTGAAAATAGTTTTTTAATTTTGACTGTTACGTATCACTTTTCATCTATTCCTTAACAACAGAGGCTATTTTGACACAATACTCAAATATTAAAAATTAAACCGACACATTTAAAAGACTAGAGACTAAATTTATAATTTACACAAAATTATAATATAACATGATTGGTAGAGCACCCCAAAGGAAATGTGCTTACTTCCTATCTATCTCTCGAGTCTCCATTCACTTCGAAATAGAGAGGATCCAAAAATCCAAAACAAACGAACATTGGATAGTTAAACTTTGTTTCGCACTATTTCCGCAGCTATTAGGAGTCATTAACCAACCCACCGTTACAGTCTTGATCCCTTTTATAAAACTGCTTTGGGTCCCAGAGATTATACCAAATGCATCGAAAAATTCACTCAAGAGTCAGGACTTACGAAGAGAATTCTAAGATCTAAAAATCATGGTCGGTAGTCATTATGGTCAATGAGTGTGGACCATGTACTTATAAAAATCAATACCGAGTGTGAAATTATGTGCATAGGCCGTGTGCATTTTTTTTCCCCCTTGGAATTTAGCGTGTCACATACATGTAATGTCCTCAGACTTAACTTGGGTCCCATTCAATTTCAAATACTTACCAGCTGCCACTCATGCGCGTGTACACACACACATATATATATATATATATATATTAATTTTAGCAATTTTGTTGTATAAAGTTACACTTTATCCCCTTAATAATATAATTAATTCTCTTATGAAAATGTTATAGATATAACTTTTTTTACAACATTTTTACAAACTGTTGAGAGTGTTATATTTACAACTTTTTCTATAATATTTTTACAAATTGTTGAGGTAATAAATTTTTATTAGTTTGCATATGAACTCACCACGTATATAATTTTTTTACTTACTACTGATCACTCACCATATTAATAAAATTTTAAAAAGTTGGTAACTTTAGCATTTTCTTTTCTTTTCTTTTTTTTTCAAAAAAATTAACTTAACAATAAAAATTATCTATAGTAAAGCTAAAAAAAAATGACTGTCAATCAACTAATTTTATCCAAAACAGACAACCAAGCTAACAAAGAAAAAAATAGAAATAGCGGTTAAGCAACAGAGTCGGAGGCCGAACTCACACCCTGTTACCACTCGTATTCAATTGGAACATAAGCTGACCGGAGGAAATCCTTAAGACTCTGAAAGCGACTGTTGGGCTTTCCTCAGAAATTGTTTTTTACTTTTGTTGTAGTTTCCAGCTCAATCTATTTGCTCCTCCTTTCTTTCACATTTATGTCTTTTCCCATCTTTACTTATATATATCTTGGAGGTTCAAGCTGAGAAATTCAAACAGATTAGTTCTTTTTTCAAGATGCTACTGGGTATTCTCAATTTTGCACTGAAATGCCTTTATGTCCTTTCATGGTATTACATTTCATTTCTTTAACGTATGGTGCATTATCTATCAATATTTCATGAAGTTAGTTTTTCTAAAAGTGTTCTCTGTCTTTGTTTGGGTTTTACCTGCAGGCCTTTCTTTTCTTTGGGGTATCCTTTGTAAGTCTCTCTCTCTCTCTCTCTCTCTCTCTCTCTCTCTCTCTCTCTCTCTCTCTCTCACACAAGTGGTACTTTTGGTGCATGAACATGATTTGGGATACCATACATTTTCTTAACAGATGTGCTTCCATCCAAGCAATTGAGAACAATTCAAATTCAGACACTCAGACGTTGGTCACATATTGGATTGTCTTCTCTTTGATTTCACTCTTTGAGAATGCTTTCTTGAAGTTTCTTGAAAGGTAACTTTACCCTGCATTCCAGTGTCTAGCTCTGCATGCGTGCCAAGAAAACAAAAACGAAAATGATTTGCAATCAACATTCGTGTGAAATAAATCTCATAGAAAACCTTTATTTTTGGAATGTCATATAAATAATTTGTTCAATTTTGCACTTTGTTTGAAGAACAACATGAACAGGGATATCATTACTAAAGATTATTCTGATGTATAAGATCAATTGGGTGCTTAAATCAGCTTACTAACAATCACTCACAAGGATATGCAGCGAGAGTTGACAGCATGAACACCATACTTTAATAAATAGCCTTTTTTGATCAAATTCAAAGAATTTTTACACGTTAATAGGATGGTGAGTAACACTTGGACCAAAAAAAGTCTTTTGATTCATTCTTTGCATTGTTTAAATCATATGCATAGTAAATTGAATGTTTTCTAAACTTGAAATTCTACATATTTCATTTCACTCATTCATGTAAGTGGATTTATATAGATGCCAAACTTGTTCTATTTTCTTGCATTAAAATTTTGGCATGTCATAATGGGACTATAAAAAGGGGTGTATCTGCCTTTGGCAGAGATTTTGGGCATGTCACTGTTGATCCTACAATGTGTATAGCAGTTCTCTGATATGGCGCTCAGTCCTCTAGTTTGAACTCACCCTTTACACTTGAGCTCTTATATATTCCCTCGGTACTGACTCATTGTCATCTGGTCAAGTGCCCCCTAGTCCTTGTTTACCTTAAGATGGATTGCGTCTAAGAAGTGCGGGGGAATGTTATCACATTTTCATTAGGTCGTCCTTGTTTGTAATAACATATCCAGTTGTGCTTACATAGCATTGTTTGACGACAATCTCCATATCAATGTCTATGTTCCCATCTCTAACTTTTTTAAGGTTGTGGTCTCTTACACCTTTGTTTGCATGATACTCATGTCCATGTCAACAATAAATTGAGTAAACTAGGAGTTTGTGCTAATTCAATATTCGTTTCATGTTCTTGGGAACTGCTTGAAGCTCACAAATATAAAAGCTATAGGTAGGACTTCTTGAATTACAGAATTCTGTCACCTTGTGTGCTTCAACAATAAGAGAGTACTACATCTGAGGGATTTCATTCACTATGTTATTTGCCAACATTTAACTTGATTAGATTTTTTTTTTTTTGTCTTTTCTTGACGTGTGTACATATATACTGGTGACGTGTCTATAATATGTCTTGTTTACCATCTTTAATTGTCAGGTTACTGTTCTGGCAACACATTAAGTTAATGATCATCTGCTGGCTGGTTCTACCTCACTTCGATGGTGCTATTTATGTCTATAATCACTTTATACATCCATGCCTCTCCATGAACCCACCAATTTTCGTTGATGAATTCAATAAATGGAAGGAATTCTTATTCAAGAGAGATAACTTTCTAGCTCAGGCAGAGAGATATATAAACAAGAATGGACCTGAAGCTCTGGAGGAACTTATTGCTGCCAAGGTATGGCACTTTGTGTTCTTTAGCTCTCAGTTAAGATAAAATGTTATATCAAACTTTTATATACAATTGGAAAACTGTTTTCTTAGTTAGTTAATTAGATAGGTTGGAATTGACATTCAGGTAAATGGGTTTTTGTGGAATTACCACAAACTGAGTACGCACTAGTCATATTTGCATGATATCCCGAAAGGATTGGTCACAATTAAAGCTTCCCATAGTCACTTGTATAATGCAGATGGACTTAGTACATGCACACTGTGGAACATAACACAGGCTTGCTTTACACTTCACAATCCATATCCACATAGAATTCTAGAACTAGAACTTAACAATATGGCACAGGACTGATACCAAACTTGATAAAAAAAAAATATTTTACTAGATTTGTGCTTTTCTTTTGTTATATTTATCAGGATCTCATTCCGGGTGACAAAATGGACTAATGATCACACCTTTATCTCTAACTTTGCCTTCATTTTTTCAGAAAAATAGTAAAAAGCCTAATCATGGCATGGAAGAGTTCAGAGCTATTTCAGTTATGGTCAAGAAACAAGTGGAGAGGGTAAAGCTTGAAATGTTACTCATGCAACTAGAACATTTACTATGAGTCTTTTAATATACTCTAATGCCCAACAGTTATTGGTTTTAGTTAGATGAATAAAAGGATTCCAAAGAGTTTTGAAAGAATCTTATTAATAGTGTGTTCACTATTTTGGAAATCTTATGAAAAATCACTTTTTCCAAATTTCAATTATTCTTTAATTATTGAAGAAAAAGAGCTGTGAGTCTGTGATGTATATTTCAATTTTTTTATTAAAAATTTCTAGATGAGCTAATCTCCACTCCTTTGCTCTTGATTCAGTCAAATAGCAGAGAGGCTAAAATTGTGCATAAAGATAATAAATCTATGGAAGTAATAGAGAAAAAGGAAGTACCTAGTGCCAAGGTAAGATTTTGTATTATATTCACTAGGAAGTTTATTGTTCAACTTTATGAAAATGTTGGGTAGAAAACCCAATCTTTTTAAGAAGGGTGTAAAAATGAGTATTTTTCATGGAGAACCGGTTCTTTGAATGCTTAAAATAGTGGGTTGATAATGTTAGTGGTTACAATCAAGGTGTGGGAAACCAGAAGGTGGCAATGAACATAGCTAACTTTTAAATCGCAGTACATTCTCAGGGGATTCACATTTTAACCTGGTTTGGGTCGGTCTAGACTATTAGGAGGGTCAGCAATAGCATCATAATCTTGTTATAAATAATGACTCGAAAGAGCAATTATCATGGGGGTATGGCCTTGGTGTGATGGCAAGTGCCTTCCTCCCAAGGAGAAATGTCACAAATTTGAGTCTCAAGCTCACTCTCCAAAACACAAAGGAAAAGAAAAAAAGAAAGAATGGGGGCAGCTCACTAGTTATCTCTCCCAAAGCCCTCAAAAGTGGGAGCTTTGTGCACTATTGGACCTTCTTCTTCTTTTTTTCTCATGAATACGATGCCATAGTTTTCAAATCCTATCATATCTATCCCAAATAAACAAATAAAATGAATCC
This sequence comes from Castanopsis chinensis, assembly GCA_032878915.1. Taxonomy (NCBI): domain Eukaryota; kingdom Viridiplantae; phylum Streptophyta; class Magnoliopsida; order Fagales; family Fagaceae; genus Castanopsis; species Castanopsis chinensis. Next base: position 3,001,206 of record JAVQMG010000097.1, on the reverse strand, counting down.
TCAAAAGGAATGGTTTGTCCTATGATTGTTGTTATTGAGTTTTCATCATCATTTGCATTTGCATTTGTATTGTACATATTTTAGGTTTAAATTAAGAGATCTCTATAACATTGATTATGTATTTTAGGTTGTTTCAGTCGTATTTTCTTTTTGGCAATGGAATTTATATGCTTTTTTCACAAATAGGATGAAAATGACTAAACAATAGTTTTGCTTCTAATTTATGTTATCACTGCATTTCCAGGTAGTTCTAACAGAGCCTAATCTTGATCAGACTGAGAACAGAACATCAGCCACTAAGGAGATTAAAGAAACAGCAGTGGCAGCTGCAACAGCTAGAGAACTTCCCGATATACCCATGCCTAAGGAAGTCCGAAAAAAGTGGACTTGTGATATATGTCAGTTAACTGTTCTATGTGAGAAAAACTTAAATTTACACCTTCAAGGAAAGAAACACAAGGCTACTTATGAGGCACTGAAAACAAAGAACCAGCCAAATGTTGTCCGAGCTTCAACCTCAAAGAAAACTGCTCGGCTAGTTGAGGAGCCACAAAAGACTGTATATAGGAAAGAATGGAAACAAAAAACTATTACAAATAATGAGGGTGAACAGAATGGCCAGTCAATGGGTGTCTCAGCTTCAACTGCTAAAAAATCTGGTCAGCCCCCAAAAGAGGAGAATGAAAAAAGAGTTTCAATGTCAAACAGTGGACTAGAACCGAAGAATGAAGCTGTTAGTGAGGAAAATTATACTTTTAGGTGCAATATCTGTAATACAAAATGCAATGGAGAGAATGACTTGGCTGCTCACTATAATGGGAAGAAACACAAGGCTCGAATTCAATTACACAATATATTTGTTGGGATTGGACAGGTCTGACCAATGTTTGTGGTGCATATCACGGACAGAGGAACCGTTGTGCTTGTTGCGGTAAATATGAATATGAAGATGAAGATGTTTGGCTGAAAATTACAGTGAGTTTGTTTTACTCTGGAATTTCAGCTGATTGCATTCACTGAAGTTGATAAACTTGTTGGTTTGGATAATGTTAAAATTAATATATTTACAACTGGACACCAATACTAGATTTTGAAATCTAGTGCAATAGAATCCTGTTGTCAATTATCTAAAATGTCTAGCCCCTTCATATGATGTACCTTGGTAATTTTCTTGATTATAGCATAGAGCACCCTTGTAGTTTCCTTGGAAATATGAATTTTGTAGCTATTGCTCCCTTTTCTTGAGAGTTGAGAGAATTGAAAAGAAAACAATAATCACTCACTTACAATCGACAAAATACCATGGGAAAAATATTTTTATTCACAATACTAAAATTCCTTATTTGCATGGATATTGCATTATGACACTCTGTAAGTGAGACAGATCCTTTTACACTTTGAAACTGCCACGGAGGTTGAATGGCGCTATCAAGAAGAGATAGGCTTCTCAATCTGCTTGAGTTCTTCTGCCACATCAATTGCATCTGTGTTGACACTCTATTTTGCAACCCGCATTTAACCTCACATAGAGGGTAAAAGAGTAATTCCACCTTGGAAATAGGCATCTTAATTGTAGCCACTACATCCTTAATTTTATTTCATCAAAGTGATCTTGATTTTGTAACAATTAAATTAACTGGTTATAAGCCATAATCGGACCATCAAATTGAAAGTTTTGATCAAATCAAGTTTTAATGGTCGAGATACATTATCATAAATTAAGTCGGAATATATGTAATTATAAACAATTAATTCCAATTGGTTATAATTATAATCAATCTAAAACTAATGATGTGTCATAATTTAATTGGCTAAGATTACATCTTACGATAAGGTTGCGCACGCTTAATTAATTAGATCATCAAACATTAATGATTAATTATTTAATGAGTAATTTATATAATTATCATTTTAATTGGGGTAAATTTAGAATTGATTAAGTTTGAAATGGAAGTAATTGGAGCTTATTAATGTTAATTGGAAACTAATTTGGGGCCTATTTCCCAAAAACTAGACATTTGGGTCTTCCATTTGAGCACAAGAATAAGGCAATTTCGATCAAAATTGAGAAAGATATGATTTTTCTAAGTTAGCTTTGAGAATTGTTATAGGAGCTACAAGAAGAACCAAGGTTTTAGTCATTTTGCTTTACTCATCACTCCCACCAACCTCCAAATTTAATACACCAACTTTCTCTAAATACTAAAATAGGGTTTAGGTTTATGATTCTCTTTGATCCATTACTATATAAACCCCCTCTCCTCCATTCCAAAGCACATAGAATAACATTATCTCGTCTCCCCTCTTGAGTTCTAGGGAAGTAGAGTTGGTCTTGTCATATCTTGGTCTTCCTAAGACTCAAGATATAGGGTTCCCTCTCCTAGTTCTTCTTCTCTACTTCACCCTTAGGACCTTCATTAAAAGCCTCCTCCTCCAACGTGTAGATCTTGTATGCAAGTATAATCCATTTCCCTAACCTATTTTTCATTTTCATCTAATGTAAATTTAAGATTAAATAATGCTAGTTGATTATTTGAATTCCTTGAATATATTTGAATGTTCTTGATATTCTTAAATGTTCATGTGTTCTTCACATGTTTTTGGTTATTCATCACATGTTCATGCATGACACTAGTTTTGATCTTAAATCTATATCCAAAATATGAAAAACAATTTTCATTATTCTCTCAAATTCTTGAATCTAGGATATCACCATTCATACACATTCACTAAAATTTATTTTTCAATCTAAATGCAATAACTAATATATGGAGCTAGTGTTTATCACATGCACACACATTAAATTCAACTTGCAATTGATTGATAATATATTGGATGATATATGAATGTTGGCCACTATAGTTTAGAAGATCGGTTTCACTAGGCAAGGTGGGTGCCTAACACCTTCCCTTCTTGTAACATAACTTCCAAGCTTAGATCAAGGGTTCAACTACTTATCCAAGTAATTTTCAAACTATAGATTGCACTTAGGAAATAAAGCCATGTACTTTATCTTAAATTGTATTTAGGACCAAAGCCATGTAATTTCTGATGATCAATATACATTCATTCTCAAATCAATAAAATGATAAAATTTTCAAAAATTGTTTTCTTATTTATTCTGACAATTAAGTAAGTGGCGACTCCATTGTAAAACTCTTGATCTAAAGGGAAAAATATAATCAGTCTAACCTCTATTTTGAAAGGCAATAGGGTTTGGCCCAATTCCAAAATAGGTTGGAGTGCGGTCTCTCACAATCTGGCCTTGAATGGAGCTATCAAGGAGAGATAGGCTTCTCAATCTGCATGGGTTCGCTTGCCACATCAATCATATCTGACCTTGATGTTTGCCTTTGGTACAAGCTAGTGCTAGAAAATCTTTTAATTCTCGTGCTTGATCTTTGTTCATTCCCTTTACCAAAAGTTTTGAGTAAAAATTTTACTAAACTGATCATTCTGAATGTGAGCTTTCCCATTTTCAATTATTGAGCAAAATTTTGTTCCCTATCCTGTATTGTCAGGCATCTTCCTAGTCAAGAAAACAAGAAAAAGCACGCCAAAGCAATAGACGTCACTTTTTTCTGTGACAGAGCTAGATATAACATAGTTAGGGTCAAGGTAACCAGAAATCTCTTTCATATCATCATTAGCATGCAATAGGTTAGGAGAAATTTTATAGAGAGTGAGAAGTTGCAGAACTTAGGAACCAAGTAATGGTCCAAGAAAAATGAGCCATGTCTTATATCCCTATGGATGACAGGCCTAAAAAGTGTTGTGTGAAGATATGTAACTGCTGTTGGAAAAATACATGTTTGTATCACATACAAAACATACGCAGCGGAAAATTAACGAATCTACTTCATTCACAATTGATAATATTTACTATGTAAATTTCAGAATTTAAGAACAAGAGAACGTACCTTGAAGTAGTGAATTTCAAAACAAAGATCAGAAGCACTTGGAAACACTTTTAATCTTCACTTCAATTCCACTAACGCCTAAGAAGTGTGATATTTCAATCAGTTCAAGGGAGAATAAGAGTGTATCTTTCACTCACATACACCATTTCACAATGGTGTCACTTAGATAAAATTCTATATGTTTCTCCCATTTGTATTTAACTAATTATCTAATTGGGCTAACCTTTTGGACCTTTTTAATTGGGCTTTAAATGTGTGGCTTGGAGTGGGTCCAAAATGGACTAATAAGACACTAGTTTCAATGGGCCTTGGGCTTTTCTATTAACTCTTGACAAGTCCAAAGTTACCATTAATTATATTTAATGCCACTATATAAATATAGTTGTACTCTAAGCCTTATTTATAAATTATATTCCAAGACTTTATTATACATGCAACATCTTCATAAAATTTTCGTAGTAATACAAAATCATGAAAGTAGACTGCCACTTTGAAGATTACTACATCTTAATTCTTTGAGTACCTGGTTTAATCCTTTAAGTTATTTATCGTATATTTATAAAATCCAATTCTATAAATGTATACTTTAGTAACTCCTTATTAAAGTGGTTACGCCTAACTCTCTGAATAACCAAACCCATTAAACTTATTTCAACGAAATATTTTATATCTCCATTAAAAAACTATGAATTCCATCTTGAGAATATATGTTCCATCAACACTAAATGTGGCTGTCCAACATACTAAAGTTTTGATCATTAACTTTAAATGTCACTCCTGATATATCAAAGTAACCTACATCTCATGATCAGATTCATTATTCTCTCAGAATTAAGAGTTCATGTAAATATAAGTCGTGAGATTTATTATTCAATTGACAGTCGTTAGAAGAATAACAAATCTCATAATGGTTCAGTTTAATATATCTTAATTCTTAAAACATATCAATATACCAACTAAAAATCTCCATTTCCATGATTAAGACAAATCATTTTAGTTGATATGTTATAATCTTTACAGATGAAATGCCCAATTTCATCACCAACTACGAACTAAAATTCTGAATTTACAAAGAACTTGTGATCTATATTTTTTGTGACTAAATCACATAGATCACATATTATGCATCTCATGGACTATATGATAATGTCTCAATATTCATGTTATCATTATTTTTAGATAATAATAAAATAACTTTATTAATTACAACATTAAGTCATACATAATGTCATACATAATATCATATAATAGGATTTAAGGGCACACATCCTAACAATCTCTCACTTGCCCTAAAGACTATTGTACACTAATCTAACTCTCATTTCCTTCAAATGTGACTGAAAAGTCCTTTGGGGAAAATTTTGGTAAAGGGATCCGCTAGATTTTTTGCACTATCAATCTTTGCTACTATTACATCTTCTTGAGCAACATTATCTCGAACGATGTGGTACTTTCTTTCTATGTGCTTTCCTTTCTTATAATTCCTTGGATTGTGCAATCACTCAACTATTGTAGGAGAACAATGTGATAGGAACTTGCTTAATTCTCACAACACCAAGATTAGAAAGAAATTTATTGAGCCAAATAGCTTTCTTTGCCGCTTCACAAGCAGCAACATATTTAGCTTTCATAGTGGAGTCGGAAATATAAGATTGCTTAACACTCCTCCAAGTTATGGCTCCACCTCCCAAGGTGAACACACAACTTCAAGTGGACTTTCTAAAATCAAGATCTGACTAAAAATCTAAATCTGTATAGTCAATAGGGATCAAATTCTCACTATGGTAAACAAGCATAGAATTTCTCATTCTCCTTAGATACTTGAGAATATGCTTTACAGCTTACCAATGTTTAAGTACTGCATTTGATTGATTTCAGCTGACCATAGCAACTGAATAACAGATATCTGGTCTAGTACATAGCATGGCATACATGAAACTTCCCACTATAGAAGCATAAGAAATTTGCCTCATTGTATTTTCTTCCTCAAGAGTCTTAAGCCTTTGGTCATTAGACAGAGAAACTTCATTTCTAAAAAGAAGTAATCATTTCTTGGAGTTTTACATGCTAAACTGTTCTAAAGCCTAATCTATATATTCAGCTTGTGATAAACCTAATATCCTAATCCTTCAATCTCGCTGAAACTTGATTCCTAGAATATAGTTAGCTTCACCCAAGTCCTTCATATCAAATTGGCTTTACAACCAAACCTTTACCGATGACATTACCCCTACATCATTCCCAATGAGTAGAATATCATCAACATAAAATACTAGGAACATTACTACTTTATCTCGATGTCTTTTGTACACACATAGTTTGTCTAGATTTTGTTCAAAACCAAAGGACTTGATTGCTTGATCAAATCTAATGTTCTATGACCTTGATGCTTACTTATGTCCATAAATGGACATTTTCAACTTGCATACTATATGCTCTTCATTCTTTGTTATGAAACCTTCTAGTTGCATCATATTCATTTCTTCTTCAAGATTGTCATTAAGAAATGAAGTCTTGGCATCCATTTGCTAAATCTCATAATCATAATGAGCAGCAATGAATAAGAGAATTCTGATAGATTTAAGCATGGCTACTGGCAAAAAAGTTTCATCATAGTCAATACATTCTTTTTGTATATATCCTTTGGCCACTAGTCTTATTTTAAAGGTTTCAACATTTCCATCTATCTCTCTCTTCTTCTTGTAAACCCATTTGCAACCAACAGGTTTAATGTCATCAGGTGCCTCTACAAGATCCTAAACTTGATTGGAATACATAGAATCTGATTCAGATTTCATAGTTTGAATCCAATGTTGTGCATGTATATCATTTATTGCCTATTCATAAGTGTAAGGATCTGATACAACCTCTTCTGAGATGGCTTTATAAGTTTCTCCTAAACCTATAAATCTTATAGGAGGTCGAACAATTCTCCCACTACGATGAAACACTTGTGTGCTAGACATCTCATGAGTAGTATTGGTTGTTCAACTACAAGTTCATTTATTTTAGCCAAAACAACTTTACTTCTAGGATTAAAATTATTCACATAATCATCTTCCAAAAATTTTGCATGTGTGCTAACAAACACTTTGTTATCTTTATGATTATAGAATAAATAACCCTTTATTTCCTTTGAAAACCCTAAAAACATGCACACTTCTGTTTTTTATTCCAACTTATCCGACTTCCCTTTCAACACATGTGCTGGACATCCCCAAATGTGGAGATATTTCATACTAGGCTTGCGCCCACTCCATAATTCCTTAGGTGTGTTGGGAACAGATTTTGATGGAACTAAATTCAAAATATGCATTGTAATTTTAGTGCATATCCCCAAAAAGAAACTAATAAAGTTGAGTAACTCATCATAGACCTAACCATTTCCAAAAGAGTCATATTTCTTCTTTTCGTTATACCATTTTGTTGGGGAGTTCCAGGTACAATCAATTGGAAGACAATCCTATTTTGAATTAGTTAATCCTTAAAATCCTCAAGAAGATATTCACCACCTTAATCAGATCGAATGACCTTTATGCGTTTACCAATTAGTTCTCAACTTCAACCCTAAACTCTTTGAACTTTTCAAAGGTTTAGAACTTCCGTCTCATTAGGTACACATAACCATATCTTGATTAATCATCTGTGATAGTGATGATGTACTCATAACCTCCTTTTACTTTGGTTGATATAGGACCACATATATCCGTATGTACTAATTCAAGCAACTTTTAAGCTCTTCTACCTTTTGCATTAAAAGGTCGTCTAGTCATTTTACCTTCTAAACAAGATTCACAAACTAGAAATCCATCGAAATCCATGAGTTCTAAGAGTCCATCTTTGATTAGTCTTTGAATCCTATTTGAATTAATATGACCTAAACATAGGTGCCAAAGATATGCATCATTAGTAGAATGAAACTTTCTCTTTAATGATTTTACATAAGAGTTATTATCTAATTCAGAATTGTATAATTCATGCTTATCAAGAATTAAAATATAAAGGTTATCTACAATATTGCCAGAACAGATAAATACTTTATCGTTCTTTATTACAACAATGTCTTTTGAGATAACACAATATCCATGTTTATTTAAATAAGTTGCAGAAATTAAATTCCTATGAACATTAGGTACATACAGACAATCTTCTAATATTAAAACTCTAGAATTAAAATATAAATTAAACACTTCAACAACTACAATTGGAATCTTGCTCCCATCAGCCAAGATAAGAAACATTTCCCCTTCATTCAACTTTTTGGTCTTCTGAAACCCTTGCAATAAATTGTAGATATGATTAGTACAACTTGAATTCACACACCAGAAATCTGTGGGATTCTGTACTAAACATATTTGAAGAAGGAATGTACTTTTCATACCCTTATTCTTAGCAGCTTTGAAAATTGGACAATTCCTCTTCCAATGTCTTTTCTCACCACAATGGCAACACTTTCTTTTGGTTTTCTTTCATTTGTTGGCAACTCCTAAGACAATTTATTTGCCATCTTGCTTGATGAAGTCCTTCTTTTTCTTCTTCTTCTTACCCTTGTCTTTTAACTTAGGTTGAGAAATAGAAGCTTCACCCATATTGGCTTCAACATTAGAAGTACCAAGGATGCCTCCGTCGTCACCAACTCATTCATTAATTCAGACAATGAATAAACCTTTTTATTCATATTATAATTGAGTTTGTATTCCTTGAATGATTCTAGTAATGACTGGAGTATCATATCTACTTGGAATTCTCTATCAATATCGGCACTTAAAACTTCTAATGTATTCAGATTAGAGATCATCCTAAGACAATGCTTCCTCACTAAAGTACCTTCAACCATTTTGGTATTATAAATCTGCCTCATAGTTTCTTGCCTTGTAGAATAGCACATCTCCTTCAGACTTAACATAATGTCTGAAGCTAGTTCTACATCCTGCATTTGATGCTATAGAACATTTGAAATAGATGCTAGGATATAGCACTTGGTCATCTTATTAGATTTCTGCCAACGATCATATCACTGTTTTTCCTCAAGAGGAGCATCTAATGATGAAAAGCTAGGACATAGTTGAGTAAACACATACTTGTGCTCTTCAATAGTAAGAACAATGTCCAAATTTCTTTTCCAATCAATATAGTTGGATCAAGTCAGTTTGTTTTGATTAAGAATAGCAACAAGTGGGCTAAATGATGCCATGATATAAATATGGAAATAATAAACATGAATATAATAAGTCAACCGGACATTATCAATTTAGTATATAAGCATATAGTATAAAACCTTAATAAAACAATAATATAATATATGCAATGACAACCCAATCTCATGTCTATAATTCCTTGATAGCAAGTTTATTATAAACACTATGATTAATTGAGAACTATTCTCATTATTAATGCTATCATGATAACTTCTATCAAACACTAATAGTATGACGTATTACCTTTATCCTCTAAGTAATAATGACATAGCTCCTTTGGGAGGTTAACATTACACTTAGTCTAGTGTACACTATTATCTAGAATCATGTGTAGCCACATTTCATCTCCCTTTATAGTGTTTAAACTTGTAGTACCATGGAATAAAATACCCTCTTTTGGGATCACGAGGAATATATGCCAAGACGAGGTGCTTACCCCACATTACTATGAACCGATAATGAAGGCCGTGAGATCCAACCCTTGTATCTCTTTCCAACTAGATATTTTAAAAGAAAGGTTTTTATTTAAAAATCTTGTGTAATCTAAACACACACAGCCTTACACTTTTAAAACTTAAAAACACTTAGAAAAATTCAGAATTATCCTTCTTTCGATCGATCGAATTTGCCCCTCAATCGATCGAAAAATTAAAAAATTCCTACCTGAAAATTTGCCTAGCTTGATTGGTACTCAATCAATTGATCGACTAGCAATCAATTATCAATCGAATCAAACAGATTGGCCACTATTTCACTTGATCGATCGAAGGTAATTTTCGATCGATCGAAACACATGAAACTTGAATTTTTCAAAATTTTTCCAAGGTAGTTTTCAATGGTTTTTTATGAATAAACAACCATCATATGATCAAAATTGATAGAAAATGATATTAAAACTAAATTCCATTGATGCTATAGCCTTAAAGTTCAATTTAACATATTTAAACTTAGATTTAAACAACATTATAATATCAATATCAGTTTTTACCAAACAATAATTTCAAGAACCATACAGAAAACTAATTGCATAATCTTCTAACAACATGAAATTACAGTTTCTAATTCCAAAAACTCACAAAACATGTTATACAATTCAAAATTGGAGACCGCTCTGATACCAATAATTGCAAAAATACATGTTTGTATCGCATACAAAACACACATAGCTAAAAATTAACGAATCTACTTTATTCGCAATTGATAACTTGTACTATATAAATTTCAAAATTTAAGAATAAGAGTGCGTGCATTGAAACGGTGAATTTCAAAATAAAAATCAGAAGCACTTGGAAACACTTTTAATCTTCACTCTAATTTCGCTAACGTCCAAGAAGTGTGGCCTCTCAATCAGTTCAAGGGAGAATAAGAATGTATCTTTCACTCACATACACCATTTCACAATAGTGTCACTTACATAAAATTCTATATATTTCTCCCTTTGTATTTAACTGATTATCTAATTTGGCTAGTCTTTTAGGCCTTTCCAATTGGCCTTTAAATGTGTAATTTAGAGTAGGACCAAAAGGGACCAATAAGACACTAGCTCCAATAGGCATTGGGCTTTTCTGTCAAATCTTAACAAGTCTAAAGTTACTGTTAACTATATTTAATATCACTATATAAATATAATTGCACTCTAAACCTTATTTATAAATTAAATCCCAAGACTTTATTTTACATGCAACTCCTTCATAAAATATTCGTAGTAATACAAAGTCATGAAAGTAAACTGTCACTTTGAAGATTACTATATCTTAATTCCTTGAGTACCTAGTTTAATCCTTTAAGTTATTCATCATATATTTATGAAATCTAATTTCATAAATATATACTTTAATAACTCCTTACTAAAGTGGTTAGGCTTAACTCTTTGAATAACCAAACCCGTTAAACTTATCTCAAGGGAATATTTTACATCTCTGTTAAGAGACTATGAATTCTATCTTAAGAATATATATTCCATCATCACTAAATGTGGCTGCCCAACATACTGAGGTTTTGATAATTTATTTTAGATTTCACTCCTGATATATTAAAATAACCTACATCTTATGATCAAGTCCATTATTCTTTCAGGAATAAGAGTTCATGTATATATAAGTTGTGAGATTTATTATTCAATTGACAATCGTTAGGAGAATAATAAATCTCACAGCAGTCCAGTTTAATATGTCTTAACTCTTAAAACATATCAACATACCAACTAGAAATCTCCATTTCTATGATCAAGACAAATCATCTGAGTTGACATGTTATAGACTTCGCAGATGAAATACTCAATTTCATCACCGACTACAAACTAAAATTCTGAGTTTACAAAGAACTTATGATCTATATCTTCTGTAACTATATTACATAGATGACATACTGTGCATTTCATAGACTATATGATAATGTCCGAATATTCATATTACCATTATATTTAGATAATGATAAAACAACTTTATTAATCACAACATTAAGTCATATAAAATGTCATACATAGCATCATATAATAGGATTTATGGGCACACATCCTAACAATTGCATTAGCAAACTCTTAGCAATCCGCTGCCTAATCTTCCAAGGTAGAGAGTCATCATACCCAAAACCTCCTTTATCATTTACAACACCATGGATTGGATTTTCAAGCACCAGTAGCAGCCTAAGAGTTTTAGAGCATTCATGTGGTTGCTCATCTGGGTTGTAATGACAATATCATGGATAGCAAAAGACCTAAGTTCGTCTTCCATGATTGTCCCTTCAAACTCCTTAACAACAATTGGGCGGTCATCTAAAGAACCCATATACATAGTATAATGTGCATCATCAATGGGCTTATCGACTTTAATAGTATGACTCCAGGGAAGTAATTTACTTTTCCGAATAGTGCAAAGTGGAATAAAGTTGTTTGTTGCTCTTAGGGTCTCATCAGCAGAGAAATAGTAAATGGGATTGCATTTACCATTACAAGAAGCAATCATATCCTCTAGTAAGGTGCCTCCGTTTCCTCCATTCTCAAACACGCAAGGCCACCTTAAAAACTCTTACTTGTTGAGAGTCTGAATACAACATAGGAAAAGCACAAAAGCAAGTTAATTTAGAACTGAATAATGAGAAGAAAATGATCAAATAGTATGCCCTGCCCTGATCTGTAAGCAACAGTCTGATTCCCTTAAAAGAACTTATCAGTCGAATAGAGGAGAAATTTGATCTGGTTATTGTGATCTGAACTCTGAAGCTAATTACTAATGAGATTTGTCACTTATTTATGTTGGCTGGTTATTTTGGATAGGCTGTCCACTTGTAATAGGACAGCCAAATGGGGGTGACTTTGGTTACTCTTTATGTGTCTTTTGCAAAAATCAAATAGAGTGTAGTAATCACTTATTCTTCGGCTGTTCCTTTACTAAAAGGATTTGGCTGCAGATTCAGCAAAAGTGTTTGCTTAATAGAAGAATATATGGATTGTTCATGAGCTTAGGGTGGAGATTTTAGAGTGAAGCTGTGCAGACTTACATGGGCAGCTTCCATTTTTTCAAATTTCATTGCAGTGTAATGCAAAGATTTATGGTGGGAACATAAAATCAGAGGAGTATCATGTTATTAGGGAAGATGTAAGAGGAAGGACTAGCTGCCTTGCTTTTTTTGAAATGTTAGAAATTCTGTATTAAACAGAATCTTTGTAGCCTTTGGGGCGTCTGTTTTCTGCTTTAGAGAGAGTAACTTAGAGGTTTTGTCTTAGCGGTTCTGGCTGTATGTCTCTTTTGCTTGGGTTTGCAGCTTCGCTGTTGTGTTAGTTGTGTTGTTTGAAATGTCACCACCTCTTTTATAAAATTATGGTCATTCATAAAAATGAACCTTATCTACCCTTCATCTCCATTTCAAATCCTCCTCCTTTTCCAAGGGTTTCATAATTGGACATTGAATCCATTTCATATGATGAGAGTTGCTGGTGTGTCCATTTTGTCAATTTCACAGTTCTGATTAAATTTTTTGTCTAGCAGTGTACAAATTACCACATTATTTAAAATTTTAAATGACTTGACAATCTATACACCTTTAGATTTGTAAAACTTAATCTGAACCATGAAATGGACAAGACTTTAAATGAAGAGGATCCTTTTCCCCCACTAACGCTCACCAGCAAGATAGATGTATATGAATCAAGATCAACAATAAAATGAAACTATATGAGAGAAGACAATGAAAATCAACATACCAACTGGTTGTGATATTGTTGTCACCTTTTGTCTGCCTGCTCTTCTGGTCCAATGAGACCAAGATCTGAGATCTTTTGTTGTTGGTGAGAATTGAGAGCCTACTATCCACTATATGAGAGAAGACAATGAAAATCAACATACCAACTGGTTGCGATATTGTTGTCACCTTTTGTCTGCCTGCTCTACTGGTCCAATGAGACCAAGATCTGAGATCTTTTGTTGTTGGTGAGAATTGAGAGCCTACCATCCACTTAATGAATGAGACACCATCACAAAATCATTTGATAGTTAAAACTTTGCTTTGATTCAACAACCATCTAGAGTGCCGTTGACCAACCCACCATCACGGTCACTGTCTATGTTCACTTTCATATACCTGCTTTGGGTCGTCAGTCCTAATTTCATCTGTTTAAACTGTGTAGAGAGCTCACACGGTTATACACATTGACCAACCAGTTGTGTGGGTGTTTTTTCAAATGCTTTTTAAATACAAAAGAGGCATTTTTCCAGTGCAGGTCATATACTTCATTCCTTTCAAGCTGATAAGTCCATTTTCTAACTTGGAAGACAATATCATAATTGCAATTTGTAATTGAATGCTTATTTGCAACTAGTGGTTTGCGCGTTTGTTATGCAGAAGTATATAACTCATTCAATCCTCTCCACCTTTCTCACTGTGAAGCCACCTAAATTAGCTTCCATATAGATATATTTAGGTTTGCTTAGTAGTCTCCAAAGACTCGGAACAACAACAAATTGTTGTTAGAGCAGTTCACGAGGGCCATAATAGATAAACAATACGAAGATGTAGCAATAACATTAGACAGCAATTCAAGCTAAAGCTCCTTTCATCACATCTACTTACTGGACAATCGTCAATTTACATTACCCCCAATTTCATTTTCCCTTTCCACAAACAAAATATAGGCTGCAAAAAGAGCACCAAACAAAACAAGCTATACATACATATACTATTACACTTCCATCACTTTTGTTACAAAAAAGAAGAAAGTCAGCACACTGTGGCAATATCACAAACACCTAGTACTGAGTCTAATCTTCACCTCCATCATCATCTTGAACTTGATCATCTTGACCATCACCTTCAAACCCACCTCCCAAACCACAAACCCTTTCCCACACATCCTCCGAAACAGGCACAACCGACAGCCTCGGCTGCCGAAACAGAGCAAAACCCTTCAACCCAACATCCCCTTTCATCTCCTTCAAGTCCACAGGCCTCCTCATCTCCCCCACTGCCTTCACATCCACAGCCCCACCACCATCTTCATACCACTCCTTGACAACAGTGACCACGCCGACAACGCGGCGGGCCTTGGAGCCAGAGTGGTAGAAGAAGCAGAGGTCACTGAGCTTCATGGACTTGAGGTACTTCTGGGCTTGCTTGTTCTTGACACCATCCCAGTTGCTCAAGCCTCCATTGGCAGCTTGGTCCTCCCATGACCACTCTCCTGGCTCTGTCTTCAAAAGCCAGAACTGCTTGTCTTCTTTGCCCATTGTTGAAAGCTTTCTATGCGGGTTTGTTATTGTTTGTTGAGGTTTCTTCAGAGGTTTTTGTTTGTGCAGTGGAAGAGTCTTATGGCGGGAGATTGTGGAGTTTGGCGCCAAGGGAATTACCGCAACTAGTTGCTAACACAAACAATCAACAGACAAGTAGAATAAAATAATTTTATAAAATATTAAATTGTGTAAGAAAATCATTGCATGATTTACTTTTATATAACTTTAATTTGTATTACAGTTTGACGAAGAAGTTATTACTTGAATATGCAATGGCTTTCAAAAAGACAGTTTCAGATACTGAAAAAATAACTCAAAAATTCACATTTTAGTGTGTGTGTAAGACTACACAAATTCAGATGTTGAAATTTCAGAATGCCAAAAAAAGATATATAATTAAAGAATAAGTTATTGAAATAATTCAAAAAATATATGACTATTCAAAAGTGAAGTATAAGAAAAAGAAAAAAAAAGTACACGAACTCATTAAGTAATAAGTCTTAAATTTTAACGAGTCTAAACTTTAAATGAATCTTTTCAGCATATAACCCACGCTAAAAAATGTTGAGCATGAGCCAAAGTTGAAAGTCATAGCTCCTCTTAAGATATCATATATAAGTTTTCTGTCAAAGAAATTTACATTCTTTCATATCATGAAATGAAACAAAAATATATGCAGTAGCAGCAACCTTACATTTCAATTATTGCAAGTTTTTTTATCTTGTAAAAAATTTTTAAAGAAAGTTTGGTGGTTCATATGCAAAAAATTATTTTTTAAAAAATACATGAAAAACCATTATATATATATATATATTTAACAAAGTAGAAGGGATGAAAATAACAGAAAAAGAGTTCATACCTCTACTCAGTTTTTTTTTTTTTTAATATATTGGAGTTTGCACTGCTTTTATAGTGTTTATAATGAGTTTGAGTTTAAGTTAAACTTATTAGAGAGATGGAGTTTCATTCTTTATTAAGTTTAGACTAAATAAAAACAATTTTGTTTTAAAAAAATGGTAATGTAAGTTTGAGTTTAAGTTGAACTTGTTAGAAAGACAAGTTTTACTCCTTGTTAAGTTTGAACTAAATAAAAATAATTTTATTTTAAAAAAATGATAATGATGTGACAAGCTCTAGAGAGGTTAATAAAAAGTCGAAACTTCGGTTTATATATATATATGGTAAAGCCCATTGTTTTAGAAGTTAGAACTGGGTCTTATATTTGGGTACTAAGTAAGTATTGGCAATATGGATTAGGATATGGCAATGCCAACTCATATTAAACTGTACCAAACTTTTTGGGTGGGAATATCATTGAGTTTGGACCTATAATGTAAGACATTGGTATGTCTATAAAAGTGACATTGGTATGTTTATAAAAAATAAAATAAAATAAAATAAAAAAGACATGGTATTATTTCTTAGAGGTGAGTTTAATATTATTGTCATTTTTTTTTCTTTTGTTTTATGTACCACTTTTTAAAATTTCATATTTTTTTTAAATACAATTTTTTTTATACCAATTTTCAACATAAAGCAAAGGCAATCTAGGGACAAAAATTGCAGTTGGCATTTTGCTTAATTTATGAAAGAAAAAGTTTCTTTCAAAACTAGTTTGGAAAGAGAACCTTTAAAATATGTTTAGTTTGGATTATTTTGGGGAGGATGAAAAAAAAGAATAAGAGAAAAATATTAGAGAAAATAGGTGAGAGTAATGTTTGGTTGGGAGGGGGAAAAGGAGAGAAAATTGATGGGGCCTGGCTATTTTCCCTCCAAGCCCATCAAAACTCTATAAGTAAATTTATATAAAATACTTCTTCTATCCTCTTATTTTTCTTTCTAATTAAACAAAAAAGTTTTCTATACTCTACTTTTCCATCCCTTCAACCAAACACGCATGAAGGAAAACTAAATATTTTCTATCCAGTCACTTTTCTAATCTTCACAATTTTCTATCTTTCTACTTTTTTATATTCCCAACTGTAAAGTTTTAATTTACAACTATTTTGTGTTGGCTTTAATTTTGTGCTAAATTTGATTATAATTTTGTTCAAACTTTTGTACCTTGTATTTTATGTGGGATTTATTTGTAAGGGTTATATGTGAGAGAGAGTGTGAAAACTCAAGGCAACATTGAAGACTAAAGAATTTTTCGCAGGTAGCTGACGAGTAGTCTTCCCGTGAAGTGAAGCATGTGCTCAGCACATGACTAGAATGCGAAGAGTCATGACAGATGGTGACAGCTGGTTTTCGCGAGTATCTCGTGGGTAAGGCCTTCCCGCGAGATATTCGAGAGCTATTTCTTATTTTGGCTGATGGGAGTAGAATTCCGGTTGTAGCTATTAGAATGTTTAAGTTATGCTTTGAGTCTAAAGTTTTAATATTGAAAAACAGTCTATATGTACCTAATGTTCGTAGGAATTTAATTCCTACAACTTATTTAGGTAAGCATGGGTATTGTGTTATGAAAAGACAATGTTGTAATAAAGAAGGATAAGATGTTTATCTATTCTGGCAATATTATGGATCGTCTTTATATTTTAACAGCTAATAAGCATGAATTATACAATTTTAAATTAGATAATCACTCTCATGTAAAATCATTAAAGAGAAAGTTTCTTTCTACTAATGATGCATATCTTTGGCACTTACGTTTGGGTCATATTAATTTAAATAGGATTCAAAGACTAATCAAAGATGGACTTTTAGAGACCATGAACTTTGATAGATTTCCAGTTTGTGAATCTTGTTTGGAAGGTAAAATAACCATACGGCCTTTTAATGCAAAAGGTAGAGGAGCCTAAGAGCTGCTTGAATTAATTCATACGGATGTATATGCTCTTATGTCAACCCAAGCAAAAGGAGGTTATGAGTATTTCATCACTTTCACGGATGATTACTCAAGATATGGTTATGTGTACCTAATGAGACGGAAGTCCGAAGCCTTAGAAAAGTTCAAAGAGTTTAAGGTTGAAGTTGAAAATCAATTGGGTAAATGCATGAAGGTCATTCAATCTGATCGAGGTGACGAATACCTTCTTGGGGATTTCAAGGATTACCTAATTCAAAATGGGATTGTCTCCCAATTGACTACACCTGGAACTCCCCAACAAAATGGTGTAGAGGAAAGAAGGAATATGACTCTTTTGGAAATAGTTAGGTCCATGATGAGTTACTCAACTTTACCAGTTTCTCTTTGGGGATATGCATTAAAAACTATAATGCATATTTTGAATTTAGTTCCATCAAAATTTATTCCCAACGCACCTATGGAATTGTGGAGTGGGCACAAGCATAGCATGAAATATTTCCACATTTAGGGTTGTCTAGCACATGTGCTAAAGGGAATGCCTGATAAGTTGGAACCAAAAACAGAAGTATGTTTGCTTGTGGGTTATCCAAAAGAAACTAGGGGTTATTTATTCTATAGTCGTAATGATAACAAAGTTTTTGTTAGTACAAATGCTAAATTTTTAGAAAATGACTATATGAATAATTTTACTCCTAGAAGTAAAGTTATTTTAGCTGAAATGACTAAACCTGTAGTTGAACAACCAATGGATGAAACTAGAGATGATGTGGCTGTATTGGATACACCATAAGATGCCACTCATGAGATGTCTAGTACACAAGTGCCTCATCGTAGTGGGAGGAATGTGAGGCCACCTAAAAGATTTATTGGTCTGGGAGAAACTTATGAAGCTATCTTAAAAGAGGCTGAAAATGATCCTTACACTTATGATGAAGCAATTATTGATATAGAGGCCAATCATTGAGTCCAAGCTATGAAATCTGAATTAGATTCAATGTATCCCAATCATGTATGGAATCTTGTAAAGGCGCTTAATGGCATTAAACCTGTTGGTTGCAAATGGGTATACAAAAAGAAGAGAGGGATAGATAGAAAGGTTGAAACCTTTAAAGCAAGACTAGTGGTGAAAGAATATACACAAAAAGAAGGTATTGATTATGATGAAACCTTTTCACCAGTATCAATGCTTAAATCTATCAGAATTCTCTTATCCATTGCTACTCATTATGATTATGAGATTTGACAACTGGATGTCAAGACTACATTCCTTAATGGTATTCTTGAAGAAGAAATATACATATTGTAACCTGAAGGTTTCATAGCAAAGATCCAAGAACATATGGTATGCAAGTTGAAAATGGTCATTTATAGACTTAAGCAAGCATCTAGGTCATGGAGCATTAGATTAGATCAAGCAATCAAGTCATTTGGTTTTGAACAAAATCTAGATAAACCATGTGTGTACAAGAAACATCAAGATAAAGTAGTAATGTTCCTAGTGCTTTATATTGATGATATTCTACTCATTGAAAATGATGTAGGGATAATGTCATCAGTAAAGGTTTAATTGTGAAGCAAATTTGATATGAAGGACTTGGGTGAAGCTAACTATATTCTAGGGATCAAGCTTTGATGAGATCGAAAGAATAGGATGTTAGGTTTATCACAAGCTAGATATATAGATAAGGTTCTATAATGGTTTAGCATGCAAAACTCCAAGAAATGATTACTTCCTTTCAGACATGGAGTTCCTCTGTCTGATGACCAAATGCCTAAGACTCTTGAGGAAGAAACATGATGAGACAGATTCCTTATGCTTCTGCAGTGGGAAGTCTCATGTATGCCATGCTTTGTACTAGACCAGATATTTGTTATTTAGTTGGCATAGTTAGTCAATATCAATCAAATCCAGGACTTAAACATTGGCAAGCTGTAAAGCATATTCTCAAGTATCTAAGAAGAACGATAGATTATATGCTTGTTTACCATAGTGAGGATTTGATACTCATTGGCTATACAGATTCTGATTTCAGAAAGTCTACTTCAGGTTGTGTGTTCACCTTGGAAGGTGGAGCCATAATTTGGAGGAGTGTCAAGCAATCTTGCATTGCTGACTCTACCATGGAAGCTGAATATGTTGTTACTTGTGAAGCGGCAAAGGAAACTGTTTAGCTTAAGAAATTGCTTTCTAATCTTGGTGTTGTGAAAATTGAGCAAGTTCCTATTGTATTATTCTATGACAATAGTGGAGCTATTGCACAATCCAAGGAATCACAAGAAAGGAAAGCACATAGAAAGAAAGTACCATATCATTCGATACATTGTTGCTTAAGGAGATGTAGTAATAGCAAAGAATGATAGTGCAAAGAATCTAGCAGATCCTTTTACCAAAGCTTTGCCCCAAAGGACTTTCGAGTCATATTTAGAGGAGATGAGAGTTAGATTAGTACACAATAGTCTTTAGGGCAAGTGAGAGATTGTTAGGATGTATGCCTTTAAATCTTATTGTATGATGTTATGTATAACATTAATATTGTGATTAATAAAGTAGTTTTATTATTATCTAAAAATAATGGTAACATGAATATTGAGACATTATCATATAGTTCATGAAATGTATAGTATGTGATTTATGTGAAAAGTCACAGAAGATATAAATCACAAGTTCTTTGTAAACTTAGAATTTTAGTTTGTAATTGGTGATGAAATTGGGCATTTCATCTGTGAAGACTATAACATATCAACTAAGATGATTTGTCTTGATAATGGAAATGGAGATTTCTAGTTGATATGTTGATATGTTTTAAGAGTTAAAACATATTAAGCTGGACCGCTATGAGATTTATTATTCTCCTAACGACTGTCAAATGAATAATAAATCTCACAACTTCTATTTATATAAACTCTTAATCTTGAGAGAATAATGAACTTGATCATGAAATGTAGGTTACTTTGATATATCAAGAGTGAGATCTAAAGTAATGATCAAAACCTCAGTATGTTGGGCAGCCACATTTAATGTTGATGGAACATATATTCTCAAAATGAAATTCATAGTCTCTTAACGGAGATATAAAATATTCCCTTAAGATAAGTTTAATGGGTTTGGTAATTCAGAGAGTTAGACCTAACCACTTTAGTAAGGAGTTACTAAAATATATATTTATGGAATTGGATTTCATAAAAATATGATGAATAACTTGAAGGATTAAACCGAGTACTCAAGGAATTAAGATGTAGTAATCTTCAAAGCCGTCTAGTTTCATGACTTTATATTACTACGAATATTTTATGAAAGGGTTGCATATACAATAAAGTCTTGGGATATAATTTATAAATAAGGCCTAGAGTGCAACTATATTTATATAGTGGTATTAGATATAGTTAATGGTAATTTTGGACTTGTTAAGAGTTGACAGAAAAGCCCAAGACCCATTGAAGCTAGTGTTTTATTAGTCCCTTTTAGTTCCACTCCAAGCCACATACTTAAGCCCAATTGAAAAGGCCCAAAAGGCTAGCCTAATTAGATAATCAGTTAGATACAAAGGGAGAAATATACAGAATTATGTAAGAGAGACACTATTGTGAAATGGTATGTATGTGTGTGAGAAAGCCACTCTCTAATACTCCCTTGGAAACTGATTGAGAGACTACACTTCATAGGCGTTAGTGGAATTAGAGTGAAGATTAAAAGTGTTCCCAAGTTCTTCTAATCTTTGTTTTGAAATTCACTGCTTCAAGGTACGTTCTCTTGTTCTAAAATTCTAAAATTTACATGGTGCATGTTATCAATTGAGAATGGAGTAGATTCGTTTATTTTCCACTGCGTATGTTTTGTATGCGATACAAACATGTATTTTTCCAACATAAGATGCAATCCTAATAGCTATACATAGTGAGGAAGATCCTCCTAGAATTGGGATCAGAAAAATAATGGGAGAAGAAAATGGAAAGGAATTAAGAATTGTATAACCAAGTTGCATGTAGTCTAAAGAACCATTGCCCCTCGGCTAGCCCATGGAAGAACTTGAATAAGAAACTTTGTTTTTCTCTCTCTTATTTTTCACTTAAACTGCTATTTTAGCCTTTTTTTTTTTTTTTTTTTTTTTTTCTTTAGATCATCAAGTAAAGCTGTCGAGGCTTGAAGGGTTAGCCTTGATAACTCACCTCTACAAATTAATTGCATCAGGCTTGATTTTTAGTCCATTCCTCTTTTGATTGGACTTGATTGCTGGTTACGCCCCTTAAAATTGGCACTGTTTATGGGAAGGTCACCTTAAATCCTTACTTACAGTCTTGAGTGATTAAAAAATGGCAAACTCAAGGAGAAGTGGAACTATGGCTCGGAGTGAAGGACAAGAATCAGTAGGGTACAAGCATAGGCATGAGTTTGTGAACCCTAAATGTAAAAGGGATCGAGCTCTAGCTCAGTCTCCTAGCCTAAGGGTTGCATTTGTTCATTCAAATCATATAACTCATAGCCACTCTGTGTCCTTAATGCACGTTCCAAGAGACAAAGAGATGCATGATCTCAAAGTAGAGGTTCATCACCTGTGGCAACGACTTCGTTAAAGAGTGCACATAAGGGAATCTAGGAACCATTTACCAAGCCTAAGCTCTAGCTCCATATATGAGCCTAAGCTCTAGCTCCATATATGAGTGGAGCTATAGATAGAGAACTAGGAGCCCACAAAATGAGTTTCATGCAGCACCCTTTCATTCGATGGGAGTGATGCCATGAGTAGGGCCCTACGTTAGATTTCTCGGTCCCCCTTCTCTCGCTATATTGATGATGCTGAGTTGCCCCACCATTTTATGCAGCCAACCTCCACCATTTATAATGGAAAAACATACCCAGTGGAGCACGTAAGTCATTTTAATTAGAGGATGGCGATTCACTCCAAAAACAAGGCTCTCATGTGCAAGGTCTTCCTTTCTACCCTTGGCCACACAACCATGAGATGGTTTAATGGGTTAGAGGAAGGGTCCCGAAGGTCATATGAAGAGTTGATAAGGGCTTTTGGTGCAAAATTCATTACATGTAGTAGGTTCCCAAACCTTTAGACTCCCTGCTTTCTATGGCAACGAGGGAGGGCGAATTCATTACTTGGATAGGTATTAGTAACTCTTTAATGAGGTCGATGAAGATTTTGATGACGTGGCGATCCAAACCTTGAAAGTGGGCTCCCCATGAATTTTGACCTAAGAAAGTCCCTCACCTTGAAGCTAACCTGGGACATGCACCAACTGATGGACCAAATTAAGGAGCATGAGAGGGTGGAAGACGACCAATCTCAGCGTAAAGGAAAGGCGAAGGTCTTCATGCTTGAGTGAAGAGACCTTTGGTCTGATCATTTCGGCCCCAATAGGCCGAGGAGAGAGTTACTCAATCAAGCACCCCAGAATAATGCACAAGTAGTGAATTATGCATTCAACAAGCCCGTGTACTGGGTACAAGAGAGGATAAAAAAATAAGCCATATTTTAAGTGGCCAAACAAGATGAGGGGGATCCCACCAAGTGAAACTAGGGCCTATATTTCAAGTGTCATCAATACCAAGGTCATTTAACTAAAGCTTGTAGGACATTGCATGATTTTTTGGATTAGTTTATCAAAGCTGGAAAGCTAAAGCAGTACATGCACTAACCATCTGGGGGAGGAGAGCAGTCAGGTTCTGGTCTCCAAAGGGATTTGGCACCATGCCCACCCATGGGGACCATCAACATTATTTTTGCTACTCCAATAAGGAGGTTGGTAGCTCGTCTGGGGTAATGACCTTTTCTCCACAGCTTATAGATAAAAAAGAGTGCAGGGAGTCTAAGTGGAGTAAGAGCCAATCTTGGGCTTTTTCAAGGCAGATAAGGTGGGCACTTTCCAGGCTCACGATGACGCTCTCATTTTTACGCTCTGAATTGGAGGATTCAACGCAAAAAGAGTTATGATAGATCAAGGAAGTGGAGCTAAGATTATGTATTCAGATTTATATATGGGGCTAGGATTGAAGCCCAAGGATTTCAGTAAGTACAACATCCCTTTTGTTGGATTTGATAAAAAGACAGTTGCCCCTAGGGGGATGATTAGGTTGCCACTGCAGACACAAAATGAGATAGTTGAAGTGGACTTCATTGTAATAAATGCCTATTCACCTTACATTGCTATTCTAGCAAGGCCTTGGCTCCATGCAATGGGGGTTGTAACCTCCACCTTGCATGTGAAAGTAAAGTACCCAATCGAGGGGCACGTTGGGGAGTTATTGGGATGTTAAACAGTCGCAAGGCAATGCATGGTAGCTATGGTGAGGCATTAAGCGCTGCAAATCAGTCATTTAGACCCAAGCTCCGTTGCATAGCAATTAGCAACTGGTGAGAATAAGGCTCTAAACAAGATGGAAGTGTTAGGTGTGTGCCCTTAAATCCTATTGTATGACATTATGTATGAGTTAATGTTATGATTAATAAAGTTTTTTAATTAATAATGGTAACATGAATATTTGGATATTATCATATAGTCCATGAGATGCATAGTATGTGATTTATGTAAAAAGTCACAGAAAATATAAATCACAAGTTCTTTATAAACTCAGAATTACAGTTCGTAGCAGGTGATGAAATTGGGCATTTCATCTGCGAAGACTATAACGTATCAACTAAGATGATTTGTCTTCATCATGGAAGTGAAGATTTTTAGTTGATATGTTTTAAGAGTTAAGACATATTGAGTTGAACCGCTGTGAGATTTGTTATTCTCCTAACGACTGTCAAATGAATAATAAATCTCATGACTTATATTTGCATGAACTCTTAATCCTGAGAGAATAATAGACTTGATCATGAGGTGTAGGTTACTTTGATATATTAGAAGTGAGATCTAAAGTCACGATCAAAACCTCAGTATGTTGGACAGCCACATTTAGTGTTAATGGAACATATATTCTCAAGATGAAATTCATAATCTCTCAACGGAGATATAAAATATTCTCTTGAGATAAGTTTAATGGGTTTGGTTATTCAAAGTGTTAGGCCTAACCACTTTAATAAGAAGATACTAAAGTATATATTTACGAAATTGGTTTTCATAAATATATGATAAATAATTTAAAGGATTATACCGGGTACTCAAGGATTAAGATGTAGCAATATTCAAAGTGGCAATCTACATTCATAATTTTGTAATATTACAAATATTTTATGAAGGGGTTGCATGTATAATAATGTCTTAGGATATAATTTATTAATAATGGCTAGAGTGCAATTATATTTATATAGTGGTATTAAAAATAATTAATGGTAACTTTAGACTTGTCAAGAGTTGACAAAAAAACCCAAGGTTCATTGGAGCTAGTGTCTTATTGATCCCTTTTGGTCCCACTCCAAGCCACACACTAAAACCCAATTGGAAACGCCCAATAGGTCAGCCCAATTAGATAATCAGTTAATATAAATAGAGAAACATACAGAATTTTTTATTAGAGAGAAAGATGAAAAAGAGAGACATCATTGTGAAATGGTATGTATGTGTGAGTGAAGCCACTTGATTATTCTCCCTTGAAAATTAATTGAGTGACCACACTTCTTGGGCGTAAAGTGGAATTGGAGTGAAGATTAAAAGTGTTCCCAAGTACTTTTAATTTTTTGTTTTGGATTTCACCACACCAAGGTACACTATCTTGTTCTTAAATTCTGAAATTCAGATAGTGCATGTTATCAATCATTAATGAAATAGATCCATGTTTGTTA
The DNA here is from genome assembly GCA_032878915.1 of Castanopsis chinensis. NCBI lineage: Eukaryota > Viridiplantae > Streptophyta > Magnoliopsida > Fagales > Fagaceae > Castanopsis > Castanopsis chinensis. The sequence goes on along the minus strand of JAVQMG010000097.1, from coordinate 2,975,817 downwards.
CTTCCGCTGTGTGTTTTGCATGAGATACAAAACCAAATTTTCCAACAGGAAGGAGCCAAAATATAAAGTGAAGAATTGGAAAAAGTGGTTGTAGGGCCAGATGAGGAGAAATATTTCCAATTAGGGACACAACTACCTTTAGCTGAGAAGGTTTAACTGCTGGCCTTCCTGATGAATAACATGGATGTTTTTGCAGGGAGTACATATGAAGTCCTAGGGGTCGATCTAGAATTTATATGTCACCACCGTAATGTGAACCCAATAGCAATACCAAGGAAGCAACAATCTCAGCTTTCCTTTAAGGAGCTCATGGGTGCAGTAAAAGAAGAAGTTAATAAGCTGAAAAGGGCAGAAGCTATCAAAGAAGTCTTGTATCCTAAATGGTTGGCTAATAATGTTGTGGTTAGGAAGAAAACAGGCAAATGGAAAGTGTACGTGGACTTTACCAATCTTAATAAGGCCTGCCCAAAGATCCCTTTTTGGTTTCGAGAATCAATCAGATCATCGATGCGACCTTTAGTCATCCTCGGATGAAGTCTTCTCAATTAGGAACTAGCATCAAATCCCATTCACGTTGCCTAACCAGGAAAAAAACTTCTTTCCTTGCCTCAATTAGGAACTAGTATTACCAAGTAATGCCATTTAGCTTGATGAATGCTGGGTTTACCTACCAAAGGATGGTGACAAGAATGTTCGAAGCTTAGTTGGGTAAAAATGTGGAGGCCTACATAGATGATATGGTGGTGAAGAGCAAAAATGTATTTGAGCATTTAGGAGATTTGGATGAAGTCTTCTCAGTACTAAGGAAATACAAGCTATGCTTGAATGCTTCTAAATGTTCCTTCGGAGTAGGGTCTAGAAAATTCTTGAGATATATGATCACCCATTGACGAATAGAGGTTAACCCTAATCAAATCAAAGCCATTCATAGTTTGCACCCACCTCAGAACTCAAAAAAGGTACAACTCCTGACCGAAATGACAGCCACTTTAAATAGATTTTTATCTCGGTTGGCTGATAGATGTAGACCATTCTTCTAGTTGCTTCACAAATGGAAGGATATTGTGTGGATTGAGGAATGTGATAGGGGGGAAAAAAGATTGGTATGCCTATGTAGTGGTTACGGCCCATACAGTTAACCTAGTTCTGATTTGAACAGAAAGGAGGGCAAAAACCTGTATATTATGTGAGAAAGTCCCTTCAGAAGTAGAAACACGTTATCCCCATTTAAAGAAGACCATCGTGGCCATCATACATGCCACGAAAAAGCTTCCCCATTATTTCTAGGCCCATAGGTTGTCATCCCCACCCAACTTCTCTTATAGGCTTTGCTCTTGAAGTCAGATTTCACTAAGAGAGTGGCAAAGTGGGGGACCATACTACTAGATTTTGACATCAAATATCTCCCTTAAACAGCCCAAAAGGGCAAGTTTCGGCCGACCTAGTGGCTAAATTCATTGAAAGGGTAGAGAAAGGAGAGAGCGAGGATCATGATAGGCTATCTAGAGGCGTGATAGCTATTGTAGCGTCCCCTCTGCCACAATAAGAGTTGTACGTGGATGGGGCCACTAATTAGAGGGGCTCGGGAATTAGGGTAGTCATGATCTCCCCAGAACACATCACCATCGAGAAATCCTTGAGATTGGACTTCTCAGCCACAAACAATAAAGTAGAATACTAAGCCTTCATCACTGACCTGTACTCTGTCAAAAAACTCAAAGGGAATCCATTAAAGTCTTCAGTGATTCGAGGTTGGTAGTGGGACAAGTCCAAGGGGAATTTGAAGCCAAAGATCAAAGTATACAGTGGATTTGGGCCGGGTAAAGCAGTTGCAAGCTAGCTTTGGAACCTTCACCATAAGCCAAGTATCCAGGAGCAAAAATACTCATGCCAATTCACTTGTAACGTTGGCCACCTCCATAGGAGAAAATTTGCCGAGGATCATAACAGTAGACAGTTTGTCATGACAACAAGATTCCCATACCAGTATGCGTAGTGCCCGTCAAACCAAGCTAAATGGACCCAATGGTGTCATTCATCAAAAATGGAACACTTACCAAAGATAGAGTAGAAGTCGAGAAGATTCAAAGGAAGGATCGACGATACCGACTCTCTAAGGAACAAAAATGGTACAAGCATTCCTATTTGGGCCTATACTTGTTGTGTATACACCTTAAGGCAGTAGAAGTTGTCCCGGAAGATCTTTATGAAGGAGTCTATGGTAGTCACACAAGTTTTATCACATAGAGCTCTTACCAAAGAGTATTGGTGGCCCAGCATGCAAAAGTCTGCCAAAGATTTGGTTAAGAAGTGGGACCAGTGCCAGCAGTATGCCCCAAATGTTCATCAGTTAGGGGGGATCCTCAATCCCCTTTTTAGTCTATGGTCCTTTGCACAGTGGGGATTAGATACTGTTGGCACATTTTCAAAAGCAACCGAAAACCATAAATGGCTCCTTGTCGGGATTGATTATTTCACGAAATGGGTTGAAGCAAAACCCCTCTCCATTATCCAAGATCAGGACGTGAAGAGGTTCATTTGGCGGAATATTGTCACAAGATTTGGCATACCACACATTTTCATCTTGAACAATGGTCTCTAGTTTGACAGCAAAGCTTTCCAAAGATATTGTTGTGAAATAGGGATAAGAAAAAATTATTCCACACCAGCCTACCCACAAGGCATTGGACAGGCTGAGGCCATTAACAAGGTTATAGTGAATGGATTAAAGAAAATGGTAGATGAGGCAAAGGGCAAATGGGTGGATGAGCTACCCCACTCTTTATAGACATATCGCACCACGCCAAGGAGATCAATAGGCAAAACCCATTTTTCTATAACGTATAGTTCAGAGGCAGTTATCTCCCTAGAAATAGGATTCTCGACGATGAGAATTGACCAGTTCAACGATAACAAGAACGAGCAACTCCTTTCTGCCAATCTGGACTTGATTGAAGAAATGAGGAAAATTTCCATTGTCAAGTTAGCTCATTATCAGCAAAAGCTCAAACAAGGGTATGATAAAGGCATCAAGGCAAGAGCATTTGTACCTAGCGACCTAGTCTTGATGAAGGTTGTAGGAAATATGAAGAATCCAGCATAGGGAAAGCTGGGACCTAATTGGAAAAGGTCCTATCTAGTCACATCAGTGGCAAGAACTAGAGCTTAGCACCTAGAAGACTTGGACGAAAACCCATTCCCTCAGCCGTGGAATGTAAATAACCTACGTAAATATTATTTTTAATAAAAAGATTTGATTTTATTCAAGCTTTAAATCTTGTTTAAGTTTACGTTGTCTTGGTGTCTTATTACTAATACTAAGCCTATCAAGATCTAAAGCCAAATCTAGAACAGTAAGGGCCAGCCCTTGCACTAAAATTTAAAAAACAATCTAAGGGTCAAACAAAACCTTAATTAGGTTAGACTCCTCGGGCCAGTTGCCTTAGGTAATTTAACTCTAAAAACTAATCAAAGGGTTAAACAGAACATCGGCCAAGTTAGACTCATTGGGTCACCTGCCTTGGGTAAATTAACTCTAAAAAATAATCCAAAGATTAAACAAAGTATCAGCAAGGTTCAACTCCTTGGGTTACCTGCTTTGGGTAAATTAACTCTAAAAAACAATCTAAGGGTTAAACAGAACCTCGGCTAGGTTAGACTCCTCGAGTCACCTGCCTTGGATAAATTAACTCTAAAAAAATAATCCAAGGGTTAAATAGAACTCGGCCAGGTTAGATTCCTTGATTCACCTACCTTTGGTAAATTAACTCTAAAAAACAATCCAAAGGTTAAATAGAACATTGGTCAAGTTAGACTCCTCAGGTCACCTGCCTTGGTTAAATCAACTCTTAAAATAATCTAAAGGGTAAATGGAACCTCGGTTTTTTGATCCCTCGGGACATCTACTATACTTAAAGTTAGTTCTTCAAATGCTTAGGACCTTTAAGATGTTCATGATGGCTTTGATTGCCTATTCTTTGGCAACTTTTCTTTTAAAAAAGAAAAAAGGGGAAGAAGAAAAGAGAAAGAGAAATGCGATGTGTTATGTACACATCATTTAAAAAAAATGAGAAATTTTCATTAATTATAATATGAAGAGATACCACTCAAAAGGTTACATAAGAGAGACAGGGAATAGGTATGCAAGTCCCATTACAAAGGAATTTTGTCTAAATCTATATTCCTAACCCCTATTTCTCGGTTAGCCTCTTTCTCACCCTCATCTTTTTTTTGCCCACCTTTGGTTAGAGGCTGAGGAGCTGGAGTAGAAAAGCTAGTTTTCGGAGCAAACAGCTAGCATCCTTGGTCCTAAAAGCAGGAGGAAAGATGATCGTCTTTGGATTTCTCAGCTCTGATGAAGGGCTTACTCCAGCCGCATTCAAAGCCTTGGCCCACACCTACTAGCAGAATTCTCGGTAGACTTCTTTAAGTTGAGCTTGAAGTTCTGTCTCAATTTTTATCTTTTGAGCTTATGGGCTGCCAACTCAGACTTTTCAATTTCTTTAGAGCCTCTATATTTTCCTTAGCAATGATCAGTTGCTCTTCCGCCTTTTGGAGATGACAGGTTTACTTCTCAAACCTAGCCACAGCAACCTTAAAACTCTTCTTGGCCTTCTCTCTGTCAGCTAGACAGGTGAAGGTCTCCTTGGCTTTCTTTTTAGCCTGAGCCTCGGCCTTAGTGGCCACAAATTTCTTTGACTCCTCAAAGACTATATCTTCTTTTTTTTTTTTTTTTTTTATGTTTATTGGGTTAGCTCGAAAAGTGCACTTACTTGTTTTTGTTTTTCTTTTTAAGTGACTCTAGGATAGTGAACCTGTTGTTGCTCGTTTCCTGAATAACAAAGGTGGGACTTCAAACATACAAATTCTATGCAGCTCTTTGGAGTTGCACCCTGCCCCATGTATGCGTGATGTGTGTTGTGTGCGTGGGCTGGGCCCAAGCCGTACATCAAAACAAAATGCTTTATCTCTTATTCTTTTGATTCCATTAGCGAGGCTCACGAATCAAAAAATGGGCATTTGTAGACACCGCATTTTATACCCCTTACGACTCGGGCCCCCGTTCCCTAATGATGCTCAAACTCTAAGGCCCAAGGCCAGTGTAGAGCCCAATCAGAGATCAAATTGACTTAAGGAGTGTTAAAATAGAAAATATAACCTTTTAAATGATCAAAAATCTATATTTGGAAATAAAAGACCAAAGTGGTCCTCAACCTACGTACATGGGTAGCGGCCTACGTACGTTGGCCAAAGCATGCATATGCAAGCATACTTTTGTGTACGAAGTTAGGGTTTCAGAATCATAAAAAAATGCAAGTTTTCTACAATAATGACTAAGATTTGGAATGAATCCTACATTGTTTGGAAGTAAATCCTAACCCCATTTTTTCCACTATATAAAGCCTTACATGGTAAATTTTCAAAGCACATAGAAATCTCACGAGAAAAACCTAAAATCACTAGAAAATAGTGATTCAAAAGGGAATTTTTCACCAAACACCCTCAAGTCATTTTTATTTGATTGGGAACTTTTCTAGCCCCAATCCTTTGAGTTTAAAGTTTCTAATCACTGTTTTATTAAATTGTGATAGATTTAACTGAGGGGAACAGTCAAAATCAAAGTTTCGAAACTCCATTTTGAGGTATAAAGCTTCAACCCTTCTTTTTCTTTTTTAGTCTTTCTTTTCTGTTTTAATCTTGTTTCTTTGCGTAGTTTATGTTTATGTATGTCAGTTTAGGTTAGTTTTAAGGTTCTTTTCATGTTTTATGTAGGTTAGGCTGTTAGAATTCCTATTTTGAGGTTCTACTATGTTTTGATTTTTTAGGTTTTCTAGGCAAGAGGCTGCGTACGCATAATCTTGCCTGTGCATGCAAGCTTGATTATGCACACGCAGGTTTATCCTTGCGTCAGCAAGCCACAACCCAAAAACCCTTATCTTATTTGTTTGTTACTTCTGCTTTCACATGTTTGTTTTGTTTAGCTTCTTTTCATATGTTTTACGCTCTATAAGTTTCTGTTTGCTTTATTCACATGCTTATTTGTCTTTAGCATGTTTAGATTAGGGTTTCTTAGTTTTAATGCCATGATTATGCATTCATATGCTGATGCATAATGCCATAGATGCTGAGTTGTTGCAAGGTAAGTAAAGGGTAAGTTATACATTGGAAATGTACATGCATTTATTTGATGTGTGATTTCATGTCTAAGTGTTTTGGGGTACATGTGATGATCTATATTTTCTCTCCATGCGTACTTTGCGTCTTTGATATGACATGATGGAGCATGCTTAGATGTATGAAACTAAGGTTTACGTTAATGCCTTGATGATGATTAGATGAATGTTAGGGTTATGTGTGGGTTTGGTTTTTCTTTCTTTTTTTTTTTTTCTTTTTTTTTTTTTTGCTTTAGGATAGATATGTATGTGTTTTGGGATGATGCCATGATTGTATATTTAGATGTATGATAGTGTGTGTGTGAGGTTAAGATACAAGTATTGAATGTGATTTTTTCAAGGTTAAGATGTAAAACACAATGATGGAAGGCCAACCTTAGAATTAGGCGATCTTGGATGCCTAACACCTTCCCAAGAACGTACCTAAACTTTGAACCTATATCTCTGGTAGTAAGATCAATGGTCCTTCCTAGAAAGGACACTATATATTGTTGGTAAATCTGGTTATGTATTTCATACAAAATACACAGCGGAAGCAACAAATATGGATCTATTTCATTCATGATTGATAACATGCACTATGTAAATTTCAGAATTTAAGAACAAGATAGCGTACCTTAGTGTGGTGAAATTCAAAATAAAAGATTAGAAGTACTTGGAAGCACTTTTAATCTTCACTCCAATTCCACTTTTCACCTAAGAAGTGTGGTCTCTCAATCAGTTTCCAAGAGAGAATAATCGAGTGGCTTCATTCACACATACACACCATTTCACAATGATGTCTCTCTTTTTCTTATTCTCTAATAAAAAAATTATGTATGCTTCTCCTTTTATAACTAAATGATTATCTAATTGGGCTGGCCTATTGGGCATTTCCAATTGGGCTTTAATGTGTGACTTAGAGTGAGACCAATAAGACACTAACTCCAATAGGCCTTGAGCTTTTTTGTCAACTCTTGACTAGTCCAAAGTTACCATTAATTATATTTAATATCACTATATAAATATAATTGCACTCTAGACCTTATTAATAAATTATATCCCAAGACTTTATTATACATGCAACCCCTTCATAAAATATTCATAATAATACAAAGTCATGAATGTAGACTGCCACTTTGAAGATTACTGCATCTTAATCCTTGAGTACCCAGTTGAATCCTTTAAGTTATTCATCATATATTTATGAAATCAATTTCATAAATATATACTTTAGTATCTCCTTACTAAAGTAGTTAGATCTAACACTTTGAATAACCAAAACCATTAAACTTACCTGAAGGGAATATTTTATATCTCCATTAAGAGATTATGAATTCTATCTTGAGAATATATGTTCCATCAACACTAAATGTGGCTGCCCAACATACTGAGATTTTGACCGTTACTTTAGATCTCACTTCTGATATATCAAAGTAACCTACACCTCATGATCAGGTCCATTATTCTCTCAGGATTAAGAGTTCATGCAAATAGAAGTCGTGAGATTTATTATTCATTTGACAATCGTTAGGAGAAAAAGAAATCTCACAGCGGTCCTATTCAATATGTCTTAACTCTTAAAACATATTAACATACCAACTAGAAATCTCCACTTCCATTATCAAGACAAATCATCTTAGTTGGTATGTTATAGTCTTCACAAATGAAATGCCCAATTTCATCACCTACTACGAACTATAATTCTGAGTTTACAAAGAACTTGTGATTTATATCTTCTGTGACTTTTCACATAAATCACATACTATGCATTTCATGGACTATATGATAGAGTCCAAATATTTATGTTACCATTATTTTAGATAAAAATAAAACAACTTTATTAATCATAACATTAAGTCATACATAATGTCATACATAAAATCATACAATAAGATTTAAGGGCACACATCCTAACATATATATGGTTCCTAGACCATTGCAAAAACTAGATGGTGACTCCCTCCTAGTGCCCACATCGAGTTGGCCACATATTTGGCCCTCCCTTTGGCAAAGTCCCTTACGGAGGCATTCAAGGGAAGGGAGGCATCATTTAGCACCAACTCTAGATTCCAGTTAGCCTTGGCTAGAATTCGGTGATAACGTCAAAGCTTATACCTTCGAGGGCACTCTTCTTTTGGTGGAGTTGAGCGGTTTTAGCCCCTTTAGCATGCATAAGGGAAGGCAAATCTGGGATTCCCCTTCCTCCAAAAGATCCTTGCCTTGTTTCTTGTCCCTTTTTCTCTTTTTCTCAAGGGTTTCAAAGGAAGGGGAGGTGGGAGAGAGACCATAGAGGGACGAGAGGATCGAAGGGGGCCACCCCCCCTCCTCATAAGACTCTATAAGTGCAAGGAGGTTGGAAGATCTTTTCTAGACCACCATCCCTTCTGGCACGTCCACAGCCTCCTTGTTAATGCTAACTTGTATAGTTGCCAGAGCCTTTGAGCTAGCTCCTGGGCTTACAATTGGGTCTAGCCAGTCAAAGACTCCAAAATCTTCCTCAAGGTCTACAACAAAACTTTCCTTCGCAACTTCTTTTGGCTCATTCTCGGAAGGTATAGGCTCCTCCTCTACCTTGATGAGCTGGGCAACTTGTTGAGCAGTGAGGTCAACAAGAAGAGTTCCTGCAAGGGGAGGACGTTTAATGAATCCCTCAAATAAAATGTCTATCCTGGCAAGACAAGGATCTTTGGCCTTGATCACGTTCTTTGGGGACTGGAAGCAAGTGGATATGGGGGTATATTCAAGTACGATGTGGGTAGCATAAAGTTTCCAATCAATGTACAGGAATATCTCAAACTTGAGGATCCTGTTGAGGTTAGGGGTGTTCACTAAGTTAAAGTTCTTAGCAGTGAACTCCTTGTTTGTTTAAAAAAAGAAGAAGAAAGAGAGGGAAAAGTATGTCAAAAAAGCAAGGCATACAAGAAGAAGCAATTGAGCAATAAACTGTAAAAAAAAATGATGCTAAAATCCTAGTCCCTTAATTACCCCACTTGGTGTTCCATCTCTGACAGGGCAATGATATCCATCATGCCGGTCCCTTAAGATGATCAAAAAGTTCTCCCAAGCCCTCGTTTATCTTAGGAAGAGAGGAGATCAACCTAGCCGCGTGAACCCTAGTCCTAAGGTAAAACCCTGTATCCTTGCTATCTTAATAGCTATACACCCAGTTGATATCATGATGGTTTAAGGCCCCCCTCATCTTCTCATTCAACCGAGCTACATTACTTACTACTCGGAAAAGGTTTAGGGAATACTAGGTGGGCAAATCCTAAAAAAATTAAGGAAGTCCCTTATAACCCCATCCATAGGGATCTTTATCCCCCTTTCTATAAAGGCTATCATGGGGATAACTGCATCCCCATTTTACCTTTTTAAGTACCACTCCCCTAGTTCATAATTTTTTTTAGTTACTCCTGCAAGGATGTTATACTTAGCTTTGAAAGCCTCTCTCCCCTCAAGCTTGTCTACTAAGCTAGCAAATCTACCCATCTTGAAGAATTAAAAAGAAAAAGAAAAAAAAAAGTTCTACGTTAAGCAAAGACTTGAAGCAATTACAAGTTTAGGAAGTTGGGCTCCTCGAGTAGCCTCTCTAAAAGAAAGGTAAAGTTTTTGGAAAGCGGAGAAAATGATCTCCACCTTCCTTTATATAGGGGTGAAAAAGAAGCGATAATTTTCCCACCTATTAACTCTGGAAAACACTAGCTATTGGATCTATATCACACCGTAAAACGTGAGGGACATGTAGCCGCCTACAGCATTAACTGCAGCGTTGAGGATACCGAAGCGTTAGGAACGTGTCTAGGATAGGTGAGAAGACACTCCTATGTGTGAATGCACCCAAAGTGTGTCAACCTTCCTGCCTCCTACCAAAACCCTACTCCCTCCAATGGCAAAGGGAGTGGAGTTTCAGGGGACTATTATGGGAGTGGGACGCTTGAAGAAGGAAGATTATCAAATAGGCTCAACTCGAGGAGTAGTTGGGCTTAACTATTCATCAGCACAAGCCCAGCATAATAAGAATAATCTAGATAGTGAAACCAGGGATGGTAGCCTACCCGAGGAGGCCAAGGAGCATACGTCCCTTGGGAGACTTTAGACAAATCAACAAGGCAATAAGACTAAAGTTTGAGGAATGAAGTAGAGACGTGTAAACAACGAGAGAAAGAAACTTCTAGATAAAGTACCCATCATCTCCACATTCAATGCACTGTACCAACTCAGCTTGTCACATTAATGGCAGAATGACCCCTAAATAGTGCCCCCACAGCTTGCATCCTACTCTACCATCACCAACAGAGCAGCAATGGGACAAGTATCCAAGGAAGGATCAACGACAATATAAGTAGAAGACTAGGATGCAATCCTGTAGAGAATTTCCACGAATTCCTAAACCTGCGAGAAACAAAAATAGAGAAAACACACGCCAAAGAAAAATAATCACACGCATAAGACAGTATTTACGTGATTCGGCAATTTTCCTACGTCCATGGAGTTGCAGGGATTTCACTATTATCAAGAAAAAATACAAAGTGCGACTATAGTCTTTGTTCTCTCTCTCAACGACAACAACACCACCAAACCCTAATCACAAAAAAAAAAAAAAAAAAAAAAAAAAAAAAAACAACAACAACAACAACGTTTTCTACATCATGCGCATAGGATTCACAATGGGCTACAAAACGGGCCAAAAAAATATTTCCGGCTTGGGCTTGTTGGCCCAAGCCTCCACTCTATGGACTAAACCTCAGAAAATCTCCCATTAAAAACTGCGCAACATTATTCGGGTCGGGTCAGGTCGAGTTGTCAACCGGATCAAACACAACTAAGCTCCACAAAGGCCAACAAATCCCAATAGTATATATAATATGGAAGATCCTCCTCGAATTGGGATCAGAAAAAGAAAGGTAGAAGAAAAGAGAAAGGAACTAAGAATTGTATAACCGAGTTGCATATAGGTTAAAGAACCATTGCTCTTCGGCCACCCTGAGGAAGAACTTGAATAAGAAACTATTTTTTTCTTTCCCTTATTTTTCACTTACATTGCTGTCTTAGCCTTTTTTTTCCTTTTCTTTTTCTTTTTTTTTTTTCTTTCTTTAAGTCACCAAGTAAAGCTGTTGAGACTTGAAGGGTTGGCCTTGATAACCCACCTCTACAAATTAATTGCATTAGGCTTGCTTTTCAACCCATTCCTCTTTTGATTGGGTTTGATTGCTGGTCACAACCCCTAAAGGTGTACTAAGAATTGAGAAAGGAACTAAGAATTGTATAACTGAGTTGCATATAGTCCAAAGAACCATTGCTCTTCGGCCACCCTGAGGAAGAACTTGAATAAGAAACTTTTTTTTTTCTTTCTCTTATTTTTCACTTTCATTGCTGTCTTAGCCTTTTTTTTTTTTCTTTTCTTTTTTTTCTTTTTTTCTTTCTTTAAGTCACCAAGTAAAGCTGTTGAAACTTGAAGGGTTGGCCTTGATAACCCACCTCTACAAATTAATTGCATTAGGCTTGCTTTTCAACCCATTTCTCTTTTGATTGGGCTTGATTGTGGTTACGCCCCTAAAGGTGTAATTCTATGCTTGACATGTAAAGTAACTTGGTGCAATGAGTTATTTTAATGGGTTTACCTCTCTCTCTCTCTCTCTCTCTCTCTCTCTCTCTCTATATATATATATATATATATATATATCATTAGAATATCTTATGCTACTCTGTTTCTAGAACTCAAAGTTTCACAATTGTGTGATAATATTTTTAATATGGAAGGCAGATGAATGGAAAATATTGGAAGTAAAGCAACAAGGATAAGGCTCCAAGAGAAGGCAACTTATAGTTTCTGTGGCAATGTTTGGCCGCATGATTATTTTAAAATTAGCCGTAGGTAAAATTCCAATAAAAAAAATCAAGAATTTGACTTAATCCTTATATTTTCAAACTGAGTCAGCTGGTTATTATTATTTTTTCTTTTCTTTTCAAATGAGTAAATAATTGCAGACTATTGCGTACGGCATGGTAATCACTAAATGTCAAACACACCGTGCAGAAATTCTGCAGCTCTTATTCATAACCAAATGAGCTGCTTTGTCAATATATATCACATAGTAAGCCAAAAATAACTAATATCGATAATGGTCAAATATCATGGTGTCATAATCAGGGATACAGGTTAACTTAAAACTCTCTGCCGATTGTAGTATATCCAAATGCCGCCCGCCTAAGTAAGAATATTCTAGCCTCTAGCTCCTAAATTTTTCTTTCTTTTTTTTAATGGAATCTTAAATGCACCAATGCAATGCCTCTCGTTTTTGGTCAAAAGTCAAGTGCCCCAAATATATGGTCCATATAGATAGGCCATTGCTTGCTGTTTCTAGACAGAATGATTTATGGATGCTATTATTGACCATGTCGACTTGGGCACTATTAGGTCAAACCCAAAATATATCTAGTCATGGAAAATATATGAAATGGGCGGGGATGTATACCTTATATAAGGCTAAATATTTGTAAACAAAAGGCTGGGGTGTAGGGCTTAGTGGCGAAGAAATGAATAGTGTAATTGTAAACCCTATAGCTAGATTTCTTAAATCACTCTCGTCTTAATAGGATAAAATTTGACTCAAAATATGTTTAGAGCTGTGTTTTTCGATCTATTGTGTACGTAACAAATTATAAAACTACCCATATATATTATTTTAACAAAACACATGACTTATTGAAAAAATTGTGTGACTAAACTGCATATAAATGGCCTATTCATTAACCCCAAACATTGTACTGCCAAACTTTTTACGTACTAATAGTAGGCGCGCACTCAGGTTGTCTTTCACCTAGAAAATTCAACCTTGGTGGTTGGACAATTAATTGCTCAAGGCAAAAATCTTAACTGGACGATGATGGTTGATAGGTACTAATATACCAATGGTAAGGGTACTCAAGGGTTCGTCTGAGTTTGTGGTCAACCTACCGCATGGCCCTCCCTAAATTTTTTTTAAAAAATATTATTATAAAATTACACTTTGTCCCCCTTAATAATACCATCAATTCTTTTGAGAGTAATCTTATGGCCAAAAACGTTTTTACAATGTTTATACAAACTATTGAAGTAGCAAATTCTTATTGGTTCGTACACTTAGACCACTTTTTACATATCAATAACCACTAATCACATTAGCAATTTGTAAAAAAATTATAGTTTTAGAATTTTTCACCTTTTAAAGAACATAAAAAATTAATATATTAAATCTAAAACAAAATATACAAACTCAAAAAAATTAGCTTAACAACAAAAATTACCAATAATAAAACTAAAAAAATTAAGACCAATCAATCTATTTTACCCAGAACAAACTACTTGGCCATTTAAAAAATTTTAAACAAAAATCCTTAGTACTAAAGCAATAGACTCAAAGGTCAGAACCGCCACACACAGCTAGCAGTAGAGTCGCCCCCCCTAACTCCAAGTCCTGGCTCCGTCCCTGACCTACCACTTGATCTAATTTCTTTGGGTGAGAAACTAGGGGCGGCTCCATTTATAAGTTAGGGTGGTCATAGGTGGTTGTACCACCCTGGTGTGAAAATAAATTGTATATATATACACTTGCAAGAAAAATATTATGCTAAACCAACTTATTTTAATCACCCTAATATAAATGTTAATTGCCCTAACTTTGTAATCACAAGAATTTAAGTTAAAAAAAAAAAAAGAGTAATACTACATTCATAATATTTTTATAATAATTTCAAAATAAATCCTATATAATAAGCTGTTACTAATTCTAATTTGGGCCCTATATTTGATATCACTATAACCCACCAATAACAAATTATCGCATAAGACATTTTATAAAAATATTGTAAACATAGCATAACTCCAAAAAAAAAATTTTGCCCCTCAAACATAATCCTTAACCCCTTAAAAAAGGTATAAATAACAAAAATAAAAATTAGCTCAAATAACAACAAAAACAATATTAGACCAAACACTAAGTGAACAAATTATTCAACAAAAATCCTAATTCAAAAAAAATAAAATAAAAATCTATGATCATTCAAATTTTTAACTTGTTCAATCCATTACATAAAAATAAACTCTAATTTCATTTTTCCTTAAAAATGTACTAAGATAAATACTATAGTCATGAGTTCTCCTTGGTGATTCTGGCAATTATGCTTTATTTGGCTTTGCAATTGCAATAATTTTCTCTTTTTAGCGACTTTGTAGCAAATATCATATGTTTCTTTTTTTCATTCTCTCCCTCTCTTCCCCCCCCCCCCCCACCTCTCAATTTTTTTCTTCTCTATTATTATTTCAAATCTCTCACTTCATTACTCTCGTCTCAGGATTCTCAATTCTCATTTTATCTCTTATCAGTTCTTTTTTTTTTTCCTCTTTACTAATAAAACGAAATTATAATACATTATGCATTTGTGTGTGCGTGTGCATGTGTGTGTACGTGCGTGTGTGTATGTGTTTTTGGTACTGTTGATATATTCAAGTTATCTCTTTATTAAATTTTGTACAATTTAAATTTCTTAGTGATCAACCTAAAAAAATTTGTAGACCCACGCCACTGTAAGAAACTCTCCCACCCATGTTGAATTGATGGCTCGAGTGAAACCATGGTCAAGCCTTGGGAGGTCATTGATTATATTAGATATCCATATGAATTTACTCTAAAAACCCAAAAAAAAATTATAAATTCTAGATTTATACAAATCTAATTTCAATCTCACCAAAAGCAAATACAAGTAACTTCCCCCTAGATTTGCTACACCAATTAATAGAATTGCTCATAAGGACCAATTGTTTGTTGTTCTGAAACCGTTCCGTGCTTCTAGCACACCAACAAGGTTTTTTCTGCATTCAACTAAGTGGTAACTGCTTAGTAACCACCATATACTATGCTACTTCGACCTATATTTACACATATGCGTGCACTGCCTATGGTCACACCCATGTAATGCAATGGCTCACCACTACACACATTGCCCACGAGCTAGTCCACATTTACAAAGTCAATGATGTTGGGAATAATACACAAAGTAATAAAGGAAGAATAAGGATAACACAAAAAACAAACAGAAATTGATAATTTGGAGACACAAAATTGTTATCCTTAGACAATATTTGCCCCCACACTCTTGTTGCTAAAGGGTTATAACAAATTTGTCATCAAGATACAACCAAGTTATTGAGTTCTACAAATAGCAATTCTGGAAAATAACCACAAGATTTCTGGTGTTTCTCTTTAACTTACTAATTTGTGAAGTTATTTTTCAAGTGAACATAAACCTCTATTTATACCCATAGGATTATATTTCATCAAAAGACACGTATGAAGAGTTAAATGTTTCATAAAACCATTCACAAGGCTTGAAACCTCTTCAAAATGTATGAATAGTCATCAGAGAATTCTGCAAAAAATTCAGTTTTTCACAATTTCGATCGATCGAGAGTTCCTTTCGATCGATCGAATGCTCTTTTCAATCGATCGAACAGGAATCAAATAGCGATTGAATCATCCAAAGACTTCAGGATTACTTTTTCCATCATTTCAATCGATTAAGCTAAAGTTTCGACTGATCGAAAATACTGGATTTCGAATTTTCACTTAGTAAATTCCAAAACTTGAATTTTCACTTTATCAACTTTATGAAACAACACACTCCAAACTCAAACATCATTATTACAACCTGATAAGGGTAATTTTGTAGATAATACTAAGATGACGAATCCCGCGATACCAATTGGACTGCCTACAACAATGGGAGGCTGCATCTCAAAAGCTGACGACCCTAAAGCTGACGACTATGTAGCCGACGATCTCAACTTACAAGCCGAGGACCTTAGTAACATGCAGCTTCAAGCTGACTGGAATAAGCTGAAGAAGTCAATTTAACTCCCGTCTGCAGCCTTACTTGACCTTCACGTATACGTATGTAGGGAGGATCCTTGCGCTACACGCCTAACCCAAATTAAGAAGACTCCTATAAGGAAAATGACACAAAGAGATGTGCAAAATCTAAGAGTTACTCTCCTAGAAGGAGAGTAACTTCTTAACCAAGGCATGAATTTTGATTCTACACTACTATAAATACCCCAAGACCCTCACAAGGCGAGGTATGTATAATTCACCTCAGTTCTAACACTTTGGAGTTGTGAACAAGAGATTTCTCTAACTTCACCGTCGGAGGGTATTTGGCTGGTGCCACACCGGTACTCCTCTTAAGGTCTTCAGCTTTTTGTGTTATGCAGGCATCTCATTGGGAGCACATGGGGACTATATGACTTACTGACGATTTTGAGCATCACCACAACCTATCCATGTATATACCTATGGGCGTACAGGATGACAGTTAGGACCCCTACAGGAGAAACTCTATTTTGGCTAACATACGGGAGCGAAGCGGTCATCCTAGCCGAAATTGGGCTCACAAGCTATAGGGTGGACAATTACAACGAGAAAATCAATGACGAAGCCATGCGTCTACAGCTTGATCTAGCTGACGAAGTTAGGACGACAACAGAACAGAGGCTCGCACGTTACCAGAACCTCATGGCCAAACATTACAACTCCCGAGTCAAACACCAAGACTTTAGAGTTGGAGACCTCGTATTGAAGAAAGTAATGGGTGCCGCCAGAGACCCCACACAAGGAAAGCTCAGCCCAAACTGGGAAGGGCCCTACAAAATAACATCGTGGCTAAGGAAGGGCACCTACCATTTAGAGACATTGGACGGGCAGAGGCTCCGCCATCCGTGGAATGCCGAGCATCTTAGAAAGTACTACCAGTAGAAGATGCCATGAAGAGCATTACTCCTCATTTCCAGTTTATTTCTTTTAATCTTTTGTCTTTGTTTATTTTTACCTACAAAACATTTTAAAGCCTAAAGGACTGAGGTTTATTCTTTTTAGGAATAGTGTGCTACTTATGCATGCATTCTTGATAATAAGAGGAGTTTATTCAAAAACAAACTGGAAAATTCGTTGTGTAGACGAACCTACTGACAAAGTGGACGAATCTACCACTAAGTCCACAAAGTAGACAACCTTACTACTAAGTCCACGAAGTGGACGACGTTATTACTTAGTCCACAAAGTGGACAAATCTACCACTAAGTCCACAAAGTGGACGACCATACTACTACATCCACAAAGTGGACGACCTTATTACTTAGTCCACAAAGTAGACAAATCTACCACTAAGTCCACAAAGTGGACGACCTTACTACTAATCCACAAAGTGGACGACTTTATTCCTTATTCCACAAAGTGGGCGAATCTACAAAGTCCACAAAGTGGACGACCTTACTACTCAATCCACGAAGTGGACAACCTTAGTACTTAGTCCATAAAGTGGACGAATCCACTTCTAAGTCTACAAAATGGACGACCTCAATACTTAGTCTGCAAAGTGGGCGAGTCTACCACTAAAATCCACTATGTGGACGAATTTGACACCATTAACAAAGTAAGTTTGCTAAAACCATAAAGTGGACGGGATCAGTAAGTTGACAAGTCCCTTACAAAGTCCACCAAAAAGAAGCTGACGCCATAAAAACACAAAAATAGCTGACGCCATTAGAACACTAAATATGAAGCAACATATTGAGAGAAATGAAGATTGATACTATAAAATAAAATTATGTTTTTACAAAAGACCCAAAACAGCAGGCATCAAGTATTGAAATATATTACAATAAAAAGACCCAAAACAACGGGCTTCAAAAGAAAAAGGCTCAAGTTCATGAAGCTGGAGGAGTAGTTGACGGAAATAAAGTTACAATTGGCGTGGAGGCAAATTTAGCATTGGGATTTTCTGCATGGAGGTTTGCTAACGGAGCTAAGGTGACGGGCTTGTCGACGGCAGGCTGAGCAAGGACAAAGCTGCCATCCCTTGAGTCCAGCTTAAGCTGGGTAGTCTCGTCAGTTTCCTCGAAAATGGAAGCACCCGCCGGAGTTGATGGTAGGGGCTCATCCATATTGATCCTGGATAAATCCAGGTCAGGGTAAGCAAACTTCACCTGCTTTAGACAGTCCTTGAAACCGTCAGCATAATAAACGGCACAAGCATCTATAAAAGACTGAGAGTCTTTAAACTCCGTCACAGGGTCAGCCCTGGACGTTTCCACCTGACTTAATAGTCCTTTTAACTCCTTTTCTGCCGTCAGCTTAGCCTTTTCCTGCAAATTTCGCTAACAACTCCTCTCCTCCAATTTTTGCTCCAGCTCCTTCACCTCTCCACCAAGAAGTTTGTTGGCCTCCTTATACTACTGTTGTTCATCAATCAAGTTCTTGATACGCGTGTGCAGACGGGTGACCACCCACTCCCACTCCTTCGCAATACACCTGTCTTGCAAGGTCTTCATTTGAACCATGGCCTACAGGACACGAAAACGACGTCAGTTCACTAAAAATTCACCTAAAAGTCAAGACATGAAGAATGAAGTATACTCGAGCAAGATCAAACAACCCTGATGACCCTATTTCATCCGTCGTCTACTCATTACACAGGTCTATCTCCTCGTCTTTCAAAATGGATTCTGCCACCTCCATGGCATAATCCTTATAAGTAAGCAGGTGACGGACGGGATCATGGCTGACGATGCCGGATGCCATCGTCAGGCCCTTGCTTGCCCCATGAGGGGACTTTTGAGACAATTTCTTTTTGGGGGGTTTACCCCCAAGGGTAAGGGCCACCTTCTTCCTGGAATGATCATCCTTCCCGTCAATCTTCCTTTTAGCCCCCGCCTTCCTGAAGGACTTGGGGACTGACGACAGTGTTGCCCCCCCTTTGGCCTTCTTCTCCTCCTTTTTCTTCTTGGCAGCGGTAACCCAAATTCGTTGCTTGGCCGTTTCCATTTCTACAAGGGACAAAAAGTGAAGACGAAGGGAGGAAACGGCAAAAGAAAAGTGACGGAAGTAATTGAGAAATACTCACATCGACAGGAGAACTCGTTTAGCTTTCCGGCCACCGCAATACAAATGCAAGGCATCGAGGGTAATCAAGTCCCGACACTTTCTCTAGTCCAATGGAATGGATATTACCCGACGGACGAAATCCTCTTGCTCTACAGTCACACGTGGATGAACGTTAGCTGAAGAGAAAAAGATGAGGTTAGGAATCAGACATAAAATAAGTGGAGAAACTAACGGAGTCAACCTGCATTCCTGACGTATGCCCAAGTGTTGTAAAAGAAGCCATGAGGCATTGACTCCCACTCCTCCTGACGGCATACCCAGTTAGTCCCTTCTACAAGGAAGTATCTGCCCTTCCATTTTCTATTAGAGTCGGGCATATCCGACACTAGTTTTAACTCTTTCTTCATTACTGAAAAGTGATATATTCCCTTTGACGAGAAAATATTCTGAGGACGGTAGCACCAAAAGAACTCGTCTAGGGTTAACTGACGGTGCCCACCGCTCAGACAACCCCATAGGATCTCAGCACCAATAAATATTCGCCAGGCATTAGGGGCAATTTGACTGACGGATATGCCCAAAAAATTAGCTAACTGACGATGTAAGGCCATCAGCGGTAGCCTTAATCCCGCAGCAAACATGGCATCATACATACCAACGTCTGTCGTTTGCCCTAAATAGCATCTCTCACCCTCCTCGAGGAGACGGATTGGGATGTCATCTTGTATTTGATAACGAGCCCGTAAATTTTTAAAGACATTTTCCGACATCGTCGACAAGAAATCGTTGACGGACCATTCTAGGGGTAGGATGAAAGGAAGGTCGTCACCAGGGGGCCCCGAGGTACTCTCTAAGGTCTCCTTGTCACCTTCGTCTTCACCCCCGTCACCGGTTCTTTCCCTTTCCTCTTCACTGTCCCCATCCTCGCTCACCTCACTTTCTCTACAACTTCCTTCCTCTTAGTCAGAAGAATGGGCTAACGTGTCCCTTTCTGACGACCAGGATAAGCCCTCCTAGGGCTCACGGCCTCATTGGAAGAACTAGTCGTAACCCACTCCCTCACGGATTAACAATTGTTCACTCGTCGCCTCTCTAGACATCTGACTACCTACAAATGACAGGTTTATTCTAAGAAGCTAGGCCGACGACCTCACTAAAGGGTATTGGCTAGAAAAATAAAAATAGAATAAAAGAAAAGAACTTACAGGTAAAAGATTCTTCAAGTAAGGCGACGATCCCAAGAAGCTGACGGCAACAAAGGTGACAAAGTTGGCAAGTGGACAAACAAGAGTTTAGGACGTGACACTCTGTCTCTCAAAATCAGCAAATGTTGGAAAGTTTAAAATGAGAGAAATGGTGAGGTATATATAGGGAAAAAGGGCATGAAAGACGAAGCAACACGCTCGTCCAGGATCGAGGCGAATCATTTTACGCCACGTGTCCGAGCATTTAATGAGGGCTGGCCTGAGATGTCACAACTTTCTTAAGTATGTACTTCATAACCCGTCAGGAAAGGCTGACGAGGCTATGGAGTAGGGGGCAGCTGATAAGGGTAATTTTATAGATAATACTAAGATGACGAATCTCGCGATACCAATTGGACTGCCTACAATAATGGGAGGCAGCATCTCAAAAGCTGACGACCCTAAAGCTGACGACTATGTAGCCGACGATCTCAACTTACAAGCCGACGACATTAGTAACATGCAGCTTCAAGCTAACAGGAATAAGCTGAAGAAGTCAGTTTAACTCCCGTCCGCAGCCTTACTTGACCTTCACGTATACGCATGTAGGGAGGATCCTTGCGCTATACGCCTAACCCAAATTAAGAAGGCTCCTATAAGGAAAAGGACACAAAGAGATGCGCAAAATCTAAGAGTTACTCTCCTAGAAGGAGAGTAACTTCTTAACCAAGGCATGAATTTCGGTCTTACACTACTATAAATACCCTAAGACCCTCACAAGACGAGATACGCATAATTCACCTCAACTCTAACACTTTGGAGTTGTGAACAAGAGATTTCTCTAAATTGACCGTCGGAAGGTATTTAGCTGGTGCCACACCAGTACTCCTCTTAAGGTCTTCAGCTTTTTGTACTGTGCTGGTATCTCGTTGGGAGCACGTGGGGTCCGTGTGGTTTACTGACGATTTTGAGCATCACCACAACCTATCCATGTATATACCTATGTATACAACAAATGTCATGCTGCTAACATAGCCTATTTGTGTAGTTATTTACGACCAAAAGAGGCAGAACAACCTGCTGCAACCCAAAACCTTACTAAGCTTATGGCTTTGCCTCCCTTGTGCCCATAATTTGAGTGTCTAGCATGAATACATGCACATCATATCGTCTGTGAGATTGAACAAATTCTAGTTTTTAAGCACTAGAATCATCAAATATGACAAGATGTGGTCATAAAAATCTAGGACTAAAGATATTGCCAAAACAGTAGTTTTCTAAAGAATGAGATTCTTATTCGTTTGGTAAGGTACTCCTGCAGGTATAGCAACAATATAGTATTGTTTATAGCGCAGGGCTCAAGACACGTGGTTAATAGTTGTTGATGACACCATCAAACAGCAGGGTAATGGTGTGATGTGCTTGTAAGAGTGCTTGCATTTATCATATAATGATAGGAGACAAATAATTAGACCATTGTGCAGAGCTCAAGTAGATTGAATGACAATGCTGACAAAAATGTCTAGGCCAGACCTCCTGTTTTTATGGCTATGGCGGCATTTCTTTGTTTAAAGAAAAACTTCTTTCAAAAAAGAAATCTGTCTTTGTTTGGAAATAACCTCAACGAGGACAATGAAATTCCGGAGGGAAAACTTAATAAAAAGAACAGGTTAGAGAAAGAAAACAAGAATAGTTAGGACAAGTCAATCTTGATTCGATCTTGACTATTATATGACATAGAGAGAGTATTATATGAAGATGCCTATTCTTGCTTGTCATCGATTAATCTTTCATTGTACGTGTCTTTATTGCTGACAACAAGGTAATTACCATTTCAACTAATATTATCAAGGAATGGTAAACAACTTCATAATTGATCAAAGGAGTTTGGTTTCACAATCTTTCACGAAACAATGTCAAATGGGTTATTGCAATATATAAAATTCTTGACCTTTTGATCATTGTTTTCTAGGACAATGACGTGCCAGGTTTTCTTGTCTAATTAAGATTAAATTTATTATTTTCTAATTATATCGAAAGCTTGGTGATGTACTCCTTGACCTTGTAAATGGTAGATAAGTTGGTCAGACTATATGGTTCCATGAAAAAGTCGACCTTTGTTACTTGCAAATGAAGGTGAGAGTCTACTTGTAATAACAATATTGCAGCAGGAACCTTGTGAACAAGGGCATTTGAAAGCCTTTCAGATTTAGATGAAGGTACACCATGGCTTTTTTGTTTAGACATGAAAGAGTCCTGTAGAACTAAGAATTTTGTAGGAGGGAATCATACCAAATTATAGTTCCACGACAAAAAAGAATCAACGCGTCCAATTTCATAATATTCTTTTATATTGAAGTAAGAAATAATTTTACGACATAATCATATTAGGCAATGATTTTGATGGTAAAATATATAGCTCCCCCTCTCTCACTACTTATGTTTATTGTTTCAATGGTCACCTAAATCTATATTTTTGGCTTAAATATTGAAGTTTTTTTTTTTTTTTTTTGGGGGGGGGGGGGGGGGGGGGTGGTGTAAAATTAACAATTTAATAGATGTTGCTTAAATTTCAAGAAACCACTGATTAATCAAGTACAAATCTTAATCTGATTTGAAAAATAAATTTCAACATTCAAATTATATAATATAAAAAAAAAAATTGGTATGCTATTTTCACCTTTTTTTTTTTTCTTCATCAAAATATGATGGAGGCCTAAAAAAGAAGAAGAAAGAAACTGAAAGAGAAATCTTCATAAGAAAGTATCTCTACCAAATTTACACAGGCATATAAATATCTCTACACCAATAGAGACAAACTCTTTCCCTACAAGAAAGAAAAACAAAACAATGGGTGATCGATATAGAACAAATACTTAACTAAGCTCTTGAAACAAAACCTATGGCAGCTATTACTACATAGTATATATGAAATTACAGGCACAAAAAACATAACCCAGAAATTATCAGAATTAATACAGTAAGACAAATTTCATGGCTTGTGCTTCTGAGTGTAGATGTAATCAAGGTGAGCCGCAAGTGTTCTTCTCTCTAAGCACTCTTCTTTCCCAACTCCTTCACAAAGGTCCTCCACCATAACCTTCTCTAATTCAGCATCCTTCAAAACAAAACAAAAAATTAAGCAAAACCCACAAAAGATTTATCAAAAAACTACTATTTAAAGTTGGTTTTGATATTAATAATATTAGGAAATTTATGTACCACGTGTTGAGTATTGATTTGAGTGGCAGCGGAAAATGTGGGCTCAGGACGGGCAGTGGCGTAGGTTAGTGTGCAGAAGAGGAGGAGAGCAACCATGCAAATGGTGCTGAGCTTTGACGACATTTTGATACTCTGTAGAAGACTAGAACTGTCAAAGGAGCATGAGACACGGTGAGAAGGGACTGTGTGGCATGAATTTATAGAGATTTTAGTTGTTGGGAATGAGGGGCAAAGATGGAATAATGAAACAAGGTTTACTGTTTTAGAGAAATATAATATAACTCAATAATAATAATAATAATAATAATAAACAAAAGGAAAGTGAGATGAGGACTTTAGCAAATTCTAGAAGTGTGATCAGAGCAGTAAGCCAAAACTACCCTTTTATTTTCTTCATCGTCTTTTAAAATTAACTCCATTTTCTCTTCTTTTTTTTCTTTTTTTTAAACTCCATATATCGTAGAGAGAGGAAGGAATTTATCCAAATTGCACCTACCATCCAAAACGCAGCACCTATCAGGCACCAAAAAAAAAAATCAGTATAGGTGATAATCCTTATTATATATATAATGAATATGTAATAAGGAATATAGGACTATCATTACTCAAAGTGTAGGTGATAATTTTGGATGACCTTTTCATCACACACCGCATAGGCATAACGCAAACACAATCAGTATAGTAGAAACATGCTTGGAATGTATTTTACACATTTAATTTCAAAATTTTCTCTATTTGTATTTCATTAATTTAAAGATAAATATGGTGCTATATAATTTAAACTTAGAATCATTTTTTATTTGATATAATAAAATTTTAGTTGATGTGGCACCACTTGCACTGTATAAATCATAAGCAAGTAATTACATAAATTTTTACTTTGAAATTGACAATTTCCATTCAAAACAAATTAAGAGAATCTTTTTCCATTTATTAATACATCGTTTAAAGGTTGACATTGTCAATATTATTATAGTTCCTCTCTCTCTCTCTCTCTCTCTCTCTCTCTCTCTCAAGTGAACTAATCTTAAGGAGAGAGTGAGAAGAGATTCAAATTAGTAACCTCCACTTTATGAGATGTGATTTCCAACCAATTGATAGCCCCAATTCTTACTAGTGTAATTGAGTTAGCAAGATGATACATATATATATATATATATATATATTCAAACACATCATATTGGAAATTTTTATTTTTATTTTTTATAATACATTTGATGATGAATATAAAAATGATGTTGAAGGCCAAGAAATTTAACAAGATGGAAAGGAGACAAATTTCTGTGACTCGAAAATATTTAAAGAGGTGTGAAACAATATATCAATGGGAAACCAAATAACTCTTTAAGCCTAAAAAGAGAATTTATGATACTTAAAAAGATTTTTAAAAACTCAAATTAGACCACCGGAGGTTTTCACATTGTTAGTCAGCAAGAATAAATGAGCTTTTAAGTTGTAATATCTAATCTAATTGGAACCATCCTCTGCCCTTGTGTTTTTTGACTTTTTTCTTTGATTTCTAGAACAAAAGTGACCCTCTAAAATTGATTGCTTTAATCGCATCTTTACATCGACCTCAACGATTAAATACTACATATTCCATCCGGATCCAAAATTGAAAATGGTTTTTGCTAACCAATTGTCTACAGAGGTTAAATTGCATTTAATATTTAATTAAAGAATCTTGTTAATAAGTGCTTTTAAGGCATTTATTAATTAATCGTTTTAGAAACATTTTGATATTACTTTTATTGAAAATATAAAAAGAATTTCAAAAAATTCAATTACTTTTTATATTTTTCTTAAAAAATTTATAAAAATTTTCCTAAATCAATGCCTTTAGAACACCTGTTAAATTTCCCTTTTATTAAATAGTATTTTATATATTTTTCAAAAAATAAATTCAAACTATACATATACCTCCAACAACCATAATGAATTTATACGTGTAAAAACAAATGTATTTTTTTATTTGAAAATGTGCATTATTTAATTAAAAATAAAATGTACATTACAATTAATAATTAGGTATTTATTAATCCTTAATTTGAGCGCTTAACCCAATCAAAATTACTTATGGCAGTGAGTCTGTGACACCAAAGTAATTTGACAAAAACAACCACGAGTTGCATCAAATTCAGGGAACAGAGTTGTAATGCACAATTATGATGATTTTGGTTGTAGTCCATATAGAGTTTTAGTGGAGCTTTTTGCCTAAAAATGTGATATTGAATCATTGGTTCCTTTAATCAATGGAGACTTGCTCATAAATCATAATTCATCGTCATTCTCTTTGAACTTTGAAAGAGTGTCACCTCAAAAAACAGAGAGAAAAGTTTGAACTTTGAAGAAGTGGTGGACCAACAACAATAACATCAGCAGCTTGATGCAATGAAAGGGTATAAAGATTAAAGAGTGGACCGTTCTTTATAAAATAAAATTAATTAATGATTGCTGGTGGGGTTGGTGGCTTAAAAGTATAAAAGAGAAAAGTAAAAGAATCTAAAGCATGAGATTGAGAATATTAATTTAATTGGTAGTGAAATTAAGAAGCTTCCACTGTTCTACGTCACGGGGTGTTCTTCTTTTAAGGACAACTGTGCCCATTTTTTTTTTTTTTTTTTACCATTAAATACTGCAGTTGAGAGTTGAGACTATTTTCATGTCAAATAAGATTTGGCGGCCAGCCTCATATTTTAAAAGCCAAAATATGCATTTGGCTAATTCCCACCTTTTTTTTAATGAATTTTTGGCTTTTCTACAAAATTATTCATTACAAGACACAAATACTAATATTTGTGTTTCACACCTACCATAGAGAATTAGTTTTAAGGAAAAAATTATTTATGAACAAGAATAGTCAAGCTTAATATTAATACTCACAATATTCTTAGATTAACTTAAAATTATTTACTTATTTGTTGAAAGTTGATAAAATATCATTGTATTTGTGCCTTTAAAAAATGAGTATTTAAAAAATTGTACATCAAAATAGAAAAATTAATCCAAATGTATTTAAATCATTTGTTTTGCTGGTATTGCACAAGTCTTTGTTTTTTATTTTTTGGTAACATGTACTGCACAAGAGTCGAGAAATACAGGTTTATACTTCTTTTTTTCTTTTCTTGTTTTTTTAAGGATGTAAGGTGGGCCCTCTCTCTCTCTCTCTCTCTCTCTCTCTCTCTCTCTCTCTCTCTCTCATGAATAACGCAATCTAGTAAAATACTTCAGTTTTTTTTTTTTTTTTTTTTTTTGGGGGGGGGGGGGGGAATCAGCAAATAAAAACTAAAGCTCCTTTTTTTTTCTTTTTTTTTTTATCATCTCATTAAGTGCGTTTGCATAATGTTGATTAGACCCCATGTCAAGTTACAAACTTAAAATTTGATTATTCTATATTCAAATTCATGCAATAATAATAATAATAATAATAATAATAATAATCATTATATATATATATATATATAGAAAGGATTAAAGTCAAGTTCAGAGAAAGTCCAATTATATTTTAAATTAGAGTTCAATTTTGTGCCATGTGGTGGGTTTCAGTTAACTCAGCTGGTAAAGTCTCTGATGGTTGTATAAGAGATATGGGGTTCAATCCCCGCCTACACCAAAAACTGATTGGTGTCTTGGTCTGATAATAAAAAACTATTATCTATTATCAGGAGCGGACGTCATAGGTTGAAACTCTCTCAAAAAAGTTTTGTGCCATGTGTCTTATTTAATTATTAATTTTTTGTGTCAAGTGAATTATTAAATGTAAAAATCGAAAAATCAAAATTCAATTAATATATATATATATATATATATATATAAGCAGAGACCTCATGCGGAAGCGCATGAGTTCCTGCCAAGTAGCGCTCTAATTTTGTGTTTAACATTTTTTTACCTCTTTCATAAAGTTTTTTTTTTTTTTATTGTTATCCAAAAGTTTACTTTAACTTTTTTTTTTTTACTGTTATCTCATTAATATCTCTTAAATTGGAGTTCAATTTTATATCATATGTCCTATCTAATTTTTTAATTTTTGTGGTAAGTAAATTTTTGGATGCAAAAACTAAAGATTCCAAACTCAATTAGATTCTAAATCATATCATATATAAAATGAGAGACCATTACATATTTAAAAAATTCATGGATTAAAAAATGTGTAAGTTGTAACTCTAGTACTAGGTAAAATTTGAACTCATATATATGTATAATTGTGATTGTTTTTAAATGTTCTCATACATATTCACGAGGTTATACACTAACTATTATTATTATCATACCTTAGTCACAACTCACAACAATGGAGAGGAGGATTGGAAACTTTGTTCTTCTAAAGAGTAGCAGACAATGTCGCTTAACTACAATTATCTTGACAAAACATGCAATTATGAAAACGCTTATATGTGAAACAATATTTTTATCACCTTTTATTGGTCTTGTAGAGCAAATAGAAATAGGAGTATATATGATCTTTTTGGGACAAAAGCCAAGAAGAATCCATTCATCAGGAGTGTTATTTGGGTTTAATCCATAATTATGTTCTTGAGTTCAGCCAGAAACTCTTTTAATTCATTGATTAATTGTGATGCCATCTCTCAATCATCTTAGTCAGACATCAGAACAATAAAAAACGATATGATGGTGAGACACCGCATGTTTCTTGTGCATACCTAAAAGCAAATTTGCCTGCCCTAAATAAGACAGATGCTTATGTTATGCTGGTTTATCAAAGTGAATCATGCCACATATATTGGCCAACATTTCCCATCTACTAAAGTGGAGAAACTGAACCTTTCCTCATCTCAATTCTCAACAATGGCGTGCAAAGAGGGATGGGATGGGATGGGATGGGATTGGATTGGACCACAAAGTTATGTTGGGTTTCTCTCCATTTTGGTGGAGGGTACATCAGCACTTGCGTCTCTTCATTGAAAGCTAAAGTTTTAGTGGATATCTTGTGGCTATTGGCCAAAGATTGAAAGGAAGAAAAAAATCAAGTACTAGAAGGACCATTCAATTATACCCATAAGAAGTTATCAATATCTTTGACTAATTGAAAATTTTAGTAAATGCTTGGAGGGAGGAGAGAAGAATATGAGAAAAGGATGGATGTACTTGCACATAAATTTGAGCATATCTTCTAGCATGTAAAATTTTAACCCTTTGGAGAGTGAAAACCTTGCCATGCTTAGTTCAAAATAAAACAGGAAAAAAATTAAAAATTTTAAACAATCTGTTTGTCAAATTTTAGTAGAAGAAACATACGCGGGCTCAAATTGGTTTAACAAAGTTAATGGATTTCAAAGGCTATTGGGATCACAATCAGTGTCGTCCTGAGAGATATAGCATAGCTTGGACACTCTACCATGGAAATTAAATTAGATGCAAAAATTTTAGTGGATATGATAAGAAGACTTAGGCTACTAACAATGGCGGAGCGAATGAGGTTAATTGCCCCCTTGAAAGCTGGAAAAATTATTAACCCTTTCGGAGCTTGAAATATGTAGTAAGGTAACTGTCTGTCCCCATCTATTATCCTTATTCGTTTTTTAAAGCCGAAAAGAATATCACAAAGATTACATTATTTCAATAACACATTTGAAGTTCTTCCAAGTTTATCAGAAGTTATAAATTCTTCCAAGAATAACAATGTAATTTGGTACAATAAAAAATCTAAGAAAAGGACAGATTAGTATGACTTACTTATCGTATATATTACAATACCAATTGCCAAAACTTTCCTTTCTTATTTACTAAAACCATTTTTTCCCTCTCTTCCCACTTGCATTTTCTTTTTATTTTGTTAGTGACTCTACTTGTAAGAACTGTGAGCATGTGAAAAAAACAAAAAAATTGTTTAATAGTTTGAAAAGACCAAAAGAGTTTAAAGCATTGTGATACAATAATAATAATAATAATAATACCAAAAAAGCTATTGCAAAAGAAACAAGAGGGTGATTGAATATGTACATGAAACAATAATATTGGAGAATCAATTTAATTTTATGTCATGATGATCTATCATGGAAGTTATTTTCTTACTTAGATATTGAAGAATCAATTTAATTTTATGTCATGATGATCTATAATGGAAGTTATTTTCTTACTTAGATGTCTAGTGGAAATATAAAGTAGCCTATAAAGATCTTCATGTGGTTTTTATTACCTAAAGAAAGCATATATGATATGATCCCTAGAGAGGTTATGCTGTGGGTTTTAGAAAAGAAATGAGCTCCTCTAAAGTATATTATTGATGCTCGTTTTTTGCAAATTCGTACCCAAAACCCCATGAGGAAGAAAGCCCAATAAAAAGTAAGGCTCAAAGGCCCACCAAGAAGACCAAAAAGTAAGAAAGACCCAAATAAAGAAATGCAAGGAGAAGTGATCTGCAATAGAATACAGATTTGTAGTAAAATACACATCTGCAGCAGAATGTAGATCTGCTGCAGTGTGCAACTCTTCAATAGAATGGCTTTGGCAGACTAAGGAAAATTAGATCCAAAACCCTTTTGATTCAGTAAATATTATTTAACTCATAAAGGCCCAAATCCTTTTGTATTAAAGTATAGGAGTGAAAACTAATATGAAAAATCACGATGAAAAGAAACAAGGAACAGCAGAAAGTGTCAACAGCAGGCACTACATGAAGGAAAGAAAGGCCAAATCAAAGGGAATGGCAAATACAACAAGAAACACATGAAGATCTGAGACAAATCTAGCAACAAAAAACACATGAAGGAGAAAGAAAACAAAATCAAAGAAAAGACAAAAGAAAACAAGACAAGCCTAAGAGCCCATACCCTTTTCCATAGAGGACAAACATGGGCAGGGAATACACGCAGCAGGACGAAACAAAACCAATCTGCTACAGTAGAAACAGTGTGGGAATGAAATAAGAAAAACAGAGAATAGTGGAGCAAGCACACAAGAGCTGAAACACCACCAACCTGTACCTAGCTAATACAAGGGAGGTGGGCTCACGGTCAAGGGATTCAGAGGGTGTGATTTGGTGGTGAGGGAAAAGTGATCTATATTTGGTTTCCATCCATGACTTCTTTTAGGAATATTCCTTATAGGATGGTATCTTACCCAAAAAAGATAATAGATGGTTGTGATCATCTGATGCATGCCATAGAGGTAGGTGGTGAGGTAGACTAATCATTATCAATTTGAACGAAGAGGTAGAGATACACAACAAGAACAAACAAAAGAGAATTTTGTCATGACATGAGTAATAATGTAGCAAACATGTACTAAGCAATGGTAGTGGTCGTGCAACCAATGGGTTGGTGGACAATCCAGAAGGAATAGCCTCAACAAATCAAAAAAAGTTGGTGAAGCCTTATGGGTAAAGGGAGAAATCTCATTGGATCAACTCACTATAAAAAGGGGATGTAAACATAGATGAAGGAGGCACCCACAAAGGGAGAGGACCCAAGGAAGGAAGGACCCAAGGGAAGAAAATAGTAAAAATGGAGAGAAGAGTAATAGAGAAAAAGAGAAAGAAAGAGAGTAGTAAAAAGAAAAGAGACCCAAGGCAAGATTGCAGTAAGAAACTAAGAGTAAAAAGGACGAAGAGAAGGAAAGAAAGAAAGTGGTAAAAAAAAAAAGAGAGAAAACACAACAGAAATAAGGGTATGAATCAATAGACCATCTTTTTCCTCCCTTTCAACAAACCCACTCTTTGAAGTCCCCCAAAAATAATAGCTATTAACCATTTAGGCCTATTCTCCAAAATGCACAATTTTGATAGCAAAAGACTATAATAAGGTTGTTCAAGTTAAGGTTTGAATTCCTTCTCGGTTTGCTTATTCTGCGGGAAGATTCAATACTTAATTTCAATCATAAACACATTTGATTTCACTTGTTAGAACTTATATTTGTTGTATTTAGTCGCTCTACTATAGCACGTTTTTTATTACGTTTGCTGTATCTGTTATCCTGTTGTGTTATCTTTATTTGTTGTACTAATTATTTTGCTAAAGCACATTTTTATTATATTTACCATGTTAGCTGTTACACTAGCTAAACATTTTCTGATGAAACTTTCTTATTTCTTTGTTATTATGTGTTTTACTTTTGACACAAACTAATCATTATCCTACCATGAGTATATATATATATATATATATATATATACACACACACACACATTGTAGCTCACGTTCTGCAAAATATATTTTATATATGTATATGTGAATACTTACAAGTACATATATGAATATATGTATGTATATATTTGGAAATACACTAACCCACATAAACTAACATTTGGTTGATGGGTATTTTCTTTGGGTTTTAGAGTTGCTTATGTTTTACGAAGTGGAGAAATATTTTTTGCAGTAGAAAATGAAGAGTAGTCATTCACATTGTAGAAAAATGTGAAAACTTTATTGCATAGTAGCTTTACTGTATAGAAGAAAGTTAAAAAATAAAAAATAAAAAAGCCAGTTTTGCAGCAGAAAATGCAGAAATTTCACGTTGCAAAAAAATGCAGAAAACGTTACTGCACAGTAGAAAGTTAAGAAGAGTCAATCTTGTGGCAGAAACTGGAGAAAAGTTCAGAAACAGAGAATATGCCAATTTTGCAGCGTCTTTCCTTTGACTTTGGACTCAACGTTTACGCACAAATTGGCAGCGGCAGAATAGTACCCTGGAGCCCATTTCGCAAAGTGTCAAACACAACTTTCTTCTCAGAAAAAACCTAGACTAAACATTGTCTAATAATATCAAGACGCGTGTCTAAGATACAAGAAACATATAAAGAACCCTCCATATATATTAAGTAGATTAAGAACACGTATGATGAAATTGTAACTAGTGTGAGAACAAGTGGATTCACAAATGAGTTTTTTATCACTACAAGTTTGCATCAAGGATTAGCATTAAGTATGTATCTCTTCACACTAGTGATTGATGTGCTCACTAAATCAATTCAAGAGGAAACCTTTTTGTGTATGCCTTTTGTAATTGATATAGTTTTGGTTAATTAAACTAGAAGGAGAGCTAATACTAAGTTAGAAATTTGGCAAAATGCTCTAGAATCTAAAGGCTTTCAATTAATTAGAACTAAAATAGAATATATGAAATGTAAGTTTAGTAAAAGTAGATACAGAGATGCAGGGGCAATAAAATTTGATGGTCAAGAGATACTAAAGAGTAAAGAGTAAGAGCTTTAGATATTTGTTTTTATCAATGAAAAATATGTAAATCATAGTATAAAAGCAGAGTGGTTAAAGTGGAGAAGCTCATCAAGAGTCTTGTGTGATCAAAGAATACATATTAAGTTGTAAGGAAAATTTTTTAAGACTGCCATAAAACCAACTATACTCTTTAAGTCCTGAACATTTAGTTGTTAAGAAACAACATATTCATACAAAGAAAGGAGCTTTGTTTTGTAATTTGGCCTGGTAAATTTTAGAAAACAATGAGAAACCTAATGGATTGAAATCCTACAGAGTTCTTAAGATAACTCTATTGTAAGACTCTTAAAATCCTATTTATGTATTATGAAATTGAGTTTTACCACATTAGTTAGCACTATTTTAATTTTTATTTAAATTACTAACAGGGTGACAACCACTCATTTGGCAATGAAGGGAAAGGAATATAAGAATTACAACGTAATTTTTTATTTATTTATTTATTATTATTCAATAGTTACAACAGTGAGAAGGAATTTGGGCTTTGGTTTTCTTTTTTCCACTAAACTACAAGACTCTTGGCAAAATACAACATTGAGTTACTTTAAAAATTTTAAAGGATGTTAATCCAACCAGAATAATCTTAATGTTCCAATTAGGTTTTGGAAAAATAGCATGGAGTGAATAAGAAATTAATATTTTCTATGTTCACTTGAAAATGTTTTTAAAAGTGATAAAAATCCTGAGTCCCACCTAGGAAAGGAAAAAGATAATATATGAGTTTATATGCTCATGAGCTAGACATTAGATTGGGCTTTTGACATATGTGGATTGGGCCTACTTGTCCAAATAATAATGTTTTATTATTTTAATTTTTTGAGTCAATTAGTCTGTGCACAACAATTATTACTGAAACAAAGTGTCTATTCAGTAACATATAATTTTTCATAAGCCCCTCATTCATAAAAACTACTTTTCTCAGAAAACTCCCTTAGTGAGAATACTCTGTGCATTTCATTTTGTGTCAAAGAGAGAGAAAGAGACATTGAGTAGTTCGCAAAGTACGATCTTATATGCTTCGTTTTCGTGCTGTAGATCATTTTATCCTGGGAGACAGACGTCCATGAGTCTCAAAGCACCACAGTGATTGTGTGAGGGGCAAAATCTACTTTAAGGAGATTGTGTCAAATACAAGACTTGATCTGAATCATTCATCCTTCACCCATTTGGTCTGTGAGTTTTTAAAGACTTGATTTGAATCATTCAACCTTCACACATTTGGTTTGTGAGTTTTTAATTATTTACAAATTTCTTCACACACACACACACACAATATCTATTTATTGTTTTTGTCTATCACATTTATTTGTGTTATTGCTTATATTTAGATCTGTATGTTATTCTTTTTGCTTTATCACAAAAGTAAATTGTTGAAATATATCCAACACTAGATAGTATAAATAAACTCAATTAGGCAACGTGGTGCACTTGGATATAACTACATATCTCAACAGACGAGTGAGTCATTCGATGTCTATATGTAGACCACATGAATTGAAGAGGAAAGAGATTGAAAACTGAAAGTGCAGCGAACTATCACTGCTAAAATAAATAAATAAAAAATTGGAGAGATGGACGACGGAGATTTTTTATTTTGCATCACAGGGAATGTCAATACGAGTGGGGTGTTACATATCCTTATGATACAAAATACCGCCTTGGCGGAGGGAGGTCGAAGGGTCTTAAAGACGTTAGCGGAAAAGGCTATAAACAAGCCAAAGCCCCAAGTCAGCCCAATGTTTGAAATAGAATATTATGCTCATGAAACTGGTAGTCTATACAGATTCATCCCGCAATAAGCACAAGACAAAGGCATTTTGCTTGAGGCCGATTATTACACAAAACGAAAAAGCACCTACAACTTACATAGGATAAGCCTGGCCCAAATTCGCTTGCGTAATACTTGATGCTTCGGCCAACCTACATTCTTAATTTATACAACTATAATCAACACAATCATAGAATTTTTACTTTCCCTCGCATAAGGCTAATATATTAGATTTCCAAAGAATAACGATCATTGGGGTGCAAATGCAAAGCACCTACAATATGACACTCAGCTTGGCTTCAAGGTTAAGTGCTTCCTCTACAAGTCATGATACAACTTCATTCGAAAAACATGAGGCCTCTCTCTTACTCAGTGTTTCACCTAACTGTACCAGGGTGGGACCTTCCCACATGACAAAATTTTATATGAATATATATCAATCCAACTATTTTAACACCCAGTATAATATGCATGGTGTTCAAGAAAGAGGAACATGGAAGAGTGACTTAAGGTCTAGGACAAAAACATATATACTCTAAGAGTATAAATCATACCTTGTCTAGAATTTAATAGATAAATAAGTAAAAGAGACCTCTGCCCCTATAAGTAATGTTATGTGTGAATCAAATACAGGACAAAACTTTAGTGGGGAAATATATATTTTAAGGAAATAATCTTGCAAAGATATCATCATTTCTTATATAAGAGAGAGAGAGAGAGAGAGAGAGAGAGAGAGAGGGTTCCACAGCAATCATTAGATTCTGTAGTTCTAACAAGTTGGTGTCAGCAATCAATGAGAAGATCTCCTAGTTTTAACTTTTGGTTGTCCCCAATCAATTAAGGGATTGCTGACCCTATTGTGGCTTCCACAACACCCCCCCCCCCCCCCCTCCTCTTTCTTAACTCCCATCACATTTATATATATCTCAACTATGCAATCACGTTCTACTGTTCAGTCTCCACAACAAGCATGCTCAAAGTTCCACTTGTTACCCTACACCCTCATTTTCTCTTAACATCTTAAACTAGCACCTTTATCCTCTTTCACTCCTGCATCAAGTTTCAAGGTTTAATGGCTTTCCCTGCATCTAAGCCAGCACCTGCAAAACAGCTTAGAGAACATCTCCAGGACCAACAAGAGCCTTTCAACATGGCTAGTTACCTTTCAGAAAGAAGATACATGAAGAGCTTGAATTCCAATAACCAGTCAGTTGATTCAACCAAGAACCAAATGAGATCACACCATTTTGATATAAACAAGGGAAGAAAAAGGATTTTATTCACAACAAAGTCCTTAGCATCAATAATGTACAAGCTTATTCCCACTAAAAACAGTGAGGAGCTTTCAAATTGCACAAGGAGCAATAAAGATGACGACATTTC
This sequence comes from Castanopsis chinensis, assembly GCA_032878915.1. NCBI lineage: Eukaryota > Viridiplantae > Streptophyta > Magnoliopsida > Fagales > Fagaceae > Castanopsis > Castanopsis chinensis. The sequence goes on along the minus strand of JAVQMG010000097.1, from coordinate 2,939,994 downwards.
TGAGACCAGAAAGTCCTGGCGAATTGAAAAAAAAAATTGGATTTTCTCCATTAAATGTTTGAATGCATATCGTTCGACTAATAGCAATGTCAAAGAACCTTCTTTGCATTCTAAAAGACATCCTGTCTTCACTCATGCTAGCACTTCAGTGACCTTCAATATTGAGAATCTGAAAGTAAAGGTACAACAGCTTCTAATTATAAAGCATGGTAGCAAGGACGCATTTCAGATTTCATTTTAATTTTTCTTGCAGCATTACTTTGCTACAGTATCATTGATTATGCTCACTTACTAAGCTAACAGACTGCTGCAGATGCAAAATTTCATTGGATGAGCATGGAAGGTGACATGCAACTCAGCACTGCATCACTACTAACGGAAGCAATATCCAACAAAGGTTCATCAGTTTCATGACAAGTTTTTATCTGATAAATAAAATGAAAAACATAATCATACATCTTCGCTCCAATAATTAACATGCATCTTTCTTTGCAACAAACAGGGTCTGATTTCATCACAAACAAAGAAGCCCCATCAAGTAACAGCTCCATTCCAAACAAAAGAGATGCTGGAGACTTCATGTTGTCCACTTCACTATGGGAAGTACTAATAAACTCACCAATAGAGGAAAAAAGCCATGTCAGTTTTGCCAAAAAAAAGGGGATCAATTGGACTTGTTCTCAGTACCTGAGAAACAAAAGGCTGTTGCAACAAAGGAAACAACTCCTGCTCCATCCTATGAAGGAAGCTGAAGAAACCCAGGAAAGGAAGGGTGAAAGACACAAGTATACTGATGACATCTCAGAGCCGGAAGACATGGAGGAAATCATCTATAAGCAGATTCGCTCATTGGGGAAACCAAGTGGAGACTTTGTGAACATAACCCACCTGATGAATTTTGATTTGTCTAGCACATTAGAAAACTGGAGTAATTTTCAGCAACTAAAGAGGAAAATAGGCACGGAGATTGGAGATGCAATCATGGGTGAGATTGTTGAAGAAATAATTGAATTATTTTTTCGGTAGAAACTGACGCTCCATCCATAGATACAGATACTTGTTCAACCACCAAGTTGTATCAGAATTCCAAATGTGACTAGTTCCACACAAGGACTTGAAGTGATGCACACAAGCATGCTTTCAACAAATTTAGAGGAAATGAAAATCAATCAATCTTTCCTCAACTGAGTGAGTTAACAGCACCTCATTTTTAATTTCTTTATCTCCCTCAACTTTGTGAGCAAGATACAGAAATGAAAAGTAATTGATTCATGCTCCTTCATGCTTAACTATAGAGTCTATAGACATAAAGTGGATAGTAGTACCCATTGGGAAATATGAAAAGATGATGACATTATTATACAGAGGCATATACACCAAAGGAAGATTTTATCTCATGCTTCAAAATAGAGATATAGAGGATACATATATGATAAGGACTAGCAAACAGGCGTACTATGCATCATAGTTTATCAATTATGACAAGTAATTGTTTTGATGATTGTCACCAAAATGTAAGGTAATAATAATACACAGGATGTAGAACTAGAAGTAAAAGATACAGAATGAGTAGACAAAAAAAAATTAGGAGAATTGAGAAGTCAATAGTTAAAATATCCCCCCCCCCCCCCCCCCTTATTTCTCTTCTCCCAAACGTAGGGAAATAATGTACCATGGAAGCTAAATGCCTCGCTCTCTCAAACACACACGCACACACACAACAAAAATAATCAAAATTTAATCAAACAGAAGATTATTATTTCTTAGATACTCAATACAAATTCTCCACTCTAATCATTTTTATTGTGTCAGATATGCAACAATCACCAAGAGCAAAAAAACTGAATATGACATCCTCCTGATCCTTCCCACATGAGATCACAGCAGCCAAAGATTTATAATTCTAGCTTCACCCCCACCCCCCCCACCCCCACCCCCACCCCCACCCCCTTTTCTCTTTTTCTTTTGAAGATAGGCAAAACACTTCAAGGTTCCAGCTTAACCCTTATAATTTTGCATGCTCTGCAGACTCCAAAACAAGGCAGAGGTCCAGACCATTAAACCAGAAGCCAGGCCATGTCGCAAACACATCAATCTGCTAACTGGTTTAGACAAACTGAATGGACACAGCCCAACTACTTTTTAACTACATTACAAGCATATACATTTTGCACATATTTTAAAAGATTTTAAAGTTTCATTTTATGTGCTTCCTTTTTTAATAGAAGCTTTGTTAAAAAGTGGAGGGTGAGTGCCCTAGTACACCGAATGCGTACAGGATGGTTTTAAATATAATATGGCTTATCTCTATGTATTCATTTCTTATAAAAATAAATAATTAAAAAAATACAGCAGGATTATTACGTTCAGCCTTTAAGGAATTGCATACCAGAGTGGACTGAGTTTAATTTTGAGCTTTACAATTCCCAGAGAGATTATCAAGTATTTGGCACATTTCCATGTACTTTATCCACCCCAATATATAAAAATAAAAATGTCCTTTCTTTGATAAGTAAAAATATATCCTCATTCTGAATGGGAAAAACATCCACCAATTGCCAAGAAGACAAAAAGAGTGCACAAAACTCAAAGTTCTGTTTACTATATTCTGTTTCTCCTCAAATTCTTCTTACTATATTCTGTTTCTCCTCAAATTCTGTTTACTATATTCTGTTTCTCCTCAAATAGATGTTTACTATATTCTGTTTCTCCTCAAATTCTGTTTCTCCTCAAATAGATGTAATGGCACCTTACATCCTCAAGAATCAGCAAGTCCACAACCAAGAAATTAGAATTTTATTTAGCATTAATGATGTGCAATGACACTTGCACAGTTGCTTTCATATTTGACTTCTTCTTTTTCGGTGTATACTTAAATTAGTAGAGATTCCAGCATTTACGAGTCATTTTATAAAAGGTTAGAAATTGACCTCTTCAATTGATATTAAAAATGTTACAAACGTTATAGGACTTACCTCTAATTAATTTCTCGGAAAAACCCAAAGTCACTATAAGACAAAGATGTGGCTAATTAAGCTGAAAAGCAGTATTTACACTGATAACAGGTACTGCAAATATAAGTAAGGTTGCTTTGAAATTAAATATCTTGCTAATGATGACTATATATCAAACTTGATATCCCCCCGCTTACCCTCTGTCTCAGAAGAGGGTGTTGGTGGAAGAATTAGAACTTTGTAGGATTAAGTATCTACCAAATTTTGCTTATTGTCACCAAACTCCCCATCTTCAAGCTCCTCATGACCCCCATATCTACGAGAACCATTCCGGTGGTCTCTCTTATGTCTTTTATGCCTGCTTTCATTATCTGATTCAGGAGCAGATGCATGCTGCACCATTTATCAGCAAAAGTGTTGCACGTTATGCAAGTGTTCAAAGTACTAAACCAAATGAACCAAGAGAAATCAAAACCAACTCAAACATGCAGTAAAGGAATAATTAACTTACCCTTCTTGATTTCTTGTGGTCACTGGTAGATCCATGGGATTTCCTTGACCGAACTTTCTCATTTTCATCGACATTATCCTCAGAACTATGATGCCGCTTTCTCTGTTTCTTATTACTTTCCTCTCCCGATCTTTTGCTCTCTTTATAGACATGAACATCTCCTACATCAACATTTTTATTGTCCGCTCTCTCCTTCTTAAAGTGTTCATCTTTTTCTTTTTCACGTCCTTCCTCTTTTTCCCTTCTCTGCTTGGCTTTTCTCCTCTCTCTTTCCTCTCTCTCTTTTTCCTTCTTTGCCTACAGAATAAAAATCAGAAACTGTAATTGTGAAAATGGGAAGTCAAGTTCAAATTATCCTTAGCTTTTTCACGCATGAATTGTGCAATACACTGAAGTTTCTGGAATTTAAGTTCTTATATATGTATTATGCTTTCAACATCAATTCATACATACACCTCATTATAAACATGATTAATTGATAGCCAAAAATACAGACACTGTCCTACTTCTTTCCTATTATTTATTTCCCAGGGTACATATAGGCTAAGTTATCATACAGGCTAATAACTAAACTCTGCAAACCAATATTTATGCATAATCCTTCCTCATCATGCCATTAAACCTAGGGGACTGGGTCCACAATTAAATTGTAGGCCAAGTCTTTACTCAATACTTATACTACTTCCATTCCTTTATAAAGTGGAGCACTTTTTTGTTTGTTGGTTTTTTTTTGCTGAATATAAAGTGTAGCCCAATTGCACCATCTTTACAAATGCATTGCCATTTGTGTTCCAGATGACCAAATTACCTCAGCAAGTTCTCTAATCCTAAAACCACTACAAGAAGAAAAAAATTCATAGTAAGGTCAAGCGTGAAAACCTGGTTTGCACAATGAAATAAGCCTCTAGAAAAGCTAGGTAGCATGATGCATCAGCAAAAGATTCATAAAATACAAGTGCTCTTAGCAAGTGTTAATCGTCACATTCTAAAACATAACACAGAGAGAGAAGACAGTTGCGCGAACACACACACACACACAGAAGCGGAGAGTGAGAGAGAGAGAGAGATACATATATTGTCATATTCCAGACAAAGACTAGATAAAAATCTAGGAATCATAGACACTTCATTTGGGGTTCCATACCCTTGTCGGACACTTGACATGCCCAGAACACTTCTGCATGCGTATCCCAACCGTTCTTTATATATATATATATATATATATATATATACATATTCAGAACATGGCTAGGACACAAGAACAAGAGGAATCAAATACCCCTTCACAAAATAAAGAGAGCATTCACGCTCTGAATAGTAATAGTGTATTTAAAAATTAATAATATATTTATTCTTGGTTTGTATTATAATTTCTAAACATCATTTAATAGTCATGGAATTGCTTTATTATCTATTATTACTCTTAACTTGATATATATTTAACAATATATGAAAAATAAATGCTTAATAATATATAGAAAATGTAAATAATAATATATTTAATAATTATTTAATAGATGTATCCTGCCTACCCGTGCCCTATTTTTTTCAAAAATTGCCATATCGCCATGTTGTACCTATACATGTGTATGTGCTTCTTAGATAAAAATTCATATGTAAAACAATTTTTTCCCCCAGATCTCATGTGAACATGTTAATAATCTGCATTTCACTTGGTGAACACTTTGGCAAAGGTTCTACTTTTAGATATTGTCAATAATCGAATATTAATGATCCGAAGATGAATGCTCATGGTGTAGAAATTGGTACTAGTTGAATACCTTCTCCTCCTTCCGTTTTCGCTCTTGTTCTTTTGCCTGTTCCTTTAGTTGAGCTATATGTTGCTCAAATATCTCCCTGCAAAAGCTCTCTTCTCCTATGGAACTACACACAAGGGTACTCAAAGCTGTTATACTTCGTGTCAAGCAAAGGTCATCTAATAATGAATTTGACAGTTTACATAAGTCCAAAAAAGCTAAACCAACATGTACAGGTTTTTTTTTTTTTTTTTAATATGATAAGCCCACATAAGTTATAGGTACAATATAATTAGAAATTTGATGACCATTAAAACACGTAGCATTTCTAGGTTTTTTTTTCATTTGTCATTATTTTTTCCAATTACAATAAAATAACTAGTCAGTAAACAAATCTTTCATTAATGTTCCAATTTGTCTTTAACTTTCCAATTGCAATTGGCATTCTTCCAATTTTCATCCATCCTGCAAAAATCTTTTTTTTTTTTTTTTTTTTGTTTGACAAGTTAGAATTTTTTATTTTTTGTTAAAAGAAGACAACTTCATGCAGAGAGGGCAGGAAGTAGTCAAAGAATACAAAAAAAAAAAAAAAAATACAACAAATTATGTACAGAAGGACAAACTTTAAGAACAACGGAATGGAATCACTGGATATGAACCCCTGAGCACAAGACCATTCAAACAAAGTGCCAACAAAAAAGGTGGCGATAAGCCTCTCACCCGTACTCTCCATATTGTCGAACGTATGTCTATATCATTTCCTCCATATGATGCACATCAAACATCATGGAACCATATTCCAAATATTTGGTTTACCCATCCAATTCCTCCAACCAACCACAAGATTAATCACTCTCATCCATCCGCAAATTCAAGCCAACAAAGTTAGTGACTTGGCTAAATTGCTGATACCTCAATCATGTCAGATGCCACCTAAACTGAAAACTCATAAATTTATATTTTAGAATTGAGGAGAAATGTTGATTTACAGTGTTTTCTCTCTTCCTCCACCTCATTCCCTGCCACATAAACCCTACACCAACTCCACAGCCACATCCATAGCCTGAAATTCTGAAACCTAACACCAGCAATCCCAAAAATCACAGCCATGCTCGTGGCCCAAACCATCCCATAACAATAACCACACTGCAGCCAAAACAACACGAGCCACAAAATCCCCCAAAACACTGAACTCTCTCACACACACATTCATCTACAAAAATGGTATAATAATGCAGCCAAAGCAACAGCTAATCCCCACTAGTCAACTAATTGCGCCAAATCACCTCTCCAAAACCACCCCTTCGCCCACTCTCTCCAAACAAAACCCTAAAATTTCATGTGTTTAGCCCTAAATCAAATCCAAAGCCCAAGATATAGCCCCACCACCCCTTCCCACATCCAATCCAAGCCCAAGAACACCACCACCGGCCATCCACCTCTCAATGTCCCTCGCCTCCTATCTTGACTCCCTCCACAACCACCATTCCCTCACCTTTTTCCCTTTCTTCCTCTGCTTCTTCACCACTTCCCTCAGTAATATCTCCATACACCCCCTCAGGGTATTGGCTTTAAAAATGCAGCAGAACAAGCGTTTGGAAATGTTAATGTGGGAGAGGGCAAACTTTTATTACAATTTGCTGAGAAAGGTGTAAGAGAGAGAGAAAGGACTTTCATTGTTCATTAAATTTAATTAACATGTCTTTATCAACAACAAATTTGAAAAAGAAAATTGCCAGAAGGATGCTGCAAATGTGTTGCAAGATAGAATAAAAGGGTACCATGTCAATCTAGACAGTGTCATGTGTCAAGTCACATCTAAAAGTTACATGGGAAATGGATCGGACAGAAGGACAGAATTCAAATATTGGTGAAAGTTTGAGAGTAGCATGGTTGCAATTAAGAAGATAGGTGAAAAATAGAATTAGTAACATTAATACTAACAAAATGACTTTCTAGTATGTATCCCCCCCCCCCCCCCACCCCAAGAAGAAAAAAAGAGTATTTGCCCTTCTTAGCAATCAAAGTATCCAAAGAGGACGCTGCTCATGGTGTCAACCAATGAACAAGAAGTCGTTAATAGAACAAAATATCTCAAACAGTATAGAATTTGGCACTAAATAAGTGGAAGTGTGAAATCATCCATCTGGTAAACAATCAATTCCATAAAATGATTTATACAAAAGGAGTTTTAAGTGTGTGTATTTGTGTAAGTTCAAATTTTAGCTTATATTCACTGCCAAATTATGTTTAGCTTTTTAAAGCCTCACTTTTTCTAGGTACAACGATACTTTCACCCAACTTTTTTTAAGCAAAATAAGCCAATGAAAATGAACTATTCCAAATGGACCCTAAGACAAAGTACCACTGTTTCAATTACTAATAAATTACTAATAAAAATTACCTGAACTCCCGGCTATTGTCAAACTGTGGTTTGCAGTCCTCCCACTTTGAAGATGCAAATATTTCCTGCAATGAAGTAAATAAGATAGATGGACAAAATCCTTTTGATACTCAACCATTACATGATAAGTGCATCTCATAGTTGCTTCAAAGCATGTTACACCTTTGTTGAACAAAGTAGATGAGCGAAGTCATCCGCAAGGCGTTTACGCTTTTTAGCTTCTTTCTCTTCCTTCTCCCTAACTCGTTCCAGTAACTCATCAAATACCAGCTGCAGTGTAGTAGAACATCATGTCAGATCATTAAGGGGGCATAAGGTACAAGAAAAATGCACACACTGCAGGAACAAGGAATTTTCTAAATGAACAGATTCAGAAAAATTTTGATTTTCTCAATAGATGTATACAAGCCTTTAGCAACTCAATTACTTCATAAAACATGACTGCTTATCAGTAAGAGAGAACTCATCATGGTTAACAAAACATTTCTAAAATTCCAGGCCTTGATATAAAACACATACAACAAAATACAGATTTGGTAAACAAGTTTTTGTTATGCGAGCCTGCTTAGTTCAGAGGCTCGAGCATCGCATTTGTAATGCGAAGGTCATATACCATAATTCTTATTACTGGCAGCCAACTATTAGCAATGTAGATAGGTACTATAGGCATATCTTACATGTGATGGCACCTTACATAAGTTTCAGATGACAATAGATATATGAAATCATAAACAATGCCTTGCATGCATGCATTGGTCTTTTAGAGTCTTACTAAAGCATTTTTGTAAACCGTAGACAACCTCTTGGTAAAAAAATCTGTTCATCCAAAATTTTATTGATAGCATTTAAAATAAGCATCCCTGCGCAGGTTACAGGATATGTACTTGAGTTAATAAAAGACATCATCTAAGGAGATAATGGTGGAGACATTAAGAGATAATAACAAAACAGATAGTGCCACTTTAAGCATTGCAACTTTTTTTTTTATAAGTAGCATTGCCACTTAAATTTGAAACTAGAAACATAGTTGTAGAAAATAAAAGGTGGAATTAAGGATGGCAATGGGGTGGGGTGGTGCTAATGGATGGGGTCTTCGCCCCCACCCCACCTTGAAAAACCCTACTTATTAATTTTCCCCACAACTACTACAATTTTCTTTAATAAAACCTGTTTCATTAATAAAAATACACTTGAAATTACAACTAAATTTATCCCATCAAATCAAACTAATTTTCAGCAAAAACTGAATAATATTATCCAATTGTTTAATAAAAAAATATCACAATAAAAACAAAAATCAAAGAGTATAACACATAACAAAATAGAAGGAAAGAGCCATGTTGAGTAAAATAAAATAAGCTAGTATTAATATGTTTGTTTAAATAGTGGGGTTTTAGGGTATGAAAAATGTACAATTATAAAATAGAAGCAAAGAGCCATGTTGAGTAAAATAAAATAAGCTAATATTAATATGTTTGTTTAAATATTGGGGTTTTAGGGTATAAAAAATTTATAATTATAACCCTTATCAACGCAGGGCGGGAGTGGGGCAAAGTGGGTCTAAAAAGTCTAAACTCATCCCCACCTTGCCCATGGTACAAGGCTAAAATCTTGGCCTATCCCCGCCCCACGACCTTTGTGGGGCAGGGAAAACCCACGCAAAGCAATGCAAGGAGAGGCGGGGCAAAATTACCATCCCTAGGTGGAATGTTTTTAATTCTTCATTTTGACCACCATTATTTTATTTGTTGAGTTTGTTAAAAGAAAATTCTTCTCAATAGGCCTTTGCCACTAAAATTTCTTCAAGTTTTCGCAGCCTTGTATGTAAAAGTTTAAACCAATAAAGACATTTGTTGCAGTAAATATTTTCTGAAATGTCCCAAATTCCAAATTGTGACTTTTTCATCATTTGTAGAGAGTTTTAGGAAATTTACATATACCCTATAATTGGGTTAAAAGGAAATCCCGTGCCTTGTCTACAAATGGATTGGTTTAAAAACTCTAAATATATTTATATTTCCTTGATTAGAATTAAGAAATTAATGGGTCTATAAAGGTCTCAAAGGATTTGCAGAGGTTACTTGAGGGAAAAACTTGGAGAAGCATGGAAACTAGATACTTTATGAGTTTGGGGGAACGGTACGCAATAAAAAAAAGAAATTTTTTTATAATTAAGAACTTTTATTGATTATGCAAATAAGGGCACAGCCCAGATACATGGGATGTATACATGAGATGCACCATAAAAGTCGTCTAAAATTACAAAAATCAAGATTAGAGAAAGAAGATCAAGATTAGAGAAAGAATGGACACATACGGCAGCCATCCAATCATACATATAACGTTAATTAAATTTAAATAAAAATCATCTTCAACTTCGACTGACACATGACAACCTAAAAGGATTCATTAATAAAATTGAAAGAAAAAAAATAAAAGGATAGGAACCTAGGAGACAGCACCAAGCAAAAAAACCACTAGGAGTTGGCACCTAAGGTTGGCAAGAGTCGACACTAGACCAAAGAAATTGAAAGATATTTTTATTCATCCAAATCATCTCCTCAAGAGAGAACAACTGTTTGCTTATATAGGAAGCGAAAAGCCAATTCTAAATTTCTAATTGGCATAGGAAACTGTACTATTGAATGGAAAATACCCTAGACTTTGAAATAAAAATACGAGGTCCTAAAATAAATGAGGGTATCCAAAAATAAATAAAACTAAATTATAATAAAATCCTCCTTGTGCATCCTGCAACATTCTATCCCTAGTTGGAGAAAACTCGCCCTAGAGTTTTGAAGTGCTAAAGGATCAGAATTCTAATAAGGAACCAACATCACGACACCAAAGACCCAGCCAGCCGCCATCCAATCAAACCAAAGACCTATCTAACTGGTACAGCGCTGCAACACCAGAGACAAAAAAACAAAAAACAAAAAAAAAAAAAAAAACCTCCATGCTGAACCACCACCATGACACCACTAAAGGAAATAAAACACCCAAACACAACCACATCAATAACCTAAATCCAACATCAAACCCAGATAACCCATCAAAAACCCTTATCTGATTCACACGGGCAGAAGAAGACCCATTTGTTGAGCAAATCCAATTCACACTCCAAGACCGAGCTAAGCGAAGGTGCCGAGATCGAGCTAAGTGACAGTGTCGAGATCAATCTAAGTGACGATTCCAACGATGGTGGTGCTATGGTGGTGATTCAGGAGAGAGTTTTTTGGGTTATGGGTGTGCAGCACTGCTTGCATTTTGGGTGTTTGCTGGGTTGTGAGTTTGTTGGGAGTTGTGAAATTTAGGATTAAAAATGTGAAGGGGAGGAATAATATTTAATTATAAATTTATAATAGTGATGTTGTATTGAGTCTGATGTATGTGAATGAAAATTAAAGATAGCTAAACTACAAAAAGTAGTTTTTTTATTTTTTTTAGTTTAACTAAAAATCTGAGGAGGCCTATGTGAATGCTCCAAGCTTTGCTTGGAGTCGGCACCAAGTGAAAAACCCACTAGCAGTTAGCACCTAGGGTTGGCTGGAGTTGGCACTAGACCATAGAAATTGAAAAAAAAAATTCAATCATCCAAATAAGCTCCACATAAGATTACAATAGATTGCTTATATAGGAAACAAAACCCTAATTTTAATTGGCATAGATAACCCTACTTATTGAATGCCAAAAATACCCTAAACCTTGAAATAAAAATACGAGGGCCTAAAATAAGAACACAATTGATATCCAAAAATAAATAAAACAAAATTATAATAAAAATTTTCCCGCACCACTGATGTACCCCGTTCAATTCCAAATGTACCACATTATATGCAAAGGAAACACATTCCAAATATCTTCATTTTGATATCTTCCAATACACCTTCCAACACGCCAACAAACCAACTACTCTTTTAGGCATAACCCAATATATCGCAATTAAACACGACAAAAGACCATAATTATCATGCAATATCATAACAGAAAAGCAGGTGAATTATTGACTCACCACTCTTTTTACACTTACAACACCAATCCACAACTAAGCAACACGCTCACCCAATGTCTCCAAATCAATTGATTAATGTTGTCCAGCTAAGTAAATTAAGGAATGTGTGTATCCAGATGTGTGTGTTGAGCAACAAAGCATTCTAATAAAAGAAAAAGAACATGCCCTGCACTGATACAGGAAATAAAGAATAATCAACAACTGAGACTAAAATAGAGACCTTTAAGTTGACATTTGATACTGGCGGAGAATGAACATCCTTTGAAATAGCAGTCTGGAAGTCTTCAAGTGTCCAGGTAGATGACAGCATAATCTGAAGATCACCAGAACATTAGACACCTAACAAAATTGTTGCAAGTAGAAACAAGACAACATTGGTACATTATACCTTTCCAAGCTTCACTGCATCTCTTATTCGAGTTTTATCCTCATCATACTGCAAATCAAAGGTTTCCAAGTTATTTTTAAAGCGCCACTGTTTTGAACACAGAATGTATATGATAGTATAAGCCCAAAAGTTACCAAATACAAGAATTAGCCTTACAACCCTAACATATTTGCAAACAGCAGTTTCCGTTTTGATTTGGATTCTCCTTTTCAAATAAAATCTAATCAAAATTATAAACCAGTTGGCTCAGAAAGAAAAATCCCTCAGTCCCAAAACTGTTGTCCTCTGGGAAAATTAGAATATTTTAAGGAAACTGTAATTAATTTTTCTCATATACTCAATCAGCTTCAATTTTAATTTTCCAACATTAACCCATTATCTAAAATGTAATAAATAGCGATGAAGGAATTATGGACTTGTAGTACATATCTAAATTGGTAATTAAAAAAATTATTAGCATTAGCTATTGATGTGGAAAAGTTTTTGGTGTAGATGAATAAGATACAACTTATGGATGGGAAGAGTATATAATGTGGCAAGTGATTGTTCTATTTTTTACAACAAGCAAAACATTGTTTTTATCATCAGTGTACTTATGTTTTCTTGTGTAGACCTTGTGTACTTGATTTGAGGTTTTTTTTTTTTTTTTTTTAAGTTATTTACTTATAAAATAAATAATAAAAAGATGAAACGGTTTGCATATGGCATTGAAACTCCTGAAATTATGAACAGAAAATTTACAAGCAAAACATGGCATTTATCATCAGTGAACTTGATTATGTTTTTTCTCGTATACACCCATGTACTTAATTTCAGTTTTTTTAATAAATTTATTTACGTATAAAATAAATAAATAGAAAATGTTTTGCATATAGCACTAAAAATCCTAAAATTATGAATAAAAAATTCAACGATATGCGACCATAAAATGAGTTTAACTAAAATGAGAACGTTAAGATGGATAAGTGGAAGTACATAGAAAAAGGCAATTTAATATATATATATATTTTTTTTTTTTTAATTCACTTAGAGAAAAGAAATAAAAAAATGTTTTGCATATGGCACTGAAAATCCTGAAATTATGTATAAAAAATTTAATGATATGTGACTATAAAATGATTTTAACTAAAATGAACATGTTTAAGATAGATAAGTCAAAATACATAGAAAAAGAGGATTTGAAATAAGAAAATTCTCTTAGAAGTAAGGGTGGCTCCTATTGCTGTTTATGTAAAGATGAGGGGACTACTTGAAAGTTTGGTCATGTTTACCTATCAAAAAATAAAAAAGTCTGGCCATGTTCATAGGAGAGCACTTAATGCACCAATGAGAGAGTTGATTCAAGTTAAGGGAATGAAAAATATTGAGGATCACCAAAAATAACAATAATTTTAGTAGGAAAAATAAGGATATGTCAATTAAGGAAGTTATAAAAAGTATGACTTCGGATAGAATAGAATGGCAGAAGAGAACGCATATGGCCAGCTACAAAAATCTTGTGACAAAGGCTTGTTGTGAAAATAAAAATCAAAGTTACATATTTACAAGACAAAAAAACATGCAAACTAAAGCCCATTAACTAAGTTGCATAAACGAATTCAAAGGACAAATGGCTTTAAGATCTTGGAATAATCTTCTTGAACATTGATTGAAAAGCTGAAATCTACAAGAACTACAAAGACAAAGTTTAGTTACTTGTTTCTCGAGCTCCTCAAGAACATCTTGAAACAGCTCTTTTGGAGTTGAACCAGAGGTGTTTGATGAAACCGCCACATACGTAGGTATATCTTTAACCTAGAGGGGGAGAAAAGACATTAGACAACACATGGTGCAGCAAGATACAATCCACATAACAACTAAGCTATAACTTACCAGGACCCACATATGTTGTGCTGACATAAAATAAAAAAATAAAAGTAAAAAATACTTGGCTGCTAACCTTCGTGCTATAATCACGCCAGTGGGTTTTGGCTGTAAGAGTGCCTGCAGCTATATGCTCTTCCATCAATTTGCGGAACTCATCACGGTTTTTACGCTCCACCTTTCTCAATTCTTCCTATTTTGAACAAATTAAGATCAGCACATTACACAAAATAAATACAAGAACAAGGAGGAGAAATGTGGGTTCAAACACTAGCACAAAAAGGCCAAACATTAGAGAACCTTCTCTATCTTCCTCCTCTCTTCCTCTTCCCTCTCTAAATCACGTATATATTCCTGGGACAACAGAACAAAATTAAATTGAAAACCCAATAGAAAAATCCAAAGCTACAGATACAAAATTACCAGAAAAATTTCCAAGCGATCAATTTTTTCAAGACGTGCACATCTTTCATCTGCCTCTAAGCGGTCTTGAAGTTTTCTCCATTGGCTGTCTGCCTGAAGCAAAAAGATAACGCACAAGTATAATTTTAATAGCAAAAGATAAACAGCAAGAAATACACACACACACACATACATACATATATATATATATATATATAGAGAGAGAGAGAGAGAGAGAACATTGCCTAAAGAGTACCTTAATAAAGTCACAAGATTGCAAGAATTCCCTGTATTCCATTCTATTACGCTTGCGTTCCTCCTCTACCCTTGCTCGTTCCTAAAATGCAAATTATAAAAACTAAAAGCATAGATGTTTGAAATCCAAAACCTTCAATATCTTTAAATATTGGTATCAGACTAAGGCCTCCAACCAAAAAAACAATATGTAATGGACACAGATAAATTGTTATCTCATGCTAATCATTACAATCATGTAAAACCAAGTAAAAATAACTACTATTATTATTAGCATAAGTTTTCAACATATTGATTAGGACCAAATATCAGAAAACTCCCAATTGACAAAGCATGATGCAAAAATTTACAGTGAGTATATCATCATTGGAACTTATACGCATGCAACAATTCACTCAAGGAGTCAACTTTTTTTTTTATAAACAAAAAATTGAAAATATTGCAAGGGATAGGTGGTGCAACCCTGGAAAACCAAATGTATAGGAAGCATAAATGAGATGAGGTACTCATGGGTGTGGGATGTGGAAGAGCATTAGAGAAGGAGCAGAGAAGTTTTTTGGACAAGTAGTGTATAATGTGGGGGAGGGTCACCGCATTAGTTTCTGGTATGATCCTTGGTGTGGAAGTAATCCTTTAAAGGACCTTTTTCCTGATCTGTTTACCAGTTCTCGATCTAAAGAGGCTTGGATTTCTGACCTCATTGTATCTGCCTCAAAAGGGGGAAGTAGGAGTTGGAATTTTCATTTCCATCGAGCCCCAAAGGATTGGGAGCACGAAAATGTTTGTTCTTTCATTGAGTTTTTGTATTCTCATATGCTAAGGGGTGAGGGGGATGATACTTTAACTTGGAAGTTGATTAAGAAGGGGGTGTTTGATGTGCGTTCTTTCTATAAGTTGTTGTCTGGTCCCCACAATGAGGTTTTTCCTTGGAAGTATTTGGCGCGTAAAGGTGCCTCAACGGGTGTCTTTCCTCTTATGGATAGAAGCTAGGGATGGGATACTCACTATCAATAATATAGTTAAGAGAGGTCAGTCTTGGTTAACAAGTGTTGTTTGTGTTATTGTGATGGGGAACTGTTGATCTTCTTCTTCTCCACTGTAAGTTTTCTCATGCATTATGGAGTGCAATTTTTGAGGTTTTTGGCATCGATTGGGTAATGCCGAAGACAGTTAGCTCTCTCCTCTTTGCTTGGAGAAACTGGTTTGGAAAGCAGGGGATATTTGCCATCTAGCATAATTTTCAAAGACCGTTTTGTTAGTAAGCACAGATTTGAAACCATTCAGGAAACTAGCATCTTTAGTCCGTGAAGCTCAAATTCGGTGACAAACTCAAGCCCTAGAGACTTGAGTTCAGACTGCAAAGGTGGAACAATTCATCCACGTGGAACTCGAGTTTCTTAGACTCGAGATCTATAAAACCAGAAGCAGAAGAACCAGATACGAAGAAGAAGAACAAAGGAAGAAGACAATCTGCAGATCTGAAGAACAAAGGAAGACAAAGATGATCCGGAGCTTCGAAGAAGAATAGAGGAAGATGATCAAGTTGGAGAAGAACAGAAGCTAGGTGAACAATCTGGCTAGAGAAGAACATACGATGGGTGGAGAAGAGGAAGAAGAAGAAGAATAGGCGGTGAGAAATCAAATGGTGGAACTCGAGTTCCATGTGGATTTTTTTCCACATCAGCTGCCACCACTTACAAATCGAGACTTAGAAAATTGAGTTCCATCTTGGAACTCGAGTTTTAGACACTCGAGATGCTAGTTTGTTGAATAGTTTTGTAAGCTAAAAAACTAACTAAAATATTAAAAAAATAATGCTAAATGCAAAAACAATTCTTGGAAAGCATCTGTCAACCATATGGAATATGGTCCCGGCATGTTTAATGTGGCTGGTTTGGATGGAACGTAATACACATTTCTTTGAAGACAAGGAAAGAACCTTAGATCTTTTAAAAGCTCTTCTCTTTGGTACTTTGTTTCAGTGGGCACGTGTTTGGGGTTTTACGAATCATATTTCCATTTCTGATTTCTTACACTATCAGATTAAGTTTTTGAACCTGCTGTATTTTTTCCTGATCAGAATGTTCACCATCGTGAACATGATGCCCATTATTTTAGAATAAAAGTTTTATTACCTATCAAAAAATATAAATGAGAAGAAAAGACTTGCAATCCAAAATATTCCAAGGTCAAACTTGCAACAAATAGTGAATTTTATGTTCATTCACTTTTTGGTTCTGATTACTAGATTTGCTGAACTTGGAGAGCTTAATCAATAATTCAATGCCACCAAGGTACAAATGCCATTTTAATATTTGGAGATTTTTATTTTGTGTTTGGCTGGGAATAGGATTCAATTTGAATGTGAACTTTTCTTACTCAAAATTCTTGAATTTGTATTGTAATAAATTAGGGGTCTGTTAATTTCAAATTCAATTTCTCTATGTATTGGTTAAATAAGAAATCGATATGAATTTAGGCCCCCAATTTGCAATTTTGTGCTTAAAGTTTCTTTAAATTTTTGTGTAATATTGGTTATTAATTATGACCAACTACACGGATAATTTCTTTTTAAGAAAAGAATTCTGACAATTTCTCGGAATTTTTTTTCACATTAGTTGGAGGGTGAGAGGAGGGGCAAATTGTCCACAAATGGCAACTAAGTTAAGAGATATGCTTTAATGATAATAATAACCATCATCATCATCATCATCATCTGGTTTGTGACCTTATTTTGGAATCCATATGAACTCTGATTGTGTGGCAGTATTTTGGATGAATCTCAATACCTTGTGAATTCAGAATGAACCAAGACAAATGCACCAAGATGAGGATGACATATTAAACAGGTTGATTTAGACAAACGACCATATATTGAAAAATGTTGAACACATAGAGGCACTCAATTCAATTAAAAAGCTGAAACTTGCCAATGAGCTCTACCTCAATTGGCAGCTCCTACCCTTATAAATGCTAGGTGGAGAGTGTGGTCATGCATTCAAGACCCATTGGGTGTGTCAGTGACTTAGCAATAAAAAAAGGTAGGAAACTTCAACTTCTTTTTCCCCTTCAGCCTTTTTCCATTTTCTTTCTTAATTTTATTTGACAAGTGAGATTAATTTATTAAAACAATATGTAGTGGCTGTATCATTATATTAAAAACCATACAAGACAAAGAACTGAATAAGGGAGTGGCTCCCGGTTTTCTAACCCACCTGATGGTCAAACCAATTACGACATAAATAATTATTTAATACTATAAATAAATTTTAAAAATAGATTTATATAACTTTCTATTTATTTAGGGAAGTCCCAAACTTATTACAAAGATACTTCCTGATTTTGAGCCTAGAAGAGAGATTTACAAAGACTTAACTTTTTTAATAATCTTTTAATTTGCTGCTCAAAAATGAATGGTAAAGGTAAAGAGTGACTCAAAAAAAAAAAAAAACACAAGACAAAAAGTATTTATACTTTCCATAAATACTACAATCCAAGAATTTCAAACATGAATGTATGGGCTAACTTTTGTGTAGACCTAACAATTCTTTAGTTCAATGTGGGCTAGTTTTGGTGCGGGCTTAACATTCTTTAGTTTAATATTGGGCTAGCTTTTATGTGTGCCTAAAATATTACCTCACTTTTTTTCTTTTTTGGACAAATTGAAAATTTTTAAAAATAAGAAAAGAGGAGTCAGGACAACTGGTCAAACCGGAACCAGTTTTCTCCTTTAAGAAATGCAAACCCATGTGGAAACAACACCCCCCCCCCCTCCCCTTTCTTATAAGTCAAAAAGCCATGTAGAACCCCTCACTACAAAGTAGTTAGAACAGACGTCATATTGTTTTACTCCAAGGGTCACAAATAGATCTGACTTGCATCCGCCCCTTGACCCGATGGAATTTTAGAATACAATAGCTCAAAGAAATCCACAAAAATAACTCCCAATTTGCAGCAATCTACTAGATGAAGGTTCCAACTTTGCCCTCCATTCAAATGAGACTCAACTAAGGCATTCTCATCTACTGCAATACAACTCAAGAAACACATCCTTAAGACTAGAGTTGCCACACCAAGTATCATGCCAAGATCTCACTGGTGGGAGGTTAGCCCAACTGCTTATGATATCTTTCCAAAGAGCCCCATGTGAAGAGGAAAGTTGAAACATCTTGCCAGTTGGAAGAAGCTATCTCTTTCAAATGGTGGGAGGATCACATTCATCGAGAGGAAGAAGCTCGATAGAGATTTTCTATTGGTGGAATGAAAGATGCCAAGAAATTTCGTAGGGTTTGTTTGCGATAGTTTATTTTATTGGCTTATTTCGCTTTAAAAAAAAAAATTGGGCAATGTCCGTGTGGAGAAACCATGCTTTTTCCTCTCTTCTAGATTTTCTTGACTATTGTAATGTTCGTTTTTGATTTGCTACCCCTGTATACTTCCTGTATACTGGGTTGTTTTGTCTCTCTCTTTTTATCAATGAATCTCTATTACTTATCAAAAAAAAAAAAAAAAAAAAAAAGAAAGAGGCTTTAAAAAGTTCTATATAAGCTGGATTATAAGTTTATCCTAGCACACACTTAGTGGATTGGGGGATGGTATGCTCTTTGAAGAAAGAGGATTGGAGGTTCACAACCCAAGCAATTACTAGGGAAATGATTGGTTGGAGATTTGGGGTTGAGCAAGAACATTTATGGCGATGGGTTATTTTTCAACTTCAGCTATAAAAGGAACTTATTGTGAGTGCATGGATTTTTATTTATAGATAGAGTAGATGATTTGTTTTTTTCTTGAATAAGTAGATTCACTTCCCAGTGGTTTTTTTAGTAGTTCCAGGGTTATTAGGCATGGTTTTTTTTTTTTAAGAGCGCATGGTTTTTTTTTCTTGAACATTTATCACCACTATTGTTTGTTATAGTGATGGAGGCCTTGAGCAAGCTGCTGAACAAGGCAGTGGAGTGGCAGTATACTGAGGGCTTTTTGGTGGCAAGTAGCTAATCGCAAGTACGGTTGCAATTGGGGTGGATAATGCTCAAAGGAGGTATGGAGTTTGTTTATGGCAGTATATTAGATCTGGTTGGGATCTTTTACTAGGTTTAATTCATTTTCTGTCAGGAAAAGGACTGGTGTTTGTTTTTGGCTACATTCATAGTGTGGACACAACGTTCTAAGGGAACAAAGTTTCTCTCCAAACGAAACTTTTCAAACATCTCATATATCTCTTTTTTTTTGTGTGAATTTTGAAAATCTAATTGTTAAATTTCATATTCCTTATGTTCTTAACATGCATATCAAATTTCGTTCAAATTGGATATTATTTACTATTCGATCAATAAATTTATTTTTTATACACAATTTTAGATTATAAAAATTTGAAATTTTAGCATTTGTTTGATGAGATAACAATTGATCTTTAATCTTCTTGAAATTTTACAAAAGATATATGACAATTTTGTAGATTTTCTCTCCAAACTAGTTTGGAGAGAAACTTTATTCTTCTAAAGGATGTATTTCCGGTTTTGTATAGTATAGCATAGGATAAGGGGCTACTGGATTATTTGAGTTGGAGAGATGGTTCTATGGTTTGGGATGTTACTTTTACACGTCTTTTAAATGATAGGAAGTTGGAAGCAATGATCACGTTCATGGACCTTCTCTACTCAACCAGAATCAACAAGGATGTTGAAGATCAGGCGTGTTAGCAACCTACTATGGAGTGCTTGCAGTTGGAGGAGTCACTTCTTTTCCCTAGAAGAACATTTGGACGGTCAAAGCTCCGCTTAAGGTTGCCTTTATTACATGGACTGCTGCATTGGGTAACATTCTTATAATTTATAGCCTATGTCACCACAAGGTTTGTGAGATTGAGTGGTGTTACATGCATAAGAAGGCTAGGGAGACAGTTGACCATCTGTTCATCCATTGTAAGTATGCATGCAAGTTGAATTCCTAGTTTTCTGTTTGTTTGGAGTTCAGTGGGTTATGCCTCATACATTTCTTTTAAATGTTGGCTTGTTGAAAGTGGAGATTTCCTAGATGGTGCATTGGTGTAGAGCTTTTGAAGGTATTGAGAAGCCTCCAATGGATCTTATCTATTGTTTGTGTTTTACATGAGTGGATGGTTGTTTCAAATCATTCACAATCTTCTTTGCTTGATTTCAATTATAGTTTTTCTTTTTCTTGACAATGTGGCTTTCGTAACGTATTTCTTGTGTACTAACAGGCCCTTTTTTCTTAATTAAATCTTATCATTCATCAAAAAAATATTTTAAAAAATAGGGACCAAATAGGGATGGGAACATAAAAATCAATTACACAAATGCAAATCCTAAAAACAAATGAGAGCAGTAGAGGAAACAGAACTTTACCTTGATTTTGAGCTCCTCCAAGTAGCTTTCAAACAAATCCTTGCGATCCCTATCTCGTTCAACAGCTTTAAAACGTTCATCATTCTCGAACATACTCACTACTTTGCTGAATGATTGTTCGAAAATCCCCATAACAAAGAAAAACTATAATGAAACTTACAATGATATATGAAAATTTTAAATTTTAACATAGGTCTTATTTAGGAAGACATTTTTTAATTTGACACCATTTAGAGAAACACAGACCTCCATCTTGTGGATGATGTTAACTCTGTAGACCCCTGTCAAAAAGTCAGTGGAAGATCAGAAAGGAAAAGAATAAAAATTACATTATTTGAATATAATGGAAGAAATTTCCAGAAGCAGCAAACAACATACTTCTAACATTTGCTTAAATTCTTCCCGTGCTTTTTTCAGTTTAATGCGCCTTTCCTCAGCTTCCTGTTTTTTCCTTTGACTTAAGAACTGAAACAAAACAATCGATTCTAAGATAAGAAATAAAAAGAAAACAGGACTTGTACTTTTTTATAAGTGAAAACAGGAGTTGTACTTAATGAATAAGCTAGATAATGCTTAATTCCAGAAGTATCATATTTAAGAATGTATGCCAACACACAACCAGAACCAGACAAAACTACTAACATATTAAATACTTAATTTAAAAATACATCCTCATAGTGGTTTACCTCGTTGAAAACTTGCTTCCGCTCTCCAAGTGTCTTCAAAGCTCCATACCTCCTGTCGTTAATTATTACTCTCATTGCCTGATATTTAAGTAAGATGTCAGGCACTAAAATATATAGGAAAAACAGAAGATGATATTGACATAAGTACCCGATCCCAGGTCCACTCAGACCCAACATTGGCTGACTCCAAAAGTGCTTTAAATGCATTTTTTGCCTCCTAGAAAGAAAGGGCCAGTGACAATTCCTAATCAATGTTCAGAAAGGTAACAATAAAAAAAGACTTGAATGCAGTGAGTTCTAGATCATACCAGTTTATTGGCATAAATTAAGGGTTCTGGATCAACTGGTTTTGCTTCCGATGCAATGTCATGCATTTTTTCCCCTGTTTCATCTTTCTTAACTTCCTCCAAGGAGTTAACTGCATCAGCTCCCTACAAAAACTTACTGTCTTTGAGAATATACATAACCACAACTAAAACTTTTATTAATTAAAAAGGGAATACCTCTGCAGCTTTTACAGTAACTCCATCTACAGAACTAAGAATATCTTGAGATGAAAGTTCGTTGACCTCGTTCCTATAAAACTCAAACATAGAAGTAAATACAAGAACATTCCATCTGCAAACTACTATCACAACACTCAAAATTAGTTAGATTGACCATACATTGGGTCCTGACTGGTACAGGCCATGGTGACAGTGGCTTCAGCACTTTCTGGAACAGAAGCTGATGGAGTAACAACATTTGGAAGTGTCTGCACTCCATCAGCATTTTCATCCATAGAAGAGGGTATAACAGTTGAAGCAGAGGACCCTGAAACCAACATAGGTTCACCAGCAGGGGCATCAGGTCTCACTGAAACTGGGCTTGAAGCAATTCCTGGAGCAGCAGAAGGTGCAGTATCTCCACCAGATGGTGCTTCAACCACAGCGGGAGGAATACAAGCTGAGGCAGGAGGATTTACAGATGTTTCCAGCTGTGTTCCCACAACAGACAACTTCTCAACTTGCTCACGAGCCAACTTGAAGCAAAAGTATATGCTCAGTATGATGGAGAAGAGAAAATAACGAGGGAAAAAATCAAAAACAGGTATAAATTTGTTGATAAGGGAGAAAACCTTCAGCTCCTCAGGGATAGACCATTTGGATTCCTTGGTAACCTTGTTGTAGTAGTACCTGCAACAAAATCATGAAAACGGGAAGTAAATCACCAATGACTTCAGAGGTTGCAAAGCTAATAAAGGACTGGCTTCAAGGAATCAAATATTAGATCACACACTTCCTTCCATCAGGACTTGTATATTCCTTCCAGTTAGTTGATGCATCTGCCCTCTGTCACAGTAGTAAAAAATAAATAAATACTGTAGCCCTTAAAAATTTCCCGATTAAGAAATCTTGAAAATGAATAGCTTATTCCAGATATGATAGTTACTTAACCAGACTTTAGTAAAAAAAAAAAGACTGAAACAACAACATAAACGGAAGGGGAAAAGGGGGGAAGGTGGTTTTAATTTAACTATAGCTAAAGGTGCTTTTTAATTTGTGATCAATTTTTTTCCACCTTTAAAAAGAAAAGGAGAGAAAACTTTCAAGCAAGTAGAAGCCCACCAGTAACAGGTTTTGGAACCCTCTCAAGAGATGACATTCTCTCATGCCAAAGATCTGGGCAAGGTTATAGTTGCTCTCTGGCATTTGAACACGTTATTTTAAAGTTCATATAATAAAAATTGTAAAGGATAGCCATAACCCTTCAGAAAAGACAAGTACCGGAAGGCACCTCATTTGACAATGAAGAAATGTTAAAAGTTTTTTTATTAGTAAGTTACACATGCACCCAATGGGTCTTGAACTCATGACCTCACCCTCCACCTAGTACTTGCAAGCAGGAGGAGGTGCCTGTTAAGCTAGAGATTATTGGCAAAAGTTACGCTAAATTTTACTTTTCTTGGGTTCCTTTTTGACTTCTTGATGAAATTATTCCAACAATTTGGATTCAATTGGATTAAGAATATGACACTTCCATATATTCATTAAGGAAAAACAATAAAATAAACTCCCCTATTAAAAATTTGGGAATGGTGATTTGAAGGTTCAAAAATTGGTGTTGCAGATAGCAAATACTACCAATTCACTATAAATCTTATTTAACCATTATGCTCTATTAAGGAAAAAAACTTTTACTAGGTCACTAGGAATGATGCAGTTTCAAGTCATCTCGTACTAGTTAACACCCTCAGCCCCCTAGCATTAGCACTCAATCCTTACCTACATTGGATATGCCCAATCCATCTCAGCTAATGTTCTGTCATCGCATCCTGATCTCACCATCCTATCTGGCATACTATTTCAACACAACAGAAACTGGGCTATTTGACACTTTGGAAGCAGACAACAGGAAGACCAGTACATGCACCCACACTCAACACTCATATCCAAGTCCATGCCACATAGACATTACTATCAACTTTCATTTCTTATCCTGCATGCATTCATCCTGACAATACTGGCATTATAAGAATAATGCACATCCTATCATGCAAACATAGGAAACCACAACTTTAATGAGTCAAGAAGTGCAAAACTATAGGTCTCAAATAATAAACACCAAGAAATATAATATAAGCATTGTTTTCTTGTTTAATCAAATCAACACAACAACAACAAAGCCTTAGTCCCAAATTTTTTTGGGGTCAACTATGGATTCTCAACAAATTACTCATGGTCAGTCACATTATTCTTTTCCTCCATTTTATTCTATTTGAAGTCATATTCTTTGTCACTTCTTTGATTGACATGTAATTTATCAATTTTTTTTTTATATAAGTAATAAGTTTTATTGATATTAAAAAAAAAAAAAAGGGACACCCTAGTACACAAGAAGTATACAAGGGGTCAACAAAAATTACTAGAATCAAGAAAATCAAGAAAGGTAGAGAATGATTGGTTTCGTAAAGTAGCCAACCAACCTAATAAAGTTCTAAAGAAAAATAGCTTGAGGTCTAGTATGGATCTCTCATTATCTTCAAAACACCTACTATTTCTTTCCCTCCAAAAACACCACATTAAGCAATGAACAACAATTAACCATATATGACCATTTCTATAACGACCAAGTCTACCTTGCCAGCAAGCTAGGAGCCCCACAACAAACTATGGCATAACCCAGCCTACTACAAATAAACCCAAAACCATAGACCACAAATCCAGAACAACCAAACAGTGAAGAAATAAATGGTCAACCGATTCACCGTTACACTTGCACATATAACACCAATCCAATATCCAAACCTTCTTTTTACGTAAGTTGTCAATCGTCAAGAATTTCCCTAAAGCAACATTCCAAACAAAGAACGCCACTCGAGAAGGGATCTTCTGCTTCCAAATACTATTCCATGAAAAACAAAAATCATTAGAGCCCACCAGAAGACTATAATAATTATTAACCATAAATATTTTACTTCTATCTAGTTTCCAACATATCTTACCCTCACCAAACCCTCTTACTGTAGCACCATATATAGTATTCATGAAGCTCGACATGGCCTCTAGTTCCAGAGCATAAACACCCCTAAAGAAACTTACATCCCAGAAAAGAACTCAATTAGTGAAATTCATAAGCTCCACCACACTTGCCTCCTTATCTTGGCAAAATCTAAACAATTCAGGATAGGTAACTACAAGAGATGTCTCCCCACACCAATGGTCTTGCCAAAACCTCACCCTTGACCCATCACCAATCTCATATAGAATATAACGTGAAAGAGAAGGCCATCCCCTACTAATATTTTTCCACAAACCAACACCATATGGACCATAAACAGATCTGGTACACCAACCACCCCATACACATCCATATTTCACCTCTATCACTTGCCTCCAAAAACATCCCTTTCAATCCCAAATCTCCATAGCCACTTCCCAAGCAAAGCTTCATTAAAAAGTGTTACCTTCCTTATCCCCAAGCTACTCGAAGGAGTACAAACAGTAGCTCATCTAACCAGGTGAAATTTGGGCTCATCACCTAGCCCACCCCATAAGAAATTCCATTGAAGTTTCTCAATATGGTTAGCCACAGCAGCAGGTATAGGAAATAAGGATCAAAAGCACTATAATTTATCAAATTAAATGAGTAATAAAATTATATAATGGGAGCACTACACGCTGTACATTGACATTCAAACATTTGGTCAAAAAAAATCTAAGACTAAAACAAATAAAGAAAAAATGATATGTACGCTCAAGAATAATGCGCATTCTCCTATCAAAATAAATAAATAAATAAATAACGCACATCCTATCATGAAAACAGGGCAAGAGACAATCTATTACCATTTATTTATGAATCAACAAAACCTCAACCAAATAAAATTATAACAATCAAGGAAGTAATACAAATGATGGAATTTACTAACATTCAAGCTATATAGTAGGTAGAGAAAGCAGCAAAGACCCACAGCATATCCTACCTCTCAAAAGAGTAGCACAGCATGTACCTGTAACCATCTTTAAAACTACGGAAGTCACACAGCATATATATGGATAATAAACGAGTGAATAAGAAACAACTTTCCAAAGTAATTGAAAACACCATAACTTTATAGGTCTAAAAGAAAAATTATACCAAAACCAGAAAAATGTCATGATATCTCAGCAATTCTTACCAAGAGAGAATACCTTGGAGTACATCAAATGGTAGACGAATAAGATCAAAGATTTAGTACATGGCAACACAGTAGTAGAGAAACAATATCAAGCATGGAATGAACAATGAAGGTTGTATTCAAACATATTGTGACTAGACTATGCAATACATCAGCATATAAATTATGTGAACAGTTTCATTTAATTCCAAAAAATACCCTATAGAGTAATTATTTCCCATGCAATAAAAAAATTGGGAGTGGGTGCAAAAGAGAGATGAGAACCCGTGTTTTCCAATAAAAATACAAAAGTGAACTAAATAATCATTTAATTTACAACCTCAAACAAAAAGTGGAGCGACAAAAAAATCAAAAATACAAAAGGCAAGAGATATACGTTCCTTCTGTTCTCGACAGAGAGGTAGCGGGAGTAAATCACAATGACAAGCTTCTGACCAATTTATAAGACACAGCTTCCAGCCATAATTAAGAGCCAGAGGAACAAATTTTTATGGACTGAGAATTCTTCCACAAGTTCATCCAAAAGAGAGCTAAAAAGCTATTATCTAACAGTAGCAAGCACCTATTGGATGCAATTGCCCTTGCTCTAAGTCCAAAAGGTTCAAGATTGATGCATGTCTGCTTGACAGGAAGATCATTCCATATGAACAATTGGAAGTATATTTTCACCAGACCACAGAAAAAATGTTTATGGAAAAACAAGCAATGCAAAAAAATAATAAGCATAATTGTAAAACAAGAAATTTGCTAACACAGAACCAAGTTAGGCATGTAAATCACAGGAGAGATATGTATACCAGCACACATATCCACCATACATTTTAATACTATTCGATAGCATAACTAACATGTCATACATTTGAAGAAGTGGAGAAGGCAAGACTCACCTCAATTGGTGTCATCAATTCTAAAGGCTTCTCCCAACTAGATTGCCTTGTCCTCTTGTTAAAATAGTATCTGAATGATTAATGTGGAGAAGAATAGTCAGAATTTGTAACAAATAACAAATCAAACCAATTATGGAATATAAATAATGACTGAAAAACGATTGCAATAAGCAAAATATTGTGGAAATCTATAGACAAAGGGATAATATTGTAGCACCTCTATGCAAGGATACAGTTCCAATTCCCCCCCCCCAAAAAAAAAAAAAAGCAGAGGGTGCCAAGATGGACTAAGAATGATCGTGCAACCATAGCTTGGTTAGAGAAACAATATCCTCTTAGGAAGCCTAAGGTTAAGGTAAAGCCCAAGAATAAGTTTCCATGGTAGTTAAATAGGCTTTTGTATTTTTATTTTATGTTTTATTTGGTTATTCTCAAGTCGAGTATTTTAGTAATTTTGTAATTGTTAGGTATGGACCATAATTGTGGGCTTTGGGTTTCATTGTATAAATAAGCAAGTCTTATTTACTTTATGGGTCTGTATACGTGGCCTTTAGATCAATTCAATAAGGGTTTGGTTTACTAGTCAAACTTATTTGGTTCACTAATAAAGTATGAGTTTTATTTGTATTAGGAGTAGTGAAGATTTAGGGTTTATATAACTGTGTTATTTCACTAAAACGAAGTGGAATTGATCAATAGAATTTTCAATGTTTTGAGTATTGAGGCAAATTATCCTTATTGCTCTCTCTCTCTCTCTCTCTCTCTCTCTCTCTCTCTCTCTCTCTATTTGATATTTTCTTCCCGGTACTTTTCGTGAGCACTATTATTTTTTTTTTGACAATCAAGATACTAAATTAAGAAAAGAAAAAAAAACTGAACAACAGAAGAACATTTTGTAAAACCCCAGCACCAAGACCAATCAAAAAGACTTCTTTGGCACAGGCCTATTAACTCAACCAAAGACTTCTCAGAATCTTCAAAGGACCGATAATTACGCTCTATTCATACAGTCCACATCAAACATCCTAGAATTAAATTCCAAATATTTGAATCATGTTTCCCAAGCCAATGATTCCAACAAAATAATAATTCCGCCACAGAGCTAACCATAAAGAATTCGCCACATGCCAGTGAATAAGGAGATGATCCACAAATTCCCCACTACATCGGCACATACAACACCAATTTGCTGCCAAAGGGCGACCTCTAAGCATGAGATTATCTAATGTAAGAATATGATCATGAGCTGCCGTCTATAGAAAAAAAGCCACCCTTTTGGGAAACCTTTGCTTTCCAAACGCCCTTCCAAGGGAAGATAGAGTTGGGAGTCGTCCATAACTCATTGTAAAAGGATCGGGTATCAAACTTACCATTTCCATTAAGACCCCAACACAAAGAATTGCTGCCTACTCCACATGGAAGATGCACTTGAATAAAATCAAGAAGAGAAAAGAAAGCAGCAAGCTTCCAGTCTTCGAAATCCCTATAAAGTCTCAGGTTCCAAAATCTAACATCATCCCTTTCTTGATGACTCACAACATCAGAAATACAAGCTTCCTTATCCGCTGAAATCACATATAACTTAGGGTAGAGGATTTAAAGGGGATCAACCCCAACCCATCTGTCATGCCAGAAACGAATCTGAGTACCATCACCCACAACAAAGGAAAAATGCTTAGAGAAGCTTTCCCACCCTTCATTAATACTTTGCCACAAACCACACCCATGCGTTTTCCTACAAATTTTAGTACTCCAACCCCCTTGACCCTCCCCATATTTAGTGAATATAACCCTCCACTAAAGATGAGTAACTTCATGCTCGTATCTCCACAACCACTTCCCTGATAAAGCTGGATTAAAGGACACCATATTTCTTATCCCCAAACCTCCCATTTCAATAGGTGAGCAAACCTTATCCCATGCCACCAAAGGATATTTGAAACTCCCTTCAGACAATCCCCATAAAAAGTTTCTTGGGATTCTTTCCAGCCTAGCAGCCACAACTATAGGAATAGTAAAAAATGATAAAAAATACGTAGAAAGGCTAGAAAGAGTGCTCTTCAATAAAGTGAGCCTACCACCCTTGGACAAATAAAGGCGTTTCCATCTTGATAATTTCTTCTCCATCTTCTCCAAAATGGGATTCCAAATAGAAGCTGTCTTGAACAATGTACCAAGTGGCATCCCCAAGTATTTCATAGGCAAGCTACCCACCCTGCACTAAGGATATTAGCCAAAGCATCCAGATTATTCACCTCCTCAAAAGGGACCATCTCACTTTTCCCTATTTTAACCTGTAAAAGCTTGAAAACACGATAATGCCAACCTTATAGACAGCAACTGATCCCTAAAAGCATCACAAAATAAAATAGTGTCGTCCGCAAACAACAAATGAGAAATGTGCACACCAACAAAGTTCATTAGTCCCACATGAAAACCATGAATCATACCACATTTCTCAGTTTTTCTCAAAATCCTGCTTAAGACCTCCATAATCAAAAGGAAGAGGAGAGAGGATAAAGGATCACCTTATCTCAAACCTCAAGAGCTTCCAAAGAAACCTTCAAGGGAACCGTTCACTAGAATTGAAAACCAGACTAAAGTCACACAAGCCTTTATCCACCCACTCCATTTTAACCCAAAATATAGAACAAAGAATCCCAATTAACATGATCGTAGGCTTTTCCAAAGTCAAGTTTGCCAACCACACCCAATACACGACTCTTCAACCTACTATCTAGGCATTCATTGGCAAGAGCACTGAATCCAAAATTTGCCTCCCACCAACAAAGGAATTTTGAGACTCAAAGACGAGATTGTCCAATACCGTCCTCAATCTATTAGCCAAAACCTTAGATAAAATTTTATACATACTACTCACCAAACTAATGAGCCTAAAATCTTTAATATTAAAAGCAATACTCTTCTTAGGAATTCAAGAAAGAAAAGAGGCATTCATAGGCCCTTCAAACACTGAATAACAATGAAAATGTTCAAAAAAAGCCATGACATCCTTTTCCACAACACTCCAACATTTTTATGGAAAAAAGCCATAGTAAACCATTCGGACCAGGTGCTTTATCCCCCTCCATTTCCTTCAAAACCTGGATAACTTCCTCCTTAGAGAATGCCCTCTCTAAAGACAGCCTCTCTTCTTCCACTATACAAGAAAAATCCAGCCCATCCATAGATGGGTGCTGCATCTCAGTCTCCTGGTACAAAACCTCACATGTACTGTTCATAAATTGTGGACATTCATTTTCTATTTCTTCTTACCTCTTAACTCTTTGCAACCCGAAATCAAATTGTTTCTCTTCCCTAAAGAACCATAGTTATTGTTTTATATATATATATATATATATATATATATCAAAACCATAGACATTGTTGAACCCCAACCCTTCTTTTTTCAAAAGTTGAAAATCCTAGATCCACAAATCAAACTAGACCTTTAATCCACCACAAGCACATGCAAACCTTTAACCCTAGATTCTACACTTGATCTAATCAAATATATATAAATTTAAAGTGTTTGAATTACTCAAAGACAAAATTCACCCTATGTCTTAGTATAATAAAACTCAGATATTGCAATCTCAACAACCCTTGGAATTGGTTGTCAACTGGGTCATAATACTCCACAGAATAATAGTCTTTAGCCAAAAAAAGCATTCCTCAACTATCTTCTTTTTTTGGATAAGCAAGTAATAATATTTAAGTAGAAGATACTTCATTTTATTTTTTTAGGTAAGATTAATTCTATTGAAATGAGACTTACTCATGAAAAAAGACACGAAGTAGCCTAAAGAATTACAATCGGAAAAATTAACTACAAATGAATGACTCTATGAAAAATTAGACAGCTTACTGTCTGGGAGACCTAAAGAAAAAGACAACTCATAAAATGAACTAATGAAGGATGCTAGCAATTGAGTTGGCATGCACTCCACATCTTTAAAAGTACGTCAATGGAACAAAATTCCAGACATCTGAAAAATGATTAGGTGCCCCATTCCACCACCCACATAATTAATCAAGAACCTTCTCTGGTAATACCCTCTAATTCCCAAACATCCGAAATACAAAACTCCCCAACTCAAAAGCCACACTACAATGTATTAGGAGGTGGTCCACAGTCACACCGCTACAAAGGCACGTACAACGTGAACTCACCATTGAACAACCCCTATTAAGAAGGTTCTCACAAGTGAGAATTTTCCCCCAAGACATTGTGCACACAAAAAAGGAAATTCTCCGAGGAGCCTTAACCCTCCATGTGGCTTTCCAAGGGAAAGGCATAGGGGATGGTGAGGTCTCATAAAGAGATCACACAGTGAACCACACTATTCTTTAGCTTCCATCTCATTTGATCTTCTCCCTCCCTAATGGGGAACATGAGAATCTAACAAATGGAGGAATGCAGCCACCCCATCAATCTCCCAATCATTAAAACTTCTCATGAAGCCCACACCCCAACTCCTCCTTTCCCCCTCCTCCTGTCTCTCCAACAATGATTCCACAAAAGCATCCTTATCCATGGCAGTTTCAAACTGGACAAGAAACATCTTCAAAGGCTAATCCCTATACCATAATCATGCCAGAATCGAATTTGACTATCGAGGCCTACATCAAACCGAATGCATTGTAAAAAAAGAACTCCCCTCATTCTAACACTCTTCCACAACCCGCAACCATGAGCATCTCGAACAGGTTTCGAATACCACCAACCCCACTCCTCCCCGTACTTCGCGGTAACTACCCACCTCCACATTCAATATTCCTCCAACCCAAACTGCCATAACCCACTTACCCAACAAAGATTGACTGAAAGTAGTAAGTTTCCAAATCCCCAACCCTCAGCTAGCCAAAGGAGTGCACATCTTATCCCATCCAACCAAATGATGTTTGAACTCTCCTAAACCACCCCACAGAAAATTCCTCTGTAACCTCTCTATTCTATTCGCTACACTAGTGGGAATGGTGAATAAAGATGAATAATATCTAGGCAAGCTCGAAAGTGTGCTCTTCAATAGCATCAACCTTCTCCCTTGTGATAAATACAAAAAGTATCTTCCTTCATATTCACAATGATGAACACAAAACATCTCAATATTACAAAAAAGCAAAAAGAGTTTTGGAACTAAAAAACTGAATTACAATGTGTAAAAAGACCAATCAAACAAGGTACAAATCAACAAGGATTTCAATTGATCTAGAGTTCTCTCAATGTCCTTGAACATAAGGCTATTCCCTTCCTATCCACATCAAACATAACGGAGTAAGATTTCGAACATTCAAATAGTGTTTCCCAAACCAATTCCTCCATCCAAATAATAGGTCAACTACTGTCTACAGCATTACCCACTAAGCCACAAACATCTTAAAAACTTCACTCCACAAACATCCAAAAACTTCCTCAACCTATGGTGAGCCTTTTCATTTTTTTTTATAATTAAAAGGAAAGGGCACAACTCAAGTACAAAAGGAGTACAATGTGTTTCAATGCAAAGATTTTTTTTTTATTTTATAATTTGATAGTTTAGGAGGGGGATTTGAACCCTGGATGTCTCCTTCAGAAACACCAGAGGTGCCAACCAATTGAACCACAATGCTCTTGGCAATGATTTTTTAGATGCTTATTGACTTTATTCATTAAGGTTAAAGTTTTTTTTTCCCCCTTTTTGTGGTGGTATTTGGCTGTCTCTACTGGTAATTAATTGATTAGAATCATATACCTTCTTCCATCAGCAGAAGTATGCTCTATCCAATCTGTTGATGCCTCTCTAGTGGAGCTTGGCTGGACACTTGTTGCCTGAAAATTTTGATAAGTGTGTACATGTCAAGGTCCGGTTAAATAGCATTTCAGACAGCAAAAAAGCAAAAACAATTTGACCATGATGCTGAAAAACTCAGCAACTCTGTTAAAAGGAGAAAAAGAAAGACACCTTACCGATGCAACAGAAGTGGGAACCGAAGGTTGTTCAACACTGTGCCGCAGAGATGTAACAGGGGCAGTGCTCTGGTTTTCAGATGGTAAATTAAGTTGTCTTGAAGAAGAAATACTGGGTGGATGCATTTGAGATGTAGACTGATACTGGGTGGGTGCATTAAAATTTATATGTAGTTGACCATAAGAAGATGGTGCAAACTGCATAAATGTAATTATATAGATTCAAGGCCCAAAGATTGGAATAAATTATGAAATTCAGAAATGAGAAAACTTTGAAATCTTACAGTATATGACGGAGTGAGAGGTCTTTCTGGGCCACCTAACCCAGGTGAATAGTTATTGGGATTTTGAGCATTAAGCTGAGGAATTGGTTTTTCAGATGCAATGTGCATGTTTGGCTGAGCAACTGGCAATGGAATTGCCTGTGATGGCAGTGTAGCATGACCTGGCTGACCAGCTCTTGGGGGTAACTGCGGCATTGGCTGAGAGAATTGGGGTTGCAAAGTTTGATGAGGAGGCAATCCAACATTCATTAGCGGAACACCTCTGCCAACAGGATAAAAATGTTGAGAAGGCACAGGATTGAACTGCTGGGGTTGCTGTGCTGGAACCACCTGTCGGAACTGCAGCAAAAAAAAAAAAAAAAAAAAATCATTTAAAAAGATTTTACTTTGATTCATGTTAATAATATATGCGGGTGATACAAACTCAGCTAGAAAGGATGCATTACTTGAGAAGACATGGGTGGAACAAAACTTCGGGGAGGTTCCATCGAACCAATTATTGGAGGCTGAAGAGGCTTTGCCAACAAAAAGAAAAATTAATTAGCAAAAGAAAGAAAAAACCAATAGATCAATTTTATCAATAAATACCCCATCTTTTGGTCACTATGGTAATAGATCCTAACTAAGAAAAGCTTCCATGCATGGGCTTTTATCCCTTGAAACCAACCCTTTTTTTAATGAAAAAAAAAAAAAAAGTTGGCTTACGAGGGATATAAGCTCATGAGCCTGGAAAACCAACCTTTTAAAACACATGAGCCCGGAAACATAAATTTAAATGGGAAGCCCAGTCGATGTTTCCTTCAGAATTTAAGTTACTCAAAGGTATAAAAGCCTTATGGCATAAATGCTTTACATTGAAATAAAAGAAAATACTCTCTAGAACTAACTCTTTCATAAGACAAACACTACAAGAAACAGTTCTCTGGGCACACTACCTGTACACCTGAAAATCGAGGATTATTGGCCATTCAGCAAAGTCACAAGCCTTTAGAAAGCAAAAACAACTGCAGTACCAACAATCACCACAAACACCTTAGAATTGTCCAAGATATAGCATAGCAAGATTGAAGTTTCAAATTAGCATGTAGTGTGACACGAAAATGTAAAAATATGAATTTTGCCAAACATACATAAAATGTGACTTAATTTAGTAAACTGATAAAGAGGAGTTATGTTTTACTGCTTCATAATGTAAAATGCTGGGCAAAAGGCCCATAAGAGAAAGGTAGTCAGCATGTTAATCCCAAGAAGAATGAGCAGAAATGAGGGAACATGGAATGAGAAACAAAGGCATGCACAGGAAGGTGGAGGTGGCATTAATCAAGGATAGGATGACAAAAGGACATCTCAAATGGTTTGGCAATGTGTAATAAACACATCCAACATTACCAGTGTGAGATTTTGATTTGACTTAATGTACAGGAGTAAAAACAAATCATAGACCAAAATAGCTAGGACAATAGGAACAAAGGAGATAATGATAAAATATTTAACAGATGATATGGCTTAGGCAGGGCTGAGTCAGTGTAGATGACCTCAGCTATTTGAAGCAAGTTGATCCAAGAAAATAAGTAGAATAATTACATAATTATTATTATTAAGTATAATAATAATTACACATTAAAATAAATATATCAGTTTTTGGTGTTTCTCTTGTATACAAGCTGTGTACAAGGGTTGCGCCCCTTTTGCGCTTTTCTCGATGAGATTACCTAAACTTAAAAAAATTGCTATAAGTCCTGCTACCAAAAGCCTTTAACAAAAGGAGGAATAGAGCAAAAGTCAATCTTGCACTCATGAGATTTCCAAACAACTAACAAAAATTATTAAAAAGAAAAGAGTTGCCCTTACTTATCAAAAAAGAAAAGAGCTGCCCTTATATAGAGTATAGACGTAATCCTGCCAATTCTTAGACACAATTAATTTCCCAGGTGATAGTGGTGGAATTCAAACAAATCTTAAGTATGAGTCCTAAACTTTAGAGTACATGGGCACAGAGAGAATATGGTTCAGTTGAAGAGCCTCAAGACTCTCAGTCCATTGGAAGTTGAGGTACCATCTCTCCAAGCATCTTTCACCTCACTAAAACCCATAATTGTTTCCATAATTCATATTTTCTCATTCACAAATAACAATTTTTAAACAGACTAAAAAGAGTGTGGATGTTTATTCATCATGTTCAGTCTTTATTACAAGAAAGTTCCAAATAGATTCCTCAAATCAAAATGAAATGTGGACAGGAAAACAAATTCTCATCAACTTAACACAGTTGACCAAAAAAAAAAAAAAACAAGAAAAACAAAAGTTGAAAAGCACATCTGTTGATGATAAAGCTTGTCACTTGTAACAAAGCTGCAACTCTTGGTATTCTGCGGCATCAAGAAGGGGATTAGAGAGAAATTTTAAGGATTTGAATTTTCCATTACTAAAGCTTAAAACTTTAATGCCAAGGTCCTCAATTTGCAGGCTTCGAGGTTTTATGATGGCATGCATCTCAACTGTATGTATTTCATTTGCGGCCTAGCACAGTTTGGAGTGGACTAGATTGTTTAACACATACTTAAGATGTATTTTGTATTGACCCTAACTTCAAGCTCTCACTTCTCTAAAAACATTTACCATTTTCTGAGAATTGCCACTTTTAAAAATATTCATAGTGGACAACATCACCAAATTTGTTGTCACTTGTTACAATTGCAGTTCAATAACATCTTTCCTCTACTCTCCAGTTGATTAACCATTTAAATTTCGTCATAAGCAAACAAATAAGCAAAAGTAGGCCACATTAGTTGGAACAAAGGTGCAGCAAAACCCACATGATAACCCCTTCCATGTTTCCACAACTACTCTGGAACACTATCAAGACTCAAACACCTAAAAGTGCAAATAATCAAGTGCACTGCAATACTGCATGCGATCACTTTATAACTAGAAAAAAAAAAAAAAAATGAATAAAATAATTTTAAAAACTTATTTTGAAATTTAATAAACATATTTTATTCAAGATTGAATTTAGGAAAAAAAAAAAACGTGTTTGGTTAACCATTAGCTAGAAAACAAAAGAAAAATTTTCAGGGAAAAAATGAATCCTACTACAATTAAATCTTGATAAAAAAAAATTGATTAAAGAAAACAAATGTGTACTATTTGTTTTAATCTTCAAAATATTTCTGCTCCTACTATTCATCTTAATTTATCAGCAACCAATCAAAAAAATTTACCCTAACAGCCAGGCTATGGTCCACCACCAATTGAAATTTATCTTAATTTCTTACAGTGCATTCTGTTTGACATAGCCTCAGATTTTAGTAGCTAAACTTTTTCAAATTTCTCATTAATCTAACAGAGCATCAATATATTACTTCTTTTATTTAAAATTTTCTCATCAACCTAACAAAGCATTAATATATGAACTGAACTACAAACAATATCAATTATGCCAACCCATTTCAAAAAAGATAAAATAAAAAGAATTGGGCTAACATTAACAAAGCTTTAGTACGTGATGGAAGATTTGAACCACTACTGCCACGTATACATTGAATTTTCAAATGGGTATCCCTCAAATTTTCTTAAAAGACTCTACAAGTACCAGAAACAATAATGTGGTAATTTGTGATATCACACAAATTAAATTCACTTTGCCTCAAAAACAACCAAATACCCTAATTCCCAGAATTCCAAATGGACAAAAACCTAGCCTGGTTGTAATTTTCTATGAAAGTTCAAAACTTTATAACTAAAAATTCGACTATCACTCACATTCTTGAAAAAAAAAACTCAATCAAAAGCCAAAAGATTTGCCAACCCAGAAACCCGAGAGAACAAGAACCAATCCAAATTACACAAAATTTTAAAATATATACATAAAAAATAAATCCATCAATGAGAGTAGAAATTGTTCTTGAAGAAGAGTGGAAAGCGAAACTCTTCGAGAAATATTTGAATTAAATAACGGAAGAGAGAGTTTGTACCAGTTCTTGTTCGTAGGGTACTTTGAAAGAGGCGCGCGTGTACTAGCAAGTGCACAAGGCTCACGTTCTTCAAACCGAAAGCAAAGGAAAAGTCCTTTATATATCAACCCTTTTAGTTTTAGACCGACCAATTTTTGTACTCGGGAAATTCTTTTCTTTTGTCTTTTTAAATTACACCCTTTTTTTTTTTTTAATTTTGGGTCAATTTTTTTTTTTTTCCAATTTGAGTACTAATATTAAATTTTTACAATTTACTCCATATAAAACTTTGAAAATGTTGCCAAGAGGTATGTATCTTAACTAACACCATTAAGTGTTTTCAACATAAACAATTTGAATTCAAATCACCTGCCCACATTTTATATATCAAATTATAAATAATAAAAAAAGAGGTGAAAGTAATGTAATTTCATCATTATATATGTATGCCCCTAACTAAATTACTAGTCCACTGAATAAGGCATGTTCAAAGATCAACCATCTTGTTTCTCAAAAAAAAAAACCATCTTAACAATCTTCCGCAAAAAACGAGGTTTTTCAAACAAATGCTTTAAAGAATCCATTCTGGCAATAATTCATACCTAAAAAAGTAGAAGAATATTTGAGAGACCAAGAATGTATTGACCCATTTGGTAAATTAATCAATTAATTAGCCAAGTTAATTAATTAAATTCAATTACATGCAATAAGTGTGGTGGCACAAACAAATCACCAAATAACTAAATGCGGAAAATAAATTTGACATGGGTGATTTGTTTACGAATGGGAAAAACCACCAGAGGAAAACCACAGAGGTAAAACCTCACCGAGTGAATTTAAAATCACCACTTCTGATAATCCACTATTATCAAAACAAGTGGTTACAAGTAAAGGAATCCTAGTACCTTATACTAACCTACAGTTGAACCCTTACCTCAATACATAGTGGACTTGTAATGTAGTGAAAATCTCTCCTTTCAATGCACGGATCCAAGTACGTGACTAACAAACTAACTTGAGAAAGAAGTTGGCTGCAAAGTTCTTCAGTTCATCCAAACGATGAAATTTAAGAAACTCCTTGGTTACAAAACCCTTGGCGCAAAAACGCAATAGCTTCTTCAAATAATATGCTTAACTAGGTCAACTTTTGTCTCCGGTCACACAATACATGAAGGGATACTCTGATTCCTTTTGTGACGGTCTTTAAAATAATCATTATATATGTTTAGGGTTATGAGAAAAGAAACCTTAAGCAAATACACTTGGATATGCGTGAAAACAAATCTAGAAATCTGAATTTCGTAATTCTCAATAGATACTATTTCTGTCAAGTAGCTGTCAAGATTCGTCATTAAATCTCAATAGATATCTATCTATCGACATATTTGTCGAACTTTAATGAACAGTACTTCTTCACTTGTTTCTTGAACAGTTTTGCATGGCTTCAATACTAAACTTGAACTCTTGTTCCATGAAGTACTAAACCCATCCTAAATCTCCCAAATTATAAATAAAGTGTGTTTTATTAAAGGATTAGTCAATTTACATAACATGTGTCTATAACAAAATCCCCATATGTCCTAACAATCTCTCACTTTGACAATCTGTGACAAAATCACAACAAACAAATGAAAAAAGAGAGAAATCATAAATCACTAAACTCATAATCACTTGTTGAATACAATAACATCTAATCCTAATACAAACTCTTGAAAAACTTTGCAAGAAGAGTGTTCTTGGCATGATAGATTTTGACAACCTATCTTTTTGAAACACTTTAAACAAAACTCATTAAGGCATCTTAGTGTGAAACATAAATAAAATATTGCATACATAAAGAAATATAAGTATAAAAAGAGAAAAGAAACAACACATGGAAAGATAGGTGAAAAAGAAACATACATCATATATATCAATAAAAGTACAATGTATATAGCTGAAAGGTCATAAGACTAGTATACAAGAGGATAATGTAACTAAAGATAAAGAAAAGAAAAGAAAAGTACATAAAATCATCACTACATCCTTAAAAAAAAACACTCCCTTAACCAAAAAAAATATCTTATGCTAACTCTCCCCCTAAATATATGACTACTTTCATCCTAAAACTACTCTCCCTTTTTGTCACGAGTGACAAAGGGTAAGTCATCACTGAGAGATCGTCTCATCATCATCGGAAGAGCTAGCATCCTCATCCTTATCACCATCACTAGTACCATCATCAGCATCCTCATCTGCTGAAGCCTCGGGTGAAGGAGAAAGAGAAGCGATTAAGCCAACCATCTGAGCCTGCCATCGAGAGAATACGACCAATACAAGTGTTCACTTGACATAATTCATCATTGAAAATGTTAAGAGCATCCATGCGCTCGAGCTGCGCCATGATGGCCTCAAAAGTCACACCACTCGCAGAAGAAGAAAAAGCAGAGGTGGATGAAGTGGTAGAAGCAAGAGGATTTGTCATCTTGGTCTGTGGCCGCTTCGGCCAAAGTTGGGCCTTTCTCCGTCGAACAGACGCTGTGCTAATGGCATCGATGATAGGATAGAAGGGAGAATCAGGAAGAGGGATAATCAAGAAGAGGGATAGAAAGATGGCGAAAAATCCGCGTGATAGCCGTAGGAAAAATGAGCTTATCACGGGTTGCCATATCTTTATAGACATCAATAGAGAAAGAATAAAGTGAGACGGAAAGTCTGTAAAAAGGTCCTCAAGAAGGGATAGCAAAAACCGAGCACGAGGTTCTGTAATGGAGTTATAGTGAAACAATGGATAAAGAGCAAAAGTCATCACCATGTTTAGGAATCTCGTAC
This sequence comes from Castanopsis chinensis, assembly GCA_032878915.1. NCBI lineage: Eukaryota > Viridiplantae > Streptophyta > Magnoliopsida > Fagales > Fagaceae > Castanopsis > Castanopsis chinensis. Next base: position 2,899,852 of record JAVQMG010000097.1, on the reverse strand, counting down.
CTTTTGCAAAGTCCGAGTATGGGGTGTTTTAACAACCACCCTATATGGAAGGTTTCTCACAAAAGTGAGATAAGAGCTCATCTTTGGACATAGTCCTTAGATGCTGATGCGCGAGGTAGTCAAGATGTGCTACTCGCGAAACGTGTAGTATCCCAGATACAAGATCTGGAATGACTACGATACGTGTACATATGATATGCGTAGCAAACCGAGGCACAGAGGTATTAATACCATGCATATTGGAGTAAAATTCATGTATAATCACGATAAGACAACTCATGGGTATCTCATAAAGAGATTCCTATTCCAGACTATGAATGATAGTGGGTAGAGCAGTATCAGAAAAATTTGGTAGAACCACGTGGCGCTCCTGATGAATGCCATGTTTAGAAAAACTCTCCAAGAAGTCTTTATGGGTCTTCTCATCATAGAACCAAATGTGAGAGAGGGTAGGATCAGAAGAAGATGTCCTGGAACGAAGAAGGTTCTGAGATGGAGTGGATCTGCTCTTGGGTGCCATGCACAGTCTATCCGCGAGAGAGAGAGAGAGAGAAAGAGAAAGAGAGAGAGAGAAGGAGAAACTGGAAAAAAAAAATCACAACAGAGTACCAACAAGAGAAAAGAGAGGGTACGTATGCATGAAAAATGCATGAACATGAGACTTGCTAAAAGAAATTGCATCATGGGTTCAACCTAATCCAAACCTAACAGCACACAATTTTCTACATTCAATCACACATCTAAATGCATGAAATATTGTGATAATGCAAATGGAATGTAATGCATGATCATATAGCATCAAATAAACAACACTCAACTCAAAAGTTTCACAAGAATCTCAAAAGTTTTCAAAAACCCCAAAAATTTCATAAAACCCCAAAAACCTAGGTCTAAAATGTGAAATGCATGAGAAGAGAGAGATTAGAGAAACATACCAAGTGATTTAAGACTAGATTAGGCCAAAAAACACGTGGGTAGGAGGTTTTGAGTGAGAAAAGAGTGTTTGGAGGGAGAGAAAACATTTTTCTATCGAGAGAGAATGAGAGAAATGAAAACAGATTTCGCGATGAACCTATTTAAACAAAATGCATCTCGATGGATTGAGGATCTGTCAAGAACTAAATCTCGACAGATATGAATCTGTCGAGATGTTGTCTCATATCTGCCGAGATGTTGTCGATGGCAAAATCACCTCGATGGATCGAATAGCTGTCGAGAAGCTATCGGTCAGACAGAAACTTTCTCGATGGATCGAGAATATGTCGAGAAGCTATCAAGACAAATTCCAGATAGCTCGATGGATCAAATATGCGATAAGATCTGTTGAGGAAAGAAGTCCAAAAGCCTCGATAGATAAGAAACTGTTGAGAATCTGTTGAGAAGATGTCAAGCTTGATAAAAAGTAGTTTTTCAAAGAGAATAAAAACACATAAAGATGAATGCAAACAAGCAAGCTACTCAACTAAAGATCCAATCAACATGTTAAGCTTTAAAAAAAAACATCCTTCAACAAGTCTAACCAATTTTATATTTTGAAAATAAGTCAAGACAGTTTAGTAAGTATACATTAACACATATATCCCTTGTGATGGCCAAATCACATTGTACCTGCACATGTATCAAACGTAGCAAAGAATTTGCGTGTTATGTGTGAAAACATCGCAAGAATGTATAAGTGTCTCATATTATGACAATTTGAGATATAAGAAAATCAATTTGACTCACACACAATCATAACTGCTTGATGGAGACTATCACCTTTAAGGTATATCCTAAAACTCTCATATCTCCTAGAAACAAGCTTGTAATTATATTTAAAAGCATTTTGATTTTTTTTTTTTTTTTTTTTTTTGCATATTTTTTCTTTTGAGCATATCATGCATGGGTATATATAGAAAGAAAAGAAATACCCCATTATGTAAGCCAAAAACATCACAATTTTGTTATGCCAAAGCATACAGATGTTATTCATGATTGGCAGGTTTTAGTGGTTAGATAGTTATTTATGCCTTTCTCTTAAAATTTTCTAGTCATTCCCGTTAAAAAAGGTGATATGAGTGTTAACTATAAGAGATTACTTAATCGTACTCATCACAAACACGAGCCACAAAGCTCACTTGTTTAGTTGTGCATTAAAATGCTCATCTAAGTTACAAAAGATACAAAATTTAGAAACTTTGTTTTAATAACCATCCAAGGTACACAAGTGCCAATATACACAAAACACACACTATTTTTGTATTTTTCTAATTTTTTTTATTTTTTATTTTTATGGAAACCAAAATAAAGCAAAAACTGAAAAACAAACAAATAAAAATATGTTAAACAAATCATAGCATAAAACTAGACTAACTCAAACACAGGAAAACAAAACACATAAGTAATGCAAAACCATAAGAAAGAGGGAGAGAGAATAAGTGACTGAATCACTTAAAGCTTTTTTCCTTCCACACCTTGGAAGAATCTTTTCGTTTGGTGAACCCTTGAACTTGAGGTGAGGGAAAAGAATTGAAACTATTCAAGTTCGAAAAGAACATGAGGGCCTTTAGAAGATCTCCAATAGGAGCAAAAAAGGAGGGAAACTGATTATGGTTTCCAAATGAGATCATACTGTTACTTTGTTGAGTGGCTAACCACTTCTAGCAATTTGAACGAGTATGCCCTGAAACTCCACAGTGATAACAAAGATGTAGCTTCTTCAGTTGAGACTTTTTGTTATTAACCTTCTTAGTCCTAGGGTTTCTAGTCTCTTTCTTTTCTATCTTAGGGGGTGCTCTAATAATAGATTTGCCATTGTCTAAGTTCTCACTAGCCACTTCAGTTTTACATACAATGTTTTCAGAATTAACATTATTAGTAGGTGAAACAAAAACAGTTCTACTAGAAGAAGAAACATTAGGAGAAGAGAAATCATACCCCAAACCAGTTCTATCAGAAGCAAATTTCTTGGAACTTAGCATCTCATCGAGCTTTGCACTGGAAGTCCTCTCAATCGAACTCCAACTTAGAACAGTTTTACATCAAGCTTTTTTTTTTCTTTTCAGCAAGGAAGTTGTTCTTGAACCACAAAACTCCAAAGGTTTGATTTGCTTCATCAACCTTAGTGAAGAGCTCTTCTCGATCAAGTTCCACTTCACTTAGCTTCTTGGTGGCCAGCATGTACAATTTCTCATGCTTTTCGGAGATCGTATATAACTTTGCATAGGCTATATGGATGTTATCCTACTTATCTATCTTCTCAAATTTAGATTCCACCAAGTCCTCTTCTTCATCTACCTCTTCAACAATTCCCTTAGTAGAATTCACTGTAGCAGTGAAGGCATTCAAGATTCTCTCGTCATCATTGTCTTCTAATTCATCATCAGGCTCGATGCCACTCAAGGTAAAGTCTTAAGATAAGTGGGACATTCTTGTTTCATATGTCCAACACCTTGACATCCAAAGTACTTTGGTCTTGAGGGAACAGTGTACTGACTGCCATCCTTAGTATCCTTCTTTCCTCTATCTTGACTCTTGAATTGAGAGGAACTAGATTACCTACGGTCCTTATCGAAGTCTTTCACACTAGTATTTTTCATGAACTTCTTGAATTGCTTTATGATATAGGACTTCATCATGGAATCTTCATCATCAGATAACTCATCTGTATCATTGCTTTTAGCCTTCAATGCCATACTCTTCATCATCTTTATGCTTTTGCAATTTCACGATCCTGGTCAAACTCAATTCATAGGTTTGCAAAGTTGCCAACCAGCTCTGTTAAAGGAATTTTGTGAATGTCCTTTGATTCCTCAATAGTGGTGATCTTGGCATGAAATCGCTTAGAGAGAGATCTAAGCACCTTTCTTACAACCTTGGGTTCGGGAATAGTTTCCCTAAGATTAAAGGTAGAGTTATCTATGTCCTTCAGCTTGGCATAGAACTCATCAAATGGTTGATCCTCCTCCATCTTAATTTTTTTAAAGCTCGTAGTAAGCCTTTGAAACTTCGAATCCTTGACAACCTTCGTTCCTTCATAGATTGTCTGAAGGATAGTCCATACTTCCTTAGCAGTTTCAGTAGAAAATATCTTCTTGAACTCCTTATTGGTGACCGCACTGAATAAGCATTCAATACTCTGTTGTTGAAGTTTGTAGCTTTGATCTTGGCATCATTCCAATTAGCCGGCGCTTCCTTTGGCTTAGTCCAACCAATCTCCAAGAAGCTCTCATGCGTACTTTCCAGTATGCATAGTTAGTGTCATTAAATAAAGGAGGTATAATAAGAGATTGTCCTCTATTCATGACAAACAGGGTTTAATGGATCACACAATAAAGATTAATCCTAATCAAAGTGTGCCTACTCTGATACTACTTGATAGGTCAAAAATGTATTTGACCCATTTGGTAAATTAATCAATTAATTAGCCAGGTTAATTAATTAGATTCAATTACATGCAATAAGCGTGGTAGCACAAACAAATCATCAAATAACTAAATACAGTGAAAAATAAATTTGACATGAGTGATTTGTTTAGAATGGGAAAAACCACCGAGGTAAAACCCCACAGGGTGAATTTTAGGTCACTACTCCTAAGAATCAACTATTATCAAAATAAAAGGTTACAAGTAAAGGAATCTCAGTACCTTATACCAACTTATAGTTGAATCCTTACCCCAATACACAATTGGACTTGTGATGTAGTGACAATCTCTCATTTCAATGCTTGGCTCCCAATACGTGACTAACCAATCGATGTATGAATCCAAGTACGTGACTAACACACCAACTTAAGAAAGATGTTGGCTGCAAATTTCTTCAATTCATCCAAATGATGAAGATTAAGAAGCTTCTTGGTTATAAAACACTTGGTAACAAAGACGCAGTAGCTTCTTCAGAAAATATAATGAACTAGGTCAACTTTTGTCTTCGGTCACACAATACATGAAGGGATGCTCTGATTTCTTGTGTAACGAATTTTAAAATAATCCTTATATATATCTAAGGTTGTGAGAAAAGAAACCCTACACAAATACATTTGGATATGCATGAAAACAGATTTGAAAATTTGAATTTCGTAATTCTCAATAGATATTGTTTTCGTCGAGCAGCTGTCGAGATTCGTCATTAAATCTCGATAGATATCTATCTGTTGAGCTTTAATGAATAACAATTCTTTACATGTTTCTTGGACAGTTTTGCATGGCTTTAAAATTAAACTTGAACTCTTATTTCTTGAAGTACTAAACTTATCCTAGATCTCCTCAATTGCAAGTAAAGTGTGTTTTATCAAAGGATTACCAATTTACATAACATATATCCTAACAATATCCCTTAACTTCTAGATGGCCCACACAAGGGCAAAATAAGATTTCTCTATAGAAGTGTATCGAGTCTCATAATCATGCAATCTCTTGCTCAAGTAGTAAACAACTCTTTCATTCCATCCATCATCCTTTTAAGTCAACATACTTCCCATAACATCCTTGAAAATAGAGAGGTAAAGGAGTAGGGATTTCCCAAGTTCTGGAGGTACTTGAATAGGTGGGTTAAGTAGATATTCTTTAATCTTGTCAAATTCTTTCTAACATTCCCTGTTTCATGTTTGAGGTTCATTCTTTCTTAACTATTTAAAGATGGATCCACAAGTATAGGTGAGTTTGGCAATAAACTTACTAATTTATTGCAATCCCCCCAAGAATTCTCATATCTCCTTTTCATTTGTGAAGGGAGGCATGTTCAAAATGGCTTTAATCTTAGATGTGTCCATTTTTATCCCTCTGTCTCTTACCAAGAATCCCGACAACTTTATGGCAGTCACTTCAAGTGTACTCTTTTAGGGGTTCAACCTAAGTTTGTATATCTTGATCCTTCGACTTTACTATCATGTTGTCCACATACACTTTGACCTCATTGTGCATCATATTAAGTAACAAGTTTGTGGTCATCCTTTAATAGGTAGAACATGCATTCTCCAGCCCAAACGAGCAAAACCATGTAATAGTAAATCCCTCATTCAATGGTAAAAGTGGTCTTAGCCAATTCTTGGATGTCATCTTAATCTTATATTCAAAGAAACCATATATCCATCCGTGAAAGACATCAATGCACTCCCGATAGTGTTGTCCAAAAGAACATACATGTAGGGAAAAAGGAAGTCATTCTTTGGCAAGCTTTATTAAGATCTCGAAAGTCCATAAACATTCTTACTCACCCATCTTTCTTAGGAGTTGAAAGGACATTGACTATCCACTCAACTTGGTGCACAAGTTTAATGAACCCAACTTTCAATTGCTTGGCTACTTCTTCCTTAATCTTAAAGAGCCATTAAGTTCTCATGCACCTTAACTTTTGCTTTGCCAGCACTTTTCAGGGATGAGTGTATATGTGATGTTGTGCAATATCAGGATCTATGTTTGGCATGTCTGTGTAGGACCAAACAAAGACTTTTTGAAATTCTCTCAAAATGCTTTCCATAATTTTTCTTTTCTTTCAAGGTTAAAGTAGAACCAATTTGAATTAAGCATGGTTCTTAATCATTGCTCAAATTAATAGTTAAAATGATTAGTTTATGGGTTTAATTTTCATCTCCAATTTTTTTATTAATTTCAATTTCAAATTCATTAAATCATTTAAGTGTCAATTTTCAAAATTATGTGACACATCAAAATAAGTCAAATCAAAATTCATTATTTTTATTGAAAAGATCGGAAAGTAAATTAAAACTTGTGTTATAGGACATTTTTTCTATGACTTTAGAAAAACTGACCCAAGCCTACATGCTAGAGTGCCGCATGATGAACATAGAAGGATCTTTTGGATCTTCGTAAATGATGGTCAGCACATTCCTCTCCCAGTTAGGTGTTAGCAACATTGTCATTGCCTTTGAATCCATGTAGTCCGTTATTTAAAATTTCTTCAGCTTTGTAGACCAATATTTATCTTCCATCGAAGTCCATATTTGAATGGCTTCAACCAAGTCTCTATGTTCATCATCTTCATCTTCATCATCAATCTAGACATAGTCTTCCCAAGATCCAACTCTACCTTCACTAGAGAAACTATTTACGACATGGATGGTCCATGGCCCAAGAGTATCCCTTAAGGATGAGATTAGCAAACTAATGACCCTTCTATCAGAGCATGGTCGAGTTTTGTAGTTGCTTTATTTTGCAATTCTCATTTAACCTCACTTGCATTGCATTACACGACATCATCATATCATGTCACTAAGAAAAAAAAAATTGAATTTTGGTAGTTTGATCTTCAAATACATTTCATGAAATAAATCTTAAGACCATAATAATCAAAACGAGAGTTCATTAGCATTAGTTGGACCACCAAATTAAAAAGATATAAAAAATAAATATGTTTTAACGATAAAGTTAAAGTATACTTGCATGAATTAGGTCCCGACTATACGTAATTACGATCTCTTAAAAGCTTGCTTAACTCTTACGTGTTGTGTGTGAGTTTTAGAAAAGAGAATTTGGGTTTTAAAGAAGATGGAGGCAAAAAATAAATTCTCCCTAGCTAGGGTTTTGATTAAAGGCATAAGGTGAGTATTTATAAGTTAAAATTAAGGTTTTCAGAACTTTTTGGAGGCCTTTGAATGTTTCCAAGGGTCTAGGGTCCAGCCTCCATCAAAGAATGATGTTTTAGGGGCTCTAAAACCATGTTCCGAAGGTTTGGGAATGTGGCTACATATGCATGCTTCCCAAAAACTCTAAATTCAACTACATAGTTAGATCAACTTCAAATGGCCATAAATCAATCAATATAAATCCAAATTATGAATATTTATATTCAAATTGAAGCTTAGGATGTTTATTTTTTAATGAAACAAACCTCATTAAAAATTTCTTTGTGGATAAAATGTTATGTTAAAAAGAGTGAATAAATATCATTTTTTAGCATTGTTTCCAAAGTGATTTGAGTACTTTTGAGTTGTAATTACTTTCAAATTATTGTAAACTCTTTCATTACCCTTATTTGACATATGTCTAGGTCACCATTGGGGCTGGAGACCAAAGGTTATTAATGGGTATAAAATGAGGTGCCTATAGTATGTTTACAAAAGCTAATAATGGGCTAAGGCCAAAGGTAGTTTGAAGGAGATTGTATGAACCTATCCTTTTGTCATTGATGATTATCAATAAAAAAAAAAAAAAGTGATGACTTTCCCATGATTTTAGAACTTATTATTGATCTTAAGATGAAAATAAAGTAAAGTTAAAATTAAAGAAATGAAAAAGACATTGCTTTGAGAACTAATGAAATCACTAGGCATGAGGTAGTAGTGGAAATTTTATTTTACTACTGGGTAGTATATAAATATTGAAATTTTAATTTGAAAATTCATTTAATGTGTTAAGATATTTAATAAGCAAGTATATTTAATGTTGGGTATTTGTTGCAATAATTTTTTTAATTGATATATGGCAATAAATTTAGTATATAAAAACTGAAAATTTTATTTAAAAATGCATTTATTGTGTTAAGAGATTTAATATTTAAGTATATTTAATGTTGGAAATTACAAAGTACATTTGTTAAGACATTTGTTAATGAACGCCAAAAAAAAAAAAAAAAAATTACATTGTCTATCATTGATGTTTACTAAAATTTCTTTGACCTGCTATGTATTTCTAATTATAAAAAGACCTCTACTTTTAAAAATAAACTACAATCACATTTATTTCAACTTAACCCTGTTAAATAAATTAAAGGAATTTTAAATCTAATTTAGAAAAGTTTTGTATTTATTCATTTTCTCCTCCTTTACAAACAAAAATCTCATTTTCTTATCCATATGGTTTAAAAATAAAAGGAAAATTTTTAAACAAAATTCAATAAAAAACCAAAATATGGAATTGTATCAATATTGCAAGATTCAATATATCTCATCAAATAAATATAAGATATTCTTTCCAATAATTTTTTTATTGATATATGGCAATAAATTTAGTGTATAAATATTGAAAATTTAATTTATAAATACATTTAATGTGTTAAGACATTTAATAAGCAAGGGTATTTAATGTTGGATATTTATTGCAAATTTTTTTTTTAATTGATATATGGCAATAAATTTAGTATATAAATATTGAAAATTTAATTTAGAAATACATTTAATGTGTTAAGACATTTAATATGTAAGTCTATTTAATGTCAGATATTACAAAGCACATTTGTTAAGACATTTGTTAATGAATGCCAAAATTAACAATTAAAAATTGCACTATCTGCCATTGATGTTTACTAAAATTACATTGACCTCCCCTATATTTCTAATTGACATATATATATATATATATCAATCAAAAAAAGTATTGCAATAAGTATCTTATATTTTTTTTATGGGATATATTGAATCTTGCAATATTGATACATTTTCATATTTTGGATTTTTATTGAATTTTGATTAAAAATTTTCCTTTTATTTTCAAACCCATATGGATAAGAAAAATGGGATTTTCATTTCTAAAGGAGGATAAATTCATAAATACAAAAAATTTGTAAATTATATTTAAAATTTCTTTAATTGATAATGGTTTTAAGTTGCAAGAAATGTGATTGTAATTTATTTTTAAAAACAGGGGTCTTTTAAATTAGAAATATAGGAAAGAACAACTTAATTTTAGTTAGCATCATTAAATTGTCCTATTTTGTAGGAGTTTCTCTCTCGTTTTCCACAAGAACTCTCTCCCTAGGGTTTCCTACGGGGCTGGGTTTTTGCTTTCTTTTGTGGTGGAGTCCATAATCATGGCAGACAATGTATCACAAATCCTAGAGAAGATGAAGTTAACCTTGGAAGAGGAAGAGACAATTAACATATCTGATGAAGGTCAACAAGAAGAATTAGAGAGTTGTGCTTTAAGTCTTATTGGGAAGTTTTTAACTTGCAAATCTTTTAATAAAAGAGAAGCTCTAGTGACACTCAAAAAAGCATGGGGACTGGAGGATGGAGTGCAAGTTGTTGAAGTAGGGTCAAACTTGTTTCAGTTCAAGTTCAGATCTAAATTTGAGTTGAAAAGAGTCTATATTGGAGGTTTATGGAGTTTTGATAATCAAGCGCTACTATTAACAAGATGGAAATTGGGGATGATGGCGACGAATTTCAAGTTTGATTCAATAGGTCTATGGATACAAATATGGGGGGTGCCATTTGAGATGAGAATTGCCCGGGTAGCGGAGGAGGTGGGGAACCGATTGGGTAAGGTGTTGGAGGTCAAGAGACGGCATAACAATGATAGCCAAATTTTTTTATGCGGGTTAAGGTGGCAATTCCGCTAGAAAAAGAGATACGTCGTGGGGCTTTTTTGGCAGGTTCGGATGGTAAGAAACATTGGGTGGATCTCATGTACGAGCGATTGCCTATATTGTGTCATTACTGTGGACTGCTTGTGCATGAACTGTGGTTTTGTGCTCAGTATTTTAGCAAAACAAAATCTGGGACTGAGGTTGAATGCAGTTATGGAGACTGGCTGAAGGCTTCGGGTGGAAGAGAGAGATTACCATAGAGGAAGGAAGTTAGGAAGGATGATGAGCGTGAGGGAAAGAAAGGTGTCAGTAAGGGCCATTCCGTTTCATAAAATACGGTAGAGGGGGGAGCTAGCGGTGGTGGGGAAGGGAGAAAACATGCCAAAACTGTTATAGAGGGTGTGGGGGGTGCTACCGGAACTGTGGGAGAAGATTGGGCTGAAAACGGGAACATAGTCGAGAATCAAGGGAGTAGAGACGTGGATAAGGGATGCAGAGATTCAGGTTCATTAATTTTGGGAGGGTAGAATCCATGCTTACAAGAGAGGAGTGAGGTGGCGCCAACAATACATAAGGAGTACGTGCAAATCAATGATGCAGGGGTTGAGCTGAATAACATTAGGAAGCTCTCTACATGGACCAGACTAGTTCAGCTGAATGTTGGGCTTGTGGGAATGTTAAAAGAAGGAGATAAATCCATTTTGGGAAAGAGAAATAATCTAGCTATGGTAGTTGATGGGGAGGCAGAGGTAGACAAGAATATCGGGAAAAAAGGGAAGGTTTGTGAGGACTTAACCATGACTGAAGTGGCGGGGGTGTTGCAACACCATTGCCCAGAGCAATGAGGCTTTTAAGTTAGAACTGCCAAGGGCTTGGGGACCTTTGGATAGTTCAAAGCCTTCACAAATTAGTGAGGGTGCAAGCCCTCGATGTATGCTTCTTAATGGAAACAAGGTTGGATCGAAGTGGATTTGAGAAGCATTGTGGTGAGGTACCTTTTAAAAATAAATTAATAGTGAAAAGGCCTAAGTCGGGTGGAGGGTTGGCTTTGCTTTGGAAGGAGGAGGTGACTTTAGATGTTTTTAATTTTGCTAACAACCATATTTTGGCTAAGGTAGTGGAGAAGGATGGTTTTGTGTGGTATCTCACAGGGTTTTATGGATGGCTAGAGGAAAATGAAAAACGGAAGTCGTGGGCACTTTTATCTCATTTAAAGTCTCTTGTTGAGGGTCCCTGGTGTTGTATCGGCGATTTCAATGATATACTACAAGCATCGGAAAAACAAAGTGTCAATGCACCTTACCATAATCAGATGGAGGATTTTCGGGTGGTCGTGGAGAAATGTGAATTGATAGATTTGGGTTTTACTAGGCATAAATTTACTTGGACAAACCGGCGGCCAAGTTCAACCCACACAAAACAACGATTGGATAGAGCTGTTGCTAACAAAGATTGGACTGAAAGGTTCCCAGCCAGTTTGTTTTCTCACTTGTTTAGCAATGCTTCTAATCATATTCCTATTTTGTTGAGAACTATGGATGACAGGTGGCTTAAGGGAAGGGGGGCTGGTGGTTTTAAGTTTGAGGAGAGTTAGTTGTTATGGGATGATTGTGAGGAATCTGTGCATGAGGCGTGGACAAAAGGAGGGCAGGGCAGTTTGGGTTTGAGGGGTGTTATAGACCGAATCCAAGGCTGTGGGGCTGATTTGAATGCGTGGGGTTCTTCAAAGACTAAACCTGAAATAGAGGAAATTAAAAGATTATAAAAGAAGCTGGAAGTGTTGAATGTAGAGGAGATGATCGAAGAAAGTAGAAATGAATTTCTTGAAGTGAGTAAATAGTTAGATGATTTATTGCTTAAGCAAGAGATTTTTTTTGGCGTCAGAGGTCCTAACTGTCATGGTTAAAAGTATGGGGATAGAAATACTAAATTTTTTCATTCGAAGGCTTCCCAACGAAGGCAGAGGAATTTTATTGAGGGAATTAAGAATGCTAATGGGGTGTGGGTGGAGGAGGTGGATGAAGTGGCAAAGGTGGCATCAGATTATTTCATAAATATTTTTAGAAGCAAATACTTGTGACATAATGGAGGAATGCCTTAACACAGTTAGCCGAAAAATAACTGATGATATGTTGGAGGTGCTGTCCAAGTCATATAGCAGTGAAGAAGTCAAAGCAGCGTTGTTCTAGATGGGACCTGATGGTATGAATGCACTTTTTATCAAAAATTTTGGCATATTGTCGGTATTCAGGTGACTGATGCTGTGTTAGATTTTTTGGCGTCGGTCATATGGTGCATGACATTAATTATACTCATATTGTTCTAATTCCCAAAGTAAAGAAACTGGAAAAAATGGCAGATTTTAGACCTATTAGTCTATGTAATGTGATATATAAAATTGTTTCAAAAATTTTGGTGAATAGGCTAAAGTTGATATTGCCACAATTAATCTCTCCTACTCAAAGTGCTTTTGAACCTGGATGCCTTATTACTGAAAACGTATTAGTAGCCTATGAGACTTTGCATGCCATGCATATTAGAAAAAAAAAAGGGAAGAAGGGGGCTTTAGCTCTTAAATTGGGTGCCAATAAGGCCTATGATAGAGTGGAATAGGGCTTTCTTAAAGGTGTGATGATTAACTGGGGTTTCCAAAGGTCTGGGTAGACAGGGTTATGAGTTGTGTCTCTACACCCTCCTTTTCAGTCTGAATCAATGGCAAAGCGTATGGGAATATCACTCATACTAGGGGTATACACCAAGGTGATCCTTTGTCCCCTTATTTGTTTTTGATATGTGTTGAAGGCTTTACTTCGCTCCTTGCTAAAGCTGAATTTGAAGGAAGGTTGCACGGAGTGGCAATATGTAGAAGTGCCCCATTTGTAACTAATATGCTTTTTGCTGATGATTCTTGGATTTTTTGTCTAGCTAATAAGGATGAAGTGTAGGTTGTTTCTGATACTCTACAGCTATATGTTGAAGCTTCAAGCCAATGCATAAATCTGAAGAAGTCTTCTGTCTATTTCAATAGCAATGTGTTTGTGGAGAAGAAAACATGGATAATTGATAAACTGAAGGTAAAGGAAGTGGAGAAGTTTGTTGCTTACTTGGGGTTGCCTACTTTGATAGGAAGAAAGAAATATGATACTTTTGCTTTCATTAAGGAATGGGTTTGGAAAAAGATGCAAGGTTGGAAGGGGAAGTTGCTCTCTTAGGGTGGCAAGGAGGTTTTTATAAAAGCAATGGCTTAATCCATTCCCACGTATGCAATAGGGGTTTTTCAGATACTTGGGAAATTATGTGATGAGTTGGACATTATGTGTGCTAGATTTTGGTAGGAATAAATTGGGAAGGAAAGGAAAATACACTGGAAAAATAGGAGTTTTTTAACACTGTCAAAGAAAGAGGGCGAAATGGGTTTCAGAGACTTTCGATCATTTAACTTAGCCATGCTAGCAAAACAAGGTTGGAGGTTATTGCAGGATAAAAGCTCTCTTTTGTATAGTTGTTTCAAAGAAAAATATTTTCCCAAGTGTGATTTTCTTGAGGCAAAGGATTGTTAAAATAGTTCCTATGTATGGAAGAGTTTGATAGTGGCTCAACCACTTTTAAAGAAAGGATGTTATTGGAGAGTAGGTAATGGGGCTTCCATTCGGGTTTTGAAGGATTGCTAGCTGCCTAATCAACCAACAAAAAAAAATTCTTTTTCAACTGGAGAAGGAGACTGGGAGTGGAGGGTCTCGGATTTAATTGACTGGCCGAATCACCAGTGGGACAAAGAACGTATCACTACTATGTTCCATCCATTTAATGCAGAAGCTATCCTTCAAGTTCCTTTGAGCAGGCGGGTGGTGCAAGATGTGATAGTGTGGTCTTGTTCAAAGAAGGGTAATTATACGTGAAGTCTGGATATTATGTGGCAAAGTAGTTAAGGATGGAAGAGCGTAATATTGGGGAGACATCAATGCAAAGAACAAATGGGGCACTCTGATCACGTATTTGGAAGGTCAGCATTCCTAACAAGATTAAATTTTTTCATGGCAAGCATGTCTTAACATTTTGCCTGCACAAGAAAATTTGGCACGCAAAAGGGTAGTGGAGGAGGCACAATGCCGTTTCTGTTAGAATGAGGTAGAATTAGTTTTGCATATGCTTTGGGGTTGTGGGGTGGCACAGGATGCTTAGGTTGGGAGTTCAAGTCGACTTTAAAAGTTAGTGTTGGGTTCTAAGAACTTTAGGTTTAAATGTATTAGAACTCTAATTTGTAATGTTGGCAAACCATGATCAAAACGTTTTAGTCCTATTTAGACATGCTCAAAGTATGTGTCTTTTATGTAAAGTTGGAATCTAGATACTACAGGATTTACTGTGTAAATCTGTTTGGCTTGATCGATCGAGGATTAGACTCTACCGATCGAAAGTCGTGCAGATTTTTCCAACTCAGCCTAAGCCCCGTTTTACATGTAGAATTTTATGTTTTGCTCTAGGTATAAAAGGGAAAACCCTAGCTACGTTTTAAGGATGCTCTTTATACTATGTGTGTGAATCTCTTGTGAGATCTAGAGGTGTTTGCCTTCACATACACTTAGGGTTGTCAAGATCTAGATTGATGCCAAGAGCTTGGTGATCAATTCAGTTGCAAATTCAAGAGCTTAAAGATATACTAGTGGGAGTGCTTGTACTTGCTAGGAATTCAAGAAAGAAATAGTCCGTGGACTCGGAGCTGTCACATGGTCATGGTAGTAAGTTTCCTACTCGAGGTAGCAATAGGATGTTAGTGGTCATAGTCGTTATTGTGTAAACTTCAATTTTTTCATAGTGGATTCAGTTTTACCTTGAAAATAGCTAGGTTAAATTCTCCCTAGGTTTTTTACCAGTTTGGTTTTCTTGGTTCATCATATTGCTGTGTTCTTTATTTTTCGTACTTTATAATAATATGATTAATATGTGTTAGCCTAGAACTGTATAATATCTAAGTTAATTACTTGGATAAATAACTAGGTTAATTTGTTTGTGTTTAAGGGTCTAAAAACGAACAGTTAGGTACTGCGTGGTTGATTTTTTGTAGCTAGTTATAAGTCTAATGCCAAAGCTGTCAGGGGAGGAATGGGATTTGTTTTAGGTCACTTGTTGGCAAATATGGAATCAGCGGAATAGAGTCATGCACGGGGATGTATTCCAGCTAGGGGTGTCCACTTAGACCTAGTCCAGTTTAAACTGATGAGACCCGACCGGAACTGACCCACCTGCGACCGATCTGTGAGCTCCGGTGGTCAGTGGCAGGTTACAAAGCCCATAAATCGAGTCTGGCAGGTCGGTTGGTGGGTTCTTTCCTCTAAAACCCATCTCAATCGACCCGACCGAAGACTTACAAAAAATCCGGCGATTCAAGCTTATTCTAACAAGTTTTTGGTCAAATTACTTAAGATCTAGCAAGATTTATGTCGGATTTGGGGAGATCTCAGCTAGATCTGGTGGAAATCTTACCAGATTTATGCCAAAAATGAAAAAAAAAATGAAAAAATTACACTGTATTTATTTATTTTTATTTGTAAGATATTGCAAAATTCAATGTATCCCATATAAATATAAGTTTTCCTTCAAAAATAACATTAATCTTAAGAATATCATCAAAAACTTTATGGTACACTATTTTAAATAGTGAATTTAAGTCTGATTAAAAGATACCAAGAAAATTGCCGGAAGAATTCATATATTTCATTGAGTTAAGAATTGTCTTTCTAATTGTATGTTTACAAAAGCTAATAATGGGCAGAGGCAGAAGGTAGTTTGGAGAAAATTGCATGAAACATATCCTTTGACAATTAAGTGTAAAAGCGAAAATATACAAAATATTTTTTTATTAGATTTAATGATTTTAAATAATAGGCAGGTGAGTGCACAAATTCTTTTTGAAAAGCTATGGAGGTTTGGGTACAATTTTAAAGAAGGGAAATGTCAATATAATTTCAGTAAACATTAGGGGAGGTCAATGTAATTTTCCTAGTGTAAAGTTACATTCATTAGGTCTAACAATTATTTAATATTTGAATATGCCTAGTAAATGTACAACTAACAATCTCTAGTTTTAAATAAGAAGAGCAATGCATTTCAAGTGTAACCAAATGTTTTTTTTGAACACTAGAAAAAAGAATCAAATGATCATAGCCCAACTTTATACTTCTCTTAGCCTATGGACAAAGTACTTCTTTTAAGTTAACAAACAACATAAAAATATATGTATGAATTATCTGTTGGGGAATATTACATAAAGTTATAATGGAAGAACAATGTTAACACAAAAGACAAACAGAAAATAGATAACTTAGAGGCACAATATCTTTTTTCTTAAACAATATTTGCCCCCTACACTATTATTGCTAAAGGGTTATCACAAATTTGTCCCTAGGATACAACCAAGATATTGAGTTCTACAGATAGCAATTTTGGAGAATAACCACAGAATTTCTTTCAAGTGAACATAAGCCTCTATTTATACCTATAGGGTTATATTTCATCAAAAGGCACGTATGGAAAGTTAAAATGTTCATAAAACCATTCACAAGACTTGAAACCTGATAGGCCACAAATGCGTTCACCCATTGCGATTAATTAAATTGATTAATTAGCCAAGTTATTAATTAATCAAGTTAACATGCAAAATCACGTAGTAGTACAAACAAATCACCAAAACTAAAGTATGAAGCAGAAAATAAAAGACACGGTGATTTGTTCACGAATGGGGAAAACTTGACGGCAAAAACCCCACCGGGTGATTTAAGGTCACCACTCCCGAAACTCCACTATTATCACAACAAGCGATTATAAGTAAGGAATCCTAGTACCTTACCAACCTACAATTGAACCCTTACCCCAATACCCAATTGGACTTGTTCTGTAGTGACAGTTTCTCCTGTTGATGCATGGCTCCCAAGTACGTGACTAACCAATTGCGCGGATCCCAGTACACGACTTCAATTCACCAACTAGAGAGAGAGTTGTTGGCTGCAAAGTTCTTCAAATCATCCACACGATGAAGATCAGGAAGATGCTTGGTTACAAAACCCTACGGTGCACATTACACAGCAACTTCTTAACAAAAAGATGAACTAGGGCATGAACTTTGTCTTTTTTATCACAAATTGCATGAACAAGAATTACTCAAGGCTTGTGCAACTTGCATCACTTTGACGGCCCTTAAAACAATCCTTTTATATGTCTAGGGTTAGGAGAAAAGAAGTACCAAAGACACATTCACGGATTGGAATTAAAACAGAACTGAAAATCTGTTTTCTTTAAATCTCGACAGATAGAGGTGTCGAGGATCTGTCGAGAAGCTGTCGAGTCTCGGGGCTGAAACAGCTATTAAAGCTCGATAGATGCATGTGTCGAGACCAGATATCGAGCTTTAGTAACTTGCACTTTTTAGCTTGTTTCTTAGACAGACTTGATGACTTCAACACTTAATCTTGAAACACTATTTCTTAAAGCGTTAAACACATCCTAAATCTACCCAATTACAAGTAAAGTACGTTTTGTCAAAGGATAAGCAAATTACATAAAATAGTGACATATGTTAAGAACATGAACTACATATGTTAAGAACATGAACTACATATGTCCTAACAATCTCCCCCTCTAGCAATCCGTGACAAAACCACAGCAAATAAATGAAGATATGAGAGAAGTCATAAAACACTTTAACTCATATTCACTTGTTGAATACAATAAAATCTATCCTAACACATCAAGGCATCTTTGTGTGAAGCAGAAATAATAGATTGCATACAAGTAAAAGAAACATGTGTATAAAGACAGAAAAGAAATAACACATGAAGAGATAGATGAAAGAAACATACATCATCATATATATCAAGAAATAAGTACAATGTATGCCAATACATGATCAATGTACCTCTAAAAAGATAGAAAAGAGAAGAAATACATGTAAACCTCACTACATCCCTCATATCAACACTCCCCCTATAAAAAATGTCCTATACTAGCTCTCCCCCTAAGTATGACTACTCTCATACACACCAAAATTACTCCCCCTTTTTGTCATGAGTGACAAAGGGTAGAGTGTCATGTAGACATCTCATCAGAAGAGCTCGCATCTCCATCACCATCATTAGAAGCGTCATCGTCATCACCGTCATCATCAGCCTCAGTCTCTAAAGAACCAGGAGGCGGCGGAGGAGAAAAAGCCTCAGGAGCAAAGCCGCCCAAGGTCGCCTGTCGCCTGGCAATGCGACCGACATGAACGTTCACCTAATACAACTCTGTGGAGAGTGTATCGAGACGAGCATCCATGCGCCGAAGCTGCGCCATGATGTCTCCAAGAGTGACATCGCTCGAAGAAGAAGAAGGAGCAGAAGTCGCTCGAGCAGATCTAGAAGTAGTCGGACAGGAAGGAGGAGCAGCTAGATCCGACTGTCTCGATCTGAACTGTGCCTCGCTACGTTTTACGGTAGCGACGTCTATGGCAGACATGACATGAAACGGATCTGACGAAGGGAAAGGGATGGAAAAACGGTGAAGTATCCTCGTGATAGCAGAAGGGAAAATGAGCTTATCACGGGTAGCCGTATCTCTATAGACATCTATGATAGAGAAGATAAAGTATGAAGGGAAGTTTATAGTGAGATGCTCAAGAAGAGACAACAAAAATCGAGCACGTGGCTCTGTGATAGAGTTGTAGTGAGAAAGTGGGTGCAAAACAAAAGTCATCACCATGTTAAGGAAACGAGGACCTTTAGCAAAAGGTTGACATGGTGTGTACTGATGATCTCCCCAAGAGGAAGGGCGCTCACAGAACGCAGAGATCATCTCGTCTTTGGATACAGTCCATAGACGCTTACATCTGGGGTAATCAGGATGATCCACCTTCGGGACATGAAGAACCTCGGAGACCAGCTCTGGAGTAACAGTAAAGCGCGTACCTTGAACGCTAGAGTAGAAGAGAGGTACTGAAGAATCAATCCCGTGGATGTTGGAGTAAAACTCCTGTATCAACACGAGAGGACAAGTGACCGAGACATCACACAGTGACTCCCAAGCTCGACTGTGAATGACATCGGGTAGGTCAGTGTCGGCAAAGTCTGCCATGATAACGTGACGTTCTGAATGAAGACCTCGTTTAGAGTAGTTCTCCGAGAAGTCCTTTTGGGCTTTCTCATCACGGAATCGGATAGACAAAGGAGTAGATCCGAAGAAGAAGATCCCTTAGAACGCAAAGGGTTCTGGGATGGAATAGATTTACGTTTAGGTGCCATAGACACTACTAACGCAAACATAGACAGAGGGAGAAGAAAGAAACACACAGAAAAGTCCCAAACAGTTCAATATAAGAAGAGAAATATTGAAAAGAAAGAACGTATGCATGAGAAATGCATGAACATATGACATGCAATATAAAAACATCATGGGCTCAGCCCAATCCAAACCTAACAGCACACAACAAATTTGCACACATCTAAATGCATAAAAATACAATTAGAATGCTAATGTGATGCAATGCATGTAGTTTTAAAGATCAAATCTATAAAACCTACTCAAAAATTTCATGAAACTTTCAACAATTTTGAAAAACCCCAAAAATTTTCAAAAACCTCAAAACCTAGGTTTTTAAAACATGAAATGCATGATGAACGGAAGGTTAGAATCTTACCAAGTGAAGAAAGACGAGAAAAACACTTGAAGAAACCTTAGAAAGAGGTTTGGAGAGAGTGAGAAAGGTTTTAGGAGGGAAAACACAAAGTATCGAGTGAGAGAGATTGAGCGAAATGAGAGAAAATCGCGACAGAATCATTATATAGCCCTTCAGTAATTCTCGACAGATGCAGGTATTAAAAGGTGTCGAGATAGCTATCGAGGTATATGTCGAGAAAATGCACGTCGACAGATGCAGCTATCAAGGATATGGGTCGAGAAAGAAAGATCAAGCATTAGAGAATCTTAATCGATCCAGAAGCTGTCGAGAAGCTATCAAGCAGACAGAAAGTTTCTCGATCGATCCATCAGGTGTTGAGATTGTGTTGAAACTGCGATTAGAAAAAGACAGAGAAGCTCGACAAACAGCTAGGTGTCGAGAAGGTGTCGAGGAGGTGTCGAGATGCTTAAAAACAGTTTTTCAAGAGGGGAAAAACACAAACATAAATGCAATCACGCATGCAACTCAACCAAAGATCCAAGCAACACATTATGCTCTCAAAACCATCTCTCAACAAATATTTAAAGCACATGTATCCCAAAACGTGCACACACACACTAAACAAGTCTAACCAATTTTATATTTCAAAAATGAGTTAAGACAATTTAGTGAGTATACATTAACGCATGTAAACCTTGTGATGGCCAAATTACATTGTACCTGCACATGTATCAAGAATAGCAAAGAATATTGCGTGTTGTGTGTGAAAACATCGCAAGATTGCATAAGTGTCTTAATGTTATGACGATATGAGATATGAGAAAATCACTTTAACTCACACACAATCATAACTATTTGATGGGGACTATCACCTTCGAGGTACATCCTATAACTCCTACATCTCCTAAAAAACACGCTTGCAACCATATTTCAAAGCATTTTATTCTTTTTGCTTTTATTTCTTTGCATATTTTCTTTTATTAAGCATATCATGCATGGGTATATAAGAGATAGAAAAGAAATACCCATTTATGTTAAGCTTTTGACATTGCACTTTTGCTATGTCGAAGCATACGGATGTCATTAACATTGCACTTTTGCTATGCCGAAGCATACAGATGTATTATCATGATTGACGAGTAACAGTGGTGAGATGGTTATTTATGCCTTTCTCTTAGGATTTTCTAGTCCTACCCGTCAAAAAGAGTGATACGAGTGTTAAGTAGAAGAGATCACTTAACCTTACTCATCACAAACAAAGAGCTATAAAGCTCACTCGCTTAGTTGTGCATAAAAATGCTTATCTAAGCTACAGGTGATACAAAGTTTAGAAAACTCTGTTTTAATGGCCATTTTAAGGTTCACAAGAACCAATGTACACAACACACACTGTTTTTGTATTTTCAATTTTTTTTTATTTTTAACAGAAAAGCAAAAAATAAAACACAAAACTGAAAACACACAAACAAAAACAAGTTAAAGAAAGCAAAATAATGCATAAAACTAGATTGAATCAAAACAGTAAAGCAACACACAAGTAATGCAAAACAGAAAAATAGGGAGAGAGAAGAAGAAGTGACTAAAATCACTTAGAGCTCTTTTCCTTCCACACCTTGGAAGAACATTTCCTATTTGCCAACCCTTGAACCGGTGATGAAGGGGTAGAGTTTAAACCGTTGAAGTTTGTAAGGAACATGAGCGTTTTGAGAATGTCTCCAAGAGGAGCAAGAGAGGTCTGAAGCTGATTCTGGTTCCCAGATGCTATCATGCCATTGCTTTGTTGAGTGGCTAGCCACTTGTAGCAATTTGGTCGAGTATGACCATCAACACCACAATGATAACAGAGATGCTGCTTCTTTTGTTGGGGCTTTTGAGAGATAACCTTCTTAGTCCTAGTGTTTCTAGTTTCCCTTTTCTCAACTTTAAGGGGTGCTCCTAAGATAGACTTGCCCTTGTCTACGTTCTCACTAGCTAATTCAGTTTTAATATTTTTATCCTCAATTTTAATGTTATTAGTAGGAGGAACGAAAACAGTAGTACTAGCAGAAGGAGTATTAGAGAGAGAGAATTCATACCCCAATCCAGTACGATCCGAAGAAGATTTCTAAACACTTAGCATCTCGTCCAGTTTTGCACTCAATGTCCTTTTCAATTGTGCTCTAACTTGAAACAGCTCCGCTTCAAGCTTCTTGGTCTTCTCAGCCAAGAAATTGTTCTTAAACCTCAGTGCTCTAATGGTCTGATTTGCTTCATCAACCTTAGTGAAAAGCTCCTCACGGTCAAGTTCCACATCACTGAGCTTCTTAGTGGCCAACCTATAGAGTTTCTCATACTTCTCAGAAAGCTTGTACAGTTTCTCATAGGCGGTATGGATATCATCTTGATCATCCATAGTCTCAAATTTGGCATCCACCAACTCCTTTTCTTCATCCACTTCTTCAGTAACCCTATCAGTAGGATTAACAGTGGCAGTGAAGGCATTCAAGATTCCGTCATCTTCATTTTTGGAATCATTCTCGAGCTCTGTGTCACTTAAGGTAATAGCAAGTGCCTTGTTCTTCCCTATGCTCTTAAGGTACGTTGGACACTCTTGTTTCATGTGTTCGAAGCCTTGACATCCAAAGCATTTCGGTCCAGCGGGAACAGTGTACTGATCGCCATCCTTGGCATCCTTTCTTCCTTTATCTAATTTCTTGAACTGAGAAGAACTGGATTGCCTACGGTCTTTGTTGAAGCCTTTTCCAATTGCATTCTTTATGAACTTCTTGAATTGCCTGGTAATATAGGACTTCATTTTAGAATCTTCATCATCTGAAGAGTCATCTGTATCACTGCTCTTGGCTTTTAGTGCCATGCTCTTGCCCTTGCTTGACTTGTCTATCCTAGTCAACCCTAACTCGTAGGTTTGCAAGTTTCCAACCAGCTCAGTCAGAGGAATTCTGTCAATATCCTTCGATTCCTCTATCGCTGTGATCTTAGCATGGAATCTCTCGGGCAAAGATCTGAGCACTTTTCTTACTATCTTGAGTTCAAGAATGGTTTCCCCAAGATTGAAAACTGAGTTCATTATGTCTTTGAGCTTTGCATAGAACTCATCAAATGACTCATCCTCCTCCATCTTAATTTCTTCAAAGCTTGTGGTGAGCCTCTGTAGCTTTGAATCCTTGATAGCCTTGGTTCCCTCGTAGGTTGTCTGGGGAATGGTCCATGCTTCCTTAGCAGTTTCTGTGGAGGAAATTTTCTTGAACTCCTCATTTGTGATCGCATTGAATAGGGCATTTAATGCTCTGTTGTTGAAGTTTGCCGCCTTGATCTTTGCATCATCCTAATCGGCCGGCGCTTCTGTAGGCTTGGTCCAGCCTATCTCCACAGCTTGCCACACCTTCTCATCTAATGACTGCAAGAAAGCTCTCATGCGTACTTTCCAGTATGCATAGTTAGTACCATAAAAAAATGGAGGTATAATAAGAGATTGACCTCTATCCATGACAACAGGTGTCAATGGATCACACACAAGGATTAAACCCTAATTAGAGTGTGTCTGCTCTAATACCACTTGATAGGCCACAAACGCGTTGATCCCTTGTGATTAATTAAATTGATTAATTAGCCAAGTTATTAATTAATCAAGTTAACATGCAAAATCACGTGGTAGCACAAATAAATCACCAAAACTAAAGTATGCAGCGGAAAATAAAAGACACGGTGATTTGTTCACGAATGGGGAAAACCTGACGGCAAAAACCCCAACGGGTGATTTAAGGTCATCACTCCCGAAACTCCACTATTATCATAACAAGCGATTACAAGTAAGGAATCTCAGTACCTTACCAACCTATAGTTGAACCCTTACCCCAATACCCAATTGGACTTGTTCTGTAGTGACAGTTTCTCCTGTTGATGCACGGCTCCCAAGTACGTGACTAACCAATTGAGTGGATTCCAGTACGCGACTTCAATTCACTAGCTAGAGAGAGAGTTGTTGGCTGCAAAGTTCTTCAAATCATCCAGACGATGAAGATCAGGAAGATGCTTAGTTACAAAACCCTACGGTGCACATTACACAACAACTTCTTAACAAAAAGATGAACTAGGCATGAACTTTGTCTTTTTGACCACAAATTGCATAAACAAGAATTACTCAAGGCTTGTGCAACTTGCATCACTTTGACGGCCCTTAAAACAATCCTTTTATATGTCTAGGGTTAGGAGAAAAGAAGTACCAAAGACACATTCACGGATTGGAATTAAATAAGAAAACTAAGGCAAATAAGAAAACCACCACCACCTCTACCCCTGTTTTTTAGAGTGATAGGTTCAGAATTGAGAAAAACCAAGAAACCTATGAGAAACTTAATATCTATAGGTCAATTTGGGCTAAGCAGAAAGTGATCCTAGATGAGTTAGATCCAGAGATTATGAGGAATCTTGAGAGTCGGGGTTGGTTACCTCTCTTAGATGTGGAACATCCTCCTCTAGCTGCTTTGATTAGAGAGTTCAATTAGATCCCCTCTATATACTTTGATGATTCTAACACCCAGATTGTGAGGAGTTGGATAAAAGGTGAGGAGTATGCCATGACACCCTCAGGTGGTGGCCTCTACTCTTGGTGTACCTTTGGTACGGCAGCCTATGTATCCGTACACTAAAACTCCTCCTCTTAATGATATCATGTCATTACTCACTAGTATTACCATTAGATGGAGTATTGATCCTCAGATCACTGCTCACTGAGCTCAACTATCTATTTTTCCAGATATCTTGTCATTCTATGTGGCCTATCTCTCACTTACACGCTATCCCTCGTGAGAG
Organism: Castanopsis chinensis; assembly: GCA_032878915.1. Lineage (NCBI taxonomy): Eukaryota > Viridiplantae > Streptophyta > Magnoliopsida > Fagales > Fagaceae > Castanopsis > Castanopsis chinensis. Next base: position 2,875,149 of record JAVQMG010000097.1, on the reverse strand, counting down.
ATGTGCATTTTTGTACGCTCTTGTCACAAATGCTCCTATGAGTTTTCCTACCCTTTTCATTCATTCTTTGGTTGAGGTTCATAGGAGTGGTGCTAAATCTCATGGTCTTTTCTTTCCTGTTTTCATTCATAGGATTTTGTTAGACTTAGGTTTAAAGGATTTTCCTGCATCCGAGCCAGTTCATATCATTGCTCCCGTAGGTGCCACCTTCCATAGGCAAAAAGCGGCTCAAATGAAAGCTAGTTCTAAACGCCCTAGAGTAGAGTCTTCTATAGGTGATGCATCTTAGCCTACTTCTTCAAGCGATCCTTCTGCTAAGGAATTTATCGATCCCATCACTGCTATTGATCCTTCACCTTCTTCTTCAAGTGATTCATCCATTCGGAGTTTGTTGGATATTGTCATGACCGTTCAGGCGGTGCATGGACAGATTTTGTTGAGTTTTCTCACGGAGCTTCAGGCTTTGTGTGCTAATTTGGTTGGTGTTCATCGGTCTTCTCCACCACCTCCTTTTGATGATGAGTCTTGATTGCCCTTTGACAATTTGTCACAAAAAGGGGGAGTACATATGGCATGGAGATAGGGGGAGTTTAGATTGTATCTAGGAGCTTCATGATGTATTTTCCTATGATGTTTTTCTTTTTAGCTCATGATGTATTTTTTTTTTTTTTGAGTTGTATATGTTAGGGGAAGACATTGCGTTTTATGCTTTATTCTTTGTTTCTTTTATTATTTCTTGTTTCACATGTACCACATTGGTTATTAATTTATATTATGAGGTTATTTATGGTATTTGTCTTTTGTTTTATGTTTTTGTGAAATGAAGAATTTATTTTGGTTTACTTGTATTTTCCACACATGCTTTTATGTGTTTGTTGAAGTGTTTTAGGAATATACAGGTTACTTCAGTCGTGGCTATTGTCTACACTGGTAGCTGATAGATAGTAGTTAGGTTGAATTATGTTTAGGAAATTTTAATTTTAATTTTAAATGGTCTTTTTTGTAACTTTGAGCATTTCATATTTGTGATGTGTTTTGTCATGGATTGCTAAAGAGGGAGATTGTTAGGTTCTATGACCTTAGGGACTAATGTATTAGAACTTCAATGTGTATTGTATTGGCAAACCATGATCAAAACATATAGTCTAGGATTACGCCTGCTCAAAGTATTTTTTTTTTTTGTAAGTTCGAATCGAGTAAGTGTAGAAGTTATTGGACTAAATCTGCAGGTCTCAATTGATCAAAAATTAGACTCGATCAATCGAACCTCGTGTAGATTGTTTTTTCTGCAGAATTTTCAACTCAGCCCAAGCCCATTTGATGTATAGAGTTTTATGTTTTACTTCACATATAAAAAGAAAAACCCTAGCTACGTTTTAGAGACTTTTGATATGCTGTGTGTGTGAATCTCTTATGAGATCTAGAGGTGTTTACCTTCATACATACTTAGGGTTATCAAGATCAAGATTAATGTCAAGAGCTTGGTGATCGTTTCAGTTGCTGCACAAAGAACATTCAAGAAGATCAAAGTCACAAGTAGAAGAACTTGTGGTTATAGTGGATTAAAAGAAGGAAGTAATTCGTGAACTCGGAGCTGTCACATGGTCGTAGTAGTAAGTTTTCTACTTGAGGTAGCAATAGGATATTAGTAGTCTAAGTTCTATTGTATAAACTTCAATTCTTTCATAGTGAATCTGTTTTACCTTGAGGATAGCTAGGTTAAATTCTCCCTAGGTTTTTTACTGGCTTGGTTTTCCTAGGTGATCAGATCATTGTGTTCTTTATATTTTCCGCATTATATTTGTTTTACATATATTGGTTTAACCTAGTGTTAATTAACGAACTTGTTAATTAACTTGGCTTAATAAGTAGGTTAATCATATTGTGTTAAGGGGTCTAAAACTTTACAGAAGTTAATAGGCAACGTCAACAACGTCAACAGCATGGTGGATAACGAGGCTAAAACTTAGGATGTGAAGGTGCTGAGAACAATGCTGAAGGAGATCAGTCCAGAGGTAATGTCACTCGTAGAGTACCACATTTGGAGAGAGAAATGGACCAGATGAAAAGAGCTATAGAAGAAATGTGATTCCATGAGAAGGGTGAACAATGTGCATGACCTCGTCCATAGAACAGATTCCCCCTTCATCGCATCCATCACCAGCCATCCCTTACTTTCCAAGTTCAAAATGGCCACCCTAGACTCATATGATGGGACACACGACCCTTGCGATCACATTGCCATGTTCAAAACAACCATACATCTACAAGGTATTCTAGATGAAATTATGTGCAGAGCCTTTCCTACAACCTAGAAGGGACTGACTAGAATGTGGTTTGGAAAATTACCACCAAATACCAAAACTTCATTCCAGGAGTTAAGTAAATTGTTCATCAACAAGTTTTAGGTGGATAAAGGCAGTAGTGTTCCCGTCCAGTCTTTTGAGCATAGCGTAGGGAGAGAATGAGAGTTAAACTCATTTATCAGCCGTTTCAACAGAGAAGCCTTGTTGGTAGATGAGATGGATGATAAAATGCTCTTAGCCGCCTTCTATAATGGAGTTAGTTCAGATTTGTTCACTCATAAGCTATATGATCGTGAACTGCAGACGATGGCCGAGCTAATGCACTCAGCCCAAAGCTTCATGAATGCAAAGGAGGCCATTATTGCCAAGAAGAAGAAGAAGAAAGGTGAACGACTAAAGAACAGTTATATGAACCACTCGGAGTAAGGTCCTCATCCAAAGAAAGCCAAAATGGGGGAGAAAAGAGACCGGGATAATAAGAAGGCAGAGTCATCCTCAAGACGATATTCCAACTACACTCCTTTGAACACTTAGGTTGATCAGGTGTTGATATAGATAAAAGATGAACCATCTTTGAAGTGGCCAAAAAGAATCAATGGAGATCATAGCAAGAGGAATAAAAGCAAGTATTGTCACTTTCAACATGACCATGGGTGATGAAGCAGGAATTTTCCTCGTTAGTATGCCCCTCATCAGTATGATGGATGACTTGTAAAACCCGTGTCATAGAAAGCACACAATAGATAAGGGCAACGATTTGGGGCCTACCAAGGACCCTCTAATGCTTAAGTTAGCTTATTCTTTCTAGACAAACTGTAATATGTATAGCAGTTGTGTGTCCCTCCCCTTTTACTTGTTTTTCTTGGCTTTATATAATCTTAGGCTGAGTTAATACTCATAATACCGTTATGTTGTAGCTGGGTAATTAATGCTTAATGATTTCAAATTAACTCCAACATTTTCTGTTTGTAACCAGTCCTTAATTCTGCATTATTGGACGATGGTAATGGTTTTTCGCTATTCATTGCCCAGGCATTGATTACTGCCTGGAGTTAATGCACATATGCTCCTCCATACCCTTACTCGTCACTGTCATGAATGATTTGCAAATAATGGACGACCATTTATATGCTACTTGTCAGTTGCCCCTCTTATTCCTTTGTCATCTATCGTCTGGACGAGCTAAGGAATATGGAAAGTCTGTTTTGGGCAGATCACTTTGTACGTGCCCCGAGATTCTCGTCCTATCATATTTACTGTGGGGTGGCATATTTGTCAGCTGATCACCATGTTCCATGTTTGTGTTGGCCACACGTGTGTGTTTTCCTGGAGTTTCCCGCGCATTGAATTTACTTCCTTTTTTTTTATTTATCAAAAGCCTTCTCATATTCTTCTTCTTCTTCTTCTTTTTCTTCTTCTTCTTCTTCTTCTTCTTCGTTATACATTAATCTTCTTCTTCGTTATACATTAAGCTTGGAGTTTGAAACTAGAAGAAAGTTCCTGCACCTTCTGTATGGTAAGACTTCTTTTCCTCCCTTAATGGTTGATTTTGATTTCATTAAGAAGGAAATTCCGTCTGTTTCGTTCTTCTTCGCTAGGCTAGAAGTGTTTCTTGATTCTTCTAGTGGTCGTTGTCCCCACGTTAGTTTATTTATGCCTTGAGACTGTGAGGCTCTTAGGCTTGTTTTGATTAGCCTTTATCCTCTACTCCATCGATCTTTAATTGCCTATCATCTAGAGATTACAACCATAGAGTACCGAGACAGTGACGTTAGGTCCAGCAAGTTAGAAACTGGTTTGTTGTCAAATGGTGAATCCATAGATATAGATTTTGAAATCGTAGTGTCAAAAACCCCATCATCTTCTTAAAAAATTCCTTCGTCTTCTTAAAAAATTCCTTCGTCTTCTTCAAAAATTCCTTCGTCTTCAATCCCCTTTCATGCTTTCTCTGAGTCTTGTCTTTATGAGTTGAGACATTTGAAATCTATTCGCAAGAGGATTCAATTTCCAGAAGGGGTAGCTATAAGATTACCTCGTCCCAACAAAAAAGCATGCACCTTTGCTCATGGCGAGGTGAGCTTTTACGAAGCTGTCTTTTCCTACGGCCTCTATTTTCCTGTTCATTAGTTTATCAATCAAATCCTTTCTACTCTCAATGTTGCATCCAGTCAACTCGTCCCTAACGCATGGAGGACGATTATTGGTTGTATGTCGATTTAGGTATCTGTCCATGATGGGGACATAATTACCTTAAACGAATTTCTTTATCTGTATTGTTTGAAACCTTCCACCCACTATGGGTATATTGACTTCTACCTTGGAAAAGGGAGTCTAGAATCATCCATAGCTTCCCTACTTCCTTTTGTGACCAGAAATCACGATATTTCTTCATTTCTAGATATGGATGGGAAACCATGTCTGACAACTTGTGGGGTGAAGTCTCATGGTTGCTACGAAAATAGGAAATCCCTTCTTTTGGTGCGTCTCTCTTTCCACTTCATTAAATTGATTGTTTTAAGTTTGCAATTCTTCTAATCTCCTTTTTTGCTTTTTTTTTTTTTTTTTTGCTTATCGTCCTTTGTTAGAGGAGTGCGACGAATTAAGGTTGCCCTTGAGTTTGCCCTCACAATTGACAATTTCGACAAGCTGGTTAATCCTCGTTGTCTATACGAGTGTTGCCTTAGACCCAAGCCTTTTGCGTACGTTTTGAAGAAAATATCCCAGGAAGATAAGAGTAGGTTTTTAATTCTTCGTCCTTTCTTGTCTTACCTTATAGATTATTTCCCTACTAACCTTCTTCCTATAGAAATGGCCACTAGGTATAGCAAAGACAAATATGTCTGTGTTAAGAGTATGAAGAATGAACCCTTATCTCACATTACCCCTGAATCAAAGCAACGCAAGTTGGACTAAGGGAAGACTCCTACCCCCTCGTTATTCTTTTGGTACTCCATCTTCTCCCACACCTTCTCTCGAGATGATGACCTTCAGTCCTCCAACCACACGCTCTAAAGGGAAGGCCAAGGTTGGCAAGAGTGTTTGGGATAACCTTGCTATCGCCTTTGGACGAGCTCATAATGTCATTATTGACGACGAGCTTAAGGGTCTCTCGTCCATCCCTTCTCACGAAATGGTTAGCCACTATATTCACAAACTAGAACAGGTATTTTACTCATCGTTTCTTCATTACATCGTTAAGTGTTTACACCTGTTAAACATTACTAACTTTTCTTTCTCTTAGCAGGTTCTTGGTGAGTCCCTTCGTCTGACAACAGACTACTTGAATAGCGAGGAAAAGGTAGCAGTGGCCAACTCCAAGGTTGATTCTATTGAGGCCGAGAGCTCAAAGTTGAGGAAGGTTTTGATTGAAGCTATGGACCAATCGACCAAGGCCAAAGAGAAGATGAAAGAATTGAAGGAAGCACTGAAGGTTGAGAAAAAGCTTGTCACTCAGAAAGACGAGAAAGTCCAAGCTACCCTCCTGAGAACGAACGAGAGAAGGTGATTGCCAGGTTCCTGGAGTCTGATTGTTTCTTCGACATGCAGATTGAGTAGTACTTCAAGGGTTTCTCCGCCACATAGCAGATTTTACAAATCTGGACTTTGAAGCTATTGATACTAAGATCCTTGCTGAAGAGGCTAATGAGAAGGAAGGTGAGACCATTGCTGAAGCTACCAATGTTGTTGAAGGTGAAAGTGCTACTACAAGAGGAGCTACTGACGAGGCTCAAACAGAGGCAAGCCGTGTTGAAGAGATCGTCAATGCTCCTTGAAGTAAAAATCTAAATAGATTTTTTTTTGGTTACATTTTAAAGACAATGGCTTCCTCCTACTTTGAGGCTTTTAATTTAGAAACAATGGGTGCCTCCTATTATAAGGCTTTTGTTTTAGAAACAATGGGTTTCTCTTGTTTTGAGGCTTTTATTTTAAAAACAAAGCATTTGTTTTGAACTTTGAAATTCTTTTGCTTATGATTTATGCTTGCTCTTTTATTACCCTGCTTAAGAATTTAACTCATCATTCAAGTTTCCACCATCTTCTATGATTTCAACTCATCGCTAGAGTCATCACCACGTTTATGATTTTTACTATATTTCATGATTTTAACTCATCTTGTAAGTTTTTACCATGTTTGTGATTTTCAACTCGTCATTTTGAGTTTTTACTGTATGTCGTGATTTAACTCATCTTGTGAGTTTTTACCACATTTATGATTTTAACTTGTGATTTTAACTTGTCTTGTGAGTTTTTACCACAATTATGATTTTAACTCGTTATTTTGAGTTTTTACCATATTTTGTGATTTTGACTCTTCTTTTGAGTTTTCACCACACTTATGATTTTCACTCGTCATTCAAGCTTCTACCATCCGTGTTCTTATTACGTTTGTGGTTTGAACTTGTTGCTAGATTTCAGATACTTCCTTTTCTTCATTAAACTCAAGTTTGATACTTTGTAAAACTTTATTGAAAAAAGGAATGGTTGAACAAAGCTTATTATTTCATACATTCCTCATATACGATGGAATTACAAGGAAACAGAAAACAGAAAATAGCTTTATCAAAATACTTAAAGGAAAAGAAATATTTAGAAAAAACAATTAAATCTCGCTTATCTGATGTGTTGTCAGGCGAGGTGCTCTTACAAACAGAGCTTATTAGACCAGGCAATAGCTTTTACTAATAGTGCTTCTTAATATGTTCCATGTTCCAAGGACGAGGAAGTGGATTGCCTTCCAAATCCTTCAAATAATATCTTCCTCATTTAGAGTAACGGATGACCTTGTATGGGCCTTCCCAAGTAGGTGCTAACTTCCCTTACGTTGGATCCCTAGTAGCTTGTGAGACTTTTCGCAGCACTATGTCTTCGAGGTTGAACTTTCTGAGTTTTACCCTTTGATTATAGTACTTCTGCATTTTTTTTGGTACCGAGCCATTCTCAAGGCTACCTCATCTTTTACTTCAGCCAAACAATCCAAGCAGAGCCTTAGTTCATCATTGTTTGAATCTTTGTCGTAATGAGATTCCCTAAGACTAAAGACTCATATCTCAGCTGGGATAACCGCTTTAGACTTGAATGGAGTCTCTCCTGTTGGTGTTCTCGCTGTTGTCCTGTAAGCCCATGATACCCCAAGTAACTCTTCAGGCTATGTACCCTTTGCCCCCCAAGTTGTGCTTTGATGAGTTTAATCAAAGGACGATTTGTTACTTCTGTTTACCCATTAGCTTGAGGATGCCGAAGTGACGAATAGTGATTCTGTATCCCTAGCTCTATGCAAAACTCTTTGAATTTTCGACTATCAAACTGATGACCATTATTAGATATGTCCTAGGGATCTCAAACCTACAAACGATGTTCTTCCAAATGAAGGTCTATATCTTGTATTCGGTGATTACCTCTAGTGGTTTTGCTTCGACCCATTTGGTGAAGTAATCGATGGCTACGAGCGAAAACTTCACTTGCCTTTTTCCCAAAGTGAGTGGGCCGATGATGTCTATTCCCTATGTTGTGAGAGACTGCGCCCCTGACCCGTTTTATCATGAGTGTGGGCCAAACCCACGTGAATGGGTGGAGTCGTGTTATTGCCTCTCAAAATGGAGGTTCGACTAGTTATATTTTTCCCTTTTGATTAAGGGTTTTACAATGGAGTCGCCACTTATTTAATTATTGGAAAAAATAAGAAAACTAAAATTGAAAAATTCATCATTTTATTAATTTTCAATTGGATTTACATTGGTCATAGGAAAAATTACATGGCTTTGGTCCTAGATACAATCTAAGATAAAGTACATGGCTTTGTTTCCTTGCTACAATCTAAAAATTGAAAATTACATGGACTAGCATTTGATCTACTAACCCTTGATCTAAGTTCGGAGGCTATGTTACAAGGTGGGAAGGTGTTAGGCACCCACCTTGCCCGATGAAACCGTTCTTCTAGACTATGGTGGCCAACATTCATATCATATCATCCAATATGTCAATCAATTTGCATGTTGAATTTAAGGTGTGTGCATGTGATGAACCCCAATTCAATTTATCAAGCGTTTCATTTGGATTGAAAAATGAATTCTAGTGAATGTGTGTGTATGGTGACATCCTAAATTCAAGGATTTGAAAGAATTATTAAAAAAACATGTTTTTCATATTTTTGATGTGAATTTAAGATTAAAACTAGTGTTATGCATGAACATGTGATGAACAAGCAAAAACACGTGATGAACACATAAGAATATTTAAGAACATTCAAACATATTCAAGGGGATTTAAACAGTTACTATCATGCTTTAATCCTAAATTCTTATCATGACAACACAAAAAACAAGTTAGGAAAGAAATTATACCTTCATGCAAGATCCATATAGTGGATGAGGAGACTCTTGAGGGAGGTCCTATGGGTGGAGGAAAAGAAGAGTTAGAAGAGGAAGAGTGAGTCTCACTCAATACCTTGAGTCTTAAGAAGACCAAGATATGACAAGACTACTCAACTTCCTAGAACTCAAGAGAGGAGAAGAGAGGAGTTTTTTTTTTTTTCTTGGAATGAAGGAGAGGAGGGGTTTATATAGTAGTGGTGGAGGAAATATGAATGGAAGGCCATTAATGAGGGTTGACAAAGAATCATGAACCTAGACCTCATTTTAGCCTTTGGGAAATTCTGGTGCATTAAATGGAAAGATTGGTGGGAGTGAGGAGCAAGCCAAAATTCGATTTTCCCGTAGCTGCTGTAATAGCTTGTAGAGCCAACTTCGAAAAATCATATCTGACTCAATTCTGATTGGAATTACCTCGTTTTTATGCTCAAATTGAAGCCCTGGATGTCTAGTTTCTGAGAAAATTAACCTCATTCACAGATTCAAAACGTTCTGAGAGATATCGATGAAATAGTGAGTAGAGGTCATTTCTTAGAAAATGGTTTCAGCACAATTAAATTTAATAAGTCCCAAATTAGCTCCCAATTAATATTAAATGGCTCCAATCACTCTCATTTTAGACTTTATTAGTTCCAAATTTACCCTAATTAAAAGATAATTGCACAAATTACTCATTGAATAATTAATGTTTAACTATCTAATTAATTAGGTGTATGCAACCTTACCATAAAATGTAGTCCTAACCAATCAAATTATGACACATCATTAATTTCAAATTGATTATAATTATAACTAATTGGAATCAATTGTTCATAATCACATAAGGTCGGACTCAATTTGTGACAGTGCATCCCGGCCATTAAAACTTGATTTGATGATAACTTTCAATCTGATGGTCCGATTAGGGCTTATAACCAGTCGATTTGATCGTTACAACATCAAGATCATTTTGGTGAAATGAGATTAAGAATCTAATGACCAGAATCAAGATGCATATTTTCAAGGTGAAATTACCCTTTTACCCTCTAAGTGAGGTTAAATGCGGGTTGCAAAATGAGGTGTCAACACATGTAGAAAATGTCCAAGGTGAAGAGATGCTTGTTAGTAATTCTCCAGGTATATGCTGCACGTTGCCGAACTGTTGACATTTATCACATTTCTTCATAAGTTCAACTGCATTATTTTGCATAGTTGGCCAAAAGTAGCCTGCCGTAATTGTCTTTCCCACCAGGGATCGAGGTCCGGAGTGGTTACCACAGACACCCTCATGTATTTCTCGTAGCACATACGTCGGTTCGTTAGGGGCCAAGAACTTTAGGTATGGCATCAAGAATCCTTTTTTGTAAAGTTCTTCATTGTAAACAGTGAACCTTGCTGCTCAAACTCTGACCTCCTTTGCCTTTGATGAGTCAGATGGGAGTTGGCCGTCTCTGATGTAGGATATGATTGGTTCCGTCTAGTTACTTTGTTGCTGGATTGAAAGGGCTTATAGTCCATCAATACTAGGGATTGTCTGAACCTTTAAGAGCAAGCCTTCTGTTGTTGAAGCATCTTCGATTGATGCAAGTCTAGCAATCTCATCAGCAGCTGAGTTTTCTTCCCTTAGGATTAGCTTGAGTTTAACGCTATCAAACTTGTCAATGAGCTGGCTCGTCAGCTGTAGGTATTTCTTCATTCTTTCCTCTTTTGCTTCATATTCATTGGTTATTTGTCCAACAATCAGCTTGGAATCAAACCTCAATCTCAATTTCTTGACTCCCATAGCTATTGCAACCTTCAAGCTAGCAAGGACTGCTTCATACTCTGCCTCATTGTTTGTTACTAGAAACTAGAGTTGAACCCTATATCTAAGGACATCATTCTCTGGTGATGTCATTATGACATCGACGCCACCAAGTCCTATTACAGGCTAGCCATCTAAGCAAACTATCCAATACTCTGCTTCTTGATCAGGGTTTGGAAGAGTAAATTTCATAATGAAATATGCTAAAGCTTGTGCCTTGATTGCTATTCTTGGCCTGTACTCAATGGCAAACTGGCTTAGCCTAACTATCTACTAGACCATACGACCTGTAGCATTTGGTTTGCTTATTGCTTTTTGGATTGGTTGGTCTGTTATGACTACAATGGTATAAGCCTGGAAGCATGGATGAAGCTTTCTAGAAGCCACGATTAATGAGAAGGCCATCTTCTCCATGCTTGGATACTTTACTGCGGAACTCTGAAAAGCCTGACTAGTGTAATACACTAGCCTTTGTATCTTGGATTCCTCGTGAATTAAAGCAAAATTGACGGTTGTTGGTGATACAGCCAAGTAGAAAAACAGATCTTCTCCTTCAACTGACGGGCTTAGTAATGGAGGCTTAGCCAGATACTCCTTAAGGCTCTGAAAGGCTGCCTCATACTCGTCTGTCCATTAAAAAGCCTATTTAAAAACTTTAAAGAAGGGAAGACACTTGTCAGTGGCCTTTGAGACAAACTTGATTAATGTTGCCACTCGCCTCATCAGTCTTTGCACCACCTTGACTATCTTGGGAGAAACCATGTCAAATATGACTTTGACCTTTTTCGGGTTCGCTTCAATTCCTCACTGAGATACCATGAAGCCTAGCAATTTTCCTAATGAGACTCTAAAAAGGCACTTTGCAGGGTTAAGCTTCATCCTATACCCTCTCAAGGAATCGAACGCCACATGAAAGTCTGCAAGATGGGTTTTAGTTTCCCTGCATTTTACGAGCATATCGTTTACATAGACTTCCATATTCCTCCTTATTTGCTTGCTAAACATCTGATTCACCAATCTTTGATAGGTGGCACCTGCATTTTTTAGTCCAAATGGCATGACTTTGTAGCAATATAAGCCTTGGCTAGTGACGAACGCAGTTTTCTCCTAATCTTCTTCCTTCATTAGGATTTGGTTATAACCTCAAAAAGCATTCATGAAGGTTAGTAGTTTGTGGCCAGCCATTAAGTCAACAAGTTGGTTAATTCTGGGAAGGGAAAATGGTCTTTGGGACATGCATTATTCAAATCAGTGAAGCCCATATACATTCTTCATTTTCCATTGGACTTCTTTACCATAACAATGTTTGCAAGCCATTTTGGATAGTAGACTTCCCTAATGCATCTAGCAGTTAAAATCTTTTCCACCTCTTCCTTGATTGCTTTATTTAGCTCTAGAGTGAATACTAATCTCTTCTGTTGAATAGGCTTTTTTGTTGGGTTGACGTTAAAACCGTGCTCTATCACTCATCTGTAGATCCCTGGCATGTCCTTATGGCTCTATGCAAAGAGATCCAAGTTCTTTTTCAAAAACTTCACCATTTCACCCTTCAAATTCTGTTGAAGCTCATTTCCTACCTTGGTGGTTTTGGATGGATCTCCTTCTACCAGCACTACATTTTCCACCTCCTTCATGGGTTTGGGTGGTTCTTCTTCTACCATCCAAGTGTGATTTTCCCTAGATGCTGAAACCGCCCAGTAACATTCCCGAGCCAAAAGTTAGTCCCCTATGATTTCTCCAATTCTATGGGGGGTCGGGAATTTTACTTTCAAGCAATATGTGGAAGTTACTGCCTTAAGGCAATTAAGGGTTGGTCATCCAAAAATCACATTATGAGACGAAGGACAGTCGACGATCAAGAAGTCTACCATCCACGTCACTTGAGCGGGGTAGGTCCCTGTTGTAATCTGTAATGAAATGATGCCCTTTGGATAAACATAGTCTCCATTAAAGCAAACTAACAAAGATCTGAAAGGCTTGAGGCGTTTTGGATCCAACTTCATCTGCTATAAAGCAGTCATATACATCACATCTGCCAAGCTCCCATTGTCCACCAACACTCTTCGGGTGTTAAACCCCTCAATGGCTAGCATAATGACTAGGGGGTCATCATGGGGCTGACTGATCCCCTTCACATCTTGCTTGAAGAAGACAATGTCGTCATTCCTAGTGCGACGATGTTTTGCCATTAGGTGTTTGACATGGACGTTGTTCACTTGTCTTTGCACCGCCTTCCTCAGGGACTTATATGGTCCTCCAACGACTGGTCCTCTAGTGATCGTCCTTAGTTCTCTTACGATGGGTTTGAGATTATCTTGATCTTCTTTTCTTTGGTCTTTAGTAGGTTTCTCCTATGTTCGCTAGCGAGCTTGATAGTCTTTCTTAACAAACTTTTAGAGCTTCCCCCTTTGGATTAACTTCTCTATCTGTACTTTCAAATCCCTGCATTCCTCTATATAATGACCATAGTCCTTATGGAAGCGGTAGTACCTCTTCGGATCTCTTTGCTTTGAGGACGAGCTTAATGGTTTATGCCACTTCAAGGCAGGGTTGTCCTTAATGTGCATGAGAATCTTGTCTATAGGCATTATCAAAGGGGTGAAATTCAACTTCTTCTTTGATGATGCCTCTGGACTACTTTTGCTAGTCTTACTTTCGTAAGATTATCTTTGCACTCCTTCTTTTTACTTTAAGACTCTGCATCTTCGTCTTTCTTTTGTTTGCTCGTTAGTCCTTTTGCCGTTAGCGCGTCCTCCCCATTCATGTATTTTTGCGCTTTAAACAAAAGATCCGTCATTGAGGTCGGAGGAGTTTTCCTTAAGGAGAAAACGAGGTCAAGATTGATCAGCTCGGCCTGGAAGATCATCATTATCACCTGCTTGTCAGCCTCATCAATTTCTAGGACTACTCTTCACATATTCCCTCAGGGTCTCTCCTTCCTGCTGTTTCACAGTTAGCAGAGAGGAAGTGGGCCTCTTATGGCGTCACTTAGCTGGTCAAAGTTTGCAATAGACGCTGGCTGAACCATACTTGTGCTGCTCCCCTAAGGGTTGCTGGGACTGTCCTATAAATTGCTTCATCTGGGGTTAGCTGGAGACTCAGAATTGTTTTTGAATGCTCCTATGTGGTCCAGAGGGTCCTTAGTGTCATCGTAGACCTCCAACTAAGAGAGACGAAATTTGGGAGGCAAAGGGCACTCTAGAACACTAGCTGTGAAAGGTGAGTCAGTCCTCTTGATCATGCCATCCAAGTTTATTATTGTCTTTCCCGTCATGGCATTCTTGACCTTGTCCAACTCTTTTCTCATGTTTTTCATCATTTGGTCACTACCACGAGTTGACTGTGCGGTATGTGATTTCAACATTTGGTCACTATGGGCCTTGTCATCATTGTCATTGAGATTGCGTCGAAATTGTGACATAATCAGAGTCCTAAGGTGTGCCTTCCACTTTAATTCTTTATTCTGTTTCATCAATTCTTGCACGTTAGCAGTGAGTGCTTGAATCTTTTGGGCCATTATGGTTGGGTCCATAGGTGGTAATGAAGTGGAAGTGCCTATGTCTCTCCAGGAACTTTGTTGGTAGAGATACAATGACTTGCCTGAGAGAATTGCGACTCACTCTTTCCCCACAGATGGCGCCACATTGATGAAGCAAGAATTTTCCTTGTCAGTATGCCCCTCGTCAGTATGATGGATGACCTGTAAAACCTGTGTCACAGAAAGCACTCAATAGATAAGGGCATTGGTTTGGGGCCTGCCAAGGACTCTCCGATGCTTAAGTTAGCTTATTCTCTCTAGAAAAATTGTAATTTGTATAGTAGTTGTGTGTCCCTCCCCTTTTACCTGTTTTTCTTGGCTTTATATAACCTTAGGCTAAGTTAATACTCATAATATCGTTATGTTGTAGCTGGGTAATCAATGCTTAATCATTGCAAATTAACTCCAACGTTTTTTGTTCGTAACCGGTCCTTAATTTTGCATTATCGAACAATGGTAACGATTTGTGCTACTCATTGTCCAGTCATTGATTGTTGCCTGGAGTTAATGCACATATACTCGTCCATACCCTTACTTGTCACTGTCATGGGCAGTTTGCAAATAATGGACGACCATTTATATGCTACTTGTCAATGGGCATGATATGGACGAGTGTTATGACTTAAAACAACAGATTGAAGTTCTTATCAAACAAGGAAAGTTAAAAATTTTCCTTGGATGAGATCTTAAGGATGAGAGACAACCAATGAAGGGCAAAGCAGAGGAACCAGTATGTCCACTGTTTGGAGAAATAAAGATGATTGTAGGGGACATATCTACAAGAAGCTTATTTAAAGCTATGAAGACCTACTTACGGGTCGTCCAAAATGTTCAACTGTCCAGATGACCACCAAGGATGATCAGAGAAGATGAGCCAAAAATTGTTTTTATGGACAAGGATGCCAGACGATTGCACCATCCTCATGATGATGCAATTGTTATCACTTTGATGATTGCAAATTATACGATCAGAAGGTTGTTAGTAGACAATGGAGTTTAGCAAACATCCTTTGCTATCCAACCTTTTAGCAAATGAGGATTAATAAGGAGTTACTTCATCTAGTGAGTGTACCATTAATCGGGTTTGGAGGAATGAAGGTTCTACCATTAGGTACAATATCCCTACTAGTTGTGGTCAGCTCTTATCCTTAGCAAATCAATAAGGAAGTAAATTTCCTTGTCGTGGATTGTTCGTTTTCATGTAATACCATCATTGGATAACAAACTTTGAATATTTGGAGAGTTGCAACATCCACTTACCACCTGTCTATCAAGTTCCCAATAGAGTATGGCAATGAAGAAGTACAAGGAGATCAGTTAGCTGCTAGAGAGTGTTACTTAGCAATGCTTGCCATGGACGAGCAAATACAGATGATGAACATTAAAGAGAGGAAAGTGCTGGCTGAACTGATTGAAGTGTTAAAAGATGTGCCACTAGACAAGTCTGATCAAGGGAAGTTCACCAGAATTAGGACAAGTATGAAGGAAGAAACGAAGCAAGATCTTGTGAGGTTCCTTAGACAAAGCACATATGTTTTCGCTTGAGGCCATGAAGACATGCCTAGGATTGATCTAAGTGTGATCACCCATTGTCTAAATGTATCCTCGTCATACAAACCCCGTTCGTCAAAAAAATAGAGTTTTTCCCCAAAACGAGACAATGCCATCAAAGAAGAAGTTCATAAGTTAATCACTGCAAAATTCATTCGCGAAGTCTACTACCCTGACTGGTTAGCCAATGTAGTGATGGTTAAGAAGGCTAATGGCAAATAGAGGATGTGTGTAGATTTCACAGATTTAAACAAAGTATGCCCCAAAGATAGTTATTCTCTTCCACGTATTGATCAGTTGGTAGACTCAACAGTTGGACATCAATTATTGAGTTTTTTGGACGCGTTCTTGAGGTACAACCAGATTAAGATAGACGAGGTGAACCGGGAGAAAACATCCTTCATCATAAGCCAAGATTTGTTCTATTATAAAGTTATACCATTCGGGTTGAAAAATGCAAGAGCCACCTATCAGAGGTTAGTTAACCACATGTTTCATCCACAGATTGGGTGAAATGTTGAAGTATACGTGGATGACATGTTGGTGAAAAGTGCAGAGGAGACACAACATCTAGACGACCTTCAAGAGACCTTTGATACACTTAGGCGATACAAGATAAAGCTGAACCCAAGCAAATGTGCTTTTGGAGTTGCATCAGGGAAATTCCTTGGTTTTATGGTTTTGCAAAGAGGCATTGAGGCAAATCCTAATAAGATCCAAGTAGTTCTAAACATGGAGCCCCCAAAGAACATTAAAGACGTTCAGAGCCTCACTAGACGAGTGGTGGCCCTTAACAGGTTTGTTTCCAAAGCTACTGACAAGTGTTTACCATTTTTCAAAATATTAAGGAAAGCATTCGAGTGGATGGACGAGTGTCAACGAGCCTTTGAAGACTTGAAGACTTATCTTACCTTAACCCCACTATTGAGCCTGTCCAAACTAGGAGAAGAATTGTATCTTTACCTAGCAGTATCCCCCTATATAGTAAGCTCAGCCTTGATTAGGGAAGGGGGAAAGGTACATAAACCTGTCTACTACATTAACAAAGCCTTGAGAGGAGCTGAAGGACGGTACCCACTAATGGAGAAGTTAGCATTTTCACTAGTCACAGCAGCAAGAAAGCTTGGAGCTTATTTCCAAGCTCATGTAATCAACGTCTTGACAGATCATCCGTTGAAGAAAGTTATGAATAAATTGGAAGCCGCTGGATGGTGAATCCAGTGGGCAGTGGAATTTAGTGAATTTGTTATGAGGTATAAACCAAGAGAAGCAATAAAAGCAGAAGTTCTTGCAAATTTCATTGCTGAATTTACTCTTGCCAGCAATCAGCAAGATGGAGACCAGAAGGCAAAATAGTGGGTCATCCATGCAGATAGATTGTCCACACAACATGCAGGAGGAATTGGGATCATTTTACAAACACCAAAATGAGGCCATTTGGAGTACACTGTCCACCTACAATTCTAGACAACCAATAATGAAGTAGAGTATGAAGCCTTACTTCAAGGTTTGGAATTGGCCAAATCACTCAGGGCAGAATCAATCCTCATCTAAGGAGATTCGTAGCTAGTGATAAGTCAAGTAAATGGGACGTGTGAAGCTAGAGAAGAACGAATGAAAATGTACTTGGAAAAAGTAAAGCAGTGTGTGAAAGGCTTTACAATAGCCCAATTTCAGCAAATTCCAAAGGAAGAGAATATAGAAGATGACGTCTTGGCCACGAAGGCATCCTCAGACAAGACCCCAGTACGTCCCAAGCATAGACGTTATGGAAGTGAATTAGATAGATGGAGTTGTCAACTAAACCACCCCAATTGTGTCTTATCTCAAAGATGGAGTACTCCCTGACGACACAAAAGAAGCAAGGAAGTTGAGGATAAGAGCTGCGAAGTTTGTCCTCATCGATGAGGTGTTGTATAAAAGGGGTTTTTCTCAACCATACTAGAGGTGTTTGACTCCAGATGAGTCCCTTTACGTCTTGACTCTTGAGGGACGTCCATGAAGGAGCCTATGGAAACCATTTGGGAGCCAAATCACTAGTCCATAAGATAGTCCATGCAGGGTATTACTAGCCAACCATGTAAGCAGATTCCAAAGCTTATGTTAAAGTGTGTGATAAATGTCGATGCTACAATAATATCCCTAGACGACCATCAGAATATCTCACCCCAATTGTGGCCCTTTGGCCTTTTGCCCAGTAAGGACTTGACATCCTTGGTCCCTTTCCCATGGGGACAAGATAAATGAAGTTCTTAGTAGTGGGGATTGATTATTTCACCAAATGAGTGGAAATGGAGCCCTTGGCAAAAATAATTTAGCAAAATGTTTGAAGCTTCATCTAGAAGAATATCATTTGTCATTTCGAAATCCCAAGGGTACTCGTCTCATACAATGGACGACAATTTGACAAAACACATTTCAGGGAATTTTGTGAGCAGTTAGGAATCAGGAATCACTACTCCTCACCCGCGCACCCACTAGCTAGTGAAAAAGCTAAAGTTGCAAACAGATCCTTACTAAAAATCATCAAGACTCGACTTAAGGGGGCAAAAGGTATATGGCTAGATGAATTGCCTAATGTCCTTTGGGCATATAGGACGACAGTAAGAACTCCTATTGGAGAAACTCCCTTTAAGCTAGCATATGGAAGTGATGTGATAATACCAACAGAGGTTAGACTAACTAGCCATAGTGTAGCCCATTACAAGGAAAAGGAAAATGAAAAACAGCTCCGTTTAAACCTTGATCTCATTGATAAGGTAAGGATGGAAGCAGAACAAAGTGTGGCACAATGCGTTGGTGAAGCCAAGACACTTCAACATTGGAGATCTCGTCCTAAAGAGGGTATCCTTAGCCATTAAGGATCTTGCTTATGGAAAGTCGGGACCTAACTGGGAAGGACCGTACAGAGTTATCAATTCTAAAAGGTGAGGATCATACTACTTGGAGGCCCTAGATGGACAAAAGCTGGAACACCCATGGAATGTGGAGCATTTGAGGAAGTACTACCAGTAAAAGCAACTTATCAGGAAGGTTAGCATGGACGAAATTAAGAAGTTTGTTTATATTATGTTTCAGTATTTATGTTTTAGAACAATGTGTTATGTTTTTAAGTATTTGAATTCCCTAAAAAGCACTAGCTACTGGCATGTGTTATGGACGACGTTATGAACTAAATCCCTTTGTACATAAAGCAATTTCAATTACCTAAAAAAGGACTAAGTATTAGCATGGAAGAGATGTTCGGAAGAGGCTATATATTGCGTCTTTAATATCCATGGACGATGCTATGTATAGATGTTCTACGTCCATGGACAATGTTGTGTACAGACATTGTATATAAAGTAGCTTGAATTTCAAATTTGAGTGTTTATGATTATGAAAAAACAACATCCAAGTAAAATGACGGACGACTAAAATTTCTGGACGCAGAGAATGTCTTGTCATAAGCTATCCTTAAAAATAAGAGAAAGCAAATTGTCATAAAAGACAATGGTTAAGGGAAAGAACAAATTTCCCAATAAAACTCATCCAAAGAGGATCAGAGACAAAAGAAAAGCATGCATTCGACATTCCATGGACGACATGTCCAACCAATTATATGATTCCAATTATGGATGGGAACAACCAAGTAGAATTCCAAATATAAGTCTAAGGATAAGGAAACATATAAATATTTTCCAAAACAAAGTCCTAAACATAGACAGAAAATACTTGGAATTAAAATCAATAATGTCAATATGAATAAAAACATTCATAAATAAAAAAGGGTAGACAGCCATCGTCCAAAAAACCCTTACATAAAGTTAAGCCTAAAAGGCAGTTGTATCAAAGCCAGTTTTAAAGCATGGACGAGATAAATATACTTAAACAAATTCAAAAGATCCAATACAATGGATCATGTATATATATATATATATATATATATATAAAACAACAACAACAACAACAACAACAACAACAACAACAACAACAACAACAATACACACTATTATAAAAACTTCAACATCCATTTACTGAGGAGGATTTTCTCTAGAGGTAAGGTCGTCTTGAGCAGGTTGAGTTGTAGCATTGTCTTCAACATTGACATCTTCAGAGCTCGTCTGGAGGAGAGAGCTTGCAGCACCAATACTGAGCTTGATAGGGTTGAAGTCAACATTAGGGAAGCATTCCATTTCATCCATATGAAAGTCCTCAAAACTGGCAACATAGTTCTTGTCCAAAAGGTCAGTGAACTTGCTGGATGCTCTAAAATCCTTAACAGCATCTCTCTTTGCCTTTTCAAGAAGAACATGAAGCTCATCATTGCCCTTCTGCAGGTGGTTAAGACGAGTGTCTTTCTCAACAACATCCGCCTTAAGCTCTTTGACGAGGTTCTTTAGCTCCTTCACCTCATCCATGGCCTTAGCTGCTACCTCAACTCTGCCCCTACAATCTACCTGCACCTCATGAACCCTTACTTCCAGCCTTATTCTCTCCTAGTCCATCTCAGTAGCTTGCTTGGAAGCTGCTATGAACTTTGACATGATCTACATACATAATTGATTGAAGAAATTCATTAGATGAGAGATGTGAAATATGACAAGACGAAATGAAAACAAAATAATGAAAATATACCTTGAAGAGAACAGCAGAGTGTTCAAATTCTTTCAAGGACATGTCGTAACACACAGCCACGTCCTCGTCAGTTACAGCCTTCTGGAACCTTTCCCAAGCAAGATCCTCATTCTTAAGAAGGTTCATGGGAACTCTTCAGGAAGGCTGAGACAAGGTAGTCACAATAGGCTTGGATGGAGTGACTCTAGTAGGGACAGATGAATCCAAGTCATGAATTTGGATGAACGATTGTTGGGAAGCACGGGGGATAGCAGAACCTGGCTTGACGACGCTAAACTTGGATGACCAATGTTTCGCCTTCTTATGACCTTAACAACTAAGAAGGTCTTCCAAGTCAATCGCCCCGGATATGGTCTTTCTCTTGTCTCCAGCAGTAGGATGAGGCTGAGATTGAGTTTCTGGTATGGCCTTCTCATCCACTATACCCTTTCCCTTATTTTCTTTCATGGTTGCTATCCCTGTAAAGGGCATGGTTAAAACAAATAATAAAAGAAAATTTTCTAAGTAAAAACTTAAGTCTACGGGTGGTAAGCTGGTGGGCTAAAGCTTCAGGGGATGTTTTAGGCTCGAGTCCCCAAGTGGCAAGACATTAGAGAGTGACTAAGGAATGGAAGCTTTTGTTAGTGAATAGACGAGCCTGCTAGATGTGCTCAAGATAAAACCTGTTCAAAGAAGTTCATCTAACAGCTTAAAAAAAAAAAAAAAAAAGAAGAGAAAAAGAGCTTAGACGAGTACAGAAAAAGATAGAAAATATTGAGTAGAAAAGAAGTATACCTTCTGGACGAAGGTTCCCTATTTCTCCAGTATAGAGGGTGAATGGATCCTTGCCTACCTCAATAGGGTTTCCAGCCCAAAAACCAGAGACGAAGAACTCCGTCTTCTAGTTTCTATCAGATGTAAGAAGAGACTTTATTAATCTACAATCTTTACCCTTGGCCGAGAATTGATAAAAGCCTAGTGACTAACTAATTTATGAGGGTTTGTAACAATAAAGGAACTCGTCCACAGTGAGAGGACGATCCCCTTCAAACACCTCCCTCCACAAAATTTGCATAGAGACAACCAACCTCCATGCATTGGGGTTGAGTTGGCATATTCCTAAAGCTAACTTAGTAAGTAACTCTCTAACAAAAGCATTGAGAGTCAACCTAAGTCCCCCCAAGAGATTAGCCTCATTAATACCTATTCCAAAACGAGGGTCACAAAACCACTCGCTACAGACAGCTAACCTAGGGTTAAGATCATTTGGAATTTGGTACCAACTTCTAAGGGAGGTAAGTATTTTTTAATCTGTCTTAAAAGGGATACCAACAGCATAACTATAAATGATTTCAACCTCGTTTGGAATGGTGGACGGAGAAGCATTGGTAGAGGTACCAGCATACGATCCTGAAGCAACCCTCGTCGTAAGCTCTTCCTGAAGAACTTCCAAAGGAACCCCAGGAACTCTGGACGTGTATTGCTCGTCCGTAGTGTTCCCTCCACTACTACTACTACTATCCCTACTTCTATTGCGACTATTACTACTGGAACCATTGTCACTAGTACTATCATGGTACTCGTCTATCTCCCTATTGTCACTGTTGCTAGATGAGCATACTATGATTTTAGATGTTTTGAAAAATTGAAGGAAAGTCGAAAGACGAGATGGAGAAGATACCTAGCTCTAAACGAAGAAAGCTTAGGGACGCGAGAAGACTTCTAGACGAGGTGCTAGACGACAAATATCAGAGAAGAAAATATTGAAATGTGAAAGGGTAGGAGAGGAATTTTACTATTTATAAGCAACAAAACTGGTCATATGAAGCAACATGACCAACTAGGAGAGGCCATGTGGCACTTTTCTTAATGGATGGAACGACATGATTGATGAACCTCAAGATTTTGCCACGTGTCAATAATCAAGCATGAAATTCGAAAATTCAAAAATTCAAACAATTTTTTTTTTTAACAGACAACACAAGGACAAGGGGGCAACTGATGGTGATGAACACTAAGTACTGTTTGTCATTGTGTCGTCATCCAAACCATAGGAGAAGTTATATCAGCTCGTCCAAGAATGAGAACACATAAAGGAGCTCATCCATAGACATCCAACTCATGCCAAGAAGAGAATTCTCCATAGAAGAGTATATCTACAGACGACATGTACGTGGCCGAGTTATTCATACTTGGTGAATTTTACAAAAATCTTCAATTAGATTCACATAAGCAAAATATGACATGTCATAAGCAAAATATGACATGTTGCATGATACATGGAAGAGATTCCACATACAATGCCCTATGTAACCCATTTTCTTTATCAGCCCAACATTACCCATCATGGTAATGGATCCTAACAAGTAGACCTGTGTCTAACTCTCTATAAAATGAGTAAATTCCATTCACCCAAGGTAAGGTCTAACCATTCACTATTTTCTTTCCTTGTGTCCTAGAGAGAAAACTGACTTAACCGTCAGAGGGTCCTTAGCCGGATCACACCAGTCACCGTTGATAGTGCTTTCTTTCTTTTCAGGATACACAGCCATTATCGTAGCCTAAAGCATCAAAAACAATTAAGCTAATAATATTTAAATATTATAGAGAATTAGGCTATTGGGATGATTATATTCAATATAATTATTTTAAAAATCTTAATTATCACTTTGGGATGAAGTTTGTCATGAAAATAACTCTGAAATTCGTCGAAATATAGTTTTAGACTTGGAAAAAACTTCAAAAACATACTATTCAAGTAACAGATTTTAGATTGGTGTTTAAGGGCACTTTTGGCCTAGTAAAACTCGAACTTCGGACTATGCTATTTCTGGCAAAGTTGTAGAGAATCGAACTTTTAGCTTAATCTAAATTTTGAGTAAAGAGATATGATCAAAATAGTAAAACATGTTCAAATCTGAAAAATTAGCTTACTTTTATCCAAGACTCTTTCTTTTTTTCTTTTTTCTTTTTAGGATTTTCCCCACATGATTTTTTTTTTTTTTTGCTTATTTTTGAAGATGATCTAACTTAATTCTCAAGCAACCCTAGCTTAATTTTGAAGAAACTAACACCTTTATAAATAGAAGAGACTACCCAACATTCAGCACCCCTTCTCCCCTTAGGGTTCGTTTGGTTGGGAGGATGGAAAAGTGAGAGGATAGAAAATAGAGGGAGGATAGAAAAGTTTTTAGTTTTTCTCATTTGTGTTGGGTTGAGAGGGTGGAAAAGTGGAGGGATGAAAAAAATTTTGGTTTGGTTGAAAATAAGGTTTGTATAAATTTACCATCATGTCCCTATTAAGTAAAAAAAAAAGTAATACATTATACTTGTAAAAAAAATCGTGTATAGATGAAAGTGGACATTTAAAAAAATAGCATAATAAATCATCCAAAAGTGTTTTCTTAAAAAATAATAAAAATAAAAATTAAGAAAAAAGGAAAAGAAGAAGAACCCACCACCTGACAAAACCAAAAAAAGAGAAAAGGGGAAAAAAAAAAGCCAATGTTACAAAGGAAAAGTCAAAAGAAAAAAAAAGAGTCAAAAACGTTAAAAGGAACAAAATTTCTCTCCAAACTAGTTTAGAGAGAAACTCTACAAACTTCTCGTATATCTCTTTTTTTAGTGTGAATTTTGAAAATTTAACAGTTGAATTTCATGTTCCTTATGTTCTTAACATGTATATCAAATTTCGTTCAAATCAGATATTATTTACTATTCAATCAATAAACTTATTTTTTATACACAATTTTAGATCATAAATAGTTGATATTTTAATATTTGTTTGATGAGATAGCAATTGATCTTTGATCTTCTTGAAATTTTATATACATGAAGAATATAATAAGAACATGCAATCTAATGGTTAGATATTTAAAATTCACACTCAATATAAAGATATACAAGGAATTTGTAGAGTTTCTCTCCAAACTAGTTTGGAAAGAAATTTTGTTCTGTTGAAATAGGTGGGAGCAAGTTTGTCCAAATATTTTTCCCACTTTTCACTCTAATTTTCTCTCCAATTTGGACAGATTGTATTTTGAAGAGGGAGGGGAGAAAACTTGTGGGCCCCACCACTTTTCTCTCTCTCTTTCAACCAAACACCCTTCCCACTAATTTTCTCTCCTATTTTCCACTCTTTTTTTTCCATCCTCCCTAAAATCCGCCCAACCAAACATACCCTCAATGTTAAAGAAATTTTGGAAGTTTTGCTTTAGGAATTTCTTTTCTGTTAAGCGATCATACTTTAGATTTTAGAGAGATTTATTACCTCTGTCTTCCAAAGCAATCCCCTCTTATAGAATACATTCATGCAGGTATGTTTTTATTTTGTCTCTTATAAACATGCTTTTGTTTCTACCATATCTTTCATGGACGTGTTTACTTCTTTCATTGTTTATATAATTGTATTCTTAATATGTTTATTGCATGCTTTTCCTTTTTTTAAAACAAAATCACATGATTAGTTTAGATTTTAATGCACTGACTGATTAACATGCATAGATCTAGGGTTAAATTTCTCTTTAAGATCTTAGATTTGCAAGAAAATCTATCATAAAAATTTCGTTCTTTTCTACTTCTGAAAAACCAGATTTATATTCTTCATAAGGAATTTGATCTGTATTTTTTCGAAACAAAACGAGATCTGTATTTTTCATAAAAATATGATCTTTTTGTAAGATACAAAAATGAGATCTGTATTTTTCATAAAAATATGATCTTTTTTTAAGATACAAAAATGAGATCTGTATTTTTCATAAAAATCTAATCTATATTTTCAAAACAAAACCAAATATGTATTTTTCACCAAAAATGTGCATTTTCATAAAAAATTTGGTTTTCTCTCATATTTATAAAAATAAAATTAGATCTAAATTTTTATTATAAACTCATTCTATCTCACCATTGAAACTTAGATCTAAATTTTTTAATCAAAAAATCTCATCAAACCTATTCATACAAAACAAGATTGAAAATCAAGATTCTCAAATAGTATTTTAACCTTAGATATAGAATTTGACAAGACTTTTGTTGCATCTCATTAACATTTTGCATATAGGTACTTAGTGATCATTTAGAGTCTAAAAGACCGGACTTTGTCCAAGCAGAATGGGTACCTAACACTTCCCATTCTATAATTTAGCCCCCAAAACATAGGTTTCGGTTCGTAGAATAGTGCTTTATCTTTATCGTTGGTAGATTGTAATTAGGAAACAAGGTCATGTAATTCTTTTATTAGGTTTTAACTAGGAAACAAAGTTATGTAAAGTGCTTTTCTATCAATTGTAATTGCTAAGATTAATGATAACTTGATGTTATTCATGTAAGATGTATTTATTTTTAGTTTTTTTTATTTTATTTTGTAATACATAAAAAATAAGTGGCAACTCCACAAAACCTCACAATAGAGGTGCTAGTGCTTGTCTCTTTTTGAGGGCCTAGTCTCTCATAGAAGCAATTTGCAACCCCTAATTAAACACTACTTGATTTTTTATTTTGAGAGAAAAGATGGTGTAAGGTGGAATCCTCATTATACGATATGAAAAGTTTTGTGTTAATGAGTTCTTTGTTTACACATGGCATCAACATAGATCTACTAATCTCAAAAGTGAGCAATTCTTTATTTGTAGTTTTACTTATTTTCTTCTAAAGGTAAAAACTAATTGACAAAATGGTGGGGAAGTCATCATCATTTTATTGATAATTTGCAATGATGAAAGGATACATTTTTTTTTTGGAAATTTCTCCCAAACGACCTTCATCCTCTACCTTTCATTAGTTTTTGTTAACATACAATTAGAAAGAAAATTGTGCAATTTGATAAATTACGTAAATTCGTTTTGCTGTTTTGTGCTTAGCTCCATGTCATACTCAAATTATTTAAATAGGGAAAAAATTGTGCAATATGGTTTTTGATGATATTCTTTAGTGGATTTAACTTTTTTTTTTTTTTGAGAAGAAGATTTAAGAATGTTGAGTTACAAGAAATGTGATTGTAGTTTATTTTAAAAACAAATGAGGTCTTTGTACAATTAGAAATATAGGAAGGACAATGTAATTTTAGTAAAACTCAACGGTGGATGGTGCAATTTTCCCACCTTCCATTTTTGGTGTTCATTAACAAAAATCTCAATAAATGTGTTTGAAATATTTAATATATTAAATATACATGGTTATTAAATGTCTTTGCTCATAAAATGTATTTGAAAAATCAATTTTTCTTCATTTTAGATATAAAATTTCTTGCAATAAATCAATGAACTAAAATTATTGCGATAAATAAGTTTGTTCAATATTTGCACTAATTACTTTGTTTTACATTAATAAATGTGTATTGTTAACTTTCTAGCATTAAATATTCTTGCGTATAAAATGTACTCACATTAAAATATGAGTAATGCTACAAACACAAACTATTTTATAACAATTTTACAAACTACTAATATGGCTTTAGCATCTTCTAAATAATTATTGGTAAATAAAAACGTGATGTTAGTGGCAGAGCCAGATTAGAACTAGTAAAAATTTGCCATATCAAAATTTTGTAAAAATATTGTAAAATATTTTGTGATTGTAACATTACTCTTGAAATATAAGCAAAAATGCAATTTACGCCTATCAATATTGGCTAAAAATAATTTTAGTCGTTTAAGTTTGAAGTTGGTTATTTTAGTCTAATAACTTTTCTCAAAAATAATTTTAGTTCTTTAAGTTTGAAGTTGATCATTTAGTCTAGTAACTTTACCCAAAAATTATTTTAGTCTTTTAAGTTGAACGTTTTGAGTATTTTTGGGTAAAGTTACCTAACTAAAATGACCACCTTCAAATTTAAAGGACCAAAATGATTTTTGAGAAAGATAGCATACTAAAATGACCAACTTCAAACTTAAAAAATCAAAACGGTTTTTCGGCAAAGGTAGCGAGTGTAAATTGTGTTTTTCCATAAATATACATTGTAATTAATTTTTTTATAGTTTGGTTTTTAAATGCCTTGCAATAAACATGTTTGCTTAAAGAAATGATTTGCTATAATTAATTTTTCCTACATTAATGAATATGAATAATTAATTGTCTAGCATTAAATATACTTGCTTGTTTTAGCACTCATTAATATATATTACAATAAATTATTTTTAATTTAGTTATTATATGTCTATCTTTCCTAAACAAATTTAATGTCTATCAATAAATTTAGTTATTTTTAAATAAATTTTAATGTCTATCAATATATATGCTTGGTCAATAAATGTAGTGAGTACCTTTGAAAAGTGCTATGAGTACCTTAAAATAGTGCTATGTCCATAATAATTTCACACCATGGACGGAGCCATGGTTGGACTTGGGGGGGCAATGGCCCCCCAATTTTGTTTTTTAAAAAAATATTATTATATATATGGGTACTAATTTTAGCAATTTTGTTTTAGAAAATTACACTTTTGCTCCCTTAAAAATATCATTAATTCTTTTAAGAGTATTGTTATAGTCACAAATTTTTCTATAACATTTTTACAAATGGTTAAGGTAGCAAATTCTTATTGGTTTGCATTTGGGCTCACCACTTACATTATCAGCAATTTGTAAAAAAGTTTGTAGTTCAAACATTTTCTACATTTTAAAGACCATTAAAAAATATTTATAAGTCTAAAATCTAAAAAAGAAATATACAAGTCCAAAAAAATTAGTACAACAAAAATTATCAATAGTAAAACTTAAAAAATAAATAAATTAAGCCTAGTCAACAAATTTTACTTAAAACAAACAATCTGACATTTTAAAAAATTTTAAACAACTAGTTGCTAAGCGACTAAGTAGTAACAAAGTCGAAGGCTAAAATCAATGCACACAACTAACAGTAAAACCGCCCCTCCTAACTTTAAGTTCTGGCTCCGTCTCTGTTTCACACCATTTAGAATCTTAAACTAAATTGAATTAATTGTCAAGTCTTTAATTGCCATCTATAGTAAGTGATTGTTATGTTGTGTATAAGTAAACGGTACTCCCTTCATCCCAAAATGTCAGTTACATATAGGTGTTAAAAGATTATTGGTTAGAGTTTTTAGAGTGGGTTGCTGGATTGTTAGGAAGTAGTTTTACTATCACAACTTTGTTAGTGGAATTTTCTTGGATAACTAACTAGCAAGCTTAAAGCCCACAATGTCAGTCCAAAATCTAATTCCACAGTCCAATATCCTTGAAAATAAACAAATAAAATTGAGTTGAATTGAGCTGAAAAACTATATTTTCCAAGGCCTACTAGTTTTGACAATTTTGGTTTCTCAAATGATAAAAATTGCTAATTTTGAGAAACAAATTTATAGCCAAAAATCCCCCAATCAAATCAAGGCCCATTATCCATATGAATTAAGACTTAAAATAAGCTTTAGAAAGGGCCCACAAGGACCTATTTTGAGATAAAACATAGAAAATTGTATTAATGAACAGCAAAAGAAAAAAAGATGTATACAAGAAAAGGACTGTGCCTCGTAGGAAGAGACAAAAGAAAACAACAAAAAAAGGTCCCAAATAACAACTGGGACATTACAAGAAGTTCTTAACCAAACGGCTCAACAGATACTTAAGAATTTTTCTGGGCAGACACAAGCCGCTAATATTCTTCCAGTAGACCCATCCCTGCCTTTAAATTAGATTTCGGGTATAACTGTTCAAAATAAAATCTGTTGCCTGAATTCCAGATCGCCGAAGCTACCATTGCCCACAAGAACCTTTAAATCATAAAAGAAAGCTCACCAATTGTTGAAGGCTTACAACCCATGATCTTGGCCCGTGCCGATGGCCCAGTGAATTCCAAAAATCAATTTAATTCACACACCCAGGTTATATGGTTAATTGGGTTAACATTTAAATGGGTTCGACCCATTAATGTTAAATAAAATACCCATCAACTTAATTTACGCAAATGCTTCTACAAAACATCATTTAAAAAAAATAATGCTTCCACAAAAATACACATTCAAAAAATTCATGTACCAAAATACACTCTCAAAATACCTCACAATTTCATTTAAGAACGCCCATAATATTCATTCACCATTGTCTCCAAAACACAAAAGACAACAAATAAGACAAATGCTTAGCCAACACTCTTTCAAAGATCAATTTTCTCTTGATAACAACAATACCTGTGAACGCAAGCGCCTGCAACGGGTCATCCTCGCTTTTTAGGTGAGTACGCCTTGGCCGGTGGAGCATGGTGGAGGATGTAAATGGAGTTGTCATCTAGTTTAGGTCTAGGAACCATAAATATAGCACCCTTGTGAAAGGAATGATCTTTTACCAGAGTATGTGTTTGGAGTTTAAATATGGGAATAGGAAGGTGTTAGGCACCCAACCCCACTCAACTTGTAGGTCAGCTTCCACTCATTATATTCTAAATATTAATCTAATTAAAGGCATATTTGACATGTTATTCTAACCCACATACACACTTTGGGCACAAGGGAAAAAAAATGGAGTCGCCACCTAGTTATATGGTTTAAGAACCAAGAAAATAGCGTCCTTTTGAGGAAGGACCTTTGATCTTACAACCAGAGTTTAGATTCGGAGTTTAGGTCTTGGGAAGGTGTTAAGCACCCAAAATTGCCTAATCCTAAAGTTGGCCTCCCATCATTGTGTCTTATACTTTAACCTCATTAAAAGTGCACTCAACACTTGCATCTACACTCACACACACATTAACATACATCTATGCATACAATCATGGTATCTTTCATCCCAAAACACACATACTTATCAACCTATCCAAACAAAGGAGAACCAAACATGTCAAAGAAACCCTAACATTCATTTATCATGTGAAGAACTATCATACATCTAAGACATATCATACACGTCATAAACCCTAATCATACATCTAAGGATGTTCCTATTTGGATTAGTGTTCTTAAATCCTATTGTATGATGCTATGTATGACATTATGTTGTGATAAATAAAGTTTTTTTATTATTATCTGAAATAACGGTAACATAAATATTTGTACATTATTATATAGTCCATGAGATGCATAATATGTGATTTATGTGATTTAGTCATAGAAGATATAAATCACAAGTTCTTTGTAAACTCAGAATTTTAGTTCGTAGTCGGTGATGAAATTGGACATTTCATCTGCGAAGACTATAACATATCAACTAAGATGATTTGTCTTAATCATGGAAATGGAGATTTCTAGTTGATATGTTTTAAGAGTTAAGACATATTGAACTGACTGTGAGATTTATTATTCTCCTAATTACTGTCAAATGAATAATAAATCTCACGACTTCTATTTACACGAGCTCTTAATCCTGAGAGAATAATGGACCTGATCATGAGGTGTAGGTTACTTTGATATATCAAGAGTGAGATCTAAAGTCACGATCAAAACCTTAGTATGTTGAGCAACCGCATTTAATGTTGATAGAACATATATTCTCAAGATGGAATGATAATCTCTTAACGGAGATATAAAATATTCCCTTGAGATAAGTCTAATGAGTTTGGTGATTCAGAGTGTTAGGCCTAACCACTTTAGTAAGGAGTCACAAAGTATATATTTATGAAATTGGATTTCATAAATATATGATAAATAACTTAAAGGATTAAACCGGGTACTTAAGGATTAAGATGTAGTAATCTTCAAAGTGGCAGTCTACATTCATGATTTTGTATTACTACGAATATTTTATGAAGGGTTGCATGTATAATAAAGTCTTGGGATATAATTTATTAATAAGGCCTATGATGCAATTATATTTATATAGTGGTATTAATATAATTAATTATAACTTTGGACTTGTCAAGAGTTGACAGAAAAGCCTAATGCCCATTGAAGCTAGGGTCTTATTTGTTCCCTTTTGGTACCACTCCAAGCCACATACTAAAGCCAAATTAGAATGGCATAAAGGGCTAACCCAATTAGATAATTAATTAGATATAAGTAGAGAAAATACAAAATTTATAAAAAAGACACTATTGTGTGGAATGAAATGGTGTGTATGCGAGTGTAAAGCACTCCCTTATTCTCCCTTGGAAACTGAGTGAGAGACTACACTTCTTGGGCATTAAGTGGAATTGGAGTGAAGATTAAAAGTGTTCTCATGTACTTCTAATCTTTGGTTTTAAATTTCACCACACAAAGGTATGCTCTCTTGTTCTTGAATTCTAAAATTTACATAGTACATGTTATCAGTTGCGAATGAAGTAGATTCGTTAATTTTCTGCTACATATGTTTTGTATGTGATACAAACATGTGTTTTTCCAACAGTTCCATCATATCATAAAAGTAAAACTCTAACACAAATGCATGGACATTGCTAATGCATGACTTGCCCTTTACTTACCTCTCAACACAGCACGTATGGCATCAATGTATGAACATGTGAATGAATGATATTAATACTAAGAAACCCTAATCTACACATGTGATAACAAATAAACATGTTAAAAGATAAACAAACAATTATGGGGCTTGAAACATATGAAAAGGGGGCTACATTGAACACACATGTGAATGCAGAAACCACCGGACCCATAGGTCGGCTTCTACTTATTGTGTCTTACGTCTTAATTTCAATAAAGACATGTTTAATATTGCATATTTCACTCACACACACACTAGCATACTTCTTGACATACATTATCACATTTCATCCAAAACCCTAACATACATCTATCGTGCTTCTTATACCATCACAAACCCTAGCATACATCTATCATGGTAATTTTTTTTTATACAAGATAGAATTTCTACTCTACTCTAATCTAAGTGTATATGTGTGTAAAGCTCACTCTTGGAGACTTAAACTCTGGCCCTTGTCTCCCACACCCCACAAGCATTTATACTTGTGGAGTGACCACTGAACCAAAGGTGTGCGATGGTTCTATCATGGTAATCATCTCATCTCATCCAATAGCAAAAACATGTACACATTAAATCAAGGCAGAAAAATGGGCAACCATCAAACATATTTTCTTATTCAAGACATGGTATATAAACTTGCATATGCGTGTTCATCAAAGGAAGATAAAGCCCTATAACAAAGAAATGCATGTTCATTTGAATGCATGACTTACCTTTACTTACCTTGCTACACCTCAACACCTATGCATCAATGGATGACCATGTGAATGCATGTTTATGGCATTAAAGTAAGAAATAAAAAAGAAACTCTAATCTAGCATGTTAGAGGCAAACAAGTAATTAAATAGAGGAACAGAAACTTAAAAGGCATAAAAAGGAACCAAACAGAGGCATATGATGTAAAATAAATAAAGAAACAGAAGTTAAAATCTCATATTAGGGTTTCTAGGCACAAGTATGTGTGCACATACATAAGCCTGCTTACACAGGCCAGTTGTATGGGTATGCATCTCAAAACAATAAATCTAGCAATCTAACATGCTTTTAAACACATAAACTATTAAACCCTAGGCTAAACAAATATATCTAAACACAAACAAAGCAAGGAAACAAGATTAAAGTAGAAATGAAAGAAAAGAGTTTAGAACTCAATACCTCAAAACAAAATCTCTTAGGCTTGATTTTGACCATTCCCCTCAGTCAAATCTATTCATAATCAAACAAAGAAGTGATTAGTAATCTTGAAACTTAAAGATCAAGGGTAGAAAAGGCCCTAATTAGAATATATTGACTTGAGGATGTTCAGTGAAAAACTCCCTCTTTGATTCACTATTTCTAGTGAATCTTATGTTCTCCTTTAGGGTTTTCTGTGTGTGTTTGAAATATACCATGCAAGGCTTTATATAGTTGAAAAATTAGGGTTTAGAGCATCTTCCAAATGATGTGCGATTTATTCCAGATCTTAGCTTTAATGTAGAAAACTTACCTTTCATAGGTTTTTAAAACCCTAGCTGCGTGCCAAGTTCGTGCTTGAGTATGCATACATTAGACCTACATACATAGGTCCTTGCCTGCATACGCAGACCGAGGGTTCCCTTGGTCTTTATTTTCTAAAAATAGATTTATTTTCTCATAAAAAGTTACATTTTTCATTCTAATATTTCTCAAGTCAATTTAGAATTTGATTGAGCCCTAAACCGACCTTGGGTCGTAGAATTTTAGTATCATTGGAAAAGGGGAGACCCAAATCGTAAAGGGTACAAATGCGATGTCTATGCTCCTCAGTCAATCTAGTCACAACCAATTCAAAATAAGTTAGTAAACTTTAGAACTCAAAGATCAAGACCAGAAAATATCCCAATGAAACAAAACTTAACTTGAGGATGTTTTGTGAAAAACTCCCTCTTTGATTCACAATTTTCTAGTGAATCTTATGTGTTTAACCACTGGAATTCTTCCTTCTTGAAAAAGCACATGTTGCTTTATATAGTCCAAAAATAGGGGTTTGGGGTGGCTCCTAGATGATGTGGGATTTGTTTCAAACCTATTTTAAATGTAGAAAACTTGTCTTACATAGTTTTTGGAACCCTAGCATGCGTACGTATGTACGTGTATGTGTATGCATGCATATGCAGAGCTTAAGCATGCGTGCAAACCCATGCCCTGGGGTTTTTTAGGCTTTTTTTTTTTTTTTCAAAAATAGTCTATTTAGTCCAAAAATAAGTTATATTTTCCACAAACACTTTCCTCAAGCCAATTTTCATTTGATTAGCTCTAAACCAACCTTGGGCCTTAGGATTCTAACATCATTAGGGAACGAGGGCCCGAGTTGTAAAGGGTACAAAATGCGGTGTCTATAGATACCCCTCTTTTGATTCATGAGCTTTGCTAATGGAATCAAAATAATAAGAGGCAAAAAATTTTGTTTAGAAATATGGCTCGGGCCCAACCTAAGCACACGACAAACAGCACGTATACATGGGGTAGGGAGCAACTCCGCAGAGTTGTGTGGGATCCGTATGTCCGAAGTCCCACAGATGTTACTTGGGAAATGGGCAACGATAGGTTCACTATCCAAGAACCTAGTTTGCCAATTGGAACCAAAAGGCAAGTGACTCATTATCCTAAAGTCACTAAAAAAGAAAAACAAACATGGTCAACAACCTCAACCATCAACCAAACAAACAAGGTGCTCTTACAAGCTAAAAGGATACATATCTGTGCCTACATATTCAACTCACGAAGTATATGTGCACAAGTATGGTGATGATCTTGAACAAACCTCACTCGAGGGGCTTCCCAACATGCATAAGGGTTTACTTGATGATTCTAGCTCACGAAGGAGTTTTTCTAGGTAGCTTTTGACTTACAAGGAAGTCTCTAATGATGTAGGATCCATTGGGGAAGATCCTTCCTTTATGACTCACTTGAGAGTTTATGTCAGTTCCTACTCAAGAAGGAGTTTCATTGGTGTTGAGGGCCACTTTTGCGAGTAGCCATGTGTCTTCTGCTAGAGACGTGAATTTACTAAACCTAGATTTGTTTTGGGAAGTTCAATCCAGAACTCGACATGGGGCCGCATAGAGCAATGGCTTCCAGTGCATTTTTAAGCTTACAAAATAGATATAACCTAAAGTCTAAGAATTGTGATAATGGTTAAAATAAATAAAAAATATGTTTAACATAATAGTTTTGATTAAATGACGAGTTGAATATCATAATTATGTATATTAAGTTATGTCCAATATTAGAGAATAATTAATTAAATGTCATATGTTCAATAATGGGATGTCCATATTCAGTTGTGGTTTATGGTTCATGTTTAACATAGTAAGGTAGCTATGGTCTATATCCAAATAATGTATGTCAAATAGTTTATGTTCAGCTATGGTTCATGTCCAAATAATACATGTTCAACGGTAATTTATGGTCAAATAATATGTCTAGCGGTGGTTCATACCCAAATGATATATGTGTCTAGTAGTGAGATGGATTCAATTCATTAATACATATGTTTATTATTGAAGCATTAGTGAATCTTTGTTTATTAAATAGCGAGATAATATTAAAGTAGTTGGCATATCTAGCGGTACAATAATGATGAGTTAACGTATACTTAATAATGTAATCTTGAAGACAGTGAAATATTGACTTATATTGTATGTTTCTGACTCTAGTCATATAACATCACTTTATACGATTTGTGGACGATTTGTGGCTCCACCCTTATAGCATTAGCGAGTTGATAACATTCTAGTGGCATAATAACATAAGTCCAATGGTACAATGATAATGAAGTAAAATATATTCAATAATGTAAATTTAGAGATAAAGACATAATGACTAATCTTTATGTTGTTTGTGGCTCCAACCATATAACATCAGTGAACTTATAACATTTCAGCAGCATAATAAAATGAGTTCAGTTATACAGTATGATATTATGAGTCATTTCATGGTGACTTCATAATTGAAGGGGGAAAAATGGGTGCAACTAAAGGGAGATATGTTTAGTCGTGTGCATAGGTTGGTTAAGTTTATCCCCCTTTATCATGCACTTAAAAATGATTTTCTCCATGTAATACTCTTTTAGTTTTTAGTCAAATATGAGTGATATCGCCTTCCATAAGAAGGGCTTTTAGTGTTATAAGTTTGTGTCTTTCATAAGAAGGGCTTTTAACATTATAATTATATGCCTTCCATGAAATGGGCTTTGTAACATGTTCTTGGAAGAGTGTTTGATATGTTTTAAAATGTATAAAGATGATAAGAAATATAGAGCTGATGCAGCTTCTGCTAGAGCTGATGCGCTAGTCTTCTGCTGGATAGATTTCATTTCTTGGGAATCTATGATTAGTTCATGGTTTTATTACAACACATTTTTAGTAAGTAATAAAATGATTTATTAATAGTTAATGGAACTTTAGAGATGTAATTTTGGTCTCTTTGTGTTGTGACCAAACTTGGAGAGCAAGGAGAGTATTTAATGTTAGATGAGATATTAAATAGAGATAGCCAATAAGATTTAGGCGTGTGTTTAGTATAGATTTAAATGAAAAAAATAATATAATTTATATGGGATAATATAATTAGATTATACTATGAATATTAAATTTTAGGTAAAGAGTAATGGGATGTTTTATCATTTTAAGTGTTTTGTGATATGAGAGCCTTACTAGATGTTGCCTATTGCACACAGACTCGTTAAAGTTCAGGGAATTGGAAAAGACATGCCAAGCAACATGTTTCTTTTATCAATTTCAAACTTTTGGAGTTTTACTAAACATACTTCTTGGCCCTTCAAACCATGACTCTCAAAATTCCCTTGATAAGACTCATGAGCTTGGATCATGAGCCAAAAATAAGATAATGTGCCATGAGCTTGAACCATGGGTTTTGATGAGATAATATCGCTATGGGTTTTTGGACCGTGGGCTATGGTGTCATTCTGTGTAAATATGGGCTATTTTAGGCTTTGAAAGAGAATTTCCCAAAATCCATGATAATATTGATATGGTGTGGGTTGCCAATGAAATAAAGCTATGTAGCATGAAAATTTTGTTCTAAACAATTGGTAGTTCTCGACATACAGGAGAAAATTCTTTTCCTTGCAACCCACAAGGGATTTATCTTGGTGCTTTAAACTAACAGGGAGGTCCTTGAATTTACTTGGAGAAAGTTTTTCTATCTATGACTTATTAGAGAGTTGGTGGATGGTTTTAACTTGCTAGGGAGTTTCCTCGGCGATTTCTAATCCACTAGAGGGCGTCTTTGATCCTTCTAATCCACCAGGGAACGCCTTTAGTGTCTTTCAACCTACTGAGGGTATTTCTGTCATTTTAGTGTGTCTTCTTGATAATTCATGGTCCACGAGGGATATTTTTGAATTTTTCTTGCATTTCCCATCTACTAGGAGTCCATTGGGGATTTTACAGTTTTTTCTTTTTGCTAAACTACACATAGTTTAGTGGGAGGCCTAAAACTACATGTAGTTTAGTCATCAGATGCCTTCCCATCTCTTCATTTTTCTCCAACGGTTACCAACCGTTTCTTTTTCTTCTTATTCTTCTTCAACTTCCTCATCTCTTCACATTCTCTATAACTCTTCAACTTCCATTTTCTCTCTATAAAATCCACTACCCTTTCTTCATTTCTTCATCTCTCACAATCTGAATCTCTCATTTTCCCCCCAAACTCTTTCATCTTCTCCAATGACACCCAAGACGAAGACCAAGAAAACCTTCTACGTGATTTTCGGTGAAGTCTTTAATCTCACCTACTAGGATGGAACCATAAGGCTAACGAAGTCTCCTCCATCAACTTTCAGGCCATAAAACCACCTTTTAGAGGGTGCACGGACCAGATCGGTAAGTTTTTCAAACTTTTCCTAGTTTCAAGTTTTGATTTTGATCTTTTGTTTTATTCTTTTTGGACTTGTAAATGCTTGAGTTTTGTTTTGGGATGGGTTTGGACAAAATCCTAATGTCCTAGGAGGAGTAGGAACATGTTTAGGATGAGTTTGATTCATGATAGGGCGAGACTGTCAAAGGAACCATTCTGCCTGTGGTCATGCGTATGCATGTGTTATGTGTAGGCACGTGTGTGTGTGCAAGTAGTCTTCATGCGTACGCATCTGTGCTCATTAGTTCATTACGAATGCATGCCTCAACATGCTATTTCGATTAAAATAATGCAAACCCAAGTGCAAATTTTTCACAAGTAACAATATCTTGATGAGTCCAAGGTCGATCCACAGGGAATGATTGACACTAATAAAAAAACCTCTATTATTAAGTAGCAAATAAAAACAGTTGGTTGTTTGTTTTTCCACCCAAAGATGGAGCAAGATAATATTGAACCTATAATTGAAAATATCAATTAAATCTAAGAGAAATTAATGGAGAGAAAACACTAGGGATTCAAAGATCCACCTAATATTTTATCACATGAACATGGGTTATTTTTAACTCAATTAGGCTAGAGAACCAACTCGCCTATGTAGATACCGTATTTTGTACACTCTCAATTTGTGTGCCAAGAGAATATGAAGAGTTGAAGAAGATAAAGAAAAGCAAGAAGAAAAAGACATAGCTAGTAACCGTTGAAGAAAAATGAAAAGGCGGGATGGTCTGATCACTAAACTATATGTAGTTTAGGCCTCTTAATAAACCTCGTGTAGTTTAGCAATATATATATATATATATAAGAATATCCCCAGTGGACTCCCAGAAGGGGGGAAATGTAAAGAAAAATTCAAAAATTCATCCGAAAATGATAGAAATACCCTCAATAAGATAGATGACACAAGAACTCTCAAAGCATCTTCGATGGATTGAAAGGATCAAGAACATTCCTCATCAGATTGGAAATCACTAAGGAAACTCCCTCGTGAGTTAAGACCATCAACCAAATCCCTAGTAAGTTACAAAATGCACAATTTTTCCCAAGTATCATAGAGGACTCCCCTGCAGGTCCAGGGCACAGAACAACTCCCTTGAGGGTTGTGAACAAAAGAATTTCCCCAAAGAGTTAAGGAAACTCCCTCGTGTGTAGAATCAACACAAGCTTTCCTAGTTCCCTAGTGAGTCATGAAGGAGAAGAAGAGAATTTTCCCCAATGGACTATACACTATCAGAGACTTCCTCGTAAGTCAAAATTGCCAAGAAGGCTCCCCTGTAGGCCACCTACACACTCCTCAATAAATCATTCTCCCCAATGGATCTTACACCAAGGACTTCCTTGTGAGTAAGAATTACCAAGACCACTTGTGCACATATTCCAAGGGAATTGAATATGCAAGCACAATAGAAGAGATAGAAATAAAGATAGATACAAAAGTCACCTAGAGGGAAGAGCCTCACCAGAATAGAAGAGATAGAGATGGAGACAAAAGACAAGTATTACCCCGAGACACAAGCCACCCAGAGAAGTTTGAGGCAAGAGCCCCAGATGGACACCATAGATATATATCCTTTTAAGCTTGTATGAGCATCTTGTTTATTTGGTTGATGGTTGAGGCCGTTGGCCAGGTTTGTTTTTTCTATTTTAGTAACTCTAGGATAGTGAGTCACTCGCCTTTTGCTTGCAATTGGAAAAACAGGTTTTGGGATAGTGAACCTATCGTTCCTCGTTTCCAAAGTAACAAAGGTGGGACTTTGGACATACAAATCTGACGCAACTCTTTGGAGTTACACCCTACCCCATGTATGCATTTTGTTTGCCGTGTGTGTGAGTTAAGCCTGAGCTGTATGTCAAAACAAAATTTTTGTCTCTTATATTTTTAATTCTGTTAGTGGAGCTCACGAATCAAAAGAGGGACATTTGTAGAGACGACATTTTGTACCCCTTATGACCCAGGCCCCCGTTCCACAATGATGTTGAAATTTTAAAGCCCATGATTGGTTTAGGGCCCAATTAGATTAAACTGACTTGAGGAAAGTGTTTTTGGAAAAATATAACTCTTTTATGAACTAAATAAGCTATTTTTGGAATAGAAAGGCCACGAAAACCCTATGACATGCGTATGTATACACGCGTATGCACACGCATCCTCAAGCTCTGCGTGCGCATACTTCATGTATGCATACAGATACACAGTCAAGTGTACGCATGCTAGGGTTCCAAAAACTATGAAAAGCAAGTTTTTTTGCATCAAGTTTGGTTTTGGAACGAATCCCACATCATCTAGGAGCCATTCCAAAACCTCATTTACTGACTATAAAATGTCATACATAGCACATTTTCAAAACACGCAGAAAAGCCTAAGGGAAAACACAAAATTCATTAGAAATAGTGAAATAAAGAGGAATTTTTTCACAAAATATCCTCACATTAGTATTTTTTTGATTGAGGCATTTTTTGGTCTTGATCAACGAGTTTCAAATTTACTAATTACATTTTATATTATTGTGAGTAGATTGACTGAGGGGAACGATCAAAATCAAGCTAAGGAGCTTTGTGTTTTTGAGGTATAACATTCTAGTTCCTTTCCCTTTTCTTCTCCTTGTTGTGATCTTCTTTTTCTTGTATTTCATGTTTGTTTATGTTTTGATTTGTTTGTTTAGTTTAGGTTTGCTTAGCTTTTTTTTTTTAAAAAAAAGCATGCTAGGTTGCTACATTTGAGGTTTTTGTTCTACTGTGTTCTTGTGTTTTTGGGTTAGGGTTTAGGGTGTGTATGCATACGCATGTGCACGCATACTTGAAGTATGCGTATGCATAAAATCGAGTTGCGCACACAAACCCTATGTATGTGCATGTATACTCATGCCTAAAAACCCTAATCCAAAGATTTTTACTTCTGTTTCTTTATTTTACTTATATAATATGTATTTGTCTTGTCTTTTTTTATGCTTATGAGTCTCAGTCTCCATGTTTATTTGCTTTGGTTGTTCTTTGTATGCTAGTTTAGAGTTTTAAACTTTTGTTTTTGCCATGAACATGCACATAACATGTCTATGCATTGATGCATAGGTGCTGTAATGCGGTGAGGTAAGATATGCATTCACATGAACATGCAATTGTTTGTGGATATGATCTTGTTTTTTCTTGAGAAATATGATGTGAGTTTTGATGAACATGATGTGCAAGTTTATATGCCATGCCTTGGACATGATAACATAATTTTTTGACTACTGCCATGTCTATGTTTCTACCTTGGATATGATATAATGCAATGTATGATAGATGTATGCTAGGGTTTGAGATATGATGAGATGCATGATAGATGAATGATAGGGTTTGGGATAATATGATGCCATGTTGTATGCTAGATGTGTGCTAGTGTGTATGTGAGTCTAGAATGATAAATGTTGAATGTGTCTTTAATAAGATTAAGATGTAAGACACAATGAGTGGAAGTTGACCCATGGGTCAAGTGGGGTTGGATGTTTAACACCTTTCCATCCCCATACCTAAACTCAAGACACATGCTCTAGTAGTAGATCAGTCATTCCACGAAGGGCGTTATATTTATAGTTCCTACACCTAATCTAGGTGGCGACTCTATTTTCCTTCTCCACCCCGATCCACTCGGCCGAGGCGTACTCCCCCCGTTGAGCCCATAATGATACCCTTGTTGACCAAAATATCTGAATAGCACAACTCAGAGTTCCTATGTATGTGTGATGAGCAAAATATTCACACCAAAGCAGTAAGCGCATTTTCAAAACATGAGCTTGATGATTTAAAAAAAAAAAATTATAGTTGATAACTTATTAATACACCTATAAAATTATATGCTATAAAATATAAATTAAGAGCTTGAACTTTGAAGCATAAAATTTTATTGATAATAATTCCATTAATTTGTTCCATTAACTAAATCAAGAAGGGAAGTTACTGTCATCATACTTGAATATACAAATGAAAATAAATATGTACATGTAGTAATCTATTTGCCCACGAATGTGCCTATCTAGGTCGAGGGTCAGGCTCTATACATTTTGAGAACTCATTAAGGTGACAACTAAATTAAGCCTTTTTACATTCACATATTTAAAAAATTACTTATTAATACACCTATGAAATTATATGGACCTTCAAGTGAAAGATTACCTTAGGATTGTCTATGTACTTTAGTCTTGCATTTCTTTCTTGGTGGGCATAAGAGTTCGAGAAACTATTCACACAACCATTAGCTTACTTAAAGCCAGAGTATGTACATTTGGTCAATAACATCCTTGTTGACCAAAATATTTGAATAGCACAACTCAAGGTTCACATGTATGTGTGATGAAGAGCATATTCACACCAAAGTAGTAAGCACATTTTCAGAACATGAGCTTGACAATTAAAAAAAAAAAAAGAGTTGATTACTTATTAATACACCTATAAAATTATATTCTATAAAATATAAATTTAGAGTTAATTACTTATTAATACACCTATAAAATTATATACTATAAAATATAAATTAAGAGTTTGAACTTTGAAGCATAAAATTTTGTTGATAGTAATTCCATTAATTTGTTCCATTAACTAAATCAAGAAGGGAAGTTACTGTCATCATACATGAATATACAAATGAAAATAAATACACACACACACACATATATATATTAGAGATATATTAGACATATTAACCCAATGTAATAGGCCCAAGCCTAGTTCTGCTTATACTAGTAGTCTAGGGTTTAGTCGCCTATATATACTCATGTTAGGGTTCATTGTAACACAGGTTATTGTACTACACTCTTATACAATAAAGATGTAGCCCTTAAGGGATTCCTCCGTGGATGTGGGGCGACAAGGCTGAACCACGTAAACCTCGTGTTCTTGATGTTCCTATTATATGCTTCCCTTTCCACATCCACTCTAGCATATACAACATAGTATAATACATTGCGTTGCTAATAATGATCTTCTTAACAAAATATATATATATATATATATTTATCTTATGCACTAAAG
Source organism: Castanopsis chinensis (assembly GCA_032878915.1). Taxonomy (NCBI): domain Eukaryota; kingdom Viridiplantae; phylum Streptophyta; class Magnoliopsida; order Fagales; family Fagaceae; genus Castanopsis; species Castanopsis chinensis. The sequence continues at coordinate 2,832,738 of JAVQMG010000097.1, read as the reverse complement.
CATATGAATCAACTGCTAGAGAATTTTCTACCCAAAAAAGAAGAAGAAAACCAATGGAGAATAATACAATAAAAAAATAAATAAATAAAGGGTGCCGTGCAGAAAACAAGCTAGTCAAGTACCCGCTAATCAAGAAAGTAAGAAAAAAGTACGATAGCTCACTCTCTTTTTTTTTTGGAGCAGGACGATAGCCCACTCTTCAGAGAAGAACAATATCATATATTAATATTCCCAGTTTTTTTTTTCTTTTTTTTTTTGTTTCAATATTCTCCAGGATTGAAACAACACATAAGCAACAATTAAAAGTAAAGCATATCATAGGCCGTTTTTTAATGCATTGATAGAACATGAGTATTCCATATTGATGATCCAAATTTTTAATTAGAACCGCAGATTGATAGAAAGAACCTGCGTGTCTGAAATGGAAAATGCTTTGGGCCTCAACTTTAATGATTTCGCTTTTTATACCGTGTGTACAAAAGAACAGAACTTATTCTTTTGGAGAAATTCAGACACGGCAAGCTCCACATTATATATGCTTAGTGTAGGCCAATGGGACTTTCATCAAATCCCAGCTTCAAATCTTGCAAGCAACATCTATCTTTGTGCCCATATACTTTGCCATTTTCTGTAGTCCTGTTTCTCTCTTTTTGCTTTTCTATTTTTCTTCCATTGCAACTGAAGATCATGGCTAGAGGCAGCGCTGCAAAAACAACAAAGATGTTAATGCTGAGGTGATGTTCATATATTGATCGTGTTGATTATAAGTTTAATTTATTATAATTTTGTAAAGGTTCATGATATAGGGTGCACGTTTTGGAATTTCTTGATTTTGCAAATTATGCTTTTTACACTTTTTATTTGTTGTCTTTTTTTCATTAACGTGTAACCATGTATGAGTTTTGGTTAACTTAGCTAGTAAAACATTTTATCATTAATATTATGGAGCAGATGCCATAACTTAAAATACTATTGTATCAAAAAATTAATAAAAACTAATTGCAGTAACGGGCTCCATTAACTGAGATCTAAGTGCAAATATCTTTATAGTATGTTAACATTTTTGGCAAGGGGGGTGATGTTAATGGCACATACTAATTGATATGATTAACTCATGCAGGGAAGCTATGCGAGTTGATCGTGGATTCAGCAAGCATGCAGGAGGAGCAGATGGGCATAAAAAACCAGCAAGTTCAATCAATTGTGGTGACAACATAAGCTACTCGCCGTGCTGGGTTCCGCATCCACGGACCGGCATATACTGCCCAAAAGGCCAGGAATGGGTGATGGACGATCTTCCTGAGCAAGCCGCTTCTTTAAACAGGACCCATTGGCTTAGGAACGTTGATGGTGTGGACAAAGCAGACCACAATACTCCATCTGATCTTTACCTTCATATTGGTGTGTGATAACATTCTATTGTGAATGACCTGACCTTAATTTAGGACAAAATTGATATTTGGAGGTCTTTTATTAGAGATGTCTACAGTTCAAATTCATCATCTCTCGCATAAATTGTATCAACAAAATTCAATACTTATTCACCAATAATGTAAAAGTCGATGATTCGCTCTAGACTAATAAAATGAATAAGATGAAAAGTTACAGAGAGTTTTGCTTAAGGTTGTAACCATCAAGAGTTTGGTACTATGAATAATTGTGGTCCCTTTGTGTGAGATATCAACTTTGTGCCTTAAAGTAGGGAAGTAGAGATGAAAAAAAAAATTTAAACCATTCCACCTGAACTGTCTTTATCTTATTATGTCTTGTGAGGATTTTTCCTACGATAAAAAAGTGACCAGATATGGATGAGTTTTGCTCTTGCCTAGCCCAAATTTATATATTAATATATATAGTATAACTGAATCTTGTTTTAATGCATATTTTATTTATAATTTATTTGTATATGCATATTCTATTATTATTATCCAAAACACATGTTTTTTTCTTCTTTATCCTTCTTCACATTTTTTTTCATATTTATCTTATTAGTTTCGAATTCATCTTATTATGAAGGACAAAATACCTCGAATCCAACTTCCTTGACCTGCCATGCACATGTCCCACATGAATTTTTCCCACCTTAAAGAGGAAAGGGAAAAGAGCAGAGAGATGGGAGAATTCCTAATCTGACAACAACTCTTCATGTTGCCGTAAGGACTAACATAAAACTTAAATTTTGAGAATAAAAATAAGGGAAAAAAACCTGTCATAATTAGCAATAACATGGATGGATTCCTAACCCTGTGAAAAACAAAAAATAGAGAAAACACTCGCTAAAGAAAATTAATCATATGCACAAGATAGTATTCACGTGGTTCGGCAATTTGCCTACGTCCTCAGAGTTACAGGAATTTCACTATTATCAAGGAAAAAACACAAAGTGCGGCTACAGTTAGTCACTATTATCACTATGATGATGCTCGAAAATCGTCAGTTAGTCACACGGTCCTCACGTGCTCCCGATGACGTACCTGCACAACAAAGAGAGTGAAGACCTTTGAAAGGGCACCGGCGTGGTACCGGCCAAATACCCTCCGAAGGTTAAGTTAGAAATCTTTACTTTACAACACTAGAGTGCTAGAGTTGAGTTATTTGTGCGTACCTTGTTTCGAGAGGGTCTTGGGGTATTTATAGTAGCGTTGGGCCGAAATCCATGCCTTGACCGAGGAGTTCTTTTCCTTTTAGGATAGTGATACTTGGATCCCACGTATCTCCTAGAATCCTTGTCCTTGTAGGGGTCTCCTTACTTAGACGTATTGTTCAAGAATTGTTTATGTATGCGTGTCAGTCAAGTAAGATTGCAAATGGAGCTGAAACTGACCTCGTCAGCCTTCTCCCGTCAGCTACGCTATTCAATAGGATTATTGGTGGAGGCCGTCAGTCTTAAGTCTCCATACGTCAAAGGTCGTCAGCTTCAGGTAGCTCAAGAGTTGAGGTCGTCAGCCATGGGGTCGTCAGCCCCAGGCTCGTCAGCTTTATGTCATTTAGGATAACCCTTATCAGCTGCCCCCTACTCCATAGCCTCGTCATCTTATCCTGACGAGCTATGGAGTATATACCTAAAACCTCGCGCGGCTTTCATTAAATGCGAGGACACGTGGCTTAGCTTGATTTGCCTCGTTCTGCGACGAGCGTGTCGCTTCGTCTTTCGTGCCCCCTGTTTCCTATATATATGTCCTACTTTCCTCATTTCAAACTTTCCAGCACTTGTATTCTTTTGAGAGCCAAAGCGTCAAGCGCAAGATTCCCGCCCGTCTGTTTGCTAGCTTCGTCTTCCTTGAACCGTCAACTTACGCCAGACGACATTTTACTTGTAAGTTTTTTCTTTCAATTCTTTTTATTTTTCCACCCTGTAACTTTAGCGAAGCCGTTGGCCTAGGTTCTTAGAACAACAACCATCGTTTGTAGGTAGTCAGATGTCAAGTGAGCAGTCGTCAGTCCGCGAAGGAGCGGGTTATGACGAAGTCTTTCCGTCAGGTCTTCAGCCCGAGGAGGGCTTGTCCTGGTCGTCAGAGAGGGACACATCGGCCCATTCTTCTGACGAAGTGGATAGAAATGGTAGAGAAAGTGAGGACGGGGGTGGTAGTGAGAAAGAGAGAAGTGGCGACGAGAGTGAGGATGAAGGTGACGAGGAGACTTTAGAGAGCACCTCTGGAGCTCCAGGTGATGACCGCCCCTTCATCCTTCCCCTTGAATGGTCCGTCAATAGTTTTCTGCCGACGATGTCAGAAAATGTTTTTAACACTTTACGAGCCCGCTACCAGATCCCAGACGACGTCCCAATCCGTCTCCCTTTGGATGGTGAACGGTGTTATTCAGGTCGTACAGCCGACGTGGGCATGTATGACGCCATGTTTGCAGCGGGCTTCAGATTACCACTGACGGGCTTGTACCGTCAGTTAACTAACTTTTTGGGGATCTCCGTCAGCCAGATTGCCCCCAATGCGTGGAGGACTTTTATCGGCGCGGAAATTTTGTGGGGTCGTCTCAGCGGCGGGCACCGTCAGCTAACTTTAGATGAATTCTTTTGGTGCTACCGTCCACAACATATTTCTTCGTCCAAGGGGTTTTATCATTTCTCCCTAAGGTCGAAAGAGTTAAAATTGGTGTCCGACATGCCTGACTCCAATAGAAATTGGAAAGGAAGGTACTTTTTCGTTAAAGGGACGAACTGGGTGTGTCGTGAAGAAGAGTGGGAGTCCATGCCTTATGGTTTTTTTGATAACACTTGGGCGCACGTTAGGGATTCAGGTTTATCTCGTCGGCCTCTCTTTGCTTTTCACCTAACTGGTTTCTAACTCCGTCTATTTTTCTTTCAGCCAACGTCCATCCACGTATAACCGCGGAGCAAGAGGAGTTCATCCGCCGAGTGACGTCAATTCCTCTGGACGAAAGGAGGTGTCGGGACCTAATTACCCTAGACACTTTGCACCTATACTGCGGTGGTCCCGAACCGTCAGACGAGCCTCGTAGACTAAACGAATTATCCCGTCGACGTGAGTATCTCGTAGTTACCTCCGTCACTTTCCTTACCTTTTTGTTGTTTCTATTCACTTTTTATCTTTACCAGAAATGGAGACGGCAAAGCAAAGAATCCGCGCCGCCGCGGCTAAGAAGAAGCAGAGGAGGAGAGGGCCAGAGGTGAAGCGACGCCGTCAACAGCTCCTAAGCCCGTCGGGAAGAAGGGCGTCAAGAGAAAGGCTGACGGGGCTGACGACCGGTCCGGGAAGAAAGTGGTTTCTTCCTCGGGGGACAAGACCACCAAGAGGCCGTCGCCTCCAAGAGCTTCTTACGGGTCTGGCAAAGGCCTGATGATGGCCTCAGGGGTCGTTACTCCTGATTCTTCCCGTCGCCTCCTCACCCACAAGGACTATGCCGTGGAGGTAGCGGAGTCCATCCTAAAGGAAGAGGAGATGGAGCTGTGTGACGACCACCCGACGGACGAGATAGGGTCGTCGGGGCTGTTCGACCTTGCAAGGGTATGACTGCCTTCGCCGTATTTTTGTTTTTATTATTATTTTTCGTAGACGTTGTAGAGTATTGACGGCATTTCTGCAACTGACGACCTTTTTGTGCCCCATAGGCCATGATTCGAATGAAGGCCCTACGGGACCGATGTGCTGCGAAGGAGGGGGTGGTCTCTCGCCTGCACAAGCGCCTCAAGACGTCGGCAGACGCTCAGCAGCAGTATAGGGACGCCAACATCACCCTGGCCAAAGAGGTGAAGAGACTGACGGATGAACTGGCGGAGGAAACCCGTCAACGGGGCCTGGCCGACGATGCAAAGCTGACGGCGGAGAAAGAACTTCAAGGGCTGATGGGTCAGGTGGAGACGGCCAGGAGTGACGCCGTGGCGGAATTCAAAGATTCCCAACAATTCATTGACTCCTGTGCCGTCTACTACTCTGAAGGTTTCGAGGATTGCTTAAAGCAAATGAAGCGTGCCCATCCTGACTTGGACTTGTCGGGGATAAGCATGGATGAGCCTATACCGTCAACCCCGGCAGGTGAATCCATTCTCGAGGAGGATGACGAGGCTACCGAGCCTATGGTAGATTCGAGGGACGGCAGCTTTGTCCTCGCCCAACCGGCCTTGGAGAGGTCCGTCACTTTGGATCCGTCAGCAGGTCTTGAAGCGGAGAAGTCTAATGCTGAGGATCCTTCAACTCCGGCTGTCGTCCTGCCTTCGTCGACTGCCCCGTCTGCTTCGTAGACCCTTCTATTGTAAACACTTTGTTTTTGTTTTGTAATGAACTTTAATGTTTGACGCTCGTTGCTTTGAGCTTTTGTAAAGACAATCTTAACGTTTATTGCTTCCAAAGTGTTATTTTCATTTTGTTGCTTTCGTGCCGTCGATCTAAATTCTTTAATGTCTTTTCTGTATTTTGTTCTGACGAGGCTGCTTGCTTTTTATACCTTTTCTTTGTGGGGTCGTCAGCTTTGTCCATTTTGTGGACCTGATGCTGACTTTAAGGTCGTCTACTTCGTGGACTTGATGCTGACTTTGCCTGTTTCGTGGGTGGGACGCCCATTTTGTGATTTGAGTAAAGTTTATCGTCAATGTATAAGTTCGTTACTTATGTTAGTTCTGCGGGCATTTTAGCTCCGTCTATTGTGTGGGTGAGATCGTCCACTTCGAGGACTTCTAGATTGCCGTCTACTTCGTGGACTTTGAGATCGTCCGTCGAACTAATTTTGCCTTTTGATGTATTTAAGGCCGTCACCTTCGTGGACTTTGGGGCGTCCACTTTTTAGGGTCGTTCATGTTGTGGACTAAGGTCGTCCACTTTGTGATTTATGGATCGTCCATTTCGTGGACTTGGTAGCTTCGTCCACTTTTGTGGGCTTAAGGTCGTCCACTGCGTGGACTTAGTAGTTCCGTCCACTTTGTGGACTTGGCAGTTCTGTCCACTTTGTGGATTTAAGGTCGTCCACTGCGTGGACTTAGTAGTTCCGTCTGCTTAACAAATACATCAGTTACTTCTGAATAAACTCCTCTTATTGTGATCGTCCGTCGAACTAATTTTGCCTTTTGATGTATTTAAGGCCGTCACCTTCGTGGACTTTGGGGCGTCCACTTTTTAGGGTCGTTCATGTTGTGGACGACCTTGTGGGCTTAAGGTCGTCCACTGCGTGGACTTAGTAGTTCCGTCCACTTTGTGGACTTGGCAGTTCTGTCCACTTTGTGGATTTAAGGTCGTCCACTGCGTGGACTTAGTAGTTCCGTCTGCTTAACAAATACATCAGTTACTTCTGAATAAACTCCTCTTATTGTGATGAATGCATACATACGTAGAAAATTGTTCCCAGAAAGGACAAACTTTAGCCCTTTGGTGAATGTTTTAAAAGTAAACTAAAACAAATGATTTAAAATAAATGACTGACAGAAATAGATTGGAAATGAGGAGTAGCGTCCGTCGTTTCTCTACTGGTGGTACTTTCTGAGGTGCTCGGCGTTCCATGGATGGCGTAGTTGTAGTCCGTCCAGGGTCCCCAGGTGGTAGGTGCCCTTCCTTAGCCACGATGTTATTCTATAGGGCCCTTCCCAGTTTGGGCCGAGTTTTCCTTGCGTAGGGTCTTTGGTGGTGCCCATTACTTTCCTTAGGACGAGGTCTCCAACTTCGAAGTCCCTGTGCTTGACTCGGGAGTTGTAGTGTTTAGCCATGAGGTTCTGGTATCGCGTGAGCCTTTGTTCAGCCGTCGCTCTAACTTCGTCAGCTAGGTCAAGTTCTAGACGCATGGCTTCGTCATTCCTTCCTTCGTCGTGGTTGTCCACTCTGTAGCTCGTGAGTCCGACCTCGGCTGGTATAACTGCTTCAGTGCCGTATGTTAGCCGGAACGGAGTTTCTCCTGTGGGGATCCTGACGGTTGTTCTGTATGCCCATAGTACGCTGGGTAGTTCCTCCGGCCATATGCCTTTTGCCCCCTCGAGCCGAGTTTTGATTATCCGAAGCAAGGATCGGTTCGTGACTTCAACTTGTCCATTGGCTTGGGGATGAGCAGGGGAAGAGTAATGATTTTTGATTCCTAATTGTGAGCAAAAATCCCGGAAGGCGTTATTGTCGAACTGTTTGCCATTGTCCGAGATCAGGACTCTTGGAATTCCAAACCTGCAAATAATGTTCTTCCAGACAAAACTTCGCACGTTCTTCTCGGTGATAGTGGCTAAGGCTTCTGCTTCCACCCATTTGGTGAAGTAGTCGATTCCGACTATTAGGAACTTTAGTTGTCTTGCTGCCGTTGGGAATGGGCCCATGATATCCAACCCCCACTGGGCGAACGGCCACGGAGCAGTGATCGGGGTTAGTTCTTCAGCTGGCCGCTTGATGAAGTTACTGAACCGTTGGCACTTGTCGCATGTCTTGACATATGTCTGGGTGTCTTTCTGCATTGTCGGCCAATAGTACCCGGCCCGGATCAGTTTGTGGACCAGCGACCGCGATCCTGAATGGTTGCCGCAGATTCCTTCATGTACCTCTCTCATAACGTAATCCGCTTCTTCAGGTCCTAGACACCTTAAGTACGGCCGGGAGAAACTCCTCTTGTATAAGACGTCCCTTATTAAGATGAATCTCGCTGCACGGACCTTCAGCTTCCTCGCGGCTTCCTTTTCTTCAGGTAGGATGCCTTCTTTCAAATAGGCGACTAGAGGGTTGGTCCAATCGTTTTCGGATCTTACCTCCTGCATGCTGATGACATCTATCAGTGGTGCGATTTGAGTAAAAGATAGAGCCTTACCGGGGATGATCACATGCTCTGCGGATGCAGCTTTTGCAAGGCGGTCGGCCTGCTCGTTGTCCCCTCTTGGAATTTTAACAACTTTTGCCTGGAGCTCGTCCACCTTTCTCTTTGCTTGTTCCAAGTACATCTTCATTCTTTCTCCCTTACATTCGTAGTCACCGTTGATCTGACTGGTGATTACCTGAGAGTCACAATGGATCACCGCACCTACGACTCCTACGGCCTTTGTCAGATCTAAACCTGCTATGAGGGCTTCATACTCCGCTTCGTTGTTGGTCGTAGGGAAATCAAGTCGAATCATGCATTCGACCTCGTCACCTTCGGGAGAACGAAGTACGACTCCTGCTCCGCCAGCTTTTTTGTTTGACGAACCGTCAGTGAAAACGTTCCATTGGGAACTCCCTGCCCTCTGATCTTCTTGATACGCGAACTCCGCAATAAAGTTGGCGAGTACTTGCCCTTTGATGGCAGTGCGGGGGCGATATTTTATGTCAAACTCGCTCAATTCTACTGCCCATAAGGCCATACGTCCCGCGGCATCAGGGCTACTCATCGCTCGTCGTATGGGCTTGTCAGTTAGTACGACCACCGTATGAGCTTGGAAGTATGGCTTTAGCTTGCGCGCTGCTGTAACTAGAGCGAAGGCCAGCTTTTCCAGTGGCGAGTATCTTCCTTCTGCCCCGTGGAGTGCCCGGCTGGCGTAGTATACCGGCCTTTGTACCTTGTTGTCTTCCCTCACTAGGGCTGCGCTGACGGCGGCTGGAGAAACGGCCAAATAGAGGAATAGTTCTTCGCCCGGTTGGGAGGGGGTTAATAGTGGTGGCGACGATAGGTAGGTCTTGAGGTCTTCAAATGCTTGTTGGCATTCGTCCGTCCATTCGAAGGACTTCTTTAGTGTGCGGAAGAACGGGAGGCATCTATCCGCCGCCCTGGATACGAATCTGCTAAGTGCGGCGATCTTGCCGTTAAGGCTTTGTACTTCCTTCACGTTTTTGGGAGGTGTCATCTCCATTATGGCTCGGATTTTGTCTGGGTTGGCTTCGATACCCCGTTGGGACACCATGTATCCCAGGAATTTTCCGGCTGTTACTCCGAAGGCACACTTGGCGGGGTTTAGCTTCATGTTGTAGGAGCGAAGGGTATCGAAGGTTTCCTTCAGGTCTTTCAAATGATCCTCCTTTCTTCGACTCTTTACCAGCATGTCGTCGACATACACCTGGACATTTCTCCCAATCTGCTCCGCGAACATCTTGTTCATAAGCCTCTGGTATGTTGCGCCTGCATTTTTCAAGCCGAACGGCATGACCTTGTAGCAAAAAAGGCCTTGACTTGTTACGAACGAAGTTTTTTCTCGGTCAGCTTCGTCCATTAGGATCTGGTTGTATCCCGAGAACGCGTCCATGAAGCTTAATAGTTGGTGTTGGGCCGTAGAATCCACCAGCAGGTCGACCCTTGGCAGAGGATAGCTGTCCTTGGGGCACGCCTTGTTTAGATCGGTAAAATCTACGCACATCCTCCACTTTCCGCTACTCTTTTTCACCATGACGACGTTCGCTAACCACTCGGGATAGTAAATCTCCTGAATGAAGCCCGCCTCCCGCAATTTGCGGACCTCCTCCGCTACTGCCCGATCTCTCTCCGGGGCGAAGGTTCTCTTCTTTTGTCAAATCGGCGGAAAAGACGGCGACACGTTTAATTTGTGTACTATGACTGACGGGTCAATGCCCGGCATATCTTCGTGACTCCATGCGAACACGTCTCGGTTTTCTTTGAGGAAGACCGCAAGTTCCTGTCGTATCGTCGAGTCGGTAAGAGTACCGATCTTGGTTGTCCGCCCTGGCTGAGAGTCGTCGAGAAGCATGTCTTCTAGTTTTTCTGTGGGCTCCGCTGATGCCTGCTGTTCTATGCTCATGGTTTGCTGGTGGTCATCCATCTCCATCATCGCTACGTAACATTCGCGTGCGGCCACCTGGTCCCCTCTGAGTTCTCCCACTCCATAGTCCGTTGGGAATTTTATCATCAAGTGGTAGGTTGAAGTTACAGCCTTCCATGAGTTAAGCGTGGGACGTCCTATGATGGCGTTGTAGGCTGATGAGCAGTCGACCACGAGGAATGCTACATTCTTGGTGACCTGTTGCGGGTAGTCTCCAATAGTTACCGCGAGGGTGATAACACCGAAGGGAAATACCTTTGTTCCTCCGAAGCCGACTAGTGGGGTGTTAGCCGGAGTCAGTCGTTCTCTATCAATTCCCATCTGTTGGAACGCAGGGTAGTAGAGGATGTCCGCCGAGCTCCCATTGTCGACAAGAACTCGATGCATGTTGAAGTCTCCTGCTCGTATGGTGACGACGAGTGCGTCGTCATGGGGGTGATGGAGGCGTCGCGCGTCTTCTTCCGAGAATCCGATGAGGGGGTTATTAGCCCGTGGCATCTGAGGTGCGGTCCCCGTCAGCTGGATGTTCTGCACCATTCTGAGATACGTCTTTCGAGCTTTCTTCGACGATCCAGCGGTCGCCGTCCCTCCTACAATCATCCGGATGTCGCCTAAGGGCTGTCTGGGACGTTCGTTTTCCCGTCTTGGGGCCGGGCCTTGCGGTGGTTCTGCTCGTTCTTTGCTAACGAACCTCTGCAGCTTTCCTTGCCTGATTAAAGCTTCTATCTGTTGCTTTAGGTCGTAGCAATCAGCCGTGTCATGTCCATGGTCTCGATGGAAGCGGCAATATTTGTCCCTTGGCCTTTTGTTGGGATCTCCCTTCAATTTGCCAGGAAAAGTCAGAGTCCCCTCGTCCTTGATTTGCATTAGAACCTGATCGATAGGGGCGGTCAATGGTGTGAAGCTCGTGAATCTCCCTGGGAGTGGCTTGGAGCGGCGGTCATCCCGTCGCTCTTCAGTCCTGGCTTTCTTTTGCCCCCTATCCGTTCGAGTATCTTCTTGCCTTTCCCTCTTCTTAGGCTTGTCTTCCCTTGCAATCAGCGCGTCTTCCGCGTTCATGTATTTCGTTGCCCTGTAAAGTACTTCGGACATGGTCTTTGGATCGTTCTTGTATAGGGAGAAGAGGAACTTCCCTTTTCGCAGCCCGTTGGTGAAGGCTGCTACTTGTATCTTGTCGTCCGCCTCATCTATCGAGAGAGCTTCTTTGTTGAATCGCGTTATGTAGGACCTTAGAGTCTCGTCTTCCCTCTGCCTGATGCTCATCAAGCATGCCGTGGATTTTTTGTACCGGTGGCCTCCGATAAAGTGCGACACGAACTGGGCGCCTAGCTCTTTAAAGGTGCCTATTGAGTTGGGCGTCAACCTGCTATACCAGACCCTTGCGGACCCTTTCAAGGTGGTTGGGAAAGCCCTGCACATAATCTCGTTGGGCACTCCTTGAAGGTGCATTATAGTTTTGAAGGACTCTAAGTGGTCCAGGGGGTCCTTGTTTCCGTCGTAGCTTTCCACCTGCGGCATACGAAACTTTGGGGGAAGTGGGCACGACGTAACACGTGCCGTGAAAGGTGAATCGGTCCGCTGTACCAAGTCGTCGAGATCGTTAGACACTCGTCCTTTGAGGGCGTTCATCATTACGTCTATTCGTTCACGCATCTCCCGCATCTCGGCTGCGATGTGAGGGGGTATGGCTTCAGAAGGGGTAGTCAGGTTGGTATCCCGCCTCTCCGGCCTGCTCGGGGCGTTGCTGCCTTCAGGCGCTTCGGGATCCCTTCTCTCAGCGCTTGTCTCCTCCTGATTTTCCTCTTGTATTCTAGGACGCGTGTTTCTCTGACGTAGCTGCTCCTCCATGTCGTTATTCTCTTTGGTCAGGCGCTCGACGGCTGCTGCGAGCGTTTGGACTTGCTTTTCCAGAACGGTTGCGCGCGGTTCGTTCTCCTGAATGTTGTTGGTGGTAGCCATTGAGCGGGTGAGTACCATGCAACTTTTGTCCGGGAAGCGATAGTGTGGCGTTACCACTCTCGTTTCCCACAGACGGCGCCAACTGATGATGCTCGAAAATCGTCAGTTAGTCACACGGTCCTCACGTGCTCCCGATGACGTACCTGCACAACAAAGAGAGTGAAGACCTTTGAAAGGGCACCGGCGTGGTACCGGCCAAATACCCTCCGAAGGTTAAGTTAGAAATCTTTACTTTACAACACTAGAGTGCTAGAGTTGAGTTATTTGTGCGTACCTTGTTTCGAGAGGGTCTTGGGGTATTTATAGTAGCGTTGGGCCGAAATCCATGCCTTGACCGAGGAGTTCTTTTCCTTTTAGGATAGTGATACTTGGATCCCACGTATCTCCTAGAATCCTTGTCCTTGTAGGGGTCTCCTTACTTAGACGTATTGTTCAAGAATTGTTTATGTATGCGTGTCAGTCAAGTAAGATTGCAAATGGAGCTGAAACTGACCTCGTCAGCCTTCTCCAGTCAGCTACGCTATTCAATAGGATTATTGGTGGAGGCCGTCAGTCTTAAGTCTCCATACGTCAAAGGTCGTCAGCTTCAGGTAGCTCAAGAGTTGAGGTCGTCAGCCATGGGGTCGTCAGCCCCAGGCTCGTCAGCTTTATGTCATTTAGGATAACCCTTATCAGATGGATTCCTAACCCTGTGAAAAACAAAAAATAGAGAAAACACTCGCTAAAGAAAATTAATCATATGCACAAGATAGTATTCACGTGGTTCGACAATTTGCCTACGTCCTCAGAGTTACAGGAATTTCACTATTATCAAGGAAAAAACACAAAGTGCGGCTACAGTCTTTTTCTCTCTCACGCACTACAACAACAACAAACCCTAATCACAAAAACAGCGTTTTCTACATCCTGCGCACAAGATTCACAATGGGCTACAAAACGGGCCAAAAATTTTTCCCACCTAGTGTATATATTTTTTTAGGAATAATTTCAACCTAAATAAAAACAATACCAGTGATAAATCCAAATAAAAATTAAGAAAAACTTATCAATCTCAATTGTAGAAATTATTGTATTGCTAAGATATACTTAGAAGTTGGTATATATGCTGTTAACAAGCACATTGTACACTTTAACAGCCCAATACATTTTGGACTTTTAGAGCATCTCCAATGGCCGAAGGCATTTTTTTGAGAGCAAACTCAAGAAATCAGCTCCACCAGCAAAACTTTTCCAAATTTTTTTTGAAGTTGCTATAGTATTTCTTTTGATCTAGAGAACGCTGTAGCAATAACTACTGTAGCAACTCCAAATCATTATTTTATCTTTTAAAAAAATACATGGCTGGATATAGAAAATATTCTTTCTCTCTCCTCCCTTTCTCTTTTTTCTTTGTTTCTTCACTCCCTCTCCTGCTTCTCATCAGAGAACAAATGTAAGCAACTCTTCTCTCATAAGTAAAATTATTGCATACAAGCTAAACAAAAACACAAAACACAAAATGCAATAAAATTACAAAATACAATCTTTCTCAAATCCAAATGGTGAACCGTGTGTGGCCTTTTGATTTTTCGGTGTTTTAATGGGAGAAATAAAATAAATGTGTGGCCTTCAACCTTCCAGCTCATTTATAAAAAAAAATAAAATAAAATAAGTTCTTACTAAAAAAAAACTACAGCTAATTTTATTTTATTTAATGGAAATTAAATAGAAGTTAATGAATAGGAATAATAATCTCTATAATTAAGATAAGATATAATTTTTTATAGAAAAAAGGGATAATGATAAGTTAATGGATATTAATAATTAAAATTTAAGGGATGATATCATAAATTAGAAGTAGACTATTAAAAAATAAAACCCTTGAAATTTTTGAAAATGGGAAAAGTAAGATTAAAAAATGATGATTAATCCTTCTAAAAAAAATGAAGATTAACTATTAACAAATTGAAGATTAAAAAATAATAAAGGAGGAGGATGGTTGATTAATCGTCCATCAACTAGGAATTATTGTTTCGCGAGTAGAGATATATTTATGTTTTTTTTTTTTTGTACTGATTTTTTGCAAAGGAAAAAAAAAACAGTCTCGAATATTTTTGGTGTGGTGCCATTTTGTTGTATCAAGTGTGCAATAGAAAAAATATAAATCATTGCTTGAAGTTGTGAAATTTAATCTCTTTGGATGGGATTTGGAGTCAAGATTTATTAGGCCAAAATGGGGTTTTACCCCTTTAAAAAAAACTCTCTAGCATTTTTCCTCATTTCTCAAACTATTTAGGGAAATACTCCTGTTTTGAAATTCGATTTTTAGAAAATCGAGTTTCAAATATAAAACTCGAATTTTGGACAATCAAGTTATAGTGGAATTGGACTCAGAAAAAAAAAAAAAAAAAAAAATTCTGGAACTCGAGTTCCATTCAAAGAACTCGAGTTCCACAATTTTTTTTTTTTTTTTTCAGTTCGCTATAACTTGATTATCCAATAGTTGAGTTTTAAATTGGTAGTCGATTTTTAGAAAATCGAGTTTCAAAATAGGGGCATCTCCCTAAATAGTTTGAGAAATTAGACAAAATGTTGGATTTATTTTATAAAAAAAAAAAAAAGGCAAAAACTCATTTTCTCCAGATTTATGACCTTCAAATTCTCTTTAATTTGTATGAACCAAAAAAAATAATAAAGGAGAATTAAAAGAAATAATAAAGAATGAATGAAGAAATAATATTTAAATGATATAAAGTAATGATAGAGAGTCGGCTGAAAATTGTATTTGAAAAGTAAGTAGGAAAAAGTGAAAAGGAACTATTCACCATCCAAATAGTATAAAAATTTTAGAGAGACTGTTGGAAATGCTATAAATGCCTAACTTGTCTGACCAATTGTTTTTTTGTATACAACTCACGGACCAAGCCTACATCACTACGTGGATGAAAGGCAAAGATTTTTTTTTTTTAACAAAGGTAATCGAACTTTATTAATTTAAATCATTTTTAAATATAGCATCCAAATCAGACAGTAGCTCTTCTGCCTAAATATCTAAAAAAGAAAGATTTGCTTGTGTTTCTAATAGTGAAGTGCGAACTTCACCTCCACCTATTTTTCTTTATATGCTCTACAGATAGTTTGTAAAGCTTAGCTCATGAGCGATTTTAGACCCAAAAAATTTTTTTAGTAACCACTTTAATCCCATAGTAATTTTTTCATACTTAAAAATTTATAAGTCATCACTTCATATAAATTAAAAACAATCACATTACATTTGTCAAGAACTAAAATCGCATACCTTAAGGCTTTTTGGTCTAAAAGTCACAAACTAAAATCAATCACTTTAAGTTTTTTAGAGACTAAAAGTGATCATTAAATATTTTTAGTGATGAGAGAGCGATCAATGTAAACTTAAAAGAACTAAAATAGCTCATTATCTAAGTTTTAGGGACTAATGGGGTATTTTGGTCAATATTTTTCAGTAATAAATATTCAAATGAGTCAACCTACTATATAGGTGCGACTCCATACATTTTTGTAACTAAATCGATAACTAATTTGAGGCCATTATTAGTTTTTATATTCAAATATCAATAAAATAATATTTATTTATATCTCTAAATAAATTTGTATTTTAACATTTTTTTTTCCTATTACTTAGATATATATCTATTTGACGTTTTCTTTTTCATAAAACTTAATTTCCTGTTTACAACTAGTGTGTGACCGAATTCGGAAATCCACCGATGGTTCCGCAATTTTGTTAGCTTTTGTGAATTCCACAAATCTATCACAGTGCCAACGAATGATGCAAAAAATTTTAGTGGCTACGCCTACTCGTCCATTCATGGAGTACTGGATGACTTGCAAGAAGGAAAATCTTTATTGGAGGGCACGGAATTTTATTTTCATTTAACTTTAATTTTTTAAGTATATAGTTAGTTGTCCTGTTGCAAAACAAAGTGGGAAACTGGCATCTCGAGTTTTTTAATGTTGAACTCGAGTTTTAAAAACTCGAGACCCAAGGGGTGCAAGATGATGTGGATAAAATTCCACGTAGAACTCGAGTTTTAAAAACTCGAGTTCCACCATTTTGCCCTGTTCGTCGTCTTCTTCTTCTTCCCCTGTATTTTCAGTAGATCTCAAACAGAGGCAACCCATTTCTCCAAAATCAGTCCCATCTCCTCCAGCCTCTGTCTTCAAATCGTTATGGGTTTCATCTTGTTCATCATCTTCTTCTTCTTCATCAGATCATTATGGGTTTCTGCTTCCGTCGATTAGTTCGTATTTCATTTCTTATTTCTTCTGTAGTCAGATCGTTATGAGTTTCTTCTTCTTCTTCATCATCTTCGTTTCTTCATCATCTTCTGCTGGGTTTCTCTGTTTTTCTTCCACTAGGTTTTTGTTTTTCTTCTACTGGGTTTCTCTGGTTTTCTTCAACGTCGTTTGCTGGGCGTTTTCTTCCTCTGTTCTATTTCCTCTATTTTGTGTTCTACGGCAGATTCAGTTAGAACTCGAGTCTCTAATACTCGAGATCTATTTGGCAAAAACTGGTCAAATCAGCCAATGGATTTCGAGTGTTTGAAACTCGATATTGAGATTGAAATCGACCCTTTTACACTCAAGATGCTAGTTTGTAGTATTGTTTCTCACCTATGTCAACTTATTATTTTCTTTCCCTCACCAACGTTATTCTACAAATATCCCCAGAGGGCACGTGTAATGATATCGGCCTAAGCTTCTCTTATGTTTTAAGTCAAAATTTCACTTCACTTTAGGTGATAAGATTACAAATGTAGAAAGAGTAGGTTTTTCTCTTGTACCTTTGCAAATGGGGTCATGTACTCTCATGTTACTTTTATATAGGCAACCGCAGCCTAGGCCTAGATTGATGCCTTTATTTTAGTATCCTATTTGCATTACTGAAATTAAGTTGTATCGGTCACACGATTTTGGAATTCGTGATTGGTAATGCCAAAATCGTCAATTTGGTCATTTGTCAAATTCGGAGTATTAGACGATCTTATAGGACCTACAAACTAAAGGAGGGACTGATCGAAGAGACCACCGAGTTGTGCCTGGTGGGGGATCCTCCAATGCTTAAGTTAGTATCAACTCATATTTTTCGTATATAGATAGTGTTTTGTAGTAGTTTTTGAAGTACCGTAGCAAATGGACAGATTATTCTTTTTATAGGTGACTTAGGTAGCTGTTGGACATAAATGAGAGTGATTATTACCCTAATTGTAATGTTCTTTGCCTTGATGAGAGAGTTTAAGACCTTTGATGGTCGTTATTGAATCTGTTGAGCGGTTACTCATCTTTATTTCATGACCCACTAATGATGCAATGGTCGTCCATTAAGATGGACGACCTTAATGATTTTTCTAGACTCATCAGTTGCCCCTCATTCCCAAGTCTGATTCTGTGTTGATCAGACATAGGGAATGCTCTTGACTTGTTTAGATTCAGACTTCTTTGTCTTTCCATTAATTTCTTCTTCGGGGGTGGTGGTTCTTCTTAGTTTCTGCCTTTTGAAGGTCATTTTGGATGTTCGAAGGTCGTTTCCTAATCTTGTGAGTAAGCTGATTTCTTTGGACGATCATTTTTTATCACTACTGAAGAGCAAGCTGTTTTATTCGAATGACCATTTTGAGTGCCCAATGTTGAAAATGTGGGTCTTTTTGAGTGCCCACTATATCAAGTGGGTCTTTTATGTATATGCTACGTAATTACTGGTCTTTATATGCCACGTGGTTAGTGGTCTTTGTGTGCCAAATGGTTTCGTGGTCTTTGTATGCCACGTCCATAGTGGTCTTTAGGTGCCACATAGTTACGTGGTCTTTGGGTGCCACATCCATAGTGGTCTTTGTGTCCCACATGATTAGTTGTCTTTGTATGCCACGTGGTTAGTGGTCTTTGTGTGCCACATGGTTATGTGGTCTTTGTATGCCACGTGATTACTGGTCTTTGTGTGCCACGTGGTTACATGGTCTTTGTATGCCACATCCATATTGGTCTTTGGGTGCCACATAATTACATGGTCTTTGGGTGCCACGTCCATAGTGGTCTTTGTATGCCACGTGGTTACGTGGTCTTTGTATGCAACGTGATTAGTTGTCTTTGTTGGGTGAAGTTCAATGGCTTCTTTGGAAAATGATCACTTGGATTGATTCTTTCTTTGACGATCATTGCTTGAGTTGACCGACAATCGAGTGGATTGGTTTTGTTATTTGTCCATCGGGGCCAACACCTTCTTCCAATGCCTGCAAAATAAAGGAGATATTTTGGCAGAGAAAACACCAGTTGGGTGTTTCCTTGAAACCCTCTGATAATAATGTCAAAATTATAACTCTAACTAGTGATAATCAAATAATCAATACTTCTTTAGTTTTTTTTTTTTTTTTTTTTCTTTCTGTGAATGATTACTTCTTGAGTAGACCGACGATCGCGTGGATCGGTTTTCTAGCTCCTTTGGAAATTATATAGCCTTAGGTCTCTTTGAGACTCTATCACTTTTGGGACTTCTTGATGCTATTTTGTTTTTGACCTTCTTAAGGTCATGTTGTTCTCTGCATCAAATAGCACATACGCTTGCCAAATTTTGGTTAAATAAGAACTCTTTAATAGTTCATATATAAATAATAAGTTACCAATGGCCTAGTTGGGCCTTTTTCTTACTTTCTTGTAATCCTAGAGCTTTACCTCTTTTGTAATTCATCTAGTAGTACATACATTTTTGCATGAAATCTTACTAGGTGCATGGTTTTTAAACCTGGAGCAGACCATACGGTCCGATCGGGTTAACCGCGAACGTCTCCTCATTCCAATTTTTTTAACCTTAAGGACCTCTTTATGAAGAAAAAGTATGGAACCGTGTGAACTGCGGTCAAACTGCATGGTTCTTAGAACTGTGAACGGTTCTCACGGTCTTTTTTGCAGCTAACACCAGCATACACTTTGGACTTTTTTTAGATCTGACACCAAATGATTGGTAGGAAAAAAAAAAAAAAATTAATAGGGAAGAAAAAGACAACTAAGTAGGAGCTACACCAAGTACTTGAAGCAGCAGGTTGCCCACACAAGTCGTCGGTCACGCCTTCATCTTTTGCTGTTATTTTTGGTCATGCCAAATCTTTAGCTGCTGTTTCTCCTTCTTCTTCTTCTTCTTCCTTCTTTTTCCCCTTTCTCTTTTCATTTGTCCATCTCCACTCTCTCTTTTAGTTTTTGTTTTCTTTTTTTATTTCTATTTCCAAAGCCCCTCCACGTGATTACATTGGCAAGGTAGACAAGTTTTAGCCATTCGTTTTTTTCACCTTGCCCAACGTGATGTGACAAATATCTTAACTCTTAAAGTACTTTCAAGTTTCAATTAATATTTACAATTTTTTTTTAAAGAAAAAAATCTAATACCACAATTTATCTCATAACTTTTTTATTGTAATTGTGATGCGATAGAGAGTAACTAATAAAGAAAAAATAATGAATCTATATGTAAATGATAGGCATTCAAATTCACAATTGTGCCAAAAAAATATAAAATTGTATGATTCTAAAATTACTTTCCTTTAAAAGCAATAGATATAATTGATTATTTTAATTTAAACCTATTAAATAATTTAAAATTTTTATTTTACTTAATAAAATATAAGTTTCCTTATAATTGTATATTATTATTGCTATCATAAGCTTAACTAATCAACATATAAATAAATACTATATCTACCTTTGCTTAGTATTTGATGTGTCTTATTTGTCTTGTGAAAGTTATGATATAAAAAAATACATTTGAAAGATAGATTTTTATATTTAATTTAGTTATTTTAGTTATTTCTTATATTTATATTAATTGAATATAATTATTTATATTTTAATAATTATTAAATTAATTATGACGTCATCACAGTTCAACGTCGGTTCGATTTCGGTCTAATCTTAAAAACCTTGAACCTTTTTCCTTTTACGGTTCATTGAACGGTCTAGGTCTGAAAATCATGACTAGGCGTAAATTTTATTGACGAATATAAAAAAGACAGAAATAAATGTGTTACCTTAGATGATGGCTTTATTTTGCCATAGTCCTCAATATTTTATTGCTAGGATCTTCTTGACGAGCTTTTCTCTATTAAGATTTTTAAGCTTAACATGATACTTCATGTCTAAGGCCTAGATCTCTTTTGCTTCAATTTTTTGAAGGCGTAAAAACTAGGCCACTTTGTTGCCCCCATTCAAACATTAACAATGCAATTCTCATTTGTTAATGTCTAGAGGAATAGTCTATCGTGGTTAGAACTTTTTTTTTTTTTGGGAGTGCTTTGATGACCATGGTCATTGCTATTCGAAGTAGCAATTTCCTCTTCTCTCTTCTTTAATTGTACACTTAAGTTACTTCAATAGTGCTAGTTGTATTTTGTTAGGAATGACAATATACAAATATGCAATTGCATGCTATACAATTATGGATGTCATTTGACGAAGTGCATTCTAAAAGTATAATATGATTTGTGAAGACTAAAGCTATTGCCTACATGCTTCTTTAAAGTGTCAAAGTTAAAGCTAATATGTCCATTATTTTGGATACCCAAGTGTCCAACGTATAAAAAATGATTTCAAGATAAAAAGAAGTGTTTGATGTTGTGATAGCATGTGCAATAAGTTGGTAAGATATGAACTAGAGAAACCGGTCATGAATATTTTTTAAAAATGGTGTAGAATCTTTTATTCTAGACGTCAAGTTTCTCTATTTTGACCTTACTAAATCATATAAGTAATTAACTTTCAAAATAACAAATTATTGCAGATATTTAAAGGATAAAATGGGTTGAATCGTAACAATCGTTAAATAATGCAATTCATCACGTTCTACTATACTATTATGGTAAAACCATAATGATATTTGATTCCACTTTTTGTGCCTCAAGATGGCATATTTTATAAAGAATTTGACTTCACCTTTCTTACAATCTTAGTAATTATGGAGCTAGACTAAAGGAAAGTACAGGATTTCCTTGGATTTTTTTTTTTTTACTATCTGCCTTAGATTCATTTCGCATTTAGTTGGTAACTTATGCAATGTCTTAAATTTAAGATATATAAGTTACACACATCAAAATCAAGTGTTAGAGATTAAGTTAACAAGAGAGAGTGAGTAAGGTTTAATTACCTGTTTGCCTTGGGACTTTTCTAGAAATTTAATATTCAAGCCCACCTTTGCAAAGATATTAGAATAGGCATACCTGGCTTGGAACCACTTTGTTCACATGGCAAGTGATTTAGATGTGTGTGCGCGGTACTTTGGGTACCTTCTAAGCTGATTTCTTTTCAACGAGCTCTTCTTTGGTGGGTTGATATTGGCTTCAAAGCTATTGGGGCTTGACTCCCCATTTGTGATGTCAAAGGAATTTTCATAACCTTTGATTGTATTACCCTTTTCCACTTAAGAGTTTTCGATATTTTTCTTGGCAAGCTCTTCTTGACAATTTCTTAAGAATATAGGTACAATCAAGCTAGTCTAGTTACACTAGTGAATATTTTAGTACTTTTACTGTGCAAAGTGTTAGACTTGGAGCAACCTTGTCAAGTAAGAAATTCACAAATAATATTAACCACAAATGTATAAAATTTGTTGGGGGCTTAATATTGATTTTTTTATAAATGAAGTGTAATATAGTTTATGCCGAGCTCTGAAGTGTAGTGGCTCAGTGAAAGCATGATGCTTTAACACATAAAGACCACTAAAGATTTCATGAAACCATTTGGTTGGATTTATGTATGGAACAATTTAAATTCTCCATTCTCAAAGTGTAATTATAAATGGAAAAGTTTAAATAGTAAACTTTGTTCATTCTATGGTGGAACATATGAAGATATAAAAATTTATAACTTAGTAACGATGATGGAATTTATAACTCAGAAGAAATGTACTAAAACTAAATATCTTTTATGTATATTGGCATAAATTCTAATGATTTTTGAATTATGAAATTTTACAAACTTGCATTCCTTAAATAACTGGATCCTTTGACTAAAAAATAATGCTATGAGCATATTTTTTAAACCATCTTATATCTAATGATATTGACAACTTTGAAAGTAAAAACATATAATGATTTATAAATTTAATTGATTGCTCTAAGGAGCATTTATAAAATTAATTTCCATTAGGAAACTAATTGTAGAAAGTAAAAACACATAGGAGTATTCACTTACTTTCTTCATCCAGATTTTCTTAAACTTCTTTAACTTCAAAAATTGAAACAGAGGAACTTTAGGTTTAATGACTAAAGCATATATATATATATATATATATATTTATTTATAAATAACTTAGTCAGGCAATAAGATTCAAATCCACCTTTTTAGTGGTCAAAATTATGACATACTATAATTCTATTAAGATAGTAAATTTCAGTTTCAGTTTTCTCAAATGGTAAAATATGACATTTCTTACCTTTGACAAGGGCCATGCCATGCAATAAAATTTGACTTCAATTTTCCTATCTTAGCAAGATGCATTAGGAAAGAAAAGTAGTGATATAAAAAGCCATAATGTGTGAACATCAATTAGGATATTATAAACATTTATTTATACAGTAAAGGGACTCAAATGGTTTGTTCCGATTATATTAGGAAATGTAGTAGAACTCTTTTTGATGGCCATAATTAGAATATCAAGGCTATAATGCTTGACATATATTTAGCTTTAGTGGAAAAGATTTTAAAGAGTAAATGGTGATATTCCTTGACCGATCTCTTTCCATTCTCTTTTCCCTAACTACCAAATATAATATATTCAAATATAATATACTCCTTGAACGTGTATAGTCTGTAGCAATTAAGGTATTCATTACCCTGGGCTTTCACACCTCAAGACCCAAGAATTGGGTTTAGGCTTTCTCTCCTTATTTTAAACTTTATATCATGTTAAGAATTAGGATTCTAAACTTAGGAAGACAATAAATTTTGCCTTTTTCCTTGTTAATGCCTATATTTTAGATGCCATAATTTTGGGAAGGCAATTATGTTTTAATGAAATCTGACTTCAACTTTCATGCAAATTAAAACAATAGGGGAGAGTGAAACCAAGAAAGAAAAGCTCTTTGATGGTAATTTCATCATAGCTTTTGATTTGGCTGAAAATTACATGACCACCTACAATTATCTCTCTATTTTCAGCAAAAGAATATCTAACATAATAAACTCCTTTTTATGTTTAGGAGTTTATTATGTTTATAAAGCATTAGAAGAGGTTGTTGTGCTTTTAGACTTTTAGGTCATTTAACAACATGTGATAAAACCATTTGACAGGATGAGAAACGACTTGTCTTACCTCAAGACCCAAGAGTTGGGCCATGTCGTTGAGGCCTGTCGTGTTCTTTTAAATTCCGTATCTATCTCATGTTCAGTTTGAGCCTTACAGCAAGCCACCTTTGGGTGATTTGATGGAAATTTTGAGGTTTTGTTCTTTGAAGATGAAATTGCTAAATGGATTTGCTTCATTGGATCTTGAAATAAATAAGGCTTAGCCTTTTGATCTCCTCTTCACTGCAAATCTAATTGTATGCTCCATTTCTCTTGGATACAGGATCTAGCATCATTGTCTATGAGTTTGAATTAAGTGACCCTTTGTTGTAGGAAGAGCTTAATGGCGAATCGATTCCTATAGAAGGCGCCGAATTGATGATGTCAAAATCGTTAGTTGGGTCACTCGTCAAATCCGGAGCATTAGAAGATCTTGTAGGACTTGCAATTTAAAGGAGGGACTGATTAAAGGCTCCCCCACCGGGCATAACCCGATGATCTCTTCAATCAGTACCTCTTTTATTTTACAGGTCCTACAAGATCGTTTAATGCTCCAGATTTGATGAGTGACCCAACTGATGATTTTGGCATCATTAGTGATCTTTGGTAACAGTCATGAATTAAAGGCAATTAAAATGTATTCGGACAATTACACCTTTCTTTTCAAGTCCACCTAATTGCATGATCATCCATTTTAATAGTCGAGCTTGGGTGCAGATGTTTATGAGGAGGATGGTTGATTAATCGTCCATCAACTAGAAATTATTGTTTCGTGGGTAGAGATAAATTTATGTTTTTTTTTTTCATATTGATTTTTTGCAAAGGAAAAAAAACATAGTCTCTAATATTTTTGGTGTGGTGCCATTTTGTTATATCAAGTTTGTAATAGAAAAAATATAATGCATTTCTTGAAGTTGTGAAATTTAATCTCTTTGGATCAGATTTGAAGTCGGGATGTATGAACGAAAAAATTGAAAATTCCAGTAATTTAAGGGTTTTTTTCTTTTTTCATCACTCCTCACTCAATTTTTGCCACTCCTCACACATCACTCATCACTTAAAATACCACAATTTTTCCAACCCCACCCGTTTGGCACTCATCACTCAGTTATGACTGTGGCTTTGTTTCAAAAAAAAAAAACCCCCAAAAAGTCAAAAGTTGCGACTGGAATTTCAAAAGTTGTGTGTGTATTTACAAAAATGCCATCATAACTTTGTTTTCATAATTTGAAAATACCTAAAATGTATTTTCAGTTTCCATAACTCATCACTCAAAAATCAGGGAATTGAGTGATGGAAGGAAAAACTGAAAACATCCCCAAACAAACCATTCAGCCATGGGACCTACATATTTTGATTTATGGGTGATGGAAACTGAAAATCCAAACAGCCTCTAAAGTTCTAGACCAACGGGACTTCAAGTTCCTTCTAAAATTTATCTCCATTTACTCAATGCAAGGCAAAATTGGCAAATAAAGGTTAAATCAAAGCATGATATTTGATTTGGATGTATTTTTTTTCTTCTTTTGAGAATTATAGATTATTTTATACAGTATAATTTATTTTGAATAAATTACAATGCAATGATAAAATCTAATCCACTATAATTCCAACCAACCTACAGATTTTAGTCATTGAGTTTGGGCTGTTTAGTCCATTGTCCTATTTAATGCTTATACTTCGAGCACAGTGATGAGGAACCTTTTAATTAACTCCATAGCTCGTGTTCCCAAATATACTAGTCTTCCCAAAAGAGCTACTCTTCCCAAACGGGTTACTCTTCACGTCAAGCACAAAAGCTGATGAGTAAGCATTCGCGAGCCTAACCTTCATATGTAACTGTCACCCATAGGGGCGGACAAGAAACGATGCGCACATTAAGCCTACATTACAATGCTTGCATCACTTAAGACTCCTATATTCACACAACTGCTAGCAAACAGATAACTCCCATCTTCTATAAATCAGCTAGGGGATAACTCCCATCTCCTAGAAGTTAGCTAAGGGATAACCCCATGTCCCTATTATTCAGTTAAGGTGGTCACCCACAGATCTCTATATAAACACCGAGACACTCCAATCTTAAGGTACGCAAAAAACACTATTTGAAAACTCCTCTCTCAAAAGTTCACTACGAGTTTCTAACTTAATCTTCGGAGGGTCTTAGGCTGGCACCACATTGGTGCTCTTTGAGGGTATTTCCATCTTTGCAGGTTCACTATTCTTCACATTTTACTGAAGAATGTGGGTTTAGACCTACTGATGATTTTGAGCATCATTAGTTGGTGTCGTTTGTGGGGATTGAGTGATTAGCCATTGCTTTATCCCTGAGACAAAACGTCGTATGGTCCAAACTCGATCAATAGCATCAATTAACCCAGAAACTGGAAATCCCCCTGTCACCATAGAAAGGCCATTGCAAACGCACTCAGTTGCTATCAAATGACTTACCTAGCAGAATGAAGCCCTTGTGTAACAAAATCAAGCATTAGAGGTATGGGTTGAACAGTTGCATGAGTAGCGACCTGAAGCTAGTGATCACCAACAATGCAGTGATCATCACCATTTAAGGGATGGTCATTGCAAAGAAGACGAGGCTAAAAGCAATGCTGTTAATAGGCAAACCAGAAAGGAAGACGCACCACCTCGCGGGCCTGAAGCGGGCAACGCATAACTGAAGGCTGAGATGAAGGCAATGGATAGAATGGATCTTATGATGAATGCTATGAAGGGACGAAAAGCCACACATGATGGTCTATTACATTTTATTGACTCTCCCTTCATAGCACGAGTCACATTTTGCCCTTTACGGCCTAAGTTTTGGATGCCATCCTTGGAGACTTACGATGGGACGAAAGACCCACTTGACCATCTTGAATCTTTCAAAACTCTCATGCACCTCCAAGGCATCCCTGACGAGATAATGTGTTGAGCCTTTCATACCACTTTGAAACGGTCAATGTGAGTTTGGTTCAGCAAGATCACACCAAACTCTGTATCAACTTTCAAGGAGTTGAGTTGGCACATCGAACATCAACATGAACCCCTACAGGTGAAAGTCCATTCAAACAAATGAACTTCCAAGTGTCTTATGGGCATATTGGATGACAACACGAACCCTTACAGGTGAAACTCCATTCAAACTTGTGTTCGAAACCGAAGCGGTGATACCAGCAGAGGCAGGACTTACAAGCTTCAAAGCGGATCACTAAAATGAAAAGCAGAATGACAAAGAGCTGCGTTTCAACCTTGAATTACTAGAAAAAGTAAGAACAGGTGCTGAACAAAGGCTAGCTTGGTATCAAAACCTTATGGATAGGCATTACAATTAACGGCCAAACCCAAGACACTTAGACATAGGTGAGTTATTTTTTAGAAGGGTAACGCTCACCACTAGGGACTTGGAACAAGGAAAGCTAGCCCTGAATTAGGAAAGACCTTATAAGGACGTCGGCTACTTCAGGAGAGATACTTACCACCAAGGGACACTTGTCGAAAAAAAGCTACCTCACCTTTGGAATGCTGAGCACTTGAGGAAGTACCACTAGTGGCTCGCTTCCTACAACTATGTTTACATTTACTTTGCTTGCATTTCCTTTCCATACATTGCTTATAAGTATCATGTTTTGATGCAAGTTACGGTTTAATGTTATTTGCTTATTTGAGACTTAACTTTTTTTCCTATAAGCGTTTGAATAGAAGCATTTTCTCCACTTGTGATGCATTGAGTAGAAGAAAGCGAATGGCCAATGTAGCCTACCCTTCTACAAAGTCACCAAGGTGACGAATGATCAACTTAAGTAGCTATCCTCCAAGTAGCCAAGGTGACGAATGATCCAAGGGATTCTCCATAGAAGATCGGCTCAAGTAGCAATCCTCTAACGAAGTCTCCAAGGTGACAGATGATAAGCGTAAGTAGTGATCCTCCAAGTCACCAGGGTGACGAATGATCCAAGGGATACTCCATAGATGATTGACTAAAGTAGCAATGGCAAACATGGAATAGGGGGCAATAGACTAGGAATATTTGTACAATGCATCAACTAAAGACTAGCCTTCTGACTAAATCTAGGCGATCAAATGATGGGTACATTAGTTGTTTGATACCCTAATTGAACAAACAACTAAGAGTCATCAGGCGCTATTGAACAAAATCGCCTAAAGGTGGATAGATGACCAAAGTCGCCTACGGGTGAATGGTCTAAAGCAAAGTTGCCTAAACATGGATGCATGACCAAAGTCATTTACAAGTGGATGGTCCAACATCACCCAAGGGTGGACACATGACCAAAGTCGCCTATGGGTGGATAGTCTAAACATAGAGTTACCCCAAGAAGGAAGGACAATGAACAAAATTGCCCAAAGGTGGACAAACGGCCAAAGTTGCCTACAAGTGGACGGTCTAAACATAAAGTTGGCCAAGGGTGGATGCATGACCAAAGTCACCTATGGGTGGATGGTCTAACATCTCCCTAAGGGTGGACACATGACCAAAATTGCCTACGGGTGGATGGTCTAAACGTAAAGTCATCCAAGGGTGGAAGCATGACCAAAGTCGCCTACGGGTAGTCTAATGCAAAGTTGCCTAAGGGTGGATGCATGACCAAAGTCGCCTACGGGTAGACGATCTAAAGCAAAGTCGCCTAAGGGTGGATGCATGACTAAAGATAGGGGTGGCAATTCGTGTTCACATGTCAAGTTCATGTCATGTTGACTCATAAATATTCAACTATATAGGTTAACCCTAACCCGACAAGTTTATTAAACAGGTCAGGATTCCTCAACCCTAACACAACCCATTTATTAAACGGGATAGTCGTGTTGACCTGTTTATTAGATTTTATCAAAATGAAAAAAAAAAATAACTAATTTTAGTATTAACCAAATTGATATGAATTATGAAAAACCAAATAGATATAATATTTTTAATATAAAATTCAGAAATAACGAGTAACTGTATCACAAATAATTATTCAAAACTAAAAGTATATCTCAATATCATAAGTAATCAATCATAATATGTCAAAGCAAATAAACCACAATAACTAATAAGTTTATATACCTAAGGTTTGAAGGGTATATTGATAAAATGTCATTTAATTAAAAAGGTCAGATAGGTTAAACGGGTTTCATGTGATGGATACTAGCCCAACCTGTTTATTAAACGGGTTAGTTGTGTCAACTTGAATATGACACGAACCCATTAAGCCTCAACCCATAACTTACTAATTTTGTATTGTGTCGTGTCGGGTTCGCAGGTCGTGTCCAATTTTGCCACCCCTAACTAAAGTCACCTACGGGTGGACAGTCCAACGTCGCCCAAGGTAGACACATGACCAAAGTTGCCTACGGGTGGAGCCCTAAAAGGGAAGTACAATGAACAAAGTCACCTAAGGGTGGAAAGACGACCAAAGTCGCCTATGGGTGGATGATCTAAACATAAAGTCGCCTAAGGGTGGATGCATAACCAAAGTCGCCTACGAGTGGACGGTCCAACGTTGCCCAAGGGTGGACACATGACCAAAGTCCCCTACAGGTGGACAGTCTAAACGTAAAGTCACCCTAAGAGGGAAATAAAGATCAAAGTCGTCTACAGGTGAACGGACGACCAAAGTCTCCTACGGAAGGATGATTCCTCAAAGAAGAAGGACAAAAAACTAAGTCTTCCTACCTATAGATTGGATGGACAACCCAAGTGGTCCAACGTAGTCCCAATTCGGACAAGTAGAAATCAAACTACCCCTACATGGTAAAAATGGACGAGTAACAAAGGACGAGTTAAGGTGTGTTCCTCTAATTTTACTTGGCTTATTTTTGCAGTATATGCTAGTCCTAGGTTAGCAAAAAGATGAATATTATGGAGTAATCTTAAAACTGTTGCCAACCTTCACAATCTCCCTTGGCTCATGTTAGGAGACTTCAATGAAGTGTTATGTGGGGATGATAAATTTGGAGGGAATAGTATAAAAATAAACAAAGCGTTGGAGTTCAAAGAGTGTCTAGATGAGTGTAATATGTTGGATTTGGGCTTTGCTCGCCCAAAATACACATGGACGAACCGTATGCCCATCTCAACACTTATCTTAGAAAGAATTGATAGGTGCTTTGCTAACCCAACTTGTAGAACTCTCTATTCAATGGCTATTGTGACCCACCTCCCCAAAACTTTTTTAGATCATTGCCCAGTTTTACTCGAGCTCTGTAGGCCCATGATACACCACCTAGATAAGCCATTTCAATTCCAAACAATATGGCTCCTCCACCCTGGCTTCCCTAAAGTTGTTCAGGAAGCATGGCCTAAAGAGAAAGAGCTGCAGATGACCATCTCAAATTTTGCAAATAAGGCTAAGAAATGGAATGCATAGGTGTTTGGAAACCTCTTTGTCAAGAAAAGGAGAGTCCTAGCAAGACTGAACGGTACTAAAAAAGCCTTAGCCAATAATCCCAGTGGTTTTCTATTGGCTTTGGAGGAAAAATTAATTGAGCAACACAATCTGATTCTACTTCAGGAAGAGGAATTCTAGGCACTAAAATCTAGACTAAATGTGCCACCTTCAGAGACCGCAACACATCCTTCTTCCATGTGTCTACGATAGTGAGGCGTCATAGAAAAAAAATCAGGTGCATCAAGAATTCTGTTGGAAATTGGTTAATCGATGAAGATGAGATTAAGGAACATATCAGGATAGGCTTCAAGGACTTGTACACTACGGAGCTATGCTCGGCTCTAGTGTCCTTTGGTGTTTCAGAATTTGCCTACTGCCACCTGTCGGATGAGGAGAGTGCTAGGATCAACAAAAATGTAACGGAAAAGGAGATAAGATCTAGCTTGTGGTCTCTCAAGGCATTTAAGGCCCTAGGCCCTGATGGATTACACGATGGTTTTTTCTAGCATTTTTGGGCGAACGTTAAAAACTCAATCTGCTCTGAAATAAAGGAAGTATTCACTCAAGGAGTTGTGCCAAAGTATCTCAATGAAACCTTGATCACATTAATCCCAAAATGCCAAAACCCAGAGTCCTTGAGTAACTTCAAGCCCATCAGTTTATGTAACTTAGTGTACAAAATCATTTCAAAAATCCTTGTTGCCCATATAAGACCTTTGCTCGGCAAACTTATCTCCCCAGCCCAAACTGCCTTTGTACCAAGGTGAAGAGGTTTTGATAATGCCATTATTGCACAGGAATTGTTTCACACGCTGGATAATAAAAAGGAAAGAGTGGGTTACATGGCTGTGAAGCTGGACTTGGAGAAGGCATATGATAGGTTAGAATGGAGTTTTATCCATAAAGTACTGCAAGCCTTCTATTTGCCTCCTAAGCTTATCATTATGAGCTGTGTAACATCCTTAAAAATAGCAATCCTAGTCAGCTTGGGAACTTTATACCCTTTTGAACCTTCTAGGGGCATCAGACAGGGGGATCCCTTATTGCTGTACATTTTTATTATGTGTATGGAATACCTAAGTCATCTTATTAAGCAGAAGTGTGTGGTTGGGTCTTGGGTACAATTGAGAGCATCTTGGGGCAATTTGGGCATTTCGCACCTTCTCTTTGCAGGCAACATCATTTTGTTTAACATAATTGAGACTTCAACATGCGATGCCATGGTAGAAGTCCTTGAGAAGTTTTGTTCCGAATCTGGACAAAAAATCAGCATGGATAAATCTTGTATTTACTTCTCAACCAATGTAAATGAAAATGTAAAAGAGAAAGTATGCGAGATGCTAAGCATCCAGGCAACCCGAAACATTGGGAAATACCTCGGCTTCCCTATAAACCATAGAGGAGTAAGTACAAGGCAGTATAACTTCATTGTTGAAAGGTTGATGAATAAATTTGTGGGTTGGAAGGCAAAGTTCCTATCTTTTGCAAGGCGGGTTGTCCTAATAAAATTTGCCATGTCAGCCATTCCCAACCACGTGATGCAAGGGGTGGCTCTCCTTGTGCACGTTTGCGATAAGTTGGACAAGATAAATAAATACTTCTTATGGCGGTCTACTAGTGAGAAGAGGAAAATGCACTTTGTGAGCTGGAAAAAATTTTGAAGCCCAAAGAAGGTGGGGGACTCGGAATACAAGCAGCTAGAGCCAAATATATAGCCCTTCTTGCTAAATCGAATTGGAGATTGTACCAGGACCAAGAAGCACCTGGGCTAGAGTAATTCTAAAGAAATATTGCTCCATCTTGAGAGCAAGATCTAGGGACCCAGACAAACTTCCTTCATCCTCTAATTGGAAGGCAGTCAAACTGGGCTTCCCTATTTTCCTAAAAGGAGTTTGTTGGGGAGTTGGGAATGGTTCAAGGATCCGGGTCTGGTTGGATAGTTGGATAAAAAGGTGAATCTCTAAGGGAAATGATTAAAGGCACCCTAAGCCAAGAAGACTATATGCTGACTGTGGAAGATATCTATAGGGAATATAGTTGGAATTGGGAGCTTTTATCGTTTGATCTTCCTGAAATCATCAAGGATAAAATTAAAGCAATCCCAGTCCAAAACTACGGCCATAGAAAGGGCACCATCATGTGGAAGTATACAAAAGATGGAGAGTTTTCAACTAAATCAGCTTATCTTTTATCTATCTAGGGAGAAAGCCCAAGCCCGGTCTTTAAGAGAACATGGATATGGAAGCTTGACATCTTACCAAAGATTACTACCTTCTTATGGCTATGTCTACATAATAGCGTCCTTATAAGAGATGCCTTAGCTTCCACGTGTGATAGAATCTGCCCTTTATGTAGATCTCAAGAAGAAACAATTCATCACCTTCTCAGAGATTGTGAACTAGCCTAAGATTGCTGGAGGAAGATTGAGGTTCCCCTCGTCCTAGTCAGCACCTTCTTAGGAAATCTTAAGGAATGGCTACAAGCCAACTGTTTAAGTGAGGTAGGGCACAAAATAACCAACTCGTGGAGCACATTGTTCTTGTTCACCATATGGTCCCTTTGGAAGAATAGAAATAGTAGTGTTTTTGAAAATGCTATCCCTAATCCCTCTCTTCATAAAATCTACTTGAGTCAAGCTCTTGAATACTCCTTTTGTGTGAGAAAGTCTAAGCTCATAGCTCCAAAAATAGTTATCCCAGTTAGATGGATCAAACCTTTGGAGGGTTGGCATAAACTTAACACTGATGGTGCGTCATTTTGGAACCCAGGTGAGGCCGGGGATGGGGCATTATTAAAGACAGCCAAGGTACTTGGATTAAAGGTTATTCGAGAACCATTGGCTTCACTACTAGCGTCATTGCTGAGCTATGAGCATTAAGAGATGGGCTGAACTTAGCCATTCAGCTGGGAATACAGTAGATAGAAGTTGAACTTGATGCCAAGGTGATTCTGAATTTGCTTAACTCCAATAACAATCCTAACATAGCCTATTCCCCTCTCTTATCCGATTACAAGTTACTCCTAGCCAAGTTTCCACAAGTCAGAGTGGCTCACGTGTTTAGGGAAGCGAACAAATGCGCTGATCTTTTGGCAAAGAAGGGCTACTCGATGCAGGAAGATTTTTCTATTTTTGATCACCCCCTTCTTC
Organism: Castanopsis chinensis; assembly: GCA_032878915.1. Taxonomy (NCBI): domain Eukaryota; kingdom Viridiplantae; phylum Streptophyta; class Magnoliopsida; order Fagales; family Fagaceae; genus Castanopsis; species Castanopsis chinensis. The sequence continues at coordinate 2,799,788 of JAVQMG010000097.1, read as the reverse complement.
TAACTTTGACTCTATTTTAACTATGGATTGTAATGAACTTTATTACTATAGACTGGGAACTTCCAACTTGACTAGGGATGACAATTTTGCTCCGCTCTGCATAACCTGCCCCACGCAGGTTTTCCTCACCCTGCAAAGGTGGTGGGGTGGAGATAGGGAAAGATTTTAGCCCCGCACCATGAGGCAGGGCGGGGATGGATTTAAACTTTTAGACCCACCCCGCCTCGCCCCGTCTCGCCTTGCCCCACCCCGCTCCGCTCCGCATTGCTAAGGATTATAATTATAAGTTTTTTATATCCTAAAACCCTACTATTTAAATAAACATATCAATATTAGCTTATTTTATTCTACCTAATGTGGTTTTCTGCCTTTATTTTGTTATGTGTTATACTATGAGGTTTTTATTTTTATTTTTTTTTATGATTGTCTTGTTAAACACTTGGATATATTATTCAGTTTTTTCTAAAAATTGATTTGATTTGATTTGATGGGATAAATTTAGTTGTAATTTCAAGTATATTTTATTAATGAAATAGGTGTCATTAAAAAAATTGTACTAGTTGTAAGGTAAATTAACAAAAAGTAGAGTTTTACGGGGTGAGGTGGGACTTTGTAGGGCCCCAAGGGGTGGGGATGGGGTGAGAAATTTTTTCCCGTCAAGTAGGGCTGGACGGGGATGGGGCAAGATAAAACCGTGCGGGGCGGGGACAAAGACTCCATCCTTTAACCCCGTTCCGCCCCATTGTCATCTCTAAACTTGGTTACTATACTAATCTAGTTTATGGTTTGTTTTAATAATATTACTTCCTTTTAACCCAAAAAAAAAAAAAAAAAAAAAGAAAGAAAAAATCAAAGGAAAAAAGAAAAGAAAAGAAAGAAGCTTATTTTTGGAAGTGAATTTCAATAGTATTCATGGAAACTCATTTCATGAGTTTTTCCTTCTCAGGTTTCTCTTTATTTCAGGGAGAAATTTTTTTAGTGGACCCGAAGAGAAAACACCTTAACACTACCATTTATTTTCATTTTTCCTCACCCAACCAAACACAATCCAAAAAAAGTTTCCCTTTCTATTTTCTCTTCAAAATTTTCTATTCACCTTATTTGAGTTCACCACGAAACAAACACAGCCTAAGAACAGTACCTAAAAGTATTTCTAAGTCGTGGTAAATGGTTTGCCTGGCCTTGAAGAGAAGAGGAGAAGTTATATCCTCAACAGTCAATAGCCAGAAAGCATAAACTGACAAAGTCTGATCAGAAACTCCATTTCCCTTTCCTTACACCGAATTTCAAACCCCTTTATCCTTCTCATCTTTTTCTTTAAAAACTCAGACAAATTAAAGCAATAAACACTCTCAATCTTGAATCTCATTTTACAAAATCCCAATCATGAAACTCAGGCTGAGGTCCCTCGAATCCAAACAAACCATAAAAATCGAACTCCCAAATCCCTCTTTTACGCTTCAACAACTCAAACAAACCCTCTCCCAATCACTCTCCTCTTCCTCTTCCTCTTCCTCTTCTCTTCATTTCTCCCTAAACCGCAAAGACGAGCTCCACGCATCATCTCCTGAAGCCACTCTCCAATCCCTCGGTATTACTTCCGGTGACCTTATCTTCTTCACCCATAACCCCACTGCCTTCTCTTCCCAACCCCAATCCCAACCCCAAACCCAAACCCAAACCCAAACCCTAATCCCCAATTCCTCGTCGTCCGTACAGCGACAACCTCCAAACCCTAATTCCCCAAATCAGAACATGTCTGAAAAGGCTGAAATTACTGCCTCAGATCAAGAAACCCCAGAGCATGAAATCTCAGATTCTGAGACTGATGTCGATATGAGTGATTCAACTACAGCGAATCTTCTTCAGGAAGACGACGAAGAAACCCTAGGAGGAGAAATTTCTGGGTCTGGACCTTCTGGTGCTGAAACCATGGAATTGGATGATGGGTCTTCGGTTTTGTCTCGCAAGAAGTATTTTGAGCATTATTTTCTGAGAAGGGTATTGAGGGAAGAGTTGGGTGGTGGCGATGGTAGCGATCACAAGCTCATGGTGATTGCGATTCATGCGGTTCTTTTGGAGTCTGGTTTTGTCGGGTTCGATTCTGTTTCAGGTATGCGGGTTGATGGGTTTCATCTCCCGGATGTGTGGCCTTCAAAAGCTTTCTCCATGTCGCTTTGCTATACTCTGCCTGAGCTTTTAGGTATTGTTAATGTTAATGGTAATGGTTATAATGTACCTGAAAGTATTGTTTTGAAGTTTCAGAATTTGGGTCATTGTATTAATGTTTATGGGTCTTTGGCTAAAGGTGGGTCGGGGTTGCACCGTGTGTGTTTGAATGAAAATAGGTTTGTGCCGGCTTTAGAATCAGTGTGGGTGGTGAATGGTGATTCCAATGAAGAAATTAAAAATCAAGATGGGTTTCCTGAAACTGAGGTTTTTGAATTTTGGAAAATTGTTAAAGATGGGATTGCATTGCCACTTTTGATTGACCTTTGTGAAAAGGCTGGTTTGGAGCCCCCACCGTGTTTTATGCGTCTCCCAACAGAGCTTAAATTGAAAATTTTTGAGTCTCTTCCTGGTGCTGATCTTGCCAAGGTGGGATGTGTGTGTTCTGATTTGCGATATTTGTCTTCTGCTAATGAGTTGTGGAAACAGAAGTTTGAGGAGGAGTTTGGAAATGGGACAGGAGCAAAGAGGTTGTTTAATTGGAAGGAAGAGTTTCAATCATTTTGGTACCGCAAGAAGAAGCAGAAGAGAGAAGGTAGACAATGGCGCCAAGGGTTTTCTCATGTCCCGGTGATGAGGAACCGTAATCCTTTTATGCTCCCTGCCATGTTGTTACGTGGACAGCATGACCACATGCCATGTTTTTTTGCCCCTTCTCCTTTTAGACAAGTTGAAAGGTTTCGAGTGCCATGGAACGCTCCCCCTTGTACTTTTGAAGGATCTGATGATTAGTCCGGTGACTCAAAGTTTCTAGCATCATGGTCCAGTGCTGGAAGTAAATTCCTTAGGAGGTATCATAAACTCATAGATTATGTGTATATAAATAAGTCTGATGCTGGCCTACTACTACAATTAAGGTTTGAATACTCGCAGAACTAAAGTATCCTCTAAAAGCTTCAGTTGATTTTGGTGTTTATAGGGAAAGACTCAAATTCCCGTTATTATAATTGGTGTGTATGACTTTGGAAGAATTTTTGTTGAGTTTCTTAATATTGGTATTTTTATGTGTAGAGTTTGGTTATAATTTAGAGGTTCGTTATTTGTTGATTTTTTTAGCATAATTTTCTTGTTGATAATTATTTGAGGTGACATGATGTTATTTTGATGCATGGAAATCTTAGTTTGATTTTGAGTGTATGATTATGCATTCTGGTCAGTGGCGGAGCTAGGATTTCAATCCAGGGGGGGCAAGATTAGAAGTCAATATTAAAAAAAAAAAAAAAAACAGAAAAAATCTATATTAACAAAAAAAAGCAATAACAACTATAAGTGTCATACAAAAACTAATTAAATGTAAACTATAGTTAGACATTTAAGTTAATACTATAAAATAAATTGCGGAAATAAAATAATTTGAAAAATATTAAAAGTATAGCAATTTACTTGCAAAGTTGTATACACGTCTCACTATCTTTTCTTGATTGTTTTTAAAACTATAGGTAAAATTCAACTTTGTATTTTTTTCTTTTTCAAAATAATTAAAATTTTGTTCATAACATAAACCCACAATTTAAAACTGAAATGTCAAGAAATTGAGGACAAAAAAAAAAAAATTGTGTAAAATATAGGACTATCAATTGAAATGTCATAAGAAAGACACTAAAATGCACGATGATGATGATGATGATGACGATGATGATGATGATTATTATTATTATTATTATTATTATTATTATGGTAAGCTTAAGTGCATTATAATTAAAAGCTAACAGTTGGCAAGTCAAAGCTTTTGGTGTGTATTATTGCTCCTAAGGGAAATTCTTTCATTTATTTTTTCTTGTGTCAGGAAACTTTTTCCCTTTTTTTTTTTTCCTTACACGCTGTCATTGACATTTTGGGCATTAGGAAAGCTTGTCATTTTCCCTTTATTTCAGCAGGCCAGGAAGCTTTTTTCCTGATTTGTGTTTGATTTTTGCATCAAGGAGGCCAGGTAAAGCATTTAAAAAAATTCCTAATATGGAATATTTTGGAAGGAGTCAGGGGGGGCACTTGCCCCCTCTCGCCCCCCCTTGGCTCCGCCTCTGATTCTGGTGTTCTTCAGTCAATAGTCCACAATAAAGTAGTTTTCTGAGTAATGCTAACTGGGGAGTTGGATTTGTGGCATTCAATCTTCATGCCTTTTTATTACTAGTGTATTTTGGGCATTATCTTCTTGGTTAAACTTAATCTGCACGTTTCCTTGGCTGGGACTTTCTCTATAGCCCTTAATTGCTGAAACTTGTTTCTTAAAACTGATTTCACACTCTTAGTCCACTTTAGTCTTTATGTGTACAAATCATTGTGCATTGAATACATGATTAAAATAACTGATGTGCGTGCTTGTGCTTATTGGTTAAGTTGGAGTAAAATAGAAGGGCGTGGTTGAATATTATCCTGTTAGATGATAATAACTTTCCGAATTGCTGACTTATTGGTGTGAAGTCATGGTTGAATAGAAGGAAGGACATGCATGCCTTATCAATATTTTCTATTCTCTCTTTGGACTCGTAGTTAACTCACCGCTGTTATGGTTCAAAGATATAACTTGTTGCAGTTATGGTCAGAAAATGGTTACGAAACTTGGAGGAGGTGAAGTCCAGGAAGCTTGGCAAAGTGATGTAGACAGAATGACTGTAAAAGAAATAGCTTGAGGGGATGAGTGAGGTGTTTCCTAGTGAGTAGGCTAATCGGCAATAAGTTCAAGTGGGTTTCCAGGTCGAATGCATGAAGGATTTAGCAGCTCCATTGGCTAAACATTGTCTGCTTTTGCTGGATACTTTTGCTAACCTGCTTAAACCAGCACCTGACTAATAAATTCACGAACCTTGCAAATGTTACTGATAATCGGAGCCAAGGTCCAGCTGCATTTTCTCCTTCAAACCTCTGTTTGCCATCATCTTTTATTTCTAGCTTTTTAGTTTATTTGTTCATGTACCGTTTTTGAAAGACTCACTTTTTCAATGAATCCAACTTATTGCAAATAAACAATGAGTAATAATCAGTAGAAAGCTACCTCCAAATTTACACCCAATGAGGTAAACTTATTTTATGCTAGACGAAACAGTAACCCTTTTAGTCTTTTGCTACATCGGACTCCTCAACCCAAAAATAGTTATTGCATGGGTTCTAGAATTGGTCGAGTGTGTGGGCACAATCTTAAGACTCATTAACCACTCATTGAAATTTACTCAAAAAAAAAAAAAAAAAAAAAAAAACTACTCATTGAACAGACCTGCTTCCTTATCGGAGGACACTTGTTGATTTTTAGGTGCTATCTATTTTTTAGATTTTATTGCTTGATGATCATTTCAAATAAACCTCTCTTAGTGCTAATTCTTGGATCATCTTTTATTATTATTATTATTATTATTATTATTATTTTTTTTTTTTTTTTTTTTTTTTTTGGTTTTTCAAACATAAATTCTCTCTTAGAGTTTATTTTCTTAAGGTATGTTTGGTTGGGGTGAAACTATGGAAGATGGAAAATAAGGAGAGAAAAATATGATGGAAAATGACATTTTCCATTATTTGGTTGAGAAGAGAAAACAAGAGAGATAGAAAATAGAGAAGAAAATATTCTCTCCGAGCCCATCATTTTTTATCCTCCCAATTTGGGAGGAAAAAGTGTTAAAATATGCATTTTATACAAATACCTTCAACTTATCCATCTCATTTACCCCACTTTATTCATCTCACTTATGACTTGATGACTTTTGCCTCTATCCTTGTCACTTTATTTTCACAACAAAGCAACGTCTAGGTTCTCTTCTCTCTGTTTTTTTTTTTTTTTTTTTTTTTTTTTTTTTTGCCTTGAAACAGGTAAAGAATTTATAAATATTTATTAGTTGAATGGTGTGTTGCCAGGTGAAGAAAGTTTGTCCTAATTGCTGACCACGTTGAATGGTTAGATAAAGTTTTTTTTTTTTAATGAGTGTAAATTTGTTGACCACATTCATTGCAAGTTTAGTGCAAGTTTTTTTTTTTGAGAAAAAGTTTAGTGCAAGTTGATTTACCCAGTTGCCCAATTAAATTTATATGTACGCTATTATAATTTTTACATTATAATAATATAAATTTATATGTATGATGTGATAAATTTTATATTATTTAATAAGAATAAATAAATTTATTTCTTATATATTATGCAACAATGGTATAATAGTCAATTTATGTAAACTATATTTTCTATCCTCCCATTTTTCTTTTCAACCAAATAAAAGAGTTTTTCACTCTCTCATTTTTCCACCTCTTCAACCAAACACACACAAGGAAAAACTAAATCTTTTTTATCTTCTCACTTTTGCATCTTCCTACTAATTTTCTATTCTTCCATTTTTCCACTCTTCCAACCAAACAGATCTCTTAAAATAATGTTTTCAAAACACAATAATACTTAAATGGTCATAATTTAAATCATATCGTTTTTTTGAAAACACGATTAAAATAAAATGTTAGATTTTAGTGGTAATTAAAAAAAAAATTTTGGGAAGAATAGCTTTTAATTTTTAATTTTTTTGGAGAAGAGTAGCTTCTAAACATTATTGGTTTAAATAAATATTACTAAAATAATACAGTAGTATCATTTTCAAAAATTAAAGGGCGTGATGATTGATGTTTGCAACATAGATGACATGTCGTTTTGCAATTACGAGAGGAAAAAGGTCACTGAAAAAAGTAAACGACAACCCGTTTATTTTCCATCCCAATAAAACTAACCAGCACAGCAGGAGAGCGAACACCCTTTCCAAATAACAATAAGATACTAATAATTTAGTTAGTTGGCCGGATTTGAAATATAATAGGAAACTAGCATCTCGAGTTTCTAAAACTCGAGATACCCTTAGAAATCGAGTTTTTAATGCTCGATTTTAGACGGGTTCAAACGCTGATGTGGATTAAACATATCCACGTGTAAATCGAGTTTATAAAACTCGGTTTGTAAATCGAGTTTTATAAACTCGATTTACACGCAGTTTTAAACTTAAACCGTGTTGCAGAAAAATACAAGTATGATATACTCTCACTCACTCAAACCTAACTATACTCTCCCCTCACTCGTCACTCTCACAGTCACCGTGACCCTCACAGTCACTCTCACTCTCACTCACTCACTCACTCTCTCTCTCACTCACTCTCTCTCTCTCTCACTCACTCTCACACTCACGATACCGGCGCCGATCACACCGACGATCACAGACAATAGTCTCTAGTCCGACGACGCCGCCGCCGCCGCCGACGATCACTCTCACTCTCACTCTCTACTCAATACTCAGAGTCCGACGCCGCCGCCGCCGACGATCACTCTCACTCTCACTCTCTACTCAATACTCTCTAGTCTGCCACCGCCGCCGCCGATTCTAACCTGCTGCTCCCATCTTTCTCTCTCAGAGGTAAACTCTGCTTTTTCTTTGTGTTTCATGGGTTTGTTTTGAGTTGGTTGTAAATTGTAATGACTATGTTGTTATAATTGTGATTTTATTGGGTAATTTCATATGAATTGTGATTTTATTGGGTAATTTCATATTAATTGTGATTTTATGGGGTGGTTTCGGAGGTGAGGGTTGCTGACAAGGGTTGATGACAAGGTGTTGGATTGTATGAAAGCATTTGATTTTATGGGTTTTGGGAAATTTGGTTTTGATTTGTTTCTTATTATTCCTGTTTTGGGAAATTTGATGGTGTTTTCTGGGCTTTGGCTGTGGGTGCCAAGTGGTTAAGAGGAGGGTTGCTATGATTATGATTTGGTAGTGGGTTGAGCTTTAAATAGCCGTGAGAGAGGAAGAGAGAGAGAACTTGTTTTGGGTGCCATGGCACAACGTCATCAAAATATAATGAGGGTGATTTCTATTTGCCACATCAATAGATTCTGTTTAGGAGTTTGTGGCAAGGGTAACATTTAAATCAAATAGAAATTAGGACTACAGTAGTGCGCGCACAAAAACAAAAAAGAAGAAAAAAAAATGCAAAAGGATGTCTTCCATTGTCACCTTTGTTGCTTAGAGATTCTTACTTGCAAGTTGCAACTGTCAGAGAGATACTTTAGAACATTGACAAATACTGTGAATACTGCATACTGTGAATACTGTCATACTGTGAATACTGTGAACATTGTCAAATACTCATGCAATATCTAGACATGCATGTACAGGAGATAATGCATACTGTGAATACTGTGACATATTTGAAAAATAACAATAATGCATACATAAGCACTTTTTATGAAAACAGCTGATAAAAATAAAATAAGTTTTCCGTCAAAGTAGTCTGCCTTCTCAGCTTTTGAAGTAAACATTGTTGGATATTTTTGCCAAGTGATCATGCACCTCATGTATGTTCCTATTGCATATTAGTTCATTTTAGTTACTTTGAAGAATAATGCATGTTAACAGATTCCCCTTATGAGTAATATGTTGTTCATTAATGGTGGAAATTGTCTACCTAACTTTTGAGCAAGGACCCCCCCAGCATTCATTTTCTTATGCACACAAGGTGTACACATATACTCCAAAAAATTAAAAACAAAAGTTGAAGCTGTCATGACCAAAGGATATTTAAAAGTTAAGTAGTTTAATTAGATACATTGGCTCAAATCTAAAAGCTCCTTGAGCTAAATAGTTTTGAGACTGTGTGATGAAGAGCCTGATTTTCAGCAAAACTCTAATCATTAACACTCAAGTTTAGAAACTATGATAAGCCATCTAGCTTTTACTAAATAGAAACAATAACATGTAGCATATCACTTTGTTCCTATCTAGCACCATACTAGATAACAAGTTGGAGAAAACTTTCAGCAATATAGGGATTTTTTTTTTCTTTAAGCAATAGTACTGGGTCAAACAAAAAGGTATAATCAATTTAGTTAGTGTAACTTCGAATAAGCCAAGTTTTATTTCTTTTTTAATTTATTTTTCAGTCTATGACTAAGTTATTTGCCCCCACACTATTAATGTGAAATATTGTTGCACTATTTGCAGTATGGAGCCAGAGATTGTGCGCCCTGGTCCAGAAGATCCTTCATTGTTGACGCGACAACCGCATCATCGATCCGAGGATATTTGGAATGGCGAGGTGAAATATCTAGTTCTAACAACCGATAAAATTTTTTGTTGTCTTTGACTTTTACCAACTTCTTTCAAAGTTGTATATGTAGTTCTAACAACTGCTATAATTTTGATCCATGTTGCAGGACCCAGGCCCACTTACGTGTCGTGGTCGCGCTAAGGAGATGGCAAACATAACGATGCAAGATAATCGAGTGATTGACATTATCAAGTTGGTGGGGCTAGAAGGATTGTTTAGGGCCCCTTCTAGAGAGATAGATCACTGTCTAATATCGGCCCTAGTTGAGCGATGGCGGCCGGAGACACATACCTTCCACCTTCCACATGGTGAGATGTCAATCACCCTAGAAGATGTGGAGGTCATTTTGGACTTCCTATAGATGGTGAGGTCTTGGTTGGGCCGACTGCTGCAGAGGATGGGGATTGGAAGCGACTATGCGGGGAGTTGCTTGGTTTTGAAGTTCCGCAGGCTGACAACAAAACTTTGGTGGGACAACGAATTCTCATCAGCCGCCTTGTTCAGCGCATTGAAGAGCCATTGCCTCATGATGCAACGGAGATGCAAATACATCAGTATGCTCGATGCTATATATTAGCACTACTAGGGGATAAGATTTTCATGGACAAGTCGGGAGATAGGGTGCATCTGATGTTCTTGGAGTTCTTGCGGAACTTTCGTGATCCGCGACAGTATAGTTGGGGTAGTGGTTGCTTGGCATGGTTGTATAGAGAGTTGTGTCGGGCAAGCCATAAAGAGTCATCACAGATTGGTGGGGCATTGCAATTGGTCCAGTATTGGGCATGGGCGAGGTTGCCATTCTTGTGCCCGAGGATGAGCCCCACCTGGATGTGATTATGGTCCATGGCCATATGCTCCACTTGCATTTAAGTAAGTATTTTCATGAAATTTACTCTTCTTAGTTATGGAATTTACTTTTCTTAGTATTTCAGTGGTATTATCTTATGTTATGTTATTCGCTCGTAACTGTAGGTGGGTGCGAGTGCCAAGCTCGAAGAGTAGGCCATCCAGCATGGCGTTGATCCACTATCGCGAGCAATTAGTTAGAATGCAGCCGGACCAGGTAATAATATACAAAAATTACGTTTGGTTATGCTGATGATTTATGTCTTCGTTTTTTTCTTGCGTAAAGATTAGATCCGTCTTTATAATTTTCCTTAAGAATATGTTGAAATCATTTTCCCTTGTTGCACATTTTAAGATGTTATCATAATTATTTTTTGTTTCTATTGTAGATTATGTGGCAGCCATATCAGGCAGACTTAGGCCACCTTCCTGCCTTTTGCGTTGCAGGGAGGGATATGTGGACGGCAAGGGTGCCACTTGTCTGTTTTTGCATAGTAGAGACACACCACCCAGATCGTGTCGTTCGACAGTTTGGGTTGGCGCAGGAGCCGCCCGGCCATGTTCAGTACGATCATAGACTGCATGGAATAGACTTGCGTGGAAAGGTGGAAAAAAATTGGAGGGAGGAGCATGCACCGTACATCCTGTCATGGGGTATGAGACATCAACGACTTTGCGATGCACCTCCTCAGATGGGTGAGATGCCCCACGATCATGCGTATTACCTCTGGTACCGTCCGGTCACTCGAAAGTATGTCGACCAAAACAGCGCTAAATTACATATGATGGTAATGTGTTCTACTTAGATTTTATTGCCTGCTTTGTTTTTTCTTCACTATATGTATGAACGAAGGATGAATTGATATCTTTCTTGAGCAATTCTGGTTTGATCTGACTGACATCCAATTAAAAAGACTGTCTATTACATATAGCAATCTAATAAAACTTTTGTTCTTAGTTCGGCTATTCGCGTAGATATTCATCTCAAAGTTGTAATTTTCAGTTGAGTATTTGAATATGGAATTCAAAAGTACTATATTATCCATTATGTAATTGTTACATAAATGTCTCAAATCTCAATTGTATTGGTCGTTTCTTTGTTTCAGATTGAAAGCCATAAAGCGCTGTTGGAGTTGCTTCCTGAAGGAAGCCCAGGACACGACCATGTGCGGCGTGTCCTAAATGCTATTGTTGGGCTTCGTGTTGGTCCTGCAGCAAATGGGCAGGCAAACAATAGGCATGGGACTGAATCAACAGCTGCTGCAAGCCCAAGCACAAGTGCAGCACCTCTAAGTACACCGAGCTGTGGTGGGTTTGCTAGTGCAAGTCCAAGCACAAGCGCAGCTAGGGGCCGTGGTCGGCGTGCTACAGCAAGCCCAAGCACAAGTGTAGGTAGGGGCCGTGGTCGGCGTGCAACAACCCCTCGGGTTGTAACTAGTCCTGAGGTACCTGCACCCATCCCGCACGCATCTCCTCCGCCTGAGGTCCCTCCACCCATCCCAGATGCATCTCCACAGCCCGAGGTCCCTTCACCCACCCCACCTTCGCAGCCCAGTTTTGATCTTGGTATTGATTTCCATATGACCCCTCCTACGCACCCCCAGACACTCTCATACTCCCCCACCAGCTCCAGTGCACCCACTTTGCCCATGACAATGATCCTCACTCCTAGCTATACCGAGCATCATTACCCACCTACCTCATCTTCATCCGACCCCTTAGGACCCTCAGTTCAGATTGACACTGATGTACCGGACGAGCATCCCCCTCATCCGCCCTCACCCCCACGAGGTAGACCACAACGTAGTAGAAGAGCACCCACTTGTGGGACAGGTGGACACAAAGTAGGACACAAAGGCTCTATGGTATGATAACATTAATTACAATGTAATGATATATTTTGTAGTTCACTTTATTCTTATCATTACACCAAATATTGATTGTATGCATCTAATGTCTTTGCAGCACAATGACGAGCCTAAGGATGATGCCCCGCAGCCTCCTCCTCCCCCGCCCAAACATTACACGAGGGTTAAAAAACGAAAAATTGGTGAACCTTGAAAAAGAGGTTTGTTAATGTGTTTATATGTATTTTGTTAATTTGGGAATTTTGATCTATGCGATTTCTATTTTGAGAATAGCCTAGGGATAAGGATATAGAGAAACATGGTCTTGTTTAGTTTAATTACAGTTTTTTTATGCTTTAATTGGAGATATCGAATTTCTTTGTTTTGTTGAAAATGTGTTAAGTATGTGAATTGTAAAGTTCTTGAGATTGGGGTATTGACTTGGTCATTGGCTACAGCTCTTGTTCCTTTGCTTGCTGGATTTATGCCGGGATTAATCTTGTCAAGAATATTGGTATGTAAGTTCCTCCAAATCTTTTATAGTACAGCTTCTATTGTTTCTCAAAAAAATAAAAAAAATAAAATCCAACCAGGCTAAGCATTTACTACTTTGCATTTCTTTGTAGTTTTACTTGCATGAACACTTGGTCTGATTAAATGGTTCAAGTTCATCACCTATCTTGTCTCTTCCCAGGCCTTTTAGTAATACATGACAATGTAGTCTTCTCTCTGACTGTCTCGATTTATATTTGGCGCTGTTGCTAAAGCACCTTCAGATTTTGAACGAATTTTGCAGCCTCATGTGCCTGTTATAATGGAAGTTTGCATGAAAAATGCTACTGAAGTTGAAAAACCTCTTGGTTATATGCAACTTCTTCGCACAATGTTTCGGGCACTTGCAGGGTGCAAATTTGAACTTCTTCGCATAGAATTTATGTTCCAATGCTGTTGTTTCACATAGTGATTTATAATTAAGTTTCACAACCTTGCTACATGTGCAGACACTCCTCCCATGTATTTGTGTTTTTTCACAGCTATAGTTAAATGTGTCAAGTTTCTTATTTGCATGGATGTCATCCTGATGGTTATTTACATACTTCCACTCTCAGGCCAATAACAAGAAAGTGTTTGGGAACCACTCTTTTCGCCCCAACCAAAGAGAGGTTATTAACGCTACGATGACTGGTTGTGATGTTTTCGTTCTAATGCCAACTGGAGGGGGAAAGAGTTTGACATATCAGGTAGAAAAAGCTTGCAAGGATCTTATGGATCATGGTTCTTCAATTTCTGGGTAATAAGATACTGTTTACTACTTTAATTCTCAGTACATCGTAATGATTGTGCCACCTTACTGATCCTTTATTTAAAAGTGATTTCAGTCATCTGTTGTTTCCAATTTTATGATCTATGCTCAGTACATCATTGATAATTCTGGCCTGTTTTGCTTGTTATTTTTCTTATATGCTTGATTTTAGTGGTATTCTAGATCAAGTGACTTGTATAGTCTAGGGTTCCCTTATTAATATTGGGAAATTTAACTTTTCGCGGTTTGCATTATGGGAATTTACACTTTGGAATTTATTGTTTGTTTGTTTTTTTTTTTTCGTTGCAGCTCCCTGCTCTTATCTGTCCAGGTATAACATTGGTAATTTCTCCCCTCGTGTCACTTATTCAAGATCAGATAATGCATCTATTGCAGGTAATATTCGCTTTATCACTGACATCTGCAGCCTTCCATACCATCTGGACTATTTTTGTGCTGCTTATTGAACGATATAAATTTTTTTTCTCTTTGAGTTGCACTTAGGCAAACATACCTGCTGCTTATTTAAGTGCCAATATGGAATGGACAGAACAGCACGAGATCCTTAGAGAGCTATGCTTACAGTAAATACAAGCTGTTATATGTGACACCGGAGAAAGTTGGCAGGTGAGGTTTTTTTTTTTTTTTAATGGTCATGATTACTGTTTTGCGAAAGTTCAAATGCACTGATATGTCCTATTACTTTAGCTACATTTCTTGACTATTGGTTGATGTCAGAGAAGAAACACTAGAAATGGACAAGTACACATGTTTATAACAAAAATAGGACAAATTGATACTTCTAGTACTCGAAGATGAACTACCCATCTTTTCCCCCATTGTTGATGTAGCTCAACCATTCTTCAGCTTTCTTTAATCTCCAAAGATTTAAACTAAAGCTAAAGCCGTGACCTAGTTTTTTCTTCAATCACTTTTGCACAAGCAATAGAACAATGACTACTAACAAACCCAATTAAAGCAACGCTGAAGTCCATTCTTCAAGGTGCTGTATGATTGGATGTTGGTGATTGGCAGTGTCCCTTTGTCCTCTTCTTTTCTTGATTATATGGATTATAGATCCTGATTCTTTAATGGATTCTTCAATACACTTCCTACTTCGTAGGTGCTTGTTCCTCCACTTCCAATTAAAGGAAGTGGAGAAATTGAAGGGAAAAAGAAAGGATCTTATATCAATATAAAATTAGACTAAGTGGTCTGTGATAATGCTGTGTCATCAGTGTTTACACAATTGTGGTTGCAAGTTGACCACAATAGTAATGTTAGTGGATGATAGACTAGGGCATGTCACTGATGCCCTAGTCTGGATTGTAATGGTGGTTTTGTTAGTGGGTTATTGTGTGCTACACATGCCGGAAACCATGATAGACCTGCAAATAGAATATCTGATTATCTGTCTTTAAAGTTGGCAATTAGTTGGACATATTAAACACTTAATCGTGATCTGATGGTCTAATTTACTTTTAAACATCAACTAAGCCACTTAAATAATGGTTCTTTGAGTCAACCTTGGGTTATATGTGATTTTTCTTGTCTTCCTTTTAAAAATAATGAATATAGAAAATTTTATTTAAAATTATGAATTGAGAATGATTTACAAAGTCGCACAAATATGATATGCATGATACTCTATATATGCGTGTGTGGATATATGTATTTTTGTACTCTTTTGTCTCCCTTGTCTTTTGATTTATTGTGTCATGTCATGTTTGTGTTTGTGCTGTCATGTTTCGTGTCTTCACAGATTAGTGTTGATTGTACAAACTGGATATTTAGAAGGGACAGTGTAAAGACCAAAGTATGGAGTTGAAAAGTGCAGTCGAACTTTTGTTTCTTTTCTTTTCATTATATTGTTAATTTTGGAAACCAATCTTCTTGAAGTCCAGCTCTGAAACTCGAGTTCTACTGAGGGAAAAAAAAGTCCAGCTCCTCTGTTTCAGGCAGAGAGGCAGGGGACGAATGCTCTGTTTTTAGAGGAATGACCATAGAAGAACTCGAGTCTATAAAACTCGAGTTCCACTGGGAAATTTTTTGTTTTCCCCTCAAAAAATGCAGCAAACCAAAAACACAGATGTGTGCACAAATTGACTAAGAAACTGAGATTTCAAATGTAATCCTTAACATACTCGTTCAGAGGTAGAGAAGTTGAGAATGTGTATGTATTTAAATTACATCAACATGCACTCTCAATAGGCACCAAAGTATGGGAATGGTCTTTGCATATCCATAGTTTTACAATGTAAATTAGTTTATATCACAACAAAAGTCATTCTCAATGTATCAACATTCTCAACATGTCCAACCACCCTTAATTACCAATTCTAACCATACTACTCAAATCACAATCTTCATAGAGGTACATTAGATAGAGAATTACAAATACATTGAACATAAACCAAAACATGAATTGTGCTTGTTAAATGTAGTCACTTTTCCTAAGATCGGCGGTCCGCACGAGAAGAACATCGTCCATGGAAGCATGCCTGAAATACGTAGAATACTCATGTTAGGAGACAAGATAGTAAACATTATGTAAACATCAAATGAACAACAATTATTTAACCAATGCATAGCTTTTTGCCATCTACCTACCTAGTGTGGAACATGACCGCTTGTGGAAGCGCCACGGGACTGCGGACATTTTCTGCGGTTATGGCCGGAAGCATGACACAGTCCACATGTGTGCTTAGGTTGACTCTCTATCAAATCTGCGTCCTCCCTCCGCCATCCCGGTTCTCGATCCTTATTCCTCACTCCATCCATCTCATTCCTTATTCTTGACTTCACTGGTCGACCTTTGGCTCGCAACAATGCTGGATTAGGCAACCACTTTGGCCCCATCGGATCCCTCCACAACGACCGTGACTTCGGAACCACAAATGCATGCTCATAAGTGTTAAGGGCATGCTTCAAACCATAACTTGGGTGAATATATGCGGTCGAATCAACCTGTAAATAGTCACATACTCTAATTGCATGTGAACACGGGATCCCTATGTTTTGCCATTTCCCACAACTGCATGTTGTTTCCCGTAATCGAACTTCATAACTGTGGTTTCCCCTCCTGCACTACACGGGTTGAGTTGGGTAACTACTTGAAATATTAGCTCTTCATTGCTAAATGGCTTGAGATAGTGTTTCTCAGATTTACGCTTATTTCCATCCCATGTGCACCAGGCATATTCACTCCATTTCTTACCCTCTGACAACTCATAATGGTATTCTTTGTGCCGGTCGTGGAAATATTGAACAAGTTTGTTCCAAGTGAACTCAACCAACGCCGCAATAGGAAGGGCCCTTGCACCTTTCAGTACACCATTAAAACACTCTGATATATTGGTTGTCATTGCCCCAAAACGTCTCCCACCATCATGTGACTGGGTCCACATATCCACAGGCTCCCTCATTAGGTATGTGTATGGAAGATAATCTTGATTCTTGTTCCTTACCATCCTTCCCCGTCACCTTTTTCTTATTCCTAATGGCTTCAATTTCCACCTGCTTAATGGAGTCCATTATGGCATCAAATTTAACTTGTTGACTAGCATATCCCGCTTTCAATGCCGCTGACTTCAGAGTCGAGTTCTGAAAATGGCTGTTGAAGTTGCTAGCGACATGTCGCAGGCAATATCTATGAAATACCCGTTTTTTTCCATCATCCCTTCTAGGCCAGTTTGCAATGGCGTTTTTGATACCGAGATGTCGGTCAGAAATTATGCAAATGCCTTCGTCAGGTATCACATGGTCAATCGTATCTCTAAGGCATTCTAAAAACCACCTCCAACTGGACCCTGACTCACAGTCCACAACAGCAAAGGCGAGAGGGAATACCTTGTTGTTCGCGTCCGTTGCCATTGCGACCAACAATTTCCCCTGATATTTACCATACAAATGGGTCCCATCAATACTGATAACCGGCTTGCAGTATTTGAATCCTGATATGCATGGACCGAAAGACCAAAACACATAATGCAACAATAAGCCGTCAGTATCATCAGCGCGTGTGGTACGATAGGATACCTGAGTAGTCGGGTCCTGATCAATATACGCCATTAGCAACTTTTGCAGCCTTTGGTAAGACTCTTCCCAATTCCCAAACATATTTGCAATTGCCTTTTGTTTCGCATCCCACACCTTGTAGTAAGAAGGCTTCTGGCCTGTATATTTCTCCTCTATCATAGATCTGAGATACTTAATTGGGGTAGTGTGATCCTCACATAACTGCTTATGGATGTCTGCTGCAATAAAATTACAACTCATCATTCTAGCATCATTCCGCACCCCAGTCGATATACATGTGTGAGGACCCTCATACACGGTAACCATCCATAGTTTGTGGAGATTGGGCTTCATAACTGCGCAGACATACCACTTGCATGACTCATGCACGCAATTCGCACAAAGTTTTTTGGTCGTTGACCTAGTGATCCTAAAGTGTCTATTTTCCTTGAGGGCACAAATTGTTAATACGCGCTTCACCTCCACTTTATTGGCAAAAGTCAACCCTTTGTACAAATTCATCCCCTCTTTCCAAGTAGACACGAATGGCATGTTAATATGTGAAGGATCAACCATGTTTTCCCAAGTATTTGCAGAGAATGACAACGCAGGAGGTGCGTAGATAGGGATTGTGTTCTCTATGTTTTGGACACTAATAACATTGTCTGCGTTAGGTTCACTACCATCCAAAGGCTCATTGTCATCAATGTCCCTCTCAAAGTCCTCAAAGTCCCGAAAGTCCCCTCTGTCAATCATGTCTTCATACTCATCTCTATCAGCAAAATCTTCGCCATTAATGGCAATATTCTCATCAACATAGTCGTCATCATCATCGTCATCATCACTGTTAGCGACAGTAGTCTCAGCAACATAGTCGTCGTCATCATCATCATCATCATCATCATCATCGTCATCACCGTCACCATCAGCATGAACATTATCATCCTCTGCATGTGTAAAATACCCATATTGAGCATCCGGAACCGTAAACTGTAAGCTTGTGCTTGTTTGTTGGATATCCTCTTGCCAGACTGCACGCGGCTCCAACTGTATGTACAACTCAAGGTTAATTACTTCATCAATTCTCTCCAACTTGTCAAACATGATCTTTACATGTTTGTCTGTTTCTATCGCCATATACCTGTAATTCATTTGGTACTTCATGCGTTCACTTGGCATACGATAAGTAATTTGTATGTTGTGCACAGCAGGATTCACATGCAACTCTTCCATCACAAACATCTTCAATTCGTCAAGGGTCTTCAACCTATGATCAATTTGGGTATAATAGGCCTTTATACCCGGCCCTTCAAATGGCAATCCCTTGTTCATATTGGCATTCTTAAGCGGACCACCGTAATATAGGATTATATCAATTTCAGGCATTGTGAACCTGTTCAAGTTAACTTACTATATTAGTTAAATCACATAGTCGTAAAGTGGGGGAAAAAAAGTAATATCATCTTAAGACTGAACATATTCAAGCTAGATTATAGAGTACCCAATTGCCCATTAATATATAAAGGCCAAGATGTAAACCTTCTAATCCTAGTGGATGGAGAGATAGAATTATCTATTACTCCATTGTATGGTGACCTATAATGCCTAATAGGGTTTTAAAAGAACTAGGTGGGTAGAGGAGCATGATTACATACCTATTTCATACCCATTCATTACATTTATTCACCACCCATTTCATACCCATTCATTACATTCATTTCATACCCATTCATTTCATACTCATTTCATACCCATTTCATACATTCATTCACTACCCATTTCATACCCAAAACAATGATGAATAAAGTCAAACAAACTTGTAAGATCATGATAAAAATAAAGCCTAAAAATGATGAATAAAATTTTGATAACAAAAACCATGCAAATAAATAATCAAAAAATTCACACTAACAAAACAAAGTTCTTTAATTCACAATATTGGCAAATTAACTAAGTTATGTTAACTACCTAAAAAAAAAAAAGTCAAACTCTTTAACCCACACCCATAGACAACTAATACCCAACTACAATCACAATCAAATTATGCAAACCCTTACCTAAGATATGAATTTCTTGAGAGGGAAGAGCAGTGACAGAGGCAGTGTGTTGAGTGAGAGAGGCAATGTGGTGTGAGAGTTATGGGTGAGTGAGAGAGGCAATGTGGTGTGAGAGTTATGAGTGAGTGAGAGTTAGTGAGGGTGAGAATTAGTGAGGCTGAGAAGGATGCTCTGTTTTTGGGTGAGAATGGCTGTGTTATTTGGGTGAGAATGGCTGAATCAGTGATGTTATACGTATTTCAGAAATTTTTTCCAGTGGAACTCGAGTCTTTAAGACTCGAGTTCCACTTAAACTTCGTTTACAATGGTTCTCCTTCAAAAAAGACGGAAAAAATCGAGTCTTTAAGACTCTATGTGTATTTCAAAAGTCTCGAGTTTCTAAGACTCGAGATCCAGGAGGCCCAAGGCACGTTTTAATTAGTTTTCCTTCAAAAAATCGAGTCTTTAAGACTCTATATTTATATACTAAAATCTCGAGTCTCTAAGACTCGAGATCCAGGTGGCTTAACTTGTCCACGTAAGCTAGCAAGAAGCGCCATGAAAGCGAGTCTCTTAAACTCGATTTTTAATTGAATCTCGAGTTTATAAGACTCGAGATGCTACTTTCCCAAATAATTTAAAACGTTGCCTAACTTACTATATAATTGGTTTTCCTACTGCTATTCTGCACATATCCCCCAGGAGAGCAGGCAGCAGTAGCCAGTGGCCATTTCTTTGATCTTTCTTTCTTTCAAGGAAAAGTCTCAAGTCTGTCTGAACTCTGAAGCCTCAAACAAAGAAAGAAAGAAAGAAAGAAAAAACACCTGAGAGTGAGAGTGAGAGTGAGAGCGAAAGTCACCGGCATCGGCATGTCATTTTCGGTGACTCTACCACCTCCCTCTGTCTCCGCTTTCCCTCACCCCAAACAACGTTCTTCATACTTGGAAAACAATTTCCCTCTGAATTTCAAATCCAACCTCCAACAATTCCAAACGCTCTCTCGCCTTCATCTTCAAACCCAAGTTTCTAGAAGAACCCAAAATTTCCCTCGTGAAGCTCCAATAGACGAACCTCGCAATTGGCTCGACCCTGTGCCTGTTGATGACGAAGATGAAGACGAAGAAGACGAAGATGAAGATGAAGATGAAGATAGGAGTTTAGATCTTCTTGCTCGGTTCCTTCAGAACGTGTTCAAGAAGATCTCCAAGCGTGCCCGCAAGGCGGTACGATCGGTTCTTCCTGTTTCTATACCTACCAAGCTGGTGGGGTTTTCTGTTAATGGAGTTTTGTTGCTTGCGTTTTTGTGGGTTTTGAAGGCTTTTATTGAGGTAATTGTTTTTTGCTTTTGTTTTTATGAATTGGGTTGTTTTTAGTTTTCATTTTGGAATTCACTGTGATTTTTGCTCCTTACTAATGCTTCCATGTTCTACATTAGCTAATGGTGAGTTGCTTGTGAAAATTTTTAGTGATAGTAAGTAGTCATTTTCTTCTCAAAAAAAACAAAAGAAAAGTTTTTTTTTTTTTTTTTTTGTCATTTGTGAAGCTCAATCTTTAGTGGCGTTATGGTTTGGAGAATGATGCCCTTTGGAGAAGGGTCATTGGGGCGAAGTATGGGAATGAGTGGGGTGGTTGGTGCACAAAATCTGTGTCGGGGGCATATGGTGTTTGTTTGTGGAAGTTCATTAGAAGTGGCTGGTTGAATTTCTCCAACTTCCTTTGGGTATGATGTGGGTGATGGAACTCATGTGAAGTTTTGGGATGATGTGTGGTGTAGTGATCGTCCTCTTAAGGAGGTGTTCCCAGATTTATATAACATTAGTAGTACTAGGGAGGATTCGGTCTCTGAGGTTATGTGCGACACAAATGGTAGTGTTTCTTGGGACATTCAGTTTCGTTGTTTAGTGAATGAACAAGAGTCACTTTGTTTGGATTCGTTTTTGGTCCTAATCTATTCCGCAAAGGTGCAGGGTGTTGGTGTTGACAAACTTTGTTGGAAGTCAGCCTGCAGTCGAGGTTTTAAGGTGAGTGGGTATTATTATTTTCTATCCCCTTCCACTGTCATTCCCTTCCCTTGGAAAATGGTGGGGCAATCGAATGTTCCTTGGGTAGCTTTTTTCACTTGGATTGTGGCTTTATGCAATATTCTAACTATAGATAATCTTCGGAAGAGGCACTTTGTCGTTCTTGAGTGGTGTTTCATGTGCAAAGGGTGTGGGGAATTTGTAGATCATCTCCTCCTTCATTGTCCTTTAGCTTATGAGATGTGGAGTATGATCTCTGCTTGTTTGGTATTTGCTCGGTGATGCTACGAAGGGTAGTGGATTTGTTGGTCATGCAATTTCAGGCGACATCGTAATATAGTTATTTGGAGGATTGTGCTGCACTGTTTCATGTGGTGTAACTGGCGGGAACGGAATTCGAGAAGTTTTGAGGATCGCGAACGGTCCATTCTTGAGTTTAAGTCTTTTTTCTTTTTACTTTTTACATCTTCTCAAGTGGTGTTTGGTTTTACCCTTCTTTTTCTTGTATTTCTCGGCATGGGTTGCTTGGTCTTTGTACTTTGGTTTCTTGATGTTTTTGCGTCATTCGTACATTTCCTATGCACGGGGCTGTGTTCTTTCAATATATTTTTGATGTTACTTAACAAAAAAAAAGTTATGTAGGTTGGTGTTATGAGTCTAACTTATCTTGATTAAATAAATAATGATAGCGATGTGTTTTATTGATTCAAATAAATTAGTTACGATTAGAATTAGGATGATTTATGATTAGCCTAATTTATATAGATTATAAGAACTAGGAAGTTAGAATTCATTTTTATCTAACTGGAAGTCTCTCTCTTATAAATTAAGATCTTGAAAATGTATGAAGAATAGTATGATATATTAAGTTATAAATTGTTAGTTAATCTAACTTGGAGGTTTGGGCTCCCTCAAAGTAGTCAATTTATCACATTTTGAGGCCCAAAAAAAAAAAAAAAAAAAAAAAAATTCATGCACTCTACAGTTGGATTGATAGATGGATTGGGAGTTTTCTCAAAAAAGAAGCAGAGAGAGAGCGAGAGAACTGTGGAGGAATAACTTGGAGTCAAGAGGGTTCTGAGATATGTCAGGTCTAAGTGGAAGAGGAATTTTTTGTAATAGGAGTACCAGTCCAAGTGAACTTTTATGGTTAAGCTAGGTGGGCAGAAGAAATTACTCATATTGACTAATTGTAGCAGCTGACTTGACATAACAGCAGAAAGATTGTGAGAATGTTGCCCACACAATAAGAGGTGGGTGCTGGTAGTAAATTTTCAGTTTCTGCTCCTTGTGTTTCACTGTTTCATGACTGCAAATTTTGTTCAATGACCCAAATTGTTCAGGACTTTGTTATGTGCACTCATGTGCATGTGTGCTAGGCATTTGATTAGTCTAGACTGTATATTTCGCTACGTAGAGATAGAGCTCAGTTAATTGTATCCTTTATCTTGTTCCTAGGGTTCTCTGGTTTAAATTTGCTCTTCCTATAATTTCATGATTGTATGTCTACTTCTTTGACATTTCCACGTTTGGATGGGTCCATGGACATGATCTACATTTGCTGGTACAAAATGCCGATTGGTCTCATTGCTAAAATGCATCAAGAATGTTCTGGCTTTGCAATCAGTGGTCTCAATATTGTTTTGCTTATGTATGAAGAGTTCCAGTTGTGGGGTATCAGTTTCTTCCTTTTAATTGGCCTATCTTAATTAGGGATGTCCAACTTCAACTAAATAAGTTATTAGGATTTGTTGGATTACTGATTATGATTGTCAAAATGCCTTTCTTTCTTCTTCTTCTTCTTTTTTTTTTTTTTTTTGATGATGATGATGGGAAACGTCTTCAAGGAAAGGTCCTTTGGACCTTCCCCTACCCCCCTTGGATGGCCCTGCCCACAAGAACTGTGCATTGGGTAATCCCAGGACTCGATACCAGGACCTTGAGGGAGCACACCCCAAGGCCTAGCAATCAAGCTAACCCCGTGTGGGCATGATTGTCAAAATGCTCTATCAAGGCCATAATGGAATACAAAATGGTTTCTATTATGTTACATTCCATTTGATGGAGGAATTAAAATCTTTATTCAAACCAGTTGACAACTTTACTCACTGCAGTGAGAATTAGATGAAATTTATTTCTCATAACTGAGGTCATTGCATAATTAAAATTTTACATAGGAGGACCTTCTTTTTGCAAAGTTGTGATGTTGGTGGGAAACTGAGAAAGGGAAGCTCACTGTCAAACATAAACCAATAATCAGTCATCCATTTAATCTTGTTCTGCAATTTACTGTTACTGTGATTCACTGATATTGTAAAACCTTTTTGTTTATCTACAGCCTCTAATAAATCATGATCTCTGTGCTCATGTAAATTCAGAATAGCATGTATCTTGCCAGTTCTGTGAAGTTGGAAGTTATGCAAGGGAAATATTTTATTTCCAATTAATTTGAATCTTGTTTCCGGGCATTTTGGTGTCATGTCCAACCGTGTAAATTTTCATTTTCTATCTATTATTGGGCTCTCAAGTTCAACACTGGAAGTTAGCAAATGAAATTTTTTTTTTTTTTTTTTTTAATGATCATCTTTGCATATGCTATGGAACATATTAGTGAACAGTGTGGTCTTTGTCTTTGTCAACAAGAATGTGCCCTTCAATTGTTACAGCTCTAATCATTTCTGGCTCATGAAAGATTAGAGTTAATTCTGTAACTCCTGTTTACTTTTATTCATTTATTACTTATGTGGCATAGTATCACAATAACAAAAGAGAGTAATAGTTAATTACAGAACAAGATTAAAAAATATGAAATCTGTTCTTGTGAATCATTGGAGGTTGGTAATGCACTGCATGTGATAACAGAAAAGGCAATGGGACCAATGTGAGTTTATGTCCTTTGGAGAAAGCTTAGTGAACACATTCAAATCTATATTTAGTCACACTTTCGAAGAATAGGAACTTGAGTTGGTGGATTTTCTTTTTTATTTGCTTTATTTTAATGTGCAAAACTGTGAAGGGGCTTCACTTTGGAAGCAAAAGTGTGGCGATTAATTTGATGTCTTATAAGGCCTTCAAGAAGTTTCAATGGTTGGGATTTTGCATAGAAAAGTATTTGGAGTAGTAAAGTTACTCTAAAGGTTGCTCTTTTCATACGGACAGTAGCCTTAGGAAGAATTTTAAGTTTTAACCATGAACGAATTAATTGAACAGAACATCATCTTGTTGGTTTGGTACTGTATGGATGTGAAAATGTATAGGTGAGTCTACTGAGCATTTGCTCCTTCATTGTATAGTTGCTAACAACCATAGGTCCTTTCTATTTTAGTATTTGGCATGAAATGGGTGAGGAAATAACCACATCTTCAATATTTTTTAGCTGAAATTCTCATTTCTACAAACTTTGTATGGGGGGTCTAATGTGGTTGGCGGTGTCTCTTCTTCTTTTCTTGATTTTTATTGATTATATTTGATTGTAATTTTTTGAGGAAATTCTTTGTATACTATTATGACCTGTGTGCTTAGATTTCACTTTTTATTGATAGAATTTTTATATCACTAATGTTAAAAGAAAAAGGAAAAAGAAAGTTCAGTGACCACCTATGGTTTCTTAGTCTGCTCTGCATCCAACTTATGCAAATATTGGCATACTTGACACTCATAAAAAATAAAAAATAAATAAAAATATTTAAATATTGGCATATTCTGGATGTGGCATGAGCTGCCATTATGTATATGCTAAGAAACATGGCGTCTAAAGCTTGATGTGTGGATGAATGCTGCATTTCCTGTATTTTGTAATTCTATGTTCTGAATAATCTGTGGTACTTCTTTGTTCTGTAAGATTAATTAACCCCTGGATTTTTAAAAATATTTTTTAAATAGAATTTTTGTTCATTTTCTGTGTATGAAATCCAGGTTATTTGCACCCTCGGAAGTGTAGTGTTTGTAAGCATCTTACTTATTCGGGGGATATGGACCGGGGTAAATTATTTACAAGAAAGCCGCAACCCAAGGATAAATAAATTTGATGATGATCACCGTGCATGGAGTGGTACACAGCCTGCAGGTTGACTTGTCCTTTCCAGAACTAGAAACTGTTTCAAGAATATTGCACCATACAAGAATAGTGGCATCCTTAATAGGAATAACAGGGGGATGGTGAGATGGTAGCAGAATAAATCTCTTATAGAAATAACCACCATTGCAGTTTTTATGAATATGATGGTGTCCATCAGGAACATCCACGAGCAAATTTCTTTTTTTTTGGGATATGTTTCTTATGATATTGATGGAATAGATGAAGAATCAGAGATGTGAAAAGCTTTAGTTATATGTATATTGTATGGGTGCTAGGCAATCCTCTAGCATCATCAAACATCTGATATACATTTATTCTATTCTCATAAGCTTGATCTTTGCCATTGGGTGGGTACAAGAAAATTTTTAAGGCCTGTTTGGTTTCTCATGATTTATTTAGCTACTTGATGATCTTCATGTTAACCAGACGTTCTTTAATAAGTATACATGTTGTCCAAACTTAGAGCATTCACAATGATGCTTGCTAAAAACCTATTTTTAACAATCCACGCTACAAAAAAAATTCCCTTTATCAATAATGTCAAAGCCAATTTCTTTTGGCAACATGCTATACTGATCAGTCATCTCTAGCGGTTCACTACTTGGGTTTTGATAAAAAGTTAAAAACAGGAACCCCAATGTTATAGAAAATGACTGTTCTAGTTTTGATTCATTATTTGGGTTTTGTTTACCATCAGGTGCTTCCATTCCTGTTTTGCAAAGCTTGTTAGAGAGTACCTTCTGCATTCCTCAGGAAGAGGCTGATGAGATAAGGATTGATGATTAGGTTAGGAGATGGAAAAGTGAGAGCAATAAAAAGTCAAAATATTTGTCACACTATATGCCTCAGCATTTTCACCTTTTATGGGCTTCACATAAAAGTTTTCTGTACCCCTCTCCCCAACTAAACAACACACAAACCTATTTCCTCTTCAAAGTTTTTCATCCATCCTATTCACCTCTAAACATTCACACCCTTAGTTACAAACGGCAGGCTTGGCCAGTTTGATTTTGTCATTAGCAGATTGGCGCATCCAACAAAATCTCACTAAATGAGAGGTAAGACGTCCATTGATATTTCCAAAGGAGCATTGTCACCTTTTTTGTATCTCTCAACAACTGGCTGGATATGTGGCAATGCTCTTCAGCAATCATAGTCTGTCAAAATGAGCCAATGCATTGTATAAAGATGGGTCCACCTCCACCACCAAAATAATGATAAGGATTGATTTCAACCTGTGTTTGAATGTAATGGTTGCTTGTATTAATAGAAACATGATGATAACCTAATGTTCAATCATCCACACCTAATAATAAAACACTCCTCTCTCTCTCTCTCTCTCTCTCTCTCAATGATCAACCATGCACATAAATAAGCTTTAGATAATAGAACAAGCCGATTAGAATAACACTGTATCTTTGTAGATAACAATCTCTTAAACCGAATGAGTTGTGAGTCAAAATTGCAAATTTAATAACTATTTTCAAAAACATATTCATTTTGAAAGTTAAAGCTATTTGCAAACTCCTTTCTTAATATTAAATTAAATTAATCAATCAATTTCAAATGGAGGGTATATATATATATATATATATATATATATATAGAGAGAGAGAGAGAGAGAGAGAGAGGGAGAGAGAGAGAGAGAGAGAGAGAAAATTTAATTAGGTTTTAAATTAGATGTCAATTGTTGTCTAATTTTACGCCACGTGTTCTATTTAAGTTCTAAAATTTTTGTTCTAGGTGAATTAAGGAGGTGCAAAAGATGAAGGGTTTAATATAAACTAGCTAATAACCTCATACATATGCATGGATACACTTAAAGATATATAATAAGATGCATAATATAATTCCTAAATATATAATTTAAATACTAGTGATAGTCATTTTTATATTTTGTTAACTCTTTAAAAAATTTTCTATGGATTTTTTTAGGTATCAAACGTAAATTGTTCATTTTTTGTTTTAATAATTGTGAAGCACTTTTTTTTTTTTTTGATTCATTTATTTTAGACTTTTTAATTTTTGTACTTAATAACTCATTTGGATGAATATCTATGATGTGGTCCAACATTTGATTCTAAAATTATAAAATAAAACTCTTTAAGAATAAATAATTTAGAACACATGGTACAAAATTGGAACTCTAATTTGGAATTCTAATTTGAGTTTCTCTTAGCTTTACTTATTATATATATATAGATAAATAGATAAATCATAAAAAAAACTCTATAACAAAAAGAAGAAGAAGAGTAAACTCATGTGTATATCCAAAAGAAATTTAAAAAAAAAAAAAAAAAAGAGAGAAAGAGTATAATTTGAATCTATATATGTGTGTTGTAAGGTCACAATTTGAGCCTTAGCCCAACAAAAAAAAGGACGTAGGCCCAAAAAAGCCCGATACAATGAATTTATAGAATGTGGGTTAGAAATCTTGATCCTAATGAGTTTGAACGGTAATGGCAATGGCCCAAGATCACAAAGTAATGTAGATTTATCCTCGGACTCAAGCCGAGAACCAAATGTTTGTATTTCCTTTTACTTTAAAGATTCTTTACAAATATTCTCCTCCCTTCTCTACAGGACTTCCCCCCTTCTTATAGTCCATTCCCCTTCCTCTAGATTTAGATTGCTCCCCTTGATACCTGTCCCATTCCTCTCTTTTGGAAGTCCCTAGGTAATAGTTGTAAGACTGAAAATCACTGTTCAGGTATCACTTCCTCATAAATGCGGTCAGAGACTTTGGTACAGAGCATTCAATGCAGTGGTAGCAGTTTTCTCTAAAATCTTTCTTTACCCTTCTTGCTCTCTGTGCCCCTTTTTCAACATATCTTCATTCCCAAGACCTTCTAAAATATCATTCTAGTTAACATGACGTACCACTTGATCCTTGTTGTACTCAACTAAGGCGGTAGTCTTCCTCGGATTATTTACATTCACCTCATCCACCACATTTGTTTTTAGGGTTGTAAGTTTGATATCATTATTACCATCAACCTGTCCTCAAAGCCCATGGGCCAAAAATGTATCTTGGGCCTTTTGTCCTTACATGTGTAATTGTATTTTTTTTAATTGCACCTTGCATATACACTGGTTATACGCTAGTTATAACATATGATAGTGATTGATAGAAATGAGACATTGATAATGGTAATGATAGTGGTGGTGATGATGATATATTGGAAGAAATAAAGGTCATAATTTTACTTTACCTCTCTTAGAGCACTAGCACTAGCACTAGCATTGGGGGGTGCAAACACCCCTTAGTTGCTATTTTACAATCTAAGAGAGCAAAAGCTCACTCCATCCGGGTTTGTCTACCTAAAAAAATTTGCAACCTATGAATAGTAAAGTTGTATATATGCACCTTACTATTCATAGGTTGTAAAGAAAAAAAATAATATTTAATTTTGTGGTTGTGTGTGAAGAGAAAAAGATAGTGGGAGGAAAGAGAGAGATAAGAATATTTTTTATTATTTTATTAAGTAGTTTATATTATTTTATTGGGTTGTAAAAACTAGGATGTAGGGTAAATTGTAAAATGAGTTGGTAAAATAGATAAAGTAGTGTTTGAGGATGCAAAATATATTTTTGGGCAAATAACACTCCCCTCCCTTAAGATTTATAGAAATGACACTCACTCCCAAACTTGAAAGGAAAAAACACTCCCCTCCTTGAGATTTGATAAAAATTAGTCGCTAATCCGTGCGATGCACGGGAAAACTATTAAATAAGATTTAAAAAAAATATTTTTATTAATTTTTTTTTTGCTATTGACAATGCTTTCTATTATAATAGTTTGAAAATTTATTATAGATAAAGTTTAACATGATTACATATTTTGAAAATCTAATCGTTGATTGCAAGTTTTTTTATAGTGACATAAATAACCTACATTATGTAAAGTCAAATATGAAATTCAACTCCAAATTGTAGACTTAACTTGTAAACTAAATTACTGAATTCATTTGATAGGAGTACTTAGACTTTGAAATTATTATTAATTAATAGTCAAGAATGTAAAAAGGGTCCATCTCCCTTGACACAATATTTTGCAAGCTAACCACTTGAACTTTGAAAATCATGGTTCTCCCACTCTCCTTCATCTCTAGATCAAATTTGATGTAAAATTCCACCTCCTTTATGGTGCCTTTGAAGTTTGAACCAAAACAACACAATTGCTGAATGTATATTTGAAGGCACACTACAGACTACAGTATATAAAAGCTAACCTCTCTTTTTTTCTCTTTTTGCATCAATTAGTATGTAAAAAGCTACTCAAACATATCATTACAAGAATAGACTCTTTTTTTTTTCTTTTTTCTTTTTTTACAAGTATTACCAGGGAATAGACATAGCATAAAATTGGGTTAAGAAGGTGAAATCAACCAAGCTTTCACTGTTATTGGCAATACCATGGATTACTTACCTTCACACTCACTCTGGGTGATCAGTGTTGTTCAGCTAATGCTTATATAGTAGAATGGTCTTTTATTGGGAGCAACATTATGGGCAGGAAACATACAAAAGCTATGGTCGCTACTTGGGTAGTTTAGATAGCCTATTAACAAAATCGTATGGTAGGGGCTGTGAGCTGTGGCTTCACTGGCTTGTGAGTAAGGTTCAATTTGCAAGGGCGGCCAAGTATTCAGGCCTTATGCTTGTGACCGTGTGGGTCTCAGGTTTTCAGTTTAGAGTTTTTCAGAAACAAAGTCATGAAATCATGTAGTCGGGTTTTCAAAGGTGAATCGTGTGGTTTTTACTCAGGAAATTAAATAATTTTAAAAATTAATATGAGGTGTAAAATTATGGAGCTCCAAAGCATATAATTTGGATTTTGTCGAATAGGGGAAAAACAAAGAAGTTTAAGTAAAACGTAAAATATAAAATGTAAAATAAAAAGAAAAATAAAATAATGCTGACGTGGAAAAATGTGGAGCAAGCAGAGTTTCGATTTTATATATATATATAGATAAGACTCCCCCCCTTCTGTTAATATTAGTAACGAAATATTCCAATTTTTTAAAAGATTCTCTTTACCGAAGTTTAACCATGATTAGTGAAAATAACATTTACATAAAATAAAATAAAATAAAAAATAAAAAGAGCATATTATAAAACATGTTGCTTAAGTGGATTTTTTAGTCTCTTCTAGCACCTTTCCAATTTACTTTTTAAAGTTTGATGATTCTCTTAGATTTTTTTTATCGCACCTCTCTCCAACACTTTAAATCAAAATTTATGAAATAAAATAATTTGCAGAAGCTTTCAAGCTTTTATTGTATAAAAATAAGTTTGAAATTTTCAAAGTCACTTATCAATACAAAAAACTTTCAGAGCCAATTCGATGATTGGTGAATGACCAAACTCTTTGCAAGAAGTACACCTCACAGTGCATGACCTCCTCGCTTCTTGTAGCCCTAGTGCACGTTCACCTTGCTCTCCTTTTCTCTTCTTCTTTAGTCTACCAATCAACTTTTTCCGTTTTGGAGAAAGCATGGTGTCTTGGCTTGTTTCTAGCTCACCCTTAGGTAACATATCAATATCAGGCATTGGGTGAAGGATTTGGCTATAGGCACGAGTGTACATGCTTTTGGAGTAGAATGGATCACAATAATCTTGGATGTCTGCCCTTTTGTACGTGATACATTTTGCTACATGCTTGCAAGGCAAGCCACTACTTTCCCAAACACCACAAGGACATTCTTTGGGTTTTGTAAAATTTTTAAGAATAAGTTGAGGGCAATTTTGGAATATATTCTTAACCAAAGGGTAGGTTAGTGCACAACGTTTTTAACATCAATTTGATAGAGTTTAGTTAAATAAATGTCAAAGGGGGAAAATGTTTTTTCCCTTTAAGTTTGGGGGTGAGTGTCATTTTCCCAAACCTCAAGGAAGGGGAGTGTTATTTGCCTTAGGTTTTTTTTTTTTTACATCCTCAAATGCTAATGCTCTTAAATTATTTTAGATCGAAGCAGTTTCGATTGGACCCATCCCATGCATATTAAAAAAAAAATTATATATATAAAAAAGATTCCCAATGAAAGTATATAGAAATTAAACGTACATAAAAAAGAAAAAAAAATTGGGTAAAAAAAGAAAAAGAAAAAAGAAAAAAGAAAAGGTAAAAGAAACATCCAAACAGCAAGAGCATTGATGGAGGAAAACCCAAGCGGGGTGGAGGGAAAATCACAACCTTACAGCCAAACAGATTTACAGTAACTCTTCATGGAGCGGCAAAATAATAATAATTCAAAAATCCAGAAAATATAACGAACCATGGTTAGAAAGATGGTTACCGTAAGAACCAATGACAAGATGGCCAAGTCATCCCCCTTGTCTCAACCACCACCTCGGGTTAAAATAATATCTCTCTCTATAAATACAGCCAAACCCAAACTCTGAGTCTCAAGTCTCAAGATCTACTCTCTTTTCATATTTGAATCGAAAGAAAGAAAGAAAGGTTTTCACTCAGATCAGAAGGCGTCTTGATAAACGCCTTCGTCTTACAGTGAGAGCCTCAGCCTCAGCCTCTTTCAACTTCTTTGTTGTAGAATTTCTTTGAAATCGAAAATGAGAGAGTGCATTTCGATCCACATTGGTCAGGCCGGTATTCAGGTCGGAAATGCTTGCTGGGAGCTTTACTGCCTTGAGCATGGCATCCAGGTATTCTTTTCTTCTTCGTATTCCTGCTCGCTTTTTACTTGCTCTGAATTTGTACTAGTGTGTGGTGCATTTGATTTCTCAGATCTGTGCCTTTTTTCACTCACATCTAGTCACGCGCTTCGCATTTTTCTTGTTTCACTTCAGATCTGTGTTTTTGTCTGAATTGTTTTTGAAATTGAGTGGTTTAGTTGTTTCAAATGTTAGATCTGTGGTTTTAAGCATCAGATCTGTCGTTTCTGTGAATGTGGAGATCATTTTCATGGTTTGTTACTGAAATTCTAGGATTTAGTGGAAAGCAATGAGGGAGTAAAAGACTGCGTTTCCTTTGCAAGATCGGTTTTTTTTTTTTTTTTTAATCTATGAATTAAGGTCTAAATTGTTCTGAACACTGTAATCTATTTGCTTAGATAATGTTTAATTTTACACAATTCAGTTCAGTGATAGTTTGTATCTTAGCCAAAATATAATTTCTATATTTTGTGTTATTAATGACTCTGTTTTATGGTTTTTGAACTATAATTTTGGTGTAAAAAAATTTTAGTGTTTGAATTAGTTCTTGTTCAAGCTTTGGATGATTAGTAAATC
This sequence comes from Castanopsis chinensis, assembly GCA_032878915.1. Classification (NCBI taxonomy): domain Eukaryota; kingdom Viridiplantae; phylum Streptophyta; class Magnoliopsida; order Fagales; family Fagaceae; genus Castanopsis; species Castanopsis chinensis. The sequence continues at coordinate 2,767,101 of JAVQMG010000097.1, read as the reverse complement.
GCTGAACTGTTACGTTATCTGTGTAGCCTGATGGCCAAATGCCAGGTGACAAAACCGTTGGAGGAGGTGACGATGCCTTCAACACCTTTTTCAGTGAAACTGGTGCCGGGAAGCACGTCCCTCGTGCCGTGTTTGTTGACCTTGAGCCCACTGTCATTGATGAAGTGAGGACTGGTACTTACCGCCAGCTCTTCCACCCAGAACAGCTCATCAGTGGCAAGGAAGATGCTGCCAACAACTTTGCCCGTGGCCACTATACCAGTAACCATCTTACACTTTCTTCTTTTTTTTTTTTTAAATGTGTTTTGTTCACTAAATGTTGCATTTTTCAATGAAAGCATCTGAAAGAATTCAATTCTTGTTTCAGTTGGCAAGGAGATTGTTGATTTGTGTTTGGACCGCATCAGAAAGCTTGCTGATAACTGCACTGGTCTCCAGGGATTCCTGGTTTTCAATGCTGTTGGTGGAGGCACTGGTTCCGGGCTTGGTTCCCTTCTCTTGGAGCGTTTGTCTGTTGACTATGGCAAGAAATCAAAATTGGGTTTCACAGTCTACCCTTCTCCACAGGTCTCCACATCTGTTGTTGAGCCCTACAACAGTGTCCTCTCCACCCACTCTCTCCTCGAACACACCGATGTGGCTGTACTTTTGGACAATGAGGCAATCTATGATATTTGCAGGCGCTCCCTTGACATTGAGCGACCCACCTACACCAACCTCAACCGCCTTGTCTCTCAGGTAAATTGTCTGTGAAGCTCTTTTGCTAGAATCAGAATTGAAATGTATTTGAAATATGTAATTCAACGTGCAAGTTAATCATTGTATATAGCCTATAATGCTTACCTTAATATCTGAAAAGTGCCACATGAATGTTGATAGATTTTGAACGTGTTGTTGCCTTGTTGGTAGTATCTCTATAACATGTTTGCTGTCTAATAAGGTTTTTGTTTGTTTGTTTGGAATTCAGGTGATTTCCTCTTTGACTGCCTCTCTGAGGTTTGATGGTGCCCTGAATGTGGATGTGACTGAATTCCAAACCAACTTGGTTCCATACCCCAGAATCCACTTCATGCTTTCCTCATATGCACCAGTCATCTCTGCTGAGAAAGCATACCATGAACAACTCTCAGTGGCTGAAATCACCAACAGTGCTTTTGAGCCCTCATCTATGATGGCCAAGTGTGATCCTCGCCATGGCAAGTACATGGCATGCTGCCTGATGTACCGTGGTGATGTTGTGCCTAAGGATGTCAATGCTGCTGTTGCTACTATCAAGACCAAGCGTACCATTCAGTTTGTTGATTGGTGCCCCACTGGATTCAAGTGTGGTATTAACTACCAGCCTCCAACTGTTGTTCCCGGAGGTGACCTTGCCAAGGTGCAGAGGGCTGTTTGCATGATCTCAAACTCTACCTCTGTGGCTGAAGTGTTCTCCCGTATTGACCACAAATTTGATCTCATGTATGCCAAGCGTGCGTTTGTGCACTGGTACGTGGGTGAGGGTATGGAAGAAGGAGAATTCTCTGAAGCCCGTGAGGACCTTGCTGCTTTGGAGAAGGATTATGAGGAGGTAGGTGCTGAGTCCGCAGAGGGTGAGGATGATGAAGGCGATGAGTATTAAGGATAATAACTAGTTGCTGAGATGGTGGTTTGTTTTTTGTTTGGATAGTATCATCTTTTGGTCTGCCCTATGTGCCTTATAATGTTTGTGTGTGCGCAACAAATCTCAGTTGTTCCCAATTTTATCCTACCCAGACTGTGATGCTATTGCTGTTTGATACTTGTTATGGATGGTTTTTAATTTGTGAAGTTTCTTCTCTCTTTTACCTTTTTTATTCTGTCTTAAACTGCTTTATGCATGTGTCAAAGTAGAACTAGCGAAAATTTGTGGTAGAGTTTCGTGTGGGTGGGAACTCTTAACTAGTCGATCGAATGGGTCCTCTAATCTTTGACGAAGAAAGGTGAAATAAGGGGCGTGTAGAATGGTTAAATCTATTTACCAAAAAAATAAAAAAGAATGGTTGAGGCCCTGTTTGGTTTAGTGGTATCTCAGTTTTTATAATTCAGTTTTTAAAATCCATAACTCATAACTTAGTACTCAAACTTCATTTTTACTCAAAAATTGCAAAACACATGTTTGGACTCATAACTCAGTTACATAACTATACAATTTTTCTCTAAAACTATGGACCTCGCCCATTGACAGAACTCATGCTATTGTTGCTACCCGCGTCCCATTAACCAAAAAAAAAATCTTCCTCCTTTGCTTCTCACCTTTCATTTCTCTGACTCTCCCTCTTTCCTATCAAATTTTCTCTCTCTTTCTCTGTCTCTCCCCCCTTCAATCTATATTTGATTTTTTTTTTCACTCATCTGCTTCTTTATCAGCTTTCTCTGTCTCTCCCCTCTTCAATCTGTATTTGATTTTTTTTTTCTCTTTTCTATTTCTTTAGCTGTTTTTGGTTGGTTTGAATTGGTGGTTATTGGGTTTAAAGTGGTAGGTTGTTTTAGTGGTGGGTTCAGATTGGTGATGGTGGGTTGATCGAGTTTTTGGGGCTGGGTTATGGTGAAGATCGGGTTTGAGGTGGGTCGGCGTTTGGAGATCGGGTTTGATGGGTCGGCGTGGCTTGAATCGGTTGATTTTGGTGTTTCGGTGGTGTGGATCGGCGTTTGGTTTTGATCGACGTGGAGCTTTTCGGCAAGTGAGTGATCGGCGTGGAGCTTTTCGGCAAGTGAGTGATCGGCGTGGAGCTTTTCGGCAAGTGAGTGATCGGCGTGGAGCTTTTCGGCAAGTGAGTGACCGACGTGGAGCTTTTCGGCGTGTGAGTGCCTGCTGGGAGAAGAACAAAAAAGAAAGAACAGAAAGAAGACGAGATAAAGAAGAAGAAAGAAAATTGAGTTATGAGTATTTCTGGTGAACTGACGGGACAACACAGCAGCTCCGGGTCCCATAGATTCCAAATATTTACAGCAATGCCACTGAGTTATGTAACTCAGAAACTGAAAACACCAATTTGGTGTTTTCATTTTTCATCACTCAAACTCAAAAATTTTGAGTTTGAGTGATGAAAACAAGATTAGGAAATCAAGCCAAACACTGAAAATTGTGTGGGTTTCACATTTTATGATAACTTAGTTATGAGTTTCCAGTCATATGACTCAAAACACCCCTAATCCAAACAGGGCCTAAATATTTTGGTTGGATGTCTTAAAAATTAGGTGAAACTACAAAATTGGTTCTTAAAGATCAGTCACTAAGCATTGTTGTTCTTTGAAGTTTTAGACTTCTAATTTGAGTGTCATTGGTCTTGAAGTCTGAAGTTTATTAACTTCTGTTAGGATATGTTTGGTTGAATGTAAAATATTTTCCGAGTGGAAAATATTTTTGGAAAAGGAAAATATTTTTAAGTGTTAGGCTGCGTTATGAAAATTGTTTTAAAAAATGTTTTCAAGTGTTTGGTTGCATTCTAAAAATGCTATTTTTTACTAGTTTTTCACATTTTCTCAGTCATTTTCTCAACTTTCAAACAAATTTTATAATAGAAAATTTCAGTATATATAGTTAACAAAACAAAAATCCATTAGTTCTGTTCATTCATAAGTTGAACTTGGTCAAACTGAGAGAGAGGGAGGAAGAAAGAGTGGGAGATTGAGAGAAAGAGAGAAAGATCGGGAAAGAGATGGAGATTAGGTCAACGAGATCGGTCTTCAGCGGTGACGACGATCTTCAATGGCGGCAACGAGATTGGTCTTGGGTGGGTCGAGAGTGAGATCGGTCTTGGGTGGATCGGGTATTGTAGATGGTGGGTTTGAGAGAAGTGTTTCGCCGACAATGTTGGAGTGACAGATCGGAGATGTTGGAGGTTAGATGGGCTTCGTTGGTGTGAGGGGGGATCTCGGACCGGCGTTTGTGTGTGGGACGTTGAGATTGAGACGACGAGAGTTCGATCTAGAGGGCGGCGGCTGCGGCGCTATCTTGGTTATGGAATCTGGGGTGCAATCTTGGCGGTGCTGGGGTGCGACGAGAGCAGTGCGATCTGGGGTTGGGGCGGTGGTGCGATTTGGGGTTGTGTGTGCTTCTAGCTTACTCTCTCTTCTTGCTCTTTCTCTCTCTCTTTGGGTGTCTGAGTCTGGAAATCATTTGAAGGTAAAAGAGATATGTAAATGATTTTCCAGGTTAAAGGGATTATTTTACGGTCAAAGTTTAAGATTTTCCGTTTGACCAAATTTTCCATGCGCAACCAAACACACGACAGGGTGTAAAATATTTTCTCAAATCCATTTTCACCCGAAACAAACGCAGCCTTAGTTTATGAAGTTCTAACTTTTGTTAGTTTATCTGGCATTTTTGCTCTTTAAAGTTTTAATTAAAGTGTCATTGGTCCTTAAGTTTGTAGTTTTAACTTCTGTTAGTTTATTTGCCCGTGTCTAAACGATGAGGCATGTTTTTAGTCATGTAACAATCTATTTATAATTAAAAAATTACACATTAGGGTAAACCCAAATAAAATCGCATCAAACCCATTAAAAATTGGGTCTTTATCTATTTATTTTTTCCCCTTTTTCTTTAAATCCAAACAAGGTTGGAGGTATCTACATAATTGCATTAAAATTGGGACTTTCTCCATTTATCTTTTCCTCCTTTTTCTCGAAATCCAAATAAGGCTGGCTGGAGGTATTTATGTAATTGCATCTATATGTGACCAAGCAGAAATCTCTCAAGCAAAATATACCTATCTTTCATAAAAAAATGGAAAAAACAAATATGTATTTGATCAAATGGTTAACTGCAAATACTCAATAGAACAATCACTACCATTTCAGTTTCAGGTTCAATGAAATATATGTATCAAAATGTAAAATAAGTGTTTATGCACAGTGAGAGATCTGGCTAGAGTGTTTGAGATGAGTGGCATGGGGCTTGACGAAGAAAATCCAAGAGCTTTAAAATTTAGGAGAAAGATTCCATTTTAATAGGTTTGATGTGTTGAAGACCCACATTATTTGGGTTTACCCGATTTTGATGTGTATAATGTGGTGTAATTTTTTTAATTATAAATAGGTTGCCACATCAATTAAAACATGCCATATCATTGCTCCATTAGACACATGCAAATAAACTAATGGAAGTTAAGAAAGGGACCATAACACTTATATTTAAAACTTCAGGGACCAACAATGCTCACATTAAATTTTAGGGACTAGGGTGAGTTTGTTTCAACTTTTCAAAATCTTGCTTTTAAGAAAATTGGCGGTATTAAAAAGTGATTTTCAATTTGGGTTTTTTCAAAAAGTAAAGTGATTAGTAAAAATTATTAAAAAGTGCTTCTGAAAAAAGTTGAGTATTTGGTAAGCAATTATCAAAATTTCATTTTGAGATGTAAATTACCAAAAAGGACAATACATATAAGAGAATTCTTCATACTTTGTGTATGTGGTTTTTAATGGAATACACAATTATTATCTTAAAACCCAAAAATTTGGTAAGGTATATCTCTACAAAATAATTTTTTATGGAAAATTCTATGTTTACATTGTATTGTAATTTCAATGTAAACTTACATTGTAAATACACAAAAAATGATAAATGTTGTACAAACTTATGTTTTAAATTTTGTATTTTTTACACTCATTAATGATAAGATTGCCACCATTTTCCAAAGAGCAGCTCATTTATTATACTAATTTATACTTATTAATTTTGTATTTAGGGTAAATTGTAAATTACACCCCTAAAGTTTGGGGGTAATTGGATTTTACACTCTGAAGTTTCAAAATTTGGATTTTACCTCTTAGTATTTGAGGGTATTTGGATTTTACACTATAACATTTCAAAATTTGAATTTTAGTTTATATATTTCTAGGGCATTTAGATTTTGCTCCTAAAATTTAGTGTTTGGATTTTATACCTAAAGTTTCATAATTTTGGAGTGTAAAATCCAGATACACAAACTTTAGGGGGTAAAATTCAAATTCTAAAATGTTAGGATGTAGATTCCAAACACCCCAAACTTTAGGGGGTAAAATCCAAATTCTAAAACTTCAAGGTGTAAAATCCAATTACCTCCAAACTTTAGGGGTACAATTTGCAATTTACCCTTGTATTTATAAAGAGTTGCTTAGTGCATGTATTCCACATAGCCCAACCCTAACCTAAAAATTAAGTGGGATTATATAAATTATTAATAATTATGATATTTCTCTACTTTGTGTGGTGGGCCTTTTTGTGTTGTTGGGCTTTGGTCTCTCCTGCTGCACTGCGGCACATGGGTCTGAGATAAGAGAGTTGGGGCTGACCTAAATGAAATACACTTTAGGCCAGTTTGTGCACAAGTCGAACCATCCCAACACAGATGCGTTCTAGCAGAGGTATTGAGTGTACAACGTTCCCATAGAAGGAACAATTGTTATAGATGTTATAGCAGGAATACGGTATGACATAATAACTATAATACTAAACACATGATACTAACATCGAAATAAAGGAAAGTAACTTAATAAGGTTATGGCAAACGGAAGTAATGTTACAGCAGACAATTTAATGACTGAATGGTAAACTAATCACCCAATAAGCGCAGATAACCAAAAAAAAAAAAAAACTTGTTTGCTAGAAAAAGCAGGCTTAACTTCTCAGTAGAAGTAGGTCCAAGAAGGGAATCAATCCTCAACGTGAGTAACCTCAAGGAAAGTTTCTGCCATAGAAGTTGTGCACTTTGGAAAAAAGGACCTAAATGGTTTAAGCTTCAATGCTTAATCTTTCAGAGAGTGGGTCTGTTAAGAAGGAGAGAAATAAATGTAATCTATTGAGGCATGCCTCTATTCCTACCACTTGTGTCTCTTAGATTTTTATATGTTCTTTTCTTTTCTCTTTTTTCTTTCTTTCTCTACCCTTTCTTCCTTTCACCTCTTCTGTCCCTCCCTTTACATTTTGCAGTTACCATTTTTTATACTATTTGTCATGATGAGATTTACCATTTTCACCCCTCAATTGCTTTTGGCTCCTTATGTGTGTCCTTCCAAGATTGCCCATTGGCCTGCCGGCTGCTCATCCACTACCATTACTTTGAATGTATTGGTTACACCACTCCCCATTCCCAGATAAAATTGCTTGTCTTGTTTCTTACCTCTCTCTATTTTTCATTACCTTCATTTGGATTAGGATTAAGCATTTTCATCACCTACCTCTATGGCATGCATCAAGTGATCCCAGCCTACACTACTTCTTTTGGGTGAGTATGGTATGGTATTGTAGTATTCTACCACAACATTTGGTTGCAATGTTCTACCATAGCATTTTGCTCACGATACTGTTTTGTTTTAACGTTGCTGTGTTCAGCCACAGAATTCTGCTACAGTATTGTCTTGTTGTAATGTTGTTGCATTTTGCCATAGAATTCTGCTATGATACTATCTTACTGTAACGTTGTTGCAGTATGCCATAGAATTCTGCAACACTATCTTGCTGTAATGTTGTCGTGATATTCTGCCATAGGAATTTGCTATGGCACTACTGTGACATTTTGGATACTTTCCTGTGTTGTTGCACAAATTAAACTAGATAATTAATTTATCTATTCTTGATATACAATAACATTTCTTTTTCAATAAAATTTTGTTTTATCTTGTTTTGTTTTCTACATTAAACACAATATGTTGTAAGTAGCAAGCTAAACTCCAATTACTGGTGATATTTTATAAATTATTATTGATACAAATTAATTATTGTTCAGGCTCTCCCTTATTCAACCAAGGTGGGCAACTCCATAAAATGGTTATATTAGACTTAGGTGATATTTCTTGAAGCATAATAATTTTGGTAAAACACAATATCAAGAATCATTAAAAGGTTAGAAGGCTAGAAACTTCACTGAGTGTACAGCTTGGAAGGTTTAAGAACATCCATGTCTCGCTTTGGTAAGGATGTGGAAACATGTTTGCGGAGGAGAAATATCTCGTTCTCCCCATGTTGACCCCAACTCCCTAATGGAGTCGCCAAAAAATGTCGAGGGTTCTTTTTACGTTTCTTGTAGCTTAGACAAGCATCTTGATGTTATTGGACAATGTTTAGTTTAGGCTTTTTCTAAGAAGGAAGTTGGGCTTAACGCTTCGCAAAATGGGCTCCAAAATACCATTCTGCTACTGCCAGTTTGTGTGCAAACATTGAGTCCAAAGTCCAAGGGAAGACGTTGCAAAGTGAGCTTATCCTCTGCTTTAGCCGCAGAAGGAACTTTTCTCTAGTTTCTACTGTAGGACCGACTTTTCTGCTGTACAATAAAACTTTCTACTGTGCAGTAAAGCTTCCTACTGTGCAATAAAATCTTCTGCTGCGCGGTATAGTTTTCTGCTGCACAGTAAAGCTTTCTGTTGTGCAGTAAAACCTTTTGTTGTGCGGTAAAGCTTTCTGCACTTTTTTGCAACGTGAATGACTACTCTTCATTTTTTACTGCAGAAATACTTTTCTACTTCCTGCACATAAACAAATCTAAAACCCAAAAAAAACACCAATAAAATGTTAGTTTACATGGGTTATCATATTCTCAAATATATACATACATATATTCGTAAATACACTTATATAGATTCACATATACATATATAAAAAATATATTTTTGCAGAACATGAGAACCAATGTATATGTATATATACTTACGGTAGGATAATGATTTGTTTGTGCCAAAAGTAAAATACATAATAACAAAGAAATAAGAAAGCTTTGGAAGAAAAGGTTTAGCTAGTATAATAGCTAACACGGTAAGGGGCATATAAAAATGTACTACAACAGAATAACTAGTACAATAAGTAAAGATACCAGCACGGGACAACTAATGCAGCAAATGTGATAAAAACGTGGTATAACAGGATAACTAAATACAGCAGATATAAGTTCTAACGAGTGAAATAAAATATATTTACAATCAAAATCAAATATTGAATCTTCCCATTGATTACGTAAACCAAGAAGGAACCTAAACCCTAACCTTAACTTGAACAACCTTATCATAGGCTTTTGTTATCAAAGTTGTGTATTTTGGAGAATAGGCCTAAATGGCTACTGACTACTACTTTTGGGGGGCTTCAAAGAGTGGTTTGCTAAGAGGGAGGGAAAAGATAGTTTATTGATGCATGCTTTTTTTCCTGCCGTGTTTTCTCTCTTCTTATTACCACTTTCTTTCTTTCTTTCTTTCTTTTTTTCTTTTTTTTTTTCTTTCTCTCCATTCTTTTTACTCTTAGTTTCTTATTGCTCTCTTGCTGTGGGTTGTTTTCCTCCTTTGGTTATTTTCCTTTTAATCCCCCTCTCCCTGGGTGCCTCTCTCTCTAAGTGCCTCCCTTAGGTGCATACTACTCTCTTACTATGGGTTCTTCCCTTTAGGTACTTCATCTCTTTTCATCCATGGCTATCTCTTCCTTCTATAATGAAATGATTCAATGTGATTTATCCCTTTTACCCCTAGGACTTCACCAACTGTTTTTGGCTTGTTATGGTTATTCCTTCAAGACTGCCTACCAACCCATTGGTTGTCCGGCCACGACCTCTGCTCAGAATACATTTTTTGCACCACTACTCATTTCGTGACAAAATTCCATTTTGTTTGTTGTTGCTGCATACATCTATCTCTTTGTTCAAAATGGACAAGGATTAAGCTACCTTACTACCTAGCTTTATGGCATGCATCAAATGGTCTAGACCATTTACTACTTCTTTTGAGTAAGATACCATCCCGACTAGGTATATTCCCAAAAGAAGTCACGGCAAGAATTCAAATATAAACCCCTTTTCCCCCTACCACCAAACCACACCCTTTGAGTCCCTTTGACCGTGGGCCCACCTTCCTTGTATTAGCTGGGTACAAGTTAGTGGTGCTCCTACCCTTGTGTGCTTCCTTTACTATCTTCTGTTTTTGTCTTCTTTCGTTCCCACACCATTTTTGCCATAACAGATTAGCTTTGTTTCGTTCTGTTGCATGTCTCATTCTTATTTCTTTATGCATTTCGTGTTGTGTTTGTCATTTCCTTTGGTTTGACTTTTCTTTCCTTCATGCAATTCCTGCTGCTGACACATCATACTATTCCTTGTTTCTTTTTATCGTGCTACTTCATATTAGTTTTCATGCCTATCCTTTATACAAATGGATTTGGGCCTTCGTGGACCAAATAATGTTGACTGGATCAAAAGGGTCTTGGACCCAATTTGCCTTGATTTGTCGAATCCATTCTACTAAAGAACTGTATTCTATGGTAGATCTATATTCTCCTGCAGATTTGTATTCTGCTACATTTTGTTTTCCCGTACATTTCTTTCTTTGGACCTTTCTTACTCTTTGGTCTTCTTGGTGGGCCTTTGGGCTTTGCTTTTCATTGGGCTTTACTCCGTATGGGCTTTCTTTCGTATGGGCTTTGGGGACAAAATATTTGCACACATGAGGAATAGATAGGGTAATAAGGGATCTCCTTATCTTAGCCCTTTATTAGGTCTGAAGGATTGAGTTAGGCTATCATTAACTAGAAGTATGTATTGAACTGTAGTGACACATTCTAAAATCCACTTCACCCACTTATAGCTAAAATTCATAGCGACAAGAACTACCTTTAAAACTTCTAGTCGACCCTATCATAGGCCTTACTTATATCTATTTTCAGGGCTCCATAAAACTTCTTCCTTCTCTTCATCTTCCTAAGAATGTTAAAAATCTCATGTGCAATGAGGATGTTATCAGTGATATTTCTACCTCTAATGAAAGCATTTTGAAAATAGGTACTAAGAGAATCCATAAAAGGCTTGAGTCTATTAGAAGTTTAGAAATTATTTTATATATCACATTGCATAGACTAATGGGCCTAAAATGATGTACATCATTAGGAAGAGTAGTTTTTGGAATAAGAGTGATGTAAGTATGGTTAAGAGATTTCAGGAAAACCTGAGTGGAAGAAGGCATGGATTGTGTTAAAGATATCAAACTTGACTGTATTCCAGTACTCTTGATAGAAGAGGGTGGGGATACCGTCTGATCTAGAAGCTTTATAAGGGCCTAATTAAAAAACAGTAGTCTCTATTTCCTCATTTGTGATTGGGCTGTCAAGCAATAAGAGTTGATGAATAAAGAGTTGTGGTATGGGCATGGTTCTAATTTTTCCTCATGGATTTGTTTGTAATAAGATGTGTTCCTTAAGGATATTTTCTATCTCCTCTTGATCCTCAGTAATGCTCCCATTAGTCTTTTGGAGCTGCAAAATTCTAATTCTGACTCTTCTTTGCTTCACCACTATCTAGTAAAAACAAGTGTTTCTATCTCCCAGCAGTATCCAATCACTCCTAGCTTTTTGAGCCCACATTATTTGAAGCAAAATCTCCAACTCTCCTCTAACAACTCTCTTTATGGACATCATCAATAGATGAAATTGAGTTTTGGATAAGTTGCAGCTGGAGTTGGTTTTGGTAAATATCATGATCTAGTCTTCCATAAACCTCCTTGTTCCAAAGTATAAATTTTCTTACTTACCCCTCTTTAACTAAAGTAGAAATTAAAGAGGGTAGTTTTAAAATATTGTGACTTTTTTATTTAAAAGACAATGTATTAAATGGTGTTTCCATAAAAATTTTGATTTTCTAAACATGACTAACAATATAGATGAAGTACATATTTTATTAAAAAATAATATTTATAACCTAATGTGACAACAAATGTGATTAGTAGATTTCATCAATCTTATAATTATCTTGACATGGATTTGCCATACCTTTCTAAAAAAATATAAATACACTGCATTCCCATTGGTTGAAGGCCATAACTAACAAATCCTAGTGTTGGGTCAGTGAATTTTTTTGTTCAATCAAACTCTCAACTTGGGTTAAAAAAGACAATGGGTAATGAAAGTGAGTTATGTGGAGGAAAAAAAAAGCTTAATCATATTAATCATATCCAATATTTTAAAATTCCATTTTAACTAATTAGTTTGGTAGTCTTACCTTCCAATTTTGAGATTCTCTGAATTTGGACATTATTATCTTTTCAGTATGAACACAACTTTTGCATTAATTTGGATTTCAAATATTAATTTTTTGCATCATAAGCATATACAAATGCCAGCTCTTCTAAAAATAATATTATCCATGTATCAAAAAAAAAAAAAAAAAATCTTATCCAAAGAGCTTTTACACTAGCTTGTGCAAAAATTCATTTTTATATTTTATCATAAGAACTTAATTTTTCTATATTACCTAACAACTTTTCAAAAGCACCCACATCATATTATCTATTCTAAACTCTATTTCATTAAAATATCAATTTTTTATTTTTTTAAATTATTTTTCTCTCTTCATACAGCACAACTACCATCCATTATTTTCCTTCGCACTTAGGATACGTAAAGAAAGAATTAAAAAAAAAAAAAAAACTAAAATTCTCATGAATAGTGCCAGTGCAAATTAAATTTTCATAGTTATTGTAGTTTTGGATGAGTCTTGCATGCTTTTATATGAGCTAATGTGGGTGGTTTTGGAGTTGATTGGGCAAAATTTTACAGATATATGCACAAGCTGATGCAAGTCCTCTGATTACTCTATTATTCTAAATTAATTTACTGGGTGTTAATTACAAATTTACAATATGGTTGTTGTTTTGAGTTTTGGTATATATCTGCTGTCAAGAGAAAAGGCCTGGGAGGCCATTAAAATAGTACATTTTAAGCACCTGTATCCAACGGTATCACCTGTACATTTTAAGCCATTAAATTCTTTCCAAATAAAGCTCTCTAAAACCTAGTATTAATGCCTAAAAAATAATTTGTTTTCTTTTACCATTTTCCTCTTAACCATTTCTTGCTAGAGAGAGAGCTATGGCGATGCAGGGAAGTTCAAGGTTAGCAGTAGAATCTGGGGACGTAAGTTCTAAGTTTGATGATGATGGAAAAAAAAAACGAACTGGTATATATGTATATCTCTTTTACTCTTTCAATACATACAACTCTCAACATTTCATTCATCGAAACACCCCTAATATTTTTCTTGAGTTTCACTTCATTGATTTCTCTTTGGCATGGTTTTGAATCTTTTGAAGGAACTTTGATGACTGCAAGTGCACACATCATAACAGCTGTTATTGGGTCTGGAGTATTGTCTCTGTCATGGGCTCTTGCTCAATTGGGCTGGATTGCTGGGATTATTACTCTCTTGATTTTCTCTCTCATTACAATGTTTACTTCTGTTCTACTAACTGACGGTTATAGGTCCCCTGACCCTATTACTGGGAGAAGAAACTACAGTTACATAGAGGTTGTAAAGAACAACTTAGGTAAGACGATTGCAGACTTTCTGCCGTTCGTCAATAATTTATCTTATGAATCACATATACGCATACTCCCTCTCACATGTCAACCCCACAATCCGTGTGATGTGGGAGGGAAAATGACAAACATGTAGCTAGAGAGGAAGGATCTTTCTCAATGTTATGAGATACTTATATATTGGGTGTATATAGTTTCATTTATTTTTTTTGGGAGTGTATATAAAACTATGTAAAACAGTGTTATGCGCTATAAGTTTAACCCTTTATGCTTTCTTGATATTGGTATTGTGACTGAGTCATAACACATCTTTTGCCCGAAGATTAAGACATAAATTGAAACTTGAAACTGACTCATTTTCCCATTGATCTTGATTAGATAGGGATGCCTTTGTGTTCAAAATTACTTATTGCAAGGGAGTCTTATATCTTTGAAACTAATTCTCCTCTCTCTCTCTCTCTACAGGGGGAATCAAGTACAAGTTTTGTGGGGTAGCTCAATATTCAAATCTTGTAGGAATATGTATTGGATACACAATTACTGCCGCTATTAGCATGGCGTAAGCTATCTAAAATCTTACAAACACTTGCTTTGATCCTTGGTCCATTTGGATTGAGGGGGAAGGAGGAGGAGTAGAGTATAGTTTGCCCAAAATTAGTATATTTTCAACCAAATTTACTGTACTTTACTCTCTCCACTCCTCCCTCAGTCCAAACAGGCCCTTAGCGATTTATATTTCGTGCTTAGGCCATTAAAATATTCTTTTGTTTTTCTTATCTTCTTTTTATTATTTTCATGATATATATATATATTTTTTTAAAAAGAAAATGACCCAGAAATCTTTTCTTTGGGGAAATCTCTACAATCAAAATGAATTGCATGAAACTCTAATTATAAAAGACACATATGCTCATTCACATTTATGTAAACTTATGCTATATTGCTCAAAGAGGAGAGTGAAGATTTTTTTATTTTGATACAAGTTTTATATTGAAACAATGAATTTAATTTAGATATTTATGTACGTTACATATTTGCAATATATTTTTAGTTTATTTATGTATTATGAGATAATTTTTACTTTATTTAGTTTTCAATCTCTTAATTTTTTTTAGGAAATCAATCTCTTGAACACTTGAAAATATCAATTACCACTCACGATGCTAATAAACTTGTGGAATATGCTAGGCATCATACACTAGATGCCTAGTATATATAACAAAGCAATAACTATTAAACCAATCAAGAATTATTTTGGGAAATTATCATTCCAATCGATATTTTGAAAATCTTGATTTATTTTTTTCAATTAACATCATCATGTGACAATTTGTAATCTTCTTTTCTTAAAGACCAACAAAATAAATACTTGAAAAAAAAGAATAATAAATTGAAGAAAAAATATTTGAGAATACAAGAAAATTATGGAAACTAAACAAATTGAATACATAATAAAAAATTTTCATTTTGAAACTAGCTTGACAAAACTTAAATTCCTCAGGTAGTATTTTATTACTCATACTAAAGAGGCATTTTTTTTTTTTGATAGGATACTAAAGAGGCATTTGATTTTGAATTTGACAATAAGTTTTCTTTAACTACATGCTTTAAATATAATTATAATGTATAATTTTAATAAAATTAATGAATTTGAGTGGATATTTTATAAAATTTGTATAATTTATTTTTAGTTTTATTATTCTTTTAAGGAATACTACAAAATTTTTTAAATTTTTTTAAAAGTTAATTAAAAAGACTTTTTTTGGTGGCCCAAATAACTTTTTTGGGAAGCCTTAACTCTCATAAATTTCCTGATAAGAAAACACATATATGTTATTAATTAAACATTATGAGGGCTAGGAAAGGGACTGGATGGCCCCCTTGGTCTCAATAGAACTCCGTCTTTGCCTCCCTTCATGTATTCTTGAATGTTTTGTATGTGTTGTGAATATCTGTACAATGCATTTGACTGTCACTTATTTTGTTTTTGTTTTTAAACCAGGGCTGTCAAAAGATCGAACTGCTTTCACAAGAATGGTCATGAGGCGGGGTGTCACACATCAAACAGTTCCTATATGATCATTTTAGGGGTCATTGAGATTATTCTGAGCCAAATATCTAATTTTCATGACCTTTCAGGGCTCTCTTACATCGCTGCAGTCATGTCTTTCACTTATGCTTCAATAAGCATTGGTCTCTCTATTGCAAAAATAGCAGGTCAGCGATAATGCACATTTATCATACATAAAGAAAATATGTAGCATGTAGCATGCAGTTTTTCTTATTAATTTGCCTTGGATTATATTTAGTACAAGAAAATTTATGTCTATTTTCTAAGCTATTTTGTAGAAGGGACATATGGTAGGACAAGCATCACAGGTGCGACTATTGGAGTGGACGTGGCAACAACTTCACAGAAGGTGTGGAACAGCCTACAGGCCATTGGGAACATTGCCTTTGCCTATTCTTACTCTAATGTCCTCATTGAGATACAGGCAAGTCAATCTCTAACATAATAAAATCATTTTATATATTTTTGGATAATACTAGGTAGTGAAGCCAAAAATCGTCAGTAAGTCATATGGTTCTCACGTGCTCTTGATATGGAACCTGCACAACACAAAAGCTAAAGACCTTAAGTGGAGTGCCGGTGTGGTACCGGCCAAATATCCTCCGACGGTCAAGTTAGAGAAATTCCTTGTTTACAACTCTAGAGTGCCAAATCTGGGGTGAATTATGCGTACCTTGATTTATGATGGTTTTTGGGTATTTATAGTAGTGTGGGGTTGACATCCGTGCCTTGGCCAAGAAGTTCTTTCCTTTTAGGAAAGAATCTCCTGGATTTTGTATCTCCTATAGTTCATTTCCTTATAGGTGTCTTCTTGATTAGGGTTAAGTGTGTCGCGCAAGAACTCTCCTTATACACGTATGCGTGGAGATCAAGTAAGGCTATAGATGGAGGTTCGCTTACCTTCTTTAGCTTGTTCTCGTCAGCCTACCGCGTCGTCCCTTTATTAGGGTCTTCAGCTTATAGCGTTGTCCCTTTGTCGGGATCGTCAGCCATTATGAAGCTGTAGACTGCATGATGTAGTCATTTGTGGCAAGTGCTGCCGATGGGATCATTGGGTTCATTGCCTTTTTTCCTCGTCATGGTTTAACTGCAAAATTATCCTTATCAGTTACCCCCTACTCTATAGCCTCGTCAGCTTTAGCTGACGGGTTATGGAGTACACATCATCAGGAAGGTCATTCATGTGTGATACCTCGAGCCGCCTTCATTAAATGGTTGAACACGTGGCACGAATTGATTGGCTCCGTTTATGGACGAGGGTGTCGCTTCATCTTCCGTGCCCTTTTTGCCTATATATATATATATTTCACCTCTTCTCTCATTTCCAACTTTTTACCCTTTACTGATTTTGAGAGAGAGAGAGACTGTTGCTTTCTGAACTCCTTTCGTCTGTCAGCCTCCTGGCCTCGTCATCTTTGTTGTAGTCAACTTCCTAGGACCGTCCCTTTTTCTAAGGAATCGCCCATCAGTAAGTTCTCTTTCCTTTTACTTTAACTTTTATTTTTATTTTTATTTTTCTAGCTAGTAGACTCTATAGTAAGGTCGTTGACTTAGGTTCTTAGAATGAATTTGTCACTTGTAGGTAGTCAAATGTCTAGAGAGGCGATGAGTGAACAATCGTCGATCCGCGAGGGAGCAGGTTACGACGAGGTCTTCCAATCAAGTCGTGAGCTCGATGAGAGCTTCTCCTAGTCTTCAGAGAGGGAAATGTTAGCCTATTCTTCTGACGAGGAAGTGGAGAGTTGTAGAGAAGGTGAGGTGAGTGAGGGCGAAGACGAGGATGATGAAAGGATGGAAGAAAGAGTAAGTGACAGAGACAAAAAGGCTGGTGAAGAGGAAGGGGAGAGAACAGGTGACGGGGGTGAAAATGATGATGGCGAGGAGATCTTAGAGAGCACCTCAAGAGTCCTCGGGGATGACTGTCCTTTCATTCTACCCAAGAAATGGACCGTTAATGAATTCTTACCGACGATGTCGATTAATGTCTTTAATAATTTACGTGTCTGTTACCAAATTCCAGACGACATCCCAATCCATCTCCCTGAGGAGGGCGAGAAATGTTATTTAGGGCAAATTGCGGATGTTGGCATGTAGGACGCCATGTTTGCAGCAGGGTTGAGGCTGTTGCTGGCGGCACTTCATCATCAGTTGGCTAATTTTTTGGGTTTATCCGTCAGCTAGATTGCCCCCAATGCTTGGCGGATATTTATTGGGGCTGAGATCTTGTGGGGTTGTCTACGTGGAGGGAACCGTTTGTTAACCCTTGACGAGTTCTTTTGGTGCTACCGACCCCAGCACATCTCCTCGTCTCACGGGATATACCATTTCACAATAAGGAAGAAAGAGCTAAAGTTGGTGTCGGATATGCCCGATTCAAATAGGAATTGGAAGGGTAGGTACTTTTTTGCTGAGGGGACAAACTGGGTATGCTGTCAGAAGGAGTGGGAGTCGATGCCTCACGGTTTTGATAACACTTGGGCTTATGTCAGGGACTCAGGTTGATCCCATCTACTTCTTTACTTAGTCCATTTATTTCAAACTTCTAACACCGTCTACTTTTCTTTTTAGCTAGCGTTCGTCCACATATCATAGCGGAACAAGAGGACTTTATCCGACGGGTAACAACCATCTCGTTGGACGAGCTGAAGTGTCGAGACCTGATTACACTCAACACTTTACATTTGTACTGTGGAGGTCTAGAGTCGATGTCGGAAGCTTGTAGGTTAAATGCCTACTCCCATCAACATATGCATCCCTAGATTTCTCTCGTCTCTTTTTTTTTTCGTAGTTTTCTCTTGTTTAGATTCTCGCTTCTTATCTTTTGTAGAAATGGAGGCAGCTAGGCAAAGGGTTCGGGTAGCTGCTGTCAAGAGGAAGGAAGAGGAGAAGAAAGCGAAGGGGGAGGGGACGTTTTTGTCAGCCCTTAAAGTCATCGGGAAGAAGGCTAACAAAAGAAAAGCTGACGGGAAGGACGAACGTCCCTCCAAGAAAGCCACCGTCATCCCTGAGGGCAAGCAGCCCAAGAAGACATCACCCTTGAAGCTGAACCATGGAGAGGGCAAGGGGTCAACGATGTCGTCTGGCCCTGTCACTCAAGAACTTGTCCATCGCCTTCTTACCCACAAGGACTATGCTATTGAGGTGATGGAGTCTGTCCTTAAGAGTGAGGAATTAGATCCTTGTGCCGAGCAAGCGACGGAAGAGTTGGGGGCGTCAGGCCTCTTTGACATTTCTCGAGTATGTCACTTTATTCTTCATTAGCATTTCTTCTTCTTTTTCTTGTTACTGACGGCGTTTTCATTGCATAGGCACTGGTTCATATGAAAGCTTTGTAGGATAGGGGTGTCACTAAGGAGGGAGTGATCACTCGTCTGCATTCATGCATCAAGAACCTGACTGATGCCCACAAGCAATACAAGGATGCTGTCCGCGATTTACATTAGAAAGTGAAGGAGCTAATTGGAGAACTAGAGGAGGAGGGTCGTCAGAGGAAAAAGGAACAGGAGGCTAAAGAAACGGTAGAAAAAGAGTTGAAGGCTCTTTCAAGCCAAGTGGAGACAGCCAAGAGCAACGCAGTGGCAGAATTTAAGGATTCGCAGCCCTTCATATATGCTTGTGCCGTCTACTACGGTGACAGGTTTGAGGACTGCTTGAAGCAGGTCAAGTCCGTCTACCCTGACTCGGATTTATTATTATGGACAAGCCTTTAGCATCGACTCCTGTGGGCAATACTATTTTCAAGGAAAGTGACGATGCTACTAAGCTCGAGGTGGACCTAAAAGATGATAGCATCGTCCTTGCCCAGCCTGCCGTGGACGAGCCCGTCACCTTGATTCCGTCAGCCAATCCTCATGTTGAAGACCTTAATGCTGAAGATCCTTCCACTCCAATCGTCTAGTCCCTTCTTCCAAAGGGTGATGAAAAGTCTCAAGACCCCCCAGTTCCATGACCTTAAGCTTTTTCTTTATTGTAAAATGTAAGCTAATTCCAGACAGTGTTTGACGCCCGCTTTTTTTTGGGCTTTTGCTTGTAAAAATCACTTTTTACTCGTCACTTTTAGTATATATGCGTTACTTTTTATTTGGCATGTGTGTTTATTTTTTGCACTCGTATGCCAGGGTACTTAGTGAAATAGGGCAAAAACGTCTACTTAGGTTGTCCTTAGGTTCGTCTTCTTTACTGATTTCAAACCAACATTTTGGGTACTTGTCATGGATCCGTCAGCTTACGGATAATGGCGTTAGCTTTCTTTTAGTTAACTACTCGTCCACTTTGTGGATTCTAATAAATTTATTCAATTTGTAGGTTTTGTTATGAACTTGTCCACTTAGTGGACATTATATTGAACCTATCCACTTTGTGGATTTAATAAACCCGTCCACTTGGTGGACTTTATATTAAATTCGTCCAGTTTGTAGACTCGTGATAAGTTTGTCCATTTTATGGACGTAGTGCTAAATTCGTCCATTTTGTGGACTTACCAGCAAACTCGTCTACCTTGTGGACTTAACAGTAGACTCGTCCACTTTGTGGACTTGCAGTAGACTCGTCCACTTTGTGGACTTAGTGATAATTTCATCCATTTTGTGGACTTAGTGATAATTTCGTCCATTTTGTGGACTGAGCAGTAGGCTCGTCCACTTTTTCGACTTAGTGATAAGTTCATCCACTTTGTGGGCTTTAGAAGTAGGCTCGTCCACTTTGTGGATTTAGTGATAAGTTTGTCCACTTTGTGAGCTTAGTAGTAGACTTGTCCACTTTGTAAACTTAGTGATAATTTCGTCCACTTTGTGGACTAGTAGTAGGATCGTCCACTTTTTCGACTTAGTGATAAGTTCGTCCACTTTGTGAGTTTTAGCAGTAGACTCGTCCACTTTGTGGACTTAGTGATAATTTCGTCCATTTTGTGGACTTAACAGTAGACTCGTCCGCTTTGTGGACTTAGTGATAATTTCGTCCACTTTGTGGACTGAGTAGTAGGCTTGTTCACTTTATGAATTTAATAATAAGGTCATCCACTTGGACTTAATAATAAGGTCATCTACTTTGTGGATTTATTAATAAGGTCGTCCATTTAGTGGACTTAATGATAAATTTGTCCACACAACAAATACGTCAGTCGTTTTTGAATAAACTCTTCTTATTATGATGAATGCATATATAAGTAGAAAATTGTTCCAAAACGAATAAACTTTAGCCCTTTGGGGCTTGAAAAGTACTGTAGGCAAAAGTAGCTCTTTTGTTGGTTGTTTGATGATGTTGCTGAACTTTTGGCATTTGTTGCAGGCTTTAACATAAGTTTGGGCGTCTTTCTGCATAGTTGGCCAGTAGTATCTTACCTGAATCAATTTATGCACCAATGACCGCGACCCTGAGTGGTTGCCGCAGATCCCCTCGTGTACTTCTCTCATGACATAATCCGCCTCTTTGGGGCCTAAACATCTTAAGTACAGTCAGGAGATCTAGCCCCACTATTAGGGCTTCATATTTTGCTTTGTTGTTAGTTCTAGGGAAGTCGAGACGGACCATGCATTCGATTTCGTTGCCTTTTGGAGATTGAAGTATGACCCCTGCACTAGCTTGTCTGTTGGATGATCCGTCCATGTATATGTTCCATTGGGGATTTTTTGCCCCCTGGCCTTCCGCGTTAGTGAACTCCGCAATGAAATCGGTGACCACCTGTCCCTTGATGGCAATATGTGGGCGATATTGTATGTCGAATTCAATCAACTCTATTGCCCACAGCGCCATGCGTCCGGCAACTTCGGGATTGTTCAATGCTTGCCGTAAGGGCTTCAGTTAGGACGATCACCGTATGGGCTTGGAAGTATGGCTTGAGCTTACGGGCGGCCGTGACCAGAGTGAAGGCGAGCTTTTCCATTGGAAGGTACCTTTCTTTTGCACCATGAAGCGCCCGACTGGCGTAGTATATGGGCCTTTGCACCTTGTCGTCTTCTTTGACCAAGGCCGCATTGGCTGTAGCTGGGGAGACAGCCAAATAGAGGAACAATTCTTCTCTCGGTTGTGAGGGACTTAACAGCAGTAGTGAAGAGAGGTAGGTCTTTAGGTCCTCGAATGCCTGCTGACATTCAGCCGTCCACTTGAAAGACTTCTTCAACGTGCAGAAGAACGGTAGACATTTATCCATCGCTCTAGATACAAATCTATTAAGCACGACAATCTTGCCGTTAAGGGTTTGTACTTCTTTTACGTTTTTAGGAGGCGCCATTTCTATTGTAGCCCGGATCTTGTCCGGGTTGGCCTCAATACCTCTCTGAGACACCATGTATCCTAAAAATTTTCCCGTCGTTACTCTGAAGGCATATTTGCCTGGATTAAGCTTCATGTTGTAGGAATGAAGAGTGTAGAAGGTTTCCCTAAGATCCTTCAAGTGATTGTCTTCCCATAAGCTTTTCACTAGCATGTTGTCAACATATACCTGGGCATTTCTCCCAATCTGCCGTGTGAACATCTTGATCATGAGCCTTTGATATGTTGCGCCCGCTTTTTTTAAGCCGAATGGCATGACCTTGTAACAAAAAAGGCCTTGGCTAGTTGGATTTGGTTGTATCCTGAAAATGTGTCCATAAAACTCAGCAGTTGGTGTTGAGCCATAGAGTCCACCAAGAGGTCGACCCGCGGGAGGGGGTAGCTATCTTTAGGACCTGCGGGAGGGGGTAGCTATCTTTAGGACACGCTTTGTTTAGGTCTGTGAAGTCTACGCACATCCTCCATTTTTCGTTGCTCTTCTTGACCATCACGATGTTCACCAACCAATCAGGATAGTAAACTTCCCTAATGAAACCTGCCTCTTGTAGCTTGCAGACTTCTTCTGTCACAACCTGATCTCTCTCTTGGGCGAACACTCGTTTCTTTTGGTAGACCGGCAGAAAGGAAGGTGACACATTCAACTTGTGCACTATGACTGACGGGTCGATTCCTGGCATGTCTTCATGGTTAAAGCGAATACGTCCTGGTTGTCTTTAAGGAAAGTTGCGAGTGCTTGGCGAACCATCGGGTCTGCAAGGGTGTCGATCTTGGTTGTTTGTTCTGGTCGAGAATCGTCAAGAGGTATATCTTCGAGTCTTTTAATGAGCTCCGTTGCTGTCCGATGTTCTTCTATGCTAATGGCCTGGAGGTGGTCATTCATTTCCATCATAGTTACGTAACATTTGCATGCAACTACCTGATCTCCTTGCAATTCTCCTACTCCATAGTCAGTATGGAATTTTATCATTAAATGGTAGGCTGAGGTTATAGCCTTCCACGAATTGAGGATTGGCCGTCCTACGATGGCGTTGTAAGCCGATGAGCAATCAACCATAAGGAATGCTACATTCTTAGTGATTTGCTAGGGATAGTCACTTACAGTTGCAGCCAAAGTGATGACGCCAAGGGGGAATACTTTTATCCCTCCAAAGCCAACGAGCGGAGCGTTAGTTGGAACTAGTTGCTCCCTACCAATTCCCATTTGATAGAATGCAGGGTAGTAGAGGATGTTAGTCGAGCTACCGTTATCAACCAGAACCCGGTGCATGTTATAGTCTCCTACTTGTATGGTGATGACGAGTTCATCATGTGGGTGGTGAAGACGTCGTTCATCTTCTTCCGAGAATCCAATGAGGGGGTTGTCGATCCGCGTCATCTTGGGTACTGAACCCGTCAGCTGGATGTTCTGAACCATTTTGAGGTAAGTCTTACAGGCCTTTTTCAACGATCCAGCAGTCACGGTGCCTTCTACGATCATTCTTATATCTCCTACGGGTGGCCTGGGGCATTTATTCTCCTGTCGTGGAGCCTGTTCCTGCAGCGAGTCCGTTCTTTCCTTGCTAACAAATCTCTGCAACCTTCTTTGTCTAATAAGAGCTTTTATTTGTTGCTTTAGGTTATAGCAGTCAGCTGTGTCGTGGTCGTGATTACGATGAAAATGGCAATATTTGTCCCTTAACCTCTTGTTAGGATCTCCCTTCAGATTGTCGGGAAAAGTCAGGGCTCCTTTATCCTTAATTTGCATCAGTACTTGGTCGATTAGGGTAGTCAGTGGGGTGAAGCTCGTGAACTTTCCCGCGGGTGGTTTGGAGCATCGATCCTCCCGTCGTTCTCCAGTTCTAGCAATCTTCTGCCCCCTGTCCGATTGTGCATCTTCCTGTCTTTTCTTGTTTTTGGGCTTTTCTTCTCGAGCCAATAGTGCATCTTCAGCATTCATGTACTCGGTCGCCCTATAAAGCACCTCTAACCCGGTCTTCGGGTTGTTCTTATATAGGGAAAATAGGAACTTTTCCTTCCGTAGCCCATTGGTGAATGCCGCTACATATATCTTGTCGTATGCTTTGTTGATCGAGAGGGCCTCTTTGTTAAAACGAGTTATGTAAGACCTCAACGTCTCATCTTCCCGCTGCTTAATGTTCATTAGGCATGCGGTGGATTTCTTATATTTGTGCCCCCCGATGAAGTGCGAGGCAAATTGGGTGCTTAACTCTTTGAATGTACCAATGGAGTTGAGCGTCAGCCTATTGAACTAGATCTTTATGGGTCCCTTTAGCATGGTGGGGATGGTTCTGCACATGATTACGTCAAGCACCCCCTGAAGGTGCATCAGGGTCTTGAAAGATTCCAAGTGATCTAAGGGATCCTTGGACCCGTCGTAGCTTTCTACCTGCGCCATATGAAACTTTTGTGGAAGGAAGAATGAACTAACGGACGTTGTAAATGGCGAGTTAGTTCGCTGTACCAGGTCATCAAGATCGCTGGACACCCGTCCTTTGAGGGCGTTCATCATGCAATCAATTCGCTCCTTCATCATCTGCATCTCAGCGATTATGTAAGGTGGGACGGTATCAGTGATAGATAGCTGGTAGTGTCCCGTCGTTCCAGCCTGCTTGGGGCGTTGCTGCCTTCTGGCCCTTCTTGGTTTCTTCTCTCCACGCTAGTTCCTTCTTGATGTTCCTCCTAGGTGTTAGCGCCTGCGTTCCTTTAGTGAAACTATTTTTCCAAATCTTGGTTCTGTTTGGTAAGGCGTTCCACAGTGGCAGCTAGAGTTTGGACTTGTCTCTCGAGTGCCGTCATGCGTGGTTCATCTCCTTGAACATTGTTGGTGGTCGTCATTGAGCGAGTGAGTACCATGCAACTCTTTGTCCGGGAAGCAATAGCATGGCTTTACAAGTCGCTAAAGTTTCCCACAGTCAGTGCCAACTGATGAAGCCGAAAATAGTTAGTAAGTCACACGGTTCTCACATGCTCCCGATATAGAACCTGTATAACACAAAAGCCGAAGACCTTAAGAGGAGTATCGATGTGGTACTGGCCAAATACCCTTCAACGGTCAAGTTAGAGAAATCTCTTGTTCACAACTTTAGAGTGCCAGAGCTGGGGTTATGCATACCTTGATTTATGAGGATTTTGCGGTATTTATAGTAATATGGGGTTGACATCCGTGCCTTGGCCAAGAAGTTCTTTCCTTTCAGGAAAGAACTTCTTGGATTTTGTATCTCCTAGAGTTTCTTTCCTTATAGGAGTCTTCTTCATTAGGGTTAAGCATGTGACGCAAGAATTCTCCTTATACACGTATGCGTGGAGATCAAGTAAGGTTATAGATGGAGGTTTGTTTACCCTCTTCAGCTTGTTCTCGTCAGCCTACTGCGTCATCCCTTTATTAGGGTGTTCAGCTTACAGCGTCGTCCCTTTGTCAGGGTCGTTAGCCATTATGAAGTTGTAGACTTCATGATGCAGTCACTTGTGGCAAGCGTTGCAGGCGGGATCATTGAGTTCGTCGCCTTTTTTCCTTGTCATGGTTTAACTGCAAAATTATCCTTCTCACTTGGCTTTTATAGTTTTATATAAAATATAGAACTTGAAAAGAATCACATTTTTCATTGATGTAGTTGGAGCAATTCTAATTATAGTACAAATATAGTCTTCATAAAGGGAAATTATTCTCTCTTCATATATTTGAGCATGCAATGTTCTTAATTTTTCTAGATAGCTTGCCTTTGACCCTAGTTAGCTTGGAATATCCTTGTAAACTGCAGAAAATAATTTGGTACTCTTAAAGCACAATAATGGCATTCCATTTTTATCATATAAATAGTCATCTCACTATGAATTTAATTAATGAGATATACAATTATGTGAGAGAAGTGATACATAATATGTTGTTATACTACTTGTCCACCTTTGATCTTTCTCCTACAACATTTTTATCTATTTAGGAGTTGTTTAGTTCAAAGAATTTAGAAATTATCGAAAACAGAGAAGTGATAGAGACTTTCATTGGATGACATTTTTCATCTCCACAAAATGTAAGGTTTATATGGTTAGACTAAAAAGTGGGTCTGATGAAAATTGATGAAGAAAAAATAGGAGGGTGAATAGCATTTTTCTCTATTTAATTTATATGGGAAATAGAGTAAAAAATAAAAAAAAAGTGGGTGCCTAGGTGTTTTCCACCTATGCACCCAAAATTGTTCTCCTAAAAATGGGGAGATAAATGGAGAAGTCAACAAAAATAACATTTCTAGTTTCTACCAATTTCCTCCATTTTTTTTTTTTTGGTTACACAACCTACTTTCTCTACCTTCATTTCATCTTTTTCTTGCAATCATCTTTTTTTTTTTTTTATATATATTCATTTATTTTATCTGCTTTCTAATTAAGACAAAAATGCAGAATACTTTTTAATTAGTCCTTTTTTTGGTGATATAAAATAAATGAACAGAGAAAAAAAATAAAATACTATGTAGTAAATGTTTCAATTTATTTGATTCATCTAATCACATCATTTTTTTATATATAAAATGGATGGGTAAAATATAAAATAATACATTAATTGTGTTGTGTTCACTTTTATAAGTTGATTTACTAATTTAATTGATAACACTACATCATCTAATAATGAAAAAAAATATTATTTTGTAATAAGGATATGTAATAGTAAATTCATCTCACCATGCCTTTTCCATCATTGCCAGTTTTTGTTATCAACCAATTGAAAGATCCCCCTCAAAAAATAAAACCAATTGAAAGATATTTATATTTATTTTTTCTTCCTTCTGGTTTTTTATTCTCTACTAAAATATTTTTCATGTCACTTTTCTTTCCTCCCAACAGTTTCTATCTTCCCATTTTTTTCATCCATAGAAACCATTTCCTTAAATAAAAGAGAAAAAAAAAAAAAAGAACAAAGGAAACGGAACACAATTATAATTTTTCCCTTCATATGATCCTAATATTTATTACTAATACAATATAAACAATAAAAAATGAGTAAGGGTACTGTGATTAGGCATAAATTTATGATTTTTTCCAACAAAAAAAGGGAAAGCTATAAACATTTGATGACTGGATTTATCTAATGGACGATATATTTCTTTTTTTTTTTTTTTTTTTTTTTCAGCCTTTTAACTTCAATGAAATCTTTTTATAGCTTTACTATGTAATCAGATACAATTTTACTTTTTTCAATTTAATAAAAGTAAATAGATATAAAGGAATCCAAAATTACCTTCAAAATATTTTTTAAAGATCAATTCACGTTTGAATGTACCAATTGAGGCAAGAAACTCTTGGTAAGATCAATTAACTACAGTATTAACTTGAAAAGAGATGTATTTCATATAAAAATTTCTTTTCAAATTAGTTCGACCACCATATGATAGAGTTTCTTATACTGCAGTTGCCATTATTTGTTTGCGACCCTAGAAATGACAAATATATATTGTACTTGTCATAGACTTGTAAAATAATAAAATCAATAAACCTTAATTCCGAAAATCAAATTTAATTTTCTTGATGTATCTAAATATTGTAGACTGAACTTTCATAACTTGCAGGATACGCTAAAATCAAGCCCACCAGAGAATATAGTCATGAAGAAAGCTAGCATCATTGGAGTCTCAATTATCTCAGTCTTTTACGTGTTGTGTGGAGCTTTGGGCTATTCAGCATTCGGGAATCGTGCTCCTGGCAATTTTTTAACAGGATTTGGTTTTTATGAACCTTATTGGCTTGTTGACATAGCTAATATTTGCATTGTTGTCCATCTTGTTGGAGCTTACCAGGTAATTCTCAAAGAGGACTAGCCTAGCTAGCTATAAATGATCAAAATTTGGCTTGGATTGGGTTCAACTTTCGTTAATGTTAGAGCTATTATAGCCCAATATTGTAATATTAAGATAAATTTATGCCTCTCTAGTATATAAACTTTACTTCAGGTTCATTGTAAGTATAAGTCATATAACAATGACATAATTAGGGTTGTCCACGGGTTGGTTCGGATCGGGTTTGTGCCCAACCTGCAACAGACCCGATCAGATCGGGTATCAGGTGGATGGAATCTCAACCCGCCGCCGACCGAGAGGATGATCGAATCAGGCAGGTTGAAACTTCAACAGGATCCGGGCGGGCAGGTCGGGGTCAAAAATCTGGAAAGCGGCAAGAATCCGGCATAGATCTGGCGGGAGTTCGACATAAAAACGGAGAAAAATGACCAAAATTCTTGATGTCTCACCAGATTTGGCCTATTCTAGGCCATTTTTGGCAAGATCTAGGCTAGATCCAGCGAAATCTCGCTAAGATCTTGATGAAAATGGTATAGATCTTGCCAGATCTATCAAATATCACTAGAAATTTTGTGGGTTGGTCGGATCGGGTTGATCGGATTTTGGAGGAAGGAAAACTGACACCCAACCTGGAAAGCTCACGTTTTGGAGGAATAAACTCGTCGCTGACCGCCGACGAAGTCGGTTCGGTCAGCGGCGGATCGGGTCTGGTTGGTGGCGGCGGGTGGATTGGGTTGACCGGGTCTCTGGACAGCCCTAGACGTAACTATTAAGGACTTTTCACTATACGTGTATATGTAGACTATACCACATTAAAATTCATGTTTCTGCCTTCAGATTTTTCTTTTATCTTTCTAATACTCAATTAACAAGTTTATTAACAAATTATGGGGATAGCTTGTTTGTCTAAAATAAGTAGTGAGCATTACAATAAGATGAATTGTTTGTTCAGAAGATAAATAATTTCTCTCATAAAATTTGGATATCACAATTGTGTAAAGTCCACATTCCAAACGAATTAGCATATTCAAGTGTAATATATTCTTGGTAAATGAATTGCTTCATGTTGTAATCAGACTTCGATCTTCTTTTGTTTCATGCATGTGGGGTCTTCTTCTTGTTCATTTCTTTTCTTCCTAGGCAATTAATTAAGTTGTGATTATGCATGTGTATAGGTATTCTCCCAGCCAGTATACCAGCTTGTGGAAGATTGGTGCAAAAGCCGTTGGCCAGAGAGTGACTTCATAGCAAAAGAACATCAAATGGTCATTCCATTTGTTGGTATTTACAACATGAATTATTTCCGGTGCATCTGGAGAACAGTGTTTGTGATTTTTACAACTGTGATCGCGATGCTATTTCCAGTCTTCAACAGTGTTTTGGGCTTACTTGGAGCTTCCTCATTCTGGCCATTGACTGTATATTTCCCAATAGAGATGCACATTTCACAGGCCAAAATCCTCAGTTTTTCTCTTAACTGGTTCTGGCTAAAGATGTTGAGCTGGGCTTGCTTCATTATTACTGTTGTTGCTGTTGTTGCATCCATTCAAGGCATTATCACTGATGTCAGTCACTACCAGCCTTTCAAGTCTGTTTCCTAATTAGTGTATGTGGATAAGTGAGTTTTCCCTGGAGGAAGGGAAAGGGAATATTCGAGTACAAGTAAATTGATAACTTGTCTAGGATTTATGAAATGCGCGTTTTTGGTTTTCTTTTACTATATATTTTCCAGAAAATGCATTACTGGGATTTGCTTTGATAATGTGTTTTGGAATTCCGCATTGGGTTCCTAAATTTAAGCACAAAAATATATCTTTAACCAGTGGCATGTGCCCATAAAGCTAGTTGTTTCATTGGCACATGACACTTTGGTTCAATTTCCTCTCTAAGAACATAAGATAATACCATCTGAAGACAAAACATATCAAATCAGAACACAACAAAAACTAAATAATTACACCACAAAACAAAGTAGCAAATAAGAACCCAATAGCTAGAAAGTAAAAAACACATGCTCCAATAACCTTAACAATAGCTTTGAGAAAAAAAAAAAATTAAGGAAGGATTTCTGCTGCACATATGAAAAATCATTCTAGTACTTTGAACCGAATCCTCGAAGTTTTTCTGAAAGCCATACTGACATTTTTGTGTTTAGGTTAGTGGTACGGCGGTACCACTTGTTATTTGATTAGGTAAAAACTAGTACTTTCATATTTTAATTGATTATTGATTCTTAAAAAAAGAGTTTTAGATAAAAACAAACAAATTATTGAGAAGGAATATAGAATTTTAGTTGAAGTATAATTTTTAATATCTTGAAAATTAGGTAATAGGGTTTAGGTGATATTTCGCTTACCTTCTTCTCAAAAAAAATTAACCTAATAATTTTTTCGCTTTCTAGGTTTCTCTAGAAACCTTAGGTGCTGAAAACCTTTGCCTATCCTTGCATAGGCACCTCTTTCCCCTCTGTGGTGGAATATTTTCTTTTTCTTCTTTTTACTCTATTAGTCTTGCTTCTCAACCGGTCTTGCTTCTCGGCCATCTAGTCTCAGCGATGGAAGATCTCACAGGTCGATGGGCAAATCTTTCACTCAATGCTAAGGAGAGCACTATTATCAGTCTTTCAGATAACAAAGTTGGAAATAGCAGGGTTCTTGTCGCTAAGTTTATTACGAAGTGAAGAATTAATTTGGAAGCTACTACCAGGACATTGAAGAGTATGTGGAGGGATGGAGGAAATTTTGATGTTCTTGACCTTGGCAACAATACTGCTATGTTGATTTTTGACGATGGATATGACCCTAAACGGATTCTAATGCAAGGACCTGAAGCAAAATTGAAATAGAACTCTTATTCAACTAAAACATTAAGAGAGTATAGTGTTGGATAAAAACTGGTTTTGTATCTCATACAAAACACATAGCGGAAGCAACAAACAAGGATCTATTTCATTCATGATTGACAACATGCACTATGTAAATTTCAGAATTTAAGAACAAGATAGCTTACCTTGGTGTGGAGAAATTCAAAACAAAAATTAGATGCACTTGGGAAAACTTTTAATCTTCACTCCAATTCCACTTTACACCCAAGATGTGTGGTCTCTCAATCAGTTTCTAAAGGGAGAATGAAAGTGTCTTACACTCTTTCTTTTTTCTACGAAAAATCGCATTAAAAAATTCTGTATGTTTCTCCCTTACTAACTGATTATCTAATTGGGCCGGCTTATTGGGCCTTTCCAATTGGGCTTTAATATATGGCTTGGAATGGGACCAAAAGGGACCAATAAGACACTAGCTCCAATGGGCCTTGGGCTTTTCCGTCAACTCTTGACAAGTCCAAAGTTACCATTAATTATATTTAATACCACTATATAAATATAATTGCACTCTAGGCCTTATTAATAAATTATATTCCAAGACTTTATTTTACACGCAACCCCTTCATAAAATATTCGTAGTAATATAAAGTCATAAATATAGACTGTCACTTTGTAAATTACTACATCTTATCCTTGAGTACCCGGTTTAATCCTTTAAAGTTATTTATCATATATTTATGAAATCCAATTTCATAAATATATACTTTAGTAATTTCTTACCAAAGTGGTTAGGCCTAACTCTCTGAATAACCAAACCCATTAAACTTATCTCAAGGGAATATTTTGTATCTCCATTAAGAGACTATGAATTCCATCTTGAGAATATATGTTCCATCAACACTAAATGTGG
The DNA here is from genome assembly GCA_032878915.1 of Castanopsis chinensis. Taxonomy (NCBI): domain Eukaryota; kingdom Viridiplantae; phylum Streptophyta; class Magnoliopsida; order Fagales; family Fagaceae; genus Castanopsis; species Castanopsis chinensis. The sequence continues at coordinate 2,735,961 of JAVQMG010000097.1, read as the reverse complement.
TTGCCCAACATACTGAGGTTTTGACCGTCACTTTAGATCTCACTCCTGATATATCAAAGCAACCTACACCTCATGATCAAATCCATTATTCTCTCAGGATTAAGAGTTCATGCAAATAAAAGTCGTGAGATTTATTATTCATTTGACAGTCGTTAGGAGAATAATAAATCTCACAGCGGTCCAGTTCAATATGTCTTAACTCTTAAAACATATCAACATATCAACTAGAAGTCACCACTTCCATGATCAAGACAAATCATCTTAGTTGATACGTTATAGTCTTCGCAGATGAAATGTCCAATTTCATCACCGACTACGAACTATAAATTCTGAGTTTACAAAGAACTTGTGATTTATATCTTCTGTGACTAAATCACATAAATCACATACTATGCATCTCATGGACTATATAATAATGTCTAAATATTCATGTTACCATTATTTTAGATAAAAAATAAACAACTTTATTAAACACAACATTAAGTCATACATAATGTCATACATAGCATCATACAATAGGATTTAAGGGCACATATCCCAACAATCTCCCACTTGCCCTAAAGACTATTGTGCACTAATCTAACTCTCATTCCCTCCAAATGTGACTCGAAAGTCCTTTGAGGCAAGGTTTTGGTAAAAGGATCTGTTAGATTATTTGCACTTTCAATCTTTGCCACCACAACATTTCCACGAGCAACAATGCCTCGAATGATATGGTACTTCCTCTCAATGTGCTTTCCTTTCTTGTGATTTCTTGGATCTTTGGATTGTGCAACCGCTCCACTATTATCACAAAACAATGTGATGGGAACTTGCTCCATTCTTATAACACCAAGATCAGAAAGGAATTTCTTGAGCCAAACAGCCTCCTTTGCTGCTTCACAAGCAGCAACGTACTCGGCTTCCATGGTGGAGTCTGCAATACAAGATTGCTTAACACTCTTCCAACTTATGGCTCCACCTCCCAAGGTGAAAACACATCCTGAAGTGAATTTTCTGAAATCTAGATCCGATTGAAAATCTGAATCTGTATAGCCAATGGGAATCAAATCCTCACTATGGTAAACAAGCATATAATTTCTCGTTCTCCTAAGATACTTGAGAATATGCTTTACAGCTTGCCAATGTTTTGGTCTTGGATTTGATTGATATCGGCTGACCATGCCAATAGAATAACAAATATCTGGTCTAGTACAAAGCATGGCATACATAAGACTTCCCACTGCAGAAGCATAAAGAATTTGTCTCATCATATTTTCTTCCTCTTGAGGCTTAGGCTTTTGGTCATCAGACAGAGGAACTCCATGTCTAAAAGGAAGCAATCCTTTCTTGGAGTTTTGCATGCTAAACCGTTCTAGAACCGTATCTATATATCCAGCTTGTGATAAGCCTAACATCTTATTCTTGCGATCTCGCCAAAGCTTGATCCCTAAAATAAAGTTAGCCTCACCTAAGTCCTTCATATCAAATTGGCTAGACAACCAAATTTTAACCGATGACATTACCCCTACATCATTTCCAATGAGTAGAATATCATCAACATAAAGCACTAGGAACATTACTACTTTGTCTTGATGTCTTTTGTACACACATGGCTCATCTAGATTTTGTTCAAAACCAAATGACTTGATTGCTTGATCAAATCTGATGTTCCATGACCTAGATGCTTGTTTAAGTCCATAAATGGACCTATTCAACTTGCATACCATATGCTCTTGATTCTTTGCTATGAATCTTTCTGGTTGCATCATGTATATTTTTTCTTCAAGATTGCCATTAAGAAATGCAGTCTTGACATCCATTTGCCAAATCTCATAATCATAATGAGCAGCAATGGATAAGAGAATTCTGATAGACTTAAGCATGGCTACTAGCGAAAAAGTTTCATCATAATAAATACCTTCTTTTTGTGTGTACCCTTTTGCCACTAGTCTTGCTTTAAAAGTTTCAACTTTTCCATCTATCCCTCTCTTCCTCTTGTAAACCCATTTACAACCAACAGGTTTAATGCCGTTAGGCGCCTTTACAAGATCCCATACATGATTGGAATACATAGAATCCAATTCAGATTTCATAGCTAAGACCCAATGATGTGCATCTATATCATTAATTGCCTCTTCATAAGTGTAGGGATCCGATTCAGCCTCTTCTGAGATAGCTATATAAGTTTCTCCCAAACCTCTAAATCTCATAGGAGGCCGAATAATTCTCCCACTACGACGAGGCACCTGTGTACTAGACATCTCATGAGTAATATCTTGTGGTGTATCCAATACAACCACATCATCCCTAGTTTCATCCATTGGTTATTCAACTACAGGTTCATCTATTTCAGCCAAGACAACTCTACTTCTAGGATTAAAATTATTCATATAATCATCTTCCAAAAATTTGGCATGGGTGCTAACAAACACTTTGTTATCCTTATGATTATAGAATAAATAACCCTTGGTTTCTTTTGAATACCCTAAAAACATGCATACTTCAGTTTTAGTTTCCAACTTACCAGACTTCCCTTTCAACACATGTGCTGGACATCCCCAAATGTGGAGATATTTCATACTAGGCTTGCGCCCACTCCACAATTCCTTAGGTGTGTTGGGAACAGATTTTGGTGGAACTAAATTCAAAATATGCATAGCAGTTTTTAGTGCATATCCCCAAAAAGAAACTGGTAAAGTTGAGTAACTCATCATGGACCTAACCATTTCCAAAAGAGTCCTATTCCTTCTTTCCGCTACACCATTTTGTTGGGGAGTTCCTGGTGCAGTTAATTGGGAGACAATCCCATTTTGAATTAGGTAATCCTTGAAATCCCCAAGAAGGTATTCGCCACCTCGATCAGATCGAATGGCTTTTATGCGTTTACCTAATTGATTTTCAACCTCAGCCCTAAACTCTTTGAACTTGTCAAAGGCTTCGGACTTTCGTCTCATTAGGTACACATAACCATATCTTGAGTAATCATCCGTAAAAGTGATGAAATACTCATAACCTCCTTTTGCTTGGGTTGACATAGGACCACATACATCTGTATGAACTAATTCAAGCAACTCTTGGGCTCTTCTACCTTTTGCATTAAAAGGTCGTTTGGTCATTTTACCTTCCAAACAAGATTCGCAAACTGGAAATCCATCAAAGTCCATGGGCTGTAAAAGTCCATCTTTGATTAATCTTTGAATCTTATTTGAATTAATATGACCCAAACGCAGGTGCCATAGATATGCATCACTAGTAGAAGGAAACTTTCTCTTTAATGATTTTACATGAGAGCTACTATCTATTTCAGAATTGTATAATTCATGCATGTCAGGAGTTAAAATATAAAGACCATTCACAATATTGCCAGAACAGATAAACACTTTATCCTTCTTTATTACAACATTGTCTTTCAGGATAACACTATATCCATGCTTACCTAAGTAAGTTGCAGAAATTAAATTCCTACGAACATTAGGTACATACAAACAGTCTTCCAATATTAAAACTCTAGACTTAAAACACAAATTATACACTCCAACAGTTACAACCGGAATCCTGCTCCCATCAGCCAAAGTAAGAAATAGTTCTCCCTCATTCAACTTTCTGGTCTTCTGGAACCCCTGCAAAGAATTGCAGATATGATTAGTACAACTTGAATCCACACACCAGGAATCTGTTGGATTCTGTACCAAACATATTTCAAGAAGAAAGGAACTTTTCATACCCTTATTCTTGGCAGCCTTGAATATTGGACAATTCCTCTTCTAATGTCCTTTCTCACCACAATGGAAACACTTTCCTTTGCTTTTCTTTCCTTTGTCGACAATCCCTAAAGCAATTTGTTTACCAATTTTCTTAGTGAACTCCTTCCTCTTCTTCTTACCTTTGCCTTTTGACTTAGGTTGAGAAGTAGAAGCTTCACCCACATTGGCTTCAACACTAGAAGTACCAAGGATGCCTTCTGCTGCCACTAACTCATTCATTAATTCAGACAAAGAGTAAATATTTTTGTTCATATTATAATTGAGTTTGAATTCCTTGAATGAATCTGGTAGTGACTGGAGTATCATATCCACTTGGATTCTCCATCAATGTCGGCACCTAAAACTTCTAATGTGTTCAGATTAGCAATCATCCTAAGACAATGCTCCCTTACCGAACTTCCTGCAGCCATTTTGGTATTATAAATTTGCCTCATGGTTTCTTGCCTTGCAGACCGGCCTTGCTCACCAAACATCTCCTTCAGACTTTGCATGATATCCGAAGCATGTTCTACATCCTGCATTTGATGCTGTAGAACATTTGAGATAGATGCTAAGATATAGCACTTGGCCATTTCATTAGATTTCTGCCAACGATCATATCGCTGTTTTTCCTCAAGAGGAGCATCTAATGAAGGAAAGCTAGGACATGGTTGAGTAAGTACATATTTGTGTTCTTCAGCAGTAAGAACAATGTCCAAATTCCTTTTCCAGTCAACATAGTTGGATCCAGTCAGTTTGTTTTGATTAAGAATAGCAACAAGTGGGCTAAATGATGCCATGATTTATATCTGAAAATAATAAACATGAATATAATAAGTAAACTGGACATTATCAATTTAGCATATAAGCATACAATATGGAACCTTAATAAAACCATAAAATAATATATGCAACGACAACCCAATCCATGTCTATAATTCCTTGGTAGCAAATTTATTATAAACACATTAATTGGTTGAGAACTATTCTCATTATTAGTGCTATCATGATAACTCTTATTAAACACTAATAATATGCCGTATTATCTTCAGCCTCTAAGTAATAATGACATAGCTCCTTTGGGAGGTTAACATTATACTTAGTCTAGTGTACACCATTATCTAGAATCATGTGTAGCCACATTTCATCTCCCTTTTATAGTGTTTAAACTTGTAGTACCATGAAACAAAACACCCTCCTTTGGGATCGCGAGGCATATGCGCCAAGACGAGGTGTTTGTCCACACTACTTTAAACGGGTAAGTTCAAACTTGTAGTACTATGAAGTAAACACCCTCCTTTGGGATCGCGAGGCATATACGCCAAGACGAGGTATTTACCCACACTACTTTGAACCGATAATGGAGGCCATGAGATACAACCCTTGTATCTCTCTCCCACTAGAAATTTTAAAATAAAGGTTTTTAATGTCAAGGACCATAATAATGCTAGACACTTAAAAAAATATAATCCTAATCTCATTAGGAATAAATTTTATTAAACTAGCATTACTATATATAAATATATATATAACGTAACGTAAACGCATATATATATTTATAAAAATATATTATATTATATATATAAAAAATATAATATAATATAATAGTTTAGATTGTTGAAATCCGTATGTGAACAATTTCAACTTTTCATGGCCATAAAACATGCAAGACAAAAGGAATCTTTGAAAAGTCAAAACATGCAAGCCATGCATTCAAGATTTTCAATCCGTGAGATAGCATTCAAATTATGCACTTAAATTGACCAAACAGTACATTCTTGCTTTGATTCATGCAAGATGGCCAATCCGTAAAGTACGTTCAAGCCATGCATGAATAGAGGGCCAAACGGTGCAATCAGGATAGCAGTTTCTTCAACAGTGAATAACTGTATCCAAGCAACGACAAAAACATGGCACCATGAACAAGATCTGACACTATTCAATCCCACTGCATTAAGTTATATATAACATGCGGGTTCCATGAAAAATAAAAACATGGGACAACATAATAACTTGATGCAGAAAAGTGAAACCCAAAGATAACGGTTTTCTTAAATTCTAAAAATTCAATTACACGCTATACAATCATGAGATGAAAACCTGGCTCTGATACCAATTGTTGGATAAAAACTGGTTTTGTATCTCATACAAAACACATAGCGGAAGCAACAAATAAGGATCTATTTCATTCATGATTGACAACATGCACTATGTAAATTTCAGAATTTAGGAACAAGATAGCGTACCTTGGTGTGGAGAAATTCAAAACAAAGATTAGATGCACTTGGGAAAACTTTTAATTTTCACTCCAATTCCACTTTACGCCCAAGATGTGTGGTCTCTCAATCAGTTTCCAAAGGGAGAATGAAAGTGTCTTACACTCTTTCTTTTTTCTACGAAAAATCGCATTAAAAAATTCTGTATGTTTCTCCCCTTATAACTAACTGATTATCTAATTGGGCCGGCCTATTGGGCCTTTCCAATTGGGCTTTAATATGTGGCTTGGAATGGGACCAAAACGGACCAATAAGACACTAGTTCCAATGGGCCTTGGGCTTTTTCATCAACTCTTGACAAGTCCAAAGTTACCATTAATTATATTTAATACCACTATATAAATATAATTGCACTCTAGGCCTTATTAATAAATTATATCCCAAGACTTTATTTTACACGCAACCCCTTCATAAAATATTCGTAGTAATACAAAGTCATAAATATAGGCTGCCATTTTGTAAATTACTACATCTTATCCTTGGGTACCCGGTTTAATCCTTTAAAGTTATTCATCATATATTTATGAAATCCAATTTCATAAATATATACTTTAGTAATTTCTTACCAAAGTGGTTAGGCCTAACTCTCTGAATAACCAAACCCATTAAACTTATCTCAAGGGAATATTTTGTATCTCCATTAAGAGACTATGAATTCCATCTTGAGAATATATGTTCCATCAACACTAAATGTGGTTGCCCAACATACTGAGGTTTTGACCGTCACTTTAGATCTCACTCCTGATATATCAAAGCAACCTACACCTCATGATCAAGTCCATTATTCTCTCAGGATTAAGAGTTCATGCAAATAAAAGTCGTGAGATTTATTATTCATTTGACAGTCGTTAGGAGAATAATAAATCTCCCAGTGGTCCAGTTCAATATGTCTTAACTCTTAAAACATATCAACATATCAACTAGAAGTCACCACTTCCATGATCAAGACAAATCATCTTAGTTGATACGTTATAGTCTTCGCAGATGAAATGCCCAATTTCATCACTGACTACGAACTATAAATTCTGAGTTTACAAAGAACTTGTGATTTATATCTTCTGTGACTAAATCACATAAATCACATACTATGCATCTCATGGACTATATGATAATGTCCAAATATTCATGTTACCATTATTTTAGATAAAAAAATAAACAACTTTATTAAACACAACATTAAGTCATACATAATGTCATACATAGCATCATACAATAGGATTTAAGGGCACATATCCTAACATAAAGATCTAAAACATGTATTTAAATGAAAAGATAAGAGTGGAATAGTGTTTGGGTTGCAGTGAGTTTTTTTTTTTACTCTACAGGGTTTTTGTGTGGTTATCTTATCTAGAGATATTAAGTGGGATATTTGAAGGCCCACAAAAAGTTGCCAACGTTTATTTCGGTTCCTACGAATTAGGATATAAATGTTAAAGTCTCTAACGTTTATTTAAACGTTAAAATCAAATCTCATTCCCCAATTCACAACTTATTATCCCTGAGAAATTTCAACTGCATTTTTGACTATGTCAAACCCCACACATCCAGTCATAGCCAAAACATGCAATTCCATTATTCAAACAATTTTATTAATAATAATCATCTCATATACAATATTGTGTAAGGTAATTTCTTTTGAAAATTACACACATATACATTATAGGTTATTTAACCACACAGTTCAACATCCATATTGTGGGCTATTTGGCCACACAATCCAACACCTCCCACTTGGCCAAATAATTTGAGATGTACAATAATTATTCAATAACTCCCATAGTACAAACATGTCCCTTGAAACTCTCCGCAGCAGCTGCCTTTGTCAATGGATCCACCACCATCTTCTTTGATGATGCATATTCTACAGGAATTTCATTTTTTAGTACCACATCAAAAATATAATAATAATGACGTTCAATATGTTTACCTCTTGTACCAAGCTCACCACTTTTTATGGTGCATATTGCAGCTTGGTTATCGCACATAACTTTTTTAGGCTCATCTGGTATTTCTTTTATATTTAAACTTTTAAGAAAACCTTTTATCCAAACAGCTTCTGATATGGCACTACTACATGCTATATAGTCTACTTCCATAGTGCTTTTAGATACACAACTTTGTTTTTTACTACACCAGGAAATAGCTCCTCCTCCAAGAAGGAATACATAACTTGATGTGCATTTCCCATCATCTGTCACTAGAGAAATTGAAATCTGAATATCCAATAACTTTCAAATGTTTCCCACTATAAGTCATTTTATTACTTTTTGTACCTTTAAAATATCTTAAAATTCTTTTAACAGCCACCTAATGGGCCTCACCTGGATTACTTTGAAATCTACTCATAAGGCTTACAACAAAGCTTAGGTCAGGTCTAGTACATAGCATAGCATACATTATGCTACCAACAACTTGAGCATAAGGTCTATGCTCCATTTTTCTTTTCTCTTCATCATTTACAGGACACATTTTCTTAGACAAATTGGTTTGTTTATGGATAGGAGTATCAATTGGATTTGAACTATCCATATAAAATATTTTTAAAATTTTATCAATATATTGTTCTTGAGATAACTGAAGTATTCTTGATTTTCTATCTTTAATAATTTGAATTCCTAACACATAGGAAGCTTCACCCAAATCTTTCATTTCAAATTGGGATTTTAGAAAATCTTTAACTTCACATATAGATTCAACATGATTACCAGCAATCAAAATATCATCAACATACAAAGATAAAATTATAAAATCACTCCCACTATTCCAATAAAAAAACACAATGATCATAATCATTAGCTCTAAAGCCAAATTTAACAGTTGCATTAATACCATTGCCTTGATGCTTGTTTCAAACCATACAATGATTTCTTAAGCTTATACACTTTATTTTCTTGACCCTTAACTTTATAACCATCAGGTTGTTGCATAAAAATTTCTTCCTTTAGGTCTCCATTTAGAAATGCAGTTTTAACATCCATTTGGTATAATTCTAAATCTGAGGCAGCAACAATGGACATTAAAATTCTGATAGAAGTGAATTTAGCAACTGGAGAATATGTTTCCTCATAGTCTATACCAAGTTTTTGTGTGAATCCTTTTGCCACTAATCTAGCTTTATATTTTTCAATACTACCATCACACTTAAACTTTCTCTTTAATATCCCTTTACTACCAATTGCTTTCCTATTTTTAGGCAATTCCACTAATTCCCACACATCATTTTTAATTATTGAATCTAATTCTTCCTTAATAGCTTATTTCCATTTCAATGTATTTGGGGCAGACAAAGCTTCCTCAATTGTTAAAGGTTATAAAAGTAAAATAATCTTTTAATTTAGTAGGGGTATTTCTTTCTCTTTGAATCCTACTAAGCGTATCATGAGGATTTTCACTATTAGGAACAATAACATATTCATTATTCACCACTTCCTTCTCCTTAGAAATTTCAAATAATTCTACTACTTTATTGGGATCTCTTGTATCAATTTCTTCTTCTAAGAATATTGCATCTGTACTTTTAGTTACACTAATAGTTCCATCACTATGGTGAATAACAAATCTATACCCCTTAGAATTTTTAGGATATCTAATAAATGTTCCTTTGATAGTTTTACTATCTAATTTACTTCTTAAATGTGATGGGGTTAATATATGAGCCAAAGAACCCCAAACCTTTAAATTTTGTAGATTGGGTTTTCTTCTAGTCCATAATTCATGTGGTTTTCTATTATGAATTTTTGTAGGAACTAGATTAAGCAGGAACATAGCAGTTACAATAGCTACTCCCCAAAAATTAGAACCTAATGAAGAATGGCTTAACATAGACCTTACCATGTCTAACAAGGTTCTATTACGTCTTTTAGCAACACCATTTTGTTGTGGTGTATAGCTCATAATAAGTTGATGTATAATTCCATTTTCTTTCAAAAAATCACTAAATGGATCTGACATATACTCTCCCCCACGATCTGATCTTAGTATCTTAATATTTCTTCCTAATTGATTTTCATCTTCCTTTTTGTACTCTTGAAATTTTTCAAAAACTTTAGATTTTTTATGCATAAAGTATATGTGTCCATATCGAGAAAAATCATCAATGAATGTGACATGATATAACATACCCCTATGAGTTTTAATATTTAATGGACCACATTCATCAGAATGTACAATAGCTAATAATTCATTGGATCTTTGTCCCTTAGGAAAAGGAAGTCTAGTCATTTTACTAGATATGCAAGGTTCACAAGTAGGAAAAACAATGTTCATGTTTGGAATTAATCCCATATTAATCATCCTTTTGATTTTATTTTTATTAATGTGTCCTAATCTCATATGCCAGGTATAAGGATCATCCATACATAAACAAACATCATCATAAGCATAAGAATGATTAATAGACATATCAAAGTAAGCAAAAGAACCAACTATTGCATTATTATTAGCTAAGGCAATGTCATCAAGACTGTACAAACCATCCATCTTAATTCCCCACATTAAGATTCTACCATGTTTTCCAATTGACACTTTTCCGGAACGAAAAAAAACCTTAAAACCTTTTTCATCCAAGCAAGGGATAGAAATGAGATTACGTTTCATGGTGGGTGCAAAAAGTACATATGACAGATAGAGGTTTCTTTCTCCAAGTATCATGATCTTCACCGCCTAACACATCACAATGTGTTATTGCCCATATATACACGATGATCACTGCCTTTAACCTCTTTCATGTCAACACAAAAATCTCTCGTCTTTGCCACATGGCGTGACGATGTAGAGTCTACCCACCACGCTTTAGAGTCAACATCAGTTAACTAAGATTTAGATACCACAAAAATTGTATCCTTAAAACCTCCATAATTTGGTTTGTTATTATTTTTATTTTCATGACAATTAGCTTGATAATGGCCAATTTTTTCACACTTAAAACACTTTCCCTCCCCTTTTATTCTTATCATTGTTCTTGAAATGTTTTCCTTTGCCTTTGAAATTTTTAGAAAAGTTTTTCTTGTCATTTTTAGGAGTTTCATTCTTTGGGGGTTGACTAGTGGAAGTAATTGTTAAGAGAGATTTAGATGTATTCTTTTATTTCTTCTTTCCGCTTCTATCCCCAAATGAGTTGGTAAGTTTTTCATGTTTACAGGGGTTGCAGAATCGTTTAGAGCTACCACTACAGAATCCCATGAGTCAGGCAAACTATGCAAAATAGTAGACACTTGCATCTTATCAAGAATTGGATTTCCTAAGACAATTAGCTCTTTTGCAATTACTGACATTTTATTGACATATTCAATGACATTATCACTTTCATTCATCATGGTTCCATTAAATCTCTCAATTAAAAGTTGAATGTATGTTTCAGAAGATGCACGATATGCTTCAATAATAGCATCAGACAAGGTTTTAGCATGTGTATATTCTTCAAAAAAAATTTCAATGTTAGGTTTCATGAATGTAAGCAAAATATTTCTAGCAGTTTTATCATCATCTAAATGTTTTTCATACATTCTTTTTGCAGCAGCATTAGAATTTTCAAGTGGTGGAGTTGGAATGCCGATATCAATAACATACTCAATCTTGTCTTGAAAGAGTATGTGATGGATACGTTTCCAAACAGAATGATTAGGCCCATTTAATTTTTTTAGTTTTGCTTAATTCTTGACTTACAGCTTTACTAGTCATGATCAATCAATAAGAATTAAAAAGATTTTAGTTTAGAAAGCTGACCGTGATGGAGAAACCCAAAAAATAAATTTGTGTACCAAATCTGTACAGATGTCTACTCCAACACTACCTTTTTTTAGCCCAGCCAAGCTTTCATGTTAAATAAAAAAAAAAATGGAGTAATTTCAATGGCCTTTCACCATGTAGCAAGAGTCCCACCCAATCACAAAATCTACTTGTCCACGGCAATGCAACCTTTTCTCTAACAAACTTCTTCTTCACAATAGTAGAAATACTCCAACAAAAATCATTGATGAGATTTTCTTCCTTCGTAGGCCCGTGGAGTGGGGTAAAGCAAATATCCAAATGAAAAGAAGTTGGATTCAAAAAATAAAAATACTTGCACGGCTTCACTGGGAAAATGGACTTGCTTCAAAGCTCTGATACCAATGAAGCAAAATTGAAATAGAACTCTTATTCAACTAAAACACTAAGAGAGTAAAGATTTGAAATGTGTATTTAAATGGAGAGATAAGAGTGAAATAGTGTTTGGGTTGCAGTGGGTTTAATCACTCTGCAGGATTTTTGTGTGGTTATCTTATCTAGAGATCTTAAGTGGAATATTTAAAGACCCTCAAAAAGTTGCCAACGTTCATTTCAGTTCTTACAAATTAGGATATGAATGTTGAAGTCTCTAACATTTATTTAAACATTAAAATTAGATCTCTTATCCACCTTACTGCCCCCATTCAAAACTCATTATCCTTAAGAAATCTTAACTTCATATTTGACTATGCTAAACCCCACACAGCCAATCATAGCCAAAACATGCAATTCTATTATTCAAACAATTTTATTAATAATAATCATCTCATATACAATATTGTGTAAGGTAATTTCTTTTGAGAATTACACACATACACATTGTGGGTCATTTAACCACACAATTCAACATCCATATTGTGGGCAATTTGGCCACACAATCCAACAAGACCTTGGTCGTTTGATAAATATTTAATTGGTCTGTTTTGCCCAGACAAAGCCGCAACGGTGGAGGATGTGAAGTTTGACACTGCATCTTTTTGGGTGCAAATACATGGCCTACAAATTAGACGGATCACAAAAGCAAACGCCGTAGCCATTACAAGCACGCTGGGTAGGGTTGAGAGTGTTGAGGAATTGGTTAAGGGGGATTGTCGAGGGCGTTGCATGCGTGTGCGAGTTAATATCAACATTAGCCAACGTTTGTGCTGGGGACATCTAGTGAACATGGAGACTCTCAGGCGTAATGGATATCCTTTAAATATGAGCATATGCCGATTTTTTGTTACTAGTGTGGTGTTATGAACCATGATGAAAAGGATTGTAGGATGTGGGTAAGCAGCCAAAGAACTTTGAAAAAGGAGGATCAGTAGTATGGGGCTTGGTTACGGGCTACCACAGAGCGGTTTCAAGTGTCCTATGTTGTGCGAAATAAGCCAACCCAGTATCCACCAGCTATGAATGCCACAACAAGAGCAGCAGCTGATGGCTTACTTCTTGGAAGTCATCACTGAAGAAAGTATGGGGCGCGAGGAGAGTAGTGGACACGATTAAGTTCAACCAACCCAGGTTCGTGGTAATTCTGAATGTCAACTATCAAATTCTGCAAAAGAAATTCTTGCTTATCCGGACATGTTTGGTGCACATTTAGAGAGTATTGATAGGGAAATTAGTAAGTTTTCACTAAATAGTACTATAGGCTTGGATGGGGGCATGGACCAAAGAGAGGGGCACATAAATATAAAGGATATGGATGGGGATTATGTGAATCAACCAACTAGGTCTGATGGGGAGTGTAATGTAGTGAAGGGTCTTTTTAATTTCCAAGCAAGGACAAAGGATTAGATACAGGGGAGTAGTTCTGGATTGGAAGTTTCAACTACGGTAGTACAACATGCTAATGTGGATGTTTTGAATGGAATGGAGAGTATGGGACCTCAGGAAATTAAGGGTTTAGACTCTAATACATCCCTACCTAATTCAGCCCAGCAACATGGTAAGTGGAAGAGACTAGACCCAACTCAGTGAAAAAATGATACAATGGACATATAGTGTGAATTTCTAATAAAGAAAAGAAAAGTGGATAAGGAGAGGATAATAGAGGTGAATAAGGAAAATATTGTGAAAAAGAAGCAAAAATTGGAGGTAGAAACAAAAGGTTTGAGCAAGCTTATGGCCCAACACTTAGGATCAGTAGTGGCTACTAAGCAACACCGCCAAGTCCAATGAGTATCCTAAGCTGGAACTGCCAGGGGCTTGGGAACCATTGGACAGTTCATGCCCTTAAAAATTTGCTACAAGATGAATCTCCCAAGGTCGTCTTCCTCATAGAGACAAAATTACCACAGGAAAGGATGAATTTTTTAAAGCATAAATTGGGTTATACTCAAGGGTTAGCAGTATCAAGTGATGAATAGAGTGGGGGGTTGGCTCTTTTATGGAAACCAGAATCAAAGGTGGAGGTTAGGAGACTTTCATGGTGGTATATTGATGCTTACATAGATTATGACAACATGGGGGAGGTCTGGAGTCTAACAGACTTCTATGGTCAGCCTGACATAAGCAAAAGAGAGGATACTTGGTCGATTCTTGAATCTTTCAGAACACATAATCAACATCCATAACTTTGCATTGGAGATTTCAATGAGATAACTAGTAGTAATGAGAAGAAAGAGGGGAATCCTAGGCCAGCTAGACAGATGGACAGATTCAGAATGGTCATAAATTTGCATGCTTCCCATGATTTAGGTTTTGTGGGTTCACCATTAACTTGGTCAAAAAAATAATGGGGAGGAAAGAAGAATATGAGTTTCTGTTGGATCGTGCACTAGCAAAAATTGAATGGATAGCAAAGTTCCCGGGCACTAAACTACACCATATTTTCATTTCTTCTTCTAACCATTCTTTACTTGTTTTAAGATTTCCATAAGGAAAACAAACTCAAAGGGGGGGGGGGGGGGGAAGCTATTTCACTTTGAGGCAATGTGGCTCCAAGATCCTAGGTGTGAAGAAGTTGTCCAGGAAGCTTGGCATGATGGCTTATCTAAGCTAGGTGGTTGTCAGTTTGAGAATTGCTTGGAGAGTTGCCGAAATAGACTTTTTTCTTAGAATAAGTTGGAATTTGACCGTGTTGGAAGGAAGATAGCTAAGCTACAGAAAATAGCTACAATGGTTGGAACTACAGAATGGAGACACCATGAATGGGGAAATAGAAGAGATTCAACGTGCACTAAATGAGTGGTTGGATACGGAATCGAGTATGTAAAATCAGTGGTCTAGAACCATGTGGCTAGTGGATGGAGATCGAAATACTAGTTTTTTGTGTGCAAAGGCTTCACACGGCACCAATGCAGCTTGATTTTTGGTTTATGTGATGTAGAGGGTGTTTGGAAAGAGGATGATCAAAGAGCTAAAATTATTGTGGTGGATTACTTTACTAACATCTTTAAATCCAATGGTCCATCAGATGCCTCACCAGTGGTAAATGCTATCAAGCCCGTGGTGACCAATGTCATGAATACTGGTTTAACTCAAGATTTCCAAGCAACTAAGGTATTAAGACTTTGAAACAAATGCATCCTAAAAAAGCTCCGGGACCTGATGGTATGCCCCCTTTGTTTTATAAGCCTTATTGGTCTTTAGTAGGTAATTGTTTCACTAAAACTGTCCTAGATTTTTTGAATCATGGTATTAGTCCTCCTAATTTTAATGAAACACGTGGCGCTGATTACTAAAATTAAAAACCCCACATATTAATGAGAATCAAAGTGCTTTTATGTCCAAACGTCTTATTACTGATAATGTACTAGTTTCTTTTGAAACAATGCATTAAATCAATCAAAAGAAGTCAGGGAAGGTTGAAGAAATGGCAGTGACACTTGATATGAGTAAAGCTTATGATTGGGTTGAATGAGGTTGTTTGGAGAAAATTATGCTTAATATGGGTTTCCATGTGAAGTGGATTAATATTATGATGAGTTGTTTATGCTTTGTTTCCTATTCTATCAGAATTAATGGGAAACTTCATGCATGCTTTGTGGATGAGCCATCTACATGGAGTGAATTTAGCAATGAAATTTGCAAGGACTTGAGTTTTTATTGTGTCTCCTAGTTTGTACCACACTTTAAACTTACTAAGTTCCACTGCCCACTGGATCAATCGTTCAACGACCTCTAGCTTGTTCATGGCCTTCTTTAATGAATGATCTGTTCAGACGTTAATTACATGAGCTTGAAAATAAGGCCTAAGTTTTCTTGTTGTTGTCACCAATAAAAATGCAAGCTTTTCTTGTTGCTGTCATCCTTTAGCTCCTCTTAAAGCTTTGTTGGTGTAGTAGACAGACTTCTGTACTATTCCTTCCTCCCTGATCAAGGCCGAACTTACTGCATGAAGGGACACTGCTAGATAAAGATACAACTCTTCTCCTAGCTTGGACGATCTCAACAATGGAGTTGAAGCGATATAGGACTTCAAATCTTCAAATGCTTGTTGGCATTCATCTGTCCATTCAAATGCCTTTCTTAATACTTTGAAAAATGGTAAACACTTGCCAATAGCTTTTAAAACGAACCTGTTAAGGGCATCTACTCGTCTAGTGAGGCTCTAGACATCCTTGATAATCTTCGGAGGCTTCATGTTCAATATTGCTTGGATTTTATTAGGGTTTGCTTCAATCGTTCTCTATGAAACCATAAAACCAAGAAATTTCCCTAATGCAACTCCAAAGGCACATTTACTTGGGTTCAGCTTCATCTTATATCGCCTAAGCGTATCTAAGTTTCTTGGAGGTCATCCAAATGCTATGTCTCCCAAATGCTTTTGACTAGCATGTATCCACGTACACTTTAACATTTTTCCCAATTTGTGGACAAAATATGTGGTTGACTAGCCTTTGGTAGGTAGCTCCTGCATTTTTCAGACCAAATGGCATTACTTTGTAAGAAAACAAACCTTGGCTTGTGATGAAGGATGTTTTCTCCTAGTCTGCCTCGTCCATCTTAATTTGGTTGTACCCTGAAAATGCATCCATGAAACTTAATAGTTGTGTCCAGCTGTTAAATCTACGAACTGATCAATGCGTGGAAAAAAGATAGCTATCCTTAGGGCATGTCTTGTTTAAATTTGTGAAATCCACGCACATCCTCCATTTGTTATTAGCCTTTTTGACCATTACTATATTAACAAGCCAATCAAGGTAGTAAACTTTGCGAATGAATTCCATAGTGACTAACTTTTGAACTTCTTCTTTGATGACATTATCTCATTCTGGGGCAAACACTCTGTTCTTCTAACGAACAGGCTTATAGGACTGGGACACGTTTAGATGATGAGTAATCACACTTGGGTTGATCCCAAGTATGTCTTCATGGCTCTAAGCAAAAAAATCTGTGCTTCTTTTGAGGAATCCAACAAGATCCTACTTCGTCTTCTCCTCCATACTCGTCCTAATCCTGTTAAACTTCTCCAGGTTGGACTCATCGAGTGGTACATCTTCCAATACTTCAATTAGTTCAACCAATGTTCTTCTTTCTTCAATGTTTATTGTCTACATCTGCTCATCTATGGACAGCATTGCTAGGTAACATTCTCTAGTAGCTAATTGACCTCGTATTTCTCCAATGCCATATTCTGTTAGAAATTTTACAGACATGTGATAGGTTGACGTTGCAGCCCTTCAATTATTTAAAGTTGGTCATCCTATGATGGCGTTATACAAGGATGAATAGTCTACAACAAGGAAATTCACTTCCTTGTTGATTTGTTGTGGATAAAAGCCAATCATGACAAGCAGGGAGATTGTGCCTACTAGTAGAACTTTCATTCCTCCAAACCTGATAAATGGCACATTCATTAGACGAAGTAACTCCTTATTAATCCCCATTTTCTGGAAGGCTAGATAGTAGAGGATGTTTGCTGAACTCCCATTGTCTATTAAAACCCTTCAAGTTGTGTAATTTGCAATCGTCAAAGTAATGACAATCGCATCATCATGAGAATGGTGCAATCGTCTTGCGTCTTCATCCATGAAAATAATGGCTGGCTCATCTTCTTTAATCATCCTTAGTGGTTGCCTAGATATCTGGAAATTCTGGACTTCCAATAGACAGGTCTTCTTAGCTTTGAACGAGCATCTTGTTGATATACCCCCTATAATTATCTTTATTTCTCCACATGGTAGACACACTGGTTCTTCTGTCTTGCCTTTTATTGGCTATCTCTTGTCCTTGTGGTCTTACCCAAGAAATTTTTTTAACTTTCCCTACTTGATGAGAGCTTCAATCTGTTACTTCAAATCATAACATTTGTCTGTATCATATCCATGGTCATAGTGAAAGCGACAATACTTTTGTTCTGCTTGCTAGGATCTCCTTTCATCCTCTCAGCCACTTCAATAACAGATCATCTTTAATCTGCATCAACACTTGGTCAAGTAGAGTGTTCAAGGGAGTGTAATTGGACCATCGTCATGAGGACGACCCTGCTTTCTTGCTATTAAGATCCCTTTTCTCCCCTACTTTAACTCTCTTTGGATGGGGACCTTGCTTTGGATGGTGTATATATCCATTGTCCAGTAGTTCACCTTTCTTCTTTTTCTTAGCAATAATCGCGTCTTCTGAGTTCATGAAACTCTAGATTGAATGTATCAATTCAGCCATCGTTTGTGGCTCTTGATCATACAGCTTATGGATGAACAAGTCTGGACTGACTCCATTGTAGAAAGCTGCTAAGAGGATCTTGTCATCCATCTCGTCCACCAATAAGGCTTCTCTATTAAAACGGCTGATGAAAGAATGTAGACTCTCATTCTCTCTTTGCACTGTGCTTAACAAACTGACGAGGAATGTTTCTACCTTTATCTGCCTATAAAGTTGTTGACGAACAACTTAGTTATGGAGTTTGGTGGTAACTTACCAAACCATATTCTTGCTGAGCCTTTTAACGTAGTAGGAAAGGCTTTGCACATGATTTCATCTTGAACACCTTAGAGATGCATGGTTGTCTTAAACGGGACAATGTGATCACAAGGATCATGCGTCCCATCATATGAATTCAAGGTAGGCATCTTGAACTTAGAAGGCAAGGGTGACTTGTGATAGACGCAATAAAGGGGGAATCAATCCTATGGACAAGATCATCCACATGGTTTGCTCTCTTCATGGAATCTTTCATCTCTTCCATGGCTCTTTTCATCTGATCCATCTCCCTCTCCAAATGTGGTACCCTACAAGTGATGGTACCCTTGAGACTGGTCTCCTTCAGCATTATTTTCAGCACCTTCATTTCCTAAATTTTGGCCTCGTTCTCCACCATGTTGTTATTGACGTTGTCTATTAACTTCTCTAGTTAACTCTTGGTTCTATTGTGTTAGTTTTACCATCGTTGCTGCCATGGACTATAATTGTTGTTGGACAGTCATCGAGGATGTCGGTGCACAGCTTGGGTGACTGGATGTGTTTCCACTCTCCTGATGTCTTGGACTGCTAACCATCGACCTAGTTCAAACTATGCAGCCTTTTTGTCTTGAAAAGCAGAGAGTTAGTACTTAGAAACTTTTTTCTTCTTCTTTCCCATAGACGGTGCCAACTGATGATGCATGAAAATCAGTAGGCTGAAATACTTCAAGCTATGGTAAGAGCTGTAAGTTCTGAAAAGAAAGAAAGAATTGTCAAGGGTGACTAGTGTAACCTGGCCAAGGACCCTCCGACGGTTAAGTCAATTTTCTCTCTAGAACATAAGGATGGGAAAATAATGAATGGTTCACACTTACCTTGAGTGAATGGGACTTGCTCTTTTTGTAGAGAGTTTGGAGTGGGTCTACTTGTATGGATCCACCACCATTGTGGCACTACAAAAAAATGGGGCTATCCCAGCGTTTTCAAAAGCGCTGGGATAGCCCCAAAAAGCGCTGGGATAGGGTCAAAATTCCTATCCCGGTGTTTTTTTTCCCGGCGCTTCAAACCGCTGCGCAGTGATAGTCGGTATAGGGTTGCTGGACCTATATCAGAGTTTCCGAGAAAGGCATACGCCCTATCCCATTGCTTTTGAAAACGCTGGTATAGGCCTTTTAAATTATATGCATTCAAGACCTATACTAGCACTTTTGGGAGCGCTGGAATAGGTACTACCTATGCCAGCGCTTTCAAAAGCGCTGGTATAGGTCATGAATGAATATAATTTAAAAGACCTATACCAGCGCTTTTGAAAGCACTGGCATAGGCTGTGCCTATTCCAGCGTTCCCAAAAGCGCTGGGATAGGTCATGAATGAATATAATTTAAAAGACCTATACCGGCACTTTTGAAAGCACTGGCATAGGCTGTGCCTATTCCAGCGTTCCTAAAAGCGCTGGGATAGGTCTTGAATGACCAAAATTTAAAAGGACCTATGCCAGCGCTTTCAAAATCGCTGGTATAGGTCCTTTTAAAAAAAAAAAAAAAATTTAGCACCTGTAATGTACCTAAAATACATATTTTCCAATACCTATTTTATAGCAACTGTAATGAGCCACAATTTATATTTTCCAATAGAAAATACGATACCACATTAAACCAAGAAACTAAATATATATATATATATATATATTTAATTACACCATATCAATAATTACATCCCAAATGTCTAGAATGTTATACATAAAATAATACATCCCAAATGTCTAGAATGTTATGAGGCACACCTGCACTACGATTTCACCATTGCACATTGAGTTTAAAAAATGTAAGTCACAAAACAAGCAACATTCCTAATAGAAAATACTCCACCTTTTCTCTCCATGCAAGCCACCCGCTTGCTCCAAAACAACAACCTACCATGGCAGTAATGTAGACACATTATTTTACAATTTAAGGGAATTAAGAAGCAGATGTTACTTACCCTTTAGCAATCCTAGTGTTTGACCAAGTAAAGAAGAAGGTAAACTTCAAACAAGCTGCCACTCCTGCAAAAACGAATTGACCATTACTCACTACTATGATAAGTGACCATTACATCAAAATGAAATCTTTGGTGATTAAACATCAACAATGGTAGGTGTAGTTTATTATATATCTAAGGTTCAAAAGTGATGAAACATACTTGGGGATGATCATAACTAATAAACATTTTAGAGATAATTACACATTACTTATCTATGGTATGAAAACTAGTACCTTGGATACATGTGGTTCAATCCTCCAACTGCCATTACACATCACCCTTAAAAAAAGGGTAAAAGCAACTAAAAGTTACAACTTGAGCTAAAAGCAACTAAAAGTCAAGAATCGATACCTAAAACAGAATCAAATGGTAATGAAGAGAGGTCCGAGTGAGATTGAGAGAGAGGCCCTTTTGTTCTTGAAAGAAAACAAAAAATTATAAAAACCCCATGAAAGAGAGTAGAAGGGATTAAGTTGATTAGACAAAGACAGTAAGAAATATGGAGGCCTTTTTGTTTGGGGGCTAAGTTTACAACTAGACTAGCATTATATCTATATTTTAATGTGAAATGTCTAACTAAGATAATCTTAAGGTCGCATAATTTATTAAAGAAAACCGCTACTAGATTAAATCTGGACAAAGCAGAATGATGGCATACCCATTTTACAATATTCACAACACATACATTGGTTACTGTTAGGTCAAATTTGCAACACAAAAGGATAACGATTTAGCATAAGAGAGAAAAGAACAAGCATTGCACTCACTTGAAAAGGATAGTTTTGAATATTTGCATGTAAAGCATACAATAAAAATATATTACTCCTATCTCTCCCATTAAAACAATGTAGATGAGTTAATGGTAATGCTATATTTGGCCCTATTACATGGGATTAGAGATTTAGAGTTCAAATCCCGTTGATACATATATATATGTTTATAAGCAAAAAGTGATTAACTTCAAATTGAATGTAAGTCAGTTCAATTTGTTTTTAAAATAAATAAATAAAGTTGCATTAATTGGCGATTTGTAGTGAAATTTCACCAAATAGCTTGGAATAAGAATTTCATGTTAAAGCTATATTTCTCTATAGGTAAGTTACACCTCAATGGGCCTTTAACTCACAAGCTCCCCGAAGATGTGTCATTTGAGTTATTGGTCATGCTAAAGGTAGAAAACAAACAAACAAAATATTTTGTACTGGAAACCGAAATAAATTAACAACCAATACTGCTAAAAGTTTTTTAAATAAATAAAATTTACAATTACTATTCTAATACAAAACTAAACTTCTCACACCCAATAAGTAGGAAAATTAATACAATAAAAAATAACATAAAAAAGGCACTCATGCATATTGCAAGCCTATAAGTTAATACTGATATCCAAACGAGACAAATAAAACACCTTGCCATGGAGCTAGAGAATCAAGCATTTTACAGTTTACACCCTTATCCCATAGAGATTGTCCACCTTCCATTGTAGTATTCCCATAATGTTTGTCAATTTATGAAAAAATGATGCATGGATAAGAACTCCTAAATCTCTTGCAATCATGTTTTGAAGACTTTAGAAACTATTTTCTATGTTTAAAGGCTAAACTGGATGGGTAGCAATGGAAAAATCAAACCTGAACAGTAAGTGTTAAAGCGTTCCTATTATCTCCACAAAATATTGACTTTTTAAAAGTAAACATGGCACTTGATTTTTGAGTTGACACTCATAGTAAAGGACCACCTAACTGAAATATTTGTAAACATGTAATAGGTTCAGCTATCCAATTTTTGAATGGTAATATAATTTTGACATTTCATAACGCGAGGACGGAAGGAAATTTTTTTACGGGTTTGTGATGAATCCAACTCTAAGGCTCCACATATTCATGAACATTCCCAACTCCTAAATTTTCTTTTTTAGCACTATATCTAATTCACACACAAACCCCCACTTTGAAAAAGAAAATGCAAGCAACCTACGAGTTCATAATAGGATTTTAGAGGGCCAAAAATTAATGGTTATATAGCATACATGTAGCTGACTATGAAAAAAGACACTTTTCGTAGGGCCTGTGATCAATCTACTAAAGACTGGGTCCACATTGCATCCTTAATAAATTTGACTCCTAAACTCAAATTTACCCCATCAATCACACCCAAAGCACCTTAATTACTAGAACCCCAAGCTGTGTCAAGTTTTAAATGACATATGCTTAAGGAAGCCAACATTTTTTTTCTTACAATGGATAATAATGCAAATAAAATAAAAAAATCTTCACAGTTAAATTCCATTAAAAAGAAAGGGTGAAAAACAAAACCAAAATAATAATGTTGAGTCATGAAAGGTAACTTTTATGTGGTTCAACAACACCTTCATTAATGAAAGGTAACTTCATTTAGAAATAGGGTCATATATGTCAAATAACAAATTTCATTTTGAATTCAAATAGAAGAAATATTTTATATATTTAATAAATTTTATGTTTTTAATCAAATTACAACCACAAAAAACGTTATTTTTATTTAAAAAAAAAATAGCGTGGCAAAAAGAATGATCAAAATATACCCCCTAAACGTAAAAAGTCACCAACACAGTTTCAAAGCTTCTTAAAACACTATATATATATATATATATATATATAGATAGACTTACACGTTCACAATTTCCTTTATTAAACCACATCAATCCTTGATCTCCTTGATTGGCTTAGATTTAAATCCACACATAATACACCAATGGTAAATTACACCTTACGTACTCAATTAAAACACCAACAATTATGTATCTAATAACTTAACCACCTAATAGCCACATATATTGCTTTGTACTTAGTATATAATCATAATACAATTAGCCATTCACTTACTTATACATATATGTAGTCAATTGTACATATCAATTAAAGCCTAGCTTTTAAGTTTAATCTAATCTATGACCACTAGATCCCTTGCTTATATATATATATATATATATATATATATATATATATATATATATAAGTAACAATCTTAGTGTAATGATTCATACTAGTTAAGATTTAACCCTCAATTACTAACCATTACGGTCTCTTAGTGAAATCGGATTTACAAACAAAGAACAAGAATTCTGATGAATAAACAGAATCAAACCATACATATACTTATCGATGATGAATCTGAACTTAATCATGGGTGATAATCAAGAATGCCTTGAATTTGACTCTATAGTTGATGCTGAAAAAGCTTAAAAAATGCTAGACCACTCCAATCATCTAGGAACCTAGTGTTCACGAAACTAAAAAATATAAGTTTAAGTCAAGTTAGATCCATACTTGGTCTGCCTACGGCTAATCACTGAATACACCAATGCATGAGTATTACTCAACCAACAATAGATAAAAAGTAAACTTATATGATCACATAAAAGATGGAATTATTAAAGAAATTCCAGTGAGAATGACCAAGTTCATCACCAATAATTATAGCACAATAGGAACAACACAATCAACACTCCCAATATAAAATACACCGCCTTATATCTCTATGCAAGCCACCCGCTTGCTCCAAATCAACAACCCACCACAGCAGAATATTTGAATTTACTAATAGTTGATAAAATAAGTTCACACATAGTTGAACAATAATATCACAACATTCATAAGACAATCAACACTCCCAATAATGAAAAGTAGACCACCTTATATCACCATGCAAGCCACCTGCTTGCTCCAAACTAACAATCCACCACAACAGAATTTTTAACATATAATTATAGACTAGTAGGGTATTATGAAGCAAACTTTACTCACCCTTTAGCAATTCACTGGTTTGCTCACAAAAAAAGGAAGTCAAACTTAGAGCAAGCTGCTAATCCTGCAAAATCTAAGTCTAAATTATAGCCTATTAAGATAACTTAAAAGACGTAAATTAGGTGACTTCACGTCCAAAATCATGTAAAGGAGAAGACACTACTAAACTAAGCACACCGAGAGAACAAACTATAACTAAAATAGGGAGAGGTGCGCAAAGATATTCAAACCAAAAGATAAGCTCCAATATTTTTGCTAGTTTGTATTTGTTCCGCTATTTAATAATTTAATCATATGTAGTCAAAGAATGAGAGGTTAACTTACTAGTTGCTACCTTGCTTTGCTCCAAGGGAGATGCCAAAGATGAAAAGAAGAACTCCAAGACCCTTCAATACTATTGCAGCAATCACTAAATGTTTAATCTGGCAATAACAAATCCAACAATCAGAATTGGGTTGTTTTTATTTTAATAAAAAACAAAATGGCAAAGCAAAATAAAATTATCAACCAAATTCAGTGGAAAGATTAATTCATATCTCATGGTTAAAGGCGCTTGCTTGATTCAAAAAGGAGCCCCCATTTAGGATTTCAACAGACAGCATCACCTAAATAAGCCTGAGCATGGTTGGTTATGCCAACAGTATCATAATTCCCCTCCACGTTAATCCACTCATGAGCGTCAAGGTACTTAAGATCCTTCACAACTGCACGTAAAATGCAAAAGAAAAGTATAAGCACAATAGGTAGGTCAATTTTCAAGGAATCCAACAAAGACATGACATCAACAATTCCCAAAATCAATATTAAATAAAGTGATTCTATAACTAGAAATGAAAAGATATTGCAAAATGCTACAAAATCAATGAACTAGATTATTTAAAATAGGAAATTTGCAACTTTAATCTACCTTGATTGCCTCCAAGATTTTGCTGAACTCCAGCTTATCCTCATTGTTGACACTGGCCAAACACAAGATGGAAGTTGTTTTCTTGTAGACAATTTGTAAGCAAATCAACATAAATAAATCATTCACTTGACATGAAATGTTTGATCAAAATTTAATACCTAGATAAATGAAACATAAATTACCGATCCGAGATGTGACTTCCCCTTCACAATGCAGTAAGGGATCTCCATCTTCCTGCTGGAAGCCATACAACTAAGGATGAACCATATTAGATTTAACCGTCTAGTCCAATTTGATTTCAAACACAGGGTTTACATCATATTGGGGATGAAAATGAAAGGGTAATAGAAAAAGATGTAATTTCCTTTTCTTTTCTTTTTTTGGATAAGTTAAAAGAATTGATTTATTTTACAATAATTATAAACATCTTAGACAATAACAGTACATGTGATAAACTTAGCTACTTCATAGATAAGCATTTGAAGTTTTGAACTGACATTTCTTGCTGCCATTTACTACTTTTAAGTATAAAAACAAAAGAAGTGTCAATCAATGTTTCCACATGTTTCTTCATCTCATTAACCATCTAAAAAATTATTTTATTTTAAGCAAACCAACATTCACCTCTAAACTCAGAAATTATGGACATGCCAACCAGTTGGTCTTGGGGTAATAATTTAGGGACATACAATATCAGAATTGGTAAATTGCAGAGCTTGTGAAACTAATGCATTAGTAATTCACCTCACATACACGCGCGCACACACACACACACACACACACACACAAAGGTACAAATAGCAATCACTAATGAGATAAAATATACACAACCTGCACTACTGCTATGTGATTCACAGATGAATCTCACCACTTGCAAAAAGGAGATACAAATATGTAAAAATGATAAAACACAGAGAAAATGAATGAAAGAGTTATTTTTAGAATAGCCAAGCAATTCGAAACATGAGCACAAATTAGGGGACCTTAAAAGTCTACCTTCCTATATGGCCACCTATCCAGACCATTTTCATGACAAAGTTTCTTTAGTACTGAGGCTGTAAACCAAATTATTGGAAATTAGCAACCATCTATATCACAATGTGCATTATAAAATTTACAATTGAGCACATCTAATCAATTACAACTTACAACTACACATAATCACATAATTCTCAGAAGCCCTCCTGGTAGAAAAATAAAAATAAAAATACAACCACTATGGCTTTGAATTCTCATATAATACTTTAAGGAAGGCCTCCATTTTAGTTGGAGGTGTAATACGGCTATAAATTTTACGAAAGCTTAGACTTAAATAAGATAAAAAGGTATCTAGTTTGAGCATAAACATACACATTCTTATCCCACATTCACATCCATGTCTCTTGATTCAACCGTATGAAATTCTTATCCAATCCCCAAAAAATATAGACAAACTAATCCCTAATCGAACCCAAGAAGAATTTTTAAAGTCATTGTCCTGTTTTTTAAATAATTCAAAAGGTTCAGAGTTTAGACCAAGAACTAGAACAAATTTAATATAAGGTCTAAGTGTCCAACTTTCATATCTCTTTTTTACTATTCTTGTTTAATTTTCTCAGCAACCAAGCACAATTCAACAGAAAATTATTATAAAAAGTGATTGAACCTGACTGGAAGGAACCGTGAAACCAGCGACAAAGATGGAAACCCCATAAAAAATTATCACTTCACTGACACCTACATTTTCCAAAGTCATTGAAAATGCAAAGAAAAAACTTCCAAAAATCAACTCATATCAACATATGCAACAACAAGACCTATATAAATGATCTAGCAAACCAACCCTCAAATACCCATTAGGAAACTAATCAACCAAAACCTTTTATCAAAGCAAAAGCTCTTCAAATGATATGAAATTTTCGGATTTTAACAAAGCCATTGCTACCCAAATCATCTTAACCCTCTAATCTAGCATTACTCACCAAAACCCATCAAGTATTTACTATAATAATCATTGAATAGCCAAACCCAAAGGATTTCATAAAAGAAATTGAGCAAAAAGCTTAGATTTTTACCTTAAAATCTTGTTGGGAAAAGGCACAAATGAAGGAGTATATGGTGGCTAGAGGGATGATCTAACAGTGGCTGTTCATGAGAGATGAAGAGGGAGTATGATTTAGGTGAGAGGAAGGGAGAGGTTGTAGCACAAGAAAAACAAGAGAGAGAGAGAGAGAGAGAGAGAGAGAGAGAGAGAGAGAGAGAGAGAGAGAGAGAGAGAGAGAGACCAACATGAAAATGAGGAAGAAAAGGGTGGGTGAGAGGAAAATGTCTGAAGGAAAGAAGTGGGAGACCAAAAATGAGATGCCAAAGTGATGCCAAGCTAAAAAAAAAAGAGGGAAGTCTGAAATTTTTCAGTGGTACGAAAGACCTATTCCAGCGCTTTTTGACCCTATCCCAGCGCTTCTTGACGCGCTAGAATAGGGTGACCCTATTCCAGCACTTCAAAAAGCGCTGGGATATGCCTCTCTCCATTCCCTTATAGAAGGACCCTATCCCAACGCTTTTTGAAGCGCTTCAAAAAGCACTGGGATAGGCCTCTCTCCATTCCCTTGAGGAGGGACCTTATCCCAGCGCTTCAAAAAGCGCTGGAATAGGGTCACCCTGCTCCAACGCTTCAAAAAGCGCTAGTATAGGGTCATTCCATTTCCTTATAGAGAGAGACCTGTCTCAGCACTTTTGGAAGCGTTGGAATAGGGTCCACCTATTCCAGCGCTTTTAGAAGCGCCAGGATAGGTATTTCCCGTAAGGGAAATCAGTAACCCTATTCCAGCACAATAGGAGGCCTATAGCGGCGGTTTTCAAAAACGCTGGTATAGGCCTCCTATTGCAGTGATTTGTAAAGCGCCGGTTTTGAGTCGCTGTAATAGGGTTTCCTATACCATCGCTTTTAAAAAACGCTGGTATTACGGCGGTTTTTAAGAGCGCCGGGAAAAAAATGCTGGGACAGGACGATTTTTTTGTAGTGTGGGTGATGTGAATAGTTACTAGAGAAAAAAGGTAAATGGAGTACGTGGAGTGAATTACAAGGAATTCCTTCCACGTTTTGAGAGTAGCACATTATGGTCAAATCATTAGGAGCTTTATGAGGAATTTCTTGTAGAATTTACCAAGTGTTACTCAGTCGTCCTTGCATTTATGGTGTGGACGACTAACTTGGTCTTGTTTTAAAGGGAAATGTATTGTTCCTGTGTACAATGTCCTCGTTCTCCTTTTCTTAAGGTTCTCCGGATGTGATCAAGTTATGGAAGTGGCAATTGTGGACGACTATCATAGATGAGCGTCTTTAATTTAGTCCCTATCAAATTGAATTAGTGATTTTCTATATATAATTCTATTTTTGAGTTTTTTTTTTTTATATTTTATATATATATATATATGTGTGTGTGTGTGAATTTTTAAGTTGTTTAAGTTAGCAGCGGAAGCTCATAAGGAAAGTTAAAGAGGGAAATGACTAATGTTATCAGATATATTGTTTTTTCTTTCCATTTTCACATAATTACGCCAGATTTACAAAATAACAAATGAAAGTAAGAAAATAAGGAACTGTTATAATGAATGATCTGAAGTCGCTACACTCCCTCACTTCTTCACCATGTCCTGGTATTATTTTCTTTCATACATTACCATTTGCTACCTAATTATTTTGATTATTTAAAGTTAAATTTATTTTGTATGTTTTGTGGTTTCTTTGAAAACTTAGCTTCTTAAATAAGTTATCTACTTTTGTTGGCTTGTCACATAAAGCCTCTTATTCATATCACACTTCCTTCTGGGCTGGACACCATAAACATACATACATACATACATACATATATATATACAAATATATATATATATATATATACATATATATGTATACATATATATGTATATATACATATATGTATATATATATATATACATATATATATATAGACACACACACACTAACCTCATCCCACGCGCTTCGAGTGTGAGATGAGGCTTTTTTTATTAGTGGTAGTAGCAAAAAAAAAAAAAAACTATGTTTTTTATTATATATATAATTTTTATTTTGAGAATCTAATTTATAAGCGGATAAATAAATTTTTAATCAATAGGAAAGTGACCCTATTTTTTAGGCAATATTTTAGTGGAAATTAGAGTTGTATTTTTACAAGATTGTCCTTTAATTTTGTCTCCACTTAAACATAAGAATGCAAGGGTATTTTAGAACCAAAAAAAAATCCCGATTGTCCTTTAGTTTTTATTTTATTTTATTTTTTTATATATATATTAAGATTTTTTTATAGGATATTTAGATTTGTTTTTGGATAAACGAGGAATGTTTAACTTATTTTTCTATTTTTAAAAAAAAAAACAATAAATGTATAGTTACTTTGAAGAAGTAGGTTAGTGGAAAAGTGTTCCTATTTTGTAGGAAATATTTTAGTGCAAGTTAGACATGTATTTTACCAAACTATCATTTAGTTTTGTCTCTACTTAAATATAGGGGTATATGGGTATTTTGGAATAAAAAAAATTCGGTCCAAACAGTACACTTCAAGAGTTCAAAGTTTCGTATAAAAAAAAAAAAAGAGTTCAAAGTTCAAACTAATCCTTTGTGCTGTTTTCAAAAAAAAAAAAAAAAAAAAAAAAAAAAACTCATTCTTCGTGCTCTCTGAAAACAACGCCGCATCTCTCTCACACACTGTATAACCATGCACTTTTTGTCAGCGTGACACTACAAAACCGCACACAAACAAAACATAGTGAGAGTCATAGTCAAAGAGAAAGAGAGAAAACAAAGAGAGATTTGAGAGACCAAAAAGATGGTTCTAAGAAAAATCTGAGAATTCACACAAAGTTTTTGGTAATGTTTAACTCACTCTAACTCTCTATCTTCTATTTGCTCACTTTTTTTTTTTTTTTTCCGTATCTTTGAGTAAATACGAAGAAGGGAAAATAAAAAAGTGAGGAAATAGAAGATAAAGATTTTTTAGAATTTAAATCTATCATGGACTCTTTAAAATCTAATCACCACATCATCAACTATTTAAATAAATAACTAAATAAAAAAAAAATTTAACGCCAAAAACATATACAATGATGGTAAAAAAAAGTTCTTAAAAAGAAAAAAAAAATACAAAGAAGGAAAAAAAAAGTGAGGAAATAGAAGGAAATAGTAATTGATCATTTATATTTTGATCATTAATCAAATTTTCAAAATTACATTTAAAAAAAGAAAAAGAAAAAGAAAGAGAGTTAACATGATACATATATAAAAAAAAAGTAGAACTCAAAGAAAGTCATTCTTAAACCAAAGAAAAGAAAACAAAGAGGATTTTGCAAAAGATAGAACCTGAAAATTTGTTGGTTGAATGCTTCTTTTGTAGCATAAGACAGCATTGTCTTTGGATCACAATACCTACAATATGAAATGATAATTCATTAATAAGTACAGTGGTAGAGTATACGAAGGAACCATTCATTTCAAAATTACATTTAAAAAAAAAAAAAAGTTAACAGGATACATATATAAAAAAAAAAAAAAAAAAAAAAGTAGAGCTCAAAGAAAGTCAATCATAAATCAAAGAAAAGAAAACAAAGAGGAACTTGCAAAAGATAGAATCTGAAAATTTGTTGGAGCCTCTGACAATAAATGTCTTTAATCCAAAGAAAAAGAAAGGAGGATGTAAAGCTAAACTAAATATCTTCAATTTAAAGAATAATGAGAGATAAAAAGTGAGATAGAAACTGCAAAGCGTACGTGAGTTTGTGAGTTTTAAAGTGTAGGAGTTTTAATTTACATATTTATCCTCGTTAATTGAAAACTTGTAAGTGGATATGATGAGGGTACTTTAGGCATCCAAAATGTAGAATCCAAATAGGGGAAGCCCCTTAAATATATACTAGCCTCATTACACGCGCTTCGCGCGTGAGATGAGGCTTTTTTTTTTTTTTTTAGTGGATAAATAAATTTGAAAATTAATAAGAAAGTGACCTTATTTTTTAGGCAAATTTTTAGTAGAAGTTAGGGTTTTTTACCGAATTGTCCTTTAATTTTGTCTCTACTTAAACATAGGAATGTAAGGGTATCTTAGAATAATAAAAAAATCCGAATTGTCCTTTAGTTTATATATATATATTTAGATTTTTTTTTTCGATAAACGTGAGCTAGAGAGGAATGCCAAACACAACCCTCTAATACTTCATTCAGGTTTTGCTTCATGGGACGTTCAGCATCATGCATGTCTAATTTATTTGTGAAAACAATGCCCTAAAAATTTGAAATAGATTAATATCATGATTCAAATTAGATATTATAAATCAAAAAGCATGTCCTATCAAAAAAAAAAAAAAAAAAAGCATGTTGGACCAATATATAAAATAATGGCAGACGTGGAGGCCAAAGTTTATTTATAATTACTTATACACAAAATGTTAATTAAAATATAGGGTAAATTGCAAAGTGCACCCCCTAACGTTTGAGGGTGATTGGATTTTACACTCTAACATTTTGGAACTTTGATTTGCACCCCAACTTTTGGTTCTGTTAGCAAATCACTCCCTTTGGTTAGTTTTTGCTGTTAACTGCCATGTCATCTTGCTGACCTATTTTTTTTTTTGGCCAAATAAGCCCAAAATGACACAGTTTCAATGGAAATGAAGTGATGACTTGGTACATGTAAAACAGTGCCGTTTGCCCAAAAAAAAAAAAAAAAAGAAAAAAGAAAAAAACTGCAACTTCACCGTTTCCCCCAAACAGAAAATCTTAAAATCCTAAATTCTAAATCCTAAACCCACAAACCCAACCCTTGGGTTCATGGGTTCAGGATTTAGGATTTTCTGTTTGGTGGGGAAACAGTGAAGTTGCAATTTTTTTTTTTTTGGGCAAACAGCACCATTTTCCATGTGCCAGGTCATCCCTTTCATTGCCATTGAAACTATGTTGTTTTGGGCTTATTTGGCAAAAAAAAAAACCATTAGCAAGATGACATGGCAATTAACAGTAAAAACTAACCGAGGGGTGATTTGCTAACGGAATTAAACGTTGGGGTGTAAAATCAAAGTTTTGAAACATTGGGATGTAAAATCCAATCACTCCCAAACATTAGGGGTGTACTTTACAATTTACCCTAAAATATAATGTTTGAACGTGGGAGTAAATTGTTGGGTAGTTACCAATAAAATGAAGCCCTTGGGAGAATACAAAGTGGTCTTATTTTTTTTTTTTTTTGAAGGGAGTGGTCTTATTTTGAAAATCTAATTTATAAATAAATAAATTAATTTAAAAATTAATAGGAGAGTGGTCTTATTTTTTAGGCAATATTTTAGTGGGAGTTAAGAGTTGTATTTTTACCAAATTGTCCTTTAGTTTTGTCTTTACTTAAACATAGGAATGTAGGGGCATTTTTGAACTAAAAATTTAAGAATCCAAACAGGGGAAGCCCCTTAAATAATAGTGTATATATATATATATATATATATATATATATATATTACATTCTCTCCCATCACTTGTATTACATCATACACTATGGAATAATTATGGAAACTAGTGCATTTATTAGTTGAAAACTGGAATTTGAAAAGGAACCATTAATCGTTTTACATCTGCCCATTGGATATGGCTTTCTTCTTCAGAAAATTTTGCAAAATGTTGAATGTTGAATCTGTTCATCCAAAAGAAATCATTACCCCTATGCCATAAACGGAAGAAAAATGCTAAAATTACTGTTTAGTATTTCATTCTACCAAACCGTCAGTCCTCTTGCCTAAAAAAATAAAATTGTTAGTCCTCAAGACCTTTTTTTTGAACAGGTGCCGTCTATTTCATTTTAAAAAGTTCCAAAATTTTGTTATTTTTTAAAAGTTAATAAGTAAATTTTCATACTTACCCTTTGCTTCATTTAGAAAACTCGAACCCCTCTTTAACTAGATTTATTAAAGGTAGTTTTGGAAATTTGTAGCCTATTATTTAAAAGATAATGCATTAAATAATATTTCCTTAAAAGTTGAATTTTCTAAACATGACTAATGAAATGAGATGAAAGGAGTACACATTTATTATAAATTTTTTATAAAATGATGCGACAATAATTTTTATTGAATATAGATTTCAAGGACCTAAAAAATGAATTTTTGAATCACTTTTTCGTGATTGGTATCTCCAACATCACATTTGATTGGAATGTTTAATTAGTTTCAATATATATGAGTATTTCTAACAAATTCTTTGTATCATACATATTCAAACGCGTTCATTTGCCAAACATTTTTCGATATATATATATATATTGAGAACAAGAAATTACAAACCTTAATCTAGGGTGAGTGAATTTTTTGGGAAAGGAATCTCTCAAGTAGGGTTAAATAAGAGGATGAGCAATGAGAGTGAGTTGAGAATAAAAAGGTTTAATCATTTGAATTTATATTTTTTAATTAACACGAACAATGGAATAAAGGTCACTCCCAATGTTTAAAACTTCCAATATTACCAAGTTTGAAAAATGTGGTCGGTTGATGGTCTTACTTACCTACCAATTTTGAGAACATTGAATTTGGACATTTTTCTCTTTTTAAATTTGAACATAACTTAGGCATTTATTATGGACTTCAAATGTTAAATTTTTGCATCATCAACAACTACACATGCCCAAGGAAATTTTAATAATAATTATCTTACCTTAATTACTCTTTTATTCTAAATTATTTTTATGTTTGATAATTACAAGTTGTTTTTAAGTTTTGACATATAATAGTGGGGTAGATTTCATTCACCCTGTCACACTAACACGGAAAATTATTAGGTACTCATACTTGCACCCAACGGCTATCAATTAATGCATACATTAAAGTAGTACAATTTTAAGTCATTAGTTGTTATCTAAATAAAGCTCTCTAAATTTTTTTTTTTTTTTTTTTGAGAAACAAAGCTGTCTAAAACTTAGGAGTAATACCTTATACATAATTTGTTTTCTTTTACCATTTTTCTCTAATCATTTCTAGCTAGAGAGAAACGTATCTCCAAAACATCTTTGACAGAGTGAGAGAAAGAGAGCTATGGAGACGCAGACTGCAGTTTCAAGCTTTACCGTAGAATCTGGGGACATAAGTTCTAAGTTTGATGATGATGGACGCAAAAAACGATCTGGTATATATTTCTGTTTTACTCTTTCTACAAGTACAGCTGTTTGAATTTCTTTCTTCCGCACCCCCTCTCAAAAAATCAGTAAAGAAATTTTCTGATTTTTTATTGGGTTTCACTTCATTAATTTCTTCCTGGCATGATTTTGATTTTGTTCAAGGAACTTTGACGACTGCAAGTGCACATATAATAACAGCCGTTATTGGGTCTGGAGTTTTGTCTCTGTCATGGGCCCTTGCTCAATTGGGATGGATTGCTGGGATTGTTGCTCTGTTGACTTTCTCACTCATCACATTGCTTACTTGTATTCTACTCACTGACTGTTATAGGTCCCCTGACCCAATTACTGGGAGAAGAAATTACAATTACATGGAGGCTGTAAAGAACAACTTAGGTAAGATAATTGCTAACTTTCTGTCGGTCATCAATAATTATTTTATGCATTTGATATATGTATTCATTTTTCTCACGTCATGTAAATCTCACAACCGCATAATATGAGAAAGAAATAACAGCCGTGTAGCATGAGAGAGAAGATGCGTATATTAAATATGGACCATGTTAACAGGTGTCCTTAAAACAATTATTAATAAACTATTTTAGAAAAATTTTGACACAACTTTTATGAAAAATATAAAAAGTTGCCAACATAATTAATAGCTTCATCATTTTTTCATAAAAATATTTCTAAAAATAGTTCATTAAGCAATACCCTTAGAACATTTGTTAACATTTCTCATTAAATAAGTTAGATGTATGAGATAATTATTAAATGTATATATTACGGGGATCTCATGTAATGTGAGAGGAAAATATATACTTTCTCGATGTTATGAGATACTTATCAGATGAAATATATACTTACTAACAATTTTAGGTTTGATGAACCTATCACACATACAAACTGTGTGATGTGATAGGAAGAATACATTTATCCAATGTTTGCTTTATCAATGTTGGTGTTGTTGCAAACACATCTTTTGATCATCGGAAGATTAAGATACAAGCTGCTACGGACTCATTTTCCCAATGATCTTGATATGATACAAATACCTTTTTTCAAAATTACTTACTAAAGTGGATCATATATGAGTAATTATTATGTACTTTTAAAGAGGAGATTATTATGCATTCCCAGAGTACCATAAATGCGTACTCACTCCTCTCACATAAATGGTGGGTCCTACTAATTATATTCATGATAGAACCTACTATTCATGTGAGAGGAGGGAGTACGCATTTATAATACTACGAAAATATCTAATAATTTTCCCTCCTAGAGTATGGAGAATTGTGCTCCCTCTTTCTTCGAGACTAACTCTCTCTCTCTCTCTCTCTCTCTCTCTCTCTCTCTCTCTCTCTCTCTCTCTCTCTCTCTCTCTCTCTCTCCAGGAGGAATCAAGTACAAGCTTTGTGCAGTATCTCAATATTCGAATCTTGTAGGAATATCTGTTGGATACACAATCACTACCGCTATTAGCATGGCGTAAGCTATCTAAAATCCTACAAGCACGTGCTTATTTCCTTAGCGATTTACTTTTCATATTCAAACCATTCAAATTTTCTTTTCTTTTTCTTTTCTTCTTTTATTTATTTAAAGAAAATTACCTCCATCTTTCCTTCCAAGATAACTTGTACAACCAAAATGAAATTGTATGAAACTCAAATCACAAAACACATACATAATCCTACATATATAGATATGTAAACTTTGCTATATTGCTCCAAAAGGAGATATATTGCTATGTTTCTATAAGTTTTATGATAAAAAAAAAAAAAAGAATTTTAATTTGATATTTATATGATAGCTATAATATATTTTTAGTTTATTTTCATGTGTTATGAGATGTTTTTTACTTTATTGAAATTTCTAACCTCTTAAACATTTGAAAACTTCAATTACTACTCACAATCAATGCTAACAAACTTGTGGAATATAGTAAATGCCTAGCATATATAACAATTGGGTGACCCACAAATAACAAAGTATATATAATGGCCAATACCAATCAAGGATCATTCTAGGAAACAATGAGTCCAATTAATCTCTTAAAAATTCGATTTTCTTTTCAATTAACATTTCAATGACTTTGCACTCTTTTTTTCTCAAAAAACAACACATTAAATACTTGAATTATGGGAAAAAAAAAACTGTCAATTGAAGAAGTAAAATTGTTTAGTAGTCAAGAATTATGAAAATTAAGCATAATGAACACATAATCTGCAAATTGAATTATAGAAATTAGGTTGAAAAAATCTAAAACTCGTAAACAATATTTTGTTACTCTTAATAAAAAGTTATTTAATTTTAGATTTGAAAACAATCTTTTTTTAGCAACATGCCTTAAATATTAATGTATTAGAAATTTAGAACCACTACAAATTGTAATGTAATCTTAATAATAATATTAAAAGTTTTAAGGGGTTGTAAAATCTAATTGTAATCCTACTATTTTTTATGTCTAACTATGATTTTTTTTAGACAAAAATGCAAAACTGACTCTAACCTTCAATCTATTTTATTTCAATCTTCTAACTTTCAGTTTTGTCATTTCAGTCTTCTAACTTTCAATTTTTAATCAATGCAGGATTCCGTTAGAACTCAGTTAGGAGCTGCCGTTAAGTTGTTGTTTTTTTTTTTTTTTTTATATGTATAATAAATTTCAGAATTTAAAGAAAAAAAAGCAAAATCTGTATAAAAAAAAAAATTAAGAGGAACGACTTCCCCTTCCCCCTGAAATCAAAACAAAGAAACTGATTGAGAACTCCATCACCTGACGCGGTATCTTGTTTTCATATCCCTATCTGTACTTGGTTCCATATTGTTCACTGTGGAACCTCGTTGGTCATTTCTTTATGATTGTAGATTCTGAAATATAACATATGTTTTTATCATTGTCTTTCAGTCTTCTGTTGGATATTGTTTATGGTTTTCTTCATCTTCTTTTAGATGGATTTCTGTTGGAGTATTTAAGGATTTATATTGTGGATTGGAAAATTAAAAACGTTTAAGGCTTTCTTCTGGTATAAGTGCTTTTGTTTAAAAGAAATCTTGATCTGTCCTTTTTTTTTTTTTTTTTCCTATTATTATGCATTGTCACTGGAGATCGGTGATGGAGTTCTGATGGAGTTCTGAATCAGTTTCTTCATCTGTTTTCTTTTTTTCTTTTTGTTTACAGATTTTTTTTCTTTAAATTCCAAAATTTATTATAAAAAATAAAAATAAAAAAGCCAAAACAACATCATTTTGGCTTAATTAATGGCAGCCTCCAACTAAGTTCTA
Organism: Castanopsis chinensis; assembly: GCA_032878915.1. Taxonomy (NCBI): domain Eukaryota; kingdom Viridiplantae; phylum Streptophyta; class Magnoliopsida; order Fagales; family Fagaceae; genus Castanopsis; species Castanopsis chinensis. The sequence goes on along the minus strand of JAVQMG010000097.1, from coordinate 2,698,218 downwards.
ACAAAGTCTTGCATTGACAAAAATTGAAAATTAAAGAACTGAAATGACAAAACTGAAAATTAGAGGACTAAAATGAAAAAGACTGAAAGTTAGAGGTTTAGTTTTGCATTTTTGCCTTTCGCCTTTTTCATTTTTTCTTTTTTATTTTAAGTTTCTTAAAAAGACTAGAAGGGGCCCGATTCATTATTTTTGAAGCCAAACTGTTAAAATCATCAATTTTGATAAGTAAAAATATATTATTATGGGGGCTAAGATAAATCCGTACGTCTTTGCCTTCCTTCATGACTTCATGTATTCTTGACTGTTTGGTGTGTGTTGTGAATATCTCATATCTGTATGATGCATTTGAATGTCACTTTTTTTGTTATTGTTATTGCTATCGTTATTGTTTTTAAACCAGGGCTATCAAAAGATGGAACTGCTTTCACAAGAATGGTCATGAGGCGGGATGTCACACATCAAACAGTTCCTATATGATCACTTTAGGGGTCATTGAGATTATTCTGAGCCAAATACCTAATTTTCACGAGCTTGCAGGGCTCTCTTTCATCGCTTCAGTCATGTCCTTCGCTTATTCTTTGATAGGCATTGGACTCTCTATTGCAAAAATAGCAGGGCAGCGATCGATAAAGCACATTTATAACACAAATATCTATGGCATGAGTGTTTTCTGATTATGCTCCTTAGAAAACTAAGTGCTAATAGGGTATGATGTTTTATTCTCTCTTCTTGACAAAGAAAAAAATTTGCCTTGGATTAACACTGATTATATCTTTCTGTATTCTATTCTATTTTGTAGAACGGAAAAATGGCTCGACAAGCATCGCAGGTGTGACTGTTGGAGTGGATGTGACAAGATCACAAAAGGTGTTTAACAGCTTACAGGCCCTGGGGAACATTGCCTTAGCATATTTTTTCTCCAATGTCCTCATTGAGATACAGGCAAGCCAATCTCTTAGCATACAATTATTTTATGTTTGGAAAATACTAGGCTTTATAATTTTAAGGGAAAAGAAATTAGTATATTTTGATAAAGAATCACATTTATTCATTGATGTGGTTGGAGTATTTCTCTCCAACAAATAAAGTACAAATTGAAAGATTTTCTGGAGTTGTAGCACTTTTCTTCAACTATGTGTACACAATATATATGTATATTTTATGGGGTTGGGTAAAGGACTGACCCCAGTTAATTTTAATCAATTACTTAAGTTGATTAAATTATCAAATTATGAAAATGTTCAATTAAATTGTTTTGAGAACAACCATTATGCCAAAACTAAATTTCATGTAGTGGAAAAATATATTACAACACAACAATATAATTAAGATGGGGTAAACTCTATCATTAAAGGTCACCACACTTTGAAGAATCCACTAACAAAGATTGAGGTTACAAGTGCAAGGAATGTACCTAATCTTGAAGTACCTACCTAAAGTATAATCTATTGAGCTTCCCAAGGGTTGCTCCAACTCAGTTAGATTACTCTACTCGGTGAACTTCTTTATTATGCCACTTAATATCCAATTCGCTATAGATTTTACGATACTTAATATCCAATTCGCTATAGACTTTACGAAACTTAATATCCAATTCGTTATAGACTTTACGAAAGATAGATTAATTTTATACAAAAGTAACATGAATTGATAAAATTCTCATGTAAATATCAAATGTTTTAAGAAATCTGCAGGGTTTTAAATCATAAGAACATTGGTTCTAATCAAAACTTTAAGAATAGTGTGGAAATTTACACAAAGAACTAACACAATCAAATGTTTATGTTTGAAAACATTATCAAGCAAGTCCAAGAGAAAGCATGGACAAATAACAAACACACACAAAAAAAAGAAGAAGCCCATTTGGACATTTTCACAAACACTTCAATTGCACTCACTAATGTACCTAAAATTTCAACTCAAAGGAGTTACTTTTAACTTTCCCCTTCTCCCTTTCCTCTATGTTCCTAAACAGCCAGGCATATTGTGTAAGATAAAATTTAGAGTGCAGCGGAAACAAAACAAACATAAACATACCTTCAGCTATAGTTGTTTAAGTGTTTAGAGAAAAGAAGATTCACTATATGATGATAGTGTTTATAAAAGATGTCTTCTAGTTTATGACCTTTACCTTACATATTTCCTTTTGATGATGATAGGCTATATATATAGGCTAGACTAGGGACTCTTTTAAATTAAGATTTTTTCTATAACCTCCTTCCATCAAAGAGTTTAAAACTTGTAACTTCAAGGTGTTTATTAACCAAAGGGGTTATACCAATTGAGAGTTATTTGGAAATTATTATCCATCATAACATCTTTCACAAATAAAATCCATAAGACATAAGTTTTCATTTATCATTTAAATGTGGGCCACATAAAATTTTCTTAAAATCTTAAATTCTCCCACTTGGCCCACTTCACATTTGAATTACTTGATAAATGATACTAACTTTAACACGGCCATGATATTACTCATGTCAACTAGTTGTGAAATACTCCCACTCAAATAAAAAATCAAATACATGAATCATGGCGGTAATACCCTCAATTATAATGAGTACTTCCTTCCATGTATTATAATGTATGGTAGTCCTTACATGAGTATGTTATGACCCATTAATTCTTTATGAATGGACTACCTAGCTATAAGCCATTCAAGTCCTCTTTTATACATCTCCACGGATATATCATCCTTATATATCTCCATAGATATATCTATAACTTAATTCATATACTTTATGTGAACAAAATAAAAATCAAATATTTTCTTCTCCAAAACTAACCAAATATGTGTCCAAAACGTTGAATAATTAGAGAGAAATTACACACCGAATGAGCTAACAAGTTCCATATGTCCAAAAGACTTTTATATTGTTTTGTTGGCAAACCTTTAGTTATGAAATTAACATGTATTAGCTCAATAATTTTAACTCAATGGACACTTTTAGTTTCTTAAAATTCTCTCTTAGACTGAGTTACTTTATATTGATATGTTTATTTCCACTTTCACAATCATTGTCCTTAGAGAAGAAAATTATAGTCAAGTTATCTTTAAAATCTTTAAAGATCTCATCATAAAATCGACAACCTTAAGACCCATCCATAATGCTTGTCTTATAGCTTCATAACATATAGGATATCTTACATGACAAAATCAAATCACTACTTCCAAGTAGTATGTCATTCATATTTAGGCGTAAAAAACAATACATTTACTCCCATTGATCTTAAGGTATATATGTCAAATAACAATGTTACTAGTAAAACCAATGGCACAACAAAGTTGGTGAACCTTTATATACTATTAGTGGGATGCCTCTATGCCTAACTTTTGCAAAGTATAACTTTTATCGAGAGTCAAACCTTAATGGATCTTGTAAACTAATATAAATAGCTTTCACAAAACCTTTACCTTAAAGGAATAAATTCCTAAGTTTTTACTCTTGAGCAATTAGATCACTCCCACCCTCCTACTTAATTTCTCATTTTAACATATTTTATTCAATGAGATGGGTAATTCATCCACATGAGTACCAAAACATAGATCCACATACCCAAAGAAAATAAACTTTAATGCTATGAAACTTAAACTTTAATTCTAAATTAACCAATGTCAATTTAGTAGTAAATTCGACCTTCCTATAAGTAGAGGCGCATCATGCATGAATTTACTATAAAACTTTATTCATAAAACTAGTAAATATAAACACTAAGAATCAAATTTTCCATACCTATGTGCGTAGGAAAATCTCATCTTAATGCTACATTCACCATTTTGTTCCAATTAAAAATAAAAAATAATAATAACCTTCCTATGGGGCCAAGTCATTATCTTCATGAATTAATTGCCACTTAGATGCCTTTATTCCTAATGAAGTCTCATAAAAATTATTGATGTGATTATCATCATGGCTTAGGATGCTATGGCTACTCCCATGTCATTTTGATATTCACTACTTCAAATAGCATCATAAAGATTAACTAATCCTAATATTGATCACGACAGTATGCACATAAAAATGACATGAAATAATATTTCAATACATGATAAGTGCAAAGAAACCTGAAATGCACTTAAATAAATGACTCACTTGAATGATCCAAGTCTCATACGTAACAATAAACTTTATGAAATAATTGCAAACTAACTTGCAACACATTTATCCCCATAATTTATTGTAAAACCTTATGGTTTCCAAAATATAAGGATCATTTGTGTTATCATGCAAGATATATGAATCCACAAAAATAGTCTCTAAAGCAATTTACAATTGAAAATTGTACAAATTATTGAGACATGCTTTTCATATAAGCCACTATACTGTCACAAATTATTTTCCAAATAATTAAGATTTTATATCCAGGAAACAAACTTAAATACTTGGATGAGCACTTGATGAATATCAAAATCAAAACCAAATATATGAACACTTTAAGTGTCTAGACATGTATTTTAGTTAAATTGCCCACTGGTTCACATTAGCATTTTGTAAAATACAATACGTGGACAATTTACGATTAGAGAAAACAATGTCCTTGAGTCACACATGTAATGAAAAAAAAAAATCATATCTACCTTTGAACCTCTGTAGCTCTATATAGATAATAATCTTGTGGATTTCAAATTGATTCTTCCAATCTCAAAACTCAATGGTAATTCGTTACACAAATACCAATAAAGATGCAAAACAAAACTTGTTCTCTAGGATTTAAAGTATACATGCTCTATATTTGCATTTAGCACAACTTAAATTTCAGCCCAAAATTAAATTAGTGCATACAAACTTTTACCATAGATGGTACAAATATACCCCGATTGGAAATAATAGAAATATCTCAAACTAAAATCACTAAACAACATAGCATGAAGGATGACTCTGATACCAAATGTAAGATAAAATTTAGAGTGCAGCATAAACAAAACACACATAAACATACCTCCAGCTATAGTTGTTTAAGTGTTTGGAGAAAAGAAGACTCACTATATGATGATAATGTTTATAAAAGGTATCTTCTAGTCTATGACCTTTACCTTACATATTTCCTTTTGATGGCGACAAGCTATATATATAGGCTAGACTAAGGACCCTTTTAAATTAAGATTTGTTCCATAACCTTCTTCATCAAGGAGTTTAAAACTTGTAATTTCAAGATATTTATTAACCAAAGGGGTTATACCAATTGAGAGTTACTTAAAAATTATCATTCACCATAACGTCTTTCACAAATAAAATCTTTAAAACATAAGTTTTCATTTATCATTTAAATGTAAGCCACATAAAGTTTTCTTAAAATCTTACATATTGTTAAATGTAATTTATTAATCAAGTACATAAAATTAAATAAGAAAAAAAGAAAAAAGAAGAACAAATCATATTGCATTCAATTGAAAACTTGAAAGATTAAAAAAAAAAAAAAAAAAAAAAGGTAAAACGTAAAAAGATAGTTTGCAACACAAATGTTACAGATGCTTGGCTGAAAAAAATAAACACCTAAAAGAATTTACTAGTGACAATGAAAAAGTGAAAAAGCAAGGTAACCTTTTATGTTACTAAAACAAAATCACCAAAACTATGAAAAGGAAGAAGACCTTTACTTTCTTTGTTTTTTGGATGACATTGGAGAACTTTATTTTATTTTTAGTTTTTTTAAGAAGAAACTTCACTTAAATTAGTTGATACAGTAGTTTTTATTATTAATTAAACTCCTATAGACAACTGACCCCACAGGCCAAAACTAATTACTGAGTAATTCTGGAGCTTTTAACGCTTGGCAAGCTAAATTGTTTATCCTCATGCCTAGAAGGCAAAAAGAAGACATGTATTATTATTATTATTTATTTTTTGACTTTCACTTTCTAGCATGATATGGAAACATGACTTTGCCAATTTATCTGTAGAATAATCTTGTATGAGTGTATATGCCCTTTGTGAGATTGACATGTGGGCCTCATGCCCACATGTCAATCTCGACTCATTACATATTTTCTCCAATTCATGGCGTGGATCATATGGAAAATATTCTCAATTTTTCTCTTATCATTTCCAACCCTCTCAATCTCAACAACTCCAATGTCTTTTCTCTCTCATAAGGTATATGAACTCTTTTGGCATGAATATTAAAGGTCTCAGCGAAATGCTAGATTATTGACCACTCTTAACTTTGATAATCTCAAGAATTTGGGTTCAATGAAATTAGAGAAATGCTAGGGACACAATTAAATGTCATGATAATATCACAACATTCCAAAATTAGCATGCCAACTCACACATGATTTTTTTTTAATCTCTAATTTATTTGTTTATTTTTTTTGTCTGCTAATATTAGAATTGTTGTGACATTTTGCTGTAGAATAATCTTAGCCCCCAAACATAATCCCTAACCCTTTAAAAACATTAATGAAAGTTCAAATAAAAATTAAAATGAGTCCAAATAACATCAAAAATAGCCCCAACAACAATAAGATTAGACCAAACAACAATGAATGAAAAAAAATGTTCAACAAAAGCTCATTCAAAAAAAAAAAAAAAAAAAAACCCTTTGAATAAAAATCTTAACCATTCAGATTCATAACTCGTTCAACTCATTCCATAAAAATAATTAAATAATCTCTAATAATTTCATTTTCTTAAAAATTGTACCAAAAGAGAGATTGTGATAGTGAGTTCTTCTCAATGATGCTGTGAGCTCTACTCCTTAGTGGCTTTGCTCACAATTGAAAAATGGATCTTCCATTGCTCTCTCTTACTTTCTTCATTTTTCTCTTCTCTATCATCATTTCAAACTCTTTCTTTACTACTTTTAGCTTAGCATTCTCAATTCTCACTAAATTTCTCATTAGTCTAATTTTGCCTTTTTATTTTGTTTGAAGAAAGATATTGTAAAACTTCATGTATGTGCATTTATTTTTTATAATGTCCATATATTCTAGTTATCTTTTTATTAGATTTTGTATAATTTAAATTTCTTACTAACCACTCTAGAAAATATTCCTAAAGCGGTCACTACTCATTTTATATATAGTATAAGGTAGTATAAGACAAGAAATCAAGTCCCACCAGTTTAGGTTGCATCACTTTATGTGTTTGCGACCTTATGAAGTGACAAATATATATTGTACTAGTCATAGACTAGTAAAATCAATAAACTTTCATTCTGAAAATCAGTTCTTCTACTTTAATTTTCCTGAATGTATCTGAATATTGTTGGCTAAACTTTAATAAATTGCAGGATACGCTAAAATCAAGCCCACCGGAGAATCTAGTCATGAAGAAAGCTAGTGTCATTGGAGTCTCAATTACCTCAGTCTTTTACTTGTTGTGTGGAGGTTTGGGCTATGCAGCATTCGGGAATCTTGCACCTGCAAATTTTCTAACAGGATTTGGTTTTTACGAACCTTACTGGCTTGTTAACATAGCTAATATTTGCATTGTTGTCCATCTTGTTGGAGCTTACCAGGTAATTCTCAAAGATGACCAGCCTAGCTAGCTAGAATCGATTATAAGCTAGCTCGGATGGTGTTCAGTTTTTGTTAAGGTTACACATATTATTGCCCAACTAGTGCAAACCTATGGTGTATGCATATACTTGTAGAACAAGCAAATTAATCTTAATTTTAATTTATGGTTAGTTTAAGGTTCTCTAATATGTAAACTCTACTTTGAATTCATTGTAAATACAATTCATATAACAATGATATAGCATCAACGGATAGTACAATTTGTCTAAAATAAGTAAGTGATCACATCATGAAGCTAATCATATGTTAGTATATACCACTTAAATGAAGTAGAAAAAAAAAAGGAATATTATTCCACACATATGCAATAAGGTATATAATTTGTCCTTAATGCATTTTTTCTTTCATAAAATGTGTACGACACAATTATATGAACTCCACATTCTGAATGAAATAGCATATTCATGGGCAACATGCATATTTTTGGGGAATGAACTGCTTTATGTTGTAATTAGATTGAAATTTATACTTTATTCAAATTCTCTATCATCATCGTCGTCGTCATCTTCTTATTTTGTTTGTGGAAAGTAAGTTCTAATTATGCATGTAGGGTCTTCTAGTTGTTCTTCATTTCTTTTCTTCTTTGGAAAGTAATTAAGTTGTTATTATGCATATGTATAGCTTTTCTCCCAGCCAGTATACCAGCATGTGGAAGATTGGTGCAAAAGCCGGTGGCCAGAGAGTAATTTCCTAGTAGAAGAACATCAAATTGCCATTCCATTTGTTGGAAATTTCAACATAAATTTCTTCCGCTGCATATGGAGAACAGTGTATGTGATATTTACGACTGTGATCGCGATGCTATTTCCAGTCTTCAACAGTGTTTTGGGTTTAATTGGAGCTGCCTCATTCTGGCCATTGACAGTATATTTTCCAATAGAGATGTACATTTCACAGGCTAAAATCCGCAGTTTTTCTCTGAAATGGTTCGGGCTAAAGACATTGAGCTGGGTTTGCTTCATTGTAACTATTGTTGCTGCTGTTGCATCCATTCGAGGCATTATCACCGATCTCGGTCACTACAAGCCTTTCAAGTCTGTTTCCTAGTTAGTGTGTGTGTGTGGGAATAAGTGAGTTTTCCCTGAAGGAAGGATATTCGAGTACATTGATAACTTGTCTAGGATTTATGGAATGAAACGCATGTTATTGGTTTTCTTACTATTTTCTAGAGAATGCATTACTGGGATTTGCAATATATCTTTAACCAGTGGCAACAATCAATCCCTATTAACCACTGAGCCAAGACTTTGATTGATGCAGACCTTCTAGTACAGTATATATTTTATCTGGTTCAACTTAAAAGAAAAAAAGCTATTGCCTTCTACCACATAAAACTTAAAACTACTTGTGTTCTCAATGGACAGTTGATGATTCCCTCGTCCTTTTTATTTAGAGAAGAGAAATAATAGAGGGCATGTGCCTCAAAAGACTAAAGTCACTCATTTTTAAAAGTGAGGGGCTAAATTAATGAACCCTTCAATTGGATTATATGTCCTCATGGTCGGAGATTAACAGCCATGAAAGAAGATTTCACGCAAACACAAGCAGAAAGAGAACCTGGCCGAAAATGAGTCAGTAAAAAGCAATTTGCTACTAGTAATAAGGTTCTTTGGAATTTAAACCCTTCAGGGCCTTTAACACAACAAATTTGGCATGCAGATATAGATAATGGCGTGCAAGACACTCCCAACATAAAATTAACGTGAATGCTACTTTAGTACTTTACTAATGTCAGGATTTATGGCAAAGAAAAAGAAAAGAGCTAGGTGATTAAGCCACAGAAACACGTAATTCGTGTTTTCAGAAGCTGTTGTATGCGAAAATATTGTCTCCCTTAATTTATACGAGGGGCAATCTGTGAAATTCTTTCATCTTCCAGAAGTGCATATGGATCAATATATTGTGGTGGAGAAATAGGTGCGCTGCTTCCGTCATGGACAAAGGTTGATCCAAAATACTGTCAGAGGTGAGGAAAATTTAGCTTCCAAAAAGTGCCAAGCCTCATAAATAAGTACATAACGAAATAATGAAAAGACTCAAATTTTCATACTCTGTCTCACGTGTACATTACAAGCAGCAACGATTTAAACTAATACAAAGCAGTAGAGTACGGCCAACAGGTCATAAATGATAATAAGAAAAATCTCTGTTATTATTATTATTATTATTATTCGTTCAAGGATCTGCATCTCTCTAAAATCTCACCAATCTAATCTGATCTTGTAATAGAAAAATATCCCTATGTTTTGTCCCTTTTTTCAATTTCATTAACATATGCTGAGTTGGTCTAACCCCTTTTAGTTCTATAACAATGAAGCTAGTTGTGGAAAAATAAAAATCCCAGAAATTAACCTATAGCAAAACCAAAACAGAAACACTCATTCAAAACAGCTACTTCCTATATGATCTTGCAAATTTCATACTTGTGATGACCCCATTTTTTATCCCTAACCAAATGATTACATGTTTCAAATTTCTATAATAATATCAGACTTTAAACTAGTAAAGCCAAGCAAAACGTTAAGATGCTTAACATTGTCTGGAATACAGTTAGTGTCTAGTTAACAGAAACAACATAAGAACGTTCACATATCAAGGTCAAGAGAGAACTTACAAGGTAGAGAGCTGTAAAGAATGCAATGGCTATTAGGATCAATGGCCAAAATCCTAAGAAGAATGTTCCTCCAATTGTTAACAGAAGTTTAGCCCGAGGAATTAACCCCTGGAACAAAGGATGGTCAATTGCCTTTTACGATGTGTCCATGCCACAAATACAAAGCAAAAGAACTCTAAGATTTAAGTCCACTCTAATAAATCAGAGGACCACTACTATTATATTTAATTCATTGGAAGAGAAACAAAATACATCAACCATATATTGCTTACAATTTCATCAAAATTTTAATCAATTACCATCTCTTTATATCTGATGTTACGAAAAACTACACAGCCTCTTACTCAAGGGTAACTAACATATTATGAGGATCACATGCCATATGAAAATTATGAATCAATCATTAATAATATTCAAAATAAAAAAGGCCAATTCAAGAAACCCAGTTCCAAAGAGTAAGCACAGTTTTGGTTAATTTAAGTGCAGATTAAACAAAAGGTTGACAATTTATAATGTATTTTGTATGTTGATGATGAATACTCTACCAAGGATAAAAGAGGTGGGATAAACTTAGTTCAAGAAAAGTATTACTCTAAAATCATGTACTAATTGCTACTCATAATTAAGTTTCTGTTCCTTCGTTTGTTCCTCTTTCCTTTTAGTCTCCATTATAGAATGTTTGACTCAGTGTCCTAAGCCCACTCTTGAATTTTTTAGGTAAATGATAGTTTCTTCCATGTGCTGATCTTCATGAGTTCCAGAGTATAAAGAATTAAAGAATATACGACAGGACTGTGACTTCAAGCCTGAGACAAACTGACGCAAGACAGTACCAATGAAATCATTCAGCTAAGAGTATTAATTAATTAATAGAAAAAGGTAAATGTGTCAACCTCAAGACCTTCACTGTTCAATGCCATGGAGCGCTCCCTTTGATTAGATAGGCTTTTCTCAAGTTCAGTTGAGACTGCATTTCTATTTGAAAATCCTCTATCCTCTTCCTCCAAATTTATCTCATTCTCCAGCCCATAGTTGTTCCTTTTTTTTTCTTCAAGCAATGAAGTTGGAGTCATACCCCTCCTCCTCAGTTCCTTCATAAATAACGATTCAGGAGGTTCTTCACCTGAAAAACATTGACCAAAGGTGAAATTAACTCAGAGGATAATTATAATATTACAAAGGCGTGGCAGGAACAAAAATTACATATGAATACCTCATATAGCTCAAATATATTGTCCTACACCCATCAATGAAGCTATAAGATATTCCAGCATCTTCAAAAACCTAAATCCCTAGAGGCATTTCTTAAACTAATCCCAAGGCATTTATATATGCCATTATGTTATGAAATTTAGGCCGGAGGTCTCATTAGTAATATGCCTCACAAGCAAATTTGATCAAAAGTGAGCATATCATGTATTTCAGATGCTTTTAGGAATTGAAGTCAGGTGTATGCCCCATTGACTAACTTTTCTACAAGTTTTATAAATGATTAAATGTCATAGATGATTAAAACCATGTTCATCTTCTTTTTTCTATATATGAATCATGCTTTGCCTCCTTCAGTAACTCCAAATCCGCAATCATACGAAAATCATTTCATTGAATCGTGACTATATGCTCTAAAGATGTTCAAAAACAGAGAATTTTTTTTTTTTTCATGTTATTTTCAATTATTGCTAGGACTCTCTCTCTCATTCATGAAAAACCTAATATATTAGTAAACCACCGTAATGCTTTAGATTTGTTTTTTTTTTTAAATAGCAATACAAATTAAATTGTCAAATTCGGTGTTTCACAAAATTTACTTTCTGCTTCCCTGGGGGAGTTTCCCCCCAATCCACCCCCACCCCCCCAAAAAAATAAAATAAAATAAAATAAAATAAACCATAGAAGAGGGTTTTAAAAAAAAAAGGAACAAGGGCTATAACATTCTTCATATCAATATCATTTATGGAAACATACTCCAGAAAGCACCAAGAACAAAAACTTGAGTTTACTTTGATCATATATAGTATGCTTCACCAAGAATTTCTTAGTCCTTACTTTTAGGAATAATTATGGAATTGCTACCTCTTTATTTAGCACAATTAATATACCTCAACTCCACCTTTGTACTCAGATAATCTTCTTTCTGTTAAAAACTAATATTAAAGAAAATTTGCTGCTAACTCTTCATTTATCGATCATCATATCCTATGAATTGACACAGCCACCCTATCTCAAACAAATCAAAGACTCCGCCTTTCCTTAACAGATAGCTCACATCTAGACAAATACAATCATCATCATTATTCTTTTCCGACAAATCACTTTGGTAGATGTGCCCTTCCTCATGCATACTTCTTCCTTTTTCACACAGGTTTCATGTTCCTATAAATCTCACAAACTATTGATTGCTTCCTTTGTTTCTTAAAAAGCAACAAAGCAAAATTCCAAAATCATTATATATATATATATATATATATATATATTCAACCCAATGTTTTCATTTGAGATGATAAAATTGATCTGTGTTACTGTCATGGTAGTTGTGTATATAACAATGGTTAGTTATGAATACTTACAAAAACGAAAATAAAAAACCATTTGGGATAAACAGAGACAAACAGAGATTTGTGATGAAAAGGTTTTACTGCCAGAAGCATTCCGGTCCACATTAGATGTCGCAAGCAGTTACAAAATATTAAAAAAATTCCCAACAGAAGACTCGAATTCCACATATGATATAGTTTTCACCACTAAGAAAAATCAAAATTTCTTAACTTGGTAAAGAACATGCCACTATTTCAAATTGGTATGGATCAAATTAGAATACGATAATAGGTCCAAGGTGTCTAACCATTGTGTTACGAATTCACCTAAAATTCTTTCCTTTTCTCACACTATTTCTTTCTAATTTCTGCTTTATAAATTACCCCCCTCTCCCCCCCCCCCCCCCCTTTTTTTTAATTTTTGGTTCCTTCCACGTTATTTTCAGCAACCAAAAGTAAAATTAAAGAACTTCAACACAACCAAACAGTGTTACAATTGTGGGTTCAAGTTAGTTGAACTAGTAAAGTCTTTTTTCCTTGCATAAGGGACTTGGGCTGATAACAATCATCATGGAATGAATATCGTAGGTTCAAATCCTATTATCTATCAAAAAACAGTACTTCAATTAATTTCTAAAATCGTTGACAAAATACAAGGAAATTAAAGCCTTTACCAACTTCACTTCCAACTAACTTTTCCATATTAGTTTAACCAACATAACGGACAACATGAGTTTGGAAACGTAAACTCGATTTCCTTTTATGTTCTTTTTCTTCATTTTTTTCATAGCCAAAGAGAGACTTAGAACTTTCCTCTCTAATAAAAAAAAAAAGGAAAAAAAAAAAAAAAAAAAAAAGAGGGAGAAAAAGAGAAAACACCCATATCAGAGAAAACGTAAAAAGCAGGAAAAGGAAGAAGAGTAAAGTATAAAGAAGCTTGCCATTATTGCTCTGGTTGTCGGTATCTCGACCTTCACAACAGACCCTAAAGCTTCTGTTGGTGTAGTAGTATCTTGAATTCCTAGAAGTAGAAGAAGCAAACCTCAGGACCCTTTTCCTGAAATCCGATTCCCGGAAAACCCAGCTGGATTTTCCAGGATGGGTAGTGGAAATCGAAGTGAAAGTGGGTTTCAGAAGCTGTAGAGAGGCCATTTGGAAAAAAAAATTTGTGGCAGAGACAGTGAAAGTGAGAGAGAGAAATTTATAAGCGAAATTTCATTTAGAGAGAGCGTGTGATATTTGTGAAATAAAATTATTAAAAAATGGAAATGGGTTTGAGAGGAAAAGCAGAGCAAAGCAAATATGTCGCTATTCACAGAGAGTAAAGAAGAAGAAGAAGAAGAAGAAGCAAGAAACAGAGAGAGAGAGAGAGAGAAACAGGCGCGGAGTTGGCTTATTTTAGTGTCGGAGTTCTGTTCGTGGCTAACGTGCACGTGGAGTAGAGATTCTTTTTTTTTTTTTTTTGGCTTCTTGCACGTGGAGTAGAAATTCGTTTGTGGCTACAAGTGGCGGTTAGATTTTACTTAAGAGTGTGTGTTTAGAATAGTGGCGACGTCCAGCACAAGGCAAAGTTTTCTATTCCGTCCCGTTCTCGCTCTTCGACTTCGGGTTAATTATCTACGAAGCACCTATATTCCATATTCACTTCAATTTTGATTCAATCTATCTATTTTGCTACGTTTTATTAGATTTCGGATAGTATGCGAATAAATCACTAACTCGTAGGAATTATCACGAAATTTTCAACATGTGAGAAACAGAAAATAGAGAAAACATATGCCAAAAAAAAATAATAATCACATGCACGAGACAGTATTTAAATGGTTCGATAATTTACCTATGTCCATGGAGTTGCAGGAATTTCACTATTATCAGGGAAAATATATAAAGTACGGGGTACAGTCTTTTTCTCTCCCACAAAACCACAATAAAAAAACCATAATCACCCAAATAACATTTTTCTATATCTTGCGCTCCGACTTGAGCCTATCAGCCCAAGCCTCCGCTCCATGGACTAAGTCTCAGAAAATCTCCTATTAAAAAACCACACAATATTATTCAAGTCGTCAACTAGATCAAACACAACTAGGCTCCACAAAGTCCAACAAATCTCTTACTTGGAGACTAGTTCAATCACCAACATCAACCACTATCTTCCAAAAAACAATCCCTCATCCCCTGCAACTCATCCTCCTATCCTCATGCTAGAATTCCAACTGAAACTGCACACAGCTTTAGCTTCTCAATAGTGACACCCGTAGTTAACATGTTTGCCGGGTTCTTAGATCCACAAATTTTTTCAAGTATTACCAGCTTATCTTCAACACGGTATCGGATAAAATGGTATTTTGTCTATATATACTTTGACTTTGAATGAAAAGCTGAATTTTTAGCAAGAAAAATTTCACTCTAACTTTCACTATGTAGAATGCCCATCTCTTGTTTCTTACCCAATTCATCTAAGAAGCCATATAGCCAAATCATCTCCTTTCCAGCTTCAGTTGCTGCAACATACTCAGCTTCTGTAGTAGACAAAATAACAATCTTTTACAAATTTGAAGCCCAAGATATAGCTATACCACCTAAAGTAAATACAAACCCGGTAGTACTCTTTCTACTATCAATATCACCAGCAAAATCAGCATCTACATAACCCTGCAGTTTCAAACTTGCACCTGTGAAGCAAAGACGTGTATCTGATGAACCCTTCAGATATCTCAGAATCCACTTGACTGCCTCCCAATGCTGCTTTCCTAGCCTGCTCATGAATCTGCTCACAACTCCCACTGCATGTGCAATGTCTGGCCTTAAACACACCATAGCATATATCAAGCTACCAATAGCTAAGGCATAGGGCACCTTGCTCATATAGTCCCTTTCTTTTTCTGTCTTTGGTGACTATTCTTTACTTAATTTGAAAGGACTACCCAAGGGTGTGCTCACTGGTTTAGCTTCATTCATGTTGAATCTGCTGAGAACTTCTTTCACATACTCTGACTGTGAAAGTTTCAATATACCATTAGCCTTATCTCTAATGATTCTTATACCAAGGATTTGCGCAGCTCCTAAATCCTTCATTGCAAACTGTTTTGACAATTACTTCTTTAGATTATTGATCTCCTTAATGCTAGACCCTGTAATGAGCATATTATCCACATACAACAGTAAAATGATGCAGGAATTGTCAAATAACTTAACATAGCAACAGTGATCAGCTTCACATTTCTTAAACCCAATTCTATGCATAAAACTCGTCAAATTTCTTGTACCACTGTCTAGGAGCTTATTTTAGGCCATACAAACTCTTTCTCGGTTTTTAGACTAGATTCTCTTGTCCCTAAACAATGAATCATTCTAGCTGAATCATGTAAATGCCTTCCTCCAAGTCACCATGAAGGAACACTGTCTTTACATCTAATTGCTCAAGATGTAAATTTTTTACAACCACTATTCTCAGTTCCAGTCTAATTGTTAACATCTTCACAACTAGAGAAAATATCTCTGAGTAGTCAACACCCTTCTTCTGCTGGAACCCTTTAACAACTAATCTGGCCTTGTAACGTTTGGTACCATCATGCTCATTCTTTATTCTGTATACCCACTTGTTGTGCAAAACCTTCTTTCCTACTGGCAATTCAGTCAATTCCCATGTCTGATTCCCCAATAAGGAATTCATCTTATCCTTCATGGTTGGCTCCCACTTGCTTGAACTCTCATCTTGCAAGGCTTCATCATAACACTCTAGCTCACCACCATCAGTCAACAGGAGATAATTAAGAGCGAGTGAATAATGCTATGGAGGTCTAATGGTCTTGGAAGATTTACGGACTTCAGCTACAGGTGTACTCTGATTTACCTGTGAATCTATATTCTCCTTATCTTCTTCACCCATTTTTTGGATAGTACTTTCAGTCATTTCATCTAAGTTAACAAACTCAGATTTATTTTGATCTATCCCTGTAACATCTGGCACTACAATTGACCTGTCCTTATACATAACTTGTTCATTAAATATCACATTTTTATTGCTGATGATTTTCATGTTTTGTTCATCCTAAAACCTATAGTCAAATTTCTCATTACCATAGCCAATGAAAAAAACATATTTTAGACTTTGCATCAAGTTTACTATGAGCATATCAGAATCAATATGAACATAAAAAACACAACCAAAAACTTTTGAATGGGAAAACTTTACCTCTTTACCGCTCCAAACCTCCTCAGGAAGTTTGAACTCCATAGAAACTGATGGTCCTCAGTTTATCAAGTAAGCTGTAGTGCTAACAACATCAGTTCAGAAAGTTTTTGGTAGTCCAGCATGCAACCTCATACTTTTAGCACACTCATTGAGAGTTCTGTTCATGGGCTCAGCCACACCATTCTGCTGTGGTGTCCCAGGAATGGTCTTCTCTATCTTAATTCCTTGTGCAGCACAATATTCACTAGACCCTCCATCTATGTACTCTCCTCCATTATCATACCTCAAACATTTTACTTTCGAACATGTTTCTGTCTCAACCATGGACTTTCACTTCTTAAAAGTTTCAAATACATCAAATTTATTTTTTAGAAAATAAACTTATACCTTTCTGCTTGAATCATCAATGAAAGTGATGTAGTATCTTGAACCTCCAAGGAATGCAACTAGAGAAGGCCCCACAAATCAATGTGTATTAACTCCAATTTCTCAGCCGTTAGTATCCTACCAGTTTTCAAGAAGCTCACATTTTTTTGCTTTCCTAAGATGCAACTTTCACACATGTCAAAATCAATGGACTTCAATTCTAGTAGTTTTCCTTTTGACAGCAGCATCTTCATCCCTTTCTCACTCATGTGACCAAGTTTGCGATGCCATAGGCTTGTATCAGTACTTGCTTCAGCAACTACAACTGTGTCTCTTGGACTTTAGGTCATATAGAGAGTACCAATCTTCTTTCCATAAGCCAACACTCTATCTCCCTTTGAAACCTTCCAAGTCCCACCAACAAATAGTATTGCATGTCATTCATCATCAAGTTGTCCAACAAAAATCAGATTCCTCCTCAGGTTAGGAATATGTCAAACCATCTCCAGTAACCAAACAGACCCATTGGGCAACAATATCCAGACATCTCCCATACCCACAACATCAAAGGCTATACTATCAACCAAATACATATTACCAAAATCACCTGCAACATAATTCTAAATGATTTCTCGGTGTGGAGTGGTATGAAACGAACTTCTTGAGTCCAAAACCCAATCATCAAGTGGACTATCTACTGTAAGAAGTAATGCATCGTGTACCTCTTCTGTTATAGCATTAGCAAAATCATCTTCATTCTTCTTCTTAGGACTTTTGCATTGCCTCTTAAAATGACCTATTTTCCCACAGTTCCAGCATTGTACTTGTTGGCCTGATCTAGATCTACTTCTATTCTGATTAAAATTTCTAGATTTTGATCTACCCCGATTTGAATTTCTATCATTACCCCTGCCTCTTGACTCAAGATTTAGGGCAGAACCAAATCTTGAGGTTTCACCTGCATCTCTTCTGCAAATCTCGTCAGCCACAATTAAATCTCGTATGTCATTGTACTTCAGCTTTTCTTTTCCTGTGAAATTGCTTACTGCCATCCTTATTGTCTCCCAACTTTTTGGCAAAGAAGCCAGAACTATCAGTGCACGGATCTCATCATCAAAATCAATTTCTGCAGACGACAATTGATTTGTGATAATGTTAAATTCATTCAAATGTTATGCTACTGATACGTTCTTTGCCATCTTCAGATTGAACAGTTTCTTCATCAGATGCATCTTGTTGTTTGCTGATGGCTTTCCATACATACCAAACAAAGCCTTCATCAGATCTACTGTGATTTTCTCCTTTACAACATTGTGCGCAATAGACCTAGACAGCATTAACCTGATAACTCCCAATACCTGTCTGTCAAGAAAAGCCCATTCTTCACCTTTCATAGTCGCAAGTTTTGTCCCCAAAAGAGGCAAATGCAATTTCTTTCCATAGAGATAATCTTCAATTTGCATCCTCCAATATGCAAAATCTGTGCCATCGAACTTTTCTATTCCAGAAGCCTTTCGTGCTTTCTCTGCCATTGCTCCCACTCAAACCTAACCCTAGGCTCTGATACTAGTTGTAGGGAATTACCACAAAATTCTCAACCTATGAGAAATAGAAAATAGAGAAAACACACGCAAAAATAATAATAATAATAATAATAATAATAATAATAATAATAATAATAATAATAATAATAATAATAATCACACGCACAAGATAGTATTTACATAGTTTAGCAATTTACCTACGTCCATGGAGTTGCAGGAATTTCACTATTATCAGGGGAAAAATACAAAGTACGGCTACAGTATTTTTCTCTCTCACAAAACCACAATAGAAAAACCCTAATCACCAAAATAACGTTTTTCTATAACTTGCTTGGGCTTGTCGGCCCAAGCCTCCGCTCCATGGACTAAGTCTCAGAAAATCTCCCATTAAAAAACCATGTAACATTATTCGGGTCGGGTCGGATCGTCAACCGGATCAAACACAACTAGGCTCCACAAAGCCCAACATAACCTATTATTATTATTATTATTATTATTATTATTATTATTATTATTATTATTATTATTTTCCTTGATGTTTTTGTTGTTCCAATTTATTAACTATGAATCATCAATATTTCATCTCTGGTCTAAATTTTGATTTAATTTATCCATTCTAGTCTATTCATTAAATTTCGGACGATATTAAGATTTTGACCAATATGTGAATAAATCACTAACTTCTTTTTTTCCTTCCTTCTTGTTTTGATTTATTAATTATGAATCACCGATTTTCCATCTCTAACCTAAATTTTAATTTATTTTATCCATTTCAATCTATTTCATTAAATTTTGATCAATATTATGATTCTAACTAATATGTGAATAAATCACCAACTTTTTTTTTTCTTTCCTTCTTATTCTCCTTGTTCCAATCAATTAACCATGAATCACCCATATTCCATCTCGATCTAATTTTCAATTCATTTTGTCTAATTTGGTATGTTTTATTATATTCTGGTTGGTGTTGGTGATTATGGTCGATATGCGAGTTAATCACTAACTTATTTTTGTATTTCTTTCATGTTTTCATTGTTTCGATTTATTAACTACGAATAACCAATATTCCATCTCTAACCTAAATTTTGATCTATTCTAAAACATTTTTGTGTATTCCATTAAATTTCAGTCCATATTATGATCGACCAATATATGAATAAATCACTAAATTATTTTTTCTTGAATCCTATGAGTAGAAGAAGAAAACCTCAAAACCCTTTTCTTGGAATTAGATCCAGAAAACCCATCTGAATTTTCCAAGATGGGAAGTGGAAATTGAAGTGAAAATGAGTTTTAGAAGCTGCAAAGAGACCATTTGGAAAATTTTGGTAGAGACAATGAAAGTAATAGAGAAACTTAAAAGAGATATTTCATTTATATATGTGAAATCATATTATAAAATGGAAATGGGTTTGAGAGGAAAAGAAAAGCATAGCAAAGCAAATGTGTCTCCATAAGTTACTTTTATCATAATCAATCAAGTTGGACGGCATTGCCGCCATAGTTATCAATTATTAAATTATTTTGAGCATTATCAGTAATTTGAATTATTTTCATGGGATTATCATCCACTCCATACATCTTGTTTTACATTTGTTTCTTGATAACTCTCCCGTTCCCATTCATTTATTCATAGATCAGTTATTTTTTCATCATCTTTGTGTATCTCTACATTTCCCGTTGGATCATTCATGAATGGTAGGCTGAGCCTCCTTCTATATCTATCTGTTTGTTATTCTGTGTTTATTTGTTCAGATTAACTCTTGCTTCCCAGTTATCTGCTTCTTCATATTTGTGTTTAACCCAGAAAGTTTGTTTCAGCAGTCTTCTTTTGAGCCTTGTAGAACTTGTTATCTGGTATGCGCGTGGCAATAATTCCTGTAATTCCCACCATCTTCCTAGGTTTCGGTTTGGTTTAGCCTGTGTGAGCCGTGGAGAGGCGTTTAGGGTGGTCCCCATTTTGGAAGGTGAAGGTTAGGTCTACCTATACCGGTTAGTTCGTAGACTTAGAAGTTTACTCTGTTTCAGATCCAAAGGTTAAATCCAGATTTTGAGGTTAAAGGAAATTAGGTTGAAATTGTTAATTTAAGCTTATAATCCAGAACCATGAATAAATTGTTTAGAAGTTTCTCTTCTACCAGCTCTAGATGTCCCCAACCATCTTCACTCCTAGAGATCCCACAGGATGTTGGAATCATCAACTCAGAATCCTTAGAGTTATCAGATTTAGATTTAGACATAGGAGATTGGAACATCCCAAAGGTACCCACTGATCAGATCTATAGGTCCTCATGGTCATTGAAAAAGGCTTTCAAAACTGATTACCATGTTAAGACTATAGAACAAGTTTATGGTATAAACAAGGAGTACGAGACGTGCTACCTGTTGAACCCATCCACCATTCTTGCCCATAGGAAGAAAGGTCACAACTTCCTACACATAGGTTTAGTCCAAGTCGGAGTTAAACCTCTTGTCAGAGAAGGGTTGAACAACTCAATCCTTATGGGCCTCAGAGATACCTATCATATAAGGTTTAATGACAGTCTCCTAGGAACCATAGAAACCATTTTAAGTAGTGGACCAGTTCATTTCAATTGTTTCCCTAACTTCACAGTCCATATCCATGATGACAACGTCATCAAAGCCCTCACACTCAACATCAAGACTCATGGCACCCTCATGAAGCACGGAACCAGCCAGATAGCCTTGATTTATAGAGTTTACTATAAGTGCATAAGAACAAACCTCAATATCCAAGCACTTAAACAAGAAGAAGAAGGGTGAGACGACCCTCATCCAGACCACTGACCCTAGAGCTAAGATCGAAGTTCCCAGAACTCTCAGATGGTCAGAAGTTACCTTTCTTGCACACTGGACTTTAGAGAATGAGAACCATCCTTTACAGATCCAAGCCCCTGCCCAGAATCCAAACCTAGATTTTGTCCAACAACTAGCCGATGGTACGGTTAGGTTAAGCTTTGACAGATCCAGGCTTAGCACCCCTTTGGACTATGAGTACAGGTCTCCTTTACATGATCCCAGGCTTAGATCTCCAGTAGATCTACACCAGCCAGTTAGACAACCTTCCATCCTACTTAGGGATAAACCAGCATCCCAGTGTAGCACACCCAGACCTAGATCTAGAAGAGACTTAGGACCAGAACTCCAAGGAGTCAAATCTAGTTCCCAGCTTAGCACACCTTGCTACACAGCCAAACAGGATTCAGTCCCCAGTCAAGAAGAAGAAGATGACCGTGAACAGTCCCCTCCATCCCCATCCGGAACTGACATGGCACAAGAGCCAGAACCTCAGTACCCTCCCATAGATCATCAACTCATGGTACTCAGGAAACCTTTTACCCCTGATTTTGTTGAATTAGGCAAAGAATTTGACTCTGAAAAGAACAGACTCAAAAGAGAAGCCTATAAAGCCAACCACACCAGGGAACAAAAGAAAGAAGTTTTGGATGCTTGGACAGCATTCATGAAGGAGATATCCAGCCATATCCCTTTCTTTGAATACTTTGAAGAACATTTTGAATGGCACAGAAAGACTTGTGTCCTCACTAGAGCATGGACCAAGGAAACTAAAGAAGTTGTCCAGTCTAGCCATCCTCCCCTAGAAAACATAACCTTTAAACATCAGAATAGTGATATCGTTGCTTCCTCCTTCAAGGTTCCTACTGAAGAGGGAAAACCCATCAAGAAGGTGATTGAACAAAACAACTATACCAACCAGTGTTTAGATGTTATAGGAAAACAGCTTGACAGGATAGAAGATAAGGTTGAGAACAAGGTCATCCTCCAGCCAGGAAGCCCTAGTAAACCTATCCAGTCCATAGAGAAACCCTTAGTCAAGTTACCCACTGATGTTGAGAAGAAAATCAGTAGGCTGGATGCTTCAGATTAGAGAGGGCTCACGATTGCCTTGGTAGCTTGAAAAAGAAAGAAGTGATCAAAGGTGACCGGGGTTTCCGGCCAATAACCCTCCGATGACAAAGTCAGTTTTTCTCTCGAATATTTTCAAGTTCCAACTTTTTAGGAAATGATTTCACGTACCTTTTCCTGGTCTGAACCAGCGTTTATATAATGTCTTAAAAGCGGTTATTGGATTTGTAACCTCCCCTTGAATTGAGGAGGTTTGTATTTGAATATAACTTTCAACTGTTCAGGAGTTACCCTTTTTGTGCGCAACGGTCACTGGAGGTTGCTCGTATAATACGGAGACATTTTACACCATAAATTCTCCAAGTCCCCACGTGTCGTCCATAATTCCTCGTCCTAAAGTCTTCAAGGCAGCTTACCTCGTCTTGAGGAAGCCAGGATAGCTTACCTCGTCTTGAGCAAGCCAAGACAGCTTACCTCGTCTGGAGCACATTGCTCGTCCTAGACGATCTCCATGGACAAATCAGCAGTTGTATTTTATCACACCCCATCACCCACAACCAAGCAAAAAGGTCTTAGTTGGCCCAAAGACAAAACAGCTTTGGAAATAGTTACCCAGAAACTAGAAGAGCTTGTCAAGAAGGAACCAGTAACCCCTTCCCCAGTCTTTACTAGTAAGAGTCCTCAGCTCAAGGTCTTAGACATTCACACTGCTTTTAGCAGTTCTAGCCAAACCTCTCAAGAGTCTGATAGTGACTTAGAACAACTAGAAAGCCAGTTTCAGGACCTTCAGGTAAAACGTCTTTACCACCAAACAGTAGGTTCAACCAAAAATTAGTATCCCAGACCTACGCCTCCTGACCTCTAGTATGAAGAAAGGAATGTCAGCAACCAGTTCTCTATATCTTCAGGAAAGCTATATGAATGGAACATAGACGGTCTATCAGAACAAGAAATTCTGAATAAGATCCAGCATATGGCTATGGTAGCAAACAACTACCTTAATGAAGGACGTCCTCATGGAAAAGTCATAGAACTTATGGCTTTAGGCTTCACAGGGAAACTTTTGCAGTGGTGGAACAACTGCTTAACTAAAGCATCCAAAGAGGATATCAAGCATGCTATCCAAAAGGATGAGGAAGGACTCCCTATCTTCTTGGAGCATCCAGGAATAGGAGTTCCTAATGGTGTCAACACCTTGATTTATACAATCATGAAACACTTCATAGGAAAACCTAGTAATATCACATCTAGGATCTACGAGCAGTTAAGTAGCCTTAGATGTAAAACCCTAGGAGATTACCGGTGGTATGAAGATGTTTTTACTACCCGAGTTATGCACAGAAGTGATTGCAATTCTCCCTTTTGGAAAGAAAAGTTCATTGATGGTTTACCTACCCTTTTCAGTCAGAAGGTTAAGGAAACCCTTTGCAATCCCTTAGGTATCATAGATTATGATAACCTAACCTATGGAGATATCTCTAGCACCATCCTAAGCGAAGGATTAAAGATGTGCAGAGATTTGAAAATCCAGAGACAAGTCAACAAGAACAAAGCCAAGTACGAAATATGACATTTCTGTACATAGTATGGCTTACCCTCCATCTACCTTTCCAAAAGGAAATCCAAATCTAAGGAAAAGGAACCCTCTGGAAAACCCCATAAGCATAAGGCTTCTACCAAGTATTATAGAAAGCAAAAGTACAACACCAATGATTTCTATAAGAAAAGAAAAGCTAAGAAAACTATCCCACAAGCATCAGGAAAATGCTACAATTGTGGAAAAGAAGGACATTTTAAGAAGGATTGTCGTGCCAAGGCAAAATCCCTCATCAATACCTTGATACATGACCAATCTAGCAAAAAGGAAATCTTTAAGTTACTAGAACTTGACCTTTCAGATAGTGAGTCAACTAGCAGTTCTAGCAACCAAGAAATCTGGCAACTATACCAGTCATCCTCAGAAAGCTCTAAAGAATTCTTTAGCCCCTCTAGTAGCCCAGATGGACCCCAACTTTGCAAGCGTAGTTGTTGTAGGAACAAAACTATCAACACCCTTAGCAAGCAAGAAGAACTTCTCCTAGACCTCATAGAAGCAATAGAAGACCCAGTTACTAAAGCCCAGAAGCTTAGCAAGTTCCATCAAACCTTAGCAAAGGAATCAAGCAAATCTGAACTAAGGATCCAGCAACCCAAAGTAGATTTAGAGAAAATCTACAATAGGTTCACCCATACAAAGAAGGAAGTTACAGTCAATGACCTTCACAGAGAAGCTAAAGCAAACAAATCAGAAATCAAAGCCCTTAAGCAAGAACTAACCATTCTTAGGGTTGACCATAATCTTCTCAATCAAAGAGTCCAACATTTAGAAAATATTTCTCATCAAGACAATGAGGAAGGTCCCTCATTTCATAACCCCCCTGATGATGAAATAGAGCTTGATGAAACAGTTAACCCTACAGCTGATATGAATCAAGAACCACCTAGTGAAAAATTCTTAGAAACTATCAGCAAGATTAACTTCCAAAAATGGCATTCCAAAGTCAGGATTGTCATTAACAAAGATTTTTGTTTTGAGGTCGTAGCCCTAATAGATTCAGGTGCTGATCTCAACTGCATACAAGAAGGACTTATTCCCTCCAAGTACTTTCAAAAGACTAGGGAAAGATTGACTTCCGCAAGTGGCGGAAAAATACAGATTGAATTCAAAATCCCTAAAGCTTACATTCTTCAGGACAACACATACTTCAGAACTCCGTTTGTCCTTGTTAAGAATATGACAGATAGTGTCATTTTGGGAAACCCTTTTATGTGTCTGTTGTATCCCTTCATCACAGATAGTAAGGGAATCACCACACACCCTTTCGGTCAACCAGTTAAGTTTAGGTTCCTTAGATGTCCAGAACCAAGTGAGGTTAGCACCCTCCAGAAATTCTTTGTCTCTAAGAATCTTAATACTATCAGTAATCAAGTTTTTTCAATTCAAGCTGAGAACCTTGATTCTTTCCCAACAAACCCCCTAGTTGATGATCTTTTTGACCCTAGCCAGTCTCAAACATCATCATGCATTTATCATAAAAATATTTGCTTTTCATCATCCTATGTTTTTAACAACAAGAGATTTATAAACAAGTATTTTCAAACTTTGAATTGCCCAAATCTCTCTTGGCAGGAAAAAGAGCAAATAATTTTTAATACCATTAGAATGTGAAAAATGACCTCTTCAGCAGAAAAAGGGAAGGCACCAGCAAGCCATCCCCAGAACAAAAGGCCCTCAGCAGGACAACCTTTTGTACAGCATGAAGGCGCTTCTTCTGGAACAAAATCCTCCAGAAAAGCAACATCCCTTCAGGAATCTGTCTTAGCAAATGTGACATATTCCAGTGGAAACATAGCCATTACCTTACATGAAGTCTTATCCAAGAAATACCAATTCAAAAATGAAGCCTATACTGATTTACCAGCCTCCACCAAATTCATCCTTGATAACCTTCAAATGGCATTCACCCGAAATAACATCAGCCTTTTCCAAAGAACCCTCAAAGCCCTAAAAATTCACCTAGTAAACCTTGAGGCAAGAAAAGAAATTATCACTGGTCAACTCTTTGGCAAAGAGGATATCTATTCCATGGATAAAACGACCATTATGGGCACTGACTATGCTAGGCTCAGTCTTAAGACTTAGTCTACCTTAAGAAGTGCTATTGCCAATTTGCTTCTTGAAATACAAACCAGTATTTTGGGATCCAAGGCAATGTTTGAGTCATCCAACAAATGGTTATCAGAAATGTTCGAGTATGGCTTCATAAGGTTAATCAAGTTAACAAGCCATGAACAGATCAACCAATTCCCCCAAATCATTCAGCAGGTTGTGACTAAGATCAAAAGTCCTTTTGTTTCTATCAGATGTTGGAGCACTCTCCCACAATGGGACAGAAACCACTGGATGGATGTCCAGCCTTCCAAACATCTGGTACTTATCAATGGATATACTCATCAAGGCCCCTAGAGTGAGGGTAATTCATATCTATCTTGTAGCCATCCTTACGCTCTAGCTAGCTATTGGAGAAACTACTTCAACAATGAAATCATTGACAAAGCCCGAGAATTATGGAGAGATTACCACCACATAGGAAATACAGGGAGAATTTCTGTATTCACCACCAGGCCTTATTCCTCAGCAATCCCAGACCTCCGCCAAATGGGTTTTCATGATCCCAGTCAGTTCATCACTCGGGAACTAGATTATGAGCCACTGATCTACTGCGGATTATGCAACAAATATGCCATCTATCATGAGTATAATGAAGATGGAAATGATCCGGCATGGGATCCCTATGACGGGTATCCATCCGATGCCCCTTCCACAAATTAGGCCCTGACCAGCACCAGCCACTGCTCAGGAATCCAAGACGGTTACCATTCAAACAGCACCAGTCACTGTTTCAACAGTACCCGTACCAGACAGACAGAACACTGTTCACCCACAGTACCAGCAATCACGGATGAACAGTCTCCAGAAAAGCAAGGGGACAAGTTACTATTCATGAACAGTAAAAGTTACTATTCACTTAACAGTACCCGACACAATCATTCTGAATCACTATTTGCTTTCGGTGGAAAAGAAATTCACCCTCAGTAAAAGCAATTCACTCTCCGTGATTCTAGCAATCTCCAGACAGATCCAAGGCTCCCTCCAGATTATTTAAGGTAGCCAAGGACTTATTACAAAGGGAGAAAAAAATTAGAGCTCAGACCCAGACCTCTTAGCAATAATATTTCTCAGCTTTGCCTCTTCTTTACAACCCTTAGCATTGTAATAAATGGCAACTCTAGTTTACATTTGTAATACCCCAGCCAGTTTTTACTTTTGTAATCATATGGCCTTAGCCGGCCTTTTATTCTGTAACCACATGGCCTCAGCCAGCCCTTCTGCACACCTGTAACTTACCCCCTTTTGGTATCAGACTCTTGAGAGGTTTGGCTAGAACTGCTAGAAGCAGTGTGAATGTCTAAGACTTTGAGCTAAGGACTCTTACTAGTAGAGACTAGGGAAGGGGTTATTGGTTCCTTCTTGACAAGCTCTTCTAGTTTCTGGGTAACTATTTCCAAAGCTGTTTTGTCTTTGGGCCAACTACGACCTTTTTGCCTAATTGTGGGTAACTTGACTAAGGGTTTCTCTATGGACTGGATAGGTTTACTAGGACTTCCTGGCTGGAGGATGACTTTGTTCTCAACCTTATATTCTATCCTGTCAAGCTGTTTTCCTATAACATCCATCGGGATAGTGATATAGTTGCACTATGAAGTGTTTGGTGCGGTGAGAGTGGATCGAACACGCGACCTTCAGATATACCCCAGCCGGTTGAAGGGTAGATGGAGGGTAAGCCATACGGGTTACTGGTTCCTTCTTGTGTATCTCTACATTTCCGAATCAAGCAAATCTGAACTAAGGATCCAGCAACACCTTGAGGCAGGAAAAGAAATTATCACTGGTCAACTATTTGGCAAAGAGGATATCCATTCCATGGATAAAACGACCATTATGGGCACTGACTATGCTAGGCTCAGTCTATATATATATATATATATATATATATATATATATATATATATGAAGGAGAGTAAAGAAGAAGAAGAGGCAAGAAATAGCGAGAAGTGCGTAGTTGCCATATGTTAGTGTCGGCGTATTGTTATTGGCTAATGTGCACATGGAGATTCATTTGTAAGTTAGAATTTGTTTAAGAGTGTGTTTAGAATGTTGGTGACAACATACAAGGGGCAAAGTGATCAATTTCGTCTCGCTCTCATCCTTTTGGTAATTAACTACGAACCACACATATTCCATCTTGACCTATATTTTGATCTATTCTATCCATTTTGATATGTTTTATTAGATTTTGGTCGGTAGGTGAATAAATCACTAAGGGGCTATTTGGATCTTTTTTTTGCTCACTCAATTTCTATCACTCAATTTTCATCACTCATCACTCTTCACTCATCACTTATCATTCATCACTTAAAAATACTATACCGGTTTGGTACCATCACTCAGTTATCATCACTCATATTTTTCACACTATTTGTGGGTCCCATTTCTGTCAATCTGTGCAGCTTTTTCTCTTTTTTTTTTTTTTTTTTTCAGTAGCCGGATCACCCAAACCCAGTGAAGGAAAAAAAAAAATCTGTTAACGTGAAGACCGAACCCAGAGAAAAAAAAAACTAACGGTAAGACCAAACCAAAAAAAAAAACAACGTTAAGACCGAACCCAAAAAAAAAAAAAAAACCAACGTTAAGACCGAATCCAAAAAAAAAAAAAAAAAAAAAAAAGAGTCAACTGGTCAAAATTTGCGACTGTGGGTCCCCTAATGTGTGTTTAATTACAAAAATGCCATTGAGTTATGAGTTATGGAAACTGAAAACAGCTAAAATGTGTTTTCAGTTTCCATAACTCATAACTCAAAAATCAAAGAATTGAGTGATGGAAATTGAGTTATCTTGTTCCCAAACAAAGTTTCTGCTACGGGTCCCACAATTTTTGAGTTATGAGTTATGGAAACAGAGTTATGAGTTATGAAAACTGATGATCCAAACACCCCCTAACTTATTCATTATTTCCTTAATGTTCTTGTTGTTTTGGTTTATTAACTATGAATCACTGATATTTCATTGCTGACCTAAGTTTCTATCTATTTTATCAAATTTGGTATATTCTATTTTGGCTAATATTGTGATTTTGACCAGCATGTTAATCAATCACTAACTTTTTTTTTTTCTTTTCTTCTTATTCTTGTTGTTCCGATTTATTAACTATGAATCACTGATATTTCACCTCTGTCTTAAATTTTGATCTAATTTGTCCATTTCAGTCTATTCCATTAAATTTTGGTAGATGTTGTGATTCCAACCAGTATGTGAATAAATCACTAACTTTTTTTTTTCTTTCTTTCTCATTCTCCCTATTCTAGTCAATCAACTACGAATTAGCCATATTCCATCTTAACCTAAATTTCGATCCAATCTATCCATTTTGGTATGTTTTATTAGATTCCAATCAGTGTTGTGATTCTAATTGGTATGTGAATAAATCACTAACTTATTTTTTTCCCTCTTGTTCTTATTGTTCTGATTATCAACTATGAATCATCGTTATTCCATCTCTAACTTAAATTTGGATCTATTTTATCTATTTTAGTCTATTCTATTAAATTTCGGCTGATATTGTGATTCCGACTAGTTTGTGAATAAAACTCTAACTTTTTTTCTCTTTCCTTCATGTTCTTGTTGTTTTGGTTGATTAACTATGAATCACCGATATTCCATTGTTGACCTAAATTTTGATCTATTTTATCAATTTTGATCTATTCCATTAAATTTCAGTCAATATTTTGATTCCAACCCGTATGTGAATAAACACTAACATATTTTTTCTTTCCTTGTTCTCCCTACTCCAATCAATTAACTACAAATACCCATATTCCATCTCAACCTAAATTTCGATTCATTCTATCCATTTTGGTATATTTTATTAAATTCCAGTCGATGTTATGATTCTGATCGATATGTGAATAAATCACTATGGTCCACTAGGGTAACTATTTTTTTTTTCCTTTCATGTTCTTGTTGTTCCAATTTATTAACTATGGATCACCAATATTCCATCTCTAACATCAAGTTCCATCGATTTTATCCATTTTGGTCTATTCCATTAAATTTCGGTGCATATTGTAATTCTGACCAGTATGTGAATAAACCACTAACATATTTTTTCTTTCCTTCTTGTTCTCCCTGTTCCAATCAATTAACTATAAATCACATATATTCTAGTTGATTGTGATTTCCACTAATTTTCAGTTAATATTACGATTCCAAATCGTAGATGAACAAATCATTAACTTTTTATTTCTATCTTTTTCCCCCTACTTGTTATGCTATAATAATGTTAATACATTTATACTCTTTCAAATTAAGTCTTTATATATTTCATAAAAATAAAATAAAATAATGCAAAAATATAAATAAAAACACACAACAAATAATGAATTTGCAAGTACAAATAAAAAAAAATAACTTCTAAGTGTGTTTTTATTTTTGAAAGATGTACATTATATCTCATTATTCAATATTTTAATTGTCCCACATTGCTTAAGAAAGTATGTTGTATATTACATACCTTATCTCACTATTCCTTACAAGTTGTTATGATTTTTGAGTGAAGTTTGTAGCATGCCTTTGCATTAGAATCTCATTTTCTCTTTCTGTGTGTGTGTGTTTGTTTGTAAAAAAGAAAAAAACTTTTTTTTGAAAAGAATAAAACACTTAATTGTGTCCTTAGGCAGGACTCTACTTCAATTATAATTCATTAGGAAATACCTAAACTAATTTTAAATATAATTTATTTTAGTGCTTAAGTTGTTTTATTGTAATTAAATAGTGACTTCTATTTGGATTTAAAATGATATGTAATAAAAATAAAATGTATACAAACATATTTTGTTCTAATACTATCCCATTATGAGAGATTCATATAACTATGCATTATATATTTCGGTCGCATTCACGTTAATTATTAAATTATCTAAACATTGACATCACTATTTAGACGATTACACTTACGACCCTTCAAGCAAAGGATGGGTTAATTGCTGAGCACACACTACAACAACTTCTCCTAACAAAACAAAGAAAACTCATCACAAACTGGAAAACTACAAAACAGAGCACACAATTACACATGTAAGCAACCTCATTTTGACCTATTCTCTTATTTTAGTAGAGTTACACTTAAGTACCTCGGGGTGTTATCTCAAAAAAAAAAAAAAAAAAAAAGAATAGTACTTCAAGTGCATTTGTATTAGTTGTTGTAAAAACATTTTGGGTTTAAAATGAACATTTGTAAAAGAACTATGAAGAGTTGTTGTGAAACAGTGTTTTAGGTTTTAAAAATGCACTTTTAAGTTCCCAAATCACATCCAAATAGACCCTTCATATGACAAGCTCCAGTTCAAAGATAGGGCCTTTCATATACTTGTTACTATATCTTCCTCACCCCTAAGTTCCAATATTACCCCCTTCAATCTTGGCATTTCTTTGGAGCCAAATATGGTTTATAGTTTTAATATATATATATATATATATATATATGTGTGTGTGTGTGTGTGTGTGTGTGTGTGTGTGTGTGGTTTATAGTAATTCACCAAGTTAACTTACGCAAAGTTGCTCTAAGATTCTTTTCATTGAGGTTCTTGCAGGCCCAAAGCTAACAAATCCTCACATCCCAATGAAATTATGCATAGGAGACTAGACAATTGCTGAATTCAGTTCCTGCATAACATAATGCACCAATAGCCAAAATAAAAGAAGTGTTTTGGAACGTTTAGGATCAATCATATCCATCAATTTCCACCTAAGGGACTTCAGCTTGCTTACTTTTCAGCTCTTTCTAGGTAGTTGTACATTTAAATTCTCCAAATTTTGTTACATTAACAACAATGATAAGAGAGTAGTTCACTTAAAAATATAATTGTGTATATTTATGGAATTATATATAGTACTATTTAAAGAAAATATGGTTTACTAAGATTTTGATAAAGGGTTTAAATATGGAATAAAATTTAAATTCAATTAAAAAAATATTAAACTTTTCCTCAAAAAAAAAATTATTAAACTATGACATGTAAATTTGTGAGGTCTCAAAAGCTTATATATATAACACAATATTATAAGGTCAACCACAAATCAAAAGTTTTTGATCGATTTTTTATTGCTTGTTATTGCTTGTTGTTCTAGCATTTTTGTTGCATTTTTGTTTTTTATTAATTATTATTTATCTCTTCTCCATATAGTAAGAGAATTCAGAAAATTAGTTATGTCTTCAAAAAAATGTCAAAAATACCCCTAATCTAATTAGATAATCCTTATTCTTAAAAAATAAAAAATATGCTTAAAATTGTAACTCAAAAAAAAAAAAAAAAAAAAAAACTACCACAAAAATTTTTTTTCTTAAAAATTAACACACGTCCTATTTAAATATACCCCACGCACATATAATACAATTTTTCATAAAATTTAGTACACAATAAACCCAACAGTTTACTTTATTTCAAATCCTAAATTTTAATTTCATAAAATCCATTCTTATGTAACCTCACTAACAAACATTAAATTCAAAATAAATAAAAAAGAGTCTCATCACACGTGTGGAGAGGCTAATTTATAGTAAATAAATAGTTAAAAAAATTTCATCTAATGGGCTGTGCAATACCGAGCCTGAGCCCACAATAGCCCTATATAGTATCAAGCCCAGCCCAAAATTACTACAATTTTTTTTTTCCCTATGATTACCCATCTGAGCCCATTATATCAGATAGCCGTTTTAAAATTCAATTTGGAGGGAAAAAGAGACACAGAGAAAAGCAGAGGGACAGGGTTCTGCTCTAAAACCCTAAACTTGCTTCAAATTTTTGTTCATTTTCGCTTAATGTAATTTTATTTCTTTCAAATATCGATAATTAGAGAGGAAGATGTTGCCATTGGAGACGAGAATCCTTGAAATTCTCCTTTTTTTATTGTTCACTTAATTCCTCTCAAAGTGTTTGATGAAATGCTCGAACCAAACTTTTCATAACCAGAACTCACTATAGTCATTCTCCTATATCTAGAATGGGACATATAGGGTAGAGTTATGAACATCTTGATTTTGTAGTGGATTATTATCAGATGAATTGTAACCTTAATTTGATCTTTAGTATTCTTTTGGCGTTTATTGTTTGGTATAAAAAGATTGATATTGTGGGTTTTATGAATGATATGCAATTTATGATGACCAATGCCTATTAGACGAATTGATAAACCCTGCCTAAAATTCCATACCAAATGGGTCCATTTATGCACTCAAGAACCATAACTGCAGCTCCTCAACTGCATTAACATATAGAAACTAGCCGTGAGGTCTGTGACATTAGTTTGAAAGGCAATTTTCAACTTACCAAAATACCTCGAATTACAAAGAAAAAAGAAAAGAAATATTTAACATAAGAAGAAAAAGAAACAAAATTTCTTTAGATCTCATTTTTAATAGTTTTCCTGTGCATGGGTTTGCAACTAGTGTATATATTTTGAAGCAATATTAGATATATTTTTAGTAAATTTTTTTAGTTATAAACTTATTATATATTAAAATTTTTTTATTTCTATAATTTTAAATTATTTATGGTGTCATCTGTTAGACTAGAGAATTAGGAACTGGTCCTCTTTACAGTTCGTTGTCTGGTTTGGGTTTTAAGACCTTGACTAACAATTATATAGGATATGGGTTTAGTTTGTTTGATTTTTTTTTTTTTAAAAGAAAATAAAAGGTACTTTAATTTGTATAATATTTGGTAATTTGGAAAATTCTTAGGGTTTCATAATGGGGTTACATTTGAAGCGGTCAAGAAAAGTGCAAGACAAATGACAGTAATTTTTAAGATTATGATGATGACATGGATAATGGAAACCTAACTGTGAGCGAAAAAAAATATTTGTAATAATTATTGGAATTTTGATTAACTTTGTTATTAGATTGATTTTGTATTTGTGACTCTTGTTAATTGAGCATTTATGATGTAGTTGGAGCATGAAGAAGAAGAAGCTGAGTCTGAGTATAAAGAAAGGGAAAGTGAAGGAGGAAAGGGAGATGAAGCAGAAGCTAACAATGGAGATGAGGAGATGGATGCATCTTAAGCACCAGGTAAGACTCTTTTATTGTTTACCACATTGGTTATGCACTTGGTTTTGTGTAATAACATAGAAACATTGATTATAGTTGCTGGGTGTGTTTTATATGATTTTGATATCTTGGATAATTTGTCCCAGTAAATTTTACTTACAATTTAAAGGAAAATCTATGGGAAGCAGTGTATTCGAATGTGTGGGAAATTTTTTGTTGAAGCAGTGTATTCGAATGAGTGTGGGAAATTTTTTGTTAGCAATGCAAAGCATTGTATTCCCTGATTATGGTTGTTAAGCTGAAATGTGGATCTACTGCAACAAAACCTTTGTTTGGTAGTTTCTTAGTGGCACAAAGATGCTCAATGACAGAAATACATGGTATTAGACATGTTTGTTATGACATACTTGTCAATGCATATCTGCTAATGCATGCCGTTTTATTAATTTTGGGTTTTAATTTTCATTCAGAGATATTTTAAAGGATTTGAAGTGTCACAAGGATGAAGATCTTCTCAAGGGTCAGGCAGTGAAGAATCAAAAGGTGTGTTGTATACTCTGAGCACTATTTCTTAATCAGTAAATAGGTTTACAGATTCAGTCATCAGTTTTTATTTTTATTGGCTGGACCAGTTTTTTCTTTCAAGTACATGTTCTTGACTGTTACTATCTTTTAGTAATAATTATAATCTCCAGGTACTGGAACAGAATTGTCTCTGTAAAATTGTTTTATTTTTATTTTTTGTTTTTGTTTTCAATAACCTGAATCCAATTGCCTATCATAATCTTAGTAAAGTACACATTAAAAGTACTGTTTATCCAATTACCTTTCATGCTTTATTGCCTTTTGTTCAGTTCTGTTGCATACCACATCATCTTTGCATGCAATAAAAGCCTACTGGTGCAAATAAGCCAATTATTTCATAATTTGGGCATTGACTGACTATTCGTGTTTGTATCCTGTAGAATAGCTTCCGTCAGAGACAAATCAATAAACCAATGGCAGAGGAAGACAGAGGTGACAACTGGTATTGCTGCTATTAAATGAAAATTGCATGCTTTTAATCAGGTTAGGCCCTATGGCTGGACCAACTACCGCGCCAATAAGGTGCAAAACAGGCTTACTAAATTCTTCCATTCCATGCACAGAATAATAGTGAGCAAGTTGTTGCTTATATGAGAGATCCAAGTAGAATGCTCAAGTAGTTGCAACTGAGGAGATCAGCAGTCAGCATATTTAGGGACTGTAAGATAATCTCTCTTTCTTTTTATTTATTTATTTATTTTGACCTCAGAGAGAATGTATGTTTACACTCAGATAAGGAACACACACAAATGTAGACTAAAATGGACAAGAAAATATCATAAAAACTAGCCTATTGGACATTTGTATTCTGATACCTGGCATGTTGATGGCAGGATCCTGACGGAGAGGATAGCGCTAAGCGAGAGGTAATCCTACATTTGTGTGTCTACTTGAGTTGATTATACAATGGTCAATTTGATTCCAGTATCCAACCTGAAAGCGAAACCATGGGAATTTGTTTAATTACGAAATAATCTAAAAATAAAATTTTTCTCCTACCTGTGCTTGTATGTCCAAATTGGAACCATTGCTATTGAAGTTATTTAAGGGATACTCTGAGACAACCTCCAATCTTTTTTCACCCATGGTGTTGATTTCAATCTTTGCAACAGTCCACTTTCTGGGTGGATTTGTGCTTTCTAAGGCTATGCACATTGGATAGTCCAATCTCCTTCAAACATGCCTTTAGAATACCAAAACACTTTTTAGGCATTTTGTCATGGAAAAAAAACCAGATAACGAAACAATTCAAATGGAAATGGTTTCCGATGTTTTTTTTTTTTTTTGGGGGGGGGAAAAAGTTGGCTTGCATGGGAGCTAAATCTAAGCGTTTCTTTGGGAGGACTTATTTTCATTGGTTTATTGGCTTAGAAGCTAAGCTGGGTAATAGTATAGCTGTACTTACATGAACAAAATAAGCTTAAAAATCAATTTAATATTAATCCACCACTCATCAAAACAAACACTTGGTATAACTTATAAATTTTAGGAAAAGAACCATTAGACATAGTAAAGGTGAATTTTGAAGGTTGATGGAAATTGAATTTCTAGCTCTGATGAATTCAGCTAGGTGACTTGCAAATTCACACATTTTGCTTTGTGTGTGACACACACACACACAAAGGATCTGCTAGGCTTCAAATTTTTTTAGTAATTAATATATTTTTTTAATGAGTAATAAGCAATAAATTTAATTTATTTTATTGATTAGGCTTCAACTTTCCTCCATGGCCAAAACTCAATTCAATATGATCAGATCTGCTAGGTGACTTTCAAATTCACACATTTTGCGTTCTCGGTGTGTGTGGCTTCAAGTTTCATTTCTAGGGATTCCATTCCGTTTTTCTTGGAGTCCTTGTCCTTTTGTACATAACCTGTTGTATTTTCTTGAGTTTTTAGCTACTTCCTGCTCTCTCTCTGCATGAAGTAGTCTTTTTTTAATAAAATTATTCTTACTTATAGAAAAAGGGTAATAACTTCTATTTATTTTATTGATTAGGCTTCAACTTTACTCCATGACCTTTTGTCAGATACCATTTGTTCCCTCAGCTGCTATGTAAATAGAATCCATCATATTTGTGTTTGAAGAACACCTCATTGGTTCTGTTTAATCTGCTGGCAATCATATTGTCATGAGATATAAAGCAAATAAATTTTGTAAATAGATAATTTGTTTTCATGTGAAACGCTAAATAAATGAAAAATGTGTTGGTAAACTCAGAGAGACATGATTCCTATTGGATGACATTGTCAGCCTTATCTTTCTGTAAGCATAAAATCTTATTTATATAACTTTGGTTAAAAAGCATATGCTGATGGTATAATGTTTATGAAAAGATTGTCAATTTCATGGCTGCTCTGCCTATGGATCGTCCTCCTATGGCTCCTAAATTATTTGAGAATTTGTTTGGGTTGAAGACCCAAAAACTAGTTTCTGTAGTCTAGTGTAAAGTTTTATCAGTTCACAGGTGTTTGAAGTTTTGTAATATTGTTATATTATATCCATAATTTTTTTTCATTGGAGCAAAAAAAAATCCTAATTTGGATCTTTATTTAGGGTTTAGACTTCATTGTCCCTCATGCTGTGTATGTTTCTCAGCTAGTGCAACACATCATCGTTCAAAATTTTAGAAAAAAAGACAAATTACTTTGTTGGTCAGTTGTAGTTCATTGATTTTTTCTTTCTTTTTTGGTAAACTAACTCTTCTATGTATTGTAGTAGGAGACTGGATTTTCTCAACAACTTACAAAGTTATATGGCAAATAAAAAAAACAAAAAAAGTTGGGATAACTTTTGATCATGTCAAGTATACATCTCTGGATGCTTGGACAGCGCAAAAGAATATGGACAAGAAGTCTTCCTTTCTAGGTTTCTTTTTTTTCCCCCTCTCTCTAGCAATCCAGCCTTACCATCAGTGAATAGTAATTAACTGACCCCTTAGGCCCTACTAATAGGGAAAAAGACACCCTATTTGTGGGGTCCACCCTCATATGAGGGGGAGGACTCATGTATACGATACATGATATATCTCCTCCTACTAATAGGAGGATATGACATTTTAGTTCCTAACCTTGAAAGGGTAGGTAGGGATTTACAGTGGAAGAGGTTATAATCTTCCCTTCATGTAGACTCAAATATAATAATATTTTACCATTAGTGTTAGTATAGAAAAATTATTATGTACTCTGGGAGTATGCTTCCTCTCTCTCACAGAGGGGTGGCCCCATCCCTTTGTAACAATAACAACCCGTTAGTATATACCAACTCTCAAAGCAAGCAATATAAAGGTCAATATGACACACGATTTGATAATGAGATGGAAAATCAAAGAACCCTTTCAATGGAAAAACAATTTCAAGGACAAAGTCGTTAGAAATTTCAATATTTAAAAAGTAGTTATAACGATCTACTTACAAGATTTTTGTATAGTTAGACCTATTGTAACTTCTGCAAATATTACGTATGCCTTTCTACCTCGGTAGTTCTAGAGGTGGTATCTTCCTAATGTAAATTGCCTCCTCAAACTCCTCATTTGCATGAGCCAAAACCTATGGTACTTTAAGGAGGTTAGCAAACACACCAGAAAAGATCTTTGTGATTTCAGGAAATGTTTAAAGCTCAAGGCATATTGGAACACTATAGTTTTTCTTGTTTTTGAAACAAAACAAAGCAAAAGAATAGCTTTTCTATCTAGGCTCAGGAACTGGAAGTAAGGAACAAAGTTTGCAATGTTAAGATCTAGAATAACTGCCTTTCTTGCCTTTAAAAGTCTTGCAATATGTGATTTATAAAATTCATAAAGTAGGATAAAAACCTACTAGAAACAGCTTCATGATATTTACTTTCCAATTAAACAAGTTTCACTTAGAAATTTATTATGGTTAAAAGAGATGTGGCCAAAAAATTATCAACTTTTCATCTTTGAATTATTGAGATCATATCCTCTTTCAACCGTTTCTAATCCAAACTCAACCTTAACACAATTTCAATAATGCTAACTCAATTTTGAGATGTTTTGGGACTAAGATTTGCAACCCTAATGAATTTTTGTTGTTTCAGATTAGTTGACTTGCTAATAAGAATCGTGGATATTGGTAAAGTCACTGCAAGGTTAGCAAGCAAAGGTCTTTAGCTCTAGATGTCCTTCCATAGATTAGATTCCTGAGTCAAGCAGAGGAAAAATCATTTGTTGTGTCAAGATAACAACTAGGATTGATTTCCTACTTTTAACTGATCAGGGGCTCTAATTAGTTAGAGCTCTTCTGGCCTCAAACCCAAAACTGGCACTCAAACCTGGGAGTTTGTTGTCACATTTTATAGGATTTTGATCTAATAGTTTCCCACTATGTTGTTTTAAGTTGGTTAAGCTGATAATCTAGTGCATCATATAGATGGTTAAGTTGTTTAATCTAATAGTTTCCCACTATGTTATTTAAGATGGTTAAGTTGATCATCTTAATAGTTTCCCACTATGTTGTCAAAAACTTGAAAATCCAAACCAGAGGTGATGAGAAGCTCACTGAGGCGATTCTGTCCTATTACATTTCCCTATGG
The DNA here is from genome assembly GCA_032878915.1 of Castanopsis chinensis. Classification (NCBI taxonomy): domain Eukaryota; kingdom Viridiplantae; phylum Streptophyta; class Magnoliopsida; order Fagales; family Fagaceae; genus Castanopsis; species Castanopsis chinensis. The sequence continues at coordinate 2,658,704 of JAVQMG010000097.1, read as the reverse complement.
GGCTTACACTCCTAGTTACCTGAAATATGGTGATAGATTTTGTCATTAATTCCATGCATATAGTTATATAATCTGCATATAGTTATATAATCTTAAAAATTCACTGATGTTTCATGAGACAAGAGAATATACAAATGTTTGTTCCTGGATATTATTTTATTTTCATATATATGTTTAGACATTTTAACAGAATACATCAAGAAGTTTATCCAATAAGCAACAACCATAATATTTAAACAGAGTTGCTAGAGATGGCTATATAATTGTATCACGTAGCGACCCATATCACTGTTAATGCTGATAAAATTTCCAACAATCAATCAATTATGAACCACTTTTGCTGAAATCAAATATTCTATTCTATTCTATTCTATAAGAAAGTAGTTTTGGATGTTAATAGAAATTGTTGTACACACGGCAACTACAAGATTAGTACATACATCATTTTGATGCCAAAAGCCGATGAATCATACTGATTTATAACACCAAGTGATAATTATTCCTTATCATTAGTCATTATTTAGTGATAATTATTCTTTATCATTATTCAAGACACTAGGTTTTTGGTGTAGAGGAGAATTGAACCTTAGATATATTATTTCATAACAAAATATTTTACTAGTTGAGCTAACTAAAACCATGATTATCTAATTGATAATTAGACCCATTTAATTATTGCTATCTTTGTAAATAAGCCATGGTAGCAACTAGCAAACAACAATTAAAGCTTATGAACAGAACGTATATTTTGGTGGGTTATGTAGACTTGCGTATACGAACTTCCCATCTCAAAATCTCAACCAGGACCTACCACCATTATAGTCCATAACTAGAAATTTGTTGTTTTTTGAATATACAGTTGAACCACAGTATGAAAACTAAGACTAATTTTGCTGCGTAGAGCAAGTAATTACAATAATCACACTTGAAGTAGACATATAGTTCCAGCAAACATTTGCAAATCATCTACGACACGTTAAGAATCACATATATAATATACTTTCTTACACTACGCCTCAAAACATATAAATAAATAAAGGACTCATATTTGAAGAATAAATTACTCTAGTTTAATCCAACTTTCTCACTTTGTAAACTGAATTATGGGTACTTATAATTAATTTCCTACGCAAATTATTATATGCAAAGACAGTTTTTTCTTTTAACTTTTTGCGCTTATTTTTTTTTTTTTTGGGGTATAATTTTTGAAAACCTTTACTTTTTCTGTTTTTCATAGTATCTTATATTTTAACTAATTTTTAACATATAAGCAAATGAACTTTCAATCAAAAGCTGTATCGAAATGGATGGATGCATGTCAACACTAAAACTAAAGAGGGAAAAAAGAGATAGAGATTAAGAAGAGTGACTTGGTACCTTGGCGGCCACAAGTTAGGGGTGAAGCTTGGGTCTAGGTGGACACTGTCAAAGATTTTAATATGAAAAATTATTTAAGAAAAAAAATAAAAACATTAAGTGTTTTCTATCTTTTTAATACATGGATATTCATTTAAACTAGATAATGTCCCGCATGATGCGCGGACACTTTGCAATTTCATTTGGAAATAATTTTTATGTTTTCTTTTTAAGATCCATATATGATATTCATTTTGTTGTATATAGTATTTATGTTTTCCCAAACTATTGTCGATGGCTTTAAAGCTCCCTTTTCTTAATCCATATTTATAATTTTTCTTATTCTAGAAGTAGTTCCAAACTATGGATTGGCTTTTGTTCTTTAATATTGATATATGAGATTGAAATTGTGTAGTTCTTAAGCATTTCTAGGAGACCATACCATATTATAAATTTAATATTAAAAATAATATGTAGAAAAATTGGAACTAAATCGGAATTACAATAAGCAAAGTAAGGTATAATGAAAATACTTACTTTCCAAACTGATGGTATACCCTTTTCTTTAATTAGCTTTGTTAGAGGCCTCGTTTTGAGAGGGAATGGAATGGAAATGAATAAAAAGAATAATTTTAAAATATCATTCCATTCCCTTATTTGGGAGTTTTAATGGAGGAAATGGAATGTCCATTCCCTCGTTTGGGAGTTTAAGTGGGAGGGAATGGAATGGGTAGGAGAGAACACTCATTCCTCTCTATTCCCTTAAAATCTCAAATTTTCATTCCTCTCGAAATTGGGAGAAGTGAGAGAGAATGAAATTAGATTTAATGATTTTTTTACTAAAACTCCCAAAACACCCCTATATATTTAACCCTTTATTTTAAAATAGGGATCTAATAATAATATTACCATAAAATGATTCCATTCCATTCTCTCCATATTGCTCCCAAACAAGGTTACTTACATTCCATTCATTTTCATTCCTTTATTTTAAAACATCCAATCAAGGTTACTTAATTTCATTCTTTTCTCTTACTTAAATACATTCCATTCCATTCCTTTCCATTCCTTTATGATCATTCTATTTCATTCCCTTATGAACTCCCAAACGGAACCAGAGTATCCGTGCAATTGTCCTCGATGTTCATATTCAAAATATTTTTAGTATTAAATAGATTTGTGAAGCAAGCTCCCAAGCCTTTAAATATAGTATAAGGAAATTCAAAAAAAAAAAAAAACATATAGTATAAGGAAAATTGCAAAAGAAAAAAATCTAAAAGATTTTGTACGATTTTTTAAATTCATATAAAATAAATTCATGTTAACTATTAACATATTTTCTCAAATCTATTAAATTATAAACCTCATTCATAATTTTAAATACAATTCAAATAGTTCACACTAATAAGGAAAAAAAATTAATTCATTTATGTGTGTGCAATACAATACATTAGTATCAAAATAAAAGTAAAAAGATGCAAAAAAGACTAACATAAAGAATAAGTTTTTTTTTTTTTAATAAAAAAAAAGGTGAAATAAGGGTTGAAGGTTGATAGAATAATTTGCAGTGACATATATATCTATCAAATCAAAAGTCTTAAAGCCCATAAAACGTTCTTTGTGGCTTCAACCTGTTGGCAAAAATCCAGTCACACATCATCGTAAACCCAATACAAAAGCTTCAACACCAAAAATCTCAAACAACCAAAGATTCATATCCAATCACAACCCTCACAAAACCCAGAATGACCTTTGACCTCTGCATCAAAACCACAAGTCGTTTACATCCTTTTTAGTTTGGAGAATCTCTTATGTGCCTTTGAGTTAGGATGATGTAAAACACTATGGGCAGGGGTATATAAAGAAGTAGAAGTGCAAGAGGTGAAAACCTAAAGAGAAAAAAATAGTCTTGAAATGATGTACCAAAGAAAATAAAAGAGTCATTATATTTTAATTGGTATTTATTTAGTTAACAAGGAGTACTTGTCTTGGTAAGAGATGGAGGAAGTCTTAAAATGATGAATCAAAGAAAACAAAAAGTCCATATATTTTATTACAAGAAAATTCTCAAGAAGAGCGCCACTTGGCAAAAACATCATGCTCTCTCAAATGAGGTCTCTCCTTTTATATATACCAGCTTATAACCCGCACAATGTGCGGGACACTTTTATTTATTATGAAAGACAAATTGTAGGTGAAAATTTAAACATTTTATAGTTAGATAATACCAAAAAATATATATTTTTAAAAAAAAAAAAACTTGCAAAGAAAGAGATCTATGAAATTTAATCTTGAAATTTCTTGTTCATTCAACAAAATTTGAAATAGACCTAAAAAAAAAAAAAAATTGTCTTGTTTCATCACACATGCACTCAAGCACATCAAAGAAAGTGATTTTTTTTTTCTTTCTTTTGACTCCAAGAGTTAATTATTTCAAGCATGTTCCAAATTTCCGAAAAGATATACAAAATAAATTTAGGGTGGTCTAAGAGAGATAATAGGTGTATTTGTTTTTTCTAGAAGGAAGTATCGGTGTCTTCAACTAACAATAATTAATAATTAAAATATCATGAAATTAAAATCGTATAGTAGTAATCTATGAATTACATCAAACTATAGTAGTAAGTAAAATTTTAGTAAATCAAACTACAGTAGTAGTAATCTATGAATATTGCAAGGAATGCACCAACTGGCAAAATTTTAGACTATGTAAAGATAAAGTCTCTACTTTCATATATACAAAGTCATTCTATCACTTTAACACCACAAAAAATACCATATCTCCATATACTGTTAGACAATTTTTCTTGCTGAAAATAAAAAATAAATAAATTGAATAGTTACTTCATAATTCAATAAAAATATCCTCAATGTACAATATAATAATTCCATACATTCTTGAAGACTATACTGTCATCAATCAAATACAATTAGTTCATATTAATCTTCTCTAACAATTGCCAAATCCATCAACTCCTTTGGCTTTGAAACTGAACAATGTAGTTAGTGAACCATCCAAAACCCCATGAACCATGGCTACCCCTTCCCTTTTTCTTGCTAGAAAACTCAAAGCAGAGTCTCTAGCAAATGCAAAACTCAATCTCTGGCTATATCTAATGCCCTTCTTGTTGGAACTTCATATATCGTCCGAAAATCTATGTTACCATCAGTAGGAGCACAAAGGGAGTCATCTTAAGCATATTCAAAGGGATTTTGAAGTGAAACTTGAATTAAAATATCCTAAACTGATAGGTCAAAAAAGTATTAACCCCTTGTGATGAATTAAGTTGATTGATTAGTCAAGTTTAATTAATTAATCAATTTAACATGCAAACATGTGGAAGCATAAACAAATCACCAATAAACTAAAGTGTAGCGGAAAATAAATTTGACACGGAGATTTGTTTATGAATGGGAAAAACCTTCAAAGTAAAAACCTTACTATTATCAAAACAAGCGGTTACAAGTAAAGGAATCCCAGTTCTTTATACCAACCTACAGTTGAACTCTTACCTCAATACCCAATTAGACTTGTTCTCTAGTGACAATCTCTCATTTTGATGCACGGCTTCCAGTACGTAACTAACCAATTGCGCGGATCCTAGTACGTAACTTCAATCACCAACTTGAGAAAGATGTTGGCTGCAAAATTCTTCAAATCACCCAAACGATGAAGATCAAAAAGATGCTCGGTTACAAAATCCTATAGTACACAAACACAACAACTTCTTCACAATAGAGATGAACTGGGACAAACTTTGTCTCTGGTCACAAATTGCTTGAACAGACTTTTGCTTAATACTTGTGCAACTTATGTTCTCTTTGATGGCCCTTAAAATAATCCTTTTATATGTCTAGGGTTATGAGAAAAGAATGGCCAAAGACATATCCACGGACTGGAAGAAAATAGATCAAAATTTCTGCTTTTCTTAAACCTTAACATATAGCATCTGTCGAGAAGCTGTCGAACAATTGTCGAGCCACGGGGCTGGAACAGCTTCTTAAACTTGATAGATACTAGCTGTCGAGCTTTAATGACAGACACTTCTTCAGCTTGTTTCTTAAACAGACTTGCATGACTTTAACACTTGATCTTGAAACCTTATTTCTTGAAATATTAAAAACATTCTAAATCTACCCAAATACAAGTGAAGTGCGTTTTGTCAAAAGATTAGCTAATTATATAAAATAATGACATATGTTCCTAACAAGTGAAACAAATATGTCCTAACAATCTCCCCCTTTGGCAATCCATGACAAAACCACAATAAACAAATGAACATATGAGATAAGTCATAAAACACTTAACTCATGCTCACTTGTTGAATACAATAAAATCCATCTTAACATAAACTCTTAAAAAACTTTGCAAAAAGAGAGTTCATGACAAGTAGACTTTGACAACTTGTATTTCTGAAACACATTAAACAAAACACATCAAGACATCTTTGTATGAAGTAGAAATAATAGATTACATACAAAAAATAAGAAGCATGTTCATAGAGAGAGAAAAGAAACAACACATGTAAGGGTAGGTGAAAGAAACATACATCAACATATAAAGATAATAAGTACAATGTATGTAAAAAAAATGGTCACAAGACCTAAGGTACAAGAACAATGTATCTCTAAAAGAAAGAAAAGAAAGATACAAGAAATTCTCACTACATCCCTCAAGATATCTCCCCCTAACAAAATGGTCCTATACTAACTCTCCCCCTAAAAATGACTGCTCTCGTAGCAAAACTACTCCTTCTTTTTGTCACGAGTGACAAAGGGTAAGGGTAAGAGTAAGAGTGTCAAGTAGACATCTCATTAGTAGAGCTAGCATCTCCATCATCATAACTACCACCACCATCATCATCAGCATTAGAAGTAGAACCCACTAGACGAGGTGGAGTAGAAGCCTCAGGAGCGAAGCCACCCATGACTGCCTGCCGTTGTGCAATACGACTGACACGAACGTTCACCAGATACAGCTCAGTAAAGAGTATATCAAGGTAAGCATCTATGTGTTGAAGTTGTGCCATGATGTCTCCGAGAGTCACATCGCCCATAGAAGAGGAAGGAGCGGATGTGAATGGAGCTGAACGAGTGGGAGGAGCAGTTGACCCAGTCTGTCGTGACCGAAACTGTGCCTTACTATGTTTAAAGATAGCGGCGTCTATGACACATATGAATGAAAAAGGGTTGAACGCTGGAAAGGGAACAGAAACATGACATAAGATCCTCGTGATCACGGATGGAAAGATAAGCTTATCATGGGACGCCGAATCTTGATGAACATCTAATATAGAAAAAATGAAATGAGAAGGGAAATCTATAGTGAGATGCTCAAGGAGGGACAATAGAAATTGAGCACGAGGCTCAGTGAAAGAGTTATAGTGAGAGAGAGGTTGGAGTACAAAGGTCATATCCATGTTCAAAAACCCAAGGCCTTTTGCAAAGCCCTAATAGTAAGTGAACTGGTGATCACCCCACTTGAAGGGACGCTCACAAAATGCAGATTTGAGCTCATCCTTGGACATGGTCCTCAGATGCTCACAACTAGGATAGTCAGGAAAGTCTACCGTCGGGACACGGAGCACATCAGATACCAACTCTGATGTGACAACAATGCGTGTACCTCGAACGTGAGTGATAAAATGAGGTACTGAACAATCAAATCCATGCATGTAAAAGTAAAACTCTTGGATCAACACGGATGGACATGTGACCGGGACGTCACACAGTGACTCCCAACCCCAATTATGAATGACATCGGGTAGGTTAGTGTTAGAGAAATCTGACAAAATGACTTGGAGTTTCCAATGAATGCCTTGTCGAGAAAAGTTCTCCGAAAAGTCCTTGCGGGCTTTATCATCATGGAACCGGATATGAGAAGGAGTAGGATCAGAAGAAGTAGATGCTCCGGAATGTAGAGGATTTCAAGACGGAATGGACTTACGTTTAGGTGCCATAGACATGATTAACATAAACAGAAGGGAGAGAGGGAGAAAGAAACACTCAGAAAAGTCCCAACACATTTCAAATATAACAAGTATATTGAAAAGAGAGAACGTGTGCATGGAAAATGCATAAACATGTGACATGCAATATAAAAGGCATCATAGGCTTAGCCCAATCCAATCCTACCAGCACACAATCAAATTGCACACATCTAAATGCATGATAATATTGTTAAAATGCTTATATGATTCAATGTATGAGATTTGAAACTCATTTAGGCAAAAAATCATCCCAAAATTTCAACAAAGACTCCTTAATTTTGAAAAACCCAAAAACATTTCCAAAAAAACCCAAAACTTAGGTTTCAAAACATGAAATGCATGTAAATGAAAGATTAGAAACTTACCAAGTGAAGAAAAAGTTGAAAAAACTTGAAAGATGCTGGGGAAAAAGGTTTGGGGTGAGAGAGAGCGATTTGGGAGGTGTAAGGGTGGATCTATCGAGAGAGAGATCGATAAAAGTGAGAGACGAGACACACTAATCCTTTATATAGAAGGTCAGCAAATCTCGACAGATAAAGGTGTCGAGAGGTATCAAGACATGTGTCGAGGGAGGTGTCAAGCAAACAGGCGTCGACAGATGCAGTTGTCGAAGAGGTGTCGAGGAACAAAACATCAAACACAAATAAAAGAAGCTTGATCAATCCACCAGCTGTCCAGAAGCTATCGAGAGGCCAGGAGAAATCTCGATCAATCCACCTAGCTATCGAGAGGCTATCAAGATTGTGATAAGAAATAGCTTAAAAGCTTGACAGATAGCCAGGTGTTAAGGAGCTGTCAAGATTGCTTAAAAACATCGCAAGATTGCATAATTGTCTTTATGTTATGACGATTTGAGATATGAGAAAATCATTTTAACTCACACACAATCATAATTGTTTGATGGGGTCTATCACCTTCGAGGTACATCCTATAACTCTCACATATCTTAGAAAACACACTTGCAATCATGTTTTAAAATATTTTGTTCTTTTTGCTTTTATTTTCTTTGCATATTTTTTTATTAAGCAAATCATGCATGGGTATACAAAAGAGAGAAAAAAAATACTTAATTATGTTAAACTTTTTGACATTGCACTTCTGTTATGTTGAAGCGTACAGATGTTATGTCATGATTGACAGGCCACAAACGCGTTGACCCCTTTTGATTAATTAGCCAAGTTATTAATTAATCAAGTTAATATGCAAATTCACGTGGTAGCACAAACAAATCACCAAAAACTAAAGTATGCAGCGGAAAATAAAAGACACGGTGATTTGTTTACGAATAGGGAAAACCTGATGGCAAAAACCCCATCGGGTGATTTAAGGTTACCACTCTCGAAACTCCACTATTATCACAACAAGCGGCTACAAGCAATGAATCCGAGTACCTTACCAACCTACAGTTGAACCCTTACCCCAATACCCAATTGGACTTGTTCTGTAGTGACAGTTTCTCCTCTTAATGCACGGCTCTAAGTACGTGAATAACCAATTTGATGCGCAGATCCTAGTATGCGGCTTACTCCTTTGCACGAATCCCAGTATGTGACTAACTCCACAGCAACCCTTTTATTGTTGTAGTTGATTTGTAGCAGCTTCACATAGAAACACCAATAAGATCTTCAATGTTGGTGTAAGAGACTTTGCTTGGTTACAAAACTTAACGGCGTACAAGAAACGCAACAAGAACTCTCTCTTCTGTAGGAGGAGGCTAGGGTTTCAAAAATAAAACCTTATGAAACTTTTTAGGGTTAGGTTTTTCTTTTTCCACCTACTTTAAATAGGAATTTAATGGGCTCTCCTATTCTAAATAGGTTTACGCAAACCTTGGACTTTCCTAGTCCAATAAGAATTATACAAACCCATAAACAATTAGCCTTTTAGAGTAAAAACATTACTGGCTATAATCTGACTCCCGTAAGCTCGATCGATCGAAACATCTGTTGAGCTTTAATGAATCTCGACAAATTGAGATTGTGTCGAGGAGGTATCGAGACCTGCAGTTTGCACTTTTCTTGAACAGTTCTTGAGTAATCTTCATGTCTTTAATTTAACCACTTGTAATGATCATCTTGAACCTACTTAGATTTACCCACATACAAGTAAAGTGCGTTTTGTCAAAGGATATGCCAATTACATAAAAATATGTCCCCAACAATCTTCCCCTTTGGCAATCCGTGACAAAACCACAAGAGTACATTGAATGTCCTAGAATACATTCTATTCAAGAATAAATAAGCCTAGTCTCAAAGATTTGAACCTTGGAAGTTGCTGCAAGAAGAAGGTTTGGAATCTTGACTTGGCTTTAACTTGTCTTTCCTGAAAGGCACTAAACAAAACACATCAAGGTACCATGTGGAAAATAATGACAAGTTAAATGAACAAGAAACATGTGAATAAATAGAGAAAAGAAACAACACGTGTGAGATAAAGAGTGAAACACATACATCATCACATATACCACTTGATAAACATCATGTATGTAAAAATGGTTACAAAACCAAAAGATACACAACACAAAAAATATATCAATATCAATGTATATGGTTACAAAACCAAAAGATACACAACACAAAAATATATCAATATCAATGTGTATCAAACTAACTCTCCCCCTAAGTTAGTTACAACAAAAACTTTCCTCCCTTTAACATGAAGTTCTCCCCCTAAGTCTATTACTTCTCCTGAGGAATGACATACAAAACTCAAATTTCTCCCCCTTTTTGACACGATTGACAAAGGGTACAAAAAGCCAAAAGACTTTACTGGAGAAAGACAGAGAACAGATATAGAGGGAACGCGGAGAACAAGAAACCATAGACCTACAAGAGAAAGAAAAACAAGATGCTATGGACACAAAGGGAAAAACATGCAAAATAAAGAAAGATGAAATGCATGCAAGGGTATCTCGATCGATCGGGATGTGTCGAGAAGCTATCGAGCCAACCTCGATGGATCGAGAAGGTGTCGAGGATCTATCGAGCAAACAAAAAGTTTCTCGATCAATCCACCAAGTGTTGAGAATGTGTCGAGACTGCGATTAGAAAAAGACTAAGAAGCTCGACAGACAGCTAGGTGTCGAGAAGGTGTCGAGGAGGTGTCGAAATTGCCTTAAAAACAGTTTTTCAAGAGAGGAAAAACACAGACATAAATGCAATCACGCATGCAACTCAACCAATGATCCAAGCAACATATTAAGCTCTCAAAAGCATCTCTCAACAAGAAATATAAGCACATGGATCCCAAAACACACACACACACACACATTAAATAAGTCTAACCAATTTTATATTTTAAAAATGAGTTACGACAATTTAGTAAGCATACATTAAACATGTAAACCTTGTGATAGCCAAATCATATTGTACCTGTACATGTATCAAGAATAGCAAAGAATATTACGTGTTGTGTGTGAAAACATCGCAAGATTGCATAAGTGTCTCAAAGTTATGACGATTTAAGATATGAGATAATCACTTTAACTCACACACAATCATAACTGTTTGATGGAGACTATTATCTTTGAGGTACATCCTATAACTCCTACATCTCCTAGATAACATGCTTGCAATCATATTTTAATCTTTTTTGCTTTTATATCTTTGCATATTTTCTTTTATTAAGCATTTCATTCATGGGCATATAAGAGAAAGAAAAGAAATACCCAATTATGTGAAGCTTTTGACATTGCACTTTTGCTATGCCAAAACATACAGATGTCATTGATATTGCACTTTTGCTATGCCGAAGCATACAGATGATTGGCGAGTAACAGTGGTGAGATGGTTATTTATGCCTTTCTCTTAGGATTTTCTAGTCCTATCTGTCAAAAAGAGTGATACGAGTGTTAAGTACAAGAGATCACTTAGCCTTACTCATTACAAACAAAGAGTTACAAAGCTCACTTGCTTAGTTGTACATATGAATACTCAACTAAGCTACAAAAGATACAAAGTTTAGAAAACTTTGTTTCAATGGTCATTTTAAGGTTTACAAGAACCAATGCACACAAATTCACACTGTTTTTGTATTTTTCAATTTTTTCAATTTTTTTTATTTTGCAAAAAAAATAAAAATTAAACAACCAAACAAAAATAGACAAACAATATGAATGCATGAAAGAAAGATGCATATGCATGAAAGAAATATGCATATGCATGAAGGCATGATAGAAAGGTGCAGATGCATGAAAGCATGATTTCAACAGCAGATAAGAAATCAAGCAAAGAGAGTCCTGCTTTAGATAGAAAGAATTAAAGCAAAGGACAAACAGAAAAGTCAATTAAGTCTTAGGCTCCTTTCTCACCCACACAGCACGAGTTTTTGGCTGTGAAGATGAAAAGGCATGTGTCCTAGTATGTCTACTAAAGGACATAGAAGAATTAAAATTCTCCTAAAATTAAGTTAAAAAGCTCAAAACTTTTAATAACTCTCCAAACAAAGGTGTAGGTCCTTGAGAGGAAACCTGTGACTGTTTAGACAATTGCTTATGAGAATACAACTTAAAGCAATTAGAACGAATGTGTCCAGAAACACCACAATGGTAACAAACATAAGCAGTTTTAGAACTACTCGGCTTCCTAGAAGGAGATCTAACCTTAGAGGTAGACAAAGACCTTAACTTAAGACAATTTGGCCTAATATGACCAACAATATGACAATGATGACAAGTGGGGACAAATTCAGAATTTTTATTTAACCTAGGAGGAGTTTTAGACATAGGTTTAGAAACTTCATCGTTAACATTAGATTGTTTACCTTTGTCTATCTTAGCAATATTAGCCTTTAACTCTTCATTATTCCTTTTGAATGGGGGAATATAAAAATAATTTTTTCTTGAGTTAGGCTTAACAACAAGTTTGGCACTAGTTAATTTTTCAACTTCAGTTTAAGTTCAACTAGTTTCTTTTCCAAACTCTTAATTTTGTCCACTTGAGATGAAATTTGATTTTTAAAATTCTCATTCAAATTAGTGGCTTCATCCAATTTTGCAATCAAATCATCTTTTTCAAGCTTGACCTTTTTAAATTTAGCTTTTAATTTTGTAGAACATTCAAGAGATTTTACACAAAAATTATAAAGCTTGCAATAGGCATCATGAATATCATCATCACCATTCAACACAAGATCATGCAAATCAAAATAATCAAAAGTTTCCATGACAACAGGGGTCAATGGATCACACATTAAAGATTAAACCCTAATCAGAGTGTGTCTGCTCTAATACTACTTGACAGGCCACAAACGCGTTGACCCCTTGTAATTAATTTAGTTGATTAATTAGCCAAGTTATTAATTAATCAAGTTAACATGTAAATTCACGTGGCAGCACAAACAAATCACCAAAAACTAAAGTATACAGCGAAAAATAAAAGATACGGTGATTTGTTTACGAATGGGAAAAACCTGACGGCAAAAACCCCACTGGGTGATTTAAGGTCACCACTCCCAAAACTCCGCTATTATCACAACAAGCGGTTACAAGCAAGGAATCCGAGTACCTTACCAACCTACAGTTGAACCCTTACCCCAATACCCAATTGGACTTGTTCTGTAGTAACAGTTTCTCCTCTTGATGCACGGCTCCAAGTACATGACTAACCAATTTGATGCGCGGATCCCAGTACGCGGCTTACTCCTTTACACGAATCCCAGTACGTGACTAACTCCACAGCAACCCTTTTATTGTTGTAGTTGATTTGCAGCAGCTTCACATAGAAACACCAATAAGATCTTCAATGTTGGTGCAAGAGACTTTGCTTGGTTACAAAACACAGCGGCGTACAAGAAACGCAGCAAGAACTCTCTTTTCTGTAAGAGGAGGCTAGGGTTTCAAAAAGAAAACCTTATGAAGCTTTTTAGGGTTAGGTTTTTCTTTTTCCACCTCCTTTAAATAGGAGTTTAATGGGCTCTCCTATTCCAAATAGGTTTACGCAAGCCTTGGGTTTTCCTAGTCCAATAAAAATTATACAAACCCATAAACAATTAGCCTTTTAGAGTAAAAACGTTGCTGGCTATAATCTAACTCTCGTAAGCTCGATCGATTGAAACATCTGTCGAGCTTTAATGAATCTCGACGGATTGAGATTCTATCAAGGAGGTATCGAGACCTGCAGCTTACACTTTTCTTGAGCAGTTCTTCAGTAATCTTCATGTCTTCAATTTAACCACTTGTAATGATCATCTTGAACCTACTTAGATTTACCCATATACAAGTAAAGTGCGTTTTGTCAAAGGATATGCCAATTACATAAAAATATGTCCCCAACAATGATTAACGGGTAACAGTGATGAGATGGTTATTTATACCCTTTTATTAGGATTTTCTAGTCCTTTCCGTAAAAAATAGTGACATGAGCGTTAAGTACAAGAGATTATTTAATTTTGTTCATCACAAACAAAGAGCCACAAAGTTCGCTTGCTTAGTTGTGTATAAGAATGCTTATCTAAGTTACAAATGATACAAAGTTTAAAGAACTATGTTTCAATGGCCATTTTAAGATTCACAAGAACCAATGTACACAAACATATACTGTTTTTGTATTTTTCTAAATTTTTTAATTTTTTTTTTAAAAACAAAGAAAAAACAAATAAAATTGAAAACTAACAAACAAAAACATGTAAAGCAAAACAAAGCAATGCATAAAACTAGATTGACTCAAAATAAGAAAGCAAGCACACAAGTAATGCAATAAAAAACAAATAGGAAGAGATAAAAGGTGATAGAATCACTTGAAACCCTTTTCCTTCCACACCTTGGAAGAACTTTTCCTTTTTGTAAACTCTTGAATCAGCGGTAAAGGAGAAGAATTGAGACTGTTCAAGTTTGAAAGGAACATGAGGGCTTTGAGAAGATCTCCGAGTGGAGCAAAGGAGGATGGAAACTGATTCTGGTTTCCAGACGCCATCATGCTGTTGCTATTTTGAGTGGCTAACCACTTATAGCATTTTCTTCAAGTATGACCAGCTGTTCCACAGTATGACAGAGATGCTGCTTCTTCTGTTTAGGCTTTTAACTTCTTTCTTATCCTGCTTAGGGGATGCTTTTAAGATAGATTTACCCTTGTCTATGTTCTCACTAGCCAATTCAGTTTTGACATTAGTGTTCAGAATTTCAATATTATTGCTAGGAGGAATAAAAATAGTAGTACTAGAAGAAATAATATTAGAAGAAGAGAGATCATACCCTAAACCGTTCGATTGGAAGCAGATTTTTGAAGACTAAGCATTTCATCAAGCTTAGCGCTTGACATCCTTTCCAGCTGAGCTCTAACTTGGAATAGTTTTGCTTCAAGCTTTTTGATCTTTTCAACCAAGAAGTTATTTTCAAACCTCAGTGCTCCAATAGTTTGATTGGCTTCATCAAACTTCATGGAAAGCTCTTCACGCTCAAGCTCCACATCATTGAGCTTCTTGGTGGTCAACCTATATAACTTCTCATACTTTTCTGAGACCTTGTATAACTTAGCATAGGCTGTGTGGATGTCATCTTGTTCATCCATTTTCTCAAATTTGGACTCCACCAATTTCTCTTTTTCATCCACATCTTCAACAATCTTCTCAGTAGAATTGACTGTAGAAGTGAAAGAATTCAAGATTCCATCATCCTCACTGTTGGAATCATCTTTAGGCTTGGTGTCGCTTAACGTAACAGCAAGTGCCTTGCTTTTCCAAATTTTCTTGAGATATGTTGGGCACTCCTATTTCATGTGTCCGAAAGCATTGGCACATAAAGCACTTAAGTCCTGTAGGAATAGTGTACTGACGACCATCCTTAGCATTCTTCTTTCCTTTGTCTTGGCTCTTGAATTGAAAAGAATTGGATTGCCTATGGTCCTTGTCAAACCCCTTCCCATTGGCATTTTTCATGAACTTCTTGAATTGCTTGGTGATGTAGGACTTCATTTTAGAATCTTCATCATCTGAAGACTCTTCCATCTCACTGCTCTTGGCCTTTAGTGCCATGCTCATACTCTTGCTCTTACTCTTGCTAGACTTCCCAATTCTGGACAAACCCAACTCATAGGTTTGTAGATTTCTGACTAGTTCTGTCAAATGAATTTTATCAATATCCTTTAATTCCTCAATAGCAGTGATCTTGGCATGGAATCTTTCGGGCAGAGATCTGAGCACTTTTCTCACAATCTTGGATTCTGGAATGATTTCTCCAAGATTAAAAGCAGAGTTCACTATGTCCTTGAGTTTGGCATAGAATTCATCAAACGACTCATCTTCCTCCATCTTAATTTCTTCTATACTTGTGGTGAGCCTTTATAACTTCAAATCTTTTACAACCTTGGTTCCCTCATAGGTTTTCTGGAGGATGGTTCAAGTTTCTTTTGTAGTTTCAATGGAGGATATCTTCTTGAACTCCTCATTAGTGACTGCACTGAATAAGGCATTCAATGCCCTGCTGTTAAAGTTTGCCGCCTTGATCTTTGCTTCATCCCAATCAGCCGGAGCTTCCTTTGGCTTGGTCTAGCTAATCTCTACAGCTTGCCACACCTTCTTATCTAAAGACTGCAAAAAAACTCTCATGCATACTTTCCAGTATGCATAGTTAGTTCCATCAAATAAAGGAAGTATAATAAGAGATTGTTCTCTATCCATGACAAACAGGGGTCAATGGATCATACACAATGATTAAACTAATCAGAGTGTGTCTGCTCTAATACCACTTGATAGGTCAAAAACGTATTGACCCCTTGTGATAGATTAAGTTGATTAATTAGCCAAGTTTAATTAATTAATTAATTTAACATGCAAACGCATTGTAGCACAAACAAATCACCAATAAACTAAAGTACAGCGGAAAATAAATTTGACATGGTGATTTGTTTACGAATAGGGAAAACCTCCATGATAAAAACCCCACCGGGTGATTTTAAGATCACCACTCCTCGAGAATCCATAATTATCAAAACAAGCGGTTACAAATATAGGAATCCCAGTATCTTCTATCAACCCACAATTGAACCCTTACCCCAATACCCAATTGGACTTGTTCTATAGTGACAATCTCTCCTTTTAATGCACGGCTCCCAGTACGTGTCTAATCAATTGTGCGGATCCCAGTACGAGACTTCAATCACCAACTTGAGAAAGATATTGGTTGCAAAATTCTTCAGTTCATTCACACGATGAAGATCAAGAAGATGTTCAGTTATAAAACCCTATGGTGCATAAACACAACAGCTTCTTCACAATAGAGATGAACTAGGGAAAACTTAATCTCTGGTCACAAATTGCTTGAACAGACTTTTGCTTAATGCTTGTGCAACTTGTGTTCTCTTTGACGGCCCTTAAAATAATTATTTTATATGTCTAGGATTATGAGAAAAGAAGGGCCAAAGACATATCCATGGATTGAAAGAAAACAGTTCAAAATTTCTGCTTTTCTTAAACCTTAACAGATAGCATCTGTCGAGCAGCTGTCGAGCCACGGGGCTAGAACAGCTTCTTAAGCTCGATAGATGCTAGCTGTCGAGCTTTAATGACAGGCACTTCTTCAGCTTGGTTCTTGGACAGACTTGCATTGGTTTAACACTTGATCTTAAAATCTAGTTTCTTGAAGTATTAAAAACATCCTAGGTCTACCTAAATACAAGTAGAACACATATGTCCTTTATTTCTTGGACAGACTTGCATGGGTTCAATTGTGCGTTTTATCAAAGGATTAGCCAATTATATAAAATAATAATATATATTCCTAACAAGTGGAACACATATGTCCTAACATAAACTAATTATCATAATACAATAACATGATATAGAGATTCTATATTAAAATGAAGAAGGCAATAAGACTAATAGCAAAACAATGACTTGTATATTACTAAGACCCTATCCCATCTTTATTGCAGCAGTTGCTACTACATCATATGAAATTCCTACCTGAAACGAACATGTTCTCACATTCACCACAAAATTTGAAAACGAAAAAGTCCAGCAAGTAGCTACTAAGAACTTTAGAAATTATGTGTTTAACCAATAAAATGAGTTAGGTATTCTTTTAGTTAAAGATTGGAAAAATGGGCAACTATGGCTACCAAAACTTTTGAAATAAAACCTGAACATAATTAAATCAATGAGCTTAGCATAAACTCCTAGAAAGCAAAGAAAATTATACTATTGATAATTTGATTCTAACTCTATTTATTTAATATCATGGTGTTACTAGATATGGTTGGTGTATTGGAATCTATTGGAGTCATTGAAATATTCACCTCCAACACACGGCAAGTTTTTGCACAGTTGCATCATAAACTCTTGTACCTTTAAAAATTACAAAATCCATTACTAAATCTCCTTCATATCATGTTCTATTTTTTATGCATTCTATTAGAAGTAAAGAGAGACTCACCAAATTTTGTCATAAGCAGAAGAATTGTTAATGTATACTGCTGTAAGATAGATTGGTAGACAACCTATGACAACTACTTGGGTATCACCATAACCAACGACCCTATGGAACAATAATGGAGAATTAGGAATCAATAATCATAACAATTCATTTTGCAAGGAAAATAAAAAGGATTTTTTTTTTGTTTGTTTGGTAATAATACTTACTGTAACAACATCTATTTCCTTCCCTCCAATTTCTCCAATCATGAATATGGCTAAATTAAGTTTCTCAGCACAATCTATCAAACATTAAAGAAAAAAAGAGAAAATATAAATAATAAATTTAATTTGTATTAAAAGCTTAATTCAAATGATAGGCTAACCATCAACATTGTGATAGGTCCCATTGAAATATGTGGACATCTAATCCAAATAAACATTGAGATTTAAGAGAGCTTCTAGTAGCTAGCTATGAAATATTCTTTTTTGCAAGAAATATGTCAGTTATATTTGTCCTTAATGAAATTAACAACGCCTTAAATCTACCAGGATTAAAATGGTCTAAAGGAATGTATATGACACTAATTGAGTTACTGGTTAATAAGAGAAAGCATTGCTGATAGCTCAAAGGAACTTTAATCTACTTATAAGTGGAATATAAGATCTTTTATATACTTAGCAATGATCAGGAGAATCACTTACACACCTACTAGGGAAGCCCTTAAATTCGATGTGGATGCCCAAGATTGATGTACTAATCTACATAGGTAAAAATTACATAGAATGTTGTTAACAATTGAAATTGCCAATTAGTTACACGTAATAGTACTTTTTAAAAACATTGGTAACAAACACGCATAATAGAATGAACAACACATATTCATTACAGAACAAACAACATCAAAACTAAATTGCTGAGAATAGAAACTTAAATATCAGCATGATGTTCAGTATTATACTGATTTGATCCCAACAACATCTTTAAGATTAGTTACATATAACTGTTTTTCATTCTGTTGATTTACAGTGAAGACCTAAAACTGTAACCAATCTCTTTGTAATTTTCATAATCTATAAATATGTCTAAGTCTAGTGAGGGAGCGGACGACGGTCTATATCTATGTTGTAAGGTTTTGTTTTTTTTTTTTCCTCCTCTATCTCTGTATCACAGGTTTTTTTCCCCTCCTCTGTCTCTGTATCGTAAGTTTCTTTTTATTATTGTAAGCCTTTGCTGTGTATTTCAAGCGTTTAATTTTCTTTTTATTGAAAGAACTATAAAACAAAACATTATTTTAACATTGTGAAACAGTACAATTTATCGCTTTTTAATATAAGCCTACGCACCATAGAACTATGTTAACCACAAAATTAAATTACAATAGTTACAAAACAACTTAAGAGATGAAATGCAATAGAAACTAAAGTACACCAAATCAAGATTAAAGCATAATTTTAACAATTATAGCAGAAATATCAGCTACAAATCAAGAAGGTAATCAAGAATATATATATGTACATCTCAAAGTGGCTAGGATCAAATCATGTGCATATCTCTAATTTAATCTTCTATTAAGGTTACCTCATTGGTAACACTGTGGGAAAAAAAATATAGTGTCTTCCAAACTTAAGACTGTCACCATTCATCTCTTAAGAAAAGGAAAAGAAATACATGATTGTGTTTCTTTTTATCTATTTTAAAAACATCATTGACAAATACCCAAAACCAATTAACCTAAATACTCTAAACAAAAGCAAACCAAACAGTGATAAATCTACAATAGCACATGAGAATAAAAATATCATTGAAAACACAAAACATGGCAAGTTTATTTGAAGTGAACAGCAAGAAATCTGAATGTTTAATAAAACCAAACTGAAGTTTAATAACACTAAAATAATTCTATGTCCTATTTTGTACATAAGTACTCAGTAAGGGATAGTAAAAATATGGGAATAGTGTAAGAGAGACTACAGGAAAAAGTTAGAAATAGTCATTGAAAGGAAGTTGATAACAGTTTCTAATTTCGACAGCAAGAATCAAGATTAATTACACAAAGGTTCCTCAAATTTATTAGGCTTCAAAATTACAGAAAGAGATATATTCGATCAGAGGCAGGCCCAAGTTATGGAATTCATGAAACTTTCCACCCATTATTATGTAATCATCTATTCATAAAATAAATAAATAAAAGTAAATCATCTATAATTACTCAATAAACTGAGCCTAATAGTCTGATCAATACAAAAATTAACAGAAACCAAGTCTAATAGAACTCGGGCATTACTGAATATTTGATTTAACCAATGTTCGTATTCGGAATTTAGAACAATAATACAGTGTTTCTACCTTCTAGGTATCATGGAGGCCACTTTCTTCTGTGATATTGGTGAAACCTATAGTTGTTACACTCCTCCATGGATCTCAATCAAAAAATACATTTGAGCAGTTCAAGGTATTTTAAATATTGCAAGAATTAATTAGTCAGACTTAACAGAGCAAATGACAAATATAATAAATGAGCAAGTAAAACCTAATATGTGACCCCTTCTTTTGATTCGAAACGTTGTATTGCTAAAGCACATCCCTGAAAATTCTATTACTCATCTATAGAAAATCGTTCTACTACCTTCTTTTTATCGCTTCATTGGGTTGCAAAGCAAAATTCTCAATAAAAATTAAGAACTAACACCAAAGGGTGGGTGCATGCACATATGAAAAATTATGTGAATTATACAAATCAACAATTACAGTACATGAATACTATGCTAGAGACCACAAACTAAATATACAAAACCGGCTTGAAATTGAGTAAAACCTCACAAACACAAATAAGTCAAATTCATTACAAAGCATAGTGAACAAAAATTTTAGGACAATTCCATCCTTCTATAAGGTTGCTGGAAAAAGGGTAAAAAATAAATTAAAGCAATTCCAAATTTCCAACAATTTTACAGACTAATCTATAAAAATATAATGATACCACATAAATTAAGCTAGAAGGTGCAAAACGATGAAAATATATATGTCAATAGAGAAATAATAATAAAATTAAATATCAAGAAGAAAAACAACAAAGGCGATCAGAGAAAATGCGGTTCAATCTGCAAAAACTCAGTAATTAACATAAAAAATCCAATAATTTTACTTATAAAAATTATAAATAACCGTACTCTTAGTAATCAATGCTTTTTTTTTTTTTTTCTTTTGAGAACGATTCAACAAAACATAGATCTGCACAAAGCATAGATCAATTCAAATTTGAGGGGCTAACAAAAAAAACACAATCCTAACAAAAATCTGCCAAACAAAAACAAAATTAAATCAATACAACAATTCGAACAAAACAAAACTCATGAAATTGTAAAAATAAATGGGAAATTAGGGAAAAAGGTCGCCAAACCTTTTGGATTTTCTTTTTTCCTCTGTCTTTTGGTTTGGAATGGAATATGCACATAGTAAAAAAGTGGGCCAAATCATCAGAGAGAGTATCTGAAAGAGGAAACCGCGCTATTCTGACCTTGTGTGTATGAAGTTGCAGAGAAGAAACAAAATAGGGCAGAAGAGCAGATCTTAGTTATAGTGACTTTGGAGTTTTCATTGGGATGTGATGCGGCTCATATCACCATTGAGAAGTGAATACCAAAATCGAAAACAATCCAAAAAAAATATCAAAACCTAATCAAAATTAATAAACAAACTTAGATCAAAGATAAAAACTCACTGGTAGTGGCTCTAGCCTCTCTATTTTCCCCTACGTGAGACATTTTCATTCTCCTCTATTTCTTTGTATCTCTTTTCTCCCGGTCTCTCTTTCTCCTTTCATCGTGTAGCAATTTTTTTTAAGTGGTTAGTTTCCTTTTTATACCAAGAGGGCTCCCAAACAGAGTTTTAATGTAATGAAACATTATAATTTATCGCTTTTAAACGGTGTTGTAGCATTACCAAACAATATAATTTATCGCTTTTTAACTTAAACATGTTTGAATTTTAGATAGCCACTTTTCCTCAATGGCAGCACCTCCTTAATTGTAGGAATCAATTTTCTCTCAATTTCTGCTATTATAAATAGTATATGATATTAATTGATTGATTGTTACATCTTGTCAATTTCAACATAAGATAAACTTTTGGTAGCAAGTAGCAACTCTCTAAAAAGACATTGAAAGTCAAGAGCGGTATAGTTCAATGGTATTGCTTAATTCCCTCTCCCCCCCCCCCCTCCTCCCTCCCCATTGTTGTAACATTTAAATTATTTAAAAAAATATAAAGGCATTAGGAAATATGATGTTATTTCTAAAGCAAGTTTCCTCATTGACCTGTGTTGATGCCCATTTTTTGAATCCGTACCCAAAAGCCCATACAGAGGAAAGCCCAATGAAAAGCAAGGCCCAAAGACCCACCAAGAAGACCAAAGAGCAAGAAAGGTCCAAAGAAAGAAGTGCAATGGAAAGCGATCTACAGCAAAACGCAGATCTGCAGCGGATAACAAATCTACAGCAGAATACAGATCTGCCGCAGAATATAGTTCTTCAGCATAATGACTTTGATAGATCAAGGCAAATTAGTCCCAAGACCCTTTTGATAAAAACCAATATAAAGAAAATGACAAACACAGAAGGAAATGCACGAAGAAACAAGACAGAGACACGCAACAGAACAAAACAAAGCTAATCTGCTATAGTAGAAACAACGTGGGAACGAAAGAAGACAAAAACAGAAGATAGTGAAGCAAACACACAAGGGCCAGAGCACCATCAACCTGTGCCCAGCCAATACAAGGGATGTGGGCCTACGGTTAAGGGGATTCAGAAGGTGTGGTTTAGTGGTGGAGGAAAAATGGGGTCTATATTTGGTTTCCAGCTGTGACTTCTTTTGGGAATATATCTTACTGGGATGGTATCTTACCCGAAAGAAGTAATAGATGGTTGGCACCATCTGATGCATGCCAAAGAGCTAGGTAGTGAGATAGTCTAATCCTTATCCATTTGAGCATAGAGGTAGAGGTATACAGCAAGAACAAACAGAAGGGAATTTTTTTGTGAAATGACTAGTGGTACAGCAAACATGTACTAAGCAATGGCAGTAGTCGGGGCAACCAATGGGTTAGTAGGTAGTCTTGAAGGGATACCCACAACAAACAAAAAATAGTTGGTGAAGCCCTAGGGGTAAAAGGGAGAAATCTCATTGAATTAGCTCACTATAAAAGTGATAGGCTACAAACGCGTTGACACATTGTGATTAATTAAATTGATTAATTAGCTAAGTTATTAATTAATCAAGTTAATATGCAAAATTACGTGACAGCACAAACAAATCACCAAAACTAAAATATACAGCGGAAAATAAAAGACACGGTGATTTGTTTACAAATGGGGAAAACCTGACGGCAAAAACCCCACCAGGTGATTTAAGGTCACCACTCTCGAAACTCCACTATTATCACAACAAGCAATTACAAGCAAGGAATCCGAATACCTTACCAACCTACAGTTGAACCCTTACCCCAATACCCAATTGAACTTATTCTGTAGTGACAATTTCTCCTCTTAATGCACGGCTCTGAGTACATGACTAACCAATTGCGCGGAATTTAGTACGCGACTTCAATTCACCAACTAGAGAGACTTGTTGGCTGCAAAGTTCTTCAAATCATCCACACGATGAAGATCAAGAAGATGCTTGATTACAAAATCCTGCGGTGCACATTACACAGCAACTTCTTCACAAAAGATGAACTAGGGCATGAACTTTGTCTTTGATCACAAATTACATAAACAAGAATTACTCAATGCTTGTGCCACTTGCATCACTTTCATGGCCCTTAAAACAATCCTTTTATATGTCTAGGGTTAGGAGAAAAGAAGTCCTAAAGACACACTCACGGATTGGAATTAAAACAGAACTGAAAATCTGTTTTCTTTAAATCTTGACAGATAGAGGTGTCGAGGATCTGTCGAGAAGTTGTCGAGCCTCGGGGCTAAAACAACTTTTAAAGCTCGATAGATACATGTGTCAAGGCCAGGTGTCGAGCTTTAGTAACTTGCACTTTCCAGCTTGTTTCTTGGACAGACTTGATGACTTCAACACTTAATCTTGAAACACTGTTTCTTGAAGCGTTAAACACATCCTAAATCTACCCAATTATAAGTAAAGTGCATTTTGTCAAAGGATAAGCCAATTACATAAATAGTGACATATGTCAACAACATGAACATATGTCCTAACAAAAAGGAAGAGATAGCCATGGATGAAAGGGGGAAGCACCTAAGGGGGGAACCCATGGTAAGAGAGTAGTGAGCTCCTAAGGGAGGCACTTAGAGAGAGAGAGAGAGAGAGAGAGAGAGAGAGAGAGGCACCTAGAGAGAGGGATCTAAGAAAAGGAAAGACCAAAGGGGGAATAACCCACGGCAAGAGAGTAGTAAAAAACTAAGAGTAAAAAGAATGGTGAGAAAGAAAGAAAGTGGTAAAAAGGAGAGAGAAAACACAGCAGGAATAGGGGCATGCATCGACAGACCATATTTTCCCTCCCTCTTAGGAAACCCACTCTTTGAAGTCTCCCAAAAGCAATAGTCAGTAACCATTTAGGCTTATTCTCCAAAATGCACAACTTTGATGGTAAAAGCCTATGACAAGGTTGTTCAAGTTGGAGTTTGGGTTCCTTCTTCGTTTACTTATTCTATAAGAAGATTCAATATTTGATTTCGATTGCAAATATACTTGATTTCGCTCATTGGAACTTATATCTATTGTATTTAGTCATGCTGCTGTAGCACTTTTTTTTATCACATTTGCTGCATCAATTATCCTGCTATAGTATCGTTACTCGTTGTACTAGTTATTCTGCTATAGGACATTTTCATTATATTTACCATGTTAGCTATTATACTAGCTAAACTTTTTCTACTGAAGGTTTTTTATTTATTTGTTATTACGTGTTTTACTTTTGACACAAACTAATTATTATCCTGCCATACGTATATATATACATATATCTTGTTTTTCATGTTCTGCAAAATATATTTTATAGATATATATGTGAATATGTATAAGTATATTTACGAATATATGTATTTATATATTTAAGAATATGCTACGCCATCTAAGCTAACATTTTCTTGATTGGCATTTTCTTTGGGTTTAAGATTTGCTTATGTGCAAGAAGTAGAAAAGTATTTCTACAGTAAAAGATGAAGAGTAGTCATTCACGTTGTAGAAAAGTGCAGAAAATTTTCTACACAGCAGAAGGTGTTGCTGCACAGTAGAAGGCTTTACTACACAGTAGAAAACTTTACTGCACAGCAGAAGGTTTTATTGCACAACAGAAAGTTTTATTGTACAGCAGAAAGCTTTACTGCGCAACAAAAAGTTTTATTGCGCAACAAAATCTTTTATTGCACAGCAGAAAGTTTTACAGCACAGCAGAAAAGTCAATCTTGTGGCAGAAACTAGAGAAAAGTTCATTCTGCGGCAAAAATAGAGGATAAGCCTACTTTGTAGCGTTTTCCCCTGGACTTTGGACTCAATGTTTGCACACAAACTGGCAGTGGCAGAATGGTACTTTGGAGCCCATTCCGTGAAGTGCCAGACCCAACTTTCTTCTTAGAAAAATCCTAAACTAAGCGTTGTCCAATAACATCAAGACACGTGTCTAAGGTACAAGAAACCTAAAAGAACCCTCGACATTTTTGGCGACTTCATTGGGGAGTTGGGATCAAGATGGGGAGAATGAGATATTTCTCCTTCGCAAACATGTTTCCAAGTCCATACCAAAGCGAGACGCAGCTGTTCTTAAATCGTCCAAGCTATACCCTTAGGAAAGTTTCCAAAACGTCACAGCAGTACCATAGTGGAATTCTATGGTGGAGTATCAGGGCAACATTACAGCAAAACGGTGTTGCAAAATTCTATGGCAGAATATTACAGCAACGTTACAATAGGATATTACTGTAGTAGAATTCTATGGCAGAATATTGCAGCAACGTTACAACAGGACAATACTGTAGCAGAATCTGAAGCAGAACATAGCAATGTTAAAATAGAGCAGTATCATGAGCAAAATACTGTGGTAGAATATTGCAGCAGAATGTTATGGTAGAATACCACAATACCATAGTAGAGTTCCATGGCATTGCCTCAAAACATGGTAGCAAAATATCACTACACTCCATAGAGTTCTACAATAGAAATATCATGAGAACTCTATAATAGAAGGCCTTTACAATACTTGGTCCTATCCTTTAAACGCCACTTGTCCTCCTTGTCATGCATGTGAGACATGTGGCAAACCACTTATTTAAACATCAACTCTCCTAAGAGCTTTCTAAGCCACTTATCACCTTCTTGCTCTTATTTCTTTAAAGGAAACACTAAAAGCTTGCTAAACTTTCTCCATCTCCACCTTTGGTTCTAGCACTTGAGGAGAACAATCCCTTCATTCCCTCACAAGGTTTCAATAATTTTTTTCATGCTAGTGATTCTAGCTCTACTTCCCCTCAAAAAACCAAAAGCTAGAAACAAAAAATGAAGCTATAGCAGCCAAAGGAAAATTTTCATCATTACTAAAATGTTGCAAATAACTATTTCCTCCATGAAGTATCCTTTAGCGGATTTTTCCAGAAGTACAAAATATCTCTTCATAGAAATTCCGTAGCAAAAAGTACAGATTCTTCGGCAAACTATTCACAGCAAAACCTGCTAAATTTCAAAAGTGCAGAATGTTCATCCGTAGAATATTTTATAGTAGAAAATTTTAGAAGCCAGAATGTAGATCTATCTGCAGATATTTACAGCAAAACCTGTTGAGTTTTAGAATGTTCATCGGCAAAATATTTTGCAACAGAATCCCAGGAATGCAAAATGTTCATCGACGAAGTATTTCGCAGCAGTCACAGCAGAATCCCAAAAATGTAGAATATTCATCGGCATAATATTTCGTAGCAGAATCCAAAAAATGAAAAATGCTCATCAGCAAAACCTGCTAAATTTTAGAAGTGCAGAATGTTCATCCGTAGAATATTTTATAGCAAAAAATTTCAGAAGCCAGAATATAGATCTATCTATAGATTATTCACAACAGAACTTGTTAAGTTCCAAAATGTTCATCAGCGGAATATTTTGCAACAGAATCCTAGGAATGCAGAATGTTCATCGGCAGAGTATTTCTCAACATTCGTAGCAGAATCCCAGAAATGCAGAATGCTCATCGGAAAAATATTTTGTAATAGAATCCCATAAATGCAGAATGTTCATCGGCAGAATATTTTGTAGCAGAATCCCTAAAATGCAGAATATTTTGTAGCAGAATCCCTAAAATGCAGAATGTTCATCGGCAAAATATTTCGTAGGGGAAAGTTTGAAACGACAAAGTGCAGATCCTTTGGCAGACTGTTTACAGTAGAATCTGTTGAGTTTCAAAAATGCAGAATGCTCACCTACAATATATTTCATAGCAAAAAGTTTCAAAAGCCAAAGTGCAGATACCTCAGCAAACTGTTCACAGCAGAATATTCTGCAGCAGAATTTTGTATTGAATTTCAGTAGGTCTTTTCATAGAATATCCTACCACAAAATTCAGTATTGAATTCTTGAACTTTCTAAGTGCAATCACAAATCCAACGTGATTTTCTTCTACAACAAAAGGGACCATTGCCCCATAAAGAATTCATGGGAACACCAACAGTGTGAAGATGTGTAAAAGGGTAGTGGATGATTCTGCTATAGCATGAAATTCAAGTCTAGATCTTATTCAACAAATTTGAGACTTGTTCTTAAAGCAAGAGAGGTGCATACAAAGCCTTTCATGTTTACTTTTGCTGAATCAGTCTTTTGCTACTACATTAGCAAATATATCAGTATCAATGAAGGGAGGAGGGAGAAGTAATCGATCCAACAATAACGAAACATTCGCTTTCAACCAAAGAATACATTGAAGGCATGTGGCAGGGTGGTGAAGTGTCCAAATTAAATCCAGACCTTGGAATGAAGCCAAACACTCAGTTATTGCGTACTTTTCATAAAGAAGCACAAATCTACAAACTGCACTTTGTCCATTATCGGGTCTAATAAACCAATTCAGCAACCTTGAAGAGTTGAGAAGTTTTCTTTGAAGCACCTCAGAGGATTTATTCCTAGAGTGACATTAATGATCATGATCTTTATGATATTTCTAAGCACCATCACTCTTGAAGTCATGAAGCTTATTAATGCCCATGTCTCATCCTAGAAGAACTTTGCAACAGTGACAAACTCAAAGCTCCTTATTTTAGCTTGTGTACAAGAGGGAAATAGTAGAAACAATTGCTCACACACATTCTGCCATGAATAGAGTTGTTTATCGTATTGCTACAAAAAACTATTACGTGGTTTTTATTGAAGGCATTCTGCCACAAGAATAAAGAAGCATGCTATCCCAAGAAGATGTTGGTACGTCATGGGAAAATTCTACATTAGAAGCCTTTGCACTTGGCTATTACTAGCCAACTATGAAGCAAGAGACATAGCAAGCTCCATCTAAATATTCTCATACTTAAAACAAACAAAGAAGAAATCCAAAGAATATGGGTCTTAGTAGCAAAAGCTAGCAAAAGGGTTGTGGTCATGAATTCTTGGCTAGAAGCCAGCAGAGGAACCATGGTTGAGTTCTTGGCAAAAGTCCATAATAAGGACTACACTCAATCAAACCTGCAAAGGAGTAATGATCGCATGTCTTTGGAAAGAATCTGCAGAAAATCTATAGCCACAATTATATGTAGTAGAAAATACATGGGAAGCAATCGTGCTTGCAATGGAACGAAGCCAAAGCATGCTTAGGAAGTAACTCTTTCCCAAATTCTCTAGCAATGAAGAATTTCTATAGTATGCTTGGGAAGTAATTTTTTTACCGAAGAATGCATGAAACACATGATGGAGCACCAACACTAAGAGAAGGTGATATCAAGCTCATCCAGTTGTCTCACATGCTGGGGGATAAAGCTCATTCTGCAGAAAATATGGGAAGCCCTATGCTGAAAGCTAAGGGCTTATTCTCGTATATTGGGGGTTGTCTCATTCTGCAACAAAATTTGGGAAGCTTTTTACAGAAAACTAAGGACTCATCCAGTTGTCCCACATGTTGGTGGCTAAGGCTCATTTTGCAGCAAATTCGAAAAGGCTTCCGCAAAGCGCTTAGAGTATCAATATGTAGCAGCAACATTACCCACTACGAAATAAGCATTGATTGTGGCAATTCAACAAGTATACATTCATCTGCCACTTGATTTACAACAACTTCAAACTTCATGATATGACATAGTGCAACACCTATGCAATTTTTTGCAACCTACCATGGTCAAGTAACATTCTAGTCTGTGATAAAGCAGCAACATCATCTATCTTCTGCAGAAGCATCAACTAGCAATTGAAGAGTAAAGTTCTCACACAATGCAAAGTCTATGCAGCAGTGAATCCATGAGAAGAAATTTTACCACCCTTGTTGCGGTAAATGTAAATGAAGCAAAGAAAGGAAGCAAGAAGAGAAGGCCTACAAGCAATCTAGCAGAAACATATGTAAAGGTGAACCAACAAGCACTACAGCAGAAAATAAATGCTCTTCCTGAGACTTTAGGCTTCAAGAGTACTCTGCAGAAAAGCTAAGTGACAAAGGAACTCACAATAGAAACAAAAGGTGGAAATCAATGATGAAGTCCAAACATCTCTCTAGTAATGCATTAAGTGGCAAACCACCTTTCACAAGAATTGGAAAGACACAGCCAAGTTTAGCAACATAAGAAAGAAGAATTGGGAGAAATAAGATCTGCGGAAGACTAGAACAAAGTTAAGAGATCCAGTTCACAACAACATCTATGCCTTTTCATTAAAAGGCAGTGATATACTCACCAACAGCGGCTGCGGTAGAATGACAAGAAGAATATGTTCAGAGAAGAAAAAAAACAAATACGAAGGAATCAATAGTTGTTGTGGCAAAATGACAAAGAAAATGTTTATAATGAAAAGAAAGTGAAGATTTCTCATGAAAGCATCCTTATTGGTCCTTGTAAAAAGAACACCTATAGTGGCACTACTTGTAGGCACCTAAAAATGAGTGGCAAACTCAGTCACTTTTGCAGAAAGATCAATTTTGCAGCAAAACCAGAATCTATGGCAGAATCAGAAACAACCTGTAATGCAAATAGCAAAGGCCCAGCATCCTTCTTTGTAAAAACTTCATCTCGGCAAAGAACATATGTGTTCTTCAACACAACAGAAAGTATTATCAGCAAATGAAAGAGTACTTTGCTATGATGAGGGCTTGCAATGTAAGCTCTACGCTTTGTTTTAAGCAAAATAAATGAAGATACGTGAGTGCAAAGAGAAGAAGAAGGCACAAGAAAAGGGAGCGAAGCCACCCTTTGATCTACACACTTAGAGGAAGCTTTCCTCTTGTGAAAGAACTCTACTTAAAGAAAGTGATGTGGCATATCTATTTTGATGAAACTCTTTTCAGTCATCAGCTTAGATGCAAAGGTAGTAGAAGATAACACTTTCTCTATTTTTAGAGAATGAATGAATCCCGAAGTGAAGCAACCTTAGGTGGCTAAAAGAAAAGAAAAATGAAGACTGTAAGAAGGATCCTCGCTCCACAAAGTGCTATTCGCAAAGTTGGCAAGAGAAAGAAGAGTAAAAGAATCCAAAGAGACAATTTTGAGCATTCTACAGAGATGTAGAACATCATAATAAAGAAGAACCCAACAAGGAAGGATTCCACGACATTTGTGTCTTCTGACCATTCTTAGAGAGCAACTACACTTATGGAAGAATGAAGAGATGATACTAAGGAATACATGGGGAAAGTAAGTTAGCTGAAGTAATCAAGCCTAATTCTTTTGCCGCAGAATCTGCTACAACCTTCATTTCCTATAGTATAGATGCTGGTCTAGCAAAAGCAGAGTACGAGGTGCATTAATGTAGAGAAATAAGTGCATGTATTGCAGCAAAAAGTGTCTACATATTCTACAGAAGCAGAAAAATGAGTATTTATCCCTACAAAAGCAAAGAAATGAGTATCATTATAGAAGTCCAAGATCACAAGGAATTTCCAAGAAGCACACCAAGAAACAAGCAAAGGAATGATGAAAAAGAGAAGGATGCACACATCATTATCATCTACAATCCCTTTGAATAAGGGTAATGTTAATGCCCACTTTGGCAAGGAGGCCCAATAGCCAGAAGAAGCCCAACAATATGGGAAGAAAAGAGTTTGTAAATTGAGAAGAAAACCATTAAACCCAAATGGCAGGAATAATGGATCATAGGCCTAGAAAATAGCAAATGAGCCTAAAAAAAAGCAAGCGGGCCTAAAGGAGCCTAGAGAAAGAAGCAGTAAACCCATGGGCATTATGAGAAATAGAAAGCAAGCAAGAATGGGCCAAAGAGGCCCGAAGTAATGAATTAAGTGAGTAAGGGGTTGATGGAAAGCCCATGCACCCCAAAATTAAAGGATGTGATAATTTAGGTTGGGGAAGCCCAAAAGACTTAGCAAAGACCAATGGAAGTAAAAAAATTGGAACGGGCTGAGGATGCCCAAAAGAATAAAATGGGACAAAAGAGCCCGAAAGCGATGAAACGGGCCAAGGATGCCCAAAAGAATAAAAAAGGACAAAGAAGCCTGAAAGCTACAAAATGGACTGAGGATGCCCAAAAGAATAAAATGGGACAAAAGAGCCCGAAAGCAATGAAATGAGCCAAAGAAGCCCAAAACAGCATGAGTACAAGCCTAATGATAATACTAGGTTATTGGAAGGAAAGCATACAACAAGCCCAAAAGAGGCCCAGTAGGCACAAGTCAAATAATAATATGTAGGCAATCAACAGAAACAATCAAAGTAAAGAGAGGCAAAGTTTTCAACAAACTTGCTTTGGAGTGACAGTAACAAAACCACTACCCTCATGAACAACAAATTTTTGGCTACCCTTGGAGGGTCATAAATTTGCAGAAAGAAAGAGAATGACTTGCCTAAGGAGAGTAAAGATTGAAATAGCAGGCCCACGAAGAAAAGAAGAGAAGCATTCACATGTGAGTTGTGAAACAACCGGCTTACTCACTCCCAGGTGCTGGAGATCATAGCAATATAATTTTCGGAGTATCAAGGTTGAACCACAAGAAGCAAGATAAATTCAAAGACAATATAATTAATAACAATTTGGGTGAAGAAGAAAAATACTTTTGTTTCGTGATTGTTAACAAGAATAATAATAAAAACTTATTTAAATCAATAATATAAATACTAGGGTATCGGAGTATTTCCCTATATCGATATGAAATTCGTTGTGATCTAAGAAGATATATATTTCATAATTAATTATTCTTATACAATTAAATACTTATGATTCGGTTAAGCTGAGACAATTCAAGAACGCATGATAACCTAGATTGATAATGCGGTTAGAAAAGTTTAAAAAAAAAAAACTCATCCATTTTAAAACATGATTTCTATTTGAAACTATTAGAAATTCATCTAAACAATAAGAAAAATATTATTTAACTTATTGAAAGTATGGAAGAAATAATACATCAAAAGAAATCTAATTGGACAATCAAATATGTCATTGATAGAATCCTAGAAAGAATCACATTGAATATTCATACCGTATAGAAGAAACATAACTCCTACCCCTAGCAAAGAGTTTAGGCTACCATTAGAGAAAGAAAACTACAAGGTTTTCTTTGCCAAAATTTGTTCTACACAGCCTCCCTTCAAAACCCTCACGTCTAAAGTGTCCAAAGAAAATAAAACTTTTACTACTTTTTTTTTTCGTCCAAATTTATAGTAGTAAATTGTGAGTTCATTTCGGCCTTCAAACATTGAGAATTTCAAAAAACTCAAAACTGGAAAGTTGTAGATATTTAAGTCACGATTCCAAACCTTTTGGCATTGTATCTATTGGATTTTTAAGGAGAGAGATATGTCCAAAATACTGATTAGTGCTCAAATCTGATTTTTCTTTGTTAGATTTTACCTCTTTGATATCTTTCCTTATTTGAAACTTCCAAACATGGTAGATGATCCAAGCACTTCAGCTCCTCCTTAGACATTTAAGCGGTCCTTTAGCTCCACTTTAGTTCTAGTTTGGCCTCCATTCTCTCACAAACTTTTGTAAACTCATCTTTTTCACACAATTTCCTGAAAGTAGAAAATTACACGCAATGAATGACATTTTATTCAAGAAATTATGTAAAGATAAATAATAGGGACTAATGCAAACAATGGCTTAATTATACAAATTAAGTATAGTAATAAGGAGATAACATCCACATAAATATATAACAAGTATACATTTTAAGGCGTTATCATAACTCATGAAAGAAAACTGCATAAGTTTTCACATATGAATTGTAGGAGCAATCCATATGCTCAGGGGGCTGAATGTTGATGCCCATTTTTTGAATTTGTACCCAAAAGCCCATACGGAAGAAAGCCCAATGAAAAGTAAGGCCCAAAGACCCACCAAGAAGACCAAAGAGCAAGAAAGGTCCAAAGAAAGAAGTGCAAGGGAAAGCGATCTACAGCAAAACACAGATTTGCAGCAGATTACAAATTTGCAGTAGAATACAGATCTGCTGCAGAATACAGTTCTTTAGTAGAATGACTTTGATAGATCAAGGCAAATTAAGCTTAAGACCCTTTTGATCCAGTTAACATTATTTGGCCCATAAAGGCCCAAATCCTTTTGTATAAAAGGATAGGTGTGAAAAATAATATGAAGAATCACGATGAAAAGAAACAAGGAATAGCAGGAAGTGTCAATAGCAAGAATTGTGTGAAGGAAAGAAAAGCCAAACTAAAGCAAATGACAAACACAGCATGAAACGCATGAAGAAATAAGACAAAGACATGCAGCAAAACAAAACAAAGCTAATTTGCTACAGTTGAAAATGCGTGGGAATGAAAGAAGATAAAAATGGAAGATAGTGGAGCAAGCACACAAGGGTCGGAGCACAACCAACCTATGCCCAGCAGATACAAGAGAGGTGGGCCCACAGTCAAGGGGATTCAGAGGGTGTGGTTTTGTAGTAGGGGGAAATGGGGTCTATATTTGGTTTCCAGCCGTAACTTCTTTTGGGAATATACCTTGCTAAGATGGTATCTTACCCAAAAGAAGTAATAAATGGTTGGGACCATCTGATACATGCCATAGAGCTAGGTAGTGAGGTAGCCCAATCCTTATCTATTTGAACCTAGAGGTAGAGGTAGAGGTATACAGCAAGAACAAACAAAAGGAAATTTTGTCGTGAAATGAGTAGTGGACCAGCAAACATGTACTAAGCAATGACAGTAGTTGGGACAACCAATGGGTTAGTGGGTAGTCCTGAAGGGATTCCCACAATAAATCAAAAACAGTTGGTGAAGCCCTAGGGGTAAAAGGAAAAAATCTCATTTAATTAGCTCACTATAAAAGGAAAAGGTAACCATGGATAAAAGGGAGAAGCACCTGAGAGAGGAACCCATGGTCAAAGAGCAGTAAGCACCTAAAGGAGGCATTTAGAGAGAGAGAGAGATAGAGAGAGAGAGAGAAAGGCACCTAGAGAGATGGACCCAAGAAAAGGAAAGACCAAAGGTGGAACAACCTACGGCAAGAGAGTAGTAAGAAACTAAGAGTACAAAAAAAAAAAAAAAAAAAAAAAAAAGAAAGAAAGAAAGTGGTAAAAAGAAGAGAGAAAACACAGCAGAAATAGAGGCATGCATCAATAAACCATCTTTTCCCTCCCTTTTAGCAAACCCACTCTTTGAAGTATCCCAAAAGCAGTAGTCAGTTGCCATTTAGGCCTATTTTTCAAAATGCACAAGTTTGATGGCAAAAGCCTATGACAAGGTTGTTCAAGTTGGGGTTTGGGTTCCTTCTTGGTTTACTTATTCTATAGGAAGATTCAATATTTGATTTCGATTGCAAAAATATTTTATTTCACTCGTTAGAACTTATATCTGCTGTATTTAGTCATACTGCTGTAGCACGTTTTTTATAACGTTAATTGCATCTGTTGTCCTGCTGTGGTATCTTTACTTGTTGTACTAGTTATTCTGGTGTAGCACCTTTTCATTATATTTACCATATTGGCTACTATACTAGCTAAACCTTTTTTATTGAAGCTTTCTTATTTCTTTGTTATTACATGTTTTGTTTTTGACACAAACTAATCATTATCCTGTCATAAGTATATATATACATATATCTTGTTCTCATGTTCTGCAAAATATATTTTATAGATGTATATATGAATACGTATAAGTATATTTACGAATATATGTATGTATATATTTGAGAATATGCTAATCCATGTAAGCTAACATTTGCTTGATTGATATTTTCTTTGGGTTTTTAATTTTGTTTATGTGCAGGAAATAAAAAAGTATTTCTGCAGTAAAAAATGACTAGTCATTCAAGTTACAAAAAAGTGCAGAAAGTTTTACTACACAGCAGAAGGTGTTACTGCACAGCAGAAAACTTTACTGCATAGCAAAAGTTTTTATTGCACAACAGAAAACTTTACTACAAAGCAGAAGGTTTTTCTACCCAACAGAAGGTGCAGAAAGTTTTACTGTACAGCAAAAAACTTTACTGCACAACAAAAAGTTTTACTGCACAACATAAGATTTTACTGCACAGCAGAAAGTTTTACTGCACAACATAAGATTTTACTGCACAGCAGAAAGTTTTACTGCACAGCAAAAAAGTCAATCCTATGGCAGAAACTAGAGAAAAGTTCCTTCTACAGCAGAAATAGAGTACAAGCCCACTTTGCAGCATCTTCCCTCAGACTTTGGACTCAATGTTTGACCATAAATTGGTAGTAGCAGAATGGTACTTTGGAGCCCGTTCCGCGAAGCGCCTGGCCCAATTTTCTTCTTAGAAAAAGCCTAGACTAAGCGTTGTCCAATATCATCAAGGCATGTGTCTAAGGTACAAGAAACGTAAAAAGAACCCTCAACAACCTGTAACCTTGACTTTGCATTCAATTGATAATTCATTTGTAGTGTCCTATGTCTCTCATTCAAACCTTAACTCTTCCCTCTACCACTATCTACTTATAACTAATTTTCTAGTAACTTTTCAAAATCCACTAGTTAGAAAATAGAAAATTGATATCCACGGGAAAATAGATGGCAAAACTCTTAAAGATTAATACAACAAAATTGTAAGGTTAAATTATTAATTTGGCTTATGATTATTGGACAAAGTTCAATTTAGTCCCTCAATTATTAGTTGTGTCAATTTTGTTCGTTAATTATTGTTGATGCTCATTTTGGACAAGCCTAACTGCAGGAGGAAGTCCAACAATATGGGCAGAAAAAGAGTTAGTGGATTGAGAGAAAAACTCATTAAGCCCGAATGGTAGGAATATTGGGGCATAGTCCCATAAAGTAAACAAATGGGCCTAAAGGGGCCCAAAGAAAGAAATAGTAAACCCATGGGCATTATGTAATATAGAAAAGTGAGAATGGGCCACAGTAGGCTCGAAGTAATGAAATAAGAAAGTAAGTGGTTGATGGAAAGCTCATGAACCCCAAGGATGAAGGATATGGTAATTGGGCCAGCGAAGCCCAAAAGAGTTAGTAAAACCCTATGGGAATGTAGAATTGGAAATGGGCTAAGGATGCCCAAGGGAAGAAAATGGGTCGAGGATGCCCAAAGAGGAAGAAATTGGCCAAAGGAGCCCATAAACAATGTAATGGGTCAAGAAAGCCCAAAGTAACATGAGTATAAACCCAATGACAATATTGGGACATTGTAACTATCGGGGGCGAAAAAGTTTTCTTTCCGACAAATGAGATTTATATTGGGTCAGAGGCCTAAACCGAAACTCGATGATGGGCTTGATACACGGCCCAAAGGCTATCGGCAAAGATCCAAATAATCCACCATATTTTATGCCCCAGGCCTAGATTAAGACTTACAAGAATGACCCTTAAACAATCCCTACAACAAACACGTCAGTATGGTTAAAAAGTCTACTGTAAGAAATAGCCAAGCAGTAAAGTGTTTCTGCAGAAAATAACCCAGTGGTAAAGTGCTTCTGTAGAAAATAACCCAACCGTAAAATATTTCTGGAGAAAAAAGGGTAACCCAGCTGTAAAATACTTCTGCAGAAGAGAGTAACCCAACTGTAGAGTACTTCTATGGAAAGAGTAACCTAGCTTTAAAGTACTTCTATAGAAAGAGTAACCCAGCTATAAAGTACTTCTGCAAAAAAAAGTAACCTAGCCGTGAAAATAGTTCTGCAGAAAAATAACTCAGTAATAAAGTTTTTCACAGATTGAAGGAAACATCCATATTTTAGGACTCATCATCCGTTAGTTCTGAAGAAGAATTTTCTAATACGTCAATATGAGGAAAAAATTCTATTGTAACAGTTACATCATAACCATCAATAGTAAATGAGTAAGTAAATGTCATGGGTTCCATGGTAACAAACAATGGAGAAGACTTAGTGTGAGATGAAGGGAGAGAGAGAGATCCCAGCTAGTGCAGCAAGATCATCATGGTGCCAAAGCATTCTCTTGGGTGTAGTATATGTAATGAGTAAAGAGAGGCATTTATGGGTAGTGAATGGGAGTGTATAGAAGGCTGCTGGAACTTTCTGCTGGGGAGGAGCTGTATGCTTTTTAACTTGAGGTATGAGAGGTGTTTTTAAGCTAGGAGTGGGGGAACTCATTTTCCATGTTTAAGAATGAGAGTTTTGTGACTTAGGGTTTTGCTGGGATTTTGAGAAGCTGATACAGAAAGGTTTTTGAGAGTTTTCCTTTGTGAGTGTGTTTCTTGGTGTCTTCCTTGTCCCCCCCCCCCCCCTCTTGAGGCATTGATAAAGGGTTCTATTTATAGTTGAGATTTAGGGGGCAATTGGCAAATAATTTTTACTAAATCTCCCCCAATCTTCAGAAAATCCTTAGGGATTCGTTCTTAGAATGTTAGCTAAGAATGGTAAGCTTAACCTTTTGGAAGACTCTTGCTATTTTGGGGTAATATTAGCTGGGATTCTGACCTAACATTAATGTTGATTGGTCTTGGCTGATGGGGGTTTGAGCATGCATTAAGCTAATGACCTTGGATGTGCTGCTTACTAGGTTCAGAGCTCCCAAAGGCAAGTTACATCACCCCAAGCCAGGTGTCAACCTTGGAGCCTTTGTTGGGAGCTCTGCTGAGATCCCTTTAGTGCCCTCCAAGCCACATTTCCCTAAGTTTTCCTATGAAAGGTTCATGTGCTTGGTCCATGAACCAGAGAATACATATTTTTTAGCATGAAAAATGAGTTGATTTGAGCTTGCTTCAGGAGCTTTAATGGTTTCCTTTGCTGTTTGATTGAATGGGTTGGAGAAGAAAGAGGATATGGCAGGCTGAAGTGCTTTAGCTCCCTGCTAAGTCTTTTCAGCCTTATGTCAAGTCCGTTTCAACTTTATGTCACACAATAAATGATGATATTTCAGCTTGTGGAAGAGAGGTCTGACCCCTAATGGACGTGCGCCCTGTTCTGACCTGATGGGACAAGCTGAAACATGACAGCAGTGGGCTCTAGCTGTTGACTTGTGCTGGGTTTTGGTTGATTAGCTCACGTGAGCTTCAACTGCTGGGAACTGAGTTTGGGCTGGGTTGGTCCAGCTGGGCCTTATGTTTGAGCTGCCTTGGGCTTGATTTTTCGTACAAAATGAGGAATTTTTCCATGGATGATATTCATGAGTTTTTATAAACTTTACAAGAGAAGCATTTCTTAAAAGATGAATACTAATATTTCCCATGAGTAAGGGATTTGGTATATATGAAATAATTGTCAAGATGGTATTTAAATTTTGTAAATATATGTCAAAATAATATTTGGGTTTTTGCCAAGATAATATTGGGCTTCATGAAATAGTTGCCAAATAACATTTGAGCTTTAGGAAATAGTTGAAATAATTGCCAAATAATATTTGGGCTTTAGGGAATATATAGTTGCCAAAATGTTGTTGGGCTTTATGGAATAGTGCCAAAGTCATATTGGGCTTTATGAAATAGTGCCAAAATCATATTTGGCTTTATGAAATAGTGCCAAATTAGTATTTGGGCTTTAGGAAATAGTTGAAATAGTTGCCAAATAATATTTATGCTTTAGGGAATATTTGAAATAGTTGCTAAATAATATTTGGGCTTTAAGGAATATTTGAATTAGTTGCCAAAATGTTGTTGGGCTTTATGGAATAGTGCCAAAGTCATATTGGGTTTTATGAAATAGTGCCAAAATCATATTGGGCTTTATGAAATAGTGCCAAATTAGTATTTGGGCTTTAGAAAATAGTACCAAATTAGTATTTGGGCTTTGTAAAATAGTTTGCCAAATTAATATTGGGCTTTAGAAAATAATTGCCAAATTAGTATTTGGGCTTTAGAAAATAGTGCCGAATTAGTATTGGGCTTTAGAAAATAGTTGTCAAATTAGCATTTGGGTTTTAGAAAATAGTTGTCAAATTAGTATTGGGCTTTAGAAAACAGTTGTCAAATTAGTATTTGAGCTTTGTAAAATAATTCGCCAAATTAGTATTTGGCTTTGTAAAATAGTGCCAAAATCATATTGGGCTTTAAAAAATAGCTGTCAAATTAGTATTTGGGCTTTAGGAAATAGTTTAAGATTTTTGTTGTAAAAAAGTATTGCCGTGTAACAACGGGCTTAGAAAGATTCCGTGTAGCAATGGGCCTAGAGGTGCCGTGTAGCAACGGGCTTAGAGGTATCGTGTAGCAACAGGCTTAGAGGTGCCATGTAACAACAGGTTTTGTAAGGTGCCATGTAACAACGGACTTAGAGATACCGTGTAGCAACGGGTTTTGTAAGGTGCTGTGTAGCAACGGGCTTAGAATGGTGCCGTGTAGCAACGAGCTTAGTAAGGTGCTGTGTAGCAACAGGTTTTGTAAGGTACCGTGTAACAATAGGCTTAGAATGGTGTCGTGTAGCAACGGGCTTAGTAAAGGGTTTTGTTGGGTTTTTTGGGTCTTGCCCACGAGTTAAATGATTTTGGGCTTTTTGTGGAGGAGGTATAATTTTGTGGCCCAATGTTGGTAGCAAGGTGATGGGCATTTTTTGTGAAAACCCAAGCTGGGTAATGGAATATAGTGGGTAATATTAGTGAGAGGGCCCAAAGTAATTTGTAGGGCTTATATATGTAGGAAATATTTGTGAGAGCCCAATAATATGGAAAATATTTAAGCATTATGTGGGAAATATCTATGTGGGCTTCAAAATAATTCTTGGGCTTGTGTGGGTATTCTGTGAGTGGGGTAAAGAAATTAGAACCCAAAAATTTGTACCTCAACAGTAACCAATTGAGGGAAGAGCATACAGTATGCCTGAAAGAGGCCCAACAAGCATGGATCAAATAACACCACAACAAGAATAACAAAATGGCATGGTAGGAATACTGGCAAGCCAACAGAAGGAACAAATAATGGACTAAAAGAGAGAAAGCCCACAATCAAGCAAGGCTCAACCCTTAGGGGAAGCAAGCCATAAAGAATGGAGGATCAGAAAACAGTTCACACGACAAGAAGTCAAGAATGAGTGGTAGAATGCACAGGCAAGCCACTAGTACACGGCAAATGCATGAGCAGTAGTCAAGCTTTAGAAAAACACAGAAGTGGAGCACGCATAAGGCCCAAGCATCACCAACCTGTACCTAGCCAATACAAGAATAGTGGGTCATAGGTCAGAGGTAAGAGAGTGTATGGTCTGGCAGTGGAGAGAAGGGAAAGCCTATTCTGGGATTCCCGCTCAAACTCTTTTAAGGAAATACCTTGCTATGATGACATGCCACCTAAAAGAGAGAATGATGAATTGGAATCACTAGGTGCATGTCATGAGGGATAGTAAAAGAGTATACCCGCACTATGGTAGATAAGAATGCCACGGTGAACAATCAAACAAAACAATTTTCTTTGTCTGGTAATGGGAAGTGGCACAACCAGCACAGGTAAGTGGTGATGATTAGGAAGTTGACATATCAGTGGGTGGTCAAGAAGGACACCCACATCTAGGCAAAAGTAGTTAAAGGGTAAAATGGTAAAAAATAGTCACGACAGGCAATATATAAAGGGCTTTCACCATGCACAGTATCGTCATCGCAACAGTAGCAACCATTAGGAGAGAATTACAACACCACTATCACAGAAAGAGAATCAGGAAGAGAAATAAAAAGTGTAGAATGGAAGGCATATACCAATAGGCTAATCACTACTTTCCCTTTAAAAGCCTACCCTCTGTTAAGGATAAATGATTCATTTGGGCATAAGCCATTCAGGCCTATTCTCTCTTCTACTTTAGGATCCTCCTGTGAGGTTACCCACTTTGAGTAAGTGGTTCTCTCTTTGTTCTTAGTCCCGTAACACAATTTAACATGGCAAACTAACCTTTTCCTTTTGATTTTATTATTTATTGTAATTGTTTCCTTTCTTGCCTTTGCAATTCACTTCTAACATGTTTTCTTTTATTGCTATATCGTTCTTTTCTCCCAAGGATTCCTTATTTCATCTAATGACCAGCATATTGCTTTTATTATTGTTATATTGTACTTGTCTGCCATAAGTTTTCTGTGATAGCTTCGCCTGTCATGAGCATGTGACCAAAGTTTCAGCAAAAGGGGCATGGTTTGTGCACAAGCCGGCCCAAAGTAGGTTACAATTGAACCAGTCCCAATTTTCCTATCCAGAACACTTAGGTCTCAGTACAACAGGAGATAGTCCAGCCCAAAATCACAAAAGGCTCACCACAATCTTTAATTGTGTCAGTTTCATGCATTAACTTTTAAGATCAAGTCAATTTCATCATTGATTTCCTCTCTATTAAGATTACTAATTGAGGGATCTAAGAATAAAATTAACTTGATTTTGAATCTTGAGAGATGTTTCTCAAAAAAAAAAAAAAATTGAGAGACAAAATTAACACAATTAATAGTTGAGAGACAGGATTCAAGTGATAACTCAATAGTAATGACATTTTTGTAGTACCTCATGCATGTGAGGTACTACAAAAAATAAGAAGTTGAAAGACCAACTGAAACTTTGCCTAATAATTGAAAAACTAAGTTAGTAATTTAAGCTTCAGAGTTCAGGCCATTGCCATATGCTCCATTATATTAACGTGATGGGAAAAATCCTTATGTACTAAAATAATTTATAAGATAATGCCTAAATGTTCACTAATATAAAACAGATTCAAATCTGAGTATTATCGTATTAATAAAATTTCGAATACTTTTGTAGAAGTTAATTTTAGCTAAGAAAATCAATGTTCCTCTTCATTTGCTAGCCCAACAGGCTGCTTTGGTTAAATGGGCCAGTTTTCATCCTTATTTGCCTTTGTGTATTTCCCAGGCCATTACAGTGATGGGCCCAGCCCCATCCCAGAAATTTTCATGAGTCCATTTAGGGTGGGGAGGGGGCGGGGGGGGGGGGGGGGGGGGGGGGAACCTTTTAGCAAAAAATTGAGGGCAAAAATAAATAAATAAAATTCTTTGGTAAATATAAGATGCAGAAACTCTCGGCCACTAGAACAAATTTTTACAATATTTTCACAACAAATGTGTTGTGAGAATAAAATGAAAGTAATGAAATAAAATTATTTGAAATCCACAACCCAAAATGAGGGTGCTCTAAAAATGTTGTGAAATTTTGTTGTCTCCAAACTTTTTCTATCGGCTATTATCAATAATCTATGGCTCTTATAATAATAATAATAATAATAATAATAATAATCTATGGCTATTCCCAGTATAGCAAAATCTTAGTACAAGTCACAATGTGCATAACATATTTTGTGGCTAAGAGTTGTACCTTAGCGACACTGCATGCTTTCCTTTATGAGAAGAATTAAATTTCAAATCCTCAATTCCCTATTGTGGTAACTATCGAATTATTTTAAACCTTCCTTTTATTAAAAAAACAGAATTTGACTACAAATTTAGTTGTAGGCTACAATTCTACCATGTTTATTGGTTTTTCATGATTAACCAATAATAATTAATTGAATGATCTATTTACATACTTTCACTGTGTTCTGTTATCCTGAATCAAACAAAGAGATTAAACCAATTGATAAGTTGGTTGCTGTGTCAGGACTAAGATTATATGAAAAAGATGATTTTTTATTTCCAGTACTATTGGTAAGAGAAAAGACATGTGAAGAAGATTGTATAGGATTTAATACCCACAAGGCCACAATGGCAACAGAATACCCAACACATCTACTTCGGTCAACAGCTGAACCATAAAACTCTAATTTTTATCATAGCCACTCAAATACACAAAACCCAACTGAATTTTCATCACGTAATCACTCAAAAGACACAAAATTCAACTGAATTCTAATATATTTGGTCTTTTTCATTTATAGTGGATAATTTAGAAGCAAAGTAATCAGTCCAGCAAATGATAATATTTTCTTGTAGTCAATAAGGGATTTAATGCTCAACTTCTTATGAATTATGAATGTGATGTAGATATTTTTAATTTTCTTTCTATAATTTTATTTTGCTTTCCCATTTTTGGGGGTTGTGAAGTGAATGATTATAATGGATTTAGATAGATGAATTGAGCAAGAATCTGCTATCATGGAGATGAGCAAGAGTCACATATAAAATCTTATGGTACATTAAAATGGTGGGAAAAACGCTGACACACATATTCCTCCGGTGGACTCAAAGATCCCACATTGTGTCTTTCACCTTATCATGGATGGCTAAACAGCATATTGAAGTAAAAAGGCCTTGCTAAGCAATGGTCTTGACCTGGATTGATTGGAAAGCCATTGGGGTTGCAAGAGTTGGAGTGACATCTGAGACCACCAAAACAGCATCTCCTTGTTCCAACATCCCTGTTCTTTTAATTAGATTAATGGTTTTTGAGATGTTAGCTTCCATGTCATCCGATAAATCAACAAGGAGGGAAGTTACTCCCCACTGCAAATTTAGAGCCCTGCGGGTATTATCATCGTTGGTGAATGCAAAAATGGGAGGGTTTGGACGGTTGCGTGATAGCAGTGATGCCATGTGTCCATGTTTTGTGTAGACAAAGATGGCGTCCACGCCAAGTTTGTTAGCTGCAGACAGAGAATACAGTTGTAGTTTTGAAATATAAGCACTAAGATACACACTTAATCATCCATACCAAATCATTGGTGTAACGTGTGTGCACATAAGAGAGGAATGTTATTCTCAAAATGGTATTTACTCATAGACAGCCTGAATCAACTTCAGTGAAGTAGAGATTAGCCACTGAGAGCATACATATGCATATGGATCTATACTTTCATAGGCTCATACACATAATGTGCTATGTTGTCATAGAATCGTAGATACTAATTCTTCATTTTCTCA
Source organism: Castanopsis chinensis (assembly GCA_032878915.1). NCBI lineage: Eukaryota > Viridiplantae > Streptophyta > Magnoliopsida > Fagales > Fagaceae > Castanopsis > Castanopsis chinensis. The sequence continues at coordinate 2,614,647 of JAVQMG010000097.1, read as the reverse complement.
AACAGATTGAGTCAGGAAAATAATTGTTTGAACTCATTGAATTATTTGATGAGTTGATATGGACAAGTTCTCAATCAGAAACTCCAGCAAAAGATGACAGCTGTTATTTATAAGGTATTGGAATTCTGAACAATAGAATTTAGATGGGAAAAGTGAAATTACCCATTTCTGCAGCACAATTGCATATCTGTTCAGCAATGCGATCCGGCAATGATACTCCTAGTTGATGCTGAGGGAGAAGAGTTTGTTGGCTTTCTTCACGACCCCATGTTTCAATTCGACTGCTGGTCATCCGCAAGACAGAAAGAGCCTTCTGTCCATATAAACCAATAGCTGACTCACCAGAAAGCATCAAAGCATCAGCATACTGCCGAACTGCTTCAGAAACATCTGCAACCTGATGATATCAAAGGATATAGTCACTGATGCAATGTTCAACAAGTCTGTACTCTTAGATGCATTACTCCTTTAGTTCCCCATAACCAAAACAATAGAAGTTGTAGTGGTGGTCATAGCAATGACACTCGTGGTATAGTACCTCAGCACGTGTGGGGGTTGGATATTCAACCATGGACTCAAGAAGTTGAGATGCTACAATAACTGGTTTGTTCAGTTGCCTGCAGACATTAATTATTTCTTCTTGCACAGAAGGAATCTGTTCAAGTGGGATTTCAACTCCAAGGTCACCCCGAGCTACCATAATTCCATCTGAAGCCTCTACAATATCTCTCAATTTCTGTAGAGACTCCAAGCTCTCAATCTTTGCCAATACTCTTACGGATCTGTAAATTAGAACAATTCAGGACTTCCATAAGAACTGGAAGAAAAGAAAAAGGAAAAAAGAAAAGAGATAGCAAGCACATTGATTCAAAGAAAAAACATGAAAACATGAATAGAATCTGCATTCTTACTTTTTGCAGAATTAAATTTTAAAAAAGAAAAAGAAAAAAAAAGTGATCTGGTGAAGCCAAATATTCTAGTGCAAGTGCTAAATAAGACATAAAAATATGCAACTCATGATAATCTTTTGACACATGACAAACTATCATAGAAGGGCAACTGGTACATCTACTGGGGCAGCATTAGGAATAACTTAGAAGGAAAACAAGGGAAAGAGACTCAATGTGAAAGAGGTGTTGAAGTATAATATGAGCAAGTATCATAATTGGTATGGTCAAAGCTAAATCAGATAGTCTCTTTTCTAGTAGGTCTTGTTAGCAATGCATGCAATTCAATGTCAGGGCTCAGTCTTGGAAATAAGAAGAAAGTTGCAAACTGTGTAGGTATGAACAATTATGCGTGCAGCATCTACTACACATGCACGTTTCCAACTGTAACTGAACCAAAAGAAGAGAAGCTCAAAAGTAGGTCACAATATCTTTTCTAGTAATATTTGCTATAAAATAAAGCTCTCCAACAGACCACCAGAATGTGAACAGATTATATATTGCAACAAAATAATACTATCAGTTCACAGTCTGTCTACTCTTAACTCCAAATCTACAACCTCACCCATCATTCATTCTTATGAAAGGAGAAAATCCATCTGAGCTAGATCTCATTGACCATTTTTTTATTGTTAAGTAACACACATCTGGTGGATATTAAATCCATGACCTCGCCCTCCATCTTGCTCTTACAAGAGGAGAATGTACCATTTGATTTAGAACTCATTTGCAAATGTAGATGGTGACAAAGACTTGTCATATATCCACTCATCATCTAGAAACTGATAGGAAAGGAGACTTCCTTACTAAAAAGGTTCCTATGAGGTAATCCAAATTTTTAACTTCTATAGAGCATAGTACGGGGCCATATATGTTTTCATCAAAAACAATATACAGTTACAATCAGTTCTAAATGCAACTACGGAATATCAACAGAAAGTCAGCACACCAACCACATATCATGGAGTGAGCTAATGAAGCTAACAGATTCAATCTGCATGTGAACTGTTAATCACAGTGCCTAAATGAGGGCACTGAATGCTCTACAGAATTTGACCTTTAATTTTAGAGTATTAACAGAAATAATAATAGCTCTTCAGGTGTCAAAGATCAGTATATGTAACAGGGTAAGGTGGAACGGAACAGATTAAACAGTTACTCAATATACCGAGCATTGGAGAAAGAGTAAGAGCAACATCTGAATCCTGTTACCACTGGTGATCATCACTACATTATGGCCAAGTAGCACCAAGATCAATCAATTCACATCTAGGCATGGAAAATTACAGTCTTGCATCAATTTTTTTTTAAAGAAGAAGCTACCATATATGAAAGTTTAAGTTGTCAATTGCATGAGAAAACAGATTTAGATGTTTCATGAGTTACTTCTCTGAAACACTATGAAGTGATCATATGTCGTAGCATTTAACAAGGATAATCACATTGTTCAAGAGGGGAAAAAAATCCAAGGATGTAAACCTCAGATTTAAAACCAAAAAAAAAAAAAAAAAGAGTAAAATCATGCAAGTGTTAACCATTATGACAGTGCCTTACTTGGATGATTTGGAGGAGAGATAGTTCTTAAGATGCTTGACAGAACCAGAATCATTTACAAATGACATGGCAATGAAATTGATACCTTCAGAAACTCCAAATTCAATGTCAGCCCAATCCTGTAGTTCAGACAGTATCAATAATGAACTAATAAGTATGCAAAGAATTTGCTAAAATTATGGGTTTTACAGTATCATCTGAACATTGAAGAGGCATATATTCAGTCATACTTTATTTATTTATTTTATTTGGGTGTTAGAGCACTTAACTAATCTCTTGGGTGTTTGTGATCCCCTGTCCCACAAACACTGGGGGGATTACAGGAAGTAATACACTAATACTTAAAACATTATCATTCACAATTTCTACAGACTGAAAGAATTCTCTCTCCACACACACACAGAAACATACATAAATACCCAAATAAGAGGGAAAAAAAAAAACTTTAAAAGAGCAGAGATTTTGGTTATCAATGAACATTGGTACTATGACCAAATTTCTCTTTCTCTCTCTCTCTCGCCCAAAGAGCAGTGCTACTGTGAGCGAACTCCACCATCTCTGAAAATTGACCTCTACCAAATGAAAAGCTTTTTTCAATCAACACCCAGCAATTATAGCAAGAACTAAGAGTAGAAATTTTGGTTATCAATGAGCATTGGTACTGTGACCAAATTTCTCTCTCTCTCTCTCTCTCTCTCTCTCTCTCCCAAAGAGCAGTGCTACTGTATATTAACAAGTGAACTCTACCATCTCTGAAAACTGACCTCTACCAAATGAAAAGCTTTTTTCAGTCAACACCCAACAATTATAGCAAGAACTCAAAATAGAGTTTGAAATTCGTTTGTCTTATTGTCAGAACTCAGGATATTTAATCAGTTTTGATAGAGAACATCATGTAAGATACTTAAGAAAATATTAATATCACAAACACAAATATGGCACAAGTATGTAAGTTTAGGAGCTTCTGAATATATAAAAAATAAAATTGGTTTTCAAGCATCTTTCGTGCTCAAACAGTTTTAAGTAATTTTCTGAACAATTTCGATAAACAAGTTTGCAAGAGGACAAGAAAATTAGTACAGAAATGATGTTCTTTGAATCAGGTAGCTGTTGTAGAGTCAATGTTGCTGAAATGAAAATAAAGTTCACATTCACTAACTCCAGGAAATCAATGGGTGCCATTTTGTTTTAAAAAAAAGGGTGATGTCAAACTAAGGTTGATATGCAAAAAATAGAGAATGTAAAAGCCAGAGAGTCTGGGGGAAAAAATCAAGAACAAAAGCGTATGAAATCAACCTTTGCTGATAGAGTAGGAAGCTCATAATTTCTCCCCACAAGCTTCCCATCTCTCCAAAAGCTCAATTTGGCTCGAGGTAGGAATATACCAGGGTCTGTGCACTTACAACGCAAATCACTCCCAATCTTTTCTATGACTTCAAACCCTGCCATTCCACCATCAATCACAAGCTCATCTCCCACCTCAATACCTGCCAAGTAGTGAACATCACAAGCAAATTTAGATCACTAAAGTGAATTGAAAGGAAAAAAAAAAGTGCAGGGGGCCAGGTGAGGCTGATATTTGACACAATTAGCAGTAATCTCACTACCTTCAGAAAAACCCTCATAGTTAGCTTGAACTGTGAATGGACGAGAACCTGCAAACTTTTCTGCAGTAAACAACCAGATTGAACCATCCTGATGATCCAAGTAGAAGAAAAATCCATCAAAATTGCATCTTTCTCATAACATATTATCATCATGAATGAGGTGTGAACAAAACATAAAAAGACTGCTAACGGCTCACCTATCTAACATCTTTTTACCTAATTAATACCTACATCTAATTTAGCTGGACATAAAGCCAGAAACCAATTAGTTATAATGATCCAAGTTTTTTTCAAGTACTAATGATACAAGTAGAAGACAAATCCATCACAATTGCATCTTGCTCGTAACAGATTATCATTGTGAAGGGCGAACAAAAAATAAAGGGGGTGCTCACCCATCTAACATATTTTTCCCTAATTAACACCTACATCTAATTTAGCTAGACATAAAGCCAGACACCAATTAGTGAGTTCTACACATACTTACCTCTACTTTGACAGAAGAAGGAGCCCCATGATCCACCACATGAATCTGACTACCTTCAGTATCAATCATGACTGAAACACAAAACCCCTTTTCCTCATTCAATCTCTTAATCTTCTGAATCACATCCCGGTGCCACTCCCTCCCATTATGGCACATATTAAGCCTAGCCACATTCATTCCTCCCAATGCCAACTTCCCAATGCCAACTTCTCCAAATCCTCCAACGAGCAACACGCCGGCCCAATTGTGCACACGAGCTTCGTCTTCCTCATCCCCAAAAACCCCTTCTCCCTCAACTCCCCCTCAGAAACCACATCAAACCCCAAAACCCCCCTTAAACCCTTCAACTCACGCTGCAAACCCTCTGATTCCTCCACATTCACTTGCACTGCAGCTCTTACTCCAACCCCAATCTTTCCCTTCACCTTCCCTCCATTAAAACAAATCCCACGAGCAAAAACCGGCCTGCCTAAAACCCGATTCTTCAAATCCAAACACGGGTTCTTTCCAATAATTCCACCACTAATAAGACTTGAATTCCTCACAACCGCCATGAACTCAAAAAACCAATCTTGCTCTCAATATGACCCTCTTGGTGACAATTTAGATTTGTTGGCGAAAAGATCGAGGTCAAAGACTATATAACTTGTTGAACAAAGCTTAGACAAACAAGCAAAAAACAGAGTTATTGATAAGTTTTAAGCATTTTTGGATCGAAAACTCAGAAGGGTTTTGGATGGTGGAGTTTACAAAGTGAAGTAAAAGGTAGTTGGGTTTTAGTGGGAAAAATATACGATGAAGAAAGAAACAGAAACAAAAAACAAAGAGAGAGAGAAACCCTAGTAAGTTTGGTGGGTTTTGTTACAACTAGCGCCGTATGTTTAAGTCTTGTGCATTAAATTAATTTGAAAAATGGAGGGCTAGTGAAAAGGGCGGTAATAGTATATAATAAATAAAAGGAGCTTTCACTCGTAGTAGCAGCTTTCCTAATTTAACGGTCAACTACCGTTCCCGGGTTGTTGGCTTTTATTTGGGTCCGGTTCTTGGTGTTTGTTTGTGTCATAAATTTATGAACGGAAATGCTAACAAATGCCCTTAAGGTATTAGTTAACGATCTATTTAAAGAAAGTTTTTATGAAAAAATAAAATAAAGTAATTAATATTTTGACAGCTTTTTTCATTTCTCATAAAAGTGGTGTTAAAACTTTCCTAAAATGGATTGTTAACCAATGCCCTAAGGGCATTCGTTAGCATGACCCAATTTATAATAATACTATCGTGCTGTCACTTTCCTGCAGTTTTTTCGAGCACAGTTTATGTGAGTCTTAATCAACTTATTTAGTTTTCTGCTAAAAAAATTTTACCTTAAAAAAAGTGAGAAAATATGGAAAAAAAAAAAGATTAAAGTTTTAAAAAGCTAATATAAAAGTTAAAAATTAAAAATTGAGCTTATAATATGATGCCAAATAAGTACTCAAAATTAGCAATTTTTGAAAAAAAAAAAGGTAGTTTGGGAATTTGGGGTGTCAAAACTAACAACACAACAAAAAACACAATTTTTACCACAAATCGTTATAACAAAAGTGCTAGTGACACAATAAAATACACAATTATTTTTGGAAATTGTTAATTGTTATCACACTTTTATTATAACAATGAGTTTTGTGGTAAAAGTCGTATGTTTTGTTGACAAGATTTGCATAGAGTTGAAGAAAGGAATTTGGGGTAATTCGATCACGTGAAACTTGAGATGTACGGAAAAGAGAATCAGATTTCATCGTCTCAAATCTCAATGTGGTCCCAAATGGGCGGGCAATCGTGCTTAAACTTTGTTAGGTTTGGGTTTTGTTCTAAGGATAGCGTTGTATTCAGGTGCAAACACACATGCCTTACAATATCTGAAAATGCAACTTAATTAATTTAAGGGAAATGTTAACATTGTTGACAAACCATTTTAACAAATTTTTCATGAAAGAAGGTAAAAACAAAAAAATTAATGTTTTGATAGTTTTTTCTATTTGCCATAAAAGTAATGTCAAAATTTTCTTAAAATTGATTATTAATCATTACTTTAAGGATACTCATTAACATGACCATTTATTTAATTAAGCATATTTGTGAAATTGTTTTGGGTAGTTGTATTTGCACATACACATTATGTGTAATATTTTTTTTTTTTAGAGTTTCAACCTATAGCATCCGCTCCTGATAATAGTTCTTTATTATTAAACCAAAACACTAATCAGTTTTTAGCATAGGTGAGGATTGAACTCTAAATTTTTTATTCAACTATCGGAGACTTTACTGGTTGAGCTAACTAAAACCCATATGATGATAGCTCTTTATTATTAAACTAAAACGCTAATCAGTTTTTAGCATAGGTGAGAATTGAACTCCAAATTTTTTATTCAACCATAAAAAACTTTACTAATTGAGCTAACTAAAACTCACGTGTAACATATTTTTCTCATGTGTGACAAAGTATCTACTATTTATTCTCATGATTTATTAACGCGATGATCACTCAACAAATATAAGTGTTTGTGGGGGATTGGATGGTAAAAGTCGGGGTTCAAGTCTCCAGAATAGAACTTCATACACATGTACACTTAGATTAGACTCAAATAAAATTTATATCTTATATTAAAAAAATTTAAACACAAAACAATATACTCTAAAATGTCCATGCCTGTCTGGATTGGAAAAAAAAAATAAAAAATAAAGACTCACGTGACGTAGTGCAGTACGTGCAGGGATTAATTAAAAATATGAACAGATGATAAAAATGAAAAAGAAATATGAACTGTATATTCTTCCCATATGAGTTCGATACATTACGGAGTACCATGCTCCAAGGTATGTGCCTTAACTGAGGAAGAAAATATGGCATCTGAACTTGCCAAACAAAATCAGGGTATATGTCTGGTGAACCTCTAATGGGATTCTTCCCACCCACTCGTTACAACGTAGAGGAATTGCAATAAACGTTGTGCAAACTAGGTTGTTCGCGGAATTGGTTTTTAACCGTGTATGTTGAAAGGCCAATCGGGTTGCTTGTTTGTTGGCCAAATATACGAAGAAATTTTGAAGACTTGGGTCGAAGAAGAACCTAAGGTAGTAAGGTGCTTAAGAGACAACTCCAATATGGTGAAAGCTATTCTTTATTTTTCTAATGTCGTTTACTGGTTTTTTTTTTTTTTTTTTTCCCTATCTTTTAGTGAAAGTTATCTCGGAGTTCCATTAAAAATAATGTTAAATCTCTTATTGTCAAATTGAGGACATGGATTCAAATCTTGTTTATACAAAAATTAATCGATATCTTAATCTGATCATAAAGGGTAATTATCATGAAAGTGATGCTATTAATCCAAGAACAATGCTAGAGAGACAAACTCTTTTACAAACTGTTGATGTGGTGACTGGTGAGTAATCTATATATCTATATATATAATAATAGGTAAACAAAAAGTAAATTCAATTAAATTTCAAATCGAAATTCAATTAGAGTCTAATTTTGCGCCACAGGTCTCATCTAATCTAAATTTTAGAATTTTGTGCCAAGTGAATTAATTTAGTATAAAAATGGAATTTCAATTAAAGTTTAATTTTGAGCCACGTGTCTCATTTAATCTAAATTTTTAAAATTTTTTACCAAATTAGTTAATTTAGTATAGAAAATGAGGAGTCCAATATAATAAACCGTAAAAACAAAATCATATAACTAAAAAAAATTCAAATTTATAAGTCATCGATATATATATATATATATATATATATATATATCAATAGGTAAAACTTAGAGAAAGTTGAATTATAATATGAAATTATAATCCAATTTTGCAAGTGTTTGCATGTGTCTAAATTTATGTGGGAACTACACCATAATTATCCACTTAAGCATGGGTCATGTGTCTACTTAAGTTTTTTAATATTTGTGTCAAGTGAGTTAATGAGTGCAAAATACTAAGAATATAATATTAATGAACTATCAAATTTAAAAATAAAATAAAAAACAATTACATATACACAATAAAAATCATCACATGTTTCTCAAAAAATAAATAAAATAAAAATCACCACATGTTCTATCTTATTAAAAATTAAAAAAAAAATGATCATAAGTAGTATTAAATTTAGGTAAGAATTTTAATATGTAATTAATTATATTTACTTTAAAAAAATAATTTGACTAATTATCTATATTTTGTGATAAAAATTCTGTTTAATATTAAATATATCTATATGTATGCATGAATGCATGTGTTACATGGTTTTAAATAATAATAATTTGACTAATTATTTATATTTTTATAATAAAAATTTTGTTTAATTTTAAATACATCCATGCATTTGCATGGAATTACATGCCAGTTATTAGTAAATTCAAAAGTGATATTAATGATAAGTCTCAATGAAAACCAATAAGAAATTGGCTACATCAATAGTTTATAAAATAATTTGTGCCATAGTATTACTCTTAGTCCAAATTCTAGAGTGTCTATTGTTAATGTATATTAATTATACACACATGTAGTCCATTGGGCTCAGGCCCAGTTTACTTTACGTATTGTGTACTCTTATTACTTGTACAATACTAGCTCTCTCATGTCTGTATACACAAATACACAGATTATTCCTTTATTCTTTGTCTTATTTTCTTAATATCTATCAAAATGGACATTTCATTTGGATTTTGGATAATGGGAATAGACCTATTTCATACTCGCAAAGCATGTTGACTACTATGAGGGTAGATGTGTCAAAATATGATTTTGGGCCTTGGGCTTGATCCGATGGTATTGGCTCGTTCGAGGAGGGGTTAATGCTAAATGAAGGATACCGTACTTAAAAGCCCACGAGCAAGTTGTTGTGGGAGAGGTTGGCGAGCATGGTTCGAGGAGGGATACATCCTCGGCTAACTAAAGGGAAAATCATATAATTTGTTGCTATGTTTGGAAGGAGGTTCTAGAGGGTTTGATGGATGAGGATGTGCTTCAGAAGGTCATAGGAAGGAGGAACAAATAGTAAATATCTTGGATAAAGCTGTTATCACCGTATTAAAGACCATGCACCTACCTCTTTGGCCACATTAATGGGGAAATGATATTTGAACAATATTGGTTAGCCTTACAGCTACTATTCGAAGACTTCAAGAAGGTGGTGGATGGGAGAAGTATCTAGATGGATGATCTGAACCATACGTGGAAGATGGAGGGAAGAATGAGGATGATATAAAAGGAAGAGAAAGACATTAGAGAGAGAGGGGGAGACACACCATTATCAGTTGTAATTGATCTTTGATAATAATAGAAGCATTACATATCATCCTCGGCTGGCATCTGAGGGGAGATTTTACATATAATCAGCTCTTTGTTTGTGAGTTGTGGATCTAGTCCATTACCTTTGTTCTTTAGACGTCTAGAAACCTAGGTTTTAAGCTCACTCTCTACAAAAATTCATTGTTTTAGGCCTTTTGGGCCTATCCCCTTTACACGTTTGGGTCCAGGTACAAACTATGCACTTACAACTACCATGAGAGTTGGTCCAAAGCCTTAAGAAAACTAGCATCTCGGGATGCCAAAAGAAAAAAAAAAAACCTATTTTGTATCCTCAAATACCACTTTATTTATTTTATCAATCCATTTCACAACTTACCTAACATCCTAGTTTTTATTTTTACATACAATCCAATAAAATAATAAATAATACTCTTCTCTCTCTCTTTCCTCCTGCTCTCTTTTTCTCTTCACACACAACCACAAGATTAAAATATTATTACTTTTCTTAATAACCTATGAACAGTAAGGATGCATATGCAACCTTATTGTAGCAATGTTGCAAATCTTTTTTAAATATACAAACTTAGATGAAGTGGGTTTTAAGTGTCTTTGTAAAATAGCAATTGGGGGGTGAGCACTAGCATCCAAGGATGCAAAAAAAGGGGAAAAAAAAAACTTATTTTGCATTCTCAAGCACTACTTTATCTATTTTACTAGCTCATTTTACAACTCACCCTAAATCTTAGTTTTTATTTTTACATACAACCCAATAAAATAATATAAAGTACCTAATAAAATAATAAAAAGTATTCTTATTTCTCTCTTTCCTCCCATTATCTATTTCTCTTCACACACAACCACAAGATTAAATATTATTTTTTTTTCTTTACAACTTATAAATAGTTAGGTTGCATATATGCAACCTAACTATTCATAGGTTGCAAATTTTGTTAGGCATACAAACCAAAATGAAATGGGATTTTGATGTCTTGAGTTGTAAAATGGTAATTGGGGGGTGTTTACGCCTCCCAATACTAGTACTCGTACACCTCAATGCTAGTGTTCTTAAGCAAAGTGAGCGATAACCTAAACTTCAACTCACTTGCCAAGTTTGGGCTAGGATAATAAGACTTGCATAATTGCATTGGATGGATCAAATATACACAGTCTACTGATGGATGTATATAACTTCAATTTTTTTTTTTTTTTTTTTAAAGTTGGAGTGAAAATAAAGATATTTTATGGTGTGTTTGTTTGGGTGGATTTTAGGAAGAATAAAAAAAAAGGAAAAAAAAAATAGAAAATGGGAAGGGAAAGAAAATTTTGGAGTGTTTGGTTTGGTGTATTTGTGGATGGAAAATTAGTGGGATCCAAAGTATTTTTTCTGGCTTGCCAAAATGTTTTTTTCGCTAAATTGGGGAGAAAATTGAGGAGAAAAACAGATTAAAACCTAAGGAACAAAAAGTCCTTGTGAGCACTTGCACCGCTGTATGCATAAAAGCCTGTGATTTCTTCTTTGTTTTTTCCTTCGATTTTTCACTTTTTTGTCTTTTTCTTGGTCATTTGTTTCAATTTGTTCGTTTTAGCTGCTATTGTGTTTTTCTATTTTCTTTTTCTTTTGTTTGTTTGTTGAAAGCTAAATCAATCAGAAACTTCTTTTTCTTTTTCTTTTTTTGATTTGTTCTGTCAACGTGTTGTTCAAGTAAAACAGTGTTTTTTTTTTTAATTAACTGGTGGCTTTCACCTCTAAAATATAATGAAAAATATTTTTTTATTTAATGATTAAAGAAATTATCTATACTACTATTTAAGGGGCTTCTCCTATTTGGATTCCACATTTTGAATGCGTAAAGTACGCTCATCATATCCACTTATAAGTTTTCAACTAATGAAGATAAATATGTAAATTAAAACTCCTACACTTTAAAATCCACAAACTCACGTACGCCTTACAGTTTCTATCTCACTTTCTATCTCTCATTCTTCTTCAGAGTGAAGATATTAGTTTAGCTCTGCATCCTCCTTTCTTTTTCTTCAGATTAAAGACATTTATTATCAGAGGCTCCAACAAATTTCCAGGTTCTATCTTTTGCAAGTTCCTCTTTATTTTCTTTTCTTTGTTGCTGATTGTTTGCCTTTTGCCTTTTGTTTTATAGGATTAATTATGCCATGTACGAAGAGCTTGATGCCCCCAAGACATGGAGCACCCAAGAGAGGTGTATAGGTAAGTTTGTGATTCTTCAAAACTTCTTTTTGTGTTTGGTAAAGTTGATGTGCTGCGTAAAAGTTTATTTTTAAACTTAAAAATGTGGAGAATTGCTTTAATGGATTGTGTTGTTTCTTTTTTGAACGAAGATTGTGTTGCTTGGTTTCCCAATTTAAATCATACACAAACTCTTTGACCACTATTATCTTTAATAACATGAATGCCTGCTACTTGGTTTGGTGTTTGATTTTTAGGAATTTACGGTACACTATTTAATTTGTTTCTCAATTTAAAACTAACACAAACTCTTTTTTTTTTTTTTTTTTAAATAGGAATTTACGCTACTTTTTATTATTATTATTATTATTATTATTGAGGGTATTACACGCTTTTTTGAGAAGGAACAACTTGAAACATTCTTACTACACATTAAACGCTACTTTGTTTCCCAATATCCTAAAAAAAAATTAACTTCTCATTCAAAATGTATCAGTGCTCCAAAATCAAATCAATACAAAAGAAAAAAGAAAACCCTTCACGCATAAAGAAAAAAAATTGTTATTCTTACCACCCATTTATATTCAAATGATTGATTTTTATATGTATTTGTTATCTATTAAAATTCAAATACTTCAATTATTTTAAAAAAAATAAATAAAACTAAATGTTATCACAATTCTTATCTCAATTTATACAATTATCACAACAATTATCTTTTGAACAATAAAAAAAAAACTCTACTGAAAATTCATCCACTCTCTTCTCCAAAAAAAAAAAAAAAAAAAAAAAAAAAAAAAGAAGAAGAAAGAAAATTCACCCACTCTTTCATCCACATACAAGTTTAGGAGTCTAGCAGTTACAATTTAACTCTCCATTATCATCAAATAGTTAGGAGTCTAGCAGTTACAATTTTATTTGACTTTGTCAATTCTTATCCTCATGTCCCATCTTTTAAGCAAATTCAAATTCAAAAAAAAAAAAAAAAAACAATCTTTGATACGTTAAGAGCGCTAGAGGTCTGGTATCAAACCAAAAAAATAAAAGATTGGTATCTTTCCTTATGCATTCTATTATTGACATTTTAGTTTTTATGTGTTGTGATTTTCATAGGTTGTGATTTATTTATTTGTTTCAATTTGGTGGTGTGTAGGTGGGAATTTATCGGCAAAAATTTGATACAGTTGATGGTGTATCTCATTTATATGCTAGGCATCTCTCTCTCTCTCTCTCTCTCTCTCTCTCTCTCTCTCTCTCTCTCTCTCTCTCTCTCTCTCATGTTCTTTTTAAATTTTTAGTTTTTTTTTATTGCCTTATTGCGGCCAAGTCTTTTTTTTTTTTTTTTTCTTTTTTCTTTTTAGATTTTACAATTTCTAATATAATTCTATTACCAAATGATGGCATTTTGATTTTGTATGTTGGTTTTGTGCATATTGTAGAAGATTTGCACAGATAAGGTCTTCCGGTAATGGATCAATGTCTTTGCACTCAGTTAAGTAAGGATGAAAAATTCAGGTGGATTGATATTTATGTCTATATCTATACCTTATTCTTTGAGTTTTTTTTTTCCTTTTTTTTTTATTTTAGAATTTCTTAAACACTTTTATTAGCAAATTGTGGCTCCAAAAAATCAAGATGTCCATGAACATTTTTTTTTTTTGTTGTAAATTTCAAATTTTCAAAAGAAATTTAACAAATCTTTTACACACCCACATTTTCCTTTGTGCTACATTGTTATACTATTATCAACAAGAAAGAAACTTAACTCTGAGTTCCTTGATTAGGCCCGTAAACAAGGGATTAAAGCTACCAAATACAACACACTTGCAAATTTGCGATACAATTTTTCCTTTTTCTTCCTATTTTTTTGACATTATATTATTTTTGCTTTTTTAAAAATAACAAATGAGGTATTTTTATTGATCTATAGCAACATTGCAAATGCATGTATAATAAATGTAGTAATCCCAAAGTATAATAAATGCTTTAAATTAACCCTTACTCAAAAAATAGAAGAGCCTCTGAGCACGCACGTGAGCGCGTGCTTGGAGGCTACTTTATTATATTATGTAGTAGGAACATATGAGCAAAATTTATACCAACTTTACAGTTAATTTTCCATCCTCTCATTTTTGTTCACAACCAAACACATAAGTTTTCCATCTCTTCACTTTTTCATTCTCCAAACTAAAACATATGAGAAAAAAAATAAATCTATTATATTTTCCCACTTTTCTATCCCTTTTTCATTTTTTATCCTTCAACTTTTTCACCACTCCTACCAAAAGGACCCTTAAACCTAACTATCCATAATTTTAGATGATACAACAAGTTATCTTATTTCTCCGCTAAAATTTATAGCCTTTTTTAAAGTTTCGCCACCATACTCCAATCATGAATCTTTACAATAGTCCCATTTTCTTTTACTTACAACAAGTCTGCTATTCGAACTTAGATTCTTTCTAAGAGACAAAACAATACTACTAAACTACAAGACCATGGTGCTATTTTTTGGGAGCAAAAGGCCGCAGGTGTGGGAGTGGTGAATAGTTATCGTAAATGAGGACGGGTCGTTACTGCATACAACTTCAATTAAGTCAAAAAATACACTTGGTAAATGAGGCAACATAGGTAGAACCAACAGTAGCATGTCAATTGGCCTCTGTCTTATGCAAAGAGTATTCATTTAGAGGGCTGGTTCCAGGCTGCCTCAAGATAGTTTGAAGCCTAAAGTGAAAATTTTAAAGAGGCATTTTTATATTTCACTCAAATAATGTTTAGATTATTTTTTTATTATATATATTTTTTTTCAATCTATTATTAATTCTTACTTATTTTTTAATACAAGATAGAATTTCTAATCTAATATAATCTAAGTGTATATGTGTGTGAACCTTCTTTCTAGAGACTTGAATCCTGACCCTTCCCCTTATACCCCCACAAGTATATATACATGTGGAGTGGCCACCACACCAAAAGTGTGTGGTAATAATATTTATTATATAGGTTTTACAAACTGGCATATCACCAATAAAATTTGTGAGTGACACCGATCATATTCATGTCACATCAATTTGTAAGCTTTTTGTTGTAAAATTTGTATTAGTTTTAACATTTTTCATTCACTTAATAGTGATTGGATTGTATTTCCATTAATTTTTTTTTTTGTTGAGAAAATGCTAAACCTACTACAAATTTGACTACAAAACACTTACAAACTGATGTGACAATAAGGTGACATTTCAACAACATAATCAATTGTGTATTGAATTATTTGCACATCAATTTATAGGACCTATGTAGTCAAACTGGTAATAGACTAACATAACTTTAATATTTTAGGCATTCTTAAGAGTGGGAAAGAAAAGTATACATAACTCACATTTTATATTTTTTTTCCTTAATTACACACACACACACACACACACAAACCTTACCGCCCCGTACTTGGGGGCTTTCTATGTTAGGGGCCCTATGCCAAGGGCCGCCCCTGACTGGTTCTTGAGAGAGGTTCTATCCAAACCACACAAACCCTATGATAGTGACCAGATTTTTCAAAGTGGGGCACATTATTAATGAAGAAAGGAAAATGATCAAAGAATTTGGAGTTAGGAGCATAACTTTTGCTAGGAATGAAATGAACATAAGTAGGGTGATAGTGCACATACATTTGAGGAACAGGTTAAATCGGGTCGGGTCAGTCATGTTGGGATCATTTTTGTAAGCCTAATAAAAAAATTATGGATTTTTATTCAGCTATTTTAGTGCATTATATTATTTAATTCATGATATAAATTTACACAATTGGATACAATATTCAAATTTCATTAAACTGTGATTTAGAATACCAAAATAAATTCTAAAATAAATCATAATTCATTATAATCAAACTTCCAAATTAAAACAAAGTTTCATATTCAAATTAATCCAACTAACAATTTAAAATACATATTTTTTTTAACAAAATTATTAATATTGTGAGTTGGGTTGGATTAGTCATGCTGAAAATTTAGTCAATTAAAACTCAATCCAATCTAACCCAAGTTTCAAAAAACAAAAAAGGACTAAACTCAACCCTTCATCCCACAAAAAACCAACATGAAGGGTCATATTGGGTTGGATACTTTGGATTAGATAGAATTCTTAGATTGGGTGATTGAATGTACAAACCTACACATAAACATGCCTAATATGCCTAGTTCATTGACGAAAGTTGTGTGTGGATAGACGAAGCTCCCATGCTCTTGGAGAGATGCATTAATCAATTTTCATTCCCTAGGCTACAAGAAAAATCTCAAAAATTCTTATATTTGTCTAGCTAAATTATGTGTATCTCTTTTTCTCATTCAGTAATTCACAAGCAAGGTTGACTCAATATATTTTGGGCCTAAAGCTTTAAATTTAAGTGGAGTTTTCTTTAATGTTTAAATTTTCTTGTTTAACTTTATTTACTGTGTTTTTTTTAAGATATGTTTCTCTTTTTTCAAACGAAATATTATTAATTAAGTTTTTGTATTTAGGTTTTATTTCTATCTCTTTTACCATTGATATATAATAGCTAATTCACTTAAAATTATAATATAACAAGAATAAAATTAGAACAATAGAATCCCAATTATTAAAGACAATATTGCAACTTCACTTAATAATATAATCTATCATTACTCCAAAAAAATATATATATATAATCTATCATGTGGGAGATTGATTCACAAAAACTAAAACATCTAAGTTATTAGGAAAATTATTTCTCAATGATAAGGTCCACTCATAAAAATTCTTTTAATAAAATAGTTTAGGGGTTTAATTGGGTTGAATTCCTATTGACTCAATATTTTGAGAGTCTTCTTGGGGGCGAGGAAAAAAAAATTACAAAATCTACCTATAATGGGACATTTTGGTGGGCCTTTTGTTAAGTCATTGGGTCTTAACAACCTTAAAATTTCTTGAATCAGAGGGGCTTAAGGCCCGTCCCTGTTCACAGTTCACACGTAAATAAAGAGCATTAGTTGTAGTCCTAAAAGAGTTTGGTTTTGACCGTAAAGCTCGAAAGGGATTTGTTTTTAACTTTGAGCGAGCCCATCATATAGTCATTCTCAAGCAATGGAATAGAAGTTGTTTCATGTACGCATCACTCACTATTCTTGTGATGTTTACAATTTAAATACCAATATGGCAATATCCAACCCTTTTTTTTTTTTTTTGCTTTAACCCTGCGATAACACTAATAGCATGTCTGAAAGTTCAGGTAATAGGTCAAAAGTTATATAATTGAATCTTTTGCACGCTTCACATGCATTCTAATTGTCGTTATTATTGCCATTGTATTTTGGGTAGATAATTGTCATTATAGATCGTTGTTATCTTTATTACCAGCTTGATTCACTTCAATTATATATATTCTACACGTAATCTATCATTTCTATAAAGATCTTTCAAAAGTAATGGTGCTTTGTTTTATTCGAATAAGAAACGATAAAAACATCTACTTACATATATAGGTTTTGCCTATTCTTCTCTCTTTTTTTCTTTGGCTGGTAGCCTGGCACTTCTCCATTTAGTAAATGTTATTTTTAAAAAGCAGTATATCCATTATTCAACAACATATGCACACTAAAAGCACCTTCATTATACAATGTGAAAGCATCGGTACTTCCCTGTCAATTTGCTTAAAGGTTATAAATATATATATATATATATATATTAAATATGAGATGCCAATGGAATCAGAGCACGTTAAAAACAATGGCTTATCTTGCTTAAGTTGATACCTTCTTTTCTCCACCATTTGTTTGGTGGGTTAGGCCGCCGATACTTAATCTGTCATTTCAGCCTCGTGCATCCAAGGAAAAACTCATCTTAACTTTAGATCATGTTGATCACGGGTATTCATGTCCAGCTGGGTTTTTCTCAACGTGCGCATACTTTAATTTGGGTGCTCACAAGAGCTCCAGAATCATTACATATATCATAGAATAAAGTAAGACATATCCAAAACCTATATGCATGCTTTGTTGTTTGAACATAAGAAAAACGTGTTAGTCAACGATAAAAAATAAGAGAAATTATACAGTTCTCACTAAAAGGATCTTACATATTTAAAATTGTAGAGTCGGTTGGTAAAAAAAAAAAAAAAAATTGCCAACTGACTCAATAATTTAAACATTAAATTAAAAGATTTTCATATATTTAAAATTGTTAAGTCAGTTGATAGAATAAATTATTTTTTAATAGAAACTGGCAACTAATTCTGCAATTTTAAACAAATTACGTGATCAACCATGATTGAAGTAAAATTCCTACAAAAATGGGCTCATGAGTCATGACTCATGTTGCTAGAGAGAAGGCAATATATATGCATTCTTCCCATGCGGGGACCCACCTATATGGGTGGAGGAGACTGGTATTAGGTTTATAACCTGAAGTGAGTTCAGGCCGAGGAAGGTGTCATCTTTCATTACTCAGAACCCAATTATCATGGTATATTAAATTCCTTTTCACCAAAAAATTGGCTACAAAAAGTTCATAACGCTAAATCTTATTGCCCTAAAGGATTAAGATGATGTTAGGATCATTTTTGTTGTTTTCGGTATATGTGCCACGCTTCAACAAGTGACATATGTCTGCGAGTAAATCAAGGTTTGCTGAGTAGTCGAGTTTGAAATTCGTGTCAATTATCCGTCAGTAACTATCATCGTGTTTTTCTTTGATATAATAGAATAACATAATGAACAGGTGAAACAAAATAATAAACACGGGTTAGGTTTAAGTTACACTTTAGTATAACTTTAAGTAATTAATATTATATTATTTAATATTTTTTAATTAGATGTAAATTTTAACAAATTTACCGTTAGATTTCAGTCTTTTCGTTTATTTTTAATACTTGTAAAATTTCAAGGTAATAAAATATTAATTAATAGCCATGTCATCAATTAATTTTTTAAATTTAAGATTTTTGTAATTTAAAATAATGCATAAAAGACGAATTTATGCATTAAATAGTAAATTATATTCAATTGATATAATTGTTAAGAACATATAGAACATGTAATTTGATGGTGAAATTTTTAAAATATAAATTCTATAAGAAGTTATTGAGTGACATAACATTACTTAGAATTACACTATGTATAACTTGAACCTAGCAACACAATAAATAATATGTAAAAGGAATATAACTTGTGGAAGAGCTAATTAGTAATGCACAATACTTAATTATATTTAATTAGGTGGGAACATGGGTAGCCACACATGAAGGCATCCACAATATTAATATTTGCATAATGGTAATGAAATTAACCATGTGGCTTTTGGTGGAAATGAGATTGCAACTTTGCAAGTGTGAGATACCCATCAATTTTGGAAACTGGAAACCATTGATCAATAGCAACAATCTGAGGTATATTCGATCAACTATGGTGGAAGGCACGTGGCAATGACATTCTGAGCTATTCATTATAAACAAAGTGAACAATTTGGCGGTGACATCGATACTATATATGTTGGTTTAGTCTTTGATGGTATATTTTTGAAATTATGCTAAAGTGAATAAGTTAAAGAGTGACAACATGTGAGTGCCGCAAGGCAGATTGATGTTATTTGCCCACTTGCTCCCTTGTTATAACTCTCTCTCTCTCTCTCTCGTTGGTTTTTGTGAGTAGTTTTGGGATGACAAATTATTTCACAACTTTTATTTTTCACAACTCTGATGTAGCAGGCAGCAAACTGAGTAGTTAATCATTATTTACATATGAACCTACTATTTTTTCTTTACTAACTACACTCTGTTATGTTACAATTATGACAAGAAGTTAAAAAAAATTTGTGGTCTTAGACTTTTTCGGATTTCATTAAGGGTGTGCTTTCCTAGGCAATCAACTAGCTCAAAGCGCCTTTGCATGTGGTAGAAGTAGAAGGCTCACCTTAAGCCTTGGGTTTGACTTAGCTTTTAATCCTATGTTTTGTAAATGATTAATGTTACAGACGTAAATTATTTTACAGCACTTTTTCAAACTATTAATATGATAAATTATTATTGGTTTTCATCTAAACTCATTACTAACATTATTTTTTTTTATTTACTAATAATTGCTTATTATATTATTTTTTTGTAGAAAAAAGAAATAGTAAAGTGAAAGTAATATTTGGTTTTAAGTTAAGGGAGTGGTTCTTTGTTCCCGCAAAATTTACCAATCTTTAGGCACATTACTAATCAATGTTAAAAGCCTTGGAAAGTAGGAAGGTAGTTTGGGGTATTAGATATTGTGGGATTCAATTGCCATGGCTGTCAGAACTTTTTATATATCCTTAATAGAGCCAAAATCAAGGATTCTGATTGTCCTTCGCTGTAGTTTCAATCAAGGATCATTTGTCCCCTTAGATCAACTAGCTAGCTTAGGCATTTATATATATTAACCATTCTCTACATATTTTCCAGCACACAACATTATTTTCAACACGGGTAACACGCGTACAATTCATGCTGTATATTAATTCTTTCTTTCGCTATGTCTTTATCTTCAACAATGCATGGCTAATATGCTTAAGAAGATTGAGGAGAACTATAGAGAGACTGAAAAAAAGAAAAAAATTATATAATAATTAAAAATTTTATATTTATTTACATTTAAAAATTTTTTGAGACCATCCTGAATTTTTTTTATGTCAATAAAATTAAATTTTGGTCCATAGTTTGAGCAACTTAACAATATATTGAGGTTTTTCAAGTAAAAAGGAAAAACTCAAAAAAAAAAAAAATTGAACTAAAATCTAAAAATATATATATATATATATATATATATATAAAATAAAACTACTAAAGGCTAAGCTGTGACTTGATTCCTTGACTAAGCACACTGCCCAATACAACACAATTTCCTACCTTTTATTATTTTTTATTATCATTTTTCCCCACTAGACATAAATTACTTCTCATTTTTTAATTTTTTTTTCTTGTTTATTCTTAACCACACGTCTTCTATCTTCTTAATTTGTACACTTAGAGTATGTTTAGATACTGTTTATTTTCTAGAAATTGAAAACTTATTTGTACACTTAGGGTATGTTCGGTAAAATTAAGTCTAAAATTAAGTCTAGGGTTTGAATTATACATTTAGGGTATGTTTAGATAGAGGTAAAAGTTAGTTGAAATAGTACAATGGGACCCATGAATAGTACTAAAAAGTGTAGTGAAGTCCATAAATAGTAGCAAAAATAAGTTGAATATTAAAATAATTTTAATTTTTCATTTCAATCCAAACGCATGCTTCGTGTGTGTTTGGATAAATTATTTTTAGCCAGCTTATTTTACTATTCAGATTATTTTTGCTACTATTCATGGGCCCTACTGTACTTTTTAGTACTATTCATAAACTTCATTGTACTATTTTAGCTAACTTTTACCTTTAACTACAGTATTTTCAGCCAAAAAAAAATTTTGTTTTAGCAAAATTAGCGGTTTTCAGACACTTTTACATCTACATTTTAAATTTTTTTACATTTTTATCTATACTTTTACATCTACGCTTTGCCTTCCTCCTTATTCGTAATTTCTGTATCTTCTACCAGTACTAGTGAGGCAGTGTCTCTTCTCAAGTTTTGAGTTTCAAATTTCTTAATACAATTTTTTTTTTTTTAGCTGTACAGATACCTTTGTTCATTTTATTTCATTTTTTTTTCCCTTTTGAGGTTTTTCGGTGTATAGAATGCAAATTTGTTTTGGTTTTAAGAACAATTTTGTTTTTTTTTTAAGCACAAACTTCATGCCGACTAAATCTTGAATTTCAGCCAGTATTTACCTAAATGTCCCGAAACACCCGAAATAGACTGGAATGACTTGAAATTTTCTCAAAGTGAAATAGGGTGGGTTATTGTTCGGCCGTTTTAGACGGAACGGAATGAAATTAATAATATTGAATCAAACCTAATTACCTAAAGGCTAAAAGGAAATAAGATTTTGTAATTTATGATTCTTAAGAAACACCTTAGACAAAATTCCTAGAGCCAACACCAGTCTTATGCTTTGTCTACAGATGATTGTGTGATCCCTCGCCCATGTCATGGTTGAATATGGCCTCTAGCCTCTAGGTCCCTGAATTTAGCTTTGAAGAGAACCGAGACTTTGGTCGTCATTTGTGTAGAGAAAATGGCCTGACCGCCTAAGGGGCTAACTCTTGCTCGTCCATTGACTTTGGATTCGAAGACTAATTCATAAGCAACTAAAAAAGATCATTCTCGTTTTTGTAAAGAAAATGGGACCTGCGGTCAAAGGGATCAGGTCTTGCTCATCCGCTAACTTAGATTTTAAGGCCTGGTGTGTAATAACTAGTGAAAGAAATAGCCTCAACAAATGACCACGAAAACCTAAGTGTCACCTCAATGGTCACAACATAAAAATGTATAATTTAAGCGTTTTGGGAGCATGTTTTATTTTTAATCTTATATGCCTATGAACAGGAAATTGCTGTTTTTTTTTTTTTTCTCTTCTTTTGGAGTTGGAATAAAAATATTTAAATTTCTCTAAATCTTAAAACCCTAAAATTCTCTGAGGATACCAAATCCTAAACCTCAACCTCATTACGCAAAGATAAATAAATATTAGTCCTGACCAGAACATTATGCATATGCAACAATATCATCATCAATCAAGGGATGTATTATATATATTCTATGAATATATGCAATCTGCAACTTCCTATAATTAATTAAGATAAATGGGTTGTAACCCTAAATACTTATTACTTAACCTAAATATACACACAAAAAAAAGTATTAAAAAAAGGGTTTTACTTTTACAACCCCTAAAGCCTTCTATAGAGTTTTGCTCTCTCGAGATCCTAAGAGTGCTTGTTCCCGCACCTAGGCTTATCTTCAAGGATAAAATTTTCTCCACAAGATGAACAAATTTATTTATTGTGGTGGTTTTATTATACGTGCAAGCGGAGGAAATACGAGGAGGATGTGGTAATATTCTGCTTGAAATAAAACTCTTATATGTTACATAACGTGGAAGGGATTTACCTAGGTCATAGTTGAAATACGGGTGAGTTGGTAGGTACATATTTTCAGCATAGTCTAGTGCTATTTTTCCACAAAGGAACGTTACGCTTCTTTGTATAATTGTAGTTTGCCATTTGAATAAGGTCATTTCATTTTACTCTAATTCAAGCGTTATTCAGAAGGCCATTTTGCTTCAAAAAAATCCAACTCTTATTGCTTCTCCATGACTATTCTCTTTCACGCAAGCCAACTTAGATAAAGAGTCGTTTATGCATAGTCCAGATTCTACAAGAAAAAATTACCCTTTTAAATTATTGCATCGGTTGATTTTAGTTACTTCAATTAGTAAAATATTTCATGTCTTAAAATAAGAAATATGGGTTTGAAACCCTATTTGCCGCTTAAAATTAATTGGTGTTTAAATCTAAAACAAATTTTATAAATTGAAAATCTACCATATCTATAAAATAATAGTAAAAACCACACCGAGATATTGTTTTTTCTCATAAAATGTGCCATTATGGTTTCCTTTGTGACAAGCTCAAACATCCTCAGTCATTGGTTAATTTAAGTATAAGTTGGTGCAAACTATTTATTAGTCTTAGTTTGTTGGGGTTCCACCACCAAAATTTTGTGGAAAAACCATTCAATTTAAAGTACACGCGGCGTCGAAGTTAAAGTCTTCTATCTGTTAAATAATACATTTTATACCAACGGAACGTACCCTTTCACCTTAAAAGTGTAACAGCTAGTTTCAATATTTTTTGAGCAAGTCATTTTAGAAAATTATTGTGTACTTTTAAAGTATCATAAATGCATATTTCTTTCTTTTACATAAATGGTAGATCCTACTAATTAAATTCATAGTAGGATTCACCATTCATGTGAGAAAAGACGATACACATTTATAGTACTACTCTGAAAAGTACTTAATAATTTTCTAATCATTTGCTAATCGAATATTTAATAAATAATAATACTTCATTAATGGCAGTGACGTGCATGGAATTGTTAATGGTACGATAAAGTTTACGTATTTGATTTTAAAGTATTTTATCAACTTAAATAGAGTTTGGATAATTAATGTGTGCCCTTAATGGTACACATAAATCTATTAATATGTGTCTTTAAAGTACATATTAAACTATTTATTTTTGAAAAAAATTTTATTCAGTATTAAAAAAGTTTTGAAATTTTTTCAATCCCTAATAAAATTTTTTTAAAAAATAATATACTATTATATGCTCTTAAAACACACGTCAACAAAATTCACTTAAATAATGACCCTTTCAATCACGTCCAATCTCAGCGCTCCAGAAAGGTGTGGAAGAATTAAAGAAACTAACCTTTTTGCAAGTGCATGTAGCCCTTTTTATTTTCTATTAATTTCTTTTTTACTTTTTTTATTTTGCTACCGGATATTGCAGTGATCATTGAATGCAATTTCACCGAACGAAATTTGTAGAGATTTTGGGTATAATATATAAAAAACTTGGAGAGATTTGAATCTTTTTCAACTACACCCATTAAACAAAAATTTTGCAGGATCAACTTTGAGAGCTTTATTAAAAAATTAGGCAATATTTTAGTTTAAAAAACTTATAGGACAGATTAAATAGATATGGAAAAGAATGCTCTTCTCAAAAAAGGTGGTCTCCCAAAACAAAACTACAAATCCACTTTATCCAAAACTCCCGTACTGTGTCCTTTACATCCCAGCTGCTTTTCCAAATTCTGGGAAAATTCAGAAAAATAGAAAGAGAATGAAAAATGAGAAAAATAAGAGAGAGAGAGAGAGAGAGAGAGAGAGAGAGGGTACTCTAGGCAGGAACGGAGCCAGAACTTAGAATTAGAGAGTAGCTTTGCTGCTAGTTGTGTGCAGTGACTTTGGCTTCTGATTTTGCTACTTAACTGTTGGCTGTTGAAAGGGTCAGATTGTTCGTTTTGGGTAAAATTGATTGACTAGACTTAATTTTGTATAGTTTTACTATTGGTAATTTTGATGTTGGACTAATTTTTTTGGGCTTGTATATTTTGTTTTAGATTTGGTCTTTAAAATGAGAAAAATGTTAGAGTTACAAACATTTTTACAAGTTGTTAATGTGATGAATGATTATTGGTAAGTAAAAAATAATGTAAGTGGTAGGCCTAAATGAGAACCAATACTCTTAAAAGAATCAATGATATTATTAAGAAGGTAAAAGTGAAATTTTATTTTTTTAAAAATTGCTAAAATTAGTACCCACATATATAATAATATATTTTTAAAAACAATTTGAGAGACCCATTGCCCCCAAGTCAAACCATGGCTCTGTCCATCACTCTAGGAATCTTTGAGATCTAATTTTACAATTGTGTAGGTAAATATGAAGTTATTTAAACCCTAAAATTTTAAAATTTTTATATAAATAGATATCGGTTTATGTTATGTATCGACTTGTTTACCTGCATAGAATATTATACTAGTTTAGGGTTTTCCTCTCATTAATTATTTTTAAAGAATTTCTCTCGTGAGTTAATTAGTTCATTGACAATTAATATTTTAAGGTATAGAGTTGAAATAGATTATTTTAAAGTCACAACTCTTGTTAAAAAAAAATAAACATTACAATATATTTTGAAAATCTAAACATTGAATTGCACGTTCTTTATGTTCTTAATATACATATTAAATTTCATGCCAATTGGATATTATTTACTATTCAATCTATAAATTTATTTTTTATGGATAATTTTATATCACAAAAACTTGAGATTTAAATATTTGATTGATAACATAACTATTGACCTTTGATCTTTTAAAATTTTATAAACATGAAGGATATAAGAAGAAAATGTAATCTAATGATAAATTTGTTAAAATTCACTTCCAATAAAAAGATATTAAGTGGAATTATAGAAAGATTAGACTCCTCCCATCTCCTACTGCATTCCCATTTCGGATTCTAGAGGTGGATTCGCCAAGATTACAACCAAGTTTATTGCTAAACTTTGTCTTTTTATTATTTAGTTTTTGAATAATGGATTTTCAAATAGATATTATATTGGTGTATTAGGTATACAAGTGAGTGGAAGTTCCACAAGAACCAAAAAAAAAAAAATAGTAAAAAAGTTGGGGAATTAAGGTCATAGACATTACTTAAATTTCTGAGTTAGGTGGCGTCTTTAGATATATTATATTAAGGTCTTAGTCGGAGTTTCCTCAAGATATGATCTCCCCAACAGTTTAAGTATGAATAATTTTATTTAAAATTCTTCTATTAGTTAGTATAAAATTCATGTTATGCTAAATTTTAAAGAAAACTATGAATTTATATTCTATAAACACATATTAAGGTTGATTAAGCTATTATTTTATATTAGTTGGAGAAAAGAAACATTGGAGCAAGCATTGCTTACTCAAGAAACTAATGGTTACACTGTTGAATAAAATGGTTCACAGTACAACCTTGCTGAAGTTATTTGGAAAATTAATCTTCTTACAAATCCTAAATTATCATTCAAACGATTGCAATAACTTTTAGGGTTAATTGTACCCTATGTGAGAAAATTCTGACTCTATTATGTTTGTGGGCACTCTATCTAAATCAGATTGGATATGGATCTATTGCGTACGTATTAATTTTTGTAGATAAGTTTTTATTATTATTATTTTTTTTATAAATTTCTCTTAACAAATGCTGTATAGAATTACTTATTTCATAATTTTGTATCATTGTTCGTTGAATCCCAAATCTTTATTTTATAATGAAAAAAAAATGAAACTAAAAGCTATTAATATTTGTTTTCTGCTAAATGGAAATTCATTACCAAAAAAAGAAAAAAAAATAAGAAGAAAGAAATTACACTTTACCACCCTAAACTATACCTCATGTTACACTTTGCACCCTAAATTTTTCGAATGCACGTTTTGCATCATAAACTACTACTCTTGTTATACTTTGCACCTCGATGTTAAGTTTGCTATTGACTTGGAAGCAAAAATATGACACCACGTGAAAAGACCTAATTGCCCCTCTTCTCAATGCTTTTAAAAACAAAAGATAAATTATACTTTATCACCCTAAACTATATTCTTTATTACACTTTATATCCTAAACTTTGATTTTTCATCTAAGTTAATAGCAACTTAACGACAGGATGTAAAGTGTAACAGAAATCATAATTTAAGGTACAAAACATGCATTCTAAAAGTTTAGGGTGCAAAGTGTAACATGAGATATAGTTTAGAGTGGTAAAGTGTAATCTATTAAAAAAAAAATTCTCCCTAAAAGATTTCATCTTGGGATCATATTGGGTATATGATAAATATACTATCCTTGAGATATGAACTGGATCAATAATAAAGCGACAAATAATTTAAATTGACATTTAGTGTGTGGTTGGCATGAATGAAATTTGCTAGCTTATTTTACTATTCAGCTCATTTTTGCTATTATTTATGGGCCTCACTGCACTTTTTGGTACTATACATAGATCCTATTATACTATTTCAACTAACTCTTACCTTTATCTATAGTATTTTTAGTAAAAAATTTTCAGTTTCAATAAAATATATGAATTCCAAATAGGCCCTTAAACTCAACTCAACAAGATGATATGTCCAATTAAATCTCACATTCATTCTTTATAGCCAAACATCCTAAACTTCCATTGCCTTTCTTTATAACCAAATATCATCCAAAACATTCGCAAAAAAAAAAAAAAAAAAAAAAAAAAAAAAAAAAAAAAACTACATCTATGACCAGTGTGCAATAAGGCCCCCAGAAATAGAAAGTTTGTCAACGTCACAACTCTAAATTTCTGATATCGTTAATTATAAATGATAGAGAAAGAAGTAATGAATTCATCATGTGAAAATCATTACTCAATATATCTAGTTAAACTGTGAATGTCGAAGTTAGGTCATGGGAATTTGGACTGGTTAAGTTACATGGAGAACTAAGATATGATGAGAGGCTTGATATCTCAATTCATGAGTTAGTAATGATATGTTTTTTTTTTTTTAAATAATTATTTGACATTTGATTTTTGGTCTAGTAGGTCATATTATAGGAATTGCATACCACCACTTAAAGGTAATATGCCTTCCCCAGTTATCATCACCAATTTGAACCCAGAAAAACTCATATTCATACATATATCCAAGTCTTTTTACAACAACCTTGCATCTTCTCTGGAAATGGACGGCACGCCGTCACCTGACCTAGATTAACCTTTTGGCCATTAAATATTTTATATGAAAGTAAAACTTAGAAAAGAAAAAAGAGTGAGTTAACATTTTATTTTACCAGTCCAAGTCAATGGTCTATATCGTCCTCAAGTATAATAGATACAATGATACATATTCACAAGCACAACCAATCTTTGCAAAGATATATGGGACACAAAAGTTAAAATATTTTTTTGACCATTACCCAAAAGAGAAGAAGCTTAGTGTGGCTTGAACCAGTAAATGTACAGCACAAAAATATTACAGTTCGTATTAATTCCTGCATCTCCATCATAAACTCGTCGAAGTGCCTTACACGTATAAATTCAGGTGATATAGCATTTGGGAGGATTGTGCTTTAATTTATTTTGGCCTTGACTTTTTGGGTAGATCAACCTTAAATAAACCTCAAACACTTTCAAAAGAGTTAGGTGATTAGATTAGATAAACTTTGAGACATGTACATATATTTCTAAATTATATTTTTAAACGTCTTGAAGAGGTATATGTATGTGTTGTATTGTACCCCTTGATTTTTATCTTTTTTAATTATTGTCGTTCCCCTTCAGCCCGCCCTTTCATAGCTCAACATAGAATCAAAAATGGGGGATGAGTCCCTCAAAATTACGACAAAAGAGATACTTCACCAAAGTGAGGACTATGACATAGAGAGAGGATGAAAAAAATAAGAGGATAAAAAATAGAGAGAGGATAGAAAAGTGAGAGGATAGAATAATTTTTAGTTTTCCTCATTTGTGTTTAGTTGAGAGGGTGAAAAAGTGGAGGGTTGAAAAACTTTTTGGTTTAGTTGAAAATAAGATTTGTATAAATATACCATCATATCCCTTTTAAATAAAACAAAAAGTAATATATTATACTTAAAAAAAAAAATTGTGTATAAATGAAAGTTGACATTTCATAAAAAAGCATAAGAAATCATCCCAAAACGTTTTCTTAAAAAAATAATTAAAATTAAAATTAAAAAAAAAAAAGAAAGAAAAGAAGAAGAACCCACCACGTCCTGACAAAACCAAAGAAAGAAAAAAGAAAAAAAAAACAAAAACAAAAAGCCAGTGTTACCAGAAAAAGGAAAAGTCAAAAGGAAAAAAAAAAAAAAAAAAGGAAAGAAAAGAGGAGAATGTTGGAAACGCGCTAAAGATTAGGGTATTTGTGTAATTTACTACCCACATAATATTTTCTCCTTACTTTTCCTCCAAATTGGGAAGACAAAATTTTGTGGGCCCGAAGGGAAAATTTTCCACACCATTTTCTTTCCCTTTTGTTTTCTCTCTTGAACCAAACAAGAAAAAATTCCATTTTCCATCCTATTTTTCTCTCCTTCTATTCTATCCTCCTTGTTTCCACCCCAACCAAACGTGGCCTAAAAGACATGGAAGACAGACCTTAAAGAGAATAGTAAAATATATTTTCATCCTTAAAATTTGAATGAAATTCATTTTTTATCCTTAAAGTTTAAAATTTTCATTTTCTGTTTCTAAAATAGTCAAATGTTTCATTTTATGTTTTTAAGGTGAAAATGGGCAAATGCCCATTTCGTGCAAAAAAAATGGGCAAATGCCCCCTTTCCTAAACTAATTAGGGAAATGCCCCTCTTTTGAAACTCGATTTTCTCAAAATCGAGTTTCAAAAAAAAAAAAAAAATTTCTACAGCCCTATAGCAACGTTTTAAAGAGTCTATAGTGACGTTTTAAGGACTTATAGCGGCGTTTTGTAACTTGACTTTCATGAAATCGAGTTACATGCAAGTTTTTTTTTTATTTTTTTTATTTTTTTATTTTTTTATTATACCTATAATTCAATTTCATGGAGGTCGAGTTACAAAATATCACTATAGAGTCCTTAAAATGCCATTATTGGCTCCTTAAAACGTCGCTATAGGGTTTAACTCGATTTTGAGAAAATCGAATTTCAAAAGAGGGGTGTTTCCCTAATTAGTTTGGAAAATGGAGCAACATGCTATTTTTTTTTTTTTTTTTTTTTTTTGTAAAAAGGGCAAAAGCCCATTTTGGCCATGTTTTTAAGCAAATTCTTTCTTCACATGTTAGAGATATATTAGCCTATTAGCATAGGCCAAAGCCAAATTTTTCTACGTGTACAAGTCAAATCTTCTACTTGTACTAAAAATCTGTTAGCTCATGTAACTTTCATGTGTTCTATATTTTATGCTTTTACTTCCGTATCTATTCTAGCATAGAAATGTATGGTATATCTGTGAGTTTCAATTAGTTTAACTGGTAAAGTTTTTAATGGCTATATAAGAGATCTGGAGTTTAATTCCTGTCTATACCAAAAACTGATTAGAGTTTTAGTTTGATAATAAATAGTTTGGTCTGATGATAAATAGCTATCATTAAAAACAAACACAAGAAGTTGAAATTCCCTATTAAAAAAAAAAAGTGTGATATATTAATACTAATATTTAGGGTCATCCTAAACTATTGAAATTTGTTTATTTAAAAAACAAAAGCTTAAAAGACGAAAAAGACTTTACAGACAAGCTTCATCATGCCTAAAGAGAAAGAAGATGGGATATTCAAAATGTCCATAATAACAAGTTAACAACTTCAATGGTCCAAGGAGACCCGACAAGGAGGACATAAAATAGAGAGTTCAACACGTCGGGTGGGGTCGGTAAATATATGTAATGTAGTAATCGATGACTATTAATTCGATGGTTAATTTGGCCTAACACCAAGTACAGCATATTCTCTGCTTCCTTTTTGCAAAGGGTATATTCCACATGTACGTGGCATGCCTATGAACAGTTTATGATAGGCTTCCATTGCAATTCAGATCTGTTCGATCTAGTTATCCAATCCCAATTAGTAAGAAAGGGAAGAACAAAAACAAAAAGACAATGATGTGACACATTTGGAGGTGCTTGATCCATCATAGGATTTTTTTTTTTTTTTAGCCTTAACTAGGTTTTCTTTGTTGAATGAGAATTGTCACTATTTGCAGTGCTTTTGCTTTAAAAGCATACAGATTCTCGAGTTCTATTTGAAGTTTGGCTTCTTGTCAATCAACAACCCTAAAAAATAACTGCTATTCAGCAAGACTGTTATCTTGATGAGCATGCCTAGTGAATTGGCCATTTGAAATTCCTCCACCAATAGTGTTGCACTGCACACGATATCCTGGCCGACCCGTTTGAATTGGCCATTTGTTTGAGTTGATTTTGGGGAGGATGGCAAAAAGAGAATGGAAATTATGAGAGAAAATTAGTCAAAAATTGGAAATGGTGTTTGGTTGGGAAGGAAAGTAGGAAAAAAAATTAGTAGAGCCTAATTGTTTCTTCCGGGCCTGCTATAACTAATCTCCCCAAATTGGGGACAAAAATGGAGAGATTTTGGTCTCTCTTTTACGATTAAATTTTTATCCGCACAACGTTCAACTGCTACCTCTCTCCTCTCCTCTGATTTGTTTTGTTTTCTTCATCTTTTGCTGTTTTTTAATTTGTTCTTTTGAACGTTACATTTCTATCCTCGTATAGTAACCGCCATCTTTACATTTCTATCCTCATACAATAACGTTCATTGCTTGTATTTTCATGCTTTGTGCTCTTTCTTTTCCAATTAGCAAAGGTCCAGGTTGTCTTTAATTTAGTTCATTAAATAAATATAATTACAAAGGAAAACAAAATAAAATAATATGTGTACGCGTAGGTGTTAATTTTTTTAGATGTCATTTTATTACTTTTAAATAATAAGTAATATTTTTATCTAATAAGTATAAATAAATTATTTCTTATATATTATGTTGTAAGGGCATGAAAGTAAATTTATATAAACTATATTCTCTCTTCTCTCACTTTCCTTCTTAACCAAACAAATTAGTTTTCAATCTCTCCACTTTTCCACCCTCTCAATCAAACACATATGAGAGAAATTAAAATCTTTTTTATCCTCCCATTTTTCTATCTTCCCATTTTTCCTCCTCAACCAAACAAATTAGACACTTCACTTTGTACCTGGATTATAAACTTTAGTCTCAGGTCTTAATGATGAGCTTGACATGTCTACAAAAGTGATTGAAGCTATTTTGATAGTTTGGTGCATACTCAAGCTCAGAAATGTAGATTTAGGGTTCTTGCTTTTTGTTTGTTTTGATTAGTTTTAATTACATGTTTAGGTCTTATTGAGTCTAGTTTTCACATGTTTGGGTCTAGGGTTAGTAGAATAACATGTTTCACATACTTTGATTGTTGAATTGATAATTAGGGTTTATGTCTTTGATGAACCACATGAATATGCATGTGAACTTAAACATGCATTGATGCATGCATAGGTGCTGAGGTTTTATGGTGCAGAGAAGTAAGTGAAGGTAAGTCATGCATATGAATATGAACATGCATCTTTGAATATGATGATTGACCTCCTTGATTGATGAATACCATGATTCTAGGTTTGAATGATTGAATATACTTGTTGATTAATGCCTTGTTGATGTTTTTACCTTGTGATATACTTGTTGCCCTTAGATATATATTGCTAGATGAATGATAGAGTTTTATGCTATGGACGAGTGTGAGACATGCCATGTTTGGATGTTAGATGCTTATTAGTGTGTGTGAGTTTAGAATAACATATTAAAGGACCCTTTGATAGGATTAAGATTTGGAATACAATGAGTAGAGGCCGACTTACAGGTCGAGTGGGGTTGGGTGCCTAGCACTTTCCCATCCATACCTAAACTCCAGACATATGCTCTAATAAAGATTAGTCCTTCCATAATGGTGCTATATTTATGGTTCCTAGACCCAATCTAGGTGATGACTCCATATTTCTTCTCCACCACGATCCACTTGGCCAAGGTGTACTCCTCCCATTGCGCCCACAATAGGGAAAAATTGAAGTATAAAGAGAGAGTATAAGGAGATGAGAAAAAACGCATGGATTACGTGTTCTAGTCTAATGACCTACATTCACGGAGGAAAGTCCTCAACGGCTACATTTTCACTATATCCTCAATGAGCCCAATATGAGATATTTAGGAAACTAAACCCTAAAATAATAATGCTCTGTTTGTTGCACTGGAAATCCTTCTATACAGATAGTTTTCCACATTTTTCAGTATTTAGTAGCACAAAAAAACCTGGTTAATGGAAAACTATATTTGGTTAACAGAAAATCCTAATAAAAACAAGGCTTATTTTCTATAGGTTGTTTTCCAAAATTTTCTTTTGGAAAACAATCTCTTTCTCACCCGTTGCATCTTCTATAGATATTATCTTCGTCTATAGCCGTGGGAAACAGAATTTTTTGGCGCCTTCTCTCTCTCATGATAAGTTTTCTCACTTCTTCTCTCTTCACACCCTCATTGTCACTAACTCTGGTCTCTCCTCTTCCCATAGATCTCTCTCTCTAATTGTCTCTCTTTTCTCTTTTCTCCATGTTTCTCTTCTTCTCTATAACACAATTCTCTAATTAGATTTTTTTTCCTTCACTGATCGGTTAATAGCTTCGACTTGCAAAGGAGAACAAATTTACAGTGGTAATTATTTCATTCCTTTCTACCAAAATCTCAATTCTTTGCTTTGAATTTCAAGCTCAATTTTCTATTTTCTCTAAAAAAATTTCAGTTTGATGGATTCTAGGCAGAAGTTACTTCTTTTTGGTACATAAAGTGCAAAAAAATAAAATAAAAGAAAGAATGAATG
The DNA here is from genome assembly GCA_032878915.1 of Castanopsis chinensis. NCBI lineage: Eukaryota > Viridiplantae > Streptophyta > Magnoliopsida > Fagales > Fagaceae > Castanopsis > Castanopsis chinensis. Next base: position 2,580,677 of record JAVQMG010000097.1, on the reverse strand, counting down.
AAGTAAAAGATGAAAATTTTAAACATAGTACCTATATTACTCTAAATTGCTTTTACATGAGACAATCTTTACCGTGGACTAATAATATTATTATATAATGAATGATAATTTTTTAGGAGAATTACATTTGTTGGCAAATACTTTTCTTGTTGGCAGATATTATGTAGTAATGATATATTATACAGTACATTATGTAAATACATAATTTAAAGTAATATTGAAAACTTGTGGTTAATCATAGTAGACAATTAGTCTACCAACAAAAAGAGTAGATAATTAAAAGTTATTATTATTTATACTCATTGAAAATGTTATTCCCTTGTCAAATATATATATATGTAGACAAATGGTTGATATGTGTGTGTACGTACGTTACTATCTATATATATGAGCAAGATGAGTGGTAGAGATCATAAAAATTTGAAAACTAATTAATTTTGATTGTATCTATTGTCAAAATTTTAGTATGAAAACCAAATTCATTATTGGTTTTTTTTTTATTTATAATGATTTCATTAGTTAGTTTACATAATATACATGTTTTAAATTATACAAGAAATGTTTAAAAAATTGCATATCAAACACCAGAAAACATTCTCAAATTCATTTTCAAGGTCGCTACCAAACACTGAAAAATGAGACAGTTTTCTAGAAAATGCTCTTTGGAAAATGAATCATTTTTCAGAAAACATTAATGATGAAACAAACAAAGCGTAATACAATAATCATGGTTATCTAACTTGTAGTACAAGTAGTATTCTTTGTTTGCACGCCAAGATTTAAGCTTGGGCCTTGATTAGTTATGGGTTTGATATCTATAACATAATTAAGTTCAACCACATTGCATTAATCAATGCAGTGAAAATAGTATAATCTTTCTTTGAGGATAATTAAATTCAATCACACACCTATTCGGAAACTTAAGTTAAAATAGTGCATTTGGCTTATATTTTTTTTGGTGGTTTATTTTGCATAGTGTTTATCAAATTTATCAAAAGACATAACTTTTAATGGATAGAAGCTTGTGAAGGTATCATACCAACAAGTGGTCAAGTGCACACAATTTTATGTCTGAATTTGGACGTATACCGAGTAACTTTTTCCATTTAGCAATTTTGATACCATGATATACCAAAAGAGGATGCTGTAGTTTGTCCATTAACCAATCTTGACACCATATCTTTATACCATAAAGATGCTGTTTAGCCTTTCCATTCACCAACGCCGATATGACATTTTAAGGAGAGGACTTCAATCAAAACATCTTAGATCTTCCACTAAAAATTGAAAAAAGCCCCAATTACTATAATAATTTTTTTAGTTTTTAGATATAAACCCCCAACAGTCGGGCCTAGCAAAGTTATAAAAGAAACAAATAGTTTCACAATTTTTAATTAGAAATTTAGAATGCATAAAAATACATAATGATAATAGTGTTTTACTTTCAAAATTGAAAATTATAAACGTCAATGTTCCTTTTAGACGATATATAGCAGGACCTTATAAATCTCTCGTACGTACTTGGGGACTAATCAAATGAGCTGACTTTTGTAGTTGACTTTATATATAATTGCTCATATATATACATGCGGTTTGATATAAAGTAAATTTGAAATAGAAATCAAACTTTTAACATTATCTAAAGTTGCGTTTAGATACTTGAATTTAGATCTGGATTTAAATTTGAATTTTTAAGTGATGGATTTGAAATCCCTTAATTCCAAATTTATAAAAATTGAAGTATGTCTTATGTATTTTTTAAATTATATGGGTTAGAAATTAAATCCAAATTCTTGATTTTTTTTTAATATCTAAACAAGATATTTGGATTTGACAGGCCACAAACGCGTTGACCCCTAGTGATAAATTAAATTGATTAATTAGCCGAGTTATTAATTAATCAAGTTAACATGCAAAATCACGTGGTAGCACAAACAAATCACTAAAACTAAAGTATGCAGCGGAAAATAAATGACACGGTGATTTGTTTACGAATGGGGAAAACCTGACGGCAAAAATCCTACCGGGTGATTTAAGGTCACCACTCCCGAAACTTCACTATTATCACAGCAAGCGATTACAAGCAAGGAATCCCAAGTACCTTACCAACCTACGGTTGAACCCTTACCCCAATACCCAATTGGACTTACTCTGTAGTGACAGTTTCTCCTTTTGATGCACGGCTCCCAAGTATGTGACTAACCAATTGCGCGGATCCCGGTACGCGACTTCAATTCACCAACTAGAGAGAGAGTTGTTGGCTGCAAAGTTCTTCAAATCATCTACATGATGAAGATCAAGAAGATGCTCGGTTACAAAATCCTACGGTGCACAATACACAGCTATCTTCTTCACAAGAGATGAACTAGGGCATGAACTTTGTCTTTGATCACAAATTGCATGAAAAAGGATTGCTCAATACTTGTGCAACTTGCATCATTTTGACGGCCCTTAAAACAATCCTTTTATATGTCTAGGGTTAGGAGAAAAGAAGTCACAAAGGCACATTCACGGATTAGAATTAAAACAGAATTGAAAATCTATTTTCTTTAAATCTCGACAGATAGAGGTGTCGAGGATCTGTCGAGAAGCTGTCGAGACTCGGGCTAAAACAGCTTCTTAAAGCTCGATAGATGCATGTGTTGAGACAGGTGTCGAACTTTAGTAACTTGCACTTTCCAGCTTGTTTCTTGGACAGACTTGATGACTTCAATACTTAATCTTGAAACACTGTTTCTTGAAGCGTTAAACACATCCTAAATCTACCAAATTACAAGTAAAGTGCGTTTTGTCAAAGGATAAGCCAATTACATAAAATAGTGACATATGTCAACAATTTGAACTACATATGTCCTAACAGGATTTAATTTAATCACACTAATCCAAATCCATGTATTCAAATCTTATCATCTAAATATACCATAAGTGTATATGTGTGTGAAACTAACTTATAAAAACTTGAATCTCGGCCCTTGCTCCTTATCCCACAAAAAATTGTATCTATAAAATGACCATCACACTAAAGATGTGCGATGATATCGACTCAGCTTTAGGACTGTAGAGCTTATATTAGTCTAGCCTTTTTTTGGCTTAAATTGCGGTATGCAAATGATTTGTGACTATCTGTGTTATTTCCTTTGGATAAATTTCGGAGTAAGAGACCTATATGTATGTACACTATTAAGAACATAACAGGATTTGTTCAAACGTGAAAGCTTAGTTCATTGTTGTTACCTATTGAGTTCATAATCTGAATTTGAAATTCATTATTGTACTGACAAGTTCTATTACGTACCCATAAACCTTTGTTGCAAACTTGATACCTAGCTACTTGCCCTTATTCTAAATTGTGACGCCACGTGTGAAGAAGGGGTCACTTAGAGCAATATTCATTAATCCTGGCCGGCAATAAACAGTGATAGTTGACATTCTTTCCTCATTCTAGCTATCTGCGTTTTATACAGTCCCATGACAAGATGCATGCTACCCTGAAATGTCCCGTTAGTGTAACCATGCATCTTGTCAAAACAATGTGAAATTCAGTCGAAGAAATGACCCTTTATCTTTATTATTTTATGTATTTGAAATGAGAGAGATGATTTGAACTTTGAATATCTTCATTAAAATTATTTAAAAAATGTCAGTTAACCTAAAAATCATTTGCAGCCGCAAGCCTTTATGGTGAGAAATGGTGAAAACCTCCCCCGATGAAAGTTGACAAAGCTAAGTAAACAATCCATTTCAATTTATTGAAAGTTTGCTGCTCGAGCTTTAATCATTTAAACCAGTTATCAGAATTAAGTGATCATTAACAATCCACACTATATTCGTTTGCCAATAACTTGTTAAATTATAAACTACAGAGATGAATGATGAAGTCAAAAGTTTGTATCGTATATAATAGCACTCGCATTCGCATCTAAAGGGAAAAAAAATATGTAGGATCTTGGCATTTGAATTTGTAACCTTAAAGCTAATATAGCACCCAAAGGAATTCAAATCTTCTGTACTACTTTTTGTGTACTACTTTATGTTCTATCTATCACAATGTTTGTTCGTTTAGGTCCCTTAAGGCAGATTGTTTAACTTAATATATTAACCAAGTGATTACTTAGATTAATCATTCAGATCTAGGTTAACCAAGCATATATCATATCATGCACAAAAACGGAAAAGTAAATAATACCACGATATGATGACTTAGGAAAATCAATGAAACTAACCGTTTCAAGGAAAAAACTCAGAGAGAATTTGACCTAGCTATCATCAAGGTAACGTAAATCCACTATAAGAGAATTGAAGTTTTTACAATCAGATTTAACCCTAAATATATTACTATCTCATGTACTAACTTACTAACACGACCACGTGTAAACTTTGAATCCACAAACTCCTTCTCTTCTCAGATTTACTCCAACAAAAGCACCCTTGCTTGTGACTTTGAGATCCTACTCAAAGGTTTAGCAATACAAACTCTCTAATTTGTGACTCCAAGATCACCCTTAAAGGTTTAGATCGTCAGCAGTTGTTGATTTTGTTGCAGCAATTTCAGATCTATCGGATCTAATGATATGAGAATGATTTTCGGCAGTGACTTTGATAAAGGAAGGCACATTACCTTTTTGATCTCACAATATCGGATCTAATTTTCAATCGGTCGGATTTCACTAAATTTGAGTTCTTGGATTTTTGATCGGTCGGATTTCACTAAATTTGAATTCTTCTCTCTGCAGCTTGTATGTATTTGTATTCTGACTTGTAACATCTTGAGCATTATCTAATAAACTCTACAGACTCTAAGATCTATATCTAGATAAGTTTGTATTCACAGTTTGCCAATTGTTCTAAACTTTTAGAACCTAACACACAACTTATCATGTATTGATTTTTTTTTTCTATCTTAAACTTTAGTTATTTTATAAGGAAAGTAAAATCAATACATGGCAAGTTGTGATTGGTGGAACATAGAGTGGTACACAATAAGTAGTACAGAAGATTTGTATTCCACCAAAAGCGAGATAAATAATTTGGATTGGTTTGAGAAAAAAATAAAAAGTAAGTTGCATATCCTTCTCTTGGAATAACATGGAACACATGAAATACATAGTAAATCCAATGTCATATATATATATATATATATAGACACACATTTGACATTACTAATAATATGATTTCTCTATTTGGGATTTATCATTTTGTGTACCAAAATACTTTCTATAAGGACATGATTTGGTCCTAAAGCCCAAGTAGAGGGTCAATGGCCCAAAGAGCCCAAAACAATGAATTTATTAGAGAGTTGGCTTAAAGATGAACTTTCAATGAGCTAGGGGGATAGTAATCACAGTAGGTTACCTATTATTAAAAAGAATAGAATAACAGTTTTATTTAAGAAAAGTACTCCTTGGCCAAGTCCGAGGATGATTTGTTCTTATATATCTCTCTTAAACTTGTACAAAATTACAGTTCTTGAGTCTATAGTGATTTTTTTCTTAGATTTTCAAATGATCCCCTTTTCAATGGGGTTTTTCTCCTTTATATTCCCTTTCCTTCTTTCATCTCAACCTTCCACATGTAGAACAGATTACTGGCTTTGATATTTGTCCCATTAGCACTTTCTTGAAATCTCTTGTGGGTAGCTGTAAAGTTGAGTATTACTGTTCAGGTATCACCTCCACATTAATGTGGTTAGGAGGTTAGCTGTAAAGCATTCAATGCAGTGGTAGCAGTTTTCTTCTTAGATATTTTACAACTCTCTTTTGTCTTATCCCTATCTAATGTTTATTCTTGCCAGCACAATTGTCTGTTGTCTTGTTCTTGATGAAGGGTCAAACCTTTGACCTCTACTCTGCTTAGCCGAGGAGGGGTACCTCCTCGGACTACATTTCCAGCTCATTATGACCAGACTTCTTCCACGACCACATTAACCTGTATGTCTTCATTAGCATTTACCTATCCTCAGGCTGTCTGATGTCCTCGGACACGGCCCACACCCTAATACCCAAATTTGGGCCTTCCATACCTACAATGGCCCCTCAAAATTCCACTCTTTCTCTCTGTTGGGAAAAGTGGAACTTTAATCTTTGGCAGTTGTACCTCCTGCACTCACGTCACTTCCTCACGTGTAGGCATTTTTCACCTGCAAAGGAGCACACTCCTGATGCTTCGGCATCTGGGACACCTTAGCATTTACTCCACACAATACCCTGTCCCCCACATTCCATGATGTGATGAATATACTACGGTGAAGAGATTTTATGGGGATTTGAGCGGGAGTTCTGCTGCTTATTTTTCCCACCCCTATATAAATTACCTGAAGATTCTGGACGTTCCACTTTTTGAATCATCAACTCCCAAAACTCAATCCGAGGTGCTATTCCACATTTCTGTAAGTAAACCTTTAGCCTACCTTCTTATTCTTAGGACCCTTTTTCTTCCTCGGCCCTTCATCTTTCATCTTATCCTTTCCATCGTCCCCAATCACACCTCTAATGGGTAGATTCGCTAAGTTAGTAGACACCTCATAGAGCATAGAGAACTTTAAGCCCTGTTACCATATTCCGGCTGGGGTTTCGATCTAGTATTGCCGCTAAGGGGAATGGCATGCTTTGAGATCGAAAAGGGAGGTAGCAATCCCATGATTGCTTTTATAGAGGGGGGAATGCGAATTCCCATGGGTAGAGTGACGAGAGATTATCTAATTGCCCATTAGCTTTGTCTGACCCAATGTGCCCCTAATGTATTTAGGATACTAGGTAGTTTAGATGCCTTTAACGAGAAGATGGGTGTGAACCTCACCCATCATGATGTTAACTAGGTTTACAACTGTCAGAAACTCAAATGTCAAGGATACTACCTTAAAACTAGGGTCCCCAAAGTCAGGCTCATATCGTGCCTACCCGACACTAACAAGGGTATGGACAGAGACTTCCTAATAGTTTTGGGGGAATGGCATGATGGACTTCATTGCCCAACACAATACGGGACACCAGGTGGGGTGCTTAGGTCTAAGAGTACTATTTTAACACTACCCCTCTTCTCATTGATAGTTTCTTCATTTTCTCCTATTTTCCTTTTTCCTAACTTGTAAATTTGCTCTTGTCTTTGTTTTTGGTGGACTTGCTGACAAGTACTTTACAGTCCCAAACCTTAACCTTGTCAACGAGCCTGACTTGACAAGGATACTTCAGTCTGAGATTTTTTTCCATACCGACAGACAACTACAAGTGGCTCACGTCATCCTCAGCTACACACCTATATCCACTAGCTTCCAAGCTCCCAAATATGTGATCAAGGCAAAGGATCCTAGGCCGCAACAAATCAATATTGTAGTGCCTAGCTTCCTCTCTGGTCCTCCTCCTGAAGGCACTCAGCCAGTAGAACTACCTTCCCAATGCAACATCGAGGAAGAGGTAACCTCCTTCCATTCCGTTCTTGAAAAAGCGGCCAAAGTGGTGAAAGTTTTAGATTCCGAGGAGGATTTCCAAATATTTGACCAGCCTCAATCTCCAAATCCCTCAAATGCTACCTTCAGCTATCTTCCCCCTACCCAAGTCAGCATTGTCCAGGAAAACCCCAAGATACCTGACGCAATGGTACTACAAAGGAAGCCCAAGCCAAACTTGCTTGCCTCCCTCGAAACCCATGCAGGAGGGTTAATCCCTAATGTGGCTGTCCAGACTCGACCCCCTACTCCCCTCCTTTCCTACACTTCCTAACCCGAGAATGTAGACAAGAAAAAAAATCGGGATGGGAAAGGCAAGAGCGTGGCGGAGGAAGGGAATGTCATCCATTCAAATGTGATTAAGCCCTAGAAAGGGGCCAAAATGGCTAAAAGAGGCACAAATGAGATCCTTAAGTGAGGGGGCACTTGCAGAGAGAGGACGTGACCGTCATCCCAAGGTCCAGGTCTGGGACCCCCCTTTGATATTGAATGGATCCCCCCTTCCTATAGACTCCTCCATCAGGGACTTTCTAAGGGGAAGGCGGGCTATGTGGTCAATGCCTTAGAGCAGCCACTACTGCTACCTCAAGATATGGCTGACCTAAGGACATTTAAGAAACATGAACTGTTTCTAACATTGAAAGGGGATTTAGCCCTAGTAAGTCTTTTTTTTATCTCTTTCTCTTTTTTCTTTTCTACATAGTACTTGTACTGTTTCTGTCCTTAGAGACTTTAACTTATCCTCTTTATTTCCTTTTTTGAAGGCAATCCAGGCGGTGCATCTCGTCGAGAAGTGGGTAAATGATGCCCATAAACACAAGAAAAAGGATGAGGCATGACGCATAGCTACTGTCGACGCATTCAATTTGGCAGAATAGAGGATCCAAGACCTCGACGTTAAATTGACTGAGGCCAACCGGGATAGGAAGAATGCCAAGGCAGTTGTAGAAGGGGCTGAAGGCAAGCAAAAAGCTAGCGCGAACAGCTGCACCAATCCGATGACTAACTTGCCATAGCCAAAGAGCAGATAAAGGCTCTAAAGAAGAAGTTGGAGGAGGCTAAGGAAGCTGCTGCTAAGGCTGAGCAAGAGGGGTATGATGTTGGGGTGGTCGAAACTGAGGAAACCCTTAGGGCTTAGGTCACTGGAGTTTGTAGAGGCTATTGTCTCCAAGTGTGGAATGAAGCACTAGACTAAGCTGGGGTGGATGCTTCTCCCACACTAAGGTTGATCCCAAAGCTTTAGAGCCAAGCCAAGCTGCCTCCATTGGTACCCTTCCAACCCCAACCCCAACCCCAACCCCAACCATTCCTCAAGAGGTTGACCAAACTGGTATAGTGGAGAAGGATATGGAGCCAACTAAGCCTCCTCATGTGCCTAAGGATCCCTCTAAGGGGAAGGGAGCATCCCAAAGCCAAGTACTGGTATTGGCTACGCTTCCCTTTACTGCTAAGGAGGACCCTAAGGGCCATGATGTAGCTAAAACCAAAGAGGACCCTAAGGGTAAGGGTGCAACTCAAACAAAAGTGCAAGATGTGCCTACCCTAGTGAAGGCCAATCCTCCTCCCCTAAAGACTACCTAGGATTTTATTTAGACTTTGTAGTTTTTTTTTTAAGTGTTCATTTTATATGTATTGATTGTTTTTTTGTTTTTAAACATGTACTTTCTTTGCCTTTTCAAGGCTTTATCTAGTGAAAAGTTGTTAAGTTCCTTTATATTTCATTGTCTTTATGTAAAATAAAACATCATTTCGCTCATGACCACTATTTAACTAATGTAGACATAACCTACAACTTTCTTTGATCAAAATACAACTTTGACGTAAACCTTGAAAAATGTCCATATAACTTACAAACTAACCATTACATTTTAGGCAATTAGTAACGCAATAAATTCACTTTTCAAGCCACTAACACTGAACACTTTGTAATTTAACTTAAGAACACACCTTGTGTACCTATGATACATGACTCAAAAGGTTATGTGTGGTTCAAAACTCCATCAATAATTTCCAGTAGCCATGAAGCATTGACTTACCAAAGGTAGTAGTTCTGAGGAGCACGACTCTACAAAAGTAGGTTTATTACCTAAGAACATTTCATGAATATACTTGCAAATGTTTTAAATGATGCTCATGGTCATTTTTTCAGTTAAGTTACTATAACAAGAGTCTTGGTTATCCATTGCAGATAGATTAGGTACTAATTTACCCAAGATACGTGATCCGAGAAACCAGGCATGACCGAGCTTTTGTTTGGTACTTAGCGTAGTAGAAAAACATTAATTTACCCAAGTTTTGTGGTCCAAAGGACAAGATATGACCAAGATTCTGTTTAACACTTAGATACATAGAGAAATATTAATTTACCTAAGGTATGTGTTCCGAGGAACCAAGCATGACCAAGGTTCTGTTTAACACTTAGGTGAATAAGAAGTATTAATTTACCCAAGGTATGTGGTTCAAGAAACCAAGCATGACCAAGGTTCTATTTAACACTTAGGTGAATAAAAAGTATTAATTTACCTAAGGTATGTGGTTCGAAGAACCAGAATTGACTAAGGTTCTATTTAACACTTAGGTGAATAAGAAGTATTAATTTACCCAATATATGTGGTTCGAGGAACCAGGCATGACCAAGGTTCTGTTTAACTTTTAGGTGAATAAGAAGTATTAATTTACCCAAAGTATATGGTCCAAGGAACTAGACATGACTAAGGTTCTGTTTAATACTTAGATAAATAAGAACACAGTATATAACAATAGAAACAAAAATATGGCAGAAATGCCTTTCATTAATAATAGTATCTTCGTAGGTTATTTACATTTCACGGGCGTGGTACAATATTTTCATCTAGATCTTCCAAAAAATAAGCACCTATACTAGCCACCGAAGTGATGTGGTACGACCCCTCTCAATTGGATCCTAATTTTCCCCAAGAAGGGTTCTTTGCAATGCCCATAACCTTTCTCAATACCAAGTCTCCTGGGGTTATGAGCCTTTCCCTCACCTTCGTATCATATCATTGCTTAAACTTTTGTTGATAATATGCCAGTTGAACCATTGCAGCTTCCCTTCATTCATCAACCAAATATAGGCTTCTCTCTAATAACTTATCATTGTTGTCAAGGGTGAACATGCTCTTCCTCAGTGTTGGGAACCCAGTTTCTAAAGGGATCACTACCTTGGTCCTATAAGTCATTGAGAACGGTGTTTCCCTTGTTGACTAACGAGGAGTAGTCCGATACATCTAGAGAACATGTGGCATCTACCCTTTGCCTCGTCCAACCTTTTTTTAAGTCCATTTACTATAAATTACTACTTCAGCCTGTCCATTTCCTTGTGGATAAGCTGGAGTTGAATATCTGTTCCTAATGCCTAATTCATAGCAGTGCCTTCTAAAGGCCTTGATGTCAAACTAGAGCCCATTATTTGAGATAAGGGTGTAAGGAATCCCAAACCTAGTGACAAATTTCTTCCATACAAATTTGTTTGCATCCAAATCTCTAATATTAGACAGTGGCTCAACTTCCACCCACTTTATGAAATAATCAGTTCCAACCATAAGCCATCTTCGATTTCCTACAACTTTAGGAAATGGTCCTACAATTTCCAAGCCCTACTGAGCAAATGGCCATGGAGTAGATAGAGGATTGAGGAGTCCCCCTGGTTGATAAATGTTCGGAGCAAATCTTTGGCACTGATCACACTTTTTCACAAATTCCAGTGCTTCTTTCTGCATACCTGGCCACCAATACCATTGGGTGAAGACCCTATGGGATAGTGACATGCCCTCTGTATGATTTCCACGGATCCCCTCATGCAACTCCTCTAGAAGTGGCTCCACTGCTTCGGGATGAACACAGAGCAAGTATGGTCCAGAAAAGGAACATCTGTACAACTTTTGCTCCTTGGACAACCAGAAATTAGGAGCTTTCCTCCATACCTTATCTGCTTCTCCTTCTCATCAAGCAGAGTACCTTCCTTGAGAAATAGGACCAAAGGATCCATCTAGCTAGGACTGACCATAATTTGGTGAACTTGGACCTTTTCCTTCTTCTCCTCAGTAGGCTTATGCAAATCTTCAACGAGTATAATTCAAGGTAAGCCTTGTCTAGAAGAGGTTGTCAAAGTAGCCAAAGAGTCAACAAGAGTATTTCTGTTCCTCAGGATTTGTTGCAAAGTAAAAAACTCAAAACTTGACTACAAGCGCCTAGCTTTATTCAAATTTTCTTTCATTCTCACATCCCTAGCTTCCAACTCTCCTTTCACTTGGCCTACTACCAACCTTGAGGTCGAGAACCTTTCACTGCCTTTACTCCCATTGTCTGAACCATGGCTATCCCTACCAACAAAGCTTTGTACTCGGCTTCATTGTTTGTGACTGAGAAACCCAACCTTAAAGATTTCTCAATAGTGATCTTGTTTGGGGATACCACAACTAGCCCTACCTCAGATCCTCTTTGATTAGCTACACCATCAACATACAATTTCCAAGATATGGGTCCTTGTAGAGAAATTGCTCCAGCTAGTTTTTCCTCCCAAGTTTTGCTCCTCGTTCTCTATCTCTTTTGGAGATTCAGTAAATTCTGCCACTAAATCTGCAAGAACTTGTCCCTTAATAGAGGTTCGAGGCATATACCTAATGTCAAAATCCCCTAAAATTGTTCCTCACTTGGCAATTCTCGTTATATAATCAACTTTTCGGAGTAATGACTGAGGAGAAAGTTGGGTTAAAACCAAAACTGTGTGAGTTTGGAAATTATGAGGGAGCTTCCTTATAGCATGCACCACAACCAAAATAGCCTTCTCTAGAGGAAAATAACGAACCTCTGCTTTGTTTAGTGACTTGCTCACGTAATAGACTGGCCGCTGTACTCCATTGTCTATCTTTACCAGTACTAGGCTAATTGCATGGAAAGCCATAGCAACATAAGTGAAAAGAACCTCTTCCTCTTCAGGCCTGGACAATATTGGTGGCCAAGAAAGATAATTCTTCAACTGCTGAAATTCCAAAGTACATTCTTCTGTCCACTCAAATCCTTTCCATTTGTGCAACAATTAGAGGAAAGACCTACATCTGTCTACGGACCAAGAGATGAGTCGGTTCAAGATTGCAATCATTCATGTAAACTTCTAGACTTCCTTAGGATTCCGAGGAGGTTGTAAATTATTAATTGCCTTAATTTGATCTAGATTAACTTTAATTCCACGGTGAGTGACCACATAACCTAGAAATTTGCCTAAACTAACGCCAAAAGAACACTTAGAAGCATTAAGGCATAGCTTGTGCTTTCTCAACACTTCAAAAATACTTCCAAGATCCTTCACATGCTCGAACTCTACCTTGCTTTTTACCACCATATCATCTATGTAGACTTCAATATTCTTGCCAAGTTGAAGTTCAAACATTCTAGTCATCATCCTCCGATAAGTGGATCCAACATTCTTTAGTCCAAAGGGCATCACTTTGTAATGGTAATTCCTAGTGAGCGTAACAAAAGCAGTATTCTCCTGATCATCTAGAGCTAATGGTATTTGATGGCACCCCTGAAAGAAATCCAAAATTTTTTTTCGAAGATGACCAACTATTGCATCCACCAACTGGTCTATTCGAGGTATCAGGAAGGGATCTTTAAGGAAGGCCTTATTTAGATCTGTGAAGTCCACACATACTCATCACTTCCCATTCTTCTTTTTTACCACCATTGTGTTGGCCAGCCACTCAGGGTAAAACACCTTTTTTATTGCTCATATCAACTTAAGTTTGATCACCTCCTATTTAACATCATCAAAATGTTCCTTGAAAAAGCGCTGAGGTGGTTGTTTCCTAGGAGTGATAGATGGACCAACGTTTAGATGATGACAGATGAAATTTGAATCCACCCCGGGAGCTTCAAAAGCACTCTATGCAAACACATCAACGTTCTCCCTAGGGAAAACAACCAACTCTTCCTTCTCTTGATGAGGAAATTGAACTTCCGCTTGGAAAAAATTTTCCTCATCATTATCACTGATGATTTTTTATAACTCTTCACACCTGGCCCCTTCTACCCCAACATCCGAGGACAAGACGGTTTTCCTTGATTGCTATAAATCCCTCTCTGCAGAGGCTGAGGGTTCTCCACCAGACGGATATCTAATTACAGCCACCAAACATTGTCTGGCCACAGATTGACTTCCGATCAACTCCTTAACTTGGTCCCTTAAAGGATACTTCACTTTTAAGTGCAAGGTGGAAGAAACAGCCCTCATGGCATGAAGCCAAGGTCTTGCCATAATAGTAGTGTAGGGGGAATATGCATCTACCACAACAAAGTCCACTTCCACGACCTCTAACCCTGCTTGAACATGTAATCTGATCTGGCCCCTTGGGATGACTATCTTCCCATCAAACCCCACTAAAGGAGAATTGTAGTAGGCCAAGTCCTCAGACTTCAACTTGAACCCCTTGTATAGGTCAAGGTACATGATCTTTACGCCACTGCCTTGATCTACCAAAACCTTCTTCACATCATACCTTCCAATGCTGAGGGTAACCATAAGGGCATCATCATGTGGCTGTAGGGTTCCCACCTTATCTTCATCAGAAAAGCTTAGAGCTGGTCGGACTTCAACTATTCCCCTCTTAGAATCATGAGTCAAGTTCTCAGCGTGTGGCTGGGCTATAGACATCACTTTGGATGAATAGGAACCAGTCTTACTTGGGGCAACAAGAATAACACTGATCATCTCTAATAATGGTCTTGAAGGAGCATCCCCCTGATGTGTCGACCTTGCTTGGCTCCCTTGACCATTGGACTAATACAAGAATTGCCCCAGTTTCCCAATTTTGACCAGCTGCTCCAAGTGATCCCATAAAGTCCTACACTCTTCTGTAGTGTGCCCTGGGTCTTGGTGGTATTGGTAATGAAGACTTTGATTGCGCTTCGTGGGGTCTCTACCCGTCTTATTTGGTCACTTGAAGTATGGCTCATTCTTTATTTTCTCCAAGATTTGGTGCATAAGCTCCCTAAACATAGTATTGACTACTTGGGCAGTAGCAGGTCCAGTATGCCTAGCAAAATCTCTCTTGGGCCGATTGTTGTTATACCTCTCCGATCTAAAATTCCTTCGGTCTTAGGGAACTACTTTATCCTTCTCTTTTCCTTGTTGTTGATCCTCCTCAACTCGTTTGTACTCATCAACTCGATCCATGAGCTAACGTATGCTTCTGGCAAGCTTTCTTGTCAAAGGCTTCCTTAAATCTTGCTTTGCAGGCAGGCCGACCTTGAAAGTCCTTATTGCCACATCATCAAAATTTCCATCTATTTCATTAAACATCTCACAGAACTGGTCTGAATACATTTTTAGGGTCTCTCCTTCTCGCATGGCCATAGGCAGCGGGGAATCCAAGGGACAAGAAACCCTACTACAAGTAACAAAACGGGCTCCAAAAGCCTTGGTAAGCTCCTAAAAGGAATTGATTGATCCTTCCCCCAAACCATCTCATCAGAGCATCCACAGTAGTTGTCGTATAAAAAATGTCATTTTGCAACAACAAAAGCCTATTTTATTATTTTACCATATCATTTTACAACATCCCATTTATCAGATGTTCTATCATTCAATTCTATACATATAAATAATATGTACTACACATTAAAATAATATATTATCTCCCCTTATCATCACCATCAACAACAACAACGGTACATCCACCATTGCCGCAATAACGGCCACCAACAGCAAAAACACTGACTAGCCATCACTGGCACAAACCCACATCCACCAACGCCATCTTAAAAAAAAAAAAAAAAAAAAAAAAGATCGGCACAACCACAAATCCCAAAATCAACCAACCACCGCTCAAATTAGCCAACCACGACTCAAATTAACCAAACACAACCCACTATAACCATCCAAAAACACAAAACCACCAAACACAACCCACAACAACCACCCTAAAAAACACTACCATAACCACCACAAGAGAAAGAAGAGAGATCCGACAGTGTTCGAGATGATGGAGGGCAAGATCGGAGAGACCTAGACAACCTGGATGGCGAGATGGTGGCAAGCGAGATCAGAGAGACCTGGACGGCGAGACAACGGCAAGCGAGATTAAGCAGAGTTTGACAGAGGCAAGATCGAGATCGAGGTAAGAACGACGCCGTCCCATTTGTGGTGTTTTGTTATGCTGCCGCAGCCGACCATGTTGCTCTAACCTGACAAGATGAATATCTGTTTGGTTTGTGATGATTCCATTTATGGGTTTTGTTTTGAACTGGGAATTGGAGTTTCCATTTGCATGAGATCGAGATCGACAGATTGTGAGGTTAAGGGAGGAGTTGAAGTTTGAGGTTGAGGGAGGAGCTGGGAATCTCATCTGAAGAGGAAAGAACGAGAGAGAGAGATAGATTGTGAGGAGAGAGAAAAAATCAATTAAAGAAGTGAGAGGCGAGAGAAAGATGAATAAAAAATAATAATAAACCATATACCATTCGGTGTCCATACTGTGCCAAAATTGTAAGGGTACTGTTCAATGTTGCAAAATTTTGGCACATTTAACACATTTGATAAAGCTCCATTTTTGGTATTTGGTGTGGCAAATGTGCCATATTATAGCATTTAGCACATATACCACATCTGATGTGGATGCTCTCACCACTGGCCCCAAGCTAGATGGGAACACTTTGCACATTAAGGCTTCATTCTTTGAGTGAACAGTCATTCTTTGAGTGAACAATCATTCTTTGATTGAAGTAGCTAACATGCTCCACAGGATCCATCCTACCATTGTAGATGGTGAAGGTTGGTTGAGTGATTTGCTGAGGAAGCTTTCCTCCCTCAATCCTCCGTGTAAACGATGATTTAGAAATTTAGCGCAAGGCCCTGCTCATAGCATCATTGCCCAGGCCTCTGCGAGGTGGGCTTCTGCTTCTCCGCCTATATGGCGAACCTCATCACAAGAGAATGATTCACTGGGTGGAGTCCTTGATTTAGGCCTGTAACTATCATCATCACCATCAAAGGGAGACTTTGAGCTTGAAGGCATCCCTCTCCGTTGCTTACAGTGTAACTTCCTCTGTAAATGGTCTATCTCCAATTGCATGTTTCTAATGCTTTCTCCATGGGACGCATAACTCATACTTGTATGAGTGGTGTGTATGCTAACTTCATGGTCTCTCCTTTGCTCAAGATTAAGAAATTGATTTTGACGTTGGGATCCCATAGATTCTTCACAGTTTGGCCCTAAACCTACCATGGTTGGATGAACTCAAGAATGTCCAAAATCCCCACAGACAGTGCCAATTGTAAGGACATGATTTGGTCCTAAAGCCTAAATGAAGGGTCAATGGCCCAAAGAACTGAAAACAACGAATTTGTTAGAGAGTAGGATTAAAGGTGAACTTTCAATGAGCTAAGGGGATAGTAATCACAGTAGGTTAGCTATTATTAGAAAGAATAGAACAACAATTTTATTCAAGAAAAGTTATCCTTGACCAAGTTCGAGGATGGTTTGTTCTTATACATCTCTCTTAAACTTGTGCAAAATTATAGTTCTTAAGTCTACAGTGATTTTTTTTTAGATTTTCTGATGATCCCCTTTTCAATGGGGTTTTTCTCTTTTATATTCCCCTTCCTTCTTTCATCTCAACCCTTAACATGTAGATCAGATTGCTAGCTTTGATACTTGTCCCATCAACACTTTCCTGAAGTCTCTTATGGGTAGCTATAAGGCTGAGTATTACTGTTTAGGTATCACCTCCACATTAATGCAGCCTGGAGGTTAGCTACAGAGCATTTAATGTGGTGGTAGCAACTTTCTTCTCAAATATTTCACAACTCTTTTTTGTTTGATCCCTATCTGATGTTTATTCTTGCCAGCACAATTGTCTGTTGCCTTGTTCTTGATGAAGGGTCAGACCTTTGACCTCTACTCTTCTTTGCCGAGGAGGTGTAGGACGACATTTCTAGCTCATTATGACCAGACTTCTTCCACAACCCATTAACATGTATGTTTTCATTAACATTTACCTATCCTTTGGTTGTCTGATGTCCTTGAACACGACCCACGGCTCAATACCCATATCTGGGTCTTCCATACCTACACTCTCAATTTTATATTTGTTTTTCTAAAAAAAAAAATCATATATTTAGAAATTTTAAATAATACAGTTAGATATGTAAAATTATTAATTTAAACACTCCTAAATTTTTAGATAAATTATATACAAAAAAAGCAGTATTTCCACTATATCGCTCTCGTGTAAATTGTTTTTAGCTACGTTATTTTAATTCAACCATAACTCTTATCCGTTTCCTTTAAAATTAGGAACTTCCATCTCTCCTTATTCTTCTGAATGGTAAGTCAGTTACTAAATCAAACATAAATAAATGTTTATCTTCTTTTGTTTAATCTTTAAAAAAAAAAAAAAAAAAAAAACCTCTTTTTTTTTTTCTTTCTTTCAGAGGAAGGAGCAGTTCTTTCCTACAAGGTAATTCTATTCATACTTTTCGTAAATCATTTTATTGCTCATATGATTTTGAATGTTGTATATGATTTTTAGTTGCTTCTTTCTCTTTTATTTTTCTGGAAAATTTTGACACTAGACCTAAAAAAAAAAAAGCTTTATCACACATACAAAGTGCATGTAGTAAGGCTAGTATGTGTGTAAAGAGAGAGAGAGAGAGAGAGAGAGAGAGAGAGAGAGGAAAATAGTGAGAAAAATGAGAATAGTAAAAAAGAAAATAATAATAATGCGCTAGTCAAGAGCAATTGACCTCTTGATACAACAAAATCACCAGTTGAGTCCAATCTTGATCAAACAAGCAAGTGCAACATGTGCCACACATCACATATGTCTCTCTCTCTCTCTCTCTCTCTCTCTCTCTCTCTCTCTCTCTCTCTCTCTATATATATATATATATATATACACATATATAAAGCTTGACTGAAAGCTTGGCTAAAAGTTTGAATACATTTTTAAATTTTTTTCAAATAGAAATGGTAGAGTATCTAAAGGCCAAAGGGTTTTCTCATGTGCTGCACATCGCATATGTCTATATATATAGAGAGAGCTTGACTGAAAGCTTGAGCTACTATAGGATTCCCTGAAGATTCTTCCGATATCAGGAGAAGTAACTACTTTTACTGTAGGAGCTGAGTCTGCAAGGTACAACGGCACTATTCATAAATAGTGTTTTGTCAGAGTACTATTTGCTAGATTTGTCTTCTTGTGTCGACAAAAATATTGTTTACTAATTTTGTCTTCTTGTGTCGACAATGAATAGTGTTCTGGTATTGCAATACTTGGAAGTTATTTGTTACTTCATTAAGACTAATTATCCCTTAGGCTATGTTTGGTGTGGTGGATTTTAAGAAGGATAGAGAAAAATGAGTGAAAAACAAGAGAGAAAACGAGTGGAGGGGGCCCCGCCAGGGGGGGGGGGGGAGTGTTTGTTTCCAAATGGGTTACAAATCTACTCAAATCTCTTATACTCCACTAAAGATTTTGGAGCCAAATGGGTTGAAAATGAACACTCAATTTCGCTAGTAGCCTTCTATTATGTTCTATTGACATTTTTTTTTTTTTTTGGTTGAGGAAAATTTTCTATTGACATCTGAAATTAGTTATACCAATAAATTCTTTCTCAAAAAAAAAAAAAAAAAAAAAGAACCCAAGAAATTAACCAATTTAATGAATAAGAATGACAATACTATAAAAAATAAGAAATTTAACCAATAATGATAGAATCTAATCTCAATAATCTATCTTGAGACATTATAGTAGTAGTATCTTTATTCTCTGCCTATTTTTATAGAATATAATAAAAAATCTACTAAAATAACCTTACAATAAATTCGGAATTGAAGAGAGAATACCAAAAAGATACTACATTGAATGGAGTTGAGTTTTTTGTCCTCATTATCGTTTGATGATTAATTCAAACCTAAAAAAGAATTCGCAAATCAAATATGAAATCAAAAAGGGAAAAAAAATACTAAGATTTGAAAAGGGAGTGCTAATTATATTTCTACCCATAGCACTTTCTTTTGCTTAAATCTATGTCTGGGCAATGAGATGCTCGAACTAGTGGCTATGGTGACATGGTGCTTTTGGTATAATAGGAATGAAGGCAAGGCAAAGCAAGACAACAAGCCTCATCTATTTTACAGAGAGCTCGGCTAGTCTTGGATGAGTTTCAAACGGCTAACATCAGCATGCCTCAAACAACAACTGAGGACGAAACTCGTTGGAAACCTCATGATGCACCTTGGTACAAAATGAATGTGGATGGAAAAATTGCCCCGCTCATCTCTTGACTTGTTATGCTAAGAATATTTTAGATTATGTAGCTTAGATAGAGAAAAATTCTATTATGATTAAATCCACACTGAATCAAAATGTAATATTTTTATCTTCATCTTAATAAAAGCGCGCATTACTCATCAAAAAAAAAAAAACATCTAGGGACAAATGAATTTGGAAATGAAAGGTGTGTAGAGGTAAAAAGGGAGCAATCATAATTACAAAAAAATTTGGAATAGAAAGGAGAAATTTGAAAGACTAATTAATAACTAAAGGAAATTAATGCTTCAATTTGAGAGGTGAACAGCCAACTATGCGAAATTAGTGTTTTTTATGTCAATACATGTTTTTTTTTTTTTTTTAAAGCAAATTACGGTCTCGGCTAAAAGGGGAAATTAAAATAGAGAGGCTGGATGGCAAATAATGGTTTGAAGAATTAAATGGAAACAAGGATTTGACTACCAAATAAATTAAGGCAATAATTATTTTTTATATTATTTCAACTTATAACATCTGCTCCTAATAATAGTTCTTTATTATCAAACCAAAATATCAATTGATTTTTTGTATAGGCAGTGATTAAATCTTAGATATCTTATTCAATAATAAAAGACTCTACTAGTTGTGATTATTGTATTATACCATGTGGCACTATTGGTCAAAATATCAAATGACATACTTTTAAAAAAAAAAAAAAAAATCAAATGACATTAACTCAAAATCATTTCCTTAAAAAAAAATCAAAAATCAAATATGACGTGTCAAATAATTAGATATGTCAAATGGCAGAATGAGACTGGATATAAGAGTTTGACATGCGTCATCATTCAATACTTTGACAAGATGACATGTGTCATCATTGTATTATTATTATTATTATTTTAGAATTTTTTTGAGAGAGTTTTAACCTATGGCGTCCGCTCCTAAACCCCCAACAGTTGGGAGAGTTTTAACTATTAGAGACTTTACCAGTTAAACTAATTGGAACTAACTAGAATTTTCTATTTGATGGATTAAACTTTTATAATATATAAAGATCTAGTAATGTCAGATATTTGAATAAGGGGGATTGTAATTTCCCAACTAAATGGATTTAAACTCATTAAAAAAATGGATTTAAAGTTTTAAAGTTGTGAAGGTATCATACAGAGTGTGCACACAATTTTGTGTGAATTGGACGTATTCTAGCTAACTTTTCCATTTACCAATTTTGATACCATGATCTATATGCCGGAACTGAAAGATGCTGTAGCTTGTCCATTAATTAACCAATTTTAATACCGAAATCTTCATTCCATAAAGACGCTGTTTAGCTTTTCCATTCACCAATTTTGGTACCTAAATCTTCATACCACAAAGATGCTGTTATTAGAGGGTTAGAAAAAGATTGAAATCGAAATATTTTCTTCCACTAAAAATTTAAACCCCAACTACTATAATAAAATTTTTAGTTTTTGGATATAAACCCCCAACAGTTGGATCTAGCAAAGTTTAAGGAGAAATAAATTACTTCAAACCCAACTACTATAATAATTTTTTTTTATTTTTGGATATAAAAACCCCCAACGGTTGGATCTAGCAAAGTTTAAGGAGAAATAAATTACTTCACATTTGAAATATAGAATGCATCAAAAAACATTATGATAATATAATGGTTTACTTTCAAAATTGAAAATTATAAACTTAATGTTTTTCTTGGATATATATGCAGCACCATCAAATCTTGGATGAGTCCTTCTGGCGGTGTTAATAAGTTTTTCTCTCGGTAATCACGAGTGTAATTAAGAGACTTATACATAAGTGTGTATACATATATATACTATTGAGACTTGAAAACATAACATAATTTGTTCAAACTTAAAATATAGAAAAATGTTATATTCACAGCATTTTCACATATTCTATGATGTACCTGGCCAATATAAATATCCCTTTATTGCAAACAATTCATGTTGCGCAGTATGCCCTTATTCTTAGTTGTGCCACCACAAGAAGGGGTCACTTGGACCATATTAAATCCTAGCCGGGTATGTCATTGAACAATTGAAATCCATTGATTCACTAGGAGCATATTGAATCCATTGATTTAAAATGCTTTGACTAAAATCCATTGGTTTTAAATTATTTTCTCAATCTTGTGCACATTAAAATAAACCATGACAAGATGCATGCATGGTTCTGTACGTAGTAATAACTAAGAACATATATAATACGTTAGTTGACCTAATTTTTATAATCTCTCTTGTTTAAAAATGTGCTTTAGACCTATATTTATTTATTATAAATTTTAAGTGTGAAAATGGATTTAAATCTTAGATATTTATGTTAAAAATATTAGGAAGTTGATTAACCTTAAAATCATTGGCAACTGCAGGCCTTTACAGTGAGAATAATGAGAATCTCCACCGACGAAAGTTAGGCACAAAAATAAATAATAATAATAATAGTTTTGAATGATTCTCCGCTAATAGTAACAAGTTGTTTCAACTTACATATTCAAAGTTTTCTGCTCGAGCTTTACTCATTTAATGCAGTTACCAACACTTGAATTAAGTCTTTGTGGTAAAAAGGAGTGGCGGTCCGGTTTTTGGACAAATTTTAGCTACAAAATTGGTTGTAACTTTAAGTGACAAATTTACTTAATATCTTTTTATTGGAAGTAAATTTTGACAAATTCATCGTTAGATTACATTTTTTTCTTATATCCTCCATGCTTGCAAAATTTCTATAAAATTAAAGATCAATAACTATGTTATCGATAAATTGTTTAAATTACAAGTTTTTATAGTTTAAAATTCTGCATAAAATGTAAGTTTATAGATCATATAATAAATAATATCTAATTGACACAAAATTTGATATGTATTATAAGAACATAAAGAATATGCAATTTAACAATTAAAATTTTAAAATATGTAGTAATGTGAATGATATTAAGTAAGATTGTAACCTTAGACTATAATCAATTTTATAGCTAAACTTTGTCCTTTGTTTTTAGGAAGAAAGTAGGGCATGGCATTTTGATTCGATAACCTAGTAAAGAAAAGCTTTATTAGTGGCCAGAAAAACAGTAAAGATAACATTTACCTGTATATAGCCAAAAACACAGTAAAGAAAAGCTTTAACCAATACTAAAAGGTAGATTACATCCAATTTGGATTTGTGAGAGGTTGATAGAAAGAGAGTAATTAAGTTGCTTATCCATCTCTTGGTATAACATGCATGGAACACATGGACACTACAAAACATGCGGGTCTTAGGTTGCGTTTTTTAAGCCGCATTTGCAAAAACATAGCTACAGGTGGGATAAAGCAGCGTTTTAAAAAAACATAGCTTAAAGTAGGCAAAAGAAGCCGTGTTTTAATCACGTTTTAAACATGCAGCCATAGAATATGTCTACAACCATGTTTTTAGTGTTATAGCTGCATTTTTAGGGGTGGAGCTATTGCCACTTTTAAAACACGTGGCTATAGGACCTTCCTATTTCATTTTTTTTTTTTTAAATTTAACTATGACCGTGTTTAAAAAATGCCGCTCTAGCTTGCCTAAAGCCACGTGTGTAAAACGCGGCTTTAGTTTAGGAAGTGGCTGCATTTATTAAATACAGCTTCTGATTTGCCTATAGCCGCAGGTTAAAGGACCATGTACTAATCCGAATACAAATTTTCTATATCACTTGTTGTGTTTTCACTTAGGGGCAGCGTTATACCTTCTTCAAGAGTTCAAATGAATCCACTGATTTTTTTATTATATTATATTATTATTATATATATATATATGTGTGTGTGTGTGTAATTTTTTTTACTAGTTTAATTTATCCTTAAAAATATTTTTGCACACCGCCCTTACTTAAATCTTCCACACCCTAATCACAAATCAACCTAGCCCAAAACTAAATTGATTGTGTTTGTTGTTGTTGTTGTTGTTGTTGTTATTATTATGTTATATGTGTGAATTGTGACGTGTGTGAATGTGTGCCTATAAAGTATAAATATAATATAATTTAATATTTGGGAAATACGTAGGATTTGTTACATATATGTGTGTGTTTTGTTATTAAGTTATAATAAATTTTTGTTATAAAGTTAGTGATTCAAGGAAAAAAAAGTAAACTTAGTGATTGTTCTAGCATTTAATTAGTTAGTTAGACACTTAGTTTATTATTTATGTATAGATGAGTGTGGTTGTGTAGGTCAATAATTAATACAATGCCAGTGAGCTTCGCCATTTGATTTAAAATAATTTTATAATAACAAATAGATAATAACAATTGCATATAAAGAAAACTGCTATACAAACTTAACAAAAATAAAATGGTTACACCTATGACCTACCACATTGACAAAAACAACTAATAATGAACTATTATGTAACAATTTTAAGATATGAAAAAGAGTAGAAGCAAATTGTAAAACTTCTTGTATTTGCATATGTGTGTTGATAACTCAATATATTCAAGTTCTCTTTTTATTAAATTTTGTTTAATTTAAGTTTCTTAATGACTCCTCAAAAACAATTTTTTGGAGTCACCACTAGTTCCATTTCATATTTCACTAATCACAACTTACCATGTGTTTGTTTGACTTTCCTTATGAAATAACCCAAGTTTAAATGGAAAAAAAAAATTAAATACATAAAAATTTAAAATTGGTGAAACATAAAAAAGGGTGCAAATGATTTGTATTCTACTAATCCTACGTTTGAGAGAGAGAGGCAAATGAAGGTGTTGAGGAAATGGAGAATGGTCAAAAAATTAATGGGATTTTGGGCCACATAGAAACATTTTCTTTAAAATGATAACTACCCCAATTGAAAGAGGGTCAAGAACATTTTTCCTAGTGAATACAACAAATTCACCCACTACAAACAATATTTGTGAACATTGAAAAGTAATTACTTTTTATTTGAATTGGCACCCTTTGTTGTTTAGTATTATATAGAAAACTAACTTGTAACCTGTGTTTTATGCACAAAAATATTAAACAACGGTGATAAAAAAGAATGAAAATCAATTAAAATTAAAATATTAAAGTTGCAAAATTCCTAAATTGACACAAACCCATCAATATTTCAAATAAGAGAATCAAAACTAAATGAGAAATTTGCAGAGAGAAAGATAAATGAACCTTAATGAAAATGATTAAAAAAATTAAAGAAATAAACAAACAATCCAGAGACAATAATTGAACATAAAAAAACTATATACTTAGAGAGAGAGCTAAGGGATGCATGCATGGATTCAAGAACATGCATGGGTTAGGACACAGTAGTAGTGAGAATATAACATAATTTGTGGAAACTTGAAAACCATGAAATTCATTTTTGGTTTGTGTTCTATGACATATCTAATATCCCTTTGTTGCAATTCATATTGCTACATGCCCTTATTCTTAGTTGTGCCTCCATGGGAGTGGGAGAGGAAAAGATCTTTTGAAGCAGTCAATCCTGGCCAGCAAGAAATAATTATATACTAGTTGACATTCTTTTATTTATCAAAAAATAAAATAAATAGTCCACATTGTTGTGAAATAAAAGAAATATATAAAACTAAGAAGAAAACAAGAAATATATATTGATAAACTCTTATATTCAAGTGATCATCCACAATCTTTTTTATATCTCTTAGATGTGTACAACAACTATAAAGCAATCTCATATATATATAGAACCTTATAATTCTTGTAGAGTTCATGGGATTAGGTTGCAATAATGAGTACAACTATGAATATACATCTCCCTTATAGACTTTACACATGTCAGACTTTACACATCCCAAAAAACCATTTTATTTCCCAAGTTTTACACATTCCAATCAGAATTTATTTCTAACACTCCCCCTTGGATGAACACTTTCTAAGAATATGTCTCGTTAAAACCTTGCCAAAGAAAACCCCTGTGGGAAAAAAAAAAATTTGGCTAAGGAAAAAGAGTATAATATTCTTGTATAACTACTAGTGCCTTAGGATTGCCTCATTAAAACTGACAGGCCACAAACGCGTTGACCCTTAGTGATAAATTAAATTGATTAATTAGCCAAGTTATTAATTAATCAAGTTAACATGCAAAATCACGTGGCAGCATAAACAAATCACCAAAACTGAAGTATGCAGCGGAAAAATAAAAGACACGGTGATTTGTTTACGAATGGGGAAAACTTGACGGCAAAAACCCCACTAGGTGATTTAAGGTCACCACTCCCGAAACTCCACTATTATCATAGCAAGCGATTACAAGCAAGGAATCCCAAGTACCTTACCAACCTACAGTTGAACCCTTACCCCAATACCCAATTGGACTTGCTCTGTAGTGACAGTTTCTCCTTTTGATGCACGGCTCTGAGTACGTGACTTACCAATTGCGCGGATCTTAGTACGCGGCTTACTCCTTTGCACGAATCCCAGTACGTGACTAACTCCACAGCAACCCTTTCATTGTTATAATTGATTTGCAGCAACTTCACATAGAAACACCAATAAGATCTTCAATGTTGGTGCAAGAGACTTTACTTGGTTACAAAACCCAAAGGCGTATAAGAAACGCAGCAAGAACTCTTTCTTCTGTAGAAGGAGGCTAGGGTTTCAAAAAGAAAACCTTATGAAGCTTTTTTTTAGGGTTAGGTTTTTCTTTTTCCACCTCCTTTAAATAGGAGCTTAATGGGCTCTCCTATTCCAAATAGGTTTACACAAACCTTGGGTTTTCTTAGTCCAATAAGAATTATACAAACCCATAAACAATTAGCCTTTTAGAGTAAAAACGTTGCTGGCTATAATCTGAAACCCGTAAGCTCGATCGATTGAGACATCTGTCGAGTTTTAATGAATATCGATAGATCAAGATTCTGTGGCAGAGGTATCGAGACTAGCAGTTTTCACTTTTCTTAAGTAGTTCTTGAGTAATCTTCATGTCTTCAATTTAACCACTTGTAATGATCATCTTGAACCTACTTAGATTTACCCATATACAAGTAAAGTGCGTTTTGTCAAAAGATATGCCAATTACATAAAAATATGTCCCCAACAATCTCTCCCTTTGGCAATCCGTGACAAAATCATAAGAGTGCATTGAATGTTCTAGAATACATTGAATGTCCTAGAATACATTGAATGTCCTAGAATACATTCTACTCAAGAATAAATAAGCCTAGTCTAAAAGATTTGAACCTTGGAAGTTGCTACAAGAAGAAGGTTCGGAATCTTGACTTGGCTTTTTAACTTGTCTTTCCTAGAAGGTACTAAACAAAACACATCAAGGTACCATGTGGAAAACAATGACAAGTTCAATAAACAAGAAACATGTGTATAAATAAAGAAAAGAAACAACACATGTGAGATAAAGAGTGAAACACATACATCATCACATATACCACTTGATAAGTATCATGTATGTAAAAATGGTTACAAAACCAAAAGATACACAACACAAAAATATATCAATATCAATGTGTATCAAACTAGCTCTCCCCCTAAGTTAGTTACAACAAAAACTTTCCTCCCTTTAACATGAAGTTCTCCCCCTAAGTCTATTACTCCCCCTGAGGAATGACATACAATTCTCAAATTTTTCCCCCTTTTTGACATGATTGACAAAGGGTATAAAAAGCCAAAAGACTTGACCGGAGAAAAACTAAAAACAGATATAGAGGGAACGAGGAGAACAAGGAACCATAGACCTACAAGAGAAAGAAAAACAAGATGCTATGGACACAAAGGGAAAAACATGCAAAACAAAGAAAGATTAAATGCATGCAAGGGTATCTCGATCGATCGAGAGGTGTCGAGAAGCTATCGAGACAACCTTGATGGATCGAAAAGGTGTCGAGGATCTATCGAGTAGATAGAAACTTCCTCGATCGATCCACCTAGCTATCAAGAGGTGTCGAGATTGCGATAAAATACAACTGAAGATCTCGACAGATAAGCCAGGTATCGAGAGGTGTCGAGATGCTTTAAAACCAGTTTTTCAAGGAGAGAAAAACACAGATATGAATGTAATCAAGCATACAACTCAACCAAAAATCCAATCAACACATTAAGCTCTCAAAATCATCTCTCAACAAAACACTAAACAAATCTAATTAATTTTATATTTCAAAAATGAGTTACGACAGTTTAGTGAGCATATATTAACGCATGTAAACCTTGTGATGGCCAAATCACATTGTACCTGCACATGTATCAAGAATAGCAAAGACTATTGCATGTCGTGTGTGAAAAATATCGCAAGATTGCATAAGTGTCTCAAAATTATAACGATTTGATGGGGACTATTACCTTCGAGGTACATCCTATAACTCCCACATCTCCTAGAAAACACGCTTGCAACCATATTTTAAAGCATTTTTAATCTTTTTGCTTTTAATTCTTTGCATATTTTCTTTTATTAAGCATATCATGCATGGGCATATAAGAGAAAGAAAAGAAATACCCAATTATGTTAAGTTTTTGACATTGCACTTTTGCTATGCCGAAGCATACAAATGTCATTGACATTGCACTTTTACTATGCCGAAGCATACAGATGTCATATCATGATTGACGAGTAACAGTGGTGAGATGGTTATTTATGCCTTTCTCTTAGGATTTTCTAGTCCTACTCGTCAAAAAGAGTGATACGAGTGTTAAGTAGAAGAGATCACTTAACCTTACTCATCACAAACAAACAGCTACTAAACTCACTTGCTTAGTTGTGTAGAAGAATACTCATCTAAGCTACAGGTGATATAAAGTTTAGAAAACTCTGTTTCAATGGCCATTTTAAGGTTCATAAGAACCAATGTACACATACACACAATGTTTTTGTATTTTTCATTTTTTTCAATTTTTTTTTATTTTTATCTTGAAAAAAAAATAAAAACTAAACAACTAAACAAAAATAGACAAACAACATGAATGCTTGAAAGAAAGATATATATGCATGAAGGCATGATAGAAAGGTGTAGATGCATGAAAGCATGATTTCAACAGTAAATAAGAAATTAAGCAAAGAGAGTCCTGTTTTAGATAGAAAGAATTAAAGCAAAGGACAAACAGAAAAGACAATTAAGTCTTAGGCTTCTTTCTCACCCACACAGCACAAGTCTTTGGCTGTGAAGATGAAAAGGCACGTGTCCTAGTATGTCTACTAAAGGACATAGAATAATTAAAATTCTCCTGAAATTGAGTTAAAAAACTCAAAACTTTTAATAACTCTCCAAACAAAGGTGTAGGTCCTTGAGAGGAAACCTATGACCATTTAGACAATTGCTTATGAGGATACAACTTAAAGCAATTAGGACGAATCTGTCCAGAAACACCACAATGGTGACAAACATGAGCAATTTTAGAACTACTTGGCTTCGTAGAAGGAGGTCTAATCTTAGAGGTAGACAAAGACCTCAACTTACAACAATTTGGCCTAATATGACCAACAATATGACAATGATGACAAGTGGGGACAAATTCAGAATTTTTATTCAACCTATGAGAATAATCATGCAACATCATCATCATTCAACACAAGATCATGCAAATCAAAATAATCAAGAGTTTCCATGACAACAGGGGTCAATGGATCACACATCAAAGATTAAACCCTAATCCGAGTGTGCCTGCTCTGATACCACTTGACAGGCCACAAACGCGTTGACTCTTAGTGATAAATTAAATTGATTAATTAACCAAGTTATTAATTAATCAAGTTAACATGCAAAATCATGTGGCAGCACAAACAAATCACCAAAACTGAAGTATGCAGCGGAAAAATAAAAGACACGGTGATTTGTTTACGAATGGGAAAAACCTGCCGGCAAAAATCCCACTGTGTGATTTAAGGTCACCACACCCTAAACTCCACTATTATCACAGCAAGCGATTACAAGCAAGGAATCCCAAGTACCTTACCAACCTACAGTTGAACCCTTACCCCAATACCCAATTGGACTTGCTCTATAATGACAGTTTCTCCTTTTGATGCACGGCTCCGAGTACGTGACTAACCAATTGCGCGGATCCTAGTACGCGGCTTACTCCTTTGCATGAATCCCAGTACGTGACTAACTCCACAGCAACCCTTTCATTGTTGTAGTTGATTTGCAGCAGCTTCACATAGAAACACCAATAAGATCTTCAATGTTGGTGCAAGAGATTTTGCTTAGTTACAAAACCCAAAGGCATACAAGAAACGCAGCAAGAACTCTTTCTTCTGTAGGAGGAGGCTAGGGTTTCAAAAAGAAAGCCTTATGAAGTTTTTTTTCAGGGTTAGGTTTTTCTTTTTCCACCTCCTTTAAACAGGAGCTTAATGGACTCTCCTATTCCAAATAGGTTTACACAAACCTTGGGTTTTCCTAGTCCAATAAGAATTGTCATATTTTTCTCCCTTAATATTTAGCCTTTTATACTTATTTGGTGCCTAAACGTACTCATTATTCTTATATTTTGATTTAGGATGCAAATGGAGGCATTAAGTGCAAAACGTAGCTAATTGGGTGATTTCAGACAGTTTCAATATCGCTTTGTAATTTAGGCATAACTCTCTCATCAGAACTCCAATTGAGATGATTCAAGATGCTATGAAACACCAAGAAAAAGCTCTACAACTTTCACGTTTTGAGTTTTGAGAGATACTAGTTGCATCAAGGTCAAAATCGGGCTTGAATTTGCTGCACTTGCATTGCTGATGTTCTGGAATGTTCCTTTGCCTAAAATTCTAATACTTTATGCGGTTTATTTTCAAAAGCTTCCAGATCTTGTTCATGAAAATTGCAGTTGAAAAACACTACTTCCCTAGTTATATTAGGACTTTGTTTTATTTTAAATATTTTCCTTAATTAGTCAAATTTGGATATTATTATTTAGAATATATTTAGGAGATTTTGTAGGCTTGGGAAAGGGGGAATTAATGTGTAAAAGAGGGGAGAAGAAATCAGATTTGACACATACGCCTCTCTCTCCCCTCTTCTCTGACT